>CAKJTW010000030.1:20162000-21546000 GCA_917880005.1 Nanger dama
GATTTGTAGCTCTTGGGTTTCAAGAATAACCTGCATCGTAGAAAGGAGTTGGCCTACGTTTAGGCGAAGCTTCTAGGATACATCTGCTCCCTTCTAGGATGGAGATGGGGGAAGGGGTGACTCCAGATGTGGCTTAAGGCTTCCTGGAACGTGGGACCATTAGTATTCCATGCTTGTCTTCTGGCCTCACCTTGCATTTCAATCTAGCCCTCTGTGTTCTATGAGGTTAGAAAACTAGGCTTCCCAGAGATAAAGGATCAGTTTAATTCTAATTCACATAACAAAATTATATTAAGCTTCAATTATATACCAGCCACTGTGTGTTAGGGGTGTGGAGGGAGGGAGGAAGGCAGTATAGTTAATTAAAACTGGCCTGTGGCAATATTCTAACACAAACTACAATAAAAACAAAAATGAATAAAGAACATATGATATCACTTACATGTGAAATCTAAATAATGATACAAATAAACTTATTTACAAAACAGAAACAGACTCATAGACAAAGAAAACAAACACGCTTTGCCAAAGGGGAAGGGGGAAAGATAAATTAGGAGTTTGAGATTAATATGTTGATACTACTATATATAAAATAGATAATCAACAAGGACCTACTGTATAGGTCAGGGAACTATGTTCAGTCTATTTTAATAACCTACAAAGGAAGGGTATCTGATAACTGAATTACTTTGTTGTACACCAGAAACTAACACACATTGTAAATCACGTATGCTTCAATTAAAAAAAAAAAAGCCAAAAACCCCAATAATGAATGTATTAAAAGAGGGGAAAAACAAGGAGAGATAAGTGTGGTCTAGGACTTAAAAGCACAAGTTCTAGAATCTGAAAATCCTGAGTTTTAATTTCTATTCTATCATTTACAAGCTCTTTGACTTTGGGAGAATTAGTTAACCTCTCTATGCCTTTACTTAGTTTATTGAGAGGATTAAAAGATTGTAGGTAATGTCCTGAACACACTGCCTGGCACAGAATTAGTGTCCAGTAGATGGTGGCTATCATTTTAACTTGTCTCTCAGTTGGCTGTGAAAATTAAATGACCTAGACTCTTGGTCTCTCCTTCCCCTCACCTAAACTGCAAATCTGCTTTTTCTCTGATTCTCTGATCTTTTCCACTCAGTAATAATTCCTTCAAACGTTCCCATTGCTCATGCCAGAACCCTCTCTCCACCTCATTCCATAAACTAATCAATCATCAAGTCCTTTGATGTACCTCCAAAAGATAGCTCATATCTACCCACGTTTCTAAGTCTAAGCTACTGTCGTCTCTCACCTGACGCCTGTAATAGACTCCAACCTGGACTCCATACCTGCGTGTGTGTTAGTCACTCAGTCATGTCCCACTGTTTGTGAGCCATGACCCGTAGCCTGCCAGGCTCCTCTGTCCATGAAATTCTCCAGGTAAGAATACAGGAGTGGGTTGCCATTTCCTGCTCCAGAGAATGCAGTCTTCATAGGGCAACCAGAGTAATCATTTTAAAATGTGAAACCTGTCATGTAACTCTTTCCACTGAATGGTTTCCCAAAGCCCTGAGAAAAAAATTCAAAATATTCTCCAAGCCCTGCATGATCTAAGCCACAGACTTGTTTTTCCAGCCTCCTTTTGCACTCTGCCCACCCTCTTTCATCATGGTCCAGTGGCATTGCCCTTTTGGGGCCATATACAAGTTAGAGTTTTTCCACCTATGGTGGTTTTAAAAAGTTATAAAATTCTTTGACAACTTTCCATTTAATAGGTGAAGTCTAATTTTCTTCTCTTTGCGTGTAGAACGAGACAGGGATTTACTTCTAGAAAGTGACAGAAGTGATGCTACATGACTTCCGAGGAAGGTTATACAGACGATGGTGGCTACCTGGCTCTGTTTCTGGGATTGCTTGCTCTGCAGGAAGCCAACTGCCATGTTGCAAGGACACTCAAGCAGCCTGTGGAGAGGTCCACATGGGGAGGAACTGAGGCTTCTTGCCAACCAGTAGCACCAATTTCCTATCCACGTGAGTGGCTTAGGAAATTAATCTCTCAGTCTCCATCAGGTCTTCAGATAATTGCAGCCCTAGGCTGAAATCTTGACTGCAGTATCATAGAAGTCCTGCCCCAGGGTCTTCCCTGGTGGTCCAGTGGCTAAAACTCCATGCACCCGGTGCAGGGGGCCCAGGTTCCTTGGTCATGAACTAGATCCTGTAGGCTGCAACTAAAGATCTTGTGTTCTGAAAGGAATACTGAAGATCCTGCAAGTTGCAACTAAGACCCAGTACAGACAAATAAATAAACAATAAATAAAAAAAGGGCTTGCCCCACACCACCTCCCCACCTACTTCCTTCCCTCAAGCCAGAACTACCTAGCTAAGCTCAATAAGAATCCCTGGCCCACAGAAAGTTTGGGTATAATAAATGTTTATTTTAATTTTAAGCTACTAAGTTTTGGAGTGACTTGTTACACAGCAGTAACTAACTAAAACACCACCTCAGGGGCTTCACAGAGGCTAGTTTCTCTTCTTGGAACACTCTCTCCCCTTCTCTTCCTTATTCAGGATACAGAAGAGGGCAGGGTACTATAAAAGTGAGAATAGAGAATTCCATGTTGTCTTGGTGGAGGAAGAGGCAGGAAGAGATAATAGCATCACACCTTTCCAAGGAGAAGCTAGAGAGAACTGTTTCCTTCTTCCAGTGACTTCCTGAACTACCGACCATTCACAGCAGTTTGAAATCACTTAAAGCAGTGGAGTGTTTTGAGTGTTGGTCACTCACTTGTGCCCGACTCTTTGTGACCCCATGGACGGTAGCCCACCAGGCTCCTCTGTCCATGGGGGTTCTCCAGGCAAGAATACTGGAGTGGGTTGCCATTCCCTTTTCCAAGAGATCTTCCCAACCCAGGGATTGAATCCAGGTCCTTTGCATTGCCGGTGGGTTCATCATCTGAGCTACCAGGGAAGCCCCCAATATATTTGAAGTGTTTATTTAATGCTGAAATTCACCCTAGGGGACAGAAGGATGTGAAAGGAAAGTGAAAGTGAAAGTGAAGTCGCTCAGTCCTATCCGACTCTTTGTGATCACATGGACTGTAGCCTACCAGGCTCCTCCGTTTGTGGGATTCTCCAGGCAAGAATACTGGAATGGGTTGCCATTTCCTTTTCCAGGAGATCTTCCCAACCCAGGGATTGAACCCGGGTCTCCCACATTGCAGGCAGATGCTTTACCTTCTAGGCACCGTAATTAAGCCATTCTTGGAAATGATTAGTTTTTGTTTTTCCTTTTCTTTTCTTTCCCAAATGCTTTCGCATTAATGTAACTTCAAGCCCAAACATTCTGGGAGGTAAACAGTCTGGTAGCTACAAGGGATGAGAGGCAGGATGCGCCCCAGGAGGAAGAGAGTACCGGTGTCTGGCCACTCCATTGACTCTACAGCAGGGCCTCAGACACGAAAGCCCTGAGCAGCTGGAAGACAAAGGATTCCTCAGGTTCCCATATGAAGGCACTGTGTGTGACCTAGAGTAATATCTCTTGCATGGGTTGACTTATTGAAAAGACAAGTCATAGTATGACTAATATTTTCTGGAGAGTTCACTGGGGAATTTTCAAAGTTTCTGAAAAGTGTATATGCTCCAATACCAAATAGACAAAATTGCATGATTATCAACTCAGTGAGTTCTATATTCCTCTGCTATAAAATGATGGGCTTGACAAGAGTAGCTTGTAAGTCCTTCCATCTCTGAGTTTCAGGGATCATATGAAAATGTTAGGATCTCATATGCAAAATCATGGACAGTACTTTTCTATCAACTGAAAAGAATGTTTCCCAGGATTGATAAAGAGGAAAAAGTAAATTAGAGGAAGAGCCTTGCAATTGTAATTGATTATTTACTTTTTTTTTTTTTTTTTTTTGCTGAATTTATGGAACCACTTGAGGGTGAAGAGGAAGCAGAAATGTGTTACAGAAGCAGAGTCCTTGAGCCTGAAGAGTGTCAGAAAAGTCCATCATGGGCTATGAGTGCAGTGCTTCTGTGGGATTAATAAATGCCCATTTGAAAATTTTCTCAATGAAAAAAGAGATAAGATGCCTCATTGTCTCCTTATTTTACATCCCTCGCTTATTTCCTGATCTAAATTCCGTGTTTACCACTCCTTTTGTGACCAGTGGAATTTTGCCAGTAGGAACACTGCTAGCTGAAGGCCTTTAGAAAAGCTAGAGCCATTCTTCTGGCCTTCGTTCCTTGCCAGAATCCTTCTACTCTTTGTTTTCCATAAGGCACTCTTGTCGCATCCTATTACTTCCACTACTTTCAGAATGATATCACCTCAGTGAGGTACCATCTTTTCTCTCCTTACAAAAGAAAACAGACCTAGTTTCTTTAACCTTTCAGCAGAAGCAAATTCCCCAAATCCCTCTGTCATTCTGGTTGCCTTCTGCTATGCCTTCTCTAGTTCCAAAATATCCTATTTATAGAAAGAAACCCAGAATGAGCTCAGGACTCAATATGACCTAACCAATCCTCTTTACATGACTAGAATAATTTTCTCTGACTCCTTTTCAGTTGTGCAGTGTGCTCAGTATATTCCAAGCTGATTCTCTTTTCTTTTCTTCCAATACATATGAAACGACAAACATTCAAACTATGGCAGTGTGACTGACTGATGTGAGAGGTTGATGCCCATTATATTCAGGAACTTTCTGGAATTAATGGATTGAAAAGTAAGCTAGACTTTGTGATCTGTGTAACATTAGGGTTAAAGGAACAGGTCTCTTCCTTGAATTATTTCTTGTTATTTGGCATTCACTTCAGTTAATAAAGAGATTAGCTGGTTTTCAATGAAGTCATAATACAAACAATACCAGAGGCTGAAGTAGCATTCACAAAGAGTGGTCCAACCTCATCACCTGGGGATTTGTTTAAAATGCCAAAGCTTCATCTTCAGGATCCACTTTTAGCAAACTGCCCAGAACACTCACGTGCACACTAATTATGAGAAGCATGTTCCAGCACCTATGAACATTTCTTTCCAGATACTCTAGGCAAAGTTGATTGGAAACATACTTTGTTAGGCCCGATCACAATATGGACCCTTTTACTAGTTTTTACTTGCCTTTCCATGGTTCTAAGTTATAGGAGGGTTTCCCTGGTGGCTCAGTGGTAAAGAATCCACCTGCCAATGCAGGAGATGTAAGTTTCATCCCTGGGTGGGGAAGGTCCTCTGGAGAAGGAAATAGCAACCCACTCCAGTATTCTTGCCTGGGAAATCACAGAAGAGTCAGACATGACTTAGCAACCAAACAATGACCACAAAGTTATATTACTCCTTCAGGATTTGCTTCTCTTTTTATTCAATTTCTAATATCCTCTTGTGTTCTTTGGAAGGAATAATGCTAAAGCTGAAACTCCAGTACTTTGGCCACATCATGCGAAGAGTTGACTCACTGGAAAAGACTCTGATGCTGGGAGGGATAAGGGGGTAGGAGGAGAAGGGGACGACAGAGGATGAGATGGCTGGATGGCATCACCGACTCGATGGACGTGGGTTTGGGTGAACTCCGGGAGTTGGCGATGGACAGGGAGGCCTGGCGTGCTGCAATTCATGGGGTTGCAAAGAGTCAGACACGACTGAGCGACTGAACTGAACTGAACTGAATATGCTCTTACATTTAGCTCAATGTATTTTCTCACAAGCCCTGACCTGACATGCTCTTGACCTGTCTTAAATCCTATCAATTTTTTTTTTATTAACAACATCACTTCTCCACTACTTGCCACCCAGACTTCCTCTTATTCATCTCTTGTCTGTAGGATGGTTTAGACAGCATCATTCAGTTCTTCCTCAATATTCCATGTGGTCTTGCTTCAGCCTCATTATGGGGTTGTCTGGTTTTCCTGAAATTGAGTTAAGTCATATCCAGATCTTCTGTCTCATGCTTACTTGTCAGGCTCAGGAATGGACAGAGGTGATTGAAACTACATCATAACTTTTCTAAGGTTTTCTCTTGCTTGCTTTCTTTTTGATGCTTGGATTGTTTCCTTTCTAACTAAGCTAGGTTTGTAGATGGAAGATTCCTTGAATTCTTTTTAAATATGAGCTCAACACCAGGTTCTTGGCAATCGCTGCCTATTCTTGTTTTCAGAAAGCCTTCCAAATTGTGCATCGTGATTCTTTGCTTCTCCTTCTATTGCCTGTGGAGAACTATTAGAGATCAGGAAGTGACTAAGAGAGCCAATCTTTCTTCCTACCTGGTCAGAATCACTTCTTATATCATGAGCAGAACTCCTTTGCTACCTGTTTTTTTTTTTGTTCCCTGAGCCACCCAGACATTAGCTATGTCACTATGTGAGGCCTTTCTGTGAATACTTTTCTTCACTGATTACAATTGATCCTTAGGTAATGGCTGGGAGAAGGCAACTGTTGACATCTTGGCAATAATTAACCATGTGCGATTCAGCTGTATCATCTTCTTCACCTGACTCATTGACTCGTTATAGATTAGATCTTGGGTCTATTAGACTCTGAGATTCTTTAGGGTAGAGAATTATTAATACATGGATCATCAGCTTCTATCAAAGTACCTGGCATAGAACAAGTAATGAAGGGAAAGGAGAGGAAATATAAGTAAGGAGGAGGAAAGAAAAGAATCTGTCCAACACAGAGTGAGATGGAAAGCTCACTAATGAACGACTAACAGATTTAGGAGGGAAAGCTGGGAGAAAAGAATACAGTACTCTCGTCGATTCCGCCTTGACACAGGAGAGGGAGTACCCAAAATATTCTTTTGAATGTGGCTTGCTGAATTTGCTTTTAGCAATTGAGATAGAGGGGACTTTGTCTCAAGAGATAGTCCAAGCATCTGCTAATTGCCCAAACAAAAGAAATCCTTTTTCATTTCTGATTTTGTAGACTCCGGCTTTGTTACCTCTCTCCCATTAATTCCAAGACTCCTGGACACATCGGCTTAATGATATTTTTGTGCCTCCTAGTCTTGATAAGCTCCTTCTTATTAATTTTTATACCATTCTTCATAAAGGTACGGGCAAAGGATAAACTTTATGGCTTTGGTAGAAAACTGCATGTGAACATCAGACCATGCACTGATAAAGAACACAGTTCTCCTGGTTTGAAAACAAAAATCCTTCCTTCTAGGTTGTATTAATACACTTGCCTTTAAATTTGGCTACAGTGTTGCATTAGTAATCTTTAAGAAAGCAAGCTTTGTTTACTGTTCAGTTTGAAATGTTCTTACCAGTACTAAAAATGAATGGGGTCAGATGAACCTAAAGAGGTGTGATATTCATATCATATTTGACCAAGGCTTTGTGGAGAAAATGAGATGATCTCAGGAATAAGTGCTCCTGAGATGAACACTGTGGAAGGTCCAGTGCTTGGCATCTATCTTAACAAATTAAATGAATGCAACTTTTGCTTATATTAGAAACTGGATTTTTTGCAGATATTAAAAAGAAAATATGTAAGTGAGTGGGTGGAGAATAAAAGGTGGAAAGCTGATAACATATCAAGAGAAGAGAATTCTTCTTCAGATCACTGAGAAATCAAGAGAGGAAAATATATGTATGTCAAATACCATCTCTTAACTCTTTTCCCCAACTCTCTATAGCAAGTCTGTTTATATAACAGGTCCTGTCTCTCACCAAGGGGCTTCCCTGGTAGCTCAGACAGTAAAGAATCTGCCTGCAATGCAGGAGACACAGGTTCCATCCCTGGGGTGGGGATGGATCCCTGGAAAAGGGAATGGCTACCCACTCCAATATTCTTGCCTGGAGAATTCCATGGACAGAGAGGTGGTCACTAACAGTTGGACATGACTGAGTGACTTTCACTATTTTTTCGTCCCTCATCTTGGTCTATGAGTTATAGGTTTTAGTAATGATTCCAAGAAAGAACAACAATAGTCAAAAATATTCTTTGGGAAATATTTTCAGCACCATCATGTGTTGTCTGAATCATTTCAAACTAATCAGTCATTCAGTTAATGCTTTGAGTCCCCAGGAACCCAAGCTCAAAATTCAAGAGATCCCACTTAGTATCATACAAAATATAACATTAACTTTCAGAATAAGGATCCATCAGAGAAGCAACTTAATAGTCTCTATATAGACCACAAACTGTTGAGGAAAAAGTCATATAAATATATCATAGATGATGGGGAATAATCATGTTCATATAGTAATCATTGCCTTGGGTTATTTCAAGATTTCAGATCCATACATGAGACACTGAATACTTAATTACAGTGTTATGAATTGCATTCCCAGGAAACTGGTTTTGTCCACAAAACCTGTACCCCAAGACCTCTGAGGATGGCGTGTGCCAGCTGTTCCAGTCTTAGGGCAGCATCTGCTGGCTAATTCATGGATCGACAAAAGTGGCAACTTGTGGACAATCTGAATAGTCCTTTTAGTTGGAGGGAACTGTTACACTGGCGATTGTGAAGGTGTGTGGCATCCTTTTATGATGACCTATCTCAGTCTCCAGAAACCTGGCAAGTCTAGAACTGTCCCTAATGAGGTCCAACAAGCATTTGTAGAATATGTACTTTGGCTGGATCCAAGTATAAGCTAGGTTGGCTCTGGAAACATCTCTTGAGCCATCATCAACTCAACACTGGACTTACTTGTAGTAATAACAACCTAGTACCAATGGAGACTCCAACGAACAGAAGTCCGTATACAGAATTGGGAAGTAAAGCCCATAAGGAAGGCATTTCTGGGATGGGAGGGGGAGGGGAGAGGACCTGGAAGCAGCCACTGAATGCTAATCTCTTGCTCTAATCATCCTATCGTGTAACTGAGGTTTATTTACCTAAGGAAGCACGAATGTCATTCAGACACAGCACTTTTGATCGGCATAAAGAAACTGGAAATTGGAAAAGGTTGGATGGTCTGAAACTTAAGAGCTATCCACCATCTTCTGCAGCATCTCTCTGCCTCATCCCTGCAGTCGATAGCGCCGCGGTCAGGGCCTGTGACGCCGTTGGTGGGCTTCCCTTTCGTGGGAACTCTGGGTGGAGAGCAACATCTCGGTGTTGGTGCCAAAACGACGAAACCTGAAATGCGTCTGGGGACTTTCCAGGGCACTTGCGCTCCTCAGAGCGACCGGCATCTCCATAACAACTGGTTTACAGTCGTCTTCCGTTCCTCTGCTCGGCTGTGGAGGCGCCGACTGGGGGTAGGCAAAGGGCAGCTTCAGTGGAAAGCTACCTCGGGTTTAGCGCCTCCCTAGGCCGGGGGGACGCTGCGGATGACCGGGTTACACAGCTCGTTGCCTGAGATTTCGCGAGCTCTCCGCAGGTCTCCAGCAGAGAGCCGCGCCCCTCCCACCTCTTCCTCCCCTTACCTTTATTTAACACATGGGGTTGGGGGCGGGGGGGTCGAGGGAGGTGCGGGTGAGGGGGTGGGGAGGTGGTTTGTTTTCTTTTGCTTTTTTCTCTTCTCCTTGAAGTTCATTCTGTCCCTCCTAAGTTACTTTCCGCCAGCACGTGACCGCTCCAGCGGGAAGCGCGGGTGCTAACCGCGGGGCTTCCTGGGAGAGCCCCTCTCGCGGAGCTCAATGCCACCTCCGGCTTCTCCAGCGCCGCTCCGCTTCCCAGTCGCTCTCGCCCGGGCACCCTGATGGCCCGGGAGCCCCCGGATGATGCGGAAGCGACTCCGGGGAAGAAGCACCGAGCGGACGCGGAGCGTCAAACCGCTGCGGAGGCACCCCTCCCTGCCTTTGCCCGCGGCTCCACACTTCGCGGTGCGCCATGCCGACCTAGCTGCGCACCCGCGCTGTTAACTCACACTGGAGAAGCCATAACCTTTACAGCAAACGCAGTCAGAACTTCATTCAACTCGGCCGCTCGAGAGCTCGATTTACACAGGTTCCTGTGGGCAACTAGTGGCTCGCTCGGGTGCCTCTCGCCTAGTCATCAGTCCCTAAGAGGGAAAGGGAAAGTTGCCGGGCTCATGCGCGCTTCCACGCATGTGGTTGTTCCCAAGGACAAGTCACTCACCCACACCCCCTCGCCGCTTAGCCCCCATCCACCCCACCCCCGACTTGATCGTCACTCACGACCTCATCAGCTGGAGACCCTTAGTCATTGGGGGAAGGGGGAGGGGTACGAACTTTTCTAAGAAGTTTCCTTTTTACCAAAGGAGTCACAGTAAGTTGGTCACGTAAACAGCACGGATAGTCGTCGTCGATGCCGCCCCCCGCCCCGCTTTCGTCCCCCTCCCCCTGCGTTTTTCTGGTATTATTAAAGCGGTAGCCTTCTGGCGCTGATAAGCAACAAGTTCCCCAGCAGTCTTCCCGCCCTAGTCTGTCTAGGCGAAGGTTTTCTTACCTGGCGACAAGAAAATCTCCCGAGTCGAGCTCAGCTTTGCCAGAGCCCCAGGTGTGACTTGAGCAGTGGGCAAGGGAGTGGTGTGCAGGCTGGGTTATTTACATGAGGGTACCCTGAAACTCCCCACTTTCCCCGGGAACTTTCTGTACCAGGACCCAGTGACCGGCGGTTGGAAGGCAGCCCTGGGAACCACCGCTATATAGCAGGGCACTTGGGCAGTCATTGGTAACCTCGCTCATTCATTAGAATCACGTAAGAACTCAAAAGGAAACGTGTCTCTCGGAGTGAGGGCGTTTGCGTAAATCTATAGGTTTTTCAACATCGATGCGAGTTGCTTTGTCTTCTGTAGTCGCCAAGGTGGTTGAGAGTTTAAGCTTGCGGATATTGCAAAGGGTTATTAGATTCATAAGTCACACCAAGTGGTGGGCGATCCACTGAGCAAAGCCGAACTTCTCACATGATGACTTCAAACAAGACACATTACCTTCCAGCATCTGTTGGGGAGACGGGATTTTAAGACACTTGAGTCTCCAGGACAGCAAAGGCACAATGGTGAGTAGCAATAAACCCTGCATTATAATTGAAAAATCTTGACATGTTGCTTAACAACGGGCATATCACAGCTCTTCCTAGCACTTCACACGCCAAAGAACAGCAGCTACTCAGGCCAGGAGAATCGGGTTTTTACATAGTGCAACTTTAATTGGAATCATTTGAGATTTAACACAGCAATGGGGAACTGCGTGGAACAAACTTGGAGTTGGAGGGAGGGTGTGTGTGTTATATTGGCTGTTCAAGGCTGATGCTTCTCTCCCAGCCTTCTTGCATTCCATTCTTTGCTTCTATGTGTGTGCTATATGAGCATATTCTATGATTTATATGTGGGCATGTAATTGACATTCGCAAGAAGATTAATTTCCATCTTAAAACAACAATGCTATTAGAGTTTGGGGTCAGGGGGTGGAGTGGGGGTAAGGATAGGATAAAGACTGGGAGTTTGGGTGCAGATGGGGGTGGGGTTGGTGGGAGAGAAATAAGTCAGAAGGGCATATTGCCGGTAATGAAATGGGTAAGCCTCTCATAGGAGAAAAGGGTCTCATCAACATGTGATCAACTATTAACAGGATGGCTTTGGCAAAGCCATCCGCACGTGACAAAACGTAAGGAAGTGGAAGAAACCGTCTAGAGCAATATCAAATATCACTTAATTACAGATTTTTTAGTCTTTTCCCTCCCGCCGCGCCGGGTGTGTAATCCTGAGATACGAGCCCATTCAGCACCTTGGACAGAGCCGACGGATTTGTCTTAGGTGGTGGTACCCCAGGTAGCTGTCTCGGCCCCGCAGTAAGCCAGCCCTGTGTCGCCCTTAAGAAGCGTCTTTTCGGAGGTTCGGCTCACACTGAGATCGGGGGCTGGAGAGAGAGTCAGATTTTGGAGCGGAGCGTTTGGAAAGCGAGCCCCAGTTTGGTCCCCTCATTGAGCTCGCTGAAGTTGGCTTCCTAGCGGTGTAGGCTGGAATAGACTCTTGGCAAGCTCCGGGTTGGTATACTGGGTTAACTTTGGGAAATGCAAGTGTTTATCTCCAGGATCTAGCCACCGGGGTGGTGTAAGCCGCAAAGAAGGTAAGCACCGGGGCGGGGACCCTGCAACCCCAATTTTTGAGCTATTTTGATACTCGATCTTCCCCAGAGGACGCGGTGGAGGGGAGGAAGTAGAAGGAGAGTGTGAGAGGGGGGTTGTTTCTTGGTATTTGCCCAGTTTGAATTGCCCTAGGTGAGAGCCTTGGGGTAAAGCGAGAAGGGGGGGTGGGGAAGGTCAGTTTTCCTGAGGATATAATGAGTTTAGTTAACTTGGACCTGCAAATGTCTGATTCAAATGTAAGATTTCTCTTTTTCTCCCCTTCATCTCCTTCTTTTCCGTTCTCTGCTGGTGTGTGTGTGTGTATGTGTGTGAGTGTGTGTGTGTGTACAGTAGGTTCATTACTAATTATGAAGCTTTTACCCAACATTCGATTTCCTAAATTTTGACTTTGTACCATTTAGAATTAGGCGGTGGAGGTGGTGTGCGGTGAGGAAAGGGGCGGTGGAGGTGGGGAGAGGGTAGGAGGTAACGCTAAATCTCCAACACAAAATCCATCAAGGTAATTTCAGCTCTTCTAGGCAAAAGGATTCATTCTGTATCCTTCCCTCCCTCTCTCTCCCCCTCCCTCCTTCCCGCCCCCCCTTCCACCCCGCCCCCTCCTCCTGCCTCCGTCCCTTCCTTTTTCTCTCTTTCCCTCCGTCGCCCTCGCGGCTGGCTGGATGTTTCTGTTTTTGTCCCCCCCACCCCACCCCACCCCCCCTTGCCTTCTTTCCTCCCCTCCCGACGAGTTTCGGGTGCTGGCTTAGAGGGCTCCCGCTTTCTCAAGGGAAGGGGAGCCTCCGAGACCGCGCTCCGCTCCCCCGCCGGACTGGATGCCTCTCTGAGCCCAGGTCCGAGTCAGTCGGGGTAACTAAGGAAAAGGGGGCCTCTACTTGGGAGGAGATGTCCTTTACGGGCCGAAGAGCCAGGGAGCGGGCCGGGGAATGGGGTCTGGGCGGCTGGAGGAGGAGAACACTAGTAGCTCCGCGCGGCGACTGGACCCAGCCGCCAATCAGCTGGGTGCACAGACCGCCCAGCCACCGCGAGGTTGCACCCGGAGGCGCGTGTGGAGGGCGGCCCGCTCGCCGCCGCCCGGGTGGGCCAGGGGGCGGGGGTGGTCAAAGCTGCTCAGAGCCTCCCAGTCTTCCGTTCCACCTCCCCTCCTCGGTCCCGGGGGACAGAGAGCGGCTGGAGAGCGCGACAGCGTTGTCTCGCCTCCCCTCTGGGAGTCCAGGGACTTGCGCGCCCCTGCGCAGGGGCCACCATCCTCTCCGCACTCCCTACAACCCCCTCAGCCTACCCACTTCCCGGCCCCTTTGTTCCGGCCTCCGAGCCAAGCCGGGTGGTAATTTTCACCCCAGGGCTTGTGCGTTCTGGACTCCTCCTTCCTGGATCAGCCCTCTTTAATTAAGAGACACGGCTTGCGGTGGGGGTGGGGGGAGCGTAGGGGAAAACCTATTTCCGAAACTAACTGGACTGTTTTAGTGGACGAAAAAGAAAGAATTCCAACTCTGCTCAGGTGAAAAGAATGGATTCATAGGCAACGCGAGGATATTGTGGCGATTTAGAAGGAAAAAAAAACAGGCACTAGGATCAGATGACGGTGATAGGCTGCTACGCACACAAAGGGAGCGTTGGGCAGGGTTTACGGAGCAAGCCTGCAGCGAATGGGGCACAGATTGTTCCGAGATCCAGTCATTTTCTCAGTCAGATCTACGCGCAGGGAGGGGAGGGGAGGGACTGGGAGGGGAACGGGGCGGGAGGGGCTGGGCTTGGGGGCGGGGGGGATTTCTGATCAGTCTGATGCAATTCCAAGCGTGCTGCAAAGGAACTCCAAGGAGTCCGCATCACCGTCGCCGCCCACCCTTCCCAGATGGTGCTGTTTTAAATACGGATCTGCAGGGCTGAACGCAGAACTGGGAGATTTATTGCAAAATCCCAAGAAGGGGGGAAACGGGGAATGGAGGGGCAGAATTTAAAGGTGCAACACTTGCTTTTCCCCAAATAAGCGGCAACCGGTCGGCATTTTTTCCCCCTCGTCTGCCTGTCTCTGGATTCTAATTCACCAAGGAAGAGGTGTAAATATTGTGACATTTTGAGGCGGTTTGATGGATGAGAAAAAAATCATCTGTCACTCTAAATTGCAGAGTTCCCTGTCTCCTCGAAATGCTTTGCTAGCGAATACTCGCTGCTGCCTAATACAGTTGCTAGGGCTTCAAATGAATGCACCGTTAAGGGAATATTATCCTTTTAGTCGACTTGCCAATTTATCTGACAGTCAAATAGAGAAAATTGTAGATTTCAAGTCTTCGAGAGACAAGGAGGGGAAATGCTTACCTAATTCTTGTAACCTCGAGATCTTTCATAACTTAAACCTCAAAAGTGTCACGTCATCCTCTCTCACACGCGCTCACATACATATCCTTGACTTGTAGGTGAAATGGTTTCGCCTGGTGTTGTGAAAATGAGTATCACTTTAAGAATAGTGCACCTGATCGTCACTGTTTATGTGTATTTACATGGAGTTCTTCAGTACGAACGCAAGAAATTTCAACTGTCCTG
Source organism: Nanger dama (assembly GCA_917880005.1). NCBI lineage: Eukaryota > Metazoa > Chordata > Mammalia > Artiodactyla > Bovidae > Nanger > Nanger dama. The sequence continues at coordinate 20,176,517 of CAKJTW010000030.1, forward strand.
TTTGAAACTAGAGAGAACATTAGAAGATGTTAAAGAGGAGAGGGGAAGAAAGAGGAAGGGGGTATTTTTGACCTTAAAAAACAAACAAACAAACAGTAAACTAGCCTACTTTTGTGCCCTCTGGTCTTGCATGTTAATATTTCTGTGTGTGACTTTAGCTTGGTCTAGCTCCCCCAATGGAATATATCAGTATGGATTCAGATGAAAATATATTCATTTTGCCTGTAGCTTTTTCAGTGTCATTGATAGTAAGACCTACAACACAGCAGTTTTTGGAGGATAGAAGAGAATGTCTGAAAGAGCTTTGCAAACTGGGAAGAAGACACTCCATAAGGGGGAGGTATCACTATGTCATTCTCTGCCTACAGCATTTCCATTTCAATCAGAGTGCTAGTTATTTTTAAATATCATCTAATGTATATGGTAAGGCAGTAAATGGGATTTTAAAAGCAAGTTCTTGTTGGCTTACAAAATATTGTTTGTAAAATTGCATATCTGTAAATTGGAAAGAATACCTTTAAAAGATCTAAAATCAAAATTCACATGCTGCTTCGTTCATTTGCCAGACTCTTTCCCTATCGAATCTGTACTCTGTATTCTTAATAAGAGGAGAAGCTAGTGAATTTAGTTTCTTTCCTTTTCCTGGCCTGTCCTCTAGGGGAAGCTTAGTAAGAAACAACATTCCAGTATCAGGCAATGTGAGAGGCAAAGGCCCGGATGACCACAAAATAGATAATAAGCCACAAAAACCAACAAATAGAAATGAGGAAAAATCATCACTGTGGCATGACTTACAAAGGATTTTTATTTCTAATTCTGTGATTTAGGAATGAGGCTCCAACTTGCTCAAATAACATTCATTTAATCAAACTGCATGCAATATGTCAGTTAAAATGATGTCTAACTGAACATAGTTTTTATTAAATATACTTCTATCAAAAGCCAGGAAAGCTAATCCTTTTCTTTAATTAGGAAAAGCTAATCTAACCATTTAACTGATTCTAGTGAATATGAACTGATATAATCTGATTTTAAGATTCTGCTTAAAACTAAATTTGTTCTAAAAAGCACTGACTTGCCAGAAAAATATCTATTTTTGTAGCTCTCTTTTCACTCTATGGATAATTTAATGAGTTGCCTATTTTAATTTTACAACTGCTACCTCAGAAGTATCTCAAATTATCTTTCTTTGGCTGGTGTCTTTCTCTGCTGATCTGCTACTGCTGTGTGTATGTGTGTGTGCATTGTGTGTATGGGTGTGTGTGTGTGTGTGTTTCCAGAGAATTTAGCAAGTGGTGAGTCTCTTAAATTTACATGCCATGATCCATGTAAAGGATACTTCATGGCATTTAATAAATAACAATAAACAGTAACATTTAGTGAGAGCTTACTGATATTGAATCCTATGGAAATGGGGAGAGGGGCTGTTGCTTTTAAGGGGAGAAAGATTAAATTCTTAAACAATAAAAAGAAATTTTCTCTCCTCTTTGGCCAAAGAGTGGCCATAATTTCAAAAATATTAAATCTTCTTTTACTTTGGATGTTAAAGCTACTGCTTGAACAAGTGTGTCTTGAGAGAAACACGTAGTCCCTAAAGACTACTACCTCAAAACACTAGGGTGCAAAAATCAAAATGTCAAATCTTTATCCTTGCCTCCATTGTCATTTGGCAATTTTTGGAGTGTTCATTCTGAGTTTTCTAAAGTTCAGATTGACGCTTCCCTTTTTCTAACATTCTAAAGGAGTCCTATAAAGAATTCTTTATAATGCAGACTTTATTTGTATTTGCTAGTAATAATACTTTATATGCACATAGCAGTGTGAAAGTTCTTTACAGGTTTCCTAATCTGATCTCAGCCAGGAGAGAAGAGTAGGAATTATCAATGACCTTTCACAAATGAGAAACCTCAGGTTCAGGGTTTCCCAAGAACACATTGCCAGTAAGAGGGGAAGACTGACTCAGAATCTTTCTTCAGATTTCAAGGACCACACTTTCAGCTCTCCAGACCATGCTGCCTCAAACCCCACTCTGGCATCTGAGGGGTTTGCAGGCGTTATTTGCTCCTGTTTTGATTTCTGTAATTTAAAAGGGGGGGAAGTTATCTACAAATCATTCCCACAATTCTATAGGCCTAATGAAAAGTTTTTGCCAGTCTATGACCTTTTCTTCCTAAGCCATTCTTTCACTCTCCCATAACTGGAGGCTCAAAGAAGGGAGGGATATTTCTAGGGTTGACACACTGTCTAAGGAACAGTCACAAAATCCCCTAAAACAACACAGTGAATAAGAGGAGCTGAAGACAAAAAAGGACTCTGGTGAGTTGTAGAATCTGGGGTCTGGGAAGGTTCTCAGGGGTCATTTCTGATGCGTGAATTTACGCTGGCTTATTTTTCTTCTTCTTGTTTAGTTGTCCAGTCGTGTCCAACTCTTTTGCAACCCCATGAACTGCAGCTGGTCAGGCTTCTCTGTCCATGGGATTTCCCAGGCAAGAATGCTGGAGTGGGTTGCCATTTCTTTTCTCCAGGGGGCTCTTCCTGACCCAGAGATCGATCCCATGTCTCCTACATTGGCAAGCAGGTTCTTTACCACTGAGCCTCCTGGGAAGCCCTGTTTTCTTTTAACCCTCTGGAGAATGCCTGGGATCTTGCTTCTCTTGGTAGATACTCTGATATTTATGGGGATCATGAGCTTAACAGGCCATTTTCCATTTACCCAAGAGGAATGCTTTCTATAGAGACTCCAATGTTCATAATTTTATTTCGTAAGCATTAACTGACAATCTACTATGTGCCAGGAACTATGCTAAAGTCTGGAAATTCAGCAGTGTGTAAGACTAAAAGGTACTTAGCTTGGTGGACTTACAGCTTAGAGATCTGATTTGTCCTTTAATTTCCCTAGAAGAAGACAGACTTCTGGATTTATCTTTTCCAAGAGAACACAGTGAAGTAGATTAAAAGCCTGAGTTCAAGCTCTGCTCCCAACTAATTGCCAGTAGCTAGAAAAATCAATTAGTCCCCCTTGATCCATACTTCCTCACACAGAAAACAAGGAGGATGTTCTTAGGAGAAACTCTAAGTTCCATTTTAGCTCCAAGTTTGAGTGAAATGATGGCTAACTTATTTCTTGGGCCTAAGTTACCCTAATCTTTGATGATATACAGTTTTGGGCTTTACCAATTTTTAACTTGTTTGTTAGGAAGTACATTATGAAAAATCAAAGCAACTTATTTGAATCTAGCATAGAAAGAATCTGGATATTGAACCAATCATTTTTGAGAAACAAACTTGGGATGTTTTCATCTGAATGATAATCTCAAACTTCTGCAGGTTATTTTTTAAAGGGATGGGCTGATGAGAGACTCACAAATTAAATGCTTATTTTCTTTGTGCCGGCAGAAGTTCTCATTTTTCAGGTCATTTCCTTTTAAAATCAAAGATATTACACCCTGAAATTGTCTGGGTCTCATGAATAATGCATTATATACACATGATAATAGGTAATTAGATGGACCAACCAGGAGAAACATGAAAGGGAGCTGGTAGCCCAAGGATTGCAGAAGGTGTGTGGGCATTTTGACATCCAGGAAATGCTATAGGTCTGTCCTTAGCTAACTCAGCCTGGTGGAGATAATTAAGAAAAATGTGGGTGTAGAAAGGCTGCAAGCCATTCCTTGGGATTGGCTAGATCGCTGCAGTAGTTCAAAAACAATTGGCACAACCACCCACACTGGACATGATTGCCCTTTGATGAGGCAGCTATTGACTTTTATAAAGATGCCATATTTAAAATAAGTTCTGATGCACTCAGGATGACATGCATCATTCTCGAATTCTATTTTAGACAAATGGGAAAATATATTCCAAAGTATTAATTTAAAACTAAAAACCTTAAAAGTCGAGTTGCTAAAAATCAACAGTTTAGCAGTGTGTGACCTCCAAATTTACTTTCAGTCTGAGCTAGGAGAAACCTGTGGCCTGTGGGAAGCATTTTTGACCATTTATGAACATTTTCTGGATCACCCCAGGAGGTAGAAAGTACTTTGCCACTGTTTTTAACCTCTGAGTGAATGTTAAATGCACTTAAAAACCTTCGCGCACTGGAAAAGGGAAACCCAATCAATTGCCTGTAACAGCAGAAGAAGCTACTTTGAGATCTTTGTGCCCAGAGTGCATGCTCTGATGTCATGGAATTCAGGATTCGTTCAGAGTATGCTGAACCTCATACCCATCAGCACCAGCAGGACAGAAAGGCTCCATAAACATCTAAAACCTGTGGGATAGGACATTACAGGGCAAGTGAATGGGAAAAAGAGAGAGGGAACATGGGAAAATTGAGCCAAAACAGGTTAATATTAGAAACCAACAAAAACAGGGCTAGTATTAGAATACTGGACGTGTTCTTAAATAGACATGTCCTCTCTGAGGGTAATCTTCACATCCGTTTGTCCACTGAGCTAGATCTCTACCACCCTTACTCATTACTGTTCTGGTTATGTTGGTAGGCAACAATGATTTCTTCTGCTCTTACCTTCCTCCTCCAGTAAGGGCTTCTTTCTCCCCCAACAACTTCCATAGCCAGTGTTTGAGAATGGCTTTGCTATTACTTCTCCTTGGGGTGTGTTGGATTAACATGGGCTTGGTCACCACTTCTGTGCTATGGACTCCACTCTTTTGGCAATCTGGTCAAGCCTATAAACCCTTCTCAGAATGTTTCTAAATGAATAAAACTTAAAAGTATACGATTACAAAGGAAGTAAGTTACATTGAAATATAGCTATAAAAATATTTTAAAAGTCAATTTGTATGATATAGTAATAGATAGGCTGTGCTAGGTTTAGTCGTGTCTGACTCTCGTGACCCCATAGACTGTAGCCTGCCAGTCTGACCATGGGAGTCTCCAGGTAAGAATATTGGAGTGAGTTGCCATTTCCTTTTCCAGGGGATCTTCCCAACCCAAGAATTGAACCTGGGTCTCCTGCACTGTAGGCAGATTCTTTACCAATTGAGCTATGAGTCAGATGCCCAATATGTGTGCTTTCTTAAAGACTAAATAAGATCAAGCAGCAAAGTGAATACTGTATTTTCCAGGAGTGATAAGCATCTGTGTGTTTTGGGATATCTATAACAACTGACATGTGGTGTAAAGGTGACTGATTTCTATTGGTGGCAAAGTCTGGCAAATACTACTGAAGAATTTCCCAAACGTATTTGACAATAGAACACTTGGGGAAGGGGTTACTTATTAACATGGCATAGATTCAGAAATGTTAGTTTAGTCTCTCCCTGCCTTTCAATATGAGCCACTGAATGTTCTATCCTGGCAAAAGGAAACTGGCATTTGGAGAAAACTTTTAAAGTTCACTTTTGCCATTTAACAAGTTGCCAAGTGGACAAAGAACCAGCCGATGAGATGGCTAAGGTGTAGTGGATGTGTTTCTATTAGCTGAACTTCCTACTGTTGTTGTTTGGTACGTCTGACTCTTTTGTGACATGGACTGTAGCTTGCCAGCTCATCCACGGGATTTCCCAGGCAAGAATAACGGAGTGGGTTGCCATTTCCTTCTCCAGGGGATCTTCCCAACCCAGGGATCTAACTCACGTCTCCTGCATTGCAGGTGGATTCTTTACCACTGAGCCACCAGGGACGCTCCTATTACTCTGAGGTTTACCCTTATTCCCACTAGCACTACCCTCACTGCTCTAGAAATCCATCACTCCACTGATAAAGACAAAAAGTTCAGATTCTGGTCATTAACTTAGGGAGCATTGCCGCAGATTCCTGGTGTGGCTTCACTAACCTCAAGAGTTTATAAAGACTTCATTTCTGTCATCACTACACTATGAGAAAGTACGTGCAAATTATGAGGGAATGGAATCACATTCATTTTGCATTTATCCAGTGCTAAGTTGTTTCCTTTGCATTTGGCATTTATTATTTAACCTTCAAAGCAATTATCTGAGACAGATTATATTATTGTATAAGGAAGGAAACTGGAGCTCAGAGAGTTTACCCCAAATTATATAGCAAATCTTAAATGGAAAAGCTAAAATTCAAACCTAATGTTCTCTAGTTCCAAAGTCCATTATAATATTACACTTCCCTATGGAATAGCTACCACACAGATTAGACTTGGATGCCCCATTGTCAGGCTGGCACACATGTTTTTGTCAAGAGATCTTTAACACAACCCTTTGGTATGGCTGAGAATCTCAACATCAGTGGCCACAGCTGCTGCTTTAGAATTATATTGAATCTTTGCTAACTAATGAAAGATTTTCAAACCACCAATTGTCCCCTATCCTTTTTGAAACCCGGTTTTCACAATCATAATATGGAGAAAGGCTACCGCTTAAAGTAGGGGAGGGTCAAATAAATTAATCATTTAATTTAACTTTGTTGAGTTCACCATGATGAGTGTTCTACATTCCCATAGCTGAGTTCTTACAATGATCTTTCTAGGCAGAGATTATTAGTATTCCTATTTTAAAGATAAGGAAACTGAGGCAGCCGTTAATTCCTTGAGTGGAGTTGCTCAGTCGTGTCTGACTCTTTGCAACCCCCTGGACTGTAGCCCACCAGGCTCCTCAGTCCATGGAATTTTCCAGGCAAGAGTACAGGAGTGGGTTGCCATTTCCTTCTCCAGGGGATCTTCCCAACCCAGGGATTGAACCCAGGTCTCCCGCAATGCAGGTAGACGCTTTACCGTCCGAGCCAATATCCTAAATTAGCAGAGTCAAAAAGTGGTCAAGCTTGACTAAACCCACGTCTGTCTAATTCCAAGCCCTTTCTTTTACTCTGTAAACTAATCTGTAAGTCTCTACACAAACTTAGTTGTTCTTATAATTGTTGTCATGTTTAAAACACTAACAAGAGAGAAATAAGTATATATTGTCCAAAAATAAGTATATAGTCATTGAGGAGAAAGACTGCTCCATGGAATATTTCACCTGCACATTCTTCCTTCCGCTTACTTTAGTTTATGAACCCCATGGATGATGTCTGACGCTTTTTCTTAACTTGTTTAGGGCAGTTCCAAGATAGTTGACTTCTGAGAGTTATTGAGTAAGAAATGTTATAAATTGTTTAGATTAGGATTTAGTATGTTTAGAAGCCTTTTCATAAATTTGCCTTTTCAAACTGTTACTGGCTATAGCACTGCAGATGCTGTGATGAGGAATGCCTTCTCCAAAAACCCAGTGGATGACAAACTTCCAAAGCTAACATGTTGTTTACAGAGATGGAGAAGAAGGGGATTGACAAGCACAATCCTAAATGTAATTACAAGGCTTATAGTCCCTGCTGGGGACTAAAATGTTTATTGGCTTTTCTTGTGCAATTTAAAGTTCTTCCTCCCAAAGCCCTACTCCAAACTTGGAACTTCTCTGGAATTAGCATCTCGTTTGGGGGAATGCCAAGTATTGGTGTCTGGGTCCTTTGCATCTTTGCACCAACTCAGAACTCAGAATAGCAGCTCTAGAAACTAAGCCAGGGGTAGTCTGGGTAAAGGAGTTTAATATCCACTTGGGCATCTTCCTAATAAATTTCATCCATCTTCCTTCTGGAAAACAACTCTTAGAAAGATGTGGTCTTTAATGAGGGAGTGCATGCAATCTGATAAGTCCAAGATAGTACAAGTCAGTGGTCTTTGCAGAGTTGCCAAAGTCATATACAGAATCAAGGATCTGGAGGCTATGGAAAAACCTCATCCCACTGCCATTGTGATCTATGCAAGGAAGGATGGCCTGAACTCACAATGCATTTGATATGTCCCAGAGCTAAGAAACCAGCCCAGGGGGAAAGGATGATATTAAAGGACATTTTGGTGTATGAAAAAGTCTACCTAAAACCTCATCAGAGATAACTATGTAGTATAAAATATAGAAGAGTATGACTCCTTACCTTGGCTCAAGGCTCTACATTTAGGAGAAATAATTACATGAGTTCCAAGTTTAGTTTACCAAAGATATACAGTTCCTGTAAGCAGCTCAAATTTATATGGAAAAAAATTACCTTAAAGATGATCTAGTTCACAGATTTCCTTAGTACACTAAAATCACCTGAATTATGTATTCCTTTGAGCTAAAGTCTGAATGTGCCTCTAGACTTGGCAACCATGGCTTATAGCCCGCTGTCCCGGCCTCATTGATCAGGTGACTGAGATGCACAAGAGTTAAAACTGTTCCACTTATTCAGTAAATGTTTCTATGAAACTGACAGTATTGATGTGAACAAGCTTGGGCTGGTGAAGTGACTTTCTAGGTCACATGACCAGAGAGTGATAGAGTTTAAAGAAGAACCCAAATTCTCTTGACGCCTGAAGGACTTACAATCGTATCATGTGATAATGATACTTCTTCTATTTTCTAAAAATTAAAATATAAAACAATAAATAGCCTGAGCAAGGTTTTAATTGTCTTGATTTTTCAAACATCTTGATTTTTGTGTATATACCTTAATTTCTTAAATATAAACATAATTAACAAAATGTTAATAACATTCCGATAAGACATTGCTAATTTCAAATTGTTGGGACAAAACTAATTGTAATATTTTAAGTTTCTTCAATACTCCATTGATCCTACTGGTGGCTCAGATGGTAAAGAATCAGTCTGCAATGTTCGATGTCCGAGTCAGGAAGATCCCCTAGAGAAGGGAATGGCAACCCACTTCAGTGTTCTTGCATGGAGAATTCCATGGACAGAAGAGCCTGGCAGGCTTCAATCCATGGTTTGCAAGAAGTCGGACATGACTGAGTGAGTAACACTTTCACTTTTAGGACAAAATTAATTATAGTATGTTAAATTTCTTCAATACTCCATAGTTACTTTATGATTATTGAGACACTAAGACAAGATGAATTGATACCTCAAGTTTTCATTGATTCTTATATTATTCCCGGTGTTTTCAGTTTGTTCTAGATTTTTATCTGTTTGGCAACAGCTTTATCTATTTATTCTTGTAGCATACTCCCCTCTTACCCTAGGAAAACAAAAAGCAAAAAAATTGATTTATTTTTTTAAAACAACAAAAAAATAAGGAAAAAATTCTAAAATTCTTTAAAATCCTTTTCTTAAAAACACTAGGAAATGTTTACTAATTTAAACTTAAAATTTTTAAACTCATATCATTTTCCAAAGAAATATTCTTTGAGACTGTTTCTTTGTACTTCATATGACATTTATACATGTAATTCTGTTTTTAAGATTAATTTTATTATTAAATACTGTCCTGAAGTTATGCTCTTATCAATTCATTGATGGGTAAATTAGACACTTTATAAATCTTTCCTAGGAATGGAGGGCAAAATCATATCAATAAATAACAATCTGACTTATCAAAAACAGAGTAACAAAAAGTAAAATTAGAAAAAAATGTTAATTAGTCAAGCAAATAGTCAAAAATATGTCAAACTTTGACATATTTTCTGAGATAAATTGGCATCATGTATGTTAGCATGATTCTTTTTATAGAATTCAACTTATTTTTACTCACTTTAATTAGTTTTTGTGTGCAGATAAAATGAAAGGCAATGGAAATTTGGCTTGCAAAGTAGTTCTAAGATGATCTACATCCACAATCTGGTTGTAATACCATAAAAATATGTTTATTATGTGAGAATGGTAATTCAAGTTAGCATTCATCATAGACATAAAGCAATGAGCAATGCAAGTTAACTTCAGTTATTTATCCTGGGAACTTTTTTTTTTTGCTAAAAAGGCCAGAATGCATGATAGCATTGGCTCATTCTTCCCAAAGCCTCCTGGAAAACATGTCTCTGAAATAAAAGCTTCTCAATGCTAAAAATTTTACTGCATTTGGGAGAAGCATAAAATTTGATAATAAAGAGTTGGGTCTTCATTTTTCTAATTCAGTATGGAGTCTGTGTTGAGGAAAACTGACTGTGGGCTGAATTTGCATCCTAGAAATATATTTAATTTGTATCATAGACTCAAAATCTGACTTCCAAAACTGGGCATCTATTTTCCCCCACCTCTTATATATCACCCCCTCTCCCAGGTCATGACTTCAGTCCAAGCAGAGAAAAATAAATTTCCCTGAGGATATATGTAACCATAACTAAAATGACAATAATAATAATAATGAAGAGATCTTGGAATTTAAATGTGTGGCTCTGCTTTTCCCCATTCATTTCCCACTCTACCCCATCTCTTTGTCCTCATGTTTTATGAGCTATTATATTTATCTTATCCATCTGTATCACCATCACTTTTTCTTAGGTTCAGCTAGACTTTGCACTTCTTGGTACCCTTCTTGGTACACTAAAGTTTTAGAAGCAAATGCTCTTAGTATAAATCTTTTGGTCACAGAGTGCCTTGACAGTTTCTCCAAACGATGTTAGGAAGGGAAAGTAAATGTTCCCCATTTCTACTCAGTTTCTTTTTAGAGTATTGATTTCATTCCATGTCTGGCTTAATTTCTTTTGGGGATTGCTGGACTGATTTTGAAGTTACTGTTGAATTCCTTCAACATGGCCTAAACAGACAACCGGGAGTAGTGGGGATGATATTTATGCTAATCTCATGCTCTTCAACTGGGCTATCAAGAATTAGAAGTCCCAAAATAGTTGGTCACACTGGATTGTGAGATCATAAAAGAGGTATTCTTGAAGTGAAACCATCAGTTAAACTTGATTCTATGAATCATGTAGGTTAGCTTGATTCTCTTTTATGGACTTCAACTTAGTTTTACTGTATTCTAATTAGGTTTGTAATGCAGATGAAATGAAAAGACTAGGTTCAATTTAGGAGAAAGTTCAAAGTTCAAAAGTCATGTAGTGTTTTGTAGACCTTACATTCTGAGACAAATTACTTGAGACTATGAAAGTACTATCCTAATTTATCAGATAAAGTCTACAACTTGGGACATTAAATGGAGAACAGAAAAATTACTTGTTCTTAAACAATTTTGTTGAGAATAAATAAAAACAAAATGTCCTATTAAAGATCTGTTTCTTTTGAAAAATGTTTCATCTGAAAACTAAGGATAGAATATATAGCTTTGACATAAAGGCTCATCTTTTATGAAACAACTGCTTCTGTCTCCAAGTTGCAAGGGAAAGATTCATCAATCTGACTGAATCTTCCCTTTAGTTTTTCCCAACAGCTGTGTTCATATAATTCATGACTCCCATGTTTCCTGAGCCCTGGATAATTTCACAGACATGTCTAATACAGGCCTCTACATTTTCAGAAGAGTATGGAAATCTTGGAGGAGATCCAGGGTAGACCAAGGAACATGATTAATGGATTGGAAGTTGGAGTTTATGAAGAAAGATTGTGAGATCTGATTTCTCACGATGAGAAAAGCTGAGGGGTGACTTAATAACACAAGATGGTTAGGAAGCAGCTGGTCTCTATCTTCACTAAGGTTGGATAAAATGAAATAAAATATAAATTGCAACAAGAACAAAAATATGTTACAAGTGGGAACTTCCAAGCACTATGATGACTGGATTCTTAGAAAGGTCGCTGGAGGAAGTATGTGTAGTCTGGTTTCCTGGTCTGTTGTGATAGGCCTATGAGTAGTGAGGAAGAGGAGATAATCTTGAAAGATCCCTTCTGGATCTATCTTTTTAGAAGTCTGCCTGTGTACATGCTACATTGCTTCAGTGGTGTCTGATTTTGTGCAACTCTACGGACTGTAGCCTGCCAGACTCCTCTGTCCATGGGATTCTCCAGGAAAGAATACTGGAGCCAGTCACCATGCCCTCCTCCAGGGGATTTTTCCAACTTAGGGTTCAAAACCCTTGTGTCTCCTGCATTGGCAGGTGGGTTCTTTACCATTAGTGCCACCTGGGGAGCTCATTTTATAAGTCTACCTAATCATATTTAGAAAAATTATTTTCCCGAGCTATGTCTCATTTTCTCCCTATCACTAACTGTACCCTAATTTCTTATCCTTTGTCTGCCTTCTGTAAAACATCGCTAACCAAAGATGGCTAGGGCACTGATCAACCCGGAGGGGCCCTCCCCAGCTGCTAGCTTCCCTTTCAGCTTTGGGAGAAGGTTTCTTGTCCATCACTACTACCCCTTGACCGCTAGGGCCATGCTGATGGTCATCTTTCTACAGAGTAAGCCCAAGGCAAGGGAAAACAAAACTAAATAAAGCATAATTTCCTACTTTTAACTAACTCATATGTGGCCCAATGGATTAAAACACAAACCTTAGGTGTAGAATTTGAGCAGCTGAAGGGCTAAGATGTGTTTTGCTCATTGGCATGGATGCTGGTCTGATAGAGCATTGTCTGCAGGAGGTGCTCAGCAAGTTTTCATCAACTGAATGAATGGAACTATGAGGCGAAGGTAGTAAACTGAAGTTAAAACAGTAAAGAGTGTCAGAGGTTTCTAAATGATTCTGTATGTGTCACAAATCCAAAACCTAATCCTTGCATGGGTACCACTGGGGACTTTATTCCTACCACATCTGGGTTACCCAGAGGATTTTGACAAGACTGCTTGAGTCCTTCCTCCCAAAAAATATTCACTATAGACACTGTGTAGATTCAGAATCATGGAAAAATAGGCCAAATTCTTGGTGTGATTTTTAAAATATACTTTAGGAAGTTCAGTGATTATTTTTTCTAAATTATCTTTTTGCATACGTTGCTAACTTTCTCCATGAAGAATATAAAATTTAGCAGTAGGAAATCTCTCACTCCCATCATCACACAACCTAAATAGTTGGGTTTCAAAAATACGGTAACCTGTTCCTTACAACCTGATTCAATGTCCTAAAATGCTTTGGTTTAAACTTGGTAAGGTTCTTCCTGGCTCTTCTTCCTGCAAAACCAGCAAACCATCAGCTACCATTGTCAGTCCTAACTTTTGTCCTAAAGCCCATAGTCAGGTCCCTTCTGACTATCCTTGTAGAAACATTGTAACAAATAAACCAATTTATTTCTCATTATTGGTTTTTAAATGTTCTGGGGGAAATCTGGTAACTTGGAGGGCTACAAGTTGATGACTCTCAGATGTTTGGGAGTTAGTTGTTTCATAATGGTTTTTATGCCTTTTTTTTTGATCCAGCTAAATATTATTCCCAGATGGGATCAGTTTTTGACCTTTTAAGCTACTCTCTTAATCTTGGCACTTCTAACATTTTCTAACTATGCTTTTCTTTTGTTCATTACTAATGGCCATGCCTGGTTACATAATTTCTATAACAGGTGTTGACCCATTTGGATGTATTTCAGTATGGCACACAGTTATGGTTCATGAAAAGCTTACCAGTAAGAAGTACACCTCATATTAAGGTAGGTGAATAGGGATGTTATTTCTCCTGTAAGATTATTCTCAGGATGGCCTTGCTCAATAATTTGGAGGATTATGAGTGACAGTTTCTCATTGGATTGGCCCTTTGAAACCATACATCATGAATTTGAAAATATCTTTGCCATTCTGCTCAGCAGGAGAGTTTTCTGTTTACTTATTATTTCCATTATGCCAATTTTCAGCAGTTTTCGAGGTCAGTTGATTTGATCCTAGACTTTTCTTTTGCAAGGAAGACTGAAGACAGGGGTAACTAGGAAACTTAAGTAAACATAATTAAACATAAAATGCTTATAGTGATAGTAGAATTGACCTCAGCCAATTAAAAGTATTAATAGAAAAAATATGTCAATGTCACATCTGAGCTTACTGCCTCTGCTCCCACTTGGGTAATGAGGATTAGTTCATATTTCCTGACAAGAATAGATGGGAATTTCTCCCTGACCTTTGTCCTTCTAGAATATCACGTTAGAAGGATTGATTAGATCCAACCAAAAATAGAGATTTTGATTAATTCAAAATTAATTTTGTAGGTCCCACAAAAGTAGAATTGAGAGCATTTTCTTTTCAAGCAGTGAATTTTTTTCCCATTTTGGTGACTGAGAAAATATTCAGATTACAAACTTGGAATCTTTGCTCCCACAGCAATCATGTCAGAGACCAATCTTTAAAAAGAATCAGAAATATGTGCTTATATTTTCAGCATCACCCTTGATCACAATAGAAAAATGATTTTTGTAAAGCATTTGATCATAGACTTCTAACACTATCTCTATATGCCACCTGAATTAACCAAATAAAAAAATTATTCAGAATTCCAATCAAGACACTGGTACAACTTTATCTTGGCATCATTGTTTTTAATGTAAGATGTATTTTTAAGGCAAATAGGCAAACATTTAAGTCTGGGTTTTTATTGTTTTGGTAACACCATTATCACAAATCAGAAAGTTGGGAAATGCTCATAAGTGTCCAGAGGTCTGATTCATCAGAAGGTTTATCTGAATTGGCATTTGATCTTCTTTTATTTCTAAATATTCTTGCCATTTCTGGCTCGTCTGTCTTTTCCTCAGTAAAACTGCACCACACACTGGAAAGTAAGGATATATTCATCTGTATAACATCAAGGAGAGTAGGAATAAGAAGATTGGCTATACATACAACCAGAGTCTCAGAAATAAGAACACTCCTTCCTTCAGCAGAAATGCTGATGCAGCAATGTGAATTTAGCAGGTAGATTTGCCATAACTTCTCATTTAGCAGTATTAAGAATGCTCAGATTCTTGATATTCACTGGTTAGGTATTTCTCCAGAAGGAACGCAATTACAAATGAGCTTTAAAACCTGGGAAATAACTCATTTTCAAGCAAATTTAAAGTTGGAAAGTAAGCACTGGTTTGAAGTCATCATAAAGTCATAGAGAGAGAGAGAGAGAGAGAGAGAGAGCTTAGGGTAGGGCTCCTCCAGTATTTTATAAAGCAGTACATTTTTTTTTTAAGTTATAAACTAGCCTCTCAAATTGTTTTGCCATATTAAAAGAAACTGTGTTTGCACTCAGCCTACACCCCTAGGAATCTTGTTGTTTAGTCACTAAGCTGTGCCCAACTCTTTTGTGATCCCATGGAGCCTGCCAGGCTCCTCTGTCCATGGGATTTCCCAGGCAAGAATACTGAAGTGGCTTGTCATTTCCTTCTCCAGAGGATCTTCCCAACCCAGGGATTGAACCCAAGTCTCCTACACTGCAGGCAGATTCATTACCACTGAGCCATCGGGGATGTCCTAGGGAATCATACAGAGGTTTTTTGAGGGGGAGCCAACTGGGCTTCTTGACCTCTGTCCTTCATTGCTTCCAACTAGCCTGTATATTTCACATACATTAAATATTCCACAATATACTTCACCATCTGTGCTGTAGGGTAGTTTGTGCTGGTCATGTATACTGTCAAGTTGATAGAGGTGCAAAGCTAAATGTGTGACACTCTAAGAATATGCATATATTTGAATAATTTGACTATTCAGTCCAACAATTTGCAAAGAGGCGCTGAAAGATCGCACATCTTGGTAACACTTCCAAGAAACATAGCTTCCCTTGTTGGGGGTGGGGAGAGGCAGGGATATTTCTAGCTGGAGTTCCTGATTTATTAAAGTCTTGTCTCTGGCATTTTAGCTGTGTGAACTCGGGCAAATGATTTCATGGCACTGAGCCTCCGGTTTTCATTTATAAAATAAGAATAGTAATTTCTGTGACTGGTCTTTAGAAGCTCTAAAACAGCTAATATAAGTGCACTCATTTTTTTTTAAACTGTAAACCCTTAGGCAAACCGAACTGAGTATATAATGATATTACATATTCAGTTCAACAGCACATTCTTGATAACCACAGAAGGGTTCAGGGGAGGAAACTGTTTATAATCTTTCCCTTTCCCCAAATTAATGTTGGAGTGTTTAGAGAAATTCTTAAAGCAATGAGTCTTAGCAATGATTAGGTCAAACTCCTTTGAGATTACAGAAGAAATGCACATACTCATAAAACTGCCTACCAAATTTAGGGGAAATGAGAGATTCCTATGACACCCAAATAGGCATTGCTTAAGAAAGAGTGCTTCTCAAAGCTGACCCCAGATTTTCTGCTTCCCAATTGCTAGAGGTGATTGTTAAAATGCTAATTTCTGGACGCTGCCCCGCCCCTACTAAATCACAATTTCTGGAGGATAAATCTACATTTTAATAGGCAACCCAGGAGGTTTTTTAGGCTTCCCTGGTGGCTCAGATGGTAGAGTCTGTTTTCAATGCAGGAGACCTGGGTTCGATCCCTGGGTGGGGAAGATCCCCTGGAGAAGGAAATGGCAACCCACTCCAGCATTCTTGCCTGGAGAAGTCCGTGCACAGAGGAGCTTGGCATGCTACCGCCCATGCAGTCGCAGAGTTGAACACGACTTGAGCGACTAAAACACAGGTGGTTTCTATGCTCGGAAGAGGTCCCAGGATTACAAGTTAAATGTCAGGGTCTTTTTCCGTTCCTTATTCTAAATTTTAAGGTCTGTACTCTCGCGCAGGAACTGATCGAACTAGTGGGAAGAAAATTCCGCCTTCAAGCAGGAACCTAGATAGACGGTTGAAAGCGTTTGTCCGATAGTATATTGAAAGTGAACATGAAGTTCTCTGCAAGGGTGTTGGCTACCTGCAACTAAGAATCCGAAAGACTGCTTCGGGGGAAGAGGGGCGAAGTGAGGATTAATTGAGCCAACTGCCTACCCCGAGACACACACACACACACACACACACACACACACACACATTAAAACAGAAGGCTTTTATTTATCTTTGCTACCCAGGTTCTTTATTAAAAGGGTTGGTTTATGGGTGTAAGTTTGCTAGGGAGGGAAGTGAAAACATCTGCAGAACCATGAGATGCCCTGGAACGGAACTCTTCTAATAAAAGATGTATCATTTTAAATGCGCTGAATTCTGATTCTGGTAATTCGTGCACTAGAGTGTCTATTTCGAGGCAGCGGAGGTATCATATGACAGCGCACGTCAAGGCACCGTGGAGCCCTCTCGTGGACTCCCACCCACTTTCCCATTCACCCGGAGAAGGCTGCTCGCGCAGCCGCTCCCCCCACAAGCTAGCATGAAATCTCCCAGCCTCTGCCGAGATCAAATGGAGCTCTTCGCTCAGGGGGTGCGAGTATTACCTCCGCCATGCAATTTCCACTATCAATAATTTAACTTCTTTGCTGCAGACCAGAAGGAGTACATACCGGGCACCAAAGACTCCCCTCAACCCCACCCCTTCTTTTTAACCAAAGGGAACGTGAAAAAGAATAGAGTCTGGGAGTTTCGGGGCCGAAGTCTTCCCCAGAGCAGCTGCCTTGATGTTTACTTTGACAAGTAGTGACTGAAAAGGTGGGTTTCTTTTCTTTCTCTCTGCGTTTTTTCCTCTTGTTTGGTCGACTAGAAAGCGTGTGGCTTGAGTGAGGTCTGTCATTGCCTCGGCTTCCCGACTGGAGCAAGTAACTTGGTGTAACGTTATCTGGGGGTGTTCATGAATAAAAATGCCGTTATTATCTTGATTGGATTCCTATTAGGCAAACTCCGGAGAGGTCAGTGCACGAACTCTGTTTAAGCCGCGGCGTGTTTAAGGCAGCGGAGTAAACCAATAGCCCCCTGCTCTGTGCGATTTCATTGTGTGCTCGCGTTGGCAAGCTCCGTCGTGCGGGAAGGTGCGGGAAGGTGTGTCCGTGGCCCGGGAAACGCACGCCCTCTCCCACAGAACTTAGGTGCCGGGATGAAGCGGGGGGAGTTGCCACAGAGGAGAGCGAGACCCCGGGGGCGCCCGATGCGCGCTCGCTCCCTTCAGTCCCGGCGCGGACCGCCCGGGTTTCCGCGGAGGGCCCGGGACGCGGGGTTCCCCGGGCCGGGGCTAGGTCACCCATCGGAGCCGCGGGCGTGGCGCGCGCGTCCCGTTGAGGCGCCCCAGGGACGGGCGCGGGGCTTCCGGGGCCACATCGCGGGGCCCGGGGTACTGGCCGAACGGGGGCGCGCGGGTCCGGGGCGCCTGGGCAGCCCGGGGACTCCCCGGGCCGAGCGGGGTCGAGGAAAAGGCGCGGCGTTCCCTTTAAGTGGCCGCCCCGCACGGGTCTCGGTGGCGCGGGCGAGCTGGGGGGCGGGGGGCGGGGGGCGGCGCCGTTTGACCAATCGAAGCTCAACCGAAGAGCTAAATAATGTCTGACCCGAGCTCCAGGCGCAGGCTGGAGCCCGGGTCCCGCTTGCCGCCGCGCCCGGGCGCACCCGCCCGCTCGCTGTCCCGCGCACCCCGTCGCGCCGCGGGCTTCCGGGCGCGGCCGAGGAACCGGCCCGGCGTGCCCCCCACCTCCTCCTCGGGAAGCGTTGATGAGACGCTTGAACTGCAGCTGCCACCGCTGCTGTGGGGCCGGCGGCGAGCGGCTCCGCGACGGGGACCTGGGCTGGGCGCAGGGGCCAGGAGCGGGACGACGATGTGACTCCGCCGCCGGGCACCCGTGAGCTTTGTGTGGACCCCGAGGTAGGCGAGCATCGGACGTGGGGCTTGGCTCGGGAGCCGCCGGTCCGCCGGGGAAAGTTGGCTGGGGCGCGGGGGTGGGGGGCGAAGTTATGGGGAACAGGCCAGAACTCCTTTCTTCCCCTCCAAGAGAAGGGGGCATTTTGAGTTGTTCCTGTTGAGCTTTCTTCTCCCACTGCGCGATCCAGAGGGGTAGCCAGGACGCCCGGAGAGAGGGGACCCGGGAAGCCCAGAAGTGGCGGAGAGAAAGCCGAGAAGAGACGCAGAGCTGCGCGAGAGAAGACGGCGCCCCGGGGACCCCAGAAGAGGAGGGGTCGTGAGAGCGATTTAGGGCGCCAGCTATGGGGGCCCCCGACTGAGGTGACGGGGCTGGGGCTAAGATATGAATCTTTCCCAAGGGCTGGGCGGCCCCTGCGCAGGTTTTGGGGGGCCGCTTGCTCCTTCAGCCCGCATACTGCGTCCCCGGGGCTTCAGCAGGGGCTGCACATCATCACCTGCTCCCCAGGAGCTGAGTTAAAAGCGGACGTATACGGGTCCAGTACGAGTTTATCTTGGGAAACTTGACACACTCCTGCAGCTCGGACGTGAAAGGGGCTGCGGGACTCCGGGGCTAGTTGAGCTCACGCGTCTCCCCACCCCGGGCACCTCCCTTGAGGCACCTTGCAGAAAAGTGAAAAGTTTTGGCTTTCAGGGGCTGGGAGGGATGTGTGTATATGTATGTGTATGTGTTTGGCGGAGGGTGATGTTCTGACTCGGGTAGGTCCCTGGGGATGCCATGCACAGCCGGGAAGAGGAAATGGGTGAATGAGCCGTGCCTGGAAAGAAATAGCTAAGGGTTGGAGGCTCTTTGCTCGACGGGCAGAGACGGGGACTTCCAGACTGGTGGCACCCCCTAGGGAAGAAAAGCCTTGGGACTGCTGGGGTGAACTGGAGTCTCCGACGAAGGATGCTGTTTGTGTGCTGGGGGTGGAGCGGGGTGGAGGGACACTGTTGGAGGGGCCGCGAGGAGGAGGGGGTGAGGAGAGCGGCGCTAGGGAAGGTAGAGGGTGCCCTCTGCCGGGCTAAGCTGCCCAGAGCGGCTGCAGGGGCGGGAGGCCGGGGGTGGGGAAGTGGTAAGAGATGGTTTTGCGGGATCTCTTCGGTAGCTGGTAGGAGGGACTTGTTGAATGACGCTTCTGACTCCCAACTCGGATGAATTTCGACTCCTCGCGCCTCCCTGGCTCCCGTGCAAGTTTTCCTTGAGCTGGGGGAGCTTTGACAGGTTATGGTTGGTGGTGTGTTGGTTGGGGATTCCTGGATCTCATTTTAGGGTCCTTCAGGGATCTTAACACTTACTCCTCAGTGTAAGCAGTAAACAGAGAATATTTTGACAGGAATCCAGGAATGTTCTTGGCCAGAAGCAAAGAAAAGCATATTTCTGAATGTGTATTAATTCTCCTAGTACAGTTATCTTTTTCAAGCAAAGTTATATGTAATTGGGAACGTTGATTTCTTTTTACTGCATATAAAACTGCTTATTGATTTTAAGTAGGAAGTAATGTTATTAAATGAGACCTTCAAATTGGTTTGACTTCTGGGAAACTATCCCCTTACCTTTAATTTTACCCCCCAAAAGTATTTTTATGTGAGTCTGTTATAAAGTCAGAGGCCATTTTAGCCTTACAATTATATTTGTATATACTTATATTTTTGCATTTTAATTTATTGAGGTATAGTTACTGATGTAATTCGTCTACACTTGTTTGTTTACCTCATGCAACATTATGATTTTTAGGTTGAAAATTTATGAGATTATGGCATGGAGTACTCCAAATTATTATAAGCAATAGATCATAAAGTTTTTACCCTGAGGGACCACACCCCTTTAAAAAACCATCATTAATCCTGTTACCTTGCTTAAGGTCATTAACTCCTGTTCCTTGATTTTGCAAATACCTTGCTTAAGATTCTTCTTTTGCAAGTTTACTGCTGGAGGTAAGGGAAAGGAAAGAGACACTTGTTGAAACGTAACCATAACCTTTACTGGAATTTAAAACACGTTGGTCACTGTTACTGGAATTCCTGGGCCATAAAGTCGTCTTTTTTTTTCTTCCATTTATTTTGCAAAATGTGATAACTGTTGGTAAATATAGACCTGTACTAAGTATTATGACAGGAGAAGCATTATGTATGTAGAGCTATTTTAAGTCATTACAAAACGTTTTCTATTTATAAATGATATAAGCAGAAAGAAATGATTTCCAGATAAACAAGACTTACGTACATGTTTTGAAGCATTAGAACGTTGCAGACACACTTAGACATCACATTTTTTAAAAAAGGAAAATAACAGAGTAATTTTTCACATACCTTTGGAGGCTTTCATTGCCTATTCAGAGCTGAATTAGTAACTGGAAAACTCATTTATTTTAAGATGATATTTAAGATTATTTACGACTTACAGCAGGTCAACTTTTGGGTGTCCAGAAAATAAAACATTTAGGAACTCTGTTTTAGGATGTCTTTTCAATAAGTGTAACTTTTATTTGCAAACAGAAGGAACCAAGAAAATGATCATTTGCCAGAAATACAATGACCTCACCTCAAATGATTCTTTTATACTTTGTGAGTTAATTGCCTAAATCTCAAAATAGCCAAAGAGGGGTGGGGAGATGCTGGAATGTTGCTGGTTCATTTGATTCACCTGGAGAGAGAGAGAAGTTCTGTAAATAATGCAAATTTCTAAAATCCTGGCTGAAAACCCTTGAATTTTCTGCTTAATAGGGGCACCATTAGAATGTTGTTATTCTCTTCTTCCTGGAATCTTTGAAGAGTTCCATCTTTTCAATAATCAAAAAGCAGATGATTGATAATCTCATTTCTTTTAAATATAAATAGCTCTGGTTTTCAGCTTAACACACAGCAAGCTGAGCATGCCCACCTCATAGTACAGCAAAGAGCTTGAGCTTGTTGATTTTGGGTACTTTTGTCTTTAGAACCTACTGTTAAGTATCCAATACCTCATACACACACATCCACAGCCCTATATGCAGGTGTGAATTTGTGGAATGTAAGAGCCAGCAGCTTTGGGTCTCAACCATAGACTTAATCTTCTACTAAATTTTAGAATATCGAAGACGTACACAATGGAAAGGTAATATACAAGTACTTCATTAACATTTTAGTTTTAGGAATTTAGTCCCACAGCAAACAGACTGATTTTAGGCTGCTTGAATGAAAACAGAATGGAAAAGTATATGGAGCTCAACTCTGAGTATCTTTTAAAATGAAAACCATTGCTGTTTCTGATTTCCATAAAACTGAATTTATTTTAATGGCTGAAACATTTTCAACTTGCATCTCCTTGTGTAGATGTGGAGATTTTAGCTTGTGTGAGGGGGCTCTCCTAGCCTAGCTCTGCCCAATGCATGTGAATGTATCCCTCTAATAGGGTAATTGCTAACTTGTCTCAACTTGTCAAATGATTGTTATGGTTCCCTCAGTTTCCACTAATTGCAAAATTGCTGCTTAATTGAAGGACTCTCAGCCATCTAGTGCAGTCATTCAGCCACCAGCAGACTCTGTAATCTCAAGCTGTGAATTGCATTTTAAAAGAGGAATGGAGGAGAAAATTCCGGGGAATTCTAGGTTTCAAACAGCTAGCTGTTGCTTCATGGAGGAAGAAATCATTGAATGTCTAAATGCATTGTGATAAATTTTCTTCATTAGGATGAATAACATGCCCAGATGGGCTTCGAAAGTGAATGAGTGAACTTCTTGGTTACACTCTGCATCCATTTACTCTGTTTAGGATGGAGTCACGTTAAAACAGTAAATGATGTTGGCAAATGAAATCCGTATGTCATTTGTACATGGGGTTTAACCCTAGAAAACAGAGGAAGGCTTTGGTATTTTTAAGCTTAGACATGTGTGTCCTCAAAGTCTCCTTAAACTTCCTCTTAAGTCATAAAATTATTTACGGCTGCTGCTTAGTCACTTCAGTTGTGTCTGACTGTGTCACCCTATAGACTGTAGCCCACCAGGCTCATCTGTCCATGAAATTCTCCAGGCAAGAATGCTGGAGTGGGTTACTATGCCCTATTCCAGGGGATCTTCCCAACTCAGGGAGTGAACCCTGGTCTCTTGCATTGCAGGCAGATTATTTAGCACTGAGCCACCAGGGAAATCCTAGAATTGCTTAATCTTAAATAATTGTATACTTTGAATGCATCCCTGGCTTTCCAGAATACTCACACCACAGGCTTAGAAAAGTCATGGACCTAGTTATTAAATATATGGAATCATTATTGATGATAGATATGGAACAGTGGAACTCACTAATATATGGACTTTGGAAAACTTATGGGGGTGACGGAGTGGTAAATGGATATGTTTTCTAAGTGAACTGGAAGGTATTCTTGTTTCTGTAAGAAAAACATGAGTATCTTGTCAAAGAAGTAGTGTGGGAGCTTTCTTTAAATGAAAGTACTCAAATTCAAGTACAAACTCTGGACACTATGCTTTTGGTGAAACAAATCTGACCCAGTAACACTGGATGCTAAGAAGTGGCTAATTGCAGTGATGTCTCATCTATACATTGTCTAAAGTTTAAGCATGGGTTTCATTAGATGAATTGGGGGTGGATGTTGGACAGCAGAGTGACTGGGGGTGGGGAAGCAAAGTCATTTCACAAGGTTCCATGACAGCCATCATAAAATAAAAGTTTATTTCCAAAGAGCCCGGAGAATAACGTGTGTTATGCAGTTTTCCCCAAAGGTTCACTTGAAAAAACTTTTCATTGGTTATCATGGTAGTAATGTCCTGATTTTGAGAGCTCGCAGAACCTAGTAGCTCTTAAATGTGCCTTCATCTTGGTTCCTTTGGTCTGGCTGAAGCTTTATTTATGATGCCCCTCTGTGTTTCTAACATGCGTCTGCATTTTAAAGGGAGGAGGTCAGACAGAGGAAGATTCCTTAACGCTAAGACAACATAACTAGGAAATGTGTAACATCATTGGTGAAAAAGTCACTTTACTTCAAAATAGCTTATTAAAATCAAACTGGAAGGCAATCTGTCATTCACTTACAACTAGTATATATAAAATGAAGATTTATATGATGGAAATAGAAAATAGACAGTTGCAAGGAATTTAATCAACTCATCAAAAGTGGAATAGCGCCACCTAGAGAACAAATTCACCAGCTTTACCAGCCAAACAGATTCTGTGCCATATGAGCCTCTTTTCCAAGGCTACATTACTAGGATTGCCTTGCCAACCTATTCAGATTTGGTGAGTGTATGTGTTGGTAGGGGTGTGGTGTTTGTGTGTGGGTGGTTTGGGATGCACTTGGGATTGTAGATGAGATTTTAAAACAGGCAGATACATACCTCAAGATCTACACCAAGTCCTTTTAGTGTTTTAATAGTAGCCAAATGTAGAATAACCTGCCAGGAAGAAGAGCTGGCCTCCTTTTTAACATTTTTTATTTTCAACAATATATGCTGAAGCACTGAGTACAAAGGTTCTGATTTTGTTTACTTGCTACAGAGAGTTCATTGCCCTTTCTGAGATATAATAACACCAAATAAATTGAATAGAACTACCTTAAGAATGTCTTTGATCTATGATCTAATTTTAACTTTAATGATTTGAGAATAAAAAAAGGGTCATATATGTAGCAAGACTTTAAACACCAAAAAGTAAGGGGATAGGAAAAAGACAAGGAGAAGGCATTGTATGTAAGAGCTGCCTCAACCTTAGATAAACCTATGCGTCTGAGCCAGCACCAAAATTTATGGAACCAGGAACCAATAATTACAGATTAGCTTAAAATTATTTGATGCCCAAATCTGCATTTTCTTCATTTTTGCATGCTTCCACAATAGTATCCACAATGATTCTGGTCGGAGAAGAAACACTTCAACAAATATTGTTGAATGAACAAATGGATTGATTAATAGCTGTCTCAGATTCTGACAGTGTGGACAATGAAGAAACTTTGTAATTACAAAAAATATTTTTTGCTGGCAGAGAGGCAGAAATTGGAGGAAATAAGTGTAATATTTTTTGTTTTTGTGGTAGGTATTATAAATGTCCTTCAGTTGGGTGAATTCTAAGGTTGCTTGTGCACAATTTGGTGCACTCATAAAGTTGTCATGTTTGGAACATATGAAATGTTAAAGCTGATTTAGATAGTAGCAACTATAAACCTGTTGGTGAATTTTCACTTAATGTTTTCAGTTTGAGATACTGGTGGTGATGCTGATCATTGTGCTTTAGGGAACAGAAAACAATGTATGTTAAGTGAGTGTCAATTTCTGGTAAGCAGATAACCAAAGGAAGTTATTATATTGTTTGTGCATTGTGTCATGCATAGGAGCAATCAGGTGCAGAAAATTTAACTTTTCCAAAGAAAAATCTATATATCTCACACATACAGAGAAAGCGAGATGAGGGGGTGGGGGTGCGAGAGGGAGAGAGAAAAAGAAGGAAACTCAGAGAGTAAAATTTTTGCCACATGGGATTTAATCTAATCACTCTTGGTTCAGAGCTGTTACCATCAGCATTTGCTGCCTGTTCTGATACTTGCTTTCTGCTTTTGAAAACTGAACCTATGCCCAAACTGAAACAAGTTTCCCTGTCTTTTCACATGTTCATTTATTTCTTGAATTATGGGGAGTGTTTTTAAACACAGATAAATTTCTTTTACATCGCACAGAATCTGAAGGTCGAGAAATTCGCTTCACGCTGCTGGCAGAGATGCTTGGCGGAGTCCCAGGCCACATTCCTAGACCAAACTGTTGAAGGTGCTCTCTCTGATGCAACATGGGGAAGGCACATTCAGCCTTCTCGCACCGGCTGATAATGTATCTGAAGGCACAGACGATGTGCTTATCATTTTGAAACATAAAGCCAGCAGGCATTCTGTTGAATGATAGAATCTGGATCAGCTCAATGTAAAATACTATGATTAGTTAGGTTCAAAGTCATCTGTATAAATAGAGAGAATTTGGAGTTGGGACCAGATTTGGGGGCTGACTTAGACTGCACAAAGGAAACTCAGAGGTTTTAAATGGTCGCAGGCTATGAGTGTGAGACAGTGGTGTGTCTGTACGGCGGTGGGGTGGAGAGACTTGGATATAACTACAGTTTAGGGCCTTCCAGGCAGCTCAGTGGTAAAGAGCCAGCCTGCCAATGCAGCAGACACAGCTTCATTCCCTGGGTCGGGAAGATCCCCTGGAGGAGGAAGTGGCAACCCACTCCAGTATTCTTGCCTGGAAAGTTTTGTTTACAGATGAGGCTGGTGGGCTACAGTCCAGGGGGTCGCAAAGAGTCAGATACGACTGAGCACACACGCACACACGCACGCGCGCACACACACACACACACACACACACACACACACTGCAGTTGTGGTCTGCAGTTTTAGTTTGGGGAAACTATTTCCCCCATTTCTCAAGCAGACTATACATAGAATAGCACAGGGAAGTCCACTCAATGTTAAGTGGCAGCCTGGACAGGAGGGAAGTTTGGAAGAGAATGGATACATGTATAAGTATGGCTGAGTCCCTTTGCTGTCCACCTGAAACTGTCACTACATTAACTGGCTATGCTCCAATAAAAAAGAACAAGTTTCAGTTCAAGAAATGAAATAGGTTGCTTTCAGTACAACACTGACGAAAGGATATATATTGAGATCAGTGTGACCAGGATGCATAGGAACTTGGAAACCACTGCAAGTAAGCAATAACTGAGGAAACTTGGAATGGGTGGCTTGGGGACAGGAAGACTTAGGCTGGAATGGCAAATGCATTTTTGTCTTCTTTAGTCTAAATTCACATGATGGTAGCTCCCAGAAGTCTGGATTAAGAAGAGTTCTGAACCCAACCCGGCTCAATAAGAAAGAATATCCTATTGCTGCCCACCATGTCTGGAGGACTAGAGGGCAGCGTGTCTGCCTTGTTCTTGATGTCCAGTCTAGAGGACCGTCTTCACAATTGTGAAGAACTGGCATATGGAGGAAAGAGAGAGTTTACTTTATGTTGCCCCAGAGAGCAGATCTGGAACCAGTGATATAAATTTAAGCACTGTGTACATAGTATCTAGAAGAACTTTCAGTTCGATTTAATTAAGTAAATATCACAGGCTCACCATGTACAAGGCATTGAATTGAGTGAATTTGTGATTTAACAAAGAAAGAATATGGAATATGATCAGCTTCCTGTTACAAGCACAGACTGAAACCCTTTTAGAAAGGAGAGATATTAACATGGAAGCTTGGAGTTAGGTATATTCTGAAGTACCTTTGTACTCTAAGTTTTTTCAAATGTATCAGTCATCAATATGCTCCTTGTTTTAGTTCGCATACAATCCTGATGACAATCATGTATTTCTTTGGGTCTTCTGCCTGAGATAGGTGCAGCATCATAAACTGAGCATCAGAAATCCTTCCCATTTCTTTGAAATGTGCTGAACTTTTGTTTTTCATACTTTGACGTGGGTTCTCAAAAGTAGTTATTTTTCCTTTGGATCATACAGAATGGAATGTTTTAAAAAAGAGTCCTGATCAGGTTCAGACACCCAAATTGCTTAAGAAATTAGCTTTTGACATTAGATTTTTTTAGAGTTCAGTAACTGAACTAAAAAAAGCCCACAGCACTCACCTTCTTCCCCTTCTCAAAGTACGGCACCCTAGGCTATTAACAGTTTTCCAAAGAGTTTCCTTTTCTAAATGTAAACTGTCCAAGAATTGGCCCCTCCCTCAACCTTTTCATGTTTCAACATGGATAGATTAACTTTTTTTTTTTTAACAACTTATTTTGCTCTTCTGTTGAACAGTCAGAAATTAATTAACCCACATTTAATATGCAAGTTTAGACCAGGGGTTTCACAGCCCACTCCTAGGAGTCATGACCATTTTATTCTGCGTGGTCTCTCATTACTGCTATCAAATATTCATATTTTCAGCCAGCAAAGCAAGCAGTTTACTGTTTACATACTCTTTAGAGCTTCACATATTTTATAGTTCAGGTTGCTGGATGTATATTTCCTCCTGTTTCAAAGCTTTTCTTTAAAGAAAGTAAAGGTTTTATACATGGAGAATGATTCTTTTATTTATTAATTCATCTAGCATTAATTTAGTGCCCAGTGGGTGCCAGGCACTGGGCTAGATGGATTCATCCATCATCAGGTGCTCCCTAGTAAGCCACTCCATTGATTCTCCCAGGTAAGGCTTCCATTACTTCCTTATATACGCACTTCAGGAGTATTTTTAAAAGCTGTTAAACAAATTCTCTGAGTCATTTCAGAACTTCCTGCCTGTCCTGTATTTTCAGTTGTGGATTGTAATATTTTGGAAAAACTTATGTCACTCTTAAGAGAATAATCTCTTTTTTATATATAACAATTGAGTATCATTTCATGTTCAAATTAAGGCAATGAAAATGCTTTAGACATTGCCTTAAACATTTCGCTATTATTTGAGGCTATTTCTGGAGGAACTCATGTTAACGATGCTGGTAGAAGCCACAGTAGAAGAATTTCTGAACTAAAAATGCCATTCATTTCCACTGATGTTATGATGGAATTTTTCCTTACTTACAAGGACATGTTTGGGCCTCTTAGTATCCAGGAATGTGTCTTTTATTTGACAGTGTTTATAAATCCCATGTGTTTCCCCCTAAAGGAGCTAAAATGTGAGAATGCTTCCATTTACTAGAATATGGTTTCATGATTCTGCTGAGTAAGAAAAAGAAGGAAAGATCACTGTTGTGAATATTATCGTTAGTCAATAATATGTTTAAGTTTAGTAATGTTTATTTTTTAAAGAGTTTACTGAAAACCACTTTTCAGTCCGTTGGGTGGTCTCCTTTCACCATGAAGTCAGGAGGTGTTTTGACTCAAATATATGGAATAAATAAGAATACCATGTGGTATTCATTGATCATGTAAATATGTCAATGGAACTAGAGCACAGTTTGGCACCATCAACTCAGAAATATTTAACCTCTTGACATACAACAAAGACGCAAACTCTCACATAGTTCTCTTGTGAATCTCAAAAACAAACAAACAAACAAAAACAAAAAAAAAAAACCCACCACCCAACCCAAAACTTAAAAACCCACAGGATTAAGAAGTAGTAAGAAATCCCATTTTCCTGCTAATTCCAAACCTACAGCCATGTTTCTAACCTTCTCTTTCACTCCTGAGCAGGGCAGTCAGATTAAACTGTAAACCCATAAATACAAGAGAATAAGCCGTAAATAAATAGTGACAGAGACCTTTGCATTCTTTGAGACAAAACCAGAAGAGTAGATACAGATCTTCTAACCTCCAAATTAGTAGTACAGATGTAAAAAGTAAATTGTAGGACTGGATTTTTCTCCCTCTGACAAAATCTCCAGTAGAACCCCAATGTATAAAACAAAATAAACAGTGCTGGGCTAGTTGAACTGTAAGTGGAAACAGCAGAGTCCTGCCTCCTTGACCTTGACTTTGCCCCTTGCAAGAAGCCTCTTGATACTCTTCTCTGCAAAACCATGTTGGAAAACTGTTGTTCTGGAGAAAAGTCAATAAGTAGAAATCTCCAAGTCCTTAATCTTTCTTCCTTCCTCATGGAAATGACCGTCCTGCCTGTTCTTGCAGCCATTCTCTTGCATTCAGGATTGTGTTCATCCACTTGTTTAAAATTATTCAGAAATGGAAACTCAGTAACGTAGATATGGATATGTGAAATTTTCCCTGTTGGATAATTTTTGGTAATAATCGTAGACGTGTAATGGCTGAGAAGCAATGCAGGATGACCTGATCTTAAAGATTTTAATAATCATTTAAGTTTATCATCATTAATAAAATTTATCAAGAATTTCCTGGAGGGCCAGTGGTTAGGACTCTAGGTTTTCACTGCTGGGAACAAGTTCAGTCCCTGGTCTGAGAACTAAGATCCCCAAAGCTACGTGACATAGCCAAAAAAAAAAAAAAAAAAAAGAATTTGTTTTAAAATGTTCTTCCTAAAATACAAGTGTATTTTTCTGGTTTTCACATCCCTGGCAATGATTTTCTTAATACTTGAAAGTGTCTATTATTCCAGAGTATTTGATTGTTCTTCAAAACTAATCTCATGTTGAAATTTAGGGAACCCTCGCCATCACTGCTTCAAGCATTATCAGAGGTTTTGATAGCTTGTCCTAGTGCTGCGCCCGGTAGACATTGGTACTGGGACCAAAATTTAGTTGACTTGTCATCATTAACATTCCTACATGAATTTATTGTCATATGAAGGTAAGATTTTATGTACATGCTAAGTTGCTTCAGTTGTGTCTGGCTCTGTGACCCCATAGAAGGTAGCCTGCCAGGCTCGTCTGCCCATGGGATCCTCCAGGCAAGAATAGTGGAGTGGGTGCCATGTCCTCCTCCAGGGGATCTTCCCGACACAGGGATCATAATCCACATCTCTTAACATCTCCTGCCTTGGCAGGTGGGCTCTTACCACTAGCACCAATGTTGTACATTTCAGTAAAAGTCTTGTCCAATGGTAATAGTGTTCCATACATTAAGACAATGCATCCCCATGTTCCACTTGATCCTATAAATAACCGTTTGAAAAAAACTAGGCACACCTTATTCCCATATAACAGTTGAGGAAACTGAAGCTTGGGGTAAATAATTTGATCTAAGTGGCACAGCTATAGAACCAGAGCAAGGATTACAGCTCTATGATCCTAATCCAGCCCTCTTACCATCATACAGGCTATCTAAACCATGACCTGCAGAATTCAAGTAAGACATCATATTCCACCCTTGTTAATGTGAGTGCTTGGTACAGATGGAGACGAGTGTCATCACCGTGACCTAGTCTCTGCTCTCTAGAAAAGAGATCAGCAAAAAGTGATGGTGGGAAGATAAAAAAAAAGTTTATTTTAAGGACTTTTTAAAGTTCCTTGTTTTAAGGAAATAAAATACTTGAAGAGAGGAAAAAGGGCATGTCTTGTTCTTTGAGCTTCTTAGTAATAATTTTGCTTGAAGCTGAGGTCCTGTAAGTGAACTATTGGAGAGCATAGCATGGAGCAGTGGTTCTTAAAGATGGTGATCATCAGGGCCTTTCCTTAGTGGTCAAGTGGTTGGGAGTCCGCCTTGGAGTGTAGGGGACGCTGGTTCAATCCCTGTTCCAGGAACTAAGCCTGTATGCCACAACTACTGATCCTGTAGGCCCTAGAGCCTGTGCTCTCCAACCAGAGAAGCCGCTAAAATGAGATGCCCTTGCATCACAACAAATAGTAGCCCCTGCTTACAGCAACTAGAGAAAGTCGCGAGCAGCAATGAAGACCAGGCACAGCCCAAACTAACTAACTAAATAAAATTATTTATTTTTTAAAAAGGTGATGATCATCAGAATTACCTTTGAAACTTAGAAAATTCACAGAGACTTTTCTGGTGATCCAGTGAGTGACTCAGTACTTGCAGTGTAGGGGGTGTGAGTTCAGTTTCTGGTTGGGGAACTAAGATCCCACATGCCACCCAGGGCGGCCAAAACATAACCATTAAAAACCAAACAGATATCAGGTTCTAATCCCTGAGATTTGGAGGTTTGGGCTGCAGCTTGGGCATGTGTTGTGTTTAGAAACTTCTATAGGTGGTTCAGATTTGCAGGAAGGTTGAAGAATTGCTGAGCTTGAACTTGAATACATTTAAAAGACTCATCATTGACTTCGTCGTCCAAATACTTGGATTTGAGCATGGTTAGAAGGGATTTGCAGCCTTGTAAATAATCAGAAACTCCAAAGCTTTGAAGTAGGAGGCCTGTTGAAGATAATCTCCTGACTTGAAAGATGTTTCCTAATCACAGACTTCCATGCGGCAGCAGACCGCCTGGCCCAAGGATGGAGTAGGATTCCATGGCCACCACTTACTGACAGGGTCTGGGACCTTGTACAAACTATGTCTAATCTCTGTGCCTCAACCTCCTAACAGGGTTGCTGTAGGGGTTGTTGTTGTTTAGTCACTAAGTCGTTGACTCTCTGCAACCCCATGGACTGCAGCATGCCAGGCTTCCCAATCCTTCACCATCTTCCAGAGTTGCTCAAACTCATGTCCATGGAGTCCATGATGCCATCCAACCATCTCGTCCTCTGTCTCCCCCTTCTCCTCCTGTCCTCAATCCTTCCCAGCAGCAGGGGCTTTTCCAGTGAGTCAGTTCCATCAAGTGGCCAAAGTATTGCAGTTTCAGCTTCAGCATCAGTCCTTCCAATAAGTATTCAGGGACATTTGACCCATGTCCTTTAGGATTGAATGATTTGATCTTCCTGTCCAAGGGATTCTCAAGAGTCTTCTCCAGAACCACAGTTTGAAAGCATCAGTTCTTCAGTGCTCAGCCTTCTTTCTGGTCCAACTCTCACATCCGTCCACAACTACTGGAAAAACCATAGCTCTGACTATACGGACCTTTGTTGGCAAAGTGATGTCTCTTCTTTTTAATAATCTTTTTATGTTTGTCATAACTTTTCTTTTAAGGAGCAAATGTCTTTTAATTTCATGGCTGCAGTCACCATCCACAGTGATTTTGGAGCCAAAGACTTATTGTTGAGACTATTAAAAAGTTTAACAGTGGGCTTTCCCAGTGGTTCAATAGTAAGAATCCACCTTGCAATGTAGGGGGCATGGGCTTAATCTCTAGTCTGGGAGGATCCCATGTACCATGAACAACAGATCCCATGTACCACAACTACTGAAGCCCGAGCGCCTAGAGCCTGTGCTCTGCAACAAGAGAAGCGGCTGCAATGAGAAGCCTTCACAGCACAACGAGCAGTAGCTCACGCTCTCTGCAAGTAGAGAAAGCCTACACACAGCAACAAAGACCAATAAAACTAAAAGAAAACTTTATTAGCATGTTCCCTGTCTAAATCCGCTTCACTTTGCTCCAGCGGTAAAGACCAGAGCCCTGTTGTTGTCATCTTTGAAGGCTAATTTGTTTACTCATTGACTTTCTTTTCCTTTCATCCATCTAAATCCAACTCATTGTTTAGACTCAGCTTGAATACAACTTCCTCTGGAAAGACTTTTGCCCAAGAGAAACCTACCCTATTTGGATTCCTGAATCATTCACAGTCTCTATCTTACAACAGTTAATTATATAAGCAATAATTGTGCAACTATTAAACACTGGGTACCTTCTCTGTATCAGGTTCTCTGCTAGGAGCTGTGGATGTGAAGTTTAGTCTAGAAAAACATTCTAGAATATCCTGCTTAGGATAGTCTGTGACTTTAAAGAAACATTTCTTTCTCTCTCTCTCTCTCTTTTTTTTTTTTTTTTGGTATACCTTAAAGGTACATTGTGTTTTTACTTTTAATTTTTAAAATATTTATTTATTTATGGGTTTTTGACTGTGTAGAGTCTTAGTTGTGACATGCTGGGTCTTCCTGCAGCATGTGGGATCTTTCACTGCTGCACACAGTCTTATTTGCTTCCTGGCTTGTGGGATCTTAGTTTCCCCACCAGGGATTGAACCCCTGTCCCTGGCTTTTGGAACGTGGTTTTTCAAATAAGGCCACTAGGGAAGTCCCTAAAGAAACATTTCTTAAATAGAAAGTCCATGAAAGAGTCTCAGCCTGGGACCCTGCATCTCTGGAGCTGATGATCAAGTTTTATTCCATTGCTCAATAGATCTGTGATCTTGGGCAAGTTACTTAAATTCCTTGTGTCTAAAATAATGAGGGAAATCCTCTTCCCCCTCCTGTGTTTCCATGAGGGGACTTGATCTGAGGTAGTAGGAAATAGGCCCCACTGCATTTTCTAACACAGCTTTCTTAACATGACTCTGACCCTGTATTATTCCCATTTGACATCTTATTTCTATTCTATTCTCAGCAGAAAATCCCAAGGGGAGGAGGTGTGGTTAACCCAAACATGTACTAGTGGGAAGTTAAAAAGAAGTGGTAATTTTTACAAAGTTGAACGAACTATATGTCCCAAGAAAGTTGTCTTTTAAGTTAGGTTTTTTCTTTTGTGTATTTTAATCAAAAACTTTTAAGCAAAAGCTTTATCTCCTATATTGTCTTTAGTCTCCATAGCACATAGCTGACTGATGTGCACATACAAAGTAAGGGATTCCACAGCTATTTGCTAAATAATTTAGCATGTCTTTTTCCCTGGAAAAGATAAAGATTCCAGCATTGTGATATTTAGCTTAAAAAGCACTCTAAATGGGAAATTGGTTCTATGTAAATATTCATAAATGAGCCTTTTGGTTTCCAGTTTATAAAGCTCATCAACTCTGGACTTTTTGTGGGTTCTTCATGGGTGGTAGATGCCGAGCAGGTAATACAGTCTTTTAGTCTCTAAAACAGGATCTATTTTAAACAGAAACTTGTACTGACAATTTCCTCTCCTCTCTCACCTTCCCTTCCTTTACGTTTTCTCTCTCGGGAATCCCCACGTGCATATGTCAATTACAGCGTGTTCTACATTGAACCATAATTGTCCATAATGTGTCTAACTTGTTCTCCACCCCTCACCCTCCCGCCCCTACCCTTTAATAGTGACGTCCTCAAAGGCAAGGATTCTGTCTCATTCCTTTTGGTGCTCCCAGTATCTGTGCTCAGAGAATGTCTATTAAATGAACAAAAGTTAAAATGTCGATTTTAGGAGAATACTAAGTCATAGTCACCCTAAGTTATAGTTACCCTAAGCTATAAATTTGACAAGTTGACATCCAAATAGAAGATAACGCAGTCATAGAAAGATGATGACCTTTGCAGCTGTGAAGAGAGAAGAGGCCAAAATGTAGCTTTAAAAATATTTGTAGGTTTTTTCCCTCATGGAATAAACATGGAGTACAACTTAGTTTCCTTCTCATGAGGAAATGACAGAAACATAGCCTGTTATGACCTTCAACTTCAGTCAAATGACCAGAGCTCTGCTGATGAAATATGAGCTTGTATCCTTGACCCTGACATATACCTTGGAGGTGTTAACGCATTGTCCCTGTGTTTCTATGAACATTTTTTTAAAGAATTGTTCTTGATCTAGTGAAACTCTAACTCAGTATTTAACCATATAATATTGACCATTTAGGGGTAACATTGAAACACCTCCCTTGAAAGCTATTGAGTTAGCTGGGAGTGCACCCACCTCCATAACTAATTTTTTTTGTTATATTTTAAAATCAGCGAGAATTTAAACTCAGGATTCAGTCACTTGAAGAATCTATTAAGAATTACCAAGTTAATTATTCCTGCTTTACAAGAAACTTACTTGAAAATGATCTAAACTTGGTAAGTTCTTAATAACCTGTGCTGAATGAATAAATGAATCCTGAACTAAAACAGAACACATTCTGATTCTTAATCAGAGGTGGTTTAAGCCTTTTGTGCAAGAGGGGACTCTGACTTGAAATAATACAGGATAGTAAGCCTCCTAGAGAAATTTCCGTAAGGAAGCATGGTTGATTGTGAAACACGAAACTGAAAGTGAGAGGACATGGCATTTGACCCCAAGGAGCCTGAGAACGTCTCAGCAGGGTTCATCAAAGTCATTAAATGGTGGTCTCAGAATGCATGGTGCTGTTTCAACTACCTAGACCCAACTGGAATCAGGAACCTTGTTCAGAGACCTTCCTTAATCAAAGCAGAAAGGAGTTCTTCACTTTCTTCTGAGTTCCAAAGAGGCTTCTGGTTTCCAGGCATCTAGATAGCAGTACCAAGTTAGGGTACCACCAGTGAGCTTCCTCCGGTGGTTATTTCCTACTTCTTGGAATGTTTCACTTCAGGAAGATGAGGAAAGCAACCTGGGGTTTTCATGATGAGTTTAGCATTGTGGTGCAGCTTTGGCCATCCATTTCATAGGAGATCTGCTTTCCAGATGATGTACAGATGTACATATGGAGATGAGTGGTTTTTTCCCTTTCTTGCCTTTTTAAAGAGTCTTTTTTTCATTCTGTTTCTAAATTTGGGGTGTAAGGTCCTCCAGGGAGCATTTGTAAAAGTATCTGAAGTTTGCATCTGATTTTGGAGGAAAGTTGGAGGTCTACCTGCACGTGACAGGCTCCAACAGCTACACTGATTGCAAAGATAAGGGCCATCCTTTTGGATCATTTGTTTGACCTTGATCATGCATCTGTATTCAGGTCTGAATGTTTGCCCCATATATGTTTCCCTAATTTCTCTGTTAAGGCTTCTGGATTTTGCAGTATATTCCATTGCAGATGACCACATATGGAGTCATTTAACCACGTGTTTTCCTCTTCAAAGTCTTTCTTTGGCATTCCACTCTTATGTTCTATTTAATTTAGGTTCCGTCGTTTAGAAATCATCTTTCTTCGCCACCATCTGAGTGTCTCAGAGACTTTGGGGGATGGGTCTCGCTCTCCTCCTATGTTTGGCCATCACCACTCAGCTTGGTGTTACGCTTTACTTGCAAAGGTTCTTTATAGCACTGCCCTTTGTTGGTGACCCTTGGCGTGATGCTGTGGCAGGTAGGGTGAGAACTCTGACCCTCTGCCTCTCACAGAGCTGAAGCAGCAGAGTCATTGAATGGACTCACTCGGGAAGGTTCACCCACAAATTTGCCCAATTTGTTGGTTAAAAAAAAAAAGACCAGTTATCAGCCATTTCATAGGGTTAACTTAATAGCAAGTGGGAAAACTGGGACCAGAACTGAGATCTTCAGCCCCTAGCCCTGGAGACTGTTTTCTACATCCAACCATCCTACTTTAGACTGGTTTCTTCCAGGAAACTGTCTCCAAAATTGAGATGGGTGGCCACCGCCACCCAGAGTTTTTAAGATCATTCTTGAATTTGTTACAATATTGCTTATAGTTTTGTGTTTTGGTTTGAGGCCACTAGGCACATGGGATCTTAACTCCCTAACCAGAGATGTTGAACCCCCTGCACTGGAAGGTGAAGTTTTAGCCACTGGATCACCAGGGAGGCCCCACTTCCCCCAACTCAGACTTTTTATTTTAGTTACCACCAGGTGCCAGAACTGCTCTGAATCTCTGGAGTGTCTGTTGCATCAGAGCAGTGTGAAGGATTCTTTGGTGCCAAAAGTGAAGCCTCTAGGTTAAACATTTTAATTGGTTATTTTTTAAGTTTTTGATAATTTATTGACATGATTCAAAAATCAAAATAGTATTAAAATGTCTGCATTGAGAAGTCTTGTCCCACCTGGGCTATGCTCGCTTGTAGCCCCACCTGACACATACTTCCTGTGGGGTGGTTATTTGTTTCCATCTCATATGAATCCTTTGCAGTGTGTTAATATGGAAATATAGGTAAATATGGATATTATTTATGTTCCTGATTTTAAAGCAAAAGATGGTATGTATATGTATACATGTGCTGATCTGTATCTTGCTTTTATCACTCACCAATATATTTCAGGGACTTCCCTGGTGGCTCAGACAGTAAAGGGTCTGTCTACAATGCGGGAGACCCGGGTTCGATCCCTGGGTCGGGAAGATCCGCTGGAGAAGGAAATGGCAGTCCACTCCAGGACTATTGCCTGGAAAAATCCCGTGGACAGAGGAGCCTGGTAGGCTACAGTCCATGGGGTCGCAAAGAGTCGGACACGACTGAGCGACTTCACGAATATATTTCAGAGAGCTTTCCATTTCAGTATATGGAATCTAACTTGTTCCTTTCAATTGTGTGAATTTATTATGAATATGTACTATAGTTTACCTGTTTTCCTTTAGCTAGAAATAGGGCTTCTTTTTATTTGCCATTCTGTGCTTTTTTGCAATTAATAACCTTGTGTATTCGTCATTTTGTACATACGTACCTACCTGTTACTGTACATTTATTCTCAGGGAAGTTCATTTAAAGTTTGATAAATATTGCCTTACTGTACTGCAGAAAGTTCTTGAACTGTTTGTGTAGCCACCATCAGTAAATGAGAGTGCTTGTTTCAGTACCAACCTTACCAACAGAGTGCATGTTAGTCTGAAAGATGAGAAACAGGAGGTGACCTTGTAAGTGAGGCCTCAGTCTCTTCCCTGGCCCCTGGTTTGCAGTGGGAATGCTGCCCAGTTCCGAGAACTGGTGCCGGCATCAGTTCCAATGGAAGTAAAGCCTCAGCGTGGCCGTGGGTGTGTGCCAGCTCTAGTGACCCACATGGAATGGACCCACGTTGCCACTTGCAGAATTTCTTGCAGTAGAAGGTTACACCTGCATTCATTATTCACCTAATAGCAATACTGGGTCCAAAGAGCCCAGCAGTGTTTACTGGGGCAGAGAAGGCAATTGTCCCACTGCAACGTACTGCGTACCAGGCTTCCAACACTTGTTTCCCAGCTGCTAACCTTCTTTCTAGGGACTGAGTTCAAGAGAGAGATCCCAAATCACAGTGGAAGTCTCCCTAAGCTTGAAACTTTCATTCCCATGAGGATGCTCTTTTGAAAAATAATTTTGTACTTCCCCCAAGAATGCAGTCCACTCCAGTATCATTGCCTGAAGAATCCCATGGACAGGAGAGCCTTGGACTACAGGTCATGCGGTTGCAAAGAGTCATATACAACTGAGCAATTAACACTGCTAGTACTAAGTCCTTTATAAGATAAATTTAAACTATAGGATAGAATGTTACAGTATTGCTAGACTTCTCCAGCTGTAGGGAGTTTCCTGCATGATGCCAGTAGGCTATCCTGTAGATGCAGATTTATACCCTAGACAACATCTCCAGTTGCTGAAGAGCATACATATATTCCATGTGATCTTTGCAGGACTCTCTGCCATTTTCACTGCTAAGATGGATTCTCTGTTCCTTTTCTCTGAGTTTCTGAATTTAGGGGAAAAACTCCCTTTCATTCCACTGCATAGAGAAGTGTGCCAAATGAGACTGGCAGGATGGTTATTCAGTCCAAATGAAACTTCTTCTTTCTCATAATTTTTGATGGGGCCACTTTAAAGCAGAAAGCCACTCTTCTTCCCCTGTGAGGACCAGTTGCACTTGGGGAGTTGATTGATGACTGTATCTGGCCTACACAAGAAACACGAAATGATTCCTGGGCTTAAGGGTGGACTGCCAGAAGCTAGCTGACACACCACTGACAAATGTGGATACACATTTTCTTTTGTTAATACCTGTCAAGGCTTCACAACAGGCATTTCCAGTTTTGTTCTCAGGCTCATTACAGCTGCTTCTCTAGAAGCTTGCTGTCTTCTGAGGGCTGACTGTTGCCAGAAGCAAGGTGTTGTTTTACGCCATCATCACCTGACCCACCACACACCTTCAGGGCGTCATCCCAAGTGTATGTTCTGCACCAGCTCAGTAGAGACATGGGGTCCGTTTTGCCTAGCCATTCACATGGAGGGCCTCAGGGTACCAGTTGGGTGGCAGAGAAGATGCATGAGGCCTGCATTCCATTACCCTTGTTCCTTTGGCTTTTTGGCACCATGGTTCCTATTAGCACAGTCTGAGAGTCCACTGTTCTGTCTACACTGGACCATCTGGTCTCCTGTCTTTGGGGCCCTAACTTGTCTGAACTGCTCCCTGAGAATAACTTTGACATTTTCTAGTCTTAGTTTTTCAGGTGATTCCTGGAGAAGGAAATGGCAACCCACTCCAGTATTCTTGCCCAGAGAATCCCATGGACAGAGGAGCCTGGTGGGCTACAGTCCACGGGGCTGCAAAGAGTCGGACACGGCTGAGCCACTTCACTTCACTTCACTTCAGCCTTACTTTCACTCCCGTCTCAGACCCTCAGCTCTAATCTCTTTTAAAAAATTTTTGACTTCACTGGATCTTTGCTGTGGTGCTCAGGGTCTCTAGTTGTGGAGCATGGGCTTGGTTCCCTGCAGCATATGGCATCTTAGTTCCTCGACCAGGGATCAAACCCATGTCCCCCTGCATTGAGAAGACATAGTCTCAACCACTGGGCCACCAGGAAAGTCTGCCCACAGCCCTATTCTTGAGTAACAGGACGAACTGCATGGATCAGAAGTCGGGTAGCGTAGTTTGCCAGGTCTCTACACTTGGTAGGGATCAGGTTGAGATACTAAAAAGAAAGATTTTTATGTCACAAGTATTTTTAAAGGCACTCGGGTGCTTCTTGATTGAAGTCATTCTTATTCATGTGGAGTTGACAGGCGTGTCCTTGGTCGTTGTGGCTCCTAGTCTGAAAAGCATGTGGTTCTTTTCCAGTGCCCCAAGAGCCCTCAGGGGAAAATGTCCGGCCATGTCCAATAACTTCCTGCAGAGTTTTAACACTGCCCTGTTAAGTATGCATGTATGGTTGGTACCTTGAGGGATAATTCAATATTGGGAAGAGGATAGTGAAGAGGAAACCTTACGATTATATGCAACCTCTGTGGAATTAGCATGTAAACAACTTATTAGGAATGATCACATGGGGCTTTGCTTAAATAAACAAGAAACTGGTGCAATGGACCTCCCTCAAAATATAAGACACCACATCCACATCTGACCCCGTATGGATAAAAGCATGCAAGCCAGCCAGGTTCACATTCCATTTCCACCACATGCTAGGCATATGGTTTTAGGCAATATGATTTATAAATCTCTCTGAGTCTCAGTGTTCTCAGCTGTAAACTTACTATTCATAATTAGATTTTTTACCTCCAGAACCAATAAATGTTAGCTATTATTTTAAATCACTTTCTAAGTTGAAGAGAAGTTTGACATTACTTATTTAATGTAATGTCCCAGAGCATCTTCCCCAAATCCCCACTATATACACCACTACCAATACTGTATGTCTTTATGGTACTGTGTGGAAACATGGCCTTCCTTACCTTGCTTACATTATATATATTGGTGTTAAGAGTTTGCATGTCTTCAGTTCAGTTCCGTCGCTCAGTCGTGTCCAACTCTTTGCGACCCCATGAATCGCAGCACGCCAGGCCTCCCTGTCCATCACCAACTCCCCGGAGTTCACTCAGATTCATGTCCATCGAGTCCGTGATGCCATCCAGCCATCTCTTCCTCGGTCGTCCCCTTCTCCTCCTGCCCCCAATCCCTCCCAGCATCAGAGTCTTTTCCAATGAGTCAACTCTTCGCATGAGGTGGCCAAGGTATTGGAGTTTCAACGTTAGCATCATTCCTTCCAAAGAAATCCCAGGGCTGATCTCCTTAAGAATGATGTGGGTGTCAATGTTGAGTGAAAAGGATTGGAGGCAAGCAGATGTTCTCACAGTCCTCATACTCATGAAACCACAGAATTGAATATTTCCTATAGGTACAGTCTGTGATGTGGATAATTCCTGACCAGCCATATGGATCTTCTGTCATCTGAGATGTTAGTATTTTCCTTGTATCTTATAGTAGCTCTGGAGCACAGCCAGTTTCTAGAATAGGGTCCACCTGGTTCATTATGTTTAGGGCCCAGAAACCAGCTTCCTGGGCTCTTCAAATGAACGGTGACACACAGAAGAGTTAGGGGCTGGGGTGAGGGCAGTGGGCGGAGGACTGCAATTATTCTTGCTCCTGCATTAAGCTACAAATAATGAGCACTTTCCTGTGCTTTATAGTAAGCAATTAAAAGAAATTATAGAGTTGGATGCAAAAATAACCCGAAGGACAACTCTATGTGTGGAGCCACCAGTTTTCTCCGTGTGTGGAAAAGGTTAATCCTCGTGAATGCTCAGAACACTGTGTTGCTGCAGACAGGGTGGCGTGTCCACACATGTTTGGCCTCTACCCACACGCTTCTCTATGGTATGACTGTGCATCCCAGAAGGAGGGCTGTGGCGTGTGTGCTGGTGCTGCAGTGGAATTTAACAAACTGATTCCTGAAAATGGTCTCATAAAGGTGAGCTTTTCTTCTCTTGCTCACTTTATCTTTCCCCTAGGATTTCTTGGTAGTGGCTTCTAAAGATATGTTATTCTTTTGATTCTAGAGGCCACTTATCCATCCACGTTCTTCCTTTACCCGTTTTCTCCTCTCTTGCTTTGTTAAAAAGTAAAATTTTGTGTATTTCCGAGGATGGGGTCTAATCTAGAGAGAGGTCTCTTCATGCATCCCATTCTCTTTCCACCCCTTCTGGCTTAATGACATTGAAGCCTTCCAGTTTGGACCTAAGATGGGTCTAATTATGTGCAGATATTCTTTCTAGATGGAAAGTGCTCAGATAACTAATTAACCACAGGCATACATTGGCTGTGGAAATTTTCAGGAGCACCATCTGTGGAAACACTGAGAAGGGCATGCCTTTACCGCAGCTCTGGGGTCCATTAAGAGCGAGTTGTGTGGCGACGGTGACGAGTGGGTGTTGGCTCACAGCTGTCACTGTGCCCACAGCATCTCCTGGCAGGAAATCCAGAGTGTGAGTCCAGCAGCACCCTGAGCGCAGCCTGTCCATCTGACATTGCCACTTCTGAAGAAAGAGACTGAAATAGGACAGACGGGTCTTAACTTTCTTCTCTGCCTTTTTTTTTTTTCCCCAATTTTAATTGTTCTGGCATGTTCCCAGACTCCACATTTTGGCAAACTTCTTAAAGGGGGCTTTTCTTCATCCTCTGGCTTGAGTTACCGCATGTTCTCCCCTTAGGGACAGAGAATGCAGTTGTATTACCCCTGCATTTTTTTTTTAGATAGAGCATGCTCCTTCCTAGATCCAGAAACCTGGAAGAAGATCCGGGTTCTGCTGTGCTTTCACAACAGCCCCTGTCAGCAGGTGCGCCTTGTTTGGGGAGGCAGTCCCTAACAGCGCTGACATGTGTCGACTCTGTGGGGCTCAAGGTGTACCTGCCTGGGAAAACAGGGTTCTGTGGCCTCTCAGCCCCACCCATTCACCAGTGATTTAACAGCCACCCTAACAGGGTTCTCCGTGTGAGTCATTTGCATTTGTACCGGTGAACTTGGTGACTTCTTGGGCTTTGGAAATTAGCCATCTTTTCAGTCCTTTGTAAAAGCCTGAACAGTGGACCAGTCTTCAGTCCTGTTTATGAAACTACTCCATCAACTTCCTGATAATGTCATTCAACTCAAATTTTTTACCTTTCTTTAGAAAGCTTTTTTTTTTTTTTAAGCATTTTTGGTGCTTCCATTTTGAAACAAATGATCCTAGATGTTGGAACTCAATTGAGAAATTGGGTTGCTGCTGGGTACCTTATTGAAATAAAGACCAACTTGAGTTGTGGAGGAGATTTTGATGCTTTATACTTTCGAGTTTGACTATTTGCTGCTGCTGCTGTTGTTTTGGTTTGTTTCGTTGGTTGGTTGGTTGATTTTAGCCTCACCATTTGGCTTGCAGGATCTTAAATTCCTCGACCAGGATTGAACCCTGAGGTTGAACCTCAGCAGTGAAAGTGAGGAATCCTAACCACTGGATTGCCAGGGAATTCCATGTTGTAGTTTTCTTTTGTGAGTTTTTGTTTTAATTTCATAGTACTTGGTAGGAGAGAGCTGG
This sequence comes from Nanger dama, assembly GCA_917880005.1. Lineage (NCBI taxonomy): Eukaryota > Metazoa > Chordata > Mammalia > Artiodactyla > Bovidae > Nanger > Nanger dama. Next base: position 20,219,194 of record CAKJTW010000030.1, read on the forward strand.
ATCTGTTTGTTTTAGGACAAGCCTAGAAATAAGAAATCTCCATTGAGTGGGTGAGTCTGTTCTTTCTGCGTCTGTTCCATTATTTCAAGACAGAAGCACTCAGAAGGATCAGAGACATCTGGCTGAAAGTATTTGCCTGGCAATCTACTAGCTGCCGTAACTAGTCATATCATTTCCAGTGTCAGTCTGCTTGAGTCAGGGGTGTTAAGGTTGCAATGATTAGGGAAGCCAATTATGTTTGCCCTTGCCTCATAGCATTGAGATAAAAATTAGTGACTGAGTGGAAGTCTGGATTTAGGTCAGTAGTACTCTGTAAATTTTCATTCAGCCTGTCACATTCATAGGTATCCTGCACTTTATGGTATAAACACAATAGTGGAAAAGCCAGTTGACATAAAGGGAACCCAGATTTTTCTTAACATTACAGAAGCAAAACTACTTTCCCACCTAATAAATGTCCAAATAAAACAAGTTGAACCCAGGAAGATACTTAAGTTGATGTTAACCCTGTTATTTCTGTGTCTTATCACTTAGTCCAGTGCTTCTCAACTTTTAATAAGTATGTGAATCACCTTGGAATTTATGAGCCCTGTTGAAATGCAGATTCTGATTGAGTGGATGTGTGAATGGGATGGAGCAGGGGAAGCCGAGAATCTGCTTTTCTTATTAGCTCCCAGGTTTTGCTAATGGTATAAGCCTGTGGATGCCACTTTGGGAAGCAAGACTTCATTTAATTTCAGCCTGTGGAAACTGATCCCATACCTATATTTCCTAAAACTTATTTCAGGCTCCGCAGGTTTTTCCTTCTGTTGTAACAGATTGGAATTGCATTAGTACACTTGGCTTATAAATGTAGCACTAAAAAATTATCTGAAGTTTGAGACTTTAGGTTGCATGAAATAAATTTTATAATTAATTTTTTCTGTAAATTCAAAGCCTGTGTGATTAAATATAGCTTAAATGCCTATGTTATAATGAGGTTTGTATCTCCTTATTTACTATTTCCACGGTCAGTTCCCTTTGTAGGATAATTTTCCCTATGATTTCACAGGATTTGTAGAGATCAACACTTGATAATTTTTTCAGGCCCTTCCTTACACAGTGGATTACTAAAACTTCACAGCACCAGGTAGACAGTGCCTTCATAATTAATATTACTGTCTACCCTGTGTGGAAATTTGATAAATAATTCCTTGCTTTGGGCCATTTAATAGAACATTATTAAATATGAACTTTATTTTAGTTCATTATGACAAATTCCACCAGAGATTCTAAGGAAAGCAAAATCCTATTAATAATTAAAGAGGTTAGTTTTCTAATTGAATGTTAACTGCTATTTGGTTCTTACAATCTAACAATTGGTAGTTTTTTTAAAAAGCATTTTTTAACGTGATATGCACATGACTTGCATATGCTTGAGACTTCTTTATTAGAGGCTAGAGACGTGCCCTGTGGGACAGTATTAGGGTGCAGAGCATGGGTAAGACTGCCAGCTCTGGGGGACTCTGGCTTTCCGGGATGCTCCCTTGGTTCTAGCAGAACAGCAGGTTTCCCAGGGCAGTAATGATGGAAGCACTTGGAGACCTTCACACGGTGACAGCTGTGCCCAGGGTTAGACTGCCAGGTGGGATGTTCTCTGCCCAGACTTGGTTCATCTGCCAGGCATTTTCTGCTTCTTATTCCAGAATTCATTCCATCATTGTCACTCACTTTAAGTCTTACTGCCCTGACTTTAATTGTGCTCCGTCGCTTCAGTCCTGTCCAGCTCTTTGCGACCCTGTGGACGGCAGCCCACCAGGCTCCTCTGTCCATGGGATTCTCCAAGCAAGAATACTGGAGTGAGTTGCCATGCCCTCCTCCAGGGGATCTTCCTGGCCCAGGGACAGAATCTGAGTCTCCTCCATCTTCTGCATTGCAGGCGGAATTCTTCACCTGCTGAGCCACCAGGGACGCCCCTTACTTTAACTGCACCTCCCTGCTTTAATTGTGCCTCCCTAGAAACCACGCATATATTGCCAGCACAAAGGGAACAGAGTCATTTAGGATATGTGAGGATGTAGTTTGTGCAAGGTACTGTACAAACTTCGTTAATTCAGAAAATGCCTAATCCTTAGCCTGATGGAGAATATGATCTAGTTTGACTCCTGGATAAGGTAGGTCTCCAACCAGTGGAAAAAAAAATAATCATTTTTCAGAAATAGGGTGGGGAATAGAAAGAGTGAATAGAATACCAGAGTTATACGGCTTTCTATCAAAGGAGTATGTACATCTATGTATTAAATTTATGTTTCAGGGAAATACACTTTCTTTCCATGGTGCTTACATGTATGTGTCACTCTGGGTTTGAACTAAGAACCAACAGTTTCTCTGGCACTCCTGGTGAGGCTAAGTAATGTCCCCAGGTGTCACTCATCACCATGGGCATCCTGGGGGATGAGAGAGTAGTGTGAAGGACTGTGTTTTATAGGAAGTATAATCAGATGCTCTTGGACATAAACTACGTTTTGGTTAAAAAAAAAACTACATTTTTAAAGGAACTTTCTTCACAGCTTTGGAACATATACATTATCAGATATCATTTACTGAAATATTTATTAGTTTCAATTGATTGGTCATTCAAGTAAGTAGGTGAACATCTGAGCTTTTCCCTCTCCATTTTATTTATGGATTCCAGTGACCCATTATTTTAGTTAAGGAATGTGAGGTATTTCTGTTTTTAAGTCTTCTTGGCTAAGCAACATGTACCTAATGGGCAAACGATACAAAGATAATGCAGAGAGATGGAAGAATCTAGTCCCTGTAGGTTAAAGCCTGGCTTTCCTTTGGAATCTGAGATTCTGACCTTGTTCTATCAGGGAACCCACAGTGAGTGGATGAGTTGATTAAAAACTCTGGTTCTCTTTCCTCTTAGATGAAATGGGGATAATTATAGTTACCTGCACCTCTAGGGTACTATGAGTCTTAATTACTTAATATTTGCAAAGCGTTTAGAGATCTTTGAATTAAAAGTGCTGAGCAGTAGAACCCAAGTTCAGTGTAATCATAATTGGAATGAGAGTTTATATTCTTGCCTTCCCTCCACCTCCCTCTGTTCTGTTCTTTTGGCCAAGACAGACATGGCTTGTGGCTACCACCTAGCTCTGCATACTTCTCTCTAACCCCTTTGCTTTTGGCAACTTAAGCCTAAAAATGCATACATAGAATAAGTTAAAAGATATGTCCAGACTCTTAACCTCTACTCCATACGTACTCCCTAATATTTACTTTCAAAGCTCAATAGCCATTAAGAATAAAATCAATTAATTAACTTGTCTCTTCCAGTGTATCATTTCTTTCAGGCTCTCCTACACTTGGTGATAAACTGAACTTCTCAAAGCATTCCTCCCAGTCAGAAACTCTGATTCTTCCATGCTCATTTGGCAGGTTCCAAACTCTTTAGCATCACCCTAAAAGAGTCTTTCAAAACCTGTCAGTCATTCACTCTTATTCCTCACTATTCTAGAACTCTTCTCCCCAGAAATGTTGTTGTTGTTCAGTTGCTAAGTCGTGTCCAACTCTTTGCAGCCCCATGAACTGCAGCACACCAGGCTTCCCTGTCCTTCACTATTTCCCTGAGTTTGTTCAAACTCAGATCCATTGAGTCAGTGATGCCAACCAACCATCTCATCCTCTGTTGCCCCCTTCTCTGGCTCTCAATTTTTCCCAGCATCAGGGTCTTTTCAAATGAGTCAGCCCTTCGCATCAGGTGGCCAAAGTACTGGAGCTTCAGCTTCAGCGCCAGTCCTTCCAGTGAATATTCAGGGTTGATTGCCTTTAGGATTGACTGTTTTGATCTCCTTGCAGTCACAGGTACTCACAAGAGTTATCTCCAGCACCACACTTTGAAAGCATTAATTCTTTGCCACACAGACATCTTTATGGTCCAATTCTCTCATCCATACATGACTACTGGAAAAACCATAGCTTTGACCATACAGAGCTTTGTTGGCAAAGTGATGTTTCTGCTTTTTAATACATTGTCTAGGTTTGTCACAGCTTTTCTTCCAAGGAGCAAATATCTTTTAATTTTGTGGCTGCATTCACCACCCACAGCGATTTTGGAGCTCAAGAAAACTGTTTCCACTGTGTTCCCATCTTTGTGCCATGAAGTGATGGAACCAGATGCCATGATCTTAGTTTTTTGAATGCTGAATTTTAAGCCAGCTTTTTCACTCCTCTTGCACCTTCATCAAGAAGCTCTTTCATTCCTCTTTACTTTCTGCCATAAGGATGGTAGCATCTACCTATCTGAGGTTGTTGATATTTCTCCCTGCAATCTTGATTCCAGCTTGTGAGTCATCCACCCCAGCATTTTGTATGATGTACTCTGCATATAAGTTAAATAAGCAGGGTGACAGTATACAGCCTTGATGTACTCCTTTCCCGATTTTGAACCAGACTGTTGTTCCATGTCCAGTTCTAACTGTTGCTTCTTGTCCTGCATACAGATTTCTCAGGAGGCAGGTAAGAAATGTACTCCATGGCTCTAACCCAGCTGCTGTCCATCCAGTGGGGTCCTTTCTGGATACATTTAAATCCTTTCTATCCTTTGATATCTTGTTCACAAAGTATTATTCACTCTCTAGCTAGAAGTAACCTCTTTCTCTTTATAGAATTGTACCTGTAATTTCCTGGGTCATTTCTACCTTTATATCTTAGTTACTTTACAAATATGTTCTACTTCCCTCCTAGGCTGTAAAGCTTGAAAACAGATCATGTCTGATGAATGAACAACAACAGTAAGCCTAATATATGCATGGAATGAAACTGGATACAAATTAAAGATTATTGATATTGACTTGAAAGATTTTGTTAAGGTGGCTCTTAATTGATTTGCATCATGTATGTTAGAAATTAAATATTAATTGATAATTTTGCCAACATTACCATTATTCTTGTTGCTTATAGAACTAACATGAGCAAGTATATCTTTAGACTGTGTTTTCTTTTACTACATGCTCATAGACAGAACTCAAAGGGATTGGGGAACAAACAGAGCTTTGTAGTTTTCTCCTGTATTCCCGAATTATCCATATTATTGTTTGGTTCCCCTTCTTAGCTCTGGCATGAAAACTTGGCTCCAGCATGCGTAAATTTTTGCAAAGCTTTCTTTTAGAGGAGGACTGAATTGTCTGAAATTCCATCTGCTGAACTAATCAAGCCTTAAAATTGAAGGGTCTTGAAGGTCAAAATATCATCTTAATGGTGCTGCCTTTAGAAAGTTGGACTCGAGATACATACAACCAGAGAAAACTGTGTCCACACTTTATAAGCTTCTTCTTTGACCACTTTTCATAGCACTGCCTCTCCCTCCCTGCAGTTAAATATTTTAAATTTAAAAAATATTTAGAACATATATCCTGATGGTAAAAATGTAGACAGTGAAACAGGTAACCTTTTATTAATAGCTTTATGATGTCTAATAGATTACTTGACCTCTCTGAAAAGTAATTGTCTCATCTGTATAATGTGGATAATAACACCTGTTCTATCTCCTTGTGACAGTCAGATGATGATTGTGAATGTTCTGTAGTCTTTTAGACAAATAAAAGCTATTACTACAGCACGCTGTCATGGATATTCATCTGGTTGAATGTTTAAAACTTGTGAGTAAGGCTTAAAAGCAAACTTCATTTCTATTTCATTAAGTTTCTTTTTAGCCCTGTGCACTGTGTTTAATTTTTCAAGAATAGGGCTAAAAACAACTTGCCTAGCATTTTATAGATGTGGTTGAGTTGATTGTTGTAAAGCTTGGAACAGAATTAGCAGCAATGAATTTTGTTGTATATAAATAGATATATAGACTAACAATCCACTTAGTAATTTTGCATAGCCTCTTTTATTTCCTACATAATAAAGGCTCATCTGAAGAAATTGTCAGAGAAGAAAATTGTCATGGAAGCACTTACTTAACCTTTTATGATTTCCTAATATGGTATATAGAATTACTCATTAAAGAGGTAAATAGAAGAACAAGATTGAAAGTTCTCATTTTTGCTATAATTATATTACTGCCCCCTTTTCAAGTCTTCTCTTAAAAACAGCTACATAGGAAGTAGTGTTTCTCTTATAAACAGCTACACAGTTAGTGTGTTGTAGTATTATTTGTTTTTAAAAATTATTTGTAGTATTTTAGTAGTTGTATTATTTGTTTTTAAAAATTATTTGTAGTATTATTTGTTTCTGTTAGAAACAGCTACAGTTAGTGTGCTGTAGTATTATTTGTTTTTAAAAATTATTACTCAAGTAAGATTTTATCCTATTAGAGAAACTCCATGGCTGATAATTACCATCTATCAAATACTTTAGAGCTTATAATTTGGGAGTAGCACAGCCTGTACTTGACCTAATAATTTTAGTGAGTTCACTGATTCGTGCCATGTGGAAAGACTTCCTATGAAAATGATGTCAGAACTATGTTTTCTCATGATTTAATAAAATCGTAAGTTTTGACTGAGTACTGCTATATTATTCAGTGTTAAGCATTATGGGGGTATCACCTATGATTCAGCGAGCTTATTGTCCAACTGAAGACTGACCATAATTAACAAACACTGTTAACAATTAACAAGTGAGTACGGAATGAAGTACTAAATGAGACATCATGTGGAATTTTAGAGGCAAAGAAGGTCAGTGTGTGCTGGAGCAATTAGAGAAGGTGGCATGTGTGATGTGATGCTTGAAGTGGGTCATGAAGAATAAGCAAGATTTAGTCAGAGAAAAAGAATTTGCCAGAAGAAAGGAACGAGTCACTTCCAGGTAATGATGTATATGGGACTCCCGAGGACACTGGCCTTATCAGACAGAAGTGATGGAACACTGAGTAACATAAGCAAGTCAGCTAAGTGGGATGACGCCAGGTTTTGGAAGGTGTTGAATACCAAGTAAAAAAAGGTTGGATTTGATCTGGTGAAATAAATAGTCATTGCATGTCTTCATATAAGAGCCTAAGATGAGAGGTTAGTCAGACAGTGGTCATCAGAGTTAAGTGGGGCAGAAAGGATGTCCTGTACATTGAAGGGGATTGAGAGGATTATAGTCAAAATAAGATGGTGAGGGCTCTGCTGAGATAGTGGCAGTGGGATGGAAAAAATAGGATGGACAGGAGACATATTTTTAGAAAAATGAGCAGGATTTCTTTATTGACTGGATTTAAAGGCTCTGAAAGAACTACATTATCAGAATTGATTCTAAGATTTCTAACCTGCATCCTGGGTGGTCCAAAGTATCAAGAAACCATTGTCAGAAACAGAAGAGTTAGAAAGAAACATTGTTCCTACAGGAAGTATTGACCTTATAAGCCAGCAGGCAGGCAGCATTGTAGAAATGGTGTGGGAGGGGGAGGTGCGGGTGCGGAAGCGGGGAGGGCTTTATCACCAGGTAGGTTAATTACTGAATGTCTGCAGATGTTCTGCTCTAAGGAAGGCCCATGTTTGGGCTCAGGGTGAAAGCCAAATTATGTTTACTCAGATGCCATTTGTTCCTCTGAAGTACTTGCTTGTGGAACTGATGAGAAAGTGATATATGAAGTGCTCACTACTTTTATAAGCCAACGTTTTTAATAAAAAGACAAATGAGACAAGTGAAAAGCAGTAACTTTACAGTGTCAGCTTCTTTAAGCTAAGTATAGGAAAAAGGATCATTTAAAGACTCAGTATGATAGTGATAAGAAAATAATTTTCCAACTGTATAGTTTAAGAGATCTTAATACCTTGGGCCATTTTAAGCAGCGAGCGTGGGCAGTTAGTAAACACTTTACTAAACTTGCCCATTTTGTTAATTCTAAGATGCACATTTTCTTATTCATTTTTTTAAACATCCCGGAATTGGCTCGCGTCTTAGAGTTAATGTCATTTTATTGTCATGGGCTGTGCAGCAGTTGCCATTGCCTTAACCAGGTTATTTTCCTCAATTTTCTTTTTTACATATGCACAAAAGTTATCTATGATAAAATATGTCCAAATAAGTCTAAAAGAGCTCTTTTCCATTCTAAGTGGTAATGAAAGCAATCATTTATCTGGCTGCATTTTTTGTATCCTCAGTTCAGTTCAGTTCAGTCGCTCCTAAAATGATGTGTTTTATAAGGATGGTATCTTAGATTTCATGAAATATGGTATTAAAAGATAGCTGAGGGACTTTTCTGGTGGTCCAGCGGTTAAGACTCTACACTTTCATTTCAGGCAACCCAGGTTTGATCCCTGGCCAGAGAACTAGATCCCTTAAGCTGCAACTAGGACCTGGCACAGCCAAAATAAAATTTTTAAAAAGGTAGCTCATCACAGCAAACCTCAGCCAGTATGATATACAGGGAAGGAGTAAAATATTCTAAATTTGTCTTTTTCAGTGACCTGCATTTGGGGTGCCCCTTGGGTTGCTTTAATTTGGACAGGGAATGCTAGGAGAAAGGGTTTTCATTCAGTGTGTAAATATCGCCTGCCAGGAATAGAAATCTCCTTGGAGGCTCCAGTTCTTTGATGGTGTAGAATCCAGAACCTTTCTAGAAGTTTAGGTATTAGCAGAATGGATATGTGTGTTTTTTTTCAAACCATTGTGTCTGTGCCAGTCTGAGACTGTGCACTCCAAGTAGCTCCAAGCATGCTTGCTATTTGCACAAAGCAAGAGTGAATCTGCAAGGAAATTGGTTGGTGTCTGGGGACAATCATTAAGTCTCAAAGAGGGCTTCCCTGGTGGCTCAGAGGTTAAAGCATCTGCCTGCAATGCAGGAGACCTGGGGTTTGATCCCTGGGTTGGGAAGATCCCCTGGAGAAGGAAATGGCAATCCACTCCAGTATTCTTGCCTGGAGAGTCCCATGGACGGAGGAGCTTGGTGGGCTACAGTCCATGGGGTCACAAAGAGTTGGACATGACTGAACGACTGACCCCCCTCCCCATAGTAGTAGAAACTGTGATTTCAATAAAAGTGGAGGACAGACACCTTGGTTCCTTATGCCCAGAGTTTCAGTTCTTTCTGCAGTATGACCTGACTGGAGGTAGGTTACCTTCCCTGGCAAGTGACACTTTGTGGGCAGACAGGCAGTCCCCTTTCCTACTGATTGACACAGTATAACAACTATGGCACATGAGTGCTTTTTGTAAGTCCTTGCTCTAGAACTGAGCAGTAGGAGTAAGTTAGAGTGTCCAGGTGTGGGGGCGGGGAGGATGCGTCTCGTTACTACTCAGGGACGCGCGATGCCTCAGGTAAGTGACTCTGACGTCCTCCACCATCCGACGGTAACCTTGTGTCTGTAGGTATGTTCTCACTTCACTTGTTCCCTCATTCTAATTGGCTTCCCCAGAGGATGCTTGTAGAGAGAGAGTCAAATTTAGAGTATAGCTACCCTCTGGCAAACAGGAAAAGATTAATTTTGTAGTGTGCTCTTAAGGGACTTCCCAGAAAACTTCAAAAGCCCAGAAAGAATCACCAGCTGCCTGTACCAAAATGTATACAATGCTCCTTGGCCTTTTCAAGGTACAATCAGCTCAGGGCTTGCGTGCATCCACACGTGCACACAGGCCACATTCCAATAAAAAGAGAGGCTGCGCTCTCTTAGATGGGTCTGCATATGAGCCCCAGGGGAGTTAGTGGAGATACACATGGATGTGCATATGGCAGGCATTGGAAATTGCCTTCCAAGCTTTTCGATGCCTCCTTCTTCAGCTCTCTCTTAAACAGACACGTTGCTTTCATGATATCAGCCCCAGGCAAAGACACATCATTAAAATCAACATGTAGAAAATGATTTCTGTTTGGGAATAAGCAAAACTTATATTCATTACGGCCACCCAAAGTGTAGTAAGTAAGTAGAAAGACACTGGAGCCTGACTTGGGAGCCCTGAGTTCTAACAGAAACTTTCTTCATGAAACTTTCTTCACGGAGGCAAGTCCTCCGTGGCCTTTGGTTTTTTAATAGTAAAACTGGATGGCTTGATGAAATGATCTCTGGTTTTTGTTTTTGTTTTTTTGGCCATGCCACACAGCTTTGGGGATCTCGGTTTCCTGACCAGGGTCTAAACCCAGGCCACAGCAGTGAAAGTGCCAAATCCTAACTACTAGACCACCAGGGAAGTCCCTCCTTTCTTCTAATGTATTATCTCCATTGGAGGAAAGAGTCAATGGGAAGACTCCTTGTAGCTCCCTGACTCGTTTTCTCTTTCATGCCTGGATGGTCCATAGCTAGAAAGGCCCACCCCCACAGGCCACTACTGGTCCCATCACATTCCTGCCTTAGAGCCATGTTGCCAAGTTGAGGGAAAAAAATTACTATTACCCCTGCAGTTGTTGCTTGGTAACATTTTTGATGTTGTGTTTCTTGTGACAGTCTGAGCAGAGATCATTAAAAATTAAACTTACAAAGCTGCTCAAGTGCGAGGAAGAAAGCACACTCAACGCCTAGGTTGTTTTTGTTTTGTTTTGTTTTCCCTTGCTCAGGAACCATCTAATTTAGGGTTTATATGCTCAACCTTGGGACCAGGGCTGCACAGCTCTGGTTTATATTAAAGCCTACTGCACACACTACTGACATTAACCCGTGCCTGGTGCAGCTGCCGGAGAAGGCGATGGCACCCCACTCCAGTACTCTTGCCTGGAAAATCCCATGGACGGAGGAGCCTGGTAGGCTGCAGTCCATGGGGTGGCAGAGGCAGACACGACCGACGACTTCACTTGCACTTTTCACTTTGATGCATTGGAGAAGGAAATGGCAACCCACTCCAGTGTTCTTGCCTGGAGAATCCCAGGGACGGGGAGCCTTGGTGGGCTGCCGTCTCAGCGACTAAGCAGCAGGTGCAGCTGCAAGTTTATCGCCAATACAGCAGAAACCTTGACCTTGCAGAATGGCCTGGAATTACAGTTGGAGGGCTGCCTTGCATCCCAGCAAAAGAAAGCCCTAAACCGTCTTGTGTCCTGTCTCTGCTCTCTCCCTACAGTTCCACCAGGTGAGAAGAGTGATGACCATCCTTTTCCTTACTATGGTTATTTCATACTTCGGTTGCATGAAGGCTGCCCCCATGAAAGAAGCCAACCTCCGAGCACAAGGCAGCTTGGCCTACCCAGGTGTGCGGACCCATGGGACTCTGGAGAGCGTGAATGGGCCCAAGGTGGGTTCAAGAGGCCTGACGTCCTCGTCATCGTTGGCTGACACTTTTGAACACGTGATCGAAGAGCTGTTGGACGAGGACCAGAAAGTTCGGCCCAGCGAGGAAAACAATAAAGACGCGGACATGTACACGTCCCGGGTGATGCTCAGCAGTCAAGTGCCTTTGGAGCCCCCTCTCCTCTTCCTGCTCGAGGAATACAAAAATTACCTGGATGCCGCGAACATGTCCATGAGGGTCCGGCGCCACTCGGACCCTGCCCGCCGCGGGAGCTGAGCGTGTGCGACAGCATCAGCGAGTGGGTGACCGCCGCGGATAAAAAGACCGCAGTGGACATGTCGGGCGGGACGGTCACGGTCCTTGAAAAAGTCCCGGTCTCGAAAGGCCAGCTGAAGCAGTACTTCTACGAGACCAAGTGCAATCCCATGGGTTACACGAAGGAGGGCTGCAGGGGCATAGACAAGAGGCATTGGAACTCCCAGTGCCGAACTACCCAGTCGTACGTGCGGGCCCTCACCATGGATAGCAAAAAGCGTATTGGCTGGCGCTTCATACGGATAGACACTTCTTGTGTATGTACACTGACCATTAAGAGGGGAAGATAGTGGCTTTATGTTGTATAGATTATATTGAGACAAAAATGATCTATTTGTATATATACATAACAGGGTAAATTATTCAGTTAAGAAAAAAATAATTTTATGAACTGCATGTATAAATGAAGTTTATACAGTACAGTGGTTCTACAATCTATTTATTGGACATTTCCATGACCAGAAGGGAAACAGTCATTTTTTGCGCACAACTTTAAAAAGTCTGCTTTACATTCCTCAATGTTGTGGTTTGTTGCCGTTGCCAAGAATTGAAAAACGTTAAAAAAAAAAAAAGTTTAAAAAATACTACTAATAAATTGCATGCTGCTTTAATTGTGAATTGATAACAAACTGTCCTCTTTCAGAAAACAGACAAAAAAAAAAGAAAGAAAAAAGCCTAACAAAAATTTGAACCAAAACATTCCGTTTACATTTTAGACAGTAAGTATCTTCGTTCTTGTTAGTACTCTATCTGTTTTACTGCTTTTAACTTCTGATAGCGTTGGAATTAAAACAATGTCAAGGTGCTGTTGTCATCGCTTTACTGGCTTAGGGGATCGGGGATGGGAGGGGTATATTTTTGTTTGTTTTGTGTTTATTTTTTGTTTGTTTTGTTTTTTAGTTCCCATAGGGTGTAGGGATGGGGAAAGAATTCCTTCCATCTATATTCTGGTTGATAAAAAGATTCATTTGTCTGTTGCAGAGATGTTGGCAGTATCAATCAGATGATTGGAAAGTGAATAAAATTATGACAAATAAATGAAGTGCTCACTCCACTTCCCATGGCGCACCACTTAGGCGCCCACTCACCCTCTGGGCCTTGGTGGTTGGGTGGGGGTGGGGGGGAACTTCTTTGGTCAGAAAGATCTTCATTTACTCTGAGCACATTCTTTCCCCCCACCCCCTCTGGTCCCCTCCTTGTTTTGTTTTCTCTTACGGGAGAAAAACCAATTGCAAGCTCTGAAGTAGTTTACCACTGCTGCAAATGAGTAGACACGTTTTGTCACACCGTGGCACTCATAAGTCTAGAGAATAGTGATTTCTTTCTTTTCTTTTCTTTCTTTCTTTTTTTTTTTTTTTAAGAGGAGAGGAAAAACAAAATAACTCGAAAATGAAAATTCTTTTAGATGAGGGGTAAACATTTGGGTCAATCATTATAAGGATTAAAAAAAATCATGGTAAAGTTTAAAACTGCCTTGGAAGCAAAAGGTAGAGTTCTGTACAGACCCAGAAACACCTAGATAGAGCAGGAGTCCACACTGCCAGTGAAATGAGACTAAACAGCCATCTGGAGGCTGTGTGGAGTGGATGTATCCTTTCCAGGTGGTGCAGGAAAAATTTCTGAGTGGTCATGCTGAGGTCTAGGTAGGGGTGGGGAAGGGTACTTGAGACATTCCAGAAGGGAGACCTCTAAAGGACTCATCAGGGGTGGCTCTGGCATGACACGTGTCAAGTTGCTTGGACCTCGAGCTTTAAGTGCCTACATTATCTAACAGTGCTAAGAGGTTCTCGCTGGAGGACCCCGCTCAAGCTGATTATACCCTCCGCCCCTGAATAATTTTTGCATAAAGCTGGATTAGCCCAGAGCATTTTTGGAACCACATGGGTGGCATTATGAGCATGAAATGGATTCAATGAGTTGGGAGATGTTTGCTAAATGAACATTGATTGCTTTGAAATTAGACATGAGGAAAGCAGGGTTTTGTTTTTTGAGAACTTCAGTAAAGGGGAAGGAAAAACAGGAAAAGATCCCCCAAAACTCAGGTTGGATGACCACAGTTACCAATAGAAAACCTTGTCCAGGGACAAGACTTTGGAACAGTGTCTGCCCATCCAAGATACCAAAGGCTTAAAGGCACCTTGCTCGGTGGGAAAGACCAGAACAAGCTGACAAAATGTTGCTCCCTGGTGAAATGATGCTCCCCACCTCCTGACCATCCTGTCTGTTCATGGAGAGGGTCCCTACCTTCCCTCTGCCATCTTGGGTTAGGAGAAATCGAGTTGGGAGCTGGAATAGTGGTCCTGGTCAAAAAGGATCCCAGTGACAATTAGTGCTAAGGCCCTTTAACCCATCGTGTAAACTTGAAAATCTGGGCCAGTTCTGGAGTATCAGAAAGCCTCGAGAAATTTGCTGCATCTTAGAGTAAGGGATAAACAAAAGAGGCTGTCTACCACAACCCAGGGAATGAAGATACCATCAGCAAATAATGTGTAACTTGTTCAGTCTTTCATTTAGAACAAGCCTATCTTTTATCGTACCATCCAAATACCTGTCTTTAAAAGAAGGGATAACTTTATGTAGTATAGCTATGTTTTGTGCTGTTTGAAATTATTATCTTTGTAATTATCTTTAACATGTAATGAATTCTCAAAATATCTGCTGTCAATTTTGCCCAGCCTCCTTTCGAGGGACAAAATTCTAAAACCAGAAAAAGTCCCCATCACGGTTTCAAAGTGTATTGCAAAGGCCGAATCTATGGCCAAGTAGGAGACATTTCAGTAACCATGTGGTCAGTGGCCGTCTCTTACTCAACAACCTACATCACACTCACATGCTTGGTGGTTTACATTGACCTAAGGTTGATTTTGTTCAAATCTTTCTCTGTTGCTGTTCATTTGTGTTCCGTTTTGTTTGGTTTGGTTTTTTTAAAGTCTTGCTGTGGTCTCTTTGTGGCAGAAGTGTTTCATGCATGGCAGCAGGCCTGTTGCTTTTTTTTATGGTGATTCCCATTGACAATGTAAGTAAATGTCTGTGGCCTTGTTCTCTCTATGGTAAAGATATTATTCACCATGTAAAACAAACTAACAAAAAAATATTTATTGTATTTTAGTATATTTATATAATTATGTTCTTGAAAAATTGGCATTAAAACTTAATCGCATCAGAAGCCTATTGTAAATACAAGTTCTATTTAAGTGTACTAATTAACATATAATATATGTTTTAAATATAGAATTTTTAATGTTTTTAAATATATTTTCAAAGTACATAAAATCTGGGGGTTCTGGGTTTTTTTCTCTTTACTGTAAAACAAACATGAAAACGTGTTTTGTTAAATACGTGTGTTCCTTGCTTTAAGATCAACCTGACTAGTTTCAGCAATTGCACAGCCCTCCAGAAAGGTTGCTTATTTCAAAGCATGGGAGGCCAATCCTGCAGTCTGCAAGCTTTCAAGAAGCTCTAGGATTGGGCCTGTCTTCCACAGTGGAAGACGGGGGAGTGTCATTTTCTAGGACACTTGAAAGTTTTCCCCTTTGAAGTGATATACTTTCATCAAATACCAAGCCATGTATCCTAGCAACACCAAGATCCATGAATCAGGGCTGGCTGTCTCTATTTGATTATAAAATAACTGTTTAAAAAAATCAAAGTAGGTTTACTTAGGGATAATGAGGATAAATTGGCCCAAATTTAGAAAGTCAGTGACTGAAAAAAAACATAGAAATTCAATATTTAGAGGCAGGTCATGTACCCTTGGTTTAGAAATGGTGCCATTTGCATTATGTGCTCACATCCATTGCACTGATTTAATTTTTCTACGTGGAACACGCAGATTTTATATCACAGTACCCACAGTCTAACAGATTGCTAGGATTTCTAAAAAGATTTTGCCTCATTCATGGCTGCCAAGCCACTGGGTAATTTAGTTAAAATGTTTAAAGTTATCACTAAATCTTAGGGAAATAAATGGAAGGATTTTACATGAGAGAAAGGGCCATTAAGGGAAAAAAGCATCTGTTCCTTCTCTTTAGACTCCCCGTTTGAACACTGACAACCCACCCCAGAACGTGGTGAACTATATCTGTGCAGTGTATCATTTCTCTTTCAAACATATACACACATGGTTTCCTCTTGTATTGTCTTATAAATAAGGATCAAGGAAGTGATAACAAACAGACCTGTGGATTCGGAGGAGCAGATCCAAAGGCAGAACTCCCAGTCCTAAATGGTCCAGTGAGTTTGCAAAATGCTTTTACTTCTAGAAGTCCCAATGCCAATCAAGACAGGAGCCCAGCCATGGAATTAGAACTTAGGGAAATGTTGAATCTGGAATAAAAAGAAGTGAGAATTCAATGTGACATTCAAACTCTTTAAAGTTAAAGGAGTTTGGTAAACATGATGGGAAGTTTTCATCAGAAGAGGTCCAAGGAACAAACAACAAAAGATCAAAATTATCCAACTTGAACATAACAGGAGTAGTCAATAGGTCCTCAAGTCACTGCATAAGAAGGTAAACCTCTTTCATCACGGAGATGCCTGGAAATAACCCAGACCATTGTTATTGTTTATCACCTTATTGATAAGCCTCTCTGGTCATAAGCAGTGTCCATGAAGTCTTTTTTATTAGCTGTACTAATTCTGAATACTGAATTCTTTCACAGTTCTGAGTTTGAATCTGAATTCTTAGCATGGATCAGTGTTACGTTTTCCCTGGTTCAGTGGTTATTAGACTCTGGATAAAATGTCACCACCTTATGAACTGTAACAGAAGCCTTCACGCCTGGCCTCAGCTCAGCCAGTGCCCCAGCAGCACTAGGGCGCAGGCTTAATTGAAACATACATGTCTTCTCCATGTTCATCAACCCTGTCCTGTAAGTCAGCTAAAGTGGAAGTGGCTGCATGTTTTGGTAAGCCATGGTTAAATAAAGAAGGTTGATAACTCAGATAAGAAGCAACTTATGTACATAATGTAGGTAGATAAATTATTTAGCTTGGAAACAGTGATCCACAGATTTGCTCTAACCTTAAAATGTTGAACAGCAAAATTAGTGATGGAATCTGGGCTTTTTCTTTTTAAGCTGTGGGTTGTTTTAACTTGTTTTAAAGATTAGGTGGTTGGTTTGGGGAGAAATAATTGGGAAACTGACTGCTGTTGGTTACAATAAGCTAACTGGTGGTTGGGGCTATGAACTCCCCACCTGAGAACCAAACTCTGGCTAGAGTAGATGCAGCCATTCCAAACCAGCCAGCCTTTATGTACATTTCAGCTAATAAATACCTGACCCACACCTCTATCCCTTGTTCCTTCACTTCTAGCCACTTTTTGATTTGTGAGTAGATGCAGTAAACTGCCTGAAGAATATGTTTAAATATTTAAAAAATGTGGCCTTACCCACGATGCTCCTCATTAAGAAAAAAAGCTGTGGCTCTATAGGATTTCCATAGGCCTTTACCTCAATCCCTCAAATTATTTGCTAGGCACAAAATCCTAGATCAGGAGCTGTGCAACCTGACATGTGCTTTTCTGACAATCCTGTGTGCTTAGTAATGTCAGTAGCATAGACTTGTAAAAACTGGTCTTCCAGTTCATTAAATCTTATACCACCCATCACACACATGCAAAATAAACAAATAGGACCTTTGCATTCATTGTATATTTAACTGTGAGCTGCTAATTTTTGTATCTGGCAAAACAAAAGTACTTCTCCTTTGCAAAAATAAGCCGTTCTGTCCTAAAACACCACAAACAGAACATTGTAGTTAATGACAGGGTATTAATAATCATAAGCCTGTAAGTGACAAGAAAAAAATGTTGGTTGAAAGACTGAGCTGGGGGTACATGTTCTGCATTTAGAAATCATCACAAGGATGCTTCTGCAGCATTGCACTGTGGTGCCGTATGCTGTTCAGATGGTTCCTTAGGAACCAGGAGCTGGTCTGCATAGAATGGCTGAACTCAGGGGAAATATTTTTGTCCAGCTTAAGTGCTCATATTTTGGAAAAATCCATATCACGTACTGAGGTACACAGTCAAATTAATTTAGTCTACAGTCTCCATTGAGCCTTAACATTAAAAAAAATAATCACAATCGTTTCTAAACTCTAATTTGGTGCTTAGCGACAGGGGAAAAGTGAAAGACACAAAACAAAAACCCTCAGACAGTAAAGAGTCTGCCTGCAATGCGGGCGACTCAAATTTGATCCCTGGGTTGGGAGCATCCCCTGGAGAAGGGCATGGCAACACATTCCAGTGTTCTTGCTTGGAGAGTCCCATGGACAGAGGAGTCTGGTGGGCTCCTCTGTCCCAGAGTTGGACACTACTGCGCGACAAACATCAGAGACCTTCAAAAAGTACCGAGATGTGTTTACCTGAAGATCGTTCTACCTGTTGTAGAGTCACTCGGTCGCCCCACTCTCTGCGATCCTATCTGTATGTGCCTCTCATTCAACTAAGCAATGGTTCTCAAGGGGCGCTCCAATCAGCAGCAGCAGCACCCCCAGAGACTTGTTAGAAATGCACGTTCTCAGGCCCTACCCTAGACTCACTGAATCAGATGCTCGGGGCAGGGCCAGAAATCAGTTTTTAACAAGCTCTCCAGGCAATGCTCATGAATCCCTGGCCTGAAGGGAGTAAACAGCCTGCTACATATGCTAGAAAATAGGAAGACTGCACAGCCCAAGAAGTTGGAACTGTGAGTTTCAATCCCAGCCACACCTCGCCCTCTTTCCAGGGCCCTGAAAACATCATTCAAACCATCTAGATTGTTGTTTCTTAAAAACACCAGAGCAGTGGCTGCTCCCAGGTGGAGCAGTGTTCAGTGATGGGAGATGGCAATGTTGATTGAAAAATCGAGTATGAAAATAAGTGCTGGGAAAGCTCACTGCAGCTGACACTCAATATTTTTTTTTCCTTTTTTTCCCAAAGCTATAGCAATAGTGGATTCAGGACCCAGAGCATGTAGTCGTTTGTAACACATTTGGAGTGACTGTGAGAAATGAGAAGCAACATACAGCAAATTAATAAGAAAAAGATTATTCCATCTGGGGAGCTGGTCTCTGCATCTGCCAACACAGCCCTCTCTTTGCAAAACAGAGCTATATTGGTCACAAATTAAATAAGCTTTCTGAATTAATCAGCTATTAACGTCCAGCTGAAGAGTCCTAGGTTCACCTCTCCAGAATGACCAGATTGCAAATGCAAAAGGCTTCTCCAGTCTCCGTGGCAAACCTTTTCCTAATCGTAGGAACTATTTCTGGAAAGGAGGACAGGAGAATAATGTATTCTCACCCTCACCCTGTCTGTGTGCGTGTGTCTGTGTGTGCATATTCCTGCACATTTAAGACACTGCAAACTGCATTTGAAGAGTCTCCGTTTATGGGCTAGGGTGGAGGGTGTCCACATAGGTATGTTACCTATTTATTAAACAACATGGAAACCTGAGCACTGACAAGCCTGCCTTAGGAGCCAGGAATCCTGGTAGTCTAGTCTTTAACTAGAATGGCCAAAGCCATTTCTGATCCCTGAACCTTCAAGCCCTCATCTGTTGCAGGAAGAAACTGAATTCGATGGTCTTGGAGGTAAATTCCACCCTGAGTCTATCATTCTGACCTGGGTTCAATCCCTGGGTCAAAAAGATCCCCTGAAAAGGAAATGGCAACCCATTCCAGTATTCTTGCCTGGAGAATCCCATGGACAGAGGAGCCTAGTGGGCTACAGTCTATGGGGTTGCAAGAGTTGGACACGACTGAGTGACTGGGCGCACAGCGCAGCATGTATCGTGAGACTGAAATCAGGAGGCCCTGTCAAAATAAGAGTTGAGGAAGGGCGGGAGGTGCCCCGGAAGTTTTCCCTTCACACATAACTATGAAACTGTTACCAACTCTTTGACAATTGGGCAGGAAATTCCTTGGCAAAGATACCCATGTATTCTTCAAGGGGCAAACATTTTCTGCCTGGCTCTAAACTTGCTTTCAAAGCCAGACAATGATATGTGCCTATGTTGTATGTCACTCCGTGACGGAAATAGTTCCTGGGAAAGAGAGATCTGGTGTGTTTTGCTGAATTATGGTCAGGAAACCCCGGATCAAACTGCAAGATTTGCATCCTGTGAAGTCAGGATGCAAGAACCTCCAAAACAGAAGAGACTTGCCTTTTGATTCCTTTGGGTTTATAACTTTACCAAGCTCATGCAGCACTCAACCTGCTTCTCCCCCCACCCCCCGGCCCCCACCCCCACCCCTCGGACTCTAGGTATAGCCTCTTTCTGGAGACAGTGGCATTGAAAATAAGGGTGTCACATGATAAATCATGGCAACACCATACACAATAGACTTGTTCACAGCAAACTTTTAGAGAAGGTCAGTCTGAAAAGAACTTTGGCCTGCTTAGGAGACAAACCTCTCTAGGTAGGCAAGAATCTGGAATTCCTCGTCTAGTCTCCCAACTTTGGTTTATTCCTGGCCCAGAACCCTTTGGGCCTGAATCTCTGAAAACCTAAATTTTCTTTCTAGTTCCATGTATGTCTGCTCCCAGTTCATACTGATTTTCCCTTCTTGGTGACCTCAGGACACTATTTATTCTGGGATCCAACTTATCACCCCATCAGAGCACAGGGCCATGGATTTTGAAACCTGAGGACAGGGTTCTGAATTTCAGCTCTGATACTAGAGCTGTGTGTCTGTGGGCAAGTTACTTAACTTCTCTGTGTCCCAATTTCCTCACTTGGAAAGGACAGGTAAAAAAATATTATCACTTACCTCATAGTATTTTGTGAAAATCAAATCGTTCAATACACATGAAACCCTTAAGAAAAATGATAGACCCATGCAAAAGTCTCAGACTCTATTGACTGCAGATAAGCTGAGCTCATCTAGAGCATATATTAGACTGTTCTCTAATATTCTCTGACCCCCTATTTCATTAGTGTTTCATTAACACCTAAAAGCACTTTGTCTTTTCTAGAAGACTCAGGAAGGCAATTCTAGTGTAGCCCCTTGCAACATTCCTTGACAATTAAAATGTGGCCAATACTCACACTTAGGCAAATGGAGAAGGAGATGTACTACAGTCAAAGGTATCTTTCTAGACTGTCTGTTAGAAATTATCCTTTAAGTGTCTATCCCAATTGAATGGAAAAAATGGAAGCCAGGGTAAAATGGATGAACTCACAGAGTCATCCTTGGAAAGAGATACAAGGCACCAGAACCACACTTATAAAAATAGCCACGTCCCATCAGGAAGATCCCACCTCATCCTTGAGCTGCAGGTCATCCAGCCCTTCGCACAGTAAGAATGATTCATGCTGAATGTTAGCAGACAACATTCAAGGCACCTTGTGACGATGTGCTCACTTAATCTTACTAAGAGTCCATAGACTAGTAAAGTAATGCTCAAAATTCTCCAAGCCAGGCTTTAGCGATATGTGAACTGTGAACTTCCTGATGTTCCAGCTGGTTTTAGGAAAGGCAGAGGAACCAGAGATCAAATTGCCAACATCTGCTGGATTATGGAAAAAGCAAGAGAGTTCCAGAAAAACATCTATTTCTGCTTTATTGACTATGCCAAAGCCTTTGACTATGTGGATCACAATAAACTGTGGAAAATTCTGAAAGAGGTGGGAATACAAGACCACCTAACCTGCCTCTTGAGAAATCTGTATGCAGGCCAAGAAGCAACAATTAGAACTGGACATGGAACAACAAAGTGGTTCCAAATCGGAAAAGGAATACGTTAAGGCTGTATATTGTCACCCTGCTTATTTAACTTCTATGCAGAGTACATCATGAGAAACGCTGGGCTGGAAGAAACACAAGCTGGAATCAAGATTGCTGGGAGAAATATCAATAACCTCAGATATGCAGATGACACCACCCTTATGGCAGAAAGTGAAGAGGAACTAAAAAGCCTCTTGATGAAAGTGAAAGAAGAGAGCGAAAAGTTGGCTTAAAGCTCAACATTCAGAAAACTAACATCATGGCATCCAGTCCCATCACTTCATGGGAAGTAGATGGGGAAACAGTGGAAACAGTGTCAGACTTTATTTTCAGGGGCTCCAAAATCACTGCAGATGGTGACTGCAGCCATGAAATTAAAAGACGCTTACTCCTTGGAAGAAAAGTTATGACCAACCTAGATGGCATATTCAAAAGCAGTGACATTACTTTGCCAACTAAGGTCCATCTAGTCAAGGCTATGGTTTTTCCTGTGGTCATGTATGGATGTGAGAGTTGGACTGTGAAGAAGGCTGAGCACCAAAGAATTGATGCTTTTGAACTGTGATGTTGGAGAAGACTCTTGAGAGTCCCTTGGACTGCAAGGAGATCCAACCAGTCCATTCTGAAGGAGATCAGCCCTGGGATTTCTTTGGAAGGAATGATGCTAGAGCTGAAACTCCAGTACTTTGGCCACCTCATGAGAAGAGTTGACTCATTGGAAAAGACTTTGATCCTGGGAGGGATTGGGGGCAGGAGAAGAAGGGGACCACAGAGGATGAGATGGCTGGATGGCATCACGGACTCAGTGGACACGAGTCTGAGTGAACTCTGGGAGGTGGTGATGAACAGGGAGGCCTGGTGTGCTGCGATTCATGGGGTCGCAAAGAGTTGGACACGACTGAGCGACTAAATTGAACTGAATAGACTAGATGGTTGGATTAGGTCTCCCATTTTAGAGATGAAGACACAGGGTAGAGAGTTCATTGAAGTTGCAAAGGTCAATAGTGAGTAGCCGAGCACGGTCTGGAGTCCAGACGGTCTTGGTCCAGAGCCAGTCTGTTAACCCCTGAAGAATTTAATAGAAGCCATGTAAGGGCAAATATGGAAACAAGAGAAATGGAAGTAGCTACTTATCTCAGAAGAGTTGGACCTCCATCAAAAAGGTGGAGCATTAGTGGCGCTTACAGTTTTTAGCTTTTGAAAGAACAGTGGCATGCTCTTTTAAGGGTTAACATGACAAGAGGCTCATATTGGCTGGTGTCCCTTCCAGAAGTGGACACACTCTAGTCTGTGCTGAACAACATGAGGGCACAGTTTCTAGAACTCTCTGCCAGCTGTTTCCAACACCTGAAAATGAAATAGCTGTCACCCCTTCCATCTCATAGCAGCTCAGAAGGGCTTCCTGTGAGTGGCCAGGACTGAGTAGACAGGCAGAGTGTTCTAGAACCACTTACTAAACTTAGGAATGCCCAGTCCTCCTAGGTCAAAATTTTATAAAGTTGTTATGTGTTTGGGCTTAGTGGAGGAGGGGAAAGGTGGTGATCCAGGCCCTGCTGGGTTGGCATTAGGAGAAGGCCTATGCCCCTACTCATCCATGTTGTCCTAACAGAGTTTAGGTGTTATGCTCTGTGACCTTAAGTGGAACGGAACTGACGCAGGAGCTGAACTCAGTTTGTTGTTCAGATTTCCTCAGTTTCTCAAGAACAGATCCAATAGGTGATGGGATCCATCAGGCAGCAAAGTTAGCATGCTGAGGACTGGATGTGCCCATCCCGTTGTAGCAGAATTGGGGCAGGAAAGAACAAAGCACATTCTACAGATGTGTTCACAAAGAGTGAATTCCATGGGCTTCAGACAGGTGATCTAATGGGAGAAGCCCAGAAAGAAGTGAAGACTCTAGGACTTGATTGAACATGGGAAAGAGTTTACATTTGCAATAATTTACATTGCTCTTTTGTACCAGATGCCAGGCTAGGTCCTTTGCATGTCAACTCTGTGATACATATAATTTTAGAGACAAGGAAACTGACAATAGATAGCCTACATAACTTGCCCCAAGGTCACACAGTTAGTAAATGATAAAGTCAGATTTGAAGCCTCATCTATAAAATCTCAAGGTCCCATTTTTTTCAAATCACCATTGTTTCCTTTCATTGTTCATATGCTCCCTACAAGTTGCTGCTGCCTCTGTGTTAGTTCAGTTCAGTCGCTCAGTTGTGTCCGACTCTCTGCGACCCCATGAATCCCAGCACGCCAGGCCTCCCTGTTCATCACCAACTCCCAGAGTTCACTCAGACTCGTGTCCATTGAGTCCATGATGCCATCCAGCCATCTCATCCTCTGTCGTTCCCTTCTTCTCCTGCCCCCAATCCCTCCCAGCATCAAAGTCTTTTCCAATGAGTCAACTCTTCTCATGAGGTGGCCAAAGTACTGGAGTTTCAGCTCTAGCATCATTCCTTCCAAAGAAATCCCAGGGCTGATCTCCTTCAGAATGGACTGGTTGGATCTCCTTGCAGTCCAAGGGACTCTCAAGAGTCTTCTCCAACACGACAGTTCAAAAGCATCAATTCTTTGGTGCTCAGCCTTCTTCACAGTCCAACTCTCACATCCATACATGACCACAGGAAAAACCATAGCCTTGACTAGACGGAACTTAGTCGGCAAAGTAATGTCTCTGCTTTTGAATATGCCATCTAGGGTGGTCATAACTTTTCTTCCAAGGAGTAAGCGTCTTCTAATTTCATGGCTGCAGTCACCATCTGCAGTGATTTTGGAGCCCCTGAAAATAAAGTCTGACACTGTTTCCACTGTTTCCCCATCTACTTCCCATGGAGTGATGGGACCGGATGCCATGATCTTAGTTTTCTGAATGTTGAACTTTAAGCCAGTTTTTTCACTCTCCTCTTTCACTTTCTTCAAGAGTCTTTTTAGCTCCTCTTAACATTATGCCATAAGGGTGGTGTCATCTGCATATCTGAGGTTATTGATATTTCTCCCAGCAATCTTGATTCCAGCTTGTGTTTCTTCCAGCCCAGCATTTCTCATGATGTACTCTGCATAGAAGTTAAATAAGCAGGGTGACAACATACAGCCTTGATGGACTCCTTTTCTGATTTGGAACCAGTCTATTGTTCCATGTCCAGTTTTAAGTGTTGCTTCCTGACCTGCCTACAGATTTCTCAAGAGGCAGGTTAAGTGGTCTTGTATTCCCACCTCTTTCAGAATTTTCCACAGTTTATTGTGATCCACACAGTCAAAGGCTTTGGCATAGTCAATAAAGCAGAAATAGATGTTTTTCTGGAACTCTCTTGCTTTTTCCATGATCCAGCAGATGTTGGCAATTTGATCTCTGGTTCCTCTGCCTTTTCTAAAACCAGCTTGAACATCTGGAAGTTCACGGTTCACGTATTACTGAAGCCTGGCTTGAAGAATTTTGAGCATTACTTTACTAGCATGTGAGATGAGTGCAATTTTGCAGTAGTTTGAGCATTCTTTGGCATTGCCTTTCTTTGGGATTGGAATGAAAATGGACCTTTTCCAGTCCTGTGGCCACTGCTGAGTTTTCCAAATTTACTGGCATATTGAGTGCAGCACTTTCACAGCATCATCTTCAGGATTTGAAATAGCTCAACTGGAATTCCATCACCTCCACTAGCTTTGTTCGTAGTGATGCTTTCTAAGGCCCACTTGACTTCACATTCTAAGATGTCTGGCTCTAGATGAGTGATCACACCATCGTGATTATCCAGGTTGTGAAGATCCTTTGTGTACAGTTCTGTGTATTCCTGCCATCTCTTGTTAATATCTTCTGCTTCTGTTAGGTCCATACCATTTCTATCCTTTATCAAGCTCATCTTTGCATGAAATGTTCCCTTGGTATCTCTAATTTTCTTTAAGAGATCTCTAGTCTTTCCCATTCCGTTGTTTTCCTCTGTTTCTTTGCATTGATCACTTAAGAAGGCTTTCTTATCTCTTCTTGCTATCCTTTGGAACTCTGCATTCAGATGCTTATATCTTTCCTTTTCTCCTTGGCTTTTCGCCTCTCTTCTTTTCACAGCTATTTCTAAGGCTTCCCCAGACAGCCATTTTGCTTTTTGCATTTCTTTTCCATGGGGATGGTCTTGATCCCTGTCTCCTGTACAGTGTCACGAACCTCATTCCATAGTTCATCAGGCACTCTATCTCTCAGATCTAGTCCCTTAAATCTATTTCTCACTTCCATTGTATAATCATAAGGGATTTGATTTAGGTCATACCTGAATGGTCTAGTGGTTTTCCTTACTTTCTTCAATTTAAGTCTGAATTTGGTAATAAGGAGTTCATGATCTGAGCCACAGTCTGCTCCTGGTCTTGTTTTTCGTCGACTCAGTCTGAGTTCACTCAGACTCACTCCATCGAGTGAGTTTCGTATAGAGCTTCTCCATCTTGGCTGCAGAGAATATAATTAGTCTGATTTCAGTGTTGACCATCTGGTGATGTCCATGTGTAGAGTCTTCTCTTGTGTTGTTGGAAGAGGATGTTTGCTATGACCAGTGCATTATCTTGGCAAAACTCTATTAGTCTTTGCCCTGCTTCATTCCACATTCCAAGGCCAAATTTGCTTCTATATTAATCTCTTGGCATTCTCATTATGACCCTGGCATTTTTCTCCCCACCTAGATTTATTAAGGTATAACTGACATGTAACATTGTGTAAATTAAGTACAATGTGTACTTTTGATACACTTATATATTGCAAAATGATAACCACCATAATGTTAGCTAACACCTGCATCACATCACATAATTACTGTTCTTTTTTGTGGTAAAACTATTAAAGATCTATTCTCTTAGCAACTTTCAGGTGCACGATAAAGTATTGTTAACTATAATCACGATGCTATATATTCAGATCAGTTCAGTCGCTCAGTCATATCCGACTCTTTGCAACCCCATGAATCGCAGCATGCCAAGCCTCCCTGTCCATCACCAACTCCTGGAGTTCACTCAGACTCTCTCCATCGAGTCCGTGATGCCATCCAGCCATCTCATCCTCTATTGTCCCCTTCTCCTTCTGCCCCCAATCCCTTGCAGCATCAGAGTCTTTTCCAATGAGTCAACTCTTCTCATGAGGTGGCCAAAGTACTGGAGTTTCAGCTTTAGCATCATTCCCTCTAAAGAAATCCCAGGGCTGATCTCCTTCAGAATGGACTGGTTGGATCTTCTTGCAGTCCAAGGGGCTCTCAGGAGTCTTCTCCAACACCACAGTTCAAAAGCATCAATTCTTCAGTGTATACAATAGCATCCCCAAAACATATTCCTTCTAGTAGTTGAAGGTTGTATTTTTGCCTCGACCCCCAACCCCTGGTAGCCATCATCTAGTCTCTATTTCTGTAAGTTCGGTTTTTTATTTTTGTTTATTGTATAATTGATTTATAACGTTGTGTTAATTTCTGCTATAGGGCAAAGTGATTCAGTTATCTATATTCTTTTATAAAAGAATATAAAATACACATATACACATTCTTTTTATATTCTTTTCTGTTATGGTTTATCATAGAATACTGAATACAGTTCCATGTGCTATAAGCTTGCTGTTTATCCATTCTATATATAAACACATCTGCAAACCCCAACCTCCCAGTCCCTCCCTTCCCCAACTCCCTCCTCCTTGGCAACCACAAGTCTGTCCTCCATGTCTGTGAGTCTCTTTCTGTTCCATAGATAAGTTCATTTGTGTCACATTTGAGATTCCACGTATCCTTGCTATCATATGTTATTTGTCTTTCTCTTTCTGATTTACTTTACTTTGTATGGTGATCCCTAGTTGCATCCATGTTGCTGCAAATGGCATTATTTCATTCTGTTTACAGCTTAGCAGTATTCCATTGTATCTATGCACCACATCTGCTTTATCCATTCATCTGATGGTGGACATTTAGGTTTCTTCTATGTCTTACTTTGTAAATAGTGCTGCAGTGAACATTGGGGTGCATGTGTCTTTTTGAATTAGCGTTTTTTTCTGGACATAGGTCCAGGAGTGGGATTGTTGGATCATGTGGCAATTCTATTTTTAGTTTTTTGAGGAACCTCCATACTATTTTCCATAGTGGCTGTACCAACTTACATTCCCACCACAGTGTAGAAAAGTCAAAGTGAAAGTCATTCCATCATGTCTGACTCTCGTGACGCCATGGACTGTAGCCTGCCAGGCTCCTCTGTGTATGGAATTTTCCAGGCAACAATACTGGAGTCTATTGCCATTTCCTACTCCAAACAGTGTAGAAAGGTTTCCTTTTATCTATACCCTCTCCCGTCTGTTATTTGTTGACTTTTTAATGATGATCGTTCTGACTTCTGTGAGGTGGTACCTCATTGTAGTTTTGATTTGCATTTCTCTAATAATTAACAGTGTTGAGCATCTTTTCCTGTGCTTATTTACCATCTGTATTTCTCCTTTGGAAAAATGTCTATTTAGGACTTCTGCCCATTTTTGATTGGATTATTGGTTTTTTTGTTCTTGAGGTTTACATGCTACTTGTGTGCATGCGTACTAAGTTGCCTCATCGTGTTCAACTCTTTGTGATTCTATGGGCCCCTCCTCTGTCCATGGGATTCTCCATGTAAGATTCTGGAATGGGTTGCCATGCCTTCCTCCAGGGGATCTTCCTGACCCAGGGATCAGTCGTGCATCTCTGAAGTCTCCTGCTTTGGCAGGCAAGTTCTTTGCCACTAATGCCACATAGGAAACCCAGTGACTTATGTAGTTTGGAAATTAAGCCCTGGTTGGTTGCATTCTTTGCAGTATCTTCTCCCATTCTGTGTCTTTCCGTTTTGTTTATGGTTTATTTCGCTGTGCAAAAGCTTGTAAGTTTAATTAGATCCCATTTATTTATGTTTGTTTTTATTTCTATTTCCCTGAGACTGACCTAGGAAAACACTGGTCTGATTTAAGGTTCAGCTTTTCTAGACTCCACATATAAATGAGATCGTACAGTATTTGTCTTTCTCTGTCTGACTTATTTCACTTAGCATAATACCCTTATGGTCTATTCCTACTAAATGCCAAGGGCTCCAATCTTAATCACCAGACCAGTGGCTCTTGATCCTCTTGATCAGGATCTATACACTTGAATCATTAGGGAACATTTTAAGAATATTTATGCCCAGACTCCACCCCAGATGAGTTAAATCATAATCTCTGGAGAGGGGAGCAGGCATCTATGAAAGTTTCCCAGTGGTTCTCTTGACCAGCTAGGGCAGAACCACTGCACCAAACTCCACTTCCTCCAGGTAAGCATGACTAGGAAATGTCAGAGAATTCTAGTTCCTAACCTGGTGCCTAGGACTTGGGCATGGGAGTTTAAGGCCTATGTATTAACCAGCTAGGACTCTAGGCCCAGAGGAAATCAAATAAAGTAGAAACCTTACCATAGAAACAAGAAAAACAATTCTAGATACAAACATCAGCATTCAGAATCAGGATGGGATGACCAGAAAGCTCAAACACTGAATCCCAAACTAGGGTCCTCAAATTTCTTCATATTCACTGTGATCAGCAACAGGAGACACAGACTCTGGGGGCTCAGCCTGCAGATGAAGGACCAGTGGCAGCAGTGCAGAGAACAAAGCTCCACTGGCCAGAGGGCAGACAGGTCCTCTGGTCCACCTCTGAGCAGCCCGCTCTGAGCGATGAACCATATGTCGTTTCACTAAAGCTTGGATTGTTCTGCAGGACTCCTAAGGCCTTTGTAAAGCTTAAGCAATACTAAGATTCAATTGTTTGAAATGTCTTCTCTGCTTTCAGATTGACCATTAGGTTTATACTCGGGTTTGTCTTCTGCCCCTTCTAATTTTTCTGTCTCCCTCCCACCTCTACCTCAAATTGCCAAGCAATCAGTCTGATTGACTCCTAGTGGGAAAAACATCTCTGCATATCTCACCCCTTCCAGGAGGGCTTCTTTAAGCAGCAATGCAGGACATGGCCAGCTTTGCTAGGCCACAGGGCTCGTCGGAACTGGCACATGCTCTGTGTCAGCAGGCAGCAGGGTCAGCTGGTGAGAGCGTGAGTGGGCAAGTGCCTGGCTTCTTCCCCGAATTTTTCAGAACAGGAATCTGAGTCCCAGGAATCACCCGCCTCTGGGACCAGAGGCTATTTTGGGCCTTCACTCATCCAATGGAAAGTCAGGGGTGGTGTCATCTGAAACTGCCAAGGAATATCCTATTTCACCGTTATCCAGGACATGTCCCCAGAGGAAATGGAAGCAATGTCAAAGGGACCAAATACTGGGGTCAGAACTTTTCTTTGTTTTTATTTCAGGGTCATTTCTCCTCATCGATTTCTTCCATTTTCAGCTCAGCCTTTCTACTACTCTGGTTCAGGTCTTCATTACTTCCAGTCTGGACTCTCAGAATAGTCTTCTGGTGCATTCTCTACCTCCAGTCTGTTACCCCCATCCCAGTCTATTCCCTCATGATAGCAGAAGGATCTCCCTGAAGATTCAATGGAAATCATGAGAAAACAGTTTGTAGCACATCTGAAGGAATAGCAACACCTGTATACTGACTTGGCAGGAGAGAGGGATGCTGTCCTTACACACTGTAAGGGCACTGGTAAGGGATAGAGTCCAGTGCTTTTGCAAAAGGTTGAAACTGACAGACTGAGTGGAATGTTTTAGGGTAATAAGAGTAACAGTTGGTACACACAGAATTGGCGCTTTTGAGGAAGGCCTCAAGAAGTCATTTAAGACGATCTTGTTTGCTCAGCACTTGTGTGATACCATGATAATCCTGATGAAAAGTATAGGATGAAGACCTAATTATGCCCATTTCTCAAGAAAGAGAGGCTGAGGGAAGCTGGATGATTTGCCAAACATTGCTCAGTGAGCACATAGCAGAATGAGAATATAAATTCAGAGGATGTGCGCTTTCCCATATGCCATATTCATACAGATACATTGATGCAATGATGGATGGATAGAGCAATGGATGGATGAATAGATAGAAGGATGGGACATATGGTTTCCCTTCCTTTGACATATTGAAGGGATTTACATTGCTGACAGAGCATATATCAGTCAGACTGGCATTCAGAGCCTTATAGATATGTTTATAGATTATTTTCCTACTGTATTGCCCAGACAACTCCCAGCCTACCCTTCCCCATCCCCCAATACATTTTGCATTCTCCCTCCTCCATGCCTTTGTTCACTTCCTGATTCCCTGATTATGAAAGCTCCACGAAGCATAAACCACTGCCAGATAAAATGCAAGAGTCCCAGTTAAATTTGAATTTCAAATAAATATTGAATAATATTTAATATAAGTATGTCCAAACACTGCATGGGACATACTTAAAATATTATTTGTATTTATTTAAATTCAAACTAAACTTGATGGAGTTGGAATTTTTATTGCTAAATCCAGCAGCCCTGCCCTTGAGATGTTGCCTCATATGTATCCTCCGATTTTACTCAGCCCATCTCAAAATGGGACTCAGCATCCTCTTTGTATTTTCCACACATAATTCACTCTTACCAAATCATTGGTGAACAGTGTGGATTTTATTGAAGGTTTCTTAGTAAACAGGAAAGGTAGAATTCCCATTCCATAAAGTGAAGAGGAACTAAAAGCCTCTTGATGAAAGTGAAAGAGGAGAGTGAAAAGGTTGGCTTAAAGCTCAACATTCAGAAAACGAAGATCATGGCATCCAGTCCCATCACTTCATGGGAAATAGATGGGGAAACAGTGGAAACAGTGTCAGACTTTATTTTGGGGGCTCCAAAATCACTGCAGATGGTGACTGCAGCCATGAAATTAAAAGATGCTTACTCCTTGGAAGAAAAGTTATGACCAACCTAGATAGCATATTCAAAAGCAGAGACATTACCTTGCCAACTAAGGTCCATCTAGTCAAGGCTATGGTTTTTCCTGTGGTCATGTATGGATGTGAGAGTTGGACTGTGAAGAAGGCTGAGAGCCGAAGAATTGATACTTTTGAACTGCGGTGTTGGAGAAGACTATTGAGAGTCCCTCGGACTGCAAGGAGATCCAACCAGTCTATTCTGAAGGAGATCAGCCCTGGGATTTCTTTGGAAGGAATGATGCTAAAGGTGAAACTCCAGTACTTTGGCCACCTCATGAGAAGAGTTGACTCATTGGAAAAGACCCTGATGCTGGGAGGGATTGGGGGTAGGAGGAGAAGGGGACGACAGAGGATGAGATGGCTGGATGGCATCACGGACTCGATGGACGTGAGTCTGAGTGAACTCCAGTAGTTGGTGATGGACAGGGAGGCCTGGTGTGCTGCGATTCATGGGGTCGCAAAGAGTCGGACACGACTGAGCGACTGAACTGAACTGAATACCTAAACTTTCATCTTCAAAAATCTTATTTAAAATGGACTCTTAAGCAACATTTTTTAAAAATTGGTTTTGTTTTTACGTTTTTAAAACTTTTAATTTTGTACTGGAGTATAGCCAGTTGATAGTGTTGTATTAGTTTCAGGTACACAGCAGAGAGACTCAGTCATACATATCCAAGTATGCATTCTCCCCCAAATTCCCCTCCAGGCTGCCACATAACATTGAGTAGAGTTCCTCATGCTATACAATAGTGCCTTGTTGGTGTTCCATTTAAAATATAGCAGTGTGCACATGTCCACTCCAAACTCCCTAGCTATCCATTCCCCTCCCCTTCCCATGGCCCCACGCCTCCAGGTAACCATAAATTCACAAGTCTGTGAGTCTGTTTCTGTTTTGTCAGTTCAATTGTATCATTTCTTTTTAGATTCCACATATAAGGGATGTCTTACACTATTTCTCCTTCTCTGATTTCCTTCACTCACTATGACAGTTTCTAGATCCATCCATGTTGCTGCAAGTGCTGATCCCTAGTTCTTGGTGAAAAAGGCGCCAAGTGTTCTTTTGAGCTCTTCTCTACAGGGCATTCAGCCCTACTTTCCAGCTCCCACTCTCTGTTATGCAGGGACACTTCCATCTTGCAAATCCAGACACTGGCTGAAGGTACTTTTGAACATGATGATGGACTTATCAAAGCACCCTTCCCATTAAGCAGGCCTCTCCTCCCTATAAGTGAATCATCTACTAAGAAGATAAAATTGTTCCCACATGTTATAGAAACTTCAAGGTTCAATTTTATAAGGCCTTTAGGATTTTCCCAGGAAAAAGTAATTGCTACCTTCCCAGGCAGTAGTTATTAATGTCTAGGAGATTGAGGCCCTTGTTTTACCCTACGTTCTTCTGGGACCATGGGCATTCTCATTCATCTCTTCACCCCCTGCAGTCCGTCTAACCATCAAGCACTCAACAAGTGTCTATGAGACTGAATGACGCAGTGTAACACCACATTTTAAGGGCATTTAACCCTAAGTGTATACAAAAACTTAGCAACAGCAAAAGGAATGGGTCCCAGCAGTCGGGGAAAGCTACTGGATCATCCAGTTGAGTGGTTTTCCATCCTAGTTGCATGTTACACATCTGGGGAGTTTTGTGAAAGATCTTGAGGTCTAGATGCCATCCCAGATCAAGTGAACCAAAATCTATAAGGGTGGAGCTCAGGCATCACTATTGTTTTCAAAGCTCCCAAGTGATTTTACTCGTCAGACAAGCTTGAAAATGATGACTGGCTGGTAGAGATCAGGACCAATATTCTTCTTTGGATCTAATCTATTTAAAGGAGTTAGAATGGAGTATGAGAGAGAGTTATGGATTTCTTTTCATTTTTTTCCATATATTATGTTTACTAGTACACAGAGTGATTTCACACATGCACATGCCACACCCACGACCCAATCTAGCCATTGAGATTTCACCATGTGTTCCCTTTGTGAGTGTGAGAATTGGGTGGATGCAGCCATGCTGTGCAAATATGAAGTTTTGGCTTTGACTGGGTTAGGCCCAGTTCAAAGTTCCCAATTCTGCTTTGACTGGCTTGGGCTCTGGCTTCACAAAGACATCAATAACTAGGATACATTTTGGGGAGGGAAGGATGAAGGACTTGACAGAGCAGAATTGGCCAGCTTCCCACACCTCCAGCCCACCACACACCAACCTGAACTGACCATCTCAGGAAAACCAAGGACACAGCTTCATCCTGGTATAGATACATTCCACTTGAAGCTCCTCCAGGCTTTGTGCAGCAGAACTCCTTTCAGTGTGTGTGACTGTAAAGAGATGGATTCTTGAAGTGGAGACTCTGAGGAAGAAGGATGAACATGTACAGAGAGAAAACATGGGCCTGAGAGTCAGTGGACTGGAATCCCTGACCTTACTCTGCCCCTCTCCAGCTGTGAGATCTGGGCAAGACCCTCCTCACTTCTATCCGTCTTGGTCATCTCTGCAGCAGGAGAACAGTGGATCTGATGATCTTAAAGTTCCCCCAGCTCTAAATACCCCATGGATTCTATCTTGAAATAGCACATGAGAAGTCTGTTGAAACTCTGCAAACCAACCACTCCTAAGAAACTAAATTCTTCCCCTAGCCCTGCTTACACATGTACTCAGATGAGGTGCTAAAATGAGCACTGGATGGGGAACAGAGGATAAGGTCAGGGTCCAGCTCTGCCTTGCTGTTGTTCAGTCACTCACTGTGTCTGACTCTGTGAAATCCCATGGACTGCAGCATACCGGGCTTCCCTGTCCTTCACTATCTCCCAGAGCTTGCTCAGACTCGAACTGGTGTCATATTCTTGAGAAAAACATGCTCCCTCTCTGCACCTTCGTCTTCTCAGCTGTAATCTGAGGTTATATCCTCTCTTGACAGTACCTTTCAGCTTGGTCATGCCAGGGATATTGGGTGTGCTGGTGGCTGTGAAGTCATGTTGCAGTGAAGGTGAAATTTATTTATTTATTAAAAAATTTTTCATTGGGGTATAGTTGCTTTACAATGCTGCGCTAATTTCTGCTGTACAGCAAAGTAACTCAGCTATATGCATACATATATCCCCTCTTTTTTTTGGATTTCCTTCCCATTTAGGTCACCACAGAGCGCTGAGTAGGGTTCCCTAAGCAATACTATAGGTTCTCACTAGTTATCTATTTCATACATAGTAGTGTATATATGTCAATCCCAATCTCCCAATTCATCCCATCCCCCTTGCCCCCTTGGTATCCAAACATTTGTTCTCTACATCTGTGTCTCTGCTACTGTTTTGCAAATAAGTTCATCTATACCATTTTCTAGATTCCACATGTAAGTGATATTATACGATATCTTTTCTTCTTTCTGTCTTCACTCTGTATGACAGTCTCTAGGTTCATCCACATCTCTACAAATGACCCAATTTCATTTCTTTTTATGTCCGAGTAATATTCCATTGTATATGTATACCATATTTTCTTTACCCATTCCTCTGTTGATGGACATTTAGGTTGCTTCCATGTCTAAGCATGAAATTTAAACATAATACAACATAGAAAGTATGAGGGAGAGAGCAGAATTAAAGTTGGAGTAGACACCATTTGTCCAGGACAAAGGGGTAAGCCAAGTTCAAATGCAAGCAAAAGGAAAGGACAGAGAGAAGGAGGGTAGGAGGAAGGCAAAGAATTCACAAGTAAAGTGTAAGTTCTAGGTGTATTTTATCCAGCCTAGGAAAAATACCCACAAGAGTATTTTCATTTAAATAATGGAAATTTTATCACATTTCAGAAAGAAAGCTCTTCAAATGAACAAGTATTTGTTTGCAAAATCATTTCTCTTTGTGGTTAAAAAAAAGCCTTTTTCTCTGTAAACTGATGTGACTTTTTCAGAAGAGATCTGACTAGATCCATAAGCTCATATTTTGCCAATTCTCACTCTTGGGTCTTAGTTTTTTGTTTTCATTCTTTTTTTCCTTTCATCTCTTTAAGGGTCATTTTAGGAAACTTCAGTTTGAGATGCACACTTGTTAGCTTCGCACTTGAGGCCTTGGTGATCTGGCATCACTTAGGATTTCAGAGCCCTTGACTCCATGCTCCCCTGCACAGCCCTCAGGATCCAGTTTTCCTGAAACACCCACTGCCTGCTTCCCATCAGTACCTTGCCCTTCTCACCCCTGGCCCTTTGCTTGTCCTTGCTTACTCCTGTCCTTGGCTAACTAAGTCCTTCAAGACTCAACTCCAGTGCCACATCCTGCATGACGTTGCTCCTCATTTTCCAAACTAGAAACCATCTTCTTCAGGCCCTGTCCTAAAGCCTCCATCCCACATTAGCTCTTGGTCTCACTGGACCTTGAGCATTTTCAGTCCTGCTGTAACACTCCTAGAACACAGTTTTCTTTTTTAAAATGTATTTTATTGAAGTAGAGCTCATTTACAATGTCATGGTAGTTTCCAGTGTGCAGCAAAATGACTTTGTCATACAGATATATACAGTCTTTTTCAGTTCTTTCCATTATGGTTTATCATAGGATGATCGATCTCTATGTCTGTGAGTCTGTTTCTGTTTTATAGATAAGTTCATTTGCGTCATATTTTAGATTTCACATGTATATATCATATATCTGTCTTTCTTTCTGACTTACTTCGCTTGGTAAGATAATCTCTAATTGCATCTGCCTTGCTGCATATAGCATTATTTTACTCTTTTTTATGGCTGAGTGGTATTCCATTGTATATATGAACTATATCTTCTTTATCCATTCATCTGTTGGTGACAATTTAGGTGGTTTCCATGTCTTGGCTACTGTGAATTGTGCTGCACTGGGGTGCATGTATTTTTTTGAATTAGAGTTATTTTGGGATATATGTTCAGGATTGGGATTACTGGATCATGTGACAAGTCTATTTTTAGTTTTTTTGAGGAATTTCCTTACTGTTCTCCATAGTGGCTGTACCAATTTACATTCTCACCAACAGCATAGGAGGGTTCCCTTTTCTCCACACCCTATTCAGCATTTGTTATCTGTAGACCTTTTAATGATGGCACTCTGACTTCTATGAGCTGGTACCTCATTATAGCTTTAATTTGCACTTCTCTAATAATTTGTAATGTTAGCATCTTTTCATGTGTTTGTTGACCATCTGTATATCTTCTTTGGGAAAGTGTCTATTTCAGATCTCTGCCCATTTTTCAATTGGGTTGTTTGTTTTGTTGTTGCTGTGGTTGTAGAGATGTATGAACTGAACACAGCTTTCTTGACAGCAAATTTGCTTCTCTTCTCAGCAAATTTGGACAGTACACAGTATAGTGGGTATGAGAACAGGCCTGGCTGTCAGACAGAACTGGATTTGAATTCTGGTTCTGCCACTGGTTTCTGGGTGTCCTTCAAGAGGTTACTTGCACTCTCAGCACTTTAGTTTACTCCCATGTAAAAGGTGGAGGGTACCAACTTCATAGAGTTGCCAGGAGGCTCAGTGAGATAGTATATGTGAAACAGCAATACAGCTCTTATTGTATATCATGCACTGTGAACACCTGCTATGTATTAAAATCAAATAAGCCCAAATAATATCTTGCTCTTGGCAATTTCCAAAGAATATTTAAACCACTGCTAATCCATCAGATCTGCTAGGTGAAGCCCATCTTGACACAGGAAAAAGCAAAAGGAAATGGTATTTATCAGTGTCTATTCCATGTGGGGGCTTTCCTGGTGACTCAGTGGTAAAGAATCCACCTGCCAATGCAAGAGACACAGGTTCAATCCCCAGTTGGGAAGATCCTCTGGAGAAGGAAATGGCAACCCACTCCAGTATTCTTGCCTAGAAAATCCCATGGACAGAGGAGTCTAGCAGGCTACAGTCCATGGAGTTGCCAGAGAGTCAGACATGACTTAATGACTAAACAAAGACTCAATATTTAATTTGAAGAAAGTTGCCTGATTAGATGCCTGTTGGCCAGAATGCAATTGGCTACTTGAATGGTCTACTTGTGGTGAACTGAGAAATAAGTGGTGAGCTTGCAAGCTTTTCTGAATTCTGTCTACTGCCTTATTTCTACAATCTCCACTGGTGAATTTAAGATACATAGCATTGCCCTTGAAAGAAAGGATTTCACTTTAAAAATTGTTTTCTTTCCAAGGACATGTCAATATACCAAAAACATCAAATGTTCCAAAGGAAGAATAATGACATACAAAGGTTACATTTCACTGTGTGAACTTAGGCAAGTCATTTCATGTCTCTCAGACATAGTCTTCTCATCCATAAAATAACAGAGCTGAACATAATGATCTTTAAGCTCTGAAATTTCATGATTCTGAGTTGTTATACGTTTCTTCTTTTGATAGCTCAATATATGCCTTGAGGCACACAGGATACAGAAATATAGAAATTTGACCTATATAAGATGTTTTTGCCAAATGCAAAGAACAAAACAGAAATAAAAGTAATTTTGCTTATAGAGTTGTGGTTTCCATTGCTACTCATAAATTCGTATAGTATTAGTAATAATAGCACCTCCTGAAAATTTAATAATACCTTTGCATTTGAACAGGGCTTTTGAGATTTTTCAAAGGCTTTTATGCTCATTGTTAAGAGGTCACCAGACTATTGAAAAACATTGCTACAATAACATGAAAGACCAACGCAGAGAAAGCCTGAATTCTATCTGTATATCTAGCATTTGTTAGGCATCCATCATTTCTAAGTTTTGTAAAGAAACTTTAAAGACACACCCTAGGCTCAAGACTCGTGTCATCTAAGAGTTAAGATGTGCAAACACATCCAGCTACAAATTAAGAGTATGAACGTTCTGGGCAAACAATGCCTGCCTAACACATCCCGGCAACCAGGCAGCAGGCCAAGAGGTCATTCTAGGATTTTTCTGCCTTAATAATAATCTCTTCAAAGTGTGCAGTGCCTTAGCGGTTCCAGAACATTTCCCATGCCTTTCTTAATTTAATCCTTAGAACAGACACACACATATACCATCACTGCCGCTGCTCCATATCTTTGCAGTATTCTAGTCTTATTTTATAGATGGGAAAACTATGATTCAGCACTGTCAAAAAACCTGCCTTAGGTCAAGAAATTAATTTAACACTGACACAAGACTCAAATCCATATCTTCTGACTCCTAATACTGCTTTCTAATCACTTTTTTCTAACTTGAGAATTCATGGAGAATGAGGGGGTGATTGGAAAATTCTGGACGTTTTGGTTACCGTCAGGTTGAATGAGAGAATAGGTGTGCCTGGATGAGGCAGGGAAGCCCAGATACATGGAGGAAAAGAATGATAGACTTCAGTCACTTAAACCTTTTAAATTGGAAAGGTATTTTTGAGTCCATTTACAGGTCAGGAAGCTAGACTCAGATTAGGCCAACATCACATATCTAGTGGCGACCTCAAGATTTGAACCTAGATGTGCCAGACTTTAAATAAAATAACTAGAAGCATAAGTTTTGGCTTGAGCCCTGCTACCTATAGAGATCTTGGTCCAGCCGGCTGTCTAAGTCTTCATTATGAAATGAGGCTAATAGTAACCACTGATATGATCTTGTTTTACGTATTAGGTGAGATAATTCCAGTGACACACTCAGTGTGGTATCTGATGTATAGGAAACGTTCTGTAATTACTAGATACCAAGATTGTTTGCTAGATCTTACTACTCCTCCTAAGTATCATCCCTCCCCTCCTCAGTGCCATTCCAGGAAGATTCAAGTGAATGTAAGAGATATGATCAGGCAGAATGATGGATGTATATTACTGCCCTGAGACTGTCTGCCTAATCCTGTCTTCCCTTGGACTGAGTTTTTGTGGTGTGTGTGTGTGTGTGTGTGTGTGTGTGCGTGCAAGTCCTTACTATTATCTTGCCCACTAGGCATGCCTGGATGTCAGTGCTGAATGTGGCTCAGAGTTTCGTTGAAACGCCTGAAATCTCCTGAACCCCTTCTCTGTGGATGGCCTTTGATCCATTGACCCAAGCATGTGGGTTGGACAGAGCTGGGTAGATCAGAAGTGAACATGGATCTCAGTAGAAACAGCCAGGTTCTACTCTCTGGAAGTTTGAAAGTGGCATTGGGAAAGACGTGACAAGTTTGCTTCTTTCTGGAACTCTCACATGTAAACCTGAGATCTCTGGGATGGCCATACACCTTCCTGTCAGCTGAGGATGACTGTCTACAGAGAGAGGGGGTGAAACCGGCCTGCAGAGGAAGGCAGTGGTGTGAGGGTTTTCTGCCTCTGTCTCCTACTAAGGCCCGGCTTTAACCTGTCTTTGGGTTCCATGTCTTGTCCTCCGTGTCACCTCAGGAGTCCCACCTATTACAGCAGCAGCTGGGGCCCTGGGGCCCTGTTACTCAGCCCACACAGTGCAGGAATCTAAACCCCAAATCTCCTTTGAGTCATGAGGCTTTCTTCATTAGGAAACAGGACACTAAAGTGCATACCCAAGCACCCAGAAGAGCACTTAAGCCAAACTGTGTCTGGACTGAAGCTGTAAGATAAGCCTATTTCAGATGATTTGGGCTTTAAGGCCATGAGATAATATAAAATACTACCACCTAAGATTTCAGGGGTTCCAACTGATCTGTGAACCACATTCATCACTACCATCCAGACATGCCTAGAATGGGTAAGATAATAGTAAGGGTTTGCACAAAAATTCAGTCCTAAGGAAGACAGCATTAGGTGGACTGTCTCAGGGCAGTAATATAGCCTTAGTCATTGAAGGAGAAGGGCAGACTCCAGCTAAGTATCATGCCTCCCAACCCATTTCCCTGGGCATCGCCTCTGGATTCTATAGAGCAATGGGAGGGTGTATCTGGAGGCAGAAGAGGGCTGTGATAAAAAGCATCAAGCTTAGGACTTCCCTGGTGGTCCAGTGGCGCTTTGCCATTCAGAGGATACGGATTTGATCCCTGGTCAGTGAACTAAGATCCCACATGCGGTGAGGCAACTAAGGCTGCACACAACAGTTAGAGAGCCCCTGCACTGCATGATGCAAGATCCCTGGGACCCCCGGAGACTCAGCACAGCCAAATAAATAAACATTAAAAAGCCAAAACAGGCTTCCCTGGTGCCTCAGTAAAGAATCCGCCTGTAATGCAGGAGACCCAGGTTCCTTTCTGGAGAAGGAAATGGCAACCCACTCCACTATTCTAGTCTGGGAAATCCCATGGACAGAGGGGCCTGGTGGGATCACAAAGAGTCGGACATAACTGAGCGACTAAACCACCACTAAAAAAACTGAAAATTCGAGGTCAGGCTCTCTAAGAACTGAGGCTACTGGCAGATTGGTAGCCACGCTAAAATATCACACAGGAGAGGCATCGGTTCTACTACTACTGCACAGAACTCATACGACCTTGGCCACCCCCCTGCCTTGGCCATAGTGTCAGGTGAAAGACTGTGGTGTTTGGCAAAAGCAGCTCCCTAGGAACTTGGATGGAGAAGTCAGTGGCACCCCCACTCCAGTACTCTTGCCTGGAAAATCCCATGGGCCGAGGAGCCTGGTGGGCTGCAGTCCATGGGGTCGTGAAGAGTCAGACACGACTGAGCAACTTCACTTTCACTTTTCACTTTCATGCATTGGAGAAGGAAATGGCAACCCACTCCAGTGTTCTTGCCTGGAGACTCCCAGGGACGGGGGAGCCTGGTCGGCTGCCATCTGTGGGTCGCACAGAGTTGGACACAACTGAAGCAACTTAGCAGCAACAGCAGGAACTTGGATAGAATGAGGCAGGTGTCCCATAGAAACCCAAAGGATAAAAGTCTGATACACACACAGTAGCCTCTATGGGCTCTTGGAAATAATTAAGGGAGGGAAGTCTTTAAAAAATAATACCAGAAGTACCTCAAGAGCAATTAAGGCTAGTGAGGAGGTGAGAGCAGTAAAGCACAGGTTGAAAAATGACAGTCTCTCCTAGGACATGAATATGAACTCAGGCAACACTAAAGACTGGGGCTGAAGGACCTGAAAGAATGTAATGAGGCTGAAAATTCAGGCCAGTGATGTCAAGTGCAGATGGCTGCTGAGATGTGGGACTGAGAGTCATCCAACTTCTTAACCTGAACCTCTTCACCTTAAGGCATATGGTAACCTGGCTGACTTACAGAGAACCTCTCCTCTTTGAATATCACTACACACATCCTCATTAGGGATTCAAAGAGCAGAGAAGATGCTAGTCAGTGCAAGACTCTACTTGGATTTTCCTGGTACCGAGGATGGTGTGTGGTATAATATTAACTCTGAAGGGCCTGACAGTTGCCCTAGGGATTCAGGAATGAGTGGGTATCCTATTCATAAGGAGGAAGAAGATCCCCAGTGAGGTCATTGTGGTGGAAAGGTAGAGTGGGATTCTGTGGTTGCACACCTCAAATGACAGTTCTACCACTTAGCAACCACATAACACTGAGCATGCTAATTAACTTCTCCTCCAATTTCTCTTTCTGCAAAACTTGATAACAATATATGAAGGCAATAGTTGAAAAGTGCCTTTTATTTTTCCTGTTATAAACTATGATTCTCTTGTAATCTCGTTGCTACTTTCCTTTGCTCTTTCAAAGCCAAAATGCCCAGGGGACCAGGCAAATAATCAGGCAGATAATTTCAGAGCATGTGGAGCCATGAGGACCAAACCAAGGCATGCAGGGGAGTGCCTGTCCTGTCTGAAGAAGCTTCCTTAGATCCAGCCTACTCTCACTGTGGAAATGCCAGCCTGGGATCATCAGATGTGATTTTTCAAGAGATGCCAGAAATGTGGAGTTTCATATGCAGTCTCTCATTTTAAATGTCGCAACTAATTCCTTTTTTTTTTTTTTTAAACAAACATATTATAGGCAAATCCACAACAAGCTGCACTCTGTGTGTGGCTGCTGGCTTATCTTGAGAGAAGAGGGAGCCTGAGATCCAGCCTTAATCTTTCCTCAGAAACCAGTTCAAAGCCCTGAGGCATCACTGGTTTCCTCCAATCCTAAGGCCAGAAACTGAGGGAGGAGGGAAGACTAGAAGCAGGGGTTGTTCCTGGAACTCCTAGAGGGGCTCTCAGTGACCCACCTTGGACCAAGGAAGGGCTCCTGGGTCCCACCTGCAGCTTTCAGACGTCCCAGGGGATGGATGACATCTCTTCAGTTCCCATCTTCCTGCTCTGGGATTCAAATGCTATGAAACTCAAGTTCCCCCATGCATGACATTCCATGCGCTAGGAAGTATTCCAGCCTCCTGGTTCTCTTCTGGGAGGCCTCACCACTCTCGCGAGAATTGGGTTGTCGAGATTATCCTCTATGCAAACCCAAGGGATGTACAAAGTTTGTGGAGGGATTGATGGATTTTGACATTATCACTTAGGTTGCTCAAACTCAAATGATAAGCAAATCATGTTGGGAATCAGGAAATGCCACTGAGAGAGTCAGGTGCAAACAAATGCAGATAGAGGTCTCCTAGAGGAATTGCCAGCAGAGAAATTCAGCACATTACAATAAGGTCATGTGATTTCTATAGATTAAGATGCTATCAAATTCACAAAGAACATGGCAGTCTTTAAACAAACCCTAGACCAGCAGGGGGGAAACACTTTTCTTCCAAGGATTTTATCTTTAATAATCAAATGACTTTAAAATCATCTATGTCTAGTACTGCAAGCAGAATGAAAGCTGAGAACTCACGTGTATTAAACACATACCATGCTAAACCATGCATGATGGTTATGTATGTTCTCTAGCTATGAGAGATGACACAAGTTACTTCAACAGACTGAGACTCAATTTGTATCTGTAAAACAAGAATAATAGTATATCTATCTTGTAGGATTATGCTAGGAAATAAGGCAAAGTGTATGAAAACCCCTGGTATTGGGCTTGGTACATACTAAGAATTCAATAAATCATCACTATCATTATCTTATTACTTTAGTGATTCCTCACAACAGCTGAGGGATATTATTTGCATTTCAAGATGAAAATGTAAGTGCACAGAGATTACTTCTCTGAATTGCTTACCCAAATTCTTTGAGCCATTACATTAAGGAGCCAGGACTGAAATTTGAGTTTGCTTTTTTAAATTGAAGAAGAAGATATTAGGAAGAGATGGCAAGAATACACAGACGAACTGTACAAAAATTATCTTCACAACCCAGATAATCACGATTGTGTGATGACTCACCTAGAGCGAGACATCCTGGAATGAGAAGTCAAATAGGCCTTAGGAAGCATCACTATAAACAAAGCTAGTGGAGGTGATGGAATTCCAGTGGAGCTATTTCAAATCCTGAAAGACAATGCTGTGAAAGTGCTGCACTCAATATGCCAGCAAATTTGGAAAACTCGGCAGTGGCCACAGGACTGGAAAAGGTCAGTTTTCATTCCAATCCCAAAGAAAGGCAATGCCAAAAAATGCTCAAACTACCACACAATTGCACTCATTTCACATGCTAGTAAAGTAATGCTCAAAATTTTCCAAGTCAGGCTTCAGCAATAAGTGAACCATGAACTTCCAGATGTTCAAGCTGGTTTTAGAAAAGGCAGAGGAATCAGAGATCAAATTGCCAACATCTGCTGGATCATGGAAAAAGCAAGAGAGTTCCAGAAAAACATCTATTTCTGCTTTATTGACTGTGCCAAAGCCTTTGACTGTGTGGATCACAATAAACTGTGGAAAATTCTGAAAGAGATGGGAATACCAGACCACCTGACCTGCCTCTTGAGAAACCTATATGCAGGTCGGGAAGCAACAATTAGAACTGGACATGGAATAACAGACTGGTTCCAAATAGGAAAAGGAGTACCTCAAGACTG
Source organism: Nanger dama (assembly GCA_917880005.1). Taxonomy (NCBI): domain Eukaryota; kingdom Metazoa; phylum Chordata; class Mammalia; order Artiodactyla; family Bovidae; genus Nanger; species Nanger dama. The sequence goes on from CAKJTW010000030.1 coordinate 20,263,008, forward strand.
TATATTGTCACCCTGCTTATTTAACTTCTATCCAGAGTACATCATGAGAAACTCTGGGCTGGATGAAGAACAAGCTGGAATCAAGACTGCCGGGAGAAATATCAATAACCTTAGATATGCAGATGACACCATTCTTATGGCAGAAAGTGAAGAAGAACTGAAGAGCCTCTTGATGAAAGTGAAAGAGGAGAGTGAAAAAAGTTGCTTAAAGCTCAACATTCAGAAAACTAAGATCATGGTATCCAGTCCCATCACTTCATGGGAAATAGATGGGGAAACAGTGGAAACAATGTCAGACTTTATTTTGGGGGGCTCCAAAATCACTGCAGATGGTGATTGCAGCCATGAAATTAAAAGACTCTTACTCCTTGGAAGGAAAGTTATGACCAACCTAGACAGCATATTAAAAAGCAGAGACATTACTTTACCAACAAATGTCCATCTAGTCAAGGCTATGGTTTTTCCAGTAGTCATGTATGGATGTGAGAGTTGGACTGTAAAGAAGGCTGAGCACCAAAGAATTGATACTTTTGAACTGTGGTGTTGGAGAAGACTCTTGAGAGTCCCTTGGACTGCAAGGAGATCCAGTCAGTGTATCCTAAATGAGATCAGTCCTGGATGTTCATTGGAAGGACTGATGCTGAAGCTGAAACTCCAATACTTTGGCCACTTGATGCAAAGAGCTGACTCATTTGAAAAGACCCTGATGCTGGGAAAGATTGAGGACAGGAGGAGAAGGGGACGACAGAGATGAGATGGTTGGGTGGCATCACTGACTTGATGGACATGGGTTTGGGTGGACTCAGGGAGTTGGTGATGGGCAGGGTGGCCTGGCATACTGTGGTTCATGGGGTCACAAACAGTCAGACATGACTGAGCAACTGAACTGAACTGATAGTTAATTTACAATGTTCCAGGTATGCAGCAAAGTGATTCAGTTACACACACACACACACACACACACACACACACACACACATATATATATATATATTCTTTTTCAGATCCTTTTCCATTATAGTATAAGATATTGAATCTAGATTCCTGTGCTATACAGCAGGTCCTTGTTGTTTATCTACTTTATATACAGTAGTGTATACCTGTTAATCCCAAATTTCTAATTTATCTCTCACCCTAGTCAGGTTTGCTTTTGCTTTTTTTTCCCTACAAAGTTCCTTTTCTGATTTGGTGATGTTAGAAGCCAATTTACTAAATTTTTCTTGTCAGAGTTATTTTTCTCTTCAACCAAGATGGGATGAGGCAGCATTTAGCACCTGACTAAACCTCCCTATGGCCCTTGGTTCATCCTTGCTGCCTTCCCCTCCTCCACCCAAACTATATCACCCCCTTAAGGCCCAGGGCCAGGCCCATTACTGTCAGTTCAGTCCCCCTTGGCCATGGATCTTGGTTCTGGGGTGTCCATCCCAGGCCGAGTTACTCTCACACCACGCAGCTGTTTCTCACACAGGAGGGCTTCCTGGATGGATCGGAGGACTTCCTGGATGGGTCTGCCCCTCAGCACAGGGTTCATACTCTCATTCCTTGTGACCTTCCCTGCATTCCTGAACTTTTTCCTGTCCATCACAATGTTCCTTGCTCCTTCGTCCTGACATCTGATCTGGCTTCTTCATCTTGACCCTCAGACCCCTGGTTGGCATGGCTCCAGCAAGCCTTGTTCCACTCTTAGAACTCACCCTCCCACCACCTCCTATAATTTGCCATGCTCATCCTTGACTGAGGTGAGGCTGAAACTCAGTGAGCTCAGAAGATCAGCTCCCGAAACAAACGTTGTCGATTTTAGTGGGAGAACCCACCATTTCTTTAATAACAGCTGATTTTCTGAAAGCAAAGCAGATGGGGTGACAAAACATTTCAGTGTTAAGACTAACTCAACCTGATTTCAGAAGCATTAAAAAACGTTTGCCTCTCTCTCCTCTGTGCGTGTGTGTGTATATGTGTTTTCTTGGGAAGCGCTGGTGGGAGTATGTATGTTAGGATAAAGGAAGCATATTACTACACTTGAGTGAAATTTTTGTTTTACCCAGAGTGATTCTTAAAGCATTTATCTGTAAATGAGTAAAATCAGAGTCTCTGTTTATTACCTCTTTGGGGCTTCCCAGGTAGCACTAGTGGAAAAGAACTCACCTGCCAATGCAGGAGACAAGAGATGTGGGTTAAATCCCTGGGTTGGGAAGATCCCCTGGAGAAGAGCGTAGCAACCCACTACCAGTATTCTTGCCTGGAGAATCCCAAGGACAGAAAAGCCTGCTGGGCTATACAGTCCATAAGATCTCAGAGTCGAACACCACTGAGCAACTTTCATTTTCACAGAAAGGCAGGCTAACCCCTGCACTCACTACAAGGGATGTAGGCCTGAGGAAGAACTCTCTGTCCGTAGGAAAAGACACTTATATGGAAAATGCCAGCGTGATGTGTTCAGAAGGGGCCTGAGCCCTTAACCCAGTTGGGGGTCTCAGGGCTAATTCCTTCAGTGAACTTTTGAAAGGTAATAAAAATGATAACTGACACGTATTAGAGAAGTATTACGTAGCAGTAGGCGCTGCTCTAAGTGTTTTCCATCCATTACCATTTAATCCCAGAAACTGTTTCATGAGATAAGGATTATCACTCTGCCTATCACGCAAAGAGGAAGCTGAAGCACAGAGAGCTTAAGTAACCTGCTCAAGGTCACACAGGCAGTGAGGCGCAGAGGCAGGATGGAAACCTAGGATATCTCAGGGTTCTAAGTTAACCAGATAAAGAATGGAGAAAGGAGAACATGAGCAAAGGCAAAGAAGAGTTAGGCAGCAGACCCTGGTCCTGGCATGCTCATATCCCAAAGCGATATTCCAGAGAACTCTTCTGCACTTAAAAAAATTATTTTATTTATTTATTTGACTGCCTCAGGTCTTAGTTGCAGCAGGCAGTATCTTTCTACATTGCGGCATGTGGGACATTTAGTGGTGGTATATGGGATCTAGTTCCCTGACCAGGGATCAAAGCCAGGTCTCTTGTACTGGGAGCATGGAGTCTTAGCCACTGGTCTATCAGGGAAGTCCCTCTTCTTGTACTCTTGATTGATCTCCTCTCACCAGGGGAGGCAGAGGTGCTGTGCATGGTAGGCTAAAGCGCTGCTAGTTAGCACATTATAGTATGCTGGTGCAGAGAAGGCAATGGCATCCCACTCCAGTACTCTTGCCTGGAAACTCTCATGGATGGAGGAGCCTGGTGGGCTGCAGTCCATGGGGTCGCTGAGTCAGACACGACTGAGCGACTTCACTTTCCCCTTTCACTTTCATGCATTGGAGAAGGAAATGGCAACCCACTCCAGTGTTCTTGCCTGGAGAATCCCAGGGATGGTGGAGCCCAATGGGCTGCTGTCTGTGGGGTCGCACAGAGTCAGACACGACTGAAGCGACTTAGCAGCAGTAGCAGCAGCAGGATGCTGGTTGAGAGGTGGTGTATAAACACCCCAGCTTCCTTGCCCTTCAGGCAAGATAACTGTATGGCAGGTGTTTCATACCTTTTCCCAGGACTGCCTTTGGGAATAAGCTCCAGGCGTCCACAGTGACAGCTGTCTGCATCCACCCTATATTGGCCACTTTCCTTCACTGCAAACCTTCCCTACCCCTTTAGAGATATTTCCTGAACTTTCCGAATATCAACTCCTTGAACTTGAATTCTGGTCCCAAGGTTTACTTCTAGGGAAACATAAGCTAATACAAATACGGTATTGCTAAAGTATAGTATAGAGGCTGAAGAGGTATGCATCTGTGCATGCTAAGTCGCTCCAGTCATGTCTGACTCTTTGCGACCTTATGGATTATAGTCCAACAGGCTCCTCTCTCCACGGGATTCTCCAGGCAAGAACACTGGAGTTTGTAGCCATTCCCTTCTCCAGGGAATCTTCCCAACCCACATCTAACCCACATCTCTTATGTCTCTTATGTCTCCTGCACTGGCATGTGGGTTCTTTACGACGTAAGCGCCTCCTAGGAAGCCCCTGAAGAGGCATAGTAGGATCCAGAGCAGCCCAAGGCCAGCCATATACCTACAGATGGATGCTGGTTACTGCCCAGGGACAGTGGATGTTTATGGGCTCAGAGAGCCTAGGGTACGTACGATATGACTGCAGGAAGGCCCTGGGAGATCATCTGTGTGTCTCATCCCCACTGTACTAACAACACACCTAAGACCTTGAATGGGAAGTGACTTGCCTGTGTCATGTAGCAAATTTGTGGTGAAGTCCAGGTACTTATTGCATAAATACAAATGGTGAGATACTACTCCAAGAGGCAAATGAGGGAGCTGTTTGGAATAAATTTTGGACCAACTGCACCTCCTTTATCAAACTTACAGCAATTAGGAACTTGAGAAATCCATTTTAAGGGCTCTGTCTTTCTCTAAAACCAGCTTGTGCCAAACCATCACCAGAATAGGCCATAGCCCATGGTACAGGATTCAGAGAACTCAGTTGCAGTTTGCAAATAAATCACTTGGTCAAGCCAGTCAGTTCACCCCTAGGAAGCAATGGCAGGAAAATGAACAAAACAAAGACATGGATATAAGTGCATAACACAGCATGGTTTGTAAGAAAAAAAAATCATAGAAGCAACCTGAATATCGATCAATAGAGCAATACCCAGTCTCATCAAATATAATAAGATTAATCTAGGAAGATGCTATACTAAGTGAAAAAATGAATTTGTGACTACATTTTTTTAAAAAACCCCCTTTTGTTTTTTTAAAAATAGCTTATGTGTAGATAGATAGTTTACTTTGTAAGCACAAGAAAATTCTGGAAGGGTACTCACCAAGCTTTCAACAGTGTGTGGTGACTTAGTTTTGGGAATATTAATTTGTGTTTGTCCCACCCTGTGTTTCTCCCTTTCCTGCACTGTAAGCAGATGGTCGGGCCTTTCTGTGGCCTCTTGCCATAACGGAGACTTTCATCACAGGGCCAGAGGCCAAAGTTGTCTGCAGTACATTTCTGATCTTGATCCAGAATTTTATAAAACCTAAACCCATTGAGGAGATTACCTTTGGCATTCTGGAAGGAGCAGAAGAAAAAGAGAAGAACTTTGAAATAGAAATGGAATGGAAATCTGTGCATCCTGGAGTACTCCCTGGAGGAGGAAGATCTCAGATGAACAGGCCTAGGGAGCTAGGAATGCTAAAGCCTCAACAAAGATTTTCCTGGCTTTAAAAGAGGCATCATGGGACTTCCCCTGGTGGTCTGGTGGTTGAGACTCCATGCTCCCAATGCAGGGGGCCTGGGTCCCATCCCTGGTCAGGGAACTAGATTCTACCTGCAGCAACTAGGAGTTTGTATGCTGTAACTGGAAGAAAAAAAAAAAAAAAAGATCCTGCATACTGCAAGCAAGATCGAAGATCTCACATGCCACAACCAAGACTAAACACAACCAAGTAAATCAATTTAAAAATAAATAAATGAAAGAGGCAGCAGAGGAGCCAGTACTAGAAGAGGTCATGTGGCCTGAGATTAAGGATGCCTCAGCTGTAGATATCATAGATGAAATCCAATGGCTAAAGAGACCTCCTGAGAACCTGTGTAAAACTCTGGCACCCTTGTCTACCCCATGAGGATGACAGTAATGGCTGATATGGAATTCCTAATTACCTGATAGGATGAGGAGAGTGACTGTAGGTTCCCACGTGCATGTGTGCATGCTAAGTCACTTCAGTTGTTTCTGACTCTTTGTGACCCCATGGACTGTAGCCCCCAGGCTCCTCTGTCCGTAGGATTCTCCAGCCAAGAATACTGAAGTGGGTTGCTATCCACTCCTCCAGGGGATCTTCCCAACCCAGGATCCAACCTGCATCTCTTAGGTTTCCTGCATTGGCAGGCAGGTTCTTCACCACCAGCACCACCTGGGAACCCCAACTGTAGTCTCATAATTATATTTAGTTTACATAAAAGGAATAAAATGCTATTCCTTGCACATCTGAGTTTGTAACATAAGATTCATACGCAGCACAAGAAACAGGCTGGAGATTCAGAAGGGAGAACTTGACTTCTCATGTCATATCATTTTCAAGTAATAGGATTGTGGATAGTTTTGATCCCCCCCACCGCAATGCCAAATCCCCAGTATTTTTCTAATAAACCCATTGTTAGTGTTCATTCAGGCATCTCACCCTCTCAGGCTGGTGACAACCTCTCTGGAGGGTCAGAGTCAATTGCATAAACATCATTTCTGACCTTGAGACATGAGTTCTGTTTATTCGTTTAAATGTCACTTGAAAGATCCTCTTGCTCAAACAGTCTGTGACCCTGGCAGCAATAAGAATGCTCGCTCTCCTGGTTCTTGAATTTCTGGTTCTCCAGGATGCAATTTCTCTGCTCTCTCAGAAAGGAACCCTCGTATCTCTTCATCCATCTCCTGACTCAAGTATTCCCCTCAGTGTTCATCAAGTTGTGAATTTACCTTCATACTCTTTCTCTTGGATCCTTTTACAGTCTCTCTAGAGGGCTTTCCACTTAGGAAGAGAAAATGCCTCTGTGGTGGGTAAGAAGGAGAGAGGGTGTGCTGATGGCTGGAGACAGCTGCAGGCAGTCTGACGTGGCGCTGCTGTCAGTGTGCTAGAGAAAGGACCACTCTGTTTTGAAAAATGCAGTGATTCCATCTAAGCCCCTGCATGGAAGAAAAGGAAGAGGCACTCTTTTATGCATCAGCCCTTGGGTCCCCCACCCATCCAGTCTTAGTACCCACTGCTCTCCAGGGCGCAACCTCTCAACTGTCAGGCTGAGGCTCTCCATTGATCCTCTCAATGGCACAGGACCAGTCTCTAGGTCTTGCATAAGCTGTTCCCCTTCTTTTTTTCCAGATTTTATTGGAGTGTAGTTAATTTACAATGTTGTGCTAGCTTCAGGTATACAGTGAAGCAATTCAATCATACATATACATCTTTTATACTCTTTTCTCATATAGGTTATCACCAAATATTGAGCAGAGTTCTCTGTGCTATGTGGTAGATCCTGTTGGTTATGTCTCTGATACATAGTAGTGATGTTCATCCCAAGCTTCTGATTTGTCCTCCCTCTACCCATATTTCCCCTTTGGTAACCATAAGTCTGCTTGCTGTATCTGTAAGTCTGTTTCTGTTTTATGAATAAGTCCATTTGTATCCTTTCTTTAAATTAGATTCTGCATATAAGTGATATCATATGATATTTGTCTTTCTCTGTGTGACCTACCCCATCCAGCACAATAATCTCCAGGTCCATCCACGAGGCCACAAACGACATCACCACTGGTTCCCCTTTCTGATGAACCACTTCCATCACACTTCTAAACTAGTTTATTTCTCAGTGAAGCTTTTTGTGTCCCTTCCTGGCCATAGTCAACTTCTCTGGACACAGATGTTACCTATACACACCTGTATTAGTCAGCATTCTCCAGAGAGACAGAACCAATAGGAGGCGATTTCATGTGTGTATACAACTGGCCTTTGGACAATTCAAATTTGAACTGCGGCTTTCAGTAGTAAACATTTATAGTACATGGTCTATGTCTGTATATGTACATGGTCTATGTCTGTATATGTATGTGCTTATGTGTTTAGTCACTTAGTTGTGTCTGACTCTTTGCAACCCCTTGAACTGTAGCCCATCAGGCTCCACTGTTCATGGAATTCTCCAGGCAAAAATACTGGAATGGGTTGCTATTCCTTCTCCAGGGCATCTTCCCAACCCAGAGATAGAACCTGGGTCTCCTGCTTTGCTGGCATATTCTTTACCATCTGAGCGACCAGGGAAGCCCAAATATGTATGTATATATGTATGTATGTTATATATATTATATATAATATGTATGTAACACATTATGTATATATGATAACATACAGTATAATATAATATATATCTGTTTTTCCAGAGAGAGAGATTTATTTTAAGGAATTGGCTCACACGATTGTGGGGGCTGGCAAGTCCACAATCTGTAGGGCAGATTGCAAATTCAGATAAGACTTCAGCTGCAGTCTTGAGTCAAAAATCCATCTCTAAAAAGATGACCTTTACAACAAATCAGACAACTGGGCACTATAGCCTAGCCAACTTGACACATGAAATTAACCATTAGAGTCCTTCTCAGTTCAGTTCAGTTCAGTTCAGTCACTCAGTCATGTCTGACGCTTTGTGACCCCATGAATCGCAGCACACCAGGCCTCCCTGTCCATCACCAACTCCCAGAGTTCACTCAGACTCACGTCCATGGAGTCCATGATGCCATCCAGCCATCTCATCCTCGGTCGTCCCCTTCTCCTCCTGCCCCCAATCCCTCCCAGCATCAGGGTCTTTTCCAATGAGTCAACTCTCCACATGAAGTGGCCAAAGTACTGGAGTTTCAGCTTTAGCATCATTCCTTCCAAAGAAATCCCAGGGCTGATCTCCTTCAGAATGGACTGATTGGATCTCCTTGCAGTCCAAGGGACTCTCAAGAGTCTTCTCCAACACCACAGTTCAAAAGCATCAATTCTTTGGCGCTCAGCTTTCTTCACAGTCCAACTCTCACAACCATACATGACCACTGGAAAAACCATAGCCTTGACTAGACGAACCTTTGTTGACAAAGTAATGTCTCTGCTTTTCAATATCTAGGTTGGTCATAACTTTTCTTCCAAGGAGTAGGCGTCTTTTAATTTCATGGCTGCAATCACCTTCTACTATTCTATTATTTTACATATTTGATTCATATCTCCTCAATGGGATTTTAATCTATTGGAAGGCAGGGAACAGGATAACATCATGAATCAGACAGAGATGAGTCTATTGAAAGCCCTCATATAGTAACCAGAATCTCAAATACATTTCCTGTGACTGTGAACTTAGCCTTTCAGGGATAGAAAACGTGGGCTTCTTATTCTTTCTGCTACCGCCTTCTGGAGCTTGCTGTGGAAATGGGGTTTTCATCAAAGTGTAGTTCAGGAAAAGAAAAGAAGCAATCTCAGCTTAGCCTTTAAGTTAGCAACTGACATAAGGGGTCAGTGGGAGTAGATGGTTTAAAGTTGTGATAGAAATACAACTCATTTCTGGATTTCAACTGGATTTCTTTAAGCCATGCTGACCATGATGGAGAATACGCAGGCCCGTTAAACAACTGGTCAACAGTAGGTCAAGCGTTAATCAGTCCATCCTTCCCCATCTTCTCTACCCTCACCTCTACCTCTCGATACACACCACCCATTCACACCCACACCCACACACACTGCTACAACTGGATTTTTGCCTGATTTAACTGAAGATTGACCAGTTCATGGGAAGTCTGAGATCTTAATCTTAGGTTCTAGCTTCAAGGAAGCTAGCAGGGCTCTGGGTCAGAGAAGATGGGTACCAAAAGCAAAGGGACAAACTTGTCTGCTTTTGCTAGCGTTCAGAGTTAACCACAGTTCATAGCCGCACTTTAAAAGGGTCCCCACTGCAGTTGACTGTGAGCAGACATACAACCCTGTTATAAAATATCTCTGGTGTGGCAGCATTGAAATGTCTCCTGGCTTTTCCTGTTCTTTCCCTAAGATCTGTCATTTATCAGAGGTGGTATGTATAATACTTTAATATTTAATATAAAACACTTTCCAGTAGTACTTCATCTGCCTGTATCATGTTCCTAGAAATATATTTAGAAGTTTAAGCTGTTACAACTATTACGCATTTTGCAAACTTTAGTCACTGAGGGAGTTGTGTTTAAACATCTGTTGACTGCAGATGTTTGACAGTGTGAAATATTCCTTTAAGATGCCAAAATGCAATTAAAATCATAATATTTTTCTTAGTAACACATCATCCCACATCAATGAAAATTCAGAAAGATAAAACTCAATGAACAATGGATGGTGATAATTCTCTAAACAAATCAGCTGTGGCTCACAGAAGGCGAGAATTAACTTTTTACTAAATTAGGTTAAATTAATCAATGCCAATTTGCCCAACTCTTGAAGAGCTAAGGTTTTTGCTGTTGTTGTTGTTATTTCAAACCAGACAATGGTCAGGCAGAATAAAACACAAGAAAGGACTTTTTTTTTTTTTTTTTTTTTGCTCAGAGGAGGAAGATAATTAGATAACAAACTTTTTTCTTTACATTTGGCTAGGCCATTCATTCAGATGTCAGTATTTAAAAAACTCAGTGCTTCTCTTGAATGACAACATGGGGATGTCTGATTAATGTCCCTGGGCTCTGGATTCAGAGGAAGGAGTGTGGACATGCCTCAACCTGAATGATGATCTCCACCCCAAACAGTGGAAGAAAATGATAACAAAAGCAGAGAGGATTCTTCCTCCTGACTTTCTTAGGACCTGTAGCTGCCTTCTTTTAGTTGCTGGGTTTGGAGGTTGGAGCAATACCAGAACTTCCAGAATGGAGGACAGAGCTTTCTTTTTAGTGTTAATTAAGCAGTACCAAGAGATCTTACCCTTTCAAAATAGCTCTCTCTCCCCTGTCTGAAATTCTACTGCTAGAGTTTTTCTTTAGGTTTAAAATCTTGAAAGCTCCATAATGTTCCTGAGGAGAACAATGAAGCCATTAGGAGTCAATGCTTTCCTTGAATGTTTTTTCCATTTCAATTTTAGATCTAATTTTATCTGCTTCCTAAGCATAAGTTTCATATTTTCATGAAGATTGGGCCTACATATGTAATTAGCTTGAACATCTTAATTTGTTGCCTAAATCAATCCAAAAATCAGACGAAATTGCTTTTGGAGCAAAAGTGAATTTGTCAAATTGGGTGACCCCATATTTCTTAAAATCATCATTGATTGATTGAGTATCTGTTATGTGCCAAGTCCTATACATTTGTCTCTGGGTAATAGAAATGAACATTTCTGGGACCCTGTCAGCCTGATAGGGACATGGGCACATAACCAGACCATCACTATGCAGTTTGGGACCTGATGGAGGAGGTAGATGTAGGTGATTTTGAGCACAGAACCACAGCCTAACCCTGGAAGTGGACTGGTGACTCTGTCTTTGGGTTTCTAAGTGTACTGTAAAGGAATATTGAGTACGTGCACGATCAGTAGAGAGTATTTATATGGAGTTCCACAGTGTTTCTACTCCTGGGCCAGGTGTCTGGCTTGAGCATGGGTATTAGAGAAAAGAACAGAAATTAGAAAGCAAGAAAACATCATGTCAGCCATCAGAGTTCACAATTTAACTGCAGGAAATAATATGGAAATCGAAGTGGAGGGAACCAATGTGTAAAGTGTAACCATCAAATTGTGTGGGCAAACTGTAAGTGCTACGGGTGAAGACAAGGAAAAGAGTGGTATGGGCTGGAGTCATCTCACAAAGGTCTTCCAAGAGTAGACAAGTGTGCAGTAGACCTAGAAGGACTGTCTGTTTGACACTGGTGAAACTACAAGGCTCAAGTTATCTGTGCAGTGGGATAGCAGAGGTGCATGTCCAGAGCTGGCAATGAGGGGGAATGTTTGTTGTATTATACGTATTGCAGGGGCGTGGGGAGGGGATTGTGCAATAAGGGACCAGAATAAGGGTCTGAGGTTGAGTTTTGTACAAGGTCTTTTATTTACCCATTTTTGAGGGCCATGCTCTGGGCTCCATACTATAATTATAGGAATCAATTAATTTCTGCCATCCTGAGTCTTGTGATTTAGTCCTAAATAGATACTTAGATTTCTCAGAGCCTTAGTGTGTTAATGTCTATGCTCCTTTCATTTCATCCTTCACATAGGGTCCACCAAAGGAAAGTTCTCTGATCTGTTCAGCCATAATAATGTATAATGACATAATAGTTAACATTATCAAGTACCTCATAGACCAGGGACTGTACTAAACACTTTGTGTGCCTTATTCACAGTAACAGTTAGCATTTAAGTGTTTTAATGTACCAGGCACCATGGTATGTTTACAAAGATTACATAGTTTAATCCTTACAACAAACTTTAAGATCCTATCATCTTTGAGAAAACTGAGGCTCTGCAGGTTCAAAAGATTTACCAAAGATCACCCTTAGTTTTGGAGGGAGGAGAGAAAAAGATGTTCAGAGAGGGTGATGACCAACACTACGAATCTCCTAAAGTGATAGAATGTGTATCACTCAGGACCACTTCAGAAGCATGCTTGCCAGAAAAAGACCAAGTTAGATCTTTAGTTTTGATTTGTTGAAAATAGAGGGATAAAGAATCAAGACAGAGACCTCCCTGGTGGCTCAGTGGTAAAGAATCTGCCTGCCAATGCAGAAGACACAGGTTCTATCCCTGGTGGGGGAAGATCCCACATGTCACAGGGCAACGAAGCCTGCAGGCAGCAGCTGAGCCTGCGCACTCAGGAGCCAGCTTGTCACAACTGGAGAGAAGCCTGTGTTGCAACAAAGATCTCGCGTGCTACAACTAAGACCCAACACAGCCAAATAAATAAATATTTTTAGAAATCAAGATAAATGATACCATGAGGAAGTAGACAGAAAAATTTAGAATCTGAGAGTGCAGGGATTATAGGACAGCTGATCTGATTTCTTCAACATGTCAATTACGTATATTTAAATAAAATATAATATGATAATGAATAGGCAGGTAGAGAGAGAGAAAGGAGAAGAAGTAGAACTTGGTTTGGATTGAGCTAAAGTTTGGGCTTTGTTTCCTAATTTGAGCAAACAAATTAAAAAAAAACTTTTTTGTATAAGTGAGGAAAACAATGTGGACTGATTGTTGAAGAACGCAAAGGAAACATTCTTAGTTTTCTTGGGTGGTGCAATCATGGCATTGAGATTATGGAAGGAAATGCTAATATTTTTGAAGATATGTACACGTGAGTTAGGAAATGACATGAAGTGGATTTGCTTTAAAATGTTTAGCCACAGTAACTATAACAAGAAAGGATAAATGATGTAAGCATGGCAAATGTTTGCTAATTGTTGAATCTGGGTACTGGATATTTGGAGGATGGTTGTATCTCTCAACTTTGCTGTGTATTTGAAATTTTAAAAAATAAGAATGTATTTTTAGAAAGGCTTAGCTTAAATAATTAACAAGGCTGAAAGTGAATCCTCCTGTACCACTGAGCCCAGTTTTGTGGCCAGAGTAGCTGATCAATAAGTACATGGGGAGTTATTGGATTTGGAGCCTGGAAAACAGCTGCAGCATGAATGGGAAAGGCTCTGTGTTCCTGACGAACAATCTCAGCTCCAGGCAAGAAACCTCTCTTCTCTTCCAGATGCTACATGTTGCTTTTTAATGAAATATTCTCTTCCTCTGTTTGCCTTCAAGGCTGCCCTGGATGTTAATTTTGATCCGAATTCATACAGGTAAGATTTTAAGTGGGAGAGAGATGGGCCTTTACAGTGTGGTTCACCTTGTAAGTCTGGCTTGCTTGATTACAGTGAGCTTTGAATGCAGACTGGGACTTCAGCCTTGTCTCTGAGGATAGCAAACAACAGCCATAACTTAAGTATAGACGCAATGAAATCAGTGCTCTAAGGGAATCAGTTGCCAATTCCTCTGCCTTTCACAAAGGCATTTCTCTTATGCTAGAGTGAAAACAGCCCTAAAATGTGACTGCAGAGGTTGAGGGCTGAAATAGACAGGAATGCACTGCCCTGCTCATCTACTGCTTTGAACATGACCAGACAATTGTTCCGTATCAAATTTTCAGGGAATAACGAAAATGATGTCAACAGATATTCTTCTGGAAATTGATTTATTAGACCAAATATGATATTACAGATATTTTCCCCAGGGCAAGCAAGACAGAAATTTCTGTACATAGCTTGTTTATAATAAGACATATTATTGTGTCTCAATTCCAGAAGCTGGTAATTGAACTCCCAGAAATGAACTGGCACCAACTCCCATGAATGAAATGACTATGAATCATTTCATTCTTGGATATTAAACAAAGTTGTGACTTAACAGGTGATGAGATGGATGGATGGATGTGCAATATTTCCACAAACACTCAACCACAATACATGCTCATATTATTGGTGTTTCGGAATCCTTGAAGCCTTCCTGCATCTGCGCTTTACAAGAGAGAAGAAACAGAATGTATCTGTTTAAACATGTTTAACGAATAATTTTGTGAAGGTCTATCTTTGAGTGTTTCAGATGAGCTGTTGTGTAATTTTTACAGCATGGAATATCCCTTGTAGCCAGAGCATACTATTAGAAGCAAGTTTCTACTTTAGAATAGTTCCTTCACTTACATAAGAAATAGAAGGGAGAGAGGACAAGATTACCAGTCACTTCTATTTTTTTTAATTTATTTTATTGAATTAGAGTTGATTTACAATGTTGTGGTAGTTTCTGGTCTACAGCAAAGTGATTCATTATACATATATATACATTCTCTTTCATGTTCTTTTCCATTCTCTTTCATGTTCTTTTCCATGATGGCTTATTACAGGATATTGAATATAGTTCCCTGTACTATACAGTAGGGCTTTGTTGTTTATCCCTCATGCATGCCATGGTTTGCAACTGCTAATCCCAAACTCCCCGTCCATCCCTCCCACAACCTCCTCCTCCTCCTTGGCAACCACAAGACTGTTCTCTATGTCTATGAGTCTGTTTCTGTTTCATGGATAAGTTCATTTGTGTCATATTTTAGATTCCACATATAAGTGATATCATGCAAAATGCCGGGCTGGAAGAAGCACAGGCTGGACTCAGGATTGTGGGAGAAATATCAATAACCTCAGATATGCAGATGATACCACCCTTATAGCAGTAAGCAAAGAGGAACTAAAGAGCCTTCTGATGAAAGTGAAAGAGGAGAGTGAAAAAGCTGGCTTAAAATTCAACATTCAAAAAACTGAGATCATGGCATCTTGCCCTGTCACTCATGGCAAATAGGTGGGGAAACAATGGAAACAGTGAAAAACTTCATTTTCTTGGGCTTCAAAATCACTGCTAACAGTGACTGCAGCCATGAAATTAAATGACATTTGCTCCTTGGAGGAAAAGCTACGACAAACCTAGACAGCATATTAAAAAGCAGAGACATCACTTTACTGACAAATGTCTGTATAGTCAAAACTATGGTTTTTCCAGTGATCATGTATGAATGTGAGAATTGGACCATAAAGAAGGCTAAGCACCAAAGAATTGATGCTTTTGAATTGTGGTGCTGGAGAAGACTCTTGAGAATCCCTTGGATTGCAAGGAGATCAAACCAGTCCATCCTAAAGGAAATCAGTCCTGAATATTCATTAGAAGAAAAGGACTGATGCTGAAGCTGAAACTGCAATAATTTTGCCACCTGATGGGAAGAACTGACCGATTAGAAAAGACCCTGATGCTAGGAAAGACAGAAAGCAGGAGGAGAAGGGGACAACAGATGACAAGATGGTTGGATGGCATTGCTGACTCAATGGACACGAGTTTGAGCAAGCTCTGGGAGATGATGAAGGACAGGGAAGCCTGGCGTGGTGCAGTCCACGGAATCGCAAATAGTTGGACATGACTGAGCAACTGAAAAACAACAACAATAAGTGATATCATATGGTATTTGTCTTTATCTTTCTAACTTACTTCACTTAATATGATAATTTCTAGGTCCATCCATGTTGCTACAAATGACAAAATTTCATTCTTTTCTTATGGCTGCAGTGGGCATGCCTGCATGCTCTGTCGTGTCCAACTCTTTGCGACCCCATGACCTATAACTGGCCAGGCTCCTCTGTCCATGGAATTTTCCAGGTGAGAATCCTGGAGTGGGTTGCCATTTCCTACTCCTGTGGATCTTCCCAGCCTAAGGATTGAATTCACATTTCCTGTGTCTCCTGCATTGGCAGGCAGATTCTTTACCACTGGTCCACCTGGGAAGCCCAGCATGGCTGACTAGTATTCTGTTGTGTGTATGTATATATATGTGTATATATATATGTATGTATGTATATATATATATATATACACACACACATATATATACACATATATATGTATGTATATATATGTATGTGTATATATATACATATATACATATATACATGTATATATACACATACATATACACTTATATATATATGTATATGTGTATATATATATATATATATATATACACATACGCTACATCTTTATCTATTCATTTGTTGATGGACATTTACATTGCTTCCATACCTTGGCAATTGTAAATAGTGCTGCTTTGAACATTGGGGTGCATGGGTCTTTTCAAATGAGTATTTTGCCTGGATATATGCCTAGGAGTGGGATTGGTGGATCGTAAGATAACTCTATTTTTAGTTTTTTGAGGAACCTCCATACTATTCTCCGTAGAGGCTGAACCAGTTTACATTCCCACCAAACACTGTAGAAGGGTTCCCTTTTCTCCATACCCTCTCCAGCATGTATTATTCGTAGACTGTTTAATGAAGGCCATTCTGACTGGTCTGAGGTAATACCTCACTGTAGTTTTGATTTTTATTTCTATTAATGAGCTACATTGAGCATCTTTTCATGTGTCTGTTGGCCATCTGTATATCTTCTTTGGAGAAATGTCTATTTAGGTCTTCTGCCCATTTTTTAAAAAGATTTATTTACTTAATTTTTGCTGTCTTCGTTGCTGTGCAGGCTTTCTCTAGTTGCAGCAAATGGAGGCTTCTCGTGGTTTCCAGGTGCGAGTTTCTCATTGCGGTGGCTTCTCTTGTTGCAGAGCATGGGCTCTAGGCACGTGGGCCTCAGCAGTTGTGACACATGGGCTTAGTTGCCCTGAGGAATGTGGGATCTTCCTGGACCAGGGACTGAACCTGTGTCCCCTCCATTGGCAGGTGGATTCTTAACCACTAAATCACCAGGGAAGCAATGCCCTTTATTTTTGGATTGGATTGTTTTTTATGTTGTTGAGTTAAATCAGCTGTTTGTATATTTTAGAAATTAAGCCCTTGTCAGTTATATCACTTGCAAATATTTTCTCCAAGTCTGTAAGTTGTCTTTTTGTTTTGTTTATGGGTTCCTTTGCTGTGCAAAATCTTATAAGCTTGATGAGGCCCCATTTGTTTATTTTTGCTCATATTTTTATTGCTTTGGGAGACTGACCTAAGAAAATATTGGTATGAGTTGTGGCAGAGAATGTTTTGCTTTTGTTCTCTTCTAGGAGTTTTGTGGTATCATGTCTTATATTTAAGTCTTTAAGCCATTTTGAGTTTGTTTTTATGCATGGTGTGAGAGTTCTACCTTTAGGGATTTACATGTGGCTGTCCAAATTTCCCAAAACCATTTGTAGAAGAGACTATCCTTTCTCTATTGTATATTCTTATCTCATTTGTCAGAGATTAATTGACTGTAGTATGTGGGTTTATTTCTGGGCCCTCTATTCTATTCCATTGATCCATATGTCTGTTTTTGTACCAATACCATGCTGTTTTGATTACTATAGCACATATGAAGATATGCTCATGTAAAACATAATCCTTTATCTTATGTGTTAGGAGAGTTATGCTCTAGCTTTGTTCTTTCACCTCAGGAATGCTTTGGCAATTCTGGTCTTTTGTGGTTCCATATAAATTTTAGGGTGATTTACACTCCTTCTGAGAAAAGTGTCATGGGTAATTTGACAGAGATCGCATTAAATCTGTAGATTGCTTTGAACAGTGTGGTCATTTTTACAATATTAATTCTTTCCACCCAAGAGCATAGGATATCTTCCTGTTTCTTTGAATCACTTCAGTTTCCTTTGTTAATGTCTTATAGTTCTCACCATATAAGTTTTTCATTTCCTTGGTCAGGTTTATTCCTAAGTATTTTATGTTTTAATGTGATTTTTAAAGCAATTAGTTTTTACTTTCCTTTTCTGATATATCATTTTTAGTGTAAAGAAATGCAACAGATTTCTCTATGTTAGTTTTTTATTTGCTACCTTTCTGAATTCATTTATCAGTTCTAGCAGTTTTTGCGTGAGTTGTTATGGTTTTTTATATATAGTATCATGTCACCTGCATATTGACAATTTGACTTCTTCCTTCAAATTTGGATAGGTTATATTTCTTTTTCTTGTCTGATTGCTGTGGCTTGGACTTCTAACACTATGTTGAATAGAAATGGTGAGAGTAGGCAACAGTCACTTCTTGATTCCTCTTTTACAAATCCAGAATCCCATTTATCTATCACAGCAAATAAGCTTTGCTGTGACATATAGTAGCCACTAACCACATGTGAGTATTTAAATTTAATTATAACATTCAGTTTCTCAGCTGCACTAGCCACATCTCTGGTACTCAAGAGTCCCATGTGGCTAGGGCTTTCCAGGTGGCTCAGATGGTAAAGAATCTGCCAAGAATTTTGTAGGCCTGGGTTTGATCCCCTGGAGATGGGACTAGTTACAAACTCCAGTATTCTTGCCTGGAGAATTCCATGGACAGAGTATTGAACAGCAAATATTTAGAATATTTCCATTGTTGCCAAAAGAATAACCAATGCTAGTGGTCACTGTACTAGGCACTTAGAGTATGTGAGGAGAAATAAGCATTAAAGAGATAATCAAATGAATAATTAATTGCAACTGATACAAGTGTCATAAAGACAGAATAAAGGGTCCTATAAAAGCATAGAATAGGAAGACCAAATCTACTCTGGAGAGTCAGAGAAGGCTTTTGTAAAGACATGATGTTCAAGGAAATAGCCAAAGGACGAGTAAAATTTACCCAGGAAAGAATGTATTGGGGAGGAAGATATGCATGTAGACTTTGTAAAGTAAGAAACAGCGTTAGGCATTTGCTGTGTGTCAGAGTGTAGCAAGCAAGAAATAGGAGGGTAACATGAGGCTAAGAGGTAAGTGGGCATGTGCATAGGATGGGCACATGCAAGACCTTTAGTACCATGATCAGTGAATAGATTAATCAACTACATATGCATTTATATAAGTATTGCTTGTATTTTGGTGAAGAGCTGTAATACATAGTAAAAGACATAAGTATGCAGAAGTACATAAAATGGAATGCTACTTAATCATCCAGATCTATGAAAAGAAGGATTTCCAGATGGAAGGCAACAGTGTTTTCAAAGCTATGGAGGAAAGAAAGAATATGGAAATCATTTTCTAGAAATAGCTAAGGGAAGAGAAAAAGTTAAATTATAGATGAGGCCAGATTGTTGAAAATTTTAAATGACAGGATGAAGTGAATGAAGTGAACAGGGAACCATTGATGATTTCAAAGAGGAACTTTATTTAGGATGATTTATCAAGTGTTAGGGACTGGTTCACTGCAGTCCATGGGGTCTCAAAGAGTCAGACACAACTTAGCGACTGAAGAGCAACAACAACAGGGCAAGGTTGGGGAGAGAAAATGTAAATGATATTAGAGATATAATTGGATGTTGTGGCCAAAGGCAAGTTATGTTACCTTCTTGATGTGACGATGAAAACTTCAATGAGCAAAATTATTGAAAAGGTAAGTGAAATAAAGCTGTTGCAACAGTGAAGTAAGGACGGATTGAAATGTGTTTTGGGGAACTTCCCTGGTGGTCCAGTGGTTAAAACTGCACTCCCAATGCAGGGGGTGCAGGTTCGATCCCTGGTCAGGAAACTAGATGCCACATGCCGCAACTAAGTGGTTGCATCCTGCAGCTAAAGATTCTGAATGCCACAACTAAAGAACTAAAGAAGATTGAAGATCTCACGGCTGCAACTAAGACCCGGTGCTGCCAAATAAGTAAATCAATATATATATATATTGATTTAAGTGTATATATATATATTTAAGTGTATGTATGTGTGTGTATGTATTGGAAGGAGGAAGTCAAGGGTCTGTGGCTCTCTGAAGGGCCAGAAGCCAGCGAGAATGGGATAGCATTATTGGTGGCCTCCCCAGCTTCGACTTTCCTCTCCTCTCTCCAAAGCATCCAAATTTTCCTTTGAAGAGCTGCTCCCACCTCAACTTCAAGAAATCTTCAACATCTGGAATTAATAATTCACTCAGAAATATACAGGTGACCCTATTTGCAGGAATGCTCATGTTCAGCCATTTCTGTCTCTTTGTAATTCCATGGACTGTAGCCCACCAGGCTCCTCTGTCCATGGGATTTCCCAGGCAAGAATACTGGAGCAGGTTACCATTTCCTCTTTCAGGATATCTTCCCAACCCAGGGATCAAACCCATGTCTCCTATGTCTCCTGCAGTAGCACAGATTCATTACCACTAGTGCCACCTAGAAAGCCCAACCCTGTCTGAACAGGTAATAAATAAGGAGATATTTACTGTAGCTTCCTGGGCAATTAACTTCCCCACGGTTCCTTAGGAGCTATCACAGGTGATGGTCTTTCTTCCTCCGGAGAAAGTGAGATGAGGATGTGAAGCCTGGAATAGCTGCAGGGGTTTTGTGGGAAACCTGGGTTCAATCCCTGGGTTGGGAAGATCCTCTGGAGAAGGGAATGGCTACGCACTCCAGTATTCTGGCCTGGAGAATTCCATGGACTGTGTAGTCCATGGCATCATAAAGAGTCAGAAACGACTGAGCAACTTTCACTTCCACTTTTTTGGGGGCTTCCTGGTAGCTCAGTTGGTAAAGAATCTGCCTGCAGTGCAAGAGACCTGGGTTCGATCCCAGGGTCGGGAAGATCCCCTGGAGAAAGAAATGGCTATCCACTCCAGTATCCTTGCCTGGAAAATCCCATGGACAGAGGAGCCTGGTGGGCTGCAGCCCATGGGGTCGCAAAGAGTCAGGCGTGACTGAGTGACTAACACTTTTACTTTCTGATACAAGGGTGAGGAACAAGGATGAGAATGACAGGCCTGTCACAGGAAGGAGAGCAGAGACCACTGACACAGAGACACAGGTTCAGTACTCGAAGACACCAAGAACATCTACACTCCAGACACATGAGCTCGTTAACTCCCTTTTTTGAGCTGATTCTTTTGTGCAGGTATTTCTGTAGGTCGATACCACCACAGTAAGGCAAAAGGATACAAAAGGCAGACAAAAATGAGTTTATTTTGAAAAATAGAAAATTGATGAAAACTTGACTCCAGGGAGGGTTAATTCTATAACTATATCATAATCTGAGAATTGTCTTTATAATCAAGATGGATTATAATCTATACATGGTACAGGAACCCATAGGATTAAAACCCAAGATGCCATTTACAACAATGTGCTGCTGCTTGCTTTTTCCAGAACTGTGGCTTGCAGTAAGGACCCATGAGTAAAAAAATGAAGTTAAAAAAAAAAAAAAGAAGAAGTTAAAAATGTAAAGAATGTCAAAAATATTGGTAACTGTATTTAATATTTAGGGGATCTATCTTTTCAGCCATTTTTGAACATACACCATTTTATTTTTATAAAATGGGTTTATACACTGTATCATACCTTGAGTTTTGCACATAACAATATGTAATAGATATATTTCCATGTTAATAAATGAATATTTACATCATCTTCTCACTAGCCATTTCACATACATGCCTTTACAAAGAATATCCTCAGAGTTGTAAAGGGAAAGGATCTAAAGCCAATGCGCATGCTCAGATCCTACCTCTGCCCCTCACCCCTCAAACACTCTGGTTCCTCACTTCTCTTTGGCATTTTAAATGAAATGATGACACCTCTACATTCCTTAGTATGATGCCTGGCATAAGGTAACACTTGATAATGAGAGTTACTATCATCATTTTTAATATTATTAATGTACTGTGTGCTGTAGGGGCCAAGGCGAGGAGATATAGAAGAATATATCAGATATAAAATAGATCTGTACACAAGAGAAACAAATCAACAAGTGAAAAGAAATAACCAGGAATTATCATATTCATTCATTACTCATTTGAAGGTCAAATAATTTTTACAGCATAATTGATATAAAACTTGAACAATGAGATTGTAAAAGAGAGCTGAAGTCTTAAGCCTTAAGCCCCCTATTTAATTCCTTCCCACCTTCCGCAAATTAAGATGAACAGAAACATAAGACTAGAGTTTATGGTCTTCATGAAGAAGTGATTTTCTCTGTGTCCTCAGGCAAAATGCCTTCAATTGACACAGGCTCCATCTGCACTCCAGGCAAAATTGCACGTTCTTCTTTTTTAAATGTGTGTTTTTAAAATACCATTTGGCATCCTCCCTACGAAGCTTAAAAATTAGCTTCTGAAAAAAAATCACCCAAAATGTTGCCTTGCGTGTAGAGGCAAGCAAATTGAATTCATGTAAATGATCCTTAAGAAATATCTCTAAGTCTATTCCAACAACTGCATTTTTTTAAAATATACATTGATCTGCTTTGAAAATTCTAGGCTCCTTATATTTTTCTTCCTCTTTTAGAAATGGCTTGAATTACTCATGCATATCTTGCATTAAGAAACCTAGTAAATGAAAATTTCTATTTGAATCATATAAAAATTAGGGATTCATGATCTATTCTTCAAAATGATTTTCAAAAATAATTCAAAGTAAAACTCCTTTAAATAGAAAATTTACCAAGGAAATTCAAAACAGGATTTAAATTTAATACAACATTTCTGAAACTCATCTACTATGTATAGTAACATGACAAAGAACATGAAAAAAATTGTTAATATATCCTATATTATACTCCCAGCAGTATATGTGTGTCTGTAGATATTGGAGCCCAAGAGAGTGGTGTATGTGTAGCACAAATAGCCCTGGTGATATAAGAAGTTGATCATATCCAGTGTAGGTTGGCACATGGTAATAATAGAAGTCATTTGTTCATTGGGCTGTAAGGTCTTCCAAGACAGGGACTACATCTCATTCATATTTGTATTACTGCTCTTTTCCCTATAGAATATTGACTATTTGCATTCTAAAACTGACATCTTATGAATTATTCAATAAATAATTGTGTTAACTGGATGACTTAGGAAAAAGAAGCCATTCCCTACTACACCCTTGAATATTTAAAAATTAATTCTAGCTGGATCAAACATGTAGACAAAAAAATCATAGACTTTTATTTCAACAACATGAAAGACTAGGTCCTTGGAGACTCCTTCATGGTACAGAACACCTAAAACTTTGAATTAACTTGCTAAAATATATTTTAATACATGAATGAGCTGTCAGGGAATTTTTAATCCTTGAGGCTAGACTCAACAGTAAAAGGAAATAATCTAGTGCTGAATTTGCTTATTCCTGGTCATTCAAAGCCTTGGTTTCATTGGGCCACATATGCAATGAAAAGTTGGAAGTGAAAAAGCAGAATGAGAAGGTAAAGCAGAAATTCTCAAATAAAGGAGGGGCCCCATACCCCAAAGGTTGACATCCTTGTTAGAGAAGAAGTAAACCTGGCCTATCTCAGGCTTGACTCTAAGTGGAGCTGGGCTGGGGGACACCTCGCTCCAAATTCCTAATCATAGGCTCCCACTCACATTAGCTCGGGGATGAAATTACAGACATACATTGTAATTGACCGGTTTGATTTCCTTGCTGTCCACGGAACTCTGAGGAGTCTTCTCCAGCACCATAATTTGAAAGCATCAATTCTTCAGCACTCAGTCTTCTTTATGGTCCAACTCTCACATCTGTACATGACCACCGGAAAAAGCCATAGTCATATGACTACTTGCTTACTCACAAATAATGAATCCTCCAAGGATTATTATTATTAGGTTATTTTTGGTGGAGAGTAGGTAACCTGTAAAACTTAAATGTAGTTGAGGGCTGTGGATTTCCTCCTCCAAAATCTGTCAGCTGCTACTTCATAGTGAAAGGAAATCTCAGGCCAAATTCTGTCACAGAATTAGGAATTTTGAATTTAGGCTTTAGGTATATTCCTAGTAGTGGGATTTCTGGGTCACATGGTAGCTCTATTTTTAATTTTTTAGGGAAACTCCAAATTGTTTTACATTGGAGATATTGTGGATTCAGTTCCAGACCACCACAATAAAGAAGTATCACAGTAGAGTCACACGAGTTTTTTGGTTTCCTAGCAATGGCACCCCACTCCAGTGTTCTTGCCTGGAAAATCCCACGGACGGAGGAGCCTGGTAGGCTGCAGTCCATGGGGTCGCTGAGAGTTGGACACGACTCAGTGACTTCACTTTCACTTTTCACTTTCATGCATTGGAGAAGGAAATGGCAACCCACTCCAGTGTTCTTGCCTGGAGAATCCCAGGGACGGCGGAGCCTGGTCGGCTGCCATCTATGGGGTCACACAGAGTCAGACATGACTGAAGCGACTTAGCAGCAGCAGCAGCAGTGCATATAAAAGTTATGTTTACATTGTACTATAGTCTATTAAATGTGCGATAGCACACTGTCTTAAATATATGCAAACCTTTATTTAAAAAATACTTTATTGCTAAAAACTTCTATCATCTGAGCCTTCAGCAAGTCATAATCTTTTTTCCAATGGTAGCATCAAAGATCATCAACCACAGATCACCAATCAAATATAATATAATGAAAACATTTGAATTGTTGTAAGGATTACCAAAATGTGACACAGACAAGAAGTGAGCAAATCCTGTTGGGAAAATGGTTGCAATACACTTGTGTGACAAAGAGTTGCCACACACCTTCGCTTTGTGAAAAAAAAGATGCAGTGTCTATTAAGCGCATGCAATAAAGCTGAATAAAACAAGCTAATGCCTGTACGTTCTTATGCAACTCCCCCAAAGAAACTCTAGCTGAGAACTTAATTCAAGGCTGAAGACCTAAATAGCTATCTCTCCAAAGAAGACATACAGATGGCCAACAAACACATGAAAAGATGCTCAACATCACTCGAACCCAGGTCTCCCGCATTGCAGGCAGATGTTTTAACCTCTGAGCCACCAGGGAAGCCCTCACTAATTATTAAAGAAATGCAATGGCCAGTCAGAATGGCCATTATCAAAAAAAATCTACAAACAATAAATGCTGGAAAGAATGTGGAGAAAAGGGAACCCTCCTACACTGTTGCTGGGCATGTAAATTGGTATGGCCACTGTGGAGAACAGTATGGAGGTTCCCTAAAAAAATAAAAATAAAGTACCATGTGACCCAGCAATCTCACTACTAGGAATATACCTGGAGAAAACCTAAACTCAAAATTCCTAATTCTGTGACAGAATTTGGCCTGAGATTCCCTTTCACCATGAAGTAGCACTTGACAGATTTTGGAGGAGAAAATCCACAGCTCTCACCTACATTTAAGTTTTACAGGCTACCCACTCTCCACCAAAAAGAACCTAATAATAATAATAATCCTTGGAGGATCCATTATTTGTGAGTAAGCAAGTAGTCATATGACTATGGTTTTTCCGGTAGTCATGTATGGATGTGGAAGTTGGACTATAAAGAAGACTGAGTGCCAAAGAATTGATGCTTTCAAACTGTGGTTCTGGAGAAGACTCTTCAGAGTCCCTCGGACAGCAAGGAGATCAAACCAGTCAATCCTAAAGGAAATCAACCCTGAATGTTCATTGGAAGGACTGATGTTGAAGCTGAAGCTCCAATACTTTGGCCACCTGATGCAAAGAGCTGACTTATTGGAAAAGACCCTGATGCTGGGAAAGATTGAAGGCAGGAGGAGAAGGGGACGACAGAGGATGAGATGGTTGGATGGCATCACTGACTCAATGGCCATGGGTTTGGGTGGACTCCAGGAGTTGGTGATGGACAGGGAAGCCTGTCAGACTACAGGTCATAGGGTCACAAAGAGTCAGACATGACTTAGCAGCTGAACAACAACAATAAGTAGTCATGTGTCCATTTGCCACAGGTAAGTATCATTATCCCATTTTGAAGAGAAGGAAACTAAGGTTTGAGTTGTTAACTCACTTCATTAAATTTTCAAAATTAGTAAGTAATGGAACTGAGATTTGAGAGCAGGTCTGCATGGCTCCGCAACCCTCATACCAACCACTTAGCATTATATAAGTATGAAACTCTGTTCCACATAATTGGGCATGTGGCCTTTGGAGGTGGAGCTTGTTTCTCCAATCCATGGGTGAGTTGCATGCCCAATTATTGTGAGATTTACTAGAATACACATCATTCTAGTTAGCCTCCTGTCCGTATTACCACTCCTATGATTTGGGGCTTTCTCTGGTTCACTTTTGAGTGCATACGTGGTTCTGGGCAGCAGACATAGAGGTCATTTTTAACTGTGTCTGTATCAGGATGGAAGATGCGGAGCATCCTGAAATCCTGCTGCTTTTCCTAAGGCATTTTTCTCTGAACTATTCCGAATGGAATCCTGCAGAGAGAAAAATGTAAGAAGGGGACAAGTTGCTAATCTTATTAAAACAGTCCAATTGTTTGAACTCAGATGCTTGACAGCATATGAATAGGCACTGATCAGTTTACAGCCATGTAATCCAATCCACATAATATCCTGCCTGAAAAAGATATGGCTCAGATCCACTCTGACTGCAGCCCAGGCTGGAAGCTTTCTGGTGAAAGCAAGATGCCCAGGTCAGTGGACTCTAGGGCTTTATCCCTGCTGGGTAAGATGGCTATCTTCTCCTACATTTTGATATTGTGTACATGTTTATAGTTGTGCCAGGATGATATCTCCTTTCTGCCAACTTCAGTGCTCACAGCTGATTTCTATTTCATTCTGCACCATTAAGCCTTTGAAGTCATCTTGCTGAATGGTACCTGGTGTCAAGGGGAAGGACTCACTTTGGCAATAGTTAGTAATAAGGCAGTCATTTACTGAGTGCTTATTATATGTCAAGTATTATGGTAAATGGTTTACATACATTATTCTAGAAGAGCTCACAACAGCCCTTTGATGTGGCTATTATTATTATTATTACTATTATTAGTGGTGTTATTCTCATTTTACAAAAAAAGGAAACTGAGGCTTGGAGTGTCCAAATGACTTGTTGGAACAAGAAATTAATCTGAGTCTGCTTGACAGTTACTCTTCTCTTAACCACTATTTTTACAGGCAATCAACCCCTCATACATGAGACTTTTCTATTGCTATTGCTCTGATTTAAGCCGTTTCTTGTGAAAAATTAAGCAGTGATCTACCTCAGTATGGTAAAGAGATCATAGTATTTGGAATCAGGGAACCTGGGATCATTCCTGGGTGTGCTATTGGCAAGCCATCTGACCTTGAACAGATCGGTTTCCCGTGCATGCCAAGCTGCTTCAGTCATGTCCCACTCTGCTACCCTGTGGACTGAGCCTGCCAGGCTCCTCTCTGTCCCTGGGATTCTCTAGGTGAGAATACTGGAGTGGCTTGGCATGCCCTCCTCCAGGAGATCCTCAGACCCAGGGGTCAAACCCAAATCTTTGCGACTCCTGCACTGGCAGGCAGCTTCTTTACAACAAGTGCCACCTGGGAAGCCCCCTTAGTCTCTGGCATCTTTTTTTTTTTCTTTAAGATGATAATGATACAACCATCCTCCAGTTATTTGTGAATCAAGTGCAATAACTGTTTCATAATGATCAGCTCCCTTCCTTCCCCTTATCACTTAGCTTATTAGTAACTATACTTGAATCTAGATCTATCTGTCAGTCCTCTAAGCTTTCTAGTTGACTGGGGAAACTTTTGACTCTCTGGTTATTGTTATTAGTATGCTGGGCTAATGTCTGTGGCTCTTGTCTAGTTTGGCAAGTTGGTGATGTCTTCGGCACAGTGACAACTGAAGCCTATTAGTAAGTGAAGAAACAGTAGGAAAACTATAAGACACAGGCACAACACACAATAAGCGTGGGCTTTTCTGGTGGCCCAGTGGTTAAGAATCCACCTTTGCAATGCAGAGGACACCAGTTCGATCCCTGATGCAGGAAGACCCAACACCCTGAGAAGCAACTATGCCCAAGGGCCACAACTACTGAGCCTGCACTCTGGAGCCCTTGAGCTGCAATTACTGAACCCATATGCCACAACCGCTGAAGCCCTCACACCCTAGAGCCTGTGCTCTGCAACAAGAGAAGCCACCACAATGAGAAGCGCTTGCACGGCAACTAGAGATTAGCTCCCACTCGCCACACCAGAGAAAGCCCGCGCACAGCAAAGAAGACCCAGTGCAGCCAATAAAGACATGATAAGCAAAGGCTATGCAACACTAAAGGCAAACGCCTCAAGAGCTTCCAGAAAGCATCCCTGCTTAGCACACAGAACTAATTATGTTTATTCTGCAATGCAGATAACAGTGTGTGTGCTCAGTCGCTTCGGTCGTGTCCGACTCTTTGTGACCCTGTGGGCTGTAGCCTGTCAGGCTCTTCTGTCCATGGGATTCTCCAGGCGAGAACACTGGAGGGGGTTGCTGTGTCCTCCTCAAGGGAATCTTCCAGATCCAGGGATTGGACCCACATCTGTTATATCTCTTGCATTGACAGGCAAGTTCTTTACCACTAGCACCACGTGGAAGCCCAGATCATAGTGTAATGTCTTTTAGAAATCTATCCACTATGTATGCTCAAATTTTAAGATTAAAAGATTTACTGCCTAGTAAGCTTTACCTGCTATCTGGCTACCTTGAAAAATCTTCAAAGCCTCCTATTCATTTCTCCAGCAATTATTGAGGCATCTACCACCTGCCAGACACTGATGCGACGGTGAACAAAATACACAAAAGTCTTGCTTTTAGAAAGCTCACACTCTCACTGGGGGGATGGGGGTGGGAGATAGGCAATAAATGGAGTGCTGATTACAAGTCAAACAAGAAAAGAGGCTGTGAAATATTGAGGTTGAAGACTAAAACTTTAGATAGGATGTCCAGGGAAAGATTACCTGGAGAGTGACTTTACAGTGAAGACTTGAAAGGCATAAGGGAGCCTGCTATTTCCACACTTGGGTGGCATCATGCTCAGAAGAAGGAAAAGGAAATGTCTCCAGGAGGAGCATTTCTGGCTTGTTAAAGACCAACAAGACCAGGAGCAGAGCAAGAGGAGGGGGATACAACAGAGGGGGAATGGGGCAGAGGAGACAGGTAGGTCAGAGCTTGTAGGTTATACTAAGAACTTTGGCTTTTACTCTGCATTAGAAAATCTGAATCAATATATTTGCAAGATCTGTCTGGTTGCTTCTTGAGAATAGATTGCCAAGGGGCAAGGGGCCAAAGCAGAGAGACCAGTTAGAAACTATTTCAGTCTATGATGAGGCATAGACTCGAGTTGGGGGAATGGGTGTGGTGAGAAGGAACTGGAAAAAACCAGAAGTAAATAAGTAAGTAAATAAATACTGTGGCCTTTTTTTGGAACTCATAGGATTTCATGACTGACTATATGTGTGGTCTGAGTGCAAGAGATGACTCAACGATGACACCAAAGTGTTTTGCCAAAGCAATGGTAGGATGATGGAATGATGTCAAGACAAATCTCAAGCTCTGTTGTGTGGGAGACAGCGCCCTTCACAAGCTCCTTCTGCTCTGCTCCTAGCGTGTTCCTTCTTGGGTTCTGATCCATTTTCGGTTCTCTGAACTCATCCATGCTCTTTCTTGCCTACAAGCCTGCACACATAGTGTTCCTTCTTCCTATAACACTTCTTCTTCTTATTCCCTGAAACTCAGAGGGGACTTATTCTCAGCATATGATTGGTAGTGTTCAAAGAATAAATAATTGAATCCATACCTTAATATTCGAGATAACTGAGTTTTTGTCCCTAGGCGATTCAGACACTGGAAAGAAGTTTGGCCAAGGCTGAGAGAGAGGAAAAGAGTTGACTTGCAAGGATATGGATGCCATAGTCACTGAAGGGTCTGGGTGGGTGGGCATGGAATAAAGACCGGAGTGCTTTATTCAGATCCCCTGTGGGGTCAAGGTGTTCATCTCTCAGTTGTTGGTTATATTGACTAACTCTCTGACTGGAAAATGTCTCAGTCACAGGGAACTTTCTCATCCAAGGTGATGCTCTCTTTCAGGGAGCAGCCTGTGTCCGATGACCACTGATATGAGGCTATAATGGCCAGCTTCCTTGACTCCATTTGGGACAATCTGAGGGCTTCCTGGCAGCAGAACTCCTCATAGGATGGTGGAAGCCTGAGGAGGAACCACCTTGTAGATGAGTTTTCCCCTCTGCCCCACCTTGCCTTACTCATTTCCTTGCAATAGCATGACCTAATAAACCTCCTCCAAGTAACTCCACAACCTTCCCCAATGGCTCAGTGGGTAAAGAATCTGCCTGCAATGCAGGAGACATAGGAGACATGGGTTCGATCCCTGGATCAGGAAGATCCACTGGATGAGGGAACAATAACCCACTCCAGTATTCTTGCCTGGAAAACTCCACGGACAGAGAAGCCTGGCGGGCTCTAGTCCATGGGGGTCGCAAAGCATTGGACATGACTGAGTGATGAACATACTTTATGAAATTCCCAGTCTCACTCTGTTTCCTTAGAACTGGACCTAGGACTGGACATATCTTTTCAAAGGACAGTCCATGGTAGACTCTAGCGAGTAGGAGCCCTGTGTATCTCAGGGGCTCCAGGGAGCCATGGCAACTTCAGGAGATAAGCAAGCTATGAGGCTGAGGTCCTAAAAATTGGAAAGGTTCATTTAGTGAAATGATGCAGTATAATTTCATAGAAGATTATTCTATCTGGAGGCTAACAGATGGCTCTGCAGCCAAATTCGGTACTCTAATTCAACAGAGGGATTCTGCTGATGTCACCAGCACTTGAGCTATGTGTTCCAGTGTGGGCTTTTAAGGCTTTTGGTTGTCTTTTTTTTTTTCCTTCCACAAACAGCCATAGAGCCTCGAGAGTTAATTCAGCCTTGTAGTCACTCCAAGGCCATCTGTTGTTCAAATTAAAATACATATTTTTAACTTTAACCTTTCAATCTCTAAAGTTTTAAACCTTTGCAATAGAAACAGTCATTTTTGCAACAGCTTTTCAGCTTCCTGATTCAGTGACATCAATGAAAGGGTAATGTCAGTTTCGAGGACGTCAGTAAGGAACTTGGCAGGGCTGACATCGGTAGGGGGACCTGGAGAATTTACCAGGCTATTTTCTGTTCTTGCATGACATGGTAACGTGCTCTGCTCTTGTTAGCTGGAGTTAATGGAAACTCTGAATAGATTTCATGAAGGATAATTTAAGAATTCACATTTATTCTGAGACATTAATAAATAAAGAAGGATCTAGAAAAACACTGCAGAATTTAGGCTCCTTTGTTAGTTTTACTAATCTGTTGGTGTGTTCTAGGGTAGACACCAGAATAAAATGTAACTGAAATGTTAATTTCTTTGTGAATGATTTTTATTCTCTTTATAAAAATCATGCATGTTTACTGTAGAAAATATGGAAAATGCAGAAAACTACAAAGATACTCATAATCCTGCTGTCTAGAGATAAATGTTTTTAAGGTCTGGTTTATTGTATTTGTATTTTAAGAGATTAGTTTAAATACCTCCTGAGTGCAGAGATGAGGGGGTCTTTGTAACCTGTGGTGCGTTGTATTTGAAGTGAAAGTGAAAGTTACTCAGTTGTATCCGACTCCTTGCAACCCCATGGACTATACAGTCCATGGAATTCTCAGGCCAGAACACTGGAGTGGGTAGCCTTTCCCTTCTCCAGGGCATCTTCCCCAACCCAGGAATCAAATCCAGGGCTCCTGCAGTGCAGACAGATTCTTTACCAGCTGAGCCACAGAAGAAGCCCAAGAATACTGGAGTGGGTAGCCTAACCCTTCTTCAGCGGATCTTCCCAACCCAGGAATGGAACCAGGATCTCCTGCATTGCAGGGGATTCTTTACTAACTGAGCTATCAGGAAAGGCCCTGTATTTGAAGATGCTATTGCTAATCCCTGACTAAAGAGGGCATATGTCTTAAATCTATTCTGTGCCATTCCATCTACTTCATCTGCAACAAATGGATAAATTTTTTATACTCATTTTTAAAATGAGTTTATACTCATTGTTTAAATGAGTTATACTCATTTAATGAGTATAACATTTTTATACTCATTTAAAATTTAAATTGTTTATAACATTTTTTATAACTATTTGAAACTACATGAATTAAAATGCCCTACTAACATTCTTAGTTCAATTGAATTCAGCAACCCTTTTTACTTACAATAGTTACTATGTATTTTGTGCTGTGCTAGGTGAAGTGTAGGAGTGGAGAAGGATAAGGAGATACAAGTTTTATTTGTATTTTATTTTTATTTATATATTTTTGTGGAAACAGTGACAGATATTATTTTCTTGGGCTCCGAAATCACTGCTATCGGTGACTGCAAGCCATGAAATTAAAAGATGCTTGCTCCTTGGAAGGAAAGCTATGGCAAACCTAGACAGCATATTAAAAGCAGAGACATCACTTTGCTGACAAAGGTCTGTACAGTCAAAACTATGATTTTTCCAGTAGTCGTGTACAGATGTGAAAGTTGGACCATAAAGGAGGTGGAGTGCCAAAGAATGGATGCTTTTGAATTGCGGTGCTAGAGGACTCTTGAGAGTCTCTAGGACTGCAAGAAGATCAAGCCAGCCAATCCTTAAGGAAATCAACCCTGAATACTCATTGGTAGGGTTGATGCTGAAGCTGAAGCTCCAATACTTTGGCCACCTTAAGCGAAGAATTGACTCACTAGAAAAGACCCTGATTCAGGGAAAGAATGAAGGCAAAAGAAGAGGGCAGCAGAGGATGAGGTGGTTAGATAGCATCACCAACTCAATGGACATGTATCTGAGCAAACTCTAGGAGATAGTGAAGGACAGGGAAGCCTGGCATGCTGAGTTCATGGGGTTGTGAAGAGTCCGACATGATTTAGCAACTGAACAACAACAAGATACAAATGTGCAGACCACACAGTTTCTGATTTTGGAAGCTCATAAGTATTCATTCATGCAACAAATATTGATTAAACACCTACTATATACCAGGTATTGTCCTAAACACTAGCAATATAATAAAGAAAAATAAGAATGATATTCCCACCTCCATGGGGCTTACCTTCTATTGGAATAGGCAAAATAATGCATCAATAGATGAGATTATTTCAAGATGTACATGAAGGAGGGTGAAGTCGCTCAGTCGTGTCCAACTCTTTGCGACCCCGTAGACTGTAACCTACTAGGCTTCTCCGTCCATGGGATTCTCCAGGCAAGAATACTGGAGTGGATTGCCATTTCCTTCTCCAGGGGATCTTCCCAGCCCAGGGATCGAACTCAGGTCTCCCACATTGGAGGCAGACGCTTTAACCTCTGAGCCACCAGGGAAGCCTTGAAGATGTGCATATTAATGATGTTTTTGTTTCTACACATTATGATTTTTTCTTTTAAAATTGATTAATTTTTATTTAGGTGTAATTGACTTATATGATCTTATTAGTTTCAAGGGTATTACATAATGATTTGTTATTTGTATATATTGCAGTGATCACCGTAATAAATCTCGTTACCATTTGTCATCATAAGTAGTTACAAATTTTATTTTCTTGGGATGAAAATATTTAAGATCTACTCTCAGCAGCTTCAAGTATCTATTCAGTTCAGTTCAGTTCAGTTCAGTTCAGTCGCTCAGTCCTGTCCGACTCTTTGCGACCCCATGAATCGCAGCATGCCAGGCCTCCCTGTCCATCACCAACTCCCAGAGTTCACTCAGACTCACATCCATCAAGTCAGTGATGCCATCCAGCCATCTCATCCTCTGTTGTCCCCTTCTCCTCCTGCCCCCATCCCTCCCAGCATCAGAATCTTTTCCAATGAGTCAACTCTTCGCATGAGGTGGCCAAAGTATTGGAGTTTCAGCTTTAGCATCATTCCTTCCAAAGAAATCCCAGGGCTGATCTCCTTCAGAATGGACTGGTTGGATCTCCTTGCAGTCCAAGGGACTCTCAAGTGTCTTCTCCAACACCACAGTTCAAAAGCAGCAATTCTTCGGCCCTCAGCCTTCTTCACAGTCCAACTCTCACATCCATACATGACCACAGAAAAAACCATAGCCTTGACTAGACGGACCTTAGTCAGCAAAGTAATGTCTCTGCTTTTGAATATACTATCTAGGTTGGTCATAACTTTCTTTCCAAGGAGTAAGCGTCTTTTAATTTCATGGCTGCAATCACCATCTGCAGTGATTTTGGAGCCCCCCAAAATAAAGTCTGACACGGTTTCCACTGTTTCCCCATCTATTTTCCATGAAGTGATGGGACCAAATGCCATGATCTTCATTTTCTAAATGTTGAGCTTTAAGCCAAGTTTTTCACTCTCCTCTTTCACTTTCATCAAGAGGCTTTTAGTTCCTCTATTATATCTATTACAGTATAATTAAATATAGTCACCATGCTCTACATGATATCCCCAAGACTATTTATTTTATAATTGGAAATTGGTACCTTTTTTTTTCTTTTGATGAGAACCATTTTAAAGTCTTCATTGAATTCATTACAATATTACTTCCCCTTTTTTTCTTCCTGGAGTGGCAGGAAATTTTTTCCCTGAAATGGCAACCCATTCTAGTATTCTTGCCTGGAAAATTCCATGGACAGAGGAGCCTGGTGGGCTACAGACCGTCCAGGGGACCGCAAAGAGTTGGACGTGACTGAGCATACACGCACGCTTCTGTTTTATGTTTGGGTTTTTTGGCCACGAGGCACTTGGGATCTTAGCTTACTCCCTGCATTTGAAGGTGAAATTTTAACCACTGGACCACCAGGGAACTCCCTGGTACCTTATCTTATAGTGTTGTAATATCTTAAAAATCACTCAGTCACCTCCAGAAATTAAAACTATTGAGACAAGGTGATAAGTGCTATGAAAGTAACAGAGGTGTTACAGAAAAACCGGAGGTGTGCCACTTGAGAGTGACAATAAGGAAATCTGTCGCTGCTGCTGCTGCTGCTTAGGTTGCTCAGTTGTGTCTGACTCTTTGTGACCCTATGGACTGTAGCCTGCCAGGCTCCTCTGTCCATGGGATCCTCCAGTCAAGAATACGGCAGTGGGTTGCCATTTCCTCCTCCAGAAGTATTTTGCTAAGAAGGTGTCATTTGTTATCGAGGAGTCAGTCAGCAGAGAATATTTAGAACATACTGTATAGTACAGGGAACTCTAGTTAATATGCTGTGGTGACCTAAATGGGAAGGAAGTCTGAAAGGGAGGGGACATGTGGATACGTGGGCTTCCCTGGTGGCTCAGTGGTGAAGAATCTGCCTGCCATGCAAAGAGGCAGGTTTGATCCGTGGGTCAGGACAATCTCCTGGAGAAGGAAATGGCGACCCACCCCAGTATTCTTGCCTGAAAATTCCTAAGGACAGAGGAGCCTTTTGGCCTACAGTGCATGAGGTCACAAAGAGTGAGACAGGTTAGCGACTAAACAACAGTGAGAAATATGTATGTGCATGACTGATTCATCTTGCTGTACAGTAGAAACTAACACTATGTTGTAAACTGACTGTACTCCTATAAAAGTTGATTTTTAAAAAAGAAAGGATTGCAAGTGTAAATATCCTGAGGCAAGACAAGCTTTACTTCCCTTGAACAGGAAGGCCTGGCTGGCTGGAGCAGGGCGATCTGGGGCAGACTGGAAACAGGAAGAGGTGGGAGGGGGAAGTGGGACAAAGTTCATGGAGGGCCTTGGAATGGGCGGGCCATATAGACGTGCATGTAAGTGTTCCCATGTATTGTGAACAGTGCATGATATTTGCACTTGCCTCAAAGTCTGTGCAGGTACTAGTGAACCTAAAAGTTTGGATCTCAGGTGCAATTCCAGGAACCAGGGTAGCAAGGAGAGTGACAGTTCTAACTGAATGCATGTGCTGCTGCTGCTGCTGCTGCTGCTAAGTCGCTTCCAGTCGTGTCCGACTCTGTGCGACCCCATGGACTGCAGCACACCAGGCTCCTCTGTCCATGGGATTTTCCAGGCAAGAGTACTGGAGTGGGGTGCTATTGCCTTCTCCGATGCATTTGGTAGCAGTCCTTAAATCTTACTCTGGCCTTTCTCTTATATTTCTTGTAAGGTGGGTCTTTGTAAATTGAGAGAGGACCACCTTCATCCAGCCGTGCTGAGTGAAATTATAAATGTCATGATTTATGCATAAAAAGGGCAAGAAGCAAGTGCTAGGTGCAACCCCCATGTGAGTAAAGGGTGGAGGAGGAGTGGTTTTCTTTAATAAAGTTTTTGTTGAAGCTCAGCTTCCCAACTGTTGGGTTCAGAGCCTGCATGTGAATCAAATTCCCCAGCTAGGCTTGAATCCTGATTAGAATGACAGCTAACTGGCTTAGTCCTCACAGCTTTTTAAAATCATACACCAAGAGGTCATAGCCACCTTTTTGGTTTAGAAGGACCTAACTGTGTTTTCATTTTACCTGTGAAGGTCATAAGAATATTTAATTTCTAAATTCAGAAAACAGACTCCAAATATTATATGGAAAATTTTCATTTGAATTCCTCTTTTCCCATAACACAAAATCTTTTCTTTTGAGCCATGCTTGGGTTGCAGATTTTCACATGAGAGGGTATGGTAGGGAATAGTTTATTAATGACAATAAATGGGTAAGGGTGCCACAGCTTAGTATCTTTATTAGTAGCAAAACTTGGTTTTGTAGCTGCTGTTGTTTTTCCCCACTTTATAGACGAGAAAACTGAGACTCAGAGAGTTTAAACTGCCCAAGACCAAACAAGCAGTGCAGCCCTGGATACTTGGTGGAACTGCCTTCAGTCAGGTCTGTTTGCCTCTAGCCTGTGTCTCCCACCCCAAAGTCTCCCAGGGCCTGGTTTAGCCACCCACCCCGGAAGAGCAGGCCTGCCTCTCCGCGCACAGGTGTGGGGGAGGAACTGAGAAGCCCGATCAGGTTTGCCGAGGACTCTACAGGTGGCAATTGTAAAACAGAGAATAAAAGGAAAACACGCACTGAGCTGCACCCGCTCACGGACAGACCTCACCTCAGAGGCGAGGCAGAAGGTTCTCCTGGTGCTGAGACAGGTAAGAATGCTCCTTCTGGGGACAAGGATTCAGCAGCAACTCCCGGTGAGCTTTCCTTTTTACAGAACTGGGTGAGGGACATGTTTCAAGATAAAGGAGTTTCCCATTTAGTACAGAAGGTAGCACTTTTAAAGTGTTTACAGAAAAGCCTAGATCAAGAATATAATATAGTATAATAGACTCTATAACATATTCCCTAATATATTTTCTCTAATACAGTCTCTATATATTTTATATAGAATGTATTCCATGCATAATTTATTTCCTGTACAATATAGTCCATGTATAATTCCCTTAGTATGTTTCAAGACAACGGTAATCATAACTATCCATTAAATACTAATTTTGAGGATGTTTATTGTATATCATATTTCAAAAAGAATAGGATGCACCTTAAAATGTATGATTTAACATTATACAGAAGATTGTAAAGACATTTTGACATAATAAAAGAAAACTAATGACAGGGAAGTAAAATTGAAGCAGAGACGGGTTATATTACGCCATCAGTTCAGTCACTCAGTCGTGTACCGACTCTTTGTGACTCCATGAACTGCAGCATTCCAGGCCTCCCTGTCCATCACCAACTCCTGGAGTCCACCCAAACCCATGTCCATTGAGTCGGTGATGCCATCCAACCATCTCATCCTCTGTTGCCCCCTTCTCTTCCTGTCCTCAATCTTTCCTAGCATCAGGGTCTTTTCAAATGAATCAGCTCTTCACATCAGGTGGCCAAAATATTGGAGTTTCAGCTTCAACATCAGTCCTTCCCATGAACACCCGGGACTGATCTCCTTTAAGATGGACTGGTTGGATCTCCTTGCAGTCCAAGGGACTCTCAAGAGTCTTCTCCAACATCACAGTTCAAAAGCATCAATTCTTCAGCACTCAGCTTTCTTTATATCCAATTCTCACATCCATACATGACCACTGGAAAAACCATAGCCTTAACTAGATGGACCTTTGTTGGCAAAGTAATGTCTCTGCTTTTAATATGCTGTCTAGGTTGGTTATAACTTTTCTTCCAAGGAGTGAGTGTCTTTTAATTTCATGGTTGCAGTTACCATCTGCAGTGATTTTGGAGCTCAGAAAAATAAATTCAACTACTGTTTCCACTGTTTCCCCATCTATTTGCCATGAAATGATGGGACTGGATGCCATGATCTTAGTTTTCTGAATGTTGAGCTTTAAGCCAAATATTACCCCAAATATGTGCTTTAAAGCCCTTCATCTTTATTAAAATATATGTGCATTATCCCATCTGATCCTTGAGAGAGGCCTACAAAGTAGAAAGTTTAGGCATTATTAACCCAGTTTTACAGATGAGAAACTGATGTATGATGAGCTTAAATGATCTTCCCAAGGTAACTGAACTAGTAAAGATGAGCCAGGATCAGATTAAGGTTTCCTAATATGCAAATGACACCACCCTTATGGCAGAAAGTGAAAAAGAACTAAAGAGCCTCTTGATGAAAGTGAAAGAAGAGAGTGAATAAGTTGACTTAAAGCTCAACATTCAGAAAACCAAGATCATGGCATCTGGTCCCATCACTTCATGGAAATAGATGGGGAAACAATGAAAACAGTGACAGACTTTATTTTGGGGGGCTCCAAAATCACTGCAGATGGTGACTGCAGCCATGAAATAAAAGGATGCTTGCTCCTTGGAAGAAAAGTTATGACCAACCTAGACAGCATATACAAAAGCAGAGACATTACCAACAAAGATCCATCCAGTCAAAGCTATGGTTTTCCAATAGTCATGTATGGATGTGAGAGCTGGACTATAAAGAAAGCTGAGTGCTGAAGAATTGATGCTTTTGAACTTTGGTGTTAGAGAAGACTCTTGAGAGTCCCTTGGACTGCAAGGAGATCCAACCAGTCCATTCTGAAGGAGATCAGCCTTGAATATTCATTGGAAGGACTGATGTTGAAGCTGAAACTCCAATACTTTGGCCACCTCATGCAAAGAGCTGACTCATTTGAAAAGACCCGACTCATTTGAAAAGACCCTGATGCTGGGAAAGATTGAAGGTGGGAGGAGAAGGGGATGACAGAGGATGAGATGGTTGGATGCCATCACCAACTCAATGGACATGAGTTTGAGTAAAGTCCGGGGAGTTGGTGATGGACAGGGAGGCCTGGCGTGCTGCAGTCCATGGGGCTGCAAAGAGTTGGACATGACTGAGCAATTGAACTGACTGAACATCTAGCCCAGCACTCAGTAAATTCTGATGCATGAGGCAGCAGACTAGGGAGATCCCAGGGGAAGCAAGGTCAGTCCACTGGATCTTTTTTTCAGCCTGTTTTCGGGTCTCTCCTGCTGCAGGCCGGCTGCCCGCCCCACTGCAGAGCTGTTGCCCCCACCACTCCTGCACGTTACAAACCTCTGCCCAGTCTCGTTTAGACCTGCATCCTCCAATAGCCTGAACCCCTCCTGTGTCATGAAAACCACCCCATCCCATTTTCAGGTCCTTTTAAATCCTAGCCAAGTGAGGACCAGCTGAGTGCATATATTTAGGATTAGATATGTATTGTGACTGAAAAAAAATGCACAATCTGAAATTTCAGAATGAGGTTTTATTTGAGGGACAAAACTGAGGACTTAAGCCTGGGACACAGTCTCTTAGATAGCTCTGAGAAGCTGCTCTGAAGAAGGTAAGGGAGGAGCCCAGAATATTATGAGTTTTTGCAACAAAGACCAGGTAGTCAGAATATCAAAAATGATTGTTAAAGAAGTTACAGAGTTTAGCACTTTGCTATGGATGAGAAGATTCAAGAGTCTGGGCTCATTGAAATCATTTCTTTGATGTGCACATCAGCTGTCTAGAGCCAGTACCCTGTGCTTTCTCATCCTGAGTCTTCTCAGGGTGCATTGTTGAGGACAGAGGTGGCTGCAGTTGCTGATGGCTTGATGGTGGGCATCCTGTTTCTTTCCTGTGTTCCTTCAGGGCTCACCATTGACATGGCTGTAACATGATGGCTTGATGGCTGCAGCATCCTTTGTTTACTAATGTGGCAGGCAATATTTTTTCATTCACAGTAAGTTAAGGCAAATCACAGTGCAAAGGCAATCATCACAGAGAGTGATGCTTCATTCTCCATAAAATAGACTCTTCTAACCACAGGGCTGACTCCCATCCTGGCATCAGCTCCTAGAGAGGATGGAGGCCACCGGGCAGTGAGAGATCCCCTTGGCCTCTACAAGTTGGATTAGATGGCTCTGAACTTGCTTCCAACTTCTCCAGAATCTAATGGCTTCTAGGGGAAGCTGTGTTGCCGGTGTGGCTCTAGCCCAGCCTCACTCCACCCTGGCAATCGTTTCACAAGAGCTTTTGGAGTTAACACCCTCAATCAAAAGTGTGGCTGCACGTGGGAGAATTCCCCAAGCTTGCTGCAACAGAAGTTGGAAAGACTTTTAACACACTTTAATTATACGTGGAGAAGCCATCAGCCTTGTCTAACCTCACCTCCTGGGACAACCTGGCTCTCTATATAAGTTCTTTGCAAAGCTTCTTTTTAGGTTGGTGTTTAAAGGTTTTCACTCCAAGCGTGGAATTGAATCTCTTTTTTTTTTTAAGTTTAAAAGCATTTCTCAGTGAATTTGAATATTGGGAAATGTCTGAACGTTAAAGCAGTCATAAGCTTAGACTCCTCTGATACCACAGTGCTTGCCCCCCATAATCCCCTGCCAAGATCAGCAGCGAGGCTGGAAGAGGAAGGAGGGGGAGAAGAGAAAGCAATTCCTCAGTTTGTGCACTTCCTCCAAAGATGCCTGTTTTAGTACAATCAGCCCTCCTATCTGGTGTTCATATCTTCAGATTCAACCAACTGTGGATTCAATGAACCATCTATGGTAAATATGGGTGGAGGGACTGAAAAAGTTCCAAAAAGCAAAACATGAATTTGCTTAGAGCTGACAACTATTTACAATGTGTTTATAACTATTTACATAGTATTGACATTGTATTAGGTATTATAAATAATACAGAGATGATTTCAAGTGCATGGGATAATGTGTGTAGGTTATGGTCTTCCCAGGTGATGCAGTGGTAAAGAATCCACCTGCCAGTACAGTAGATGCAAGAGACGCAGGTTCAGTCCCTGAGTGGGGAAGATCCCTTGGAATAGGGAATGGCAACCCACTCTAGTATTCTTGCCTGGAAAATTCCATGGACAGAGGAGCCTGGCAGGCTACAGTCCATGGGGTCGAAAGAGTTGGACACAACTGGTCATGTGTGCATACACAAATTAAACATACCATTAATTTTTTTAATGAATACACAGTTGAAGAACTATAAAATCAAATACTTTTAGGGAGCAAATAGGTAGCATACACATTTCAAATGACAAGTGGTATTTACATCAGCAAATGGGTGTGTTTGTGGCAACCAAGAGACGGTATTTTGGAGAAGAAAATGGCAGCCCACTCCAGTATGCTTGCCTGGAGACGCCCATGAGCAGAGGAGCGTGGTGGGCTTACTGTTCATGGGCTCACAAAGAGTCAGATACGACTAAGTAAGCATATAAGCACAAGAGACTATAGGCCTGGCCTGAAGGCATTCAGATTCTATTTTTAAGAAACCCTAACTGAACAAATAAAATGTGTCCTCAGCCTCAGTTACCTGGAGGCAACATTTAATCACATGGACATCAAATGTTACTGGTTGGCTAGGAGGGCCTCACAGATTTGCCTCCAGCTCTCTAGCAACTACTGTGAAAAGAGCAAGTTAGTCAGTTACACAATCACAGGGTGGTGAGATCAACACCAAGCAGTTATTCAGAACTGCACGTGCTGTGGAGACTGAGATAGAAAAGAAATTTCCCCTGAGAATCTCAAAGAAAGAACACAGAAATGTAATGAACCGAGGTTAAGACAAATTCCCTGGGCATCTGTCTCAACCCATTGCTCGATGAGGCCCTTCATTTCATAGAACAGTGTCACAAAAGTAGTTCCCCTAAAGAAAATGGGGTCCAGGGAGAGGCAAAGTGGTGCAGAGTGAATGGTTGAGGCAACACACACACAATCGGTGTTGAAAGGAGGGCCACTAACTAAGGGCCCATCAGTAGGCAGAGGCTGCCTAAAGGCTGGGGCAGCAGCTCACCCTTTTGGAAAGGGGACTTAGGTTCCTGACTGGTATGCAGTGGATGCTCAGGAAACTTGTTGCATGGTGAGTAGGCAGAGAAGAAGAACGCAGGCATTTCAAGGCCAAAGGTCTAGAGAGGATATTCTGCGGAATGATCTGGCTGGAGGATATTAATCAGGGCTTTCTTGGTGGCAAGTGGTAAAAATCTACCTTGACTTTGATTTGGCAAAAAGAGAAATGTGTTGACAGCATAATGGAGTGTGTCCCATAATCAAGAGTTGCACATCAAGCAGAAGGAAGGTAGACTGAAGGTGTGCCTCTGGTGGACCCAAGATGTATGGCCCAGACTCCTTTCAAGGAAGGATGCGTTGTTCCAGGTGCTGGCAATGTGGTCTGTAGGGAGCCTTCAGCTGTCAGCTTCTTCTCAGCTTCACAGAGTTGCCTCACCCAAGAACATGCTCTTCCCTGGGCAGCCCACATCCAGCGACCAGTCACTGTGGGAGTATAAAGCCCAGGCCATCTCAGCCAATGCAGGACAATTCCAAGGAGGACATATGCTACAGAGCTCTCTGGGCTCAGCCAGAGCTTTCTTAGAGCTGTCTTGCAGTTCAGTTTGGCCCTCTATGTGATCCTGCTTCCTCCCCTCCTTTCTGTAAGTGCTGCTTCCTACTCAGTGTTCTCCACCCCAGCTCCATCTCAGGGTCTGCTTCCATAGAACACAACTTTTGACGTCCAGAGAAACATATAGAACCAGGGGCTCAAAGGCCACCAGGATGCTTTTTGTCTCTCATCTGCCTTTCTCTCTGTGTCTTTGCTTCTATCGCTTCCACAGTTTTCACCCACAGAAAAGGAATGATTGTTGTTTTTTTAAAATGTTTTAAACCCCAGGAAAGGATAATGAAGAGCCTAGCTGGGGTCAGGTGCCCAACTCCAAACAAATCAACTCTAGCCTGGATGTCCAAGCATTACCATTGGCCAGGCTTGAGTCAAAAGCTGTTTCTCAGGGATAGGATCATATAGGAACAAACATGGCATCTGTAGAGCCATGGGGTTTAGCGAGGGTTGCTGAGCAAAAGACCGCTGCTGTCCTCTTCTTTTAATTTTAGAAGGTGTACTTGAGGTTTGGAATATAAGAGATAAGAGGTTTTTACCTAGTTCATTGATTTTTCCTTTTTAAATTGGAATGTAATTGCTTTACAATGTTGTGTTAGTCTCTGCTGTACATCGAAGTGAATCAGCCATGTGTATCATGTATCCCCCCACCTTGGACCTCCCTCTCACCCCACCCCGAGTCCCATCCATGTAAGTCATCACAAACCATTGAGCTGCATATATCAGCTTCTCACTAGCTAGCTATTTTACACATAGCCATGTACACATGTCAATCCCACTCTCTCTATTTATCCTACCCCCAGTGACAGATGAATGGATAAAGAAGATGTGGTACATGTATACACAATGGAATATTACTCAGTCCCTAACAGGAACAAAATAGGGCTATTTGTAGGCATGAATGGATCTAGAGTATGTCATACAGAGTGAAGTTAAGAAAAAAACAAATCTATATTAACGCATATATGTGAAATCTAGGAAAATGGTACAGGTGAAGCTATTTCCAAGGCAGGAATAGAGACACATACGTAGTTCATTGGTTTTCAAAATAAAACAAAAGCTTGAAACAACAGGACTCTTTCAAACAAAATTTAACTTGGGAATATCAACATAATTAGTAGATAATGATGAGGCTTTGGATTTGAGAGGAAACAGGAGGCCCAGAATCCAGTCTCTTGGTCTTCCCTAATTCCATTTCCTGGCAACTGAAGAGTCTCTTCATTATTCATTTATTTTAGTAATTATTATTGGACACTTATCCTGCCCCAGGTATTGTGCTAGATCCTGGAAAGACAACGGCTAAGTAAAAATAAACACAGCTTTTAGTTCTGGAGCATACTAAGTATATTCCTTGGAACACAGTTTGACACCCACTTGTTCTGGGCCATTTTGTGGGAATAGGCAGAAGGAGAATATGGGGTTGAGATAGAGTGACATAATTAAAGAGATGCTTTAGAAATACTGTCTTGCAGGCATTAGGTGTGGTCATTTTGATTGGTGAAGATTGACATGTTGATTAATTGGGAGACTATTGCAAAATTCATGCCAAGACATGAAATGTTGGGTTTAAATTGCAGAAAAGGCAGAGGAAATGAAAAAGAAGCATGGATACAAGAAATATAATGTAAGAAAAATTGATGAGTCTTGGTGACAGCCTCTTAATGGATCTGACTAGTGTCTATTAACACATGATATTAAAACAGACCCACATACACATATACATACTAGGTACGCCCCCTACACACACGCTTTTTCCACTCAATCAAATGTGCAATATATTCTGATCTGCATCACTGCACTTACATATTAATCATTCATGCATTCTTGACAGCCCATTTCAGTTCCATTTTTTCCCAGCACCCTGACCACTCACACATAATTCTCATGGCTCCAAGCACAACATACTCCCCTGATTGAAAGCAGCCCGTACCCTTCCTCATGTCTTTCTTGTATTCAACTGTAATCATTATTAAATTCCTGAATATTTACATTTCAACTAATATCAACTACTCCTTTCTTTAGCCAAGATATTGTTCTCTAATTTCTCAGGGATTTATTTTGTGTTGTATGAAAACTTCTGAAATATTCC
This sequence comes from Nanger dama, assembly GCA_917880005.1. Lineage (NCBI taxonomy): Eukaryota > Metazoa > Chordata > Mammalia > Artiodactyla > Bovidae > Nanger > Nanger dama. Next base: position 20,307,521 of record CAKJTW010000030.1, read on the forward strand.
TTTTATATGTTTTAGGTTCACATACAGTTCAATGTATAATTATATGAGATATGTTCCATTTTGGGGGCAGCCTTGTGATGATGTATTTTTGAAACATCTTTGGGCTGAAAACGCTTGTTCATCTATTCTCTTTGTATATTCATCTTGCCATTTACATTTTCTAAGAATTTTATGAGAAAGTTTCTTATTAGTCATTACTCCAGTGTCCACCTCCACTTATATTCCACAGATGAGGAAACAGAATCCTGGAGAGGTTAAGACACTATATCTTGGACTTTATTTTAGTCCTATGTTCTTTCACTACTAGTAGATTTTTAATTTAATTTTTATTTTACATTGGAGTATAGTTGATTTATGTAATGTTAGTTTCAGGTATACAGCAAACCAATTTACATATATAAATACATAAATATATATATTTATATAAAAATACATGATACATATATAAATATTAATATATATATCCATTGTTTTTCAAATTCTTTTCCCAGATAGGTTATTACAGAATATTGAGTAAAGTTCCCTGTGCTATATAGTAGATCCATGTTGATTTCTATTTTATATATAGTAGTATGTTCATTGGAGAAGGCAATGGCACCCTACTCCAGTACTCTTGCCTGGAAAATCCCATGGATGGAAGAATCTGGTGGGCTGCAGTCCATGGGGTCTCTAAGAGTCAGACACGACTGAGCGACTTCACTTTCACTTTTCACTTTCAAGCATTGGAGAAGGAAATGGCAACCCACTCCAGTGTTCTTGCCTGGAGAATCCCAGGGACAGGGGAGCCTGGTGGGCTGCCATCCATGGGGTTACACAGAGTCGGACACGACTGAAGTGACTTAGCAGCAGCAGTATGTACACGTTAACCCCAAACTCCTAATTTATCCCTCTCCCCACCTTTCCCCTTGCTGCTGCTGCTGGTGGTGCTAAGCTGCTTCAGTCGTGTCCAATTCTGTCCAACCCCATACACAGCAGCCCACCAGGCTCCTCCATCCCTGGGATTCTCCAGGCAAGAACACTGGAGTGGGGTGCCATTGCCTTCCTCCGACCTTTCCCCTTAGGTAACCATAAATTTGTTGTCTAAGTCTGTGAGTCAGTTTCTGTTTTGTAAATAAGCTCATTTGTATCATTTTTTAGATTCCAGTGATAAAAGATATTTCTCTTTCTCTGACTTATTTCACTTTGTACGATAATCTCTAAATTGATCCATATTGCCGCCTATTTCTTTTTGTAGAAGAGAGCAATTTTTATTGGTCACTGAAGCACTGGGCACAGGCAACTCACTGGGAGCAAAGGTTTACACTTTTTCCTGCTGCGAAGTCTCTTTTGAGCTGTGTATTAGAGTTCTGTGTGTTCCTAAATAGCCACCTATGTTGCAGGCTACTTGAAGGTGGGAACTGAATGTTATGTGTCCTGATACCTCACATGCTACTTTATTTATTATTTATTTATGTGACAAATATTTATTGAGTGCCTAGTATGTTCTAGACACTACTCTAAGTGTTTGTGATATAGCGACAAGTAAAGAAGACATAGTCTTCACTCCCAGGAGCATATTGTATAATAGGAAAATAAGACATTGAACAAGATGATATTCAATAGGTAATAAGTGTGATGAGGTTTACAGGAGAGGTGCCAAGTCTAAGGGAACAACTGTCAGAGCCACCACCCACCCCCTCCCCTATTCTTCCCAACCTGCCTCTTTCCCTGTGCCACACCTCCCTGGATCCAGGAGTGAAACGGGCATCAGTGACACGAAGCGCGAGTGTGACTTCCATGACTTCTGTGTCTCTCAGGGGTCCCATCTATCGGTCGGCATAAGATGGCACCTCAGAGCAAGTGTTACTGGTGACTTGAGTACCAAAGGGGCAGTGGCTCCCAGAAGGGAACGGCTGCAGAATGCCAAGCCTGCCTGCAGTCATGTGTTTATTCAGCAAGCATAGACTGAGAATTTATTCTGTACCAGGTACCGTGAGCAAAACGAATAGTCATCACCATCAGTGGGCAGCATAAATGGTGAGGGAGACTTTAAAATTTTTTTTATTTTATATTGGAATATAGTTGATTTACAATCTTGTTTTAGTTTCAGGTGCCCCAGCAAAGTGATTCAGATATACATATATCTATTCTTTTTCAAATTTCTTTGCCCATTTAAGTTATTACAGAGTATTGAGTAGGTTTCCCTGTGCATACAGTAGGTTCTTTTGGGGTATCTATTTTTATATATAATAGCTTGTGTATGCTAATTACAAACTCCTAATTTATCACCCCTCACCTTTCCCCTTCAGTAACCATAAGTTTGTTCTCTGAGTCTGCTTCTGTCTTGTTAATAAATTTTTAAAAATTCCACGTATGAATGATATCATATGATATTTGTTTTTATCTGTCTGACTTCGCTTAGTATGACACTCCCTAGGTCTATCCATGTTGTTGCAGAGGGCATTATTTTCTTTTTATGGCCGAGTCTACTGTGTATATGCACCACATCTTCTTTATCCACTCCTCTCTTGATGGACATGTAGGTTGCTCCCACGTCTTGGCTATTGTAAACAGTGCTGGAATAAACACTGAGTGTGTGTGTCTTTTTCAATTATGGCTTTATCTGGATATATGCATAGGAGTGGAATTGCTGGGTCATATGGGTAGCTCTGTTTTTGGTTTTTAAGGAACCTCCAAACTGTTCTCCATGGTTGCTTTAGGTATAAGGTTAGGTTGTTCACTTGAGAGTTTTCGTGTTTCCTGAAGTAAAACTACATTGCTATAAACTTCCCTCTTAGGACCGCTTACAGGTTTTGGATCATCATGTTTTTGCTTTCAATTGTCTCTAGGTATTTTTCTATTTCCTCTTTGATTTCTTCAGTGATTCACTGGCTGTTTATTAGCATATTGTTTGGCCTCCATGTGTTTGTTTTTCAGCTTTTGCCTTGTAGTTGATTTCTAACCTCATAGTGTTATGGTTTGAGAAGATGCTTGATGTGATTCAGTTTTCTCAACTTGACCATGGCTCACTTCCCCAGGACAATAGTAATCATAGTAATCCATGAAATAATTATTTTGTGGATGTTTATTCCACATCATAATCATATTACACCATATCTCATATCATTTATATTAATAAACTCCAAGTGGATTAGGTCTCTAAATGTAAAATAATGAAATCATACAAGTACTAAAAGAAACCACAGGTAAATTCCTGTTTAACCTCAGTGTAGGGAAAGGCTTTGTATGGATGATTCAAAACCCAAAGGCAATAGCGTAGATGCTGTAATCTAGTTAGTGAAAGCATTTCTCACAGGGGTAAGGGCTAGAAATTCTGAAACAACTTTCTGTATACACTAGAATTTAACAAATAAGTAGATAAATTGTAGGTAATGAGAGCTGTGTTTCTTATTGTTGGGAAAAGAAGTTATAAATAAGGACAAATGAATATTAGAATAAACCCTGTGGTTTGGACTATAATCAAAGGTATCAACATAGATTCATGTGCTTTACTATATATGTAAACATATAAATACAGAAATATATATTTATGTTGTCTTATATTTTCTAGCTCTGTCTGCTGAGAAGGCCTGGAAGCAATAATAGCCCAGTACAGAGGAGCCTGGCGAACTATAGTCCAGGGGGTCACAAAGAGTCAGATGTACTGATCACACACACCAAAGAATAATGAACACACTCATTGCCCAAATCTTGATCTCTAAAAACACAAACTCTTAGGAGAGCAGTTGATTTCAAATTGGGGGCAGAATAAACACAAGATGATCCTGGAACTTATTATGGTGACAGCTAGTAAGAAACTGTTGAAAATAAGATGGGAACATGTGGAAGAAAACAGGAGGCAACCTGAAGGAGCTCCCAATGGCTAAAGCTGGAATAAATTGAACAACAAATAATGATATTGTTGTTCGGTTGCTAAGTGTGTCCGACTCTTTGTGACCCTATGGACTGCAGCACACCAAATTTCCCCTGTCCTTCACTTTCTCCTGGAGTTTGTTCAAACTCATGTCCATTGAGTCCTTGATGGTATCTAATAATAATATTGTGTGTTCAGTCACTTCAGTCATGTCCAACTCTTTGCGACCCTACGGATTGTAGCCCACCAGGCTCCTCTGTCTATGGAATTCTCCAGGCTAGAATACTGGAGCAGGTAGTCATTCCCTCACTTCAGGGGATCTTCCCAACCCAAGGATCAAACTCACATGTCCTGCATTGCTGAAGGATTCTTTACTGCTGAGCCACCAGGGAAGCCCAATAATGTTATTAGATTTTAATCCATAGAATAAAATAAATACCTATGTCTCCATACAGGCATAATAAATAAATGGGGGAATGAGAGTACTGTTTTTCACAATAAACTCCAATTGATAAACATGGAAGGAAAGAGGAAAATAATAGAAACATCATTAGACAAGCATCAGAGAAATTGCTTCAGACAAGACACACTGATGGATGCCAAAATTACTGGGCAAGAGTTTGAGGAGGAATAGAATTTGCGTAATCTGAAAATGTCTCTCCCAAGATGCTTATTAATTACAAAAGGAAGGGTAATAACTGGACAGTGAAAGAACTGGTCAGACACCAACTAAACCAGTAATCAAGGTAAAAATATCAGCAGCAATAAGACATATCGACATCACTGAACCCCTTGATAGGATGTACTGAGAAAGATGCAAAAGCATTTTTGTAGTATTCTCGCCAAAATGCAGAGCCTCAATCTAATCACGGAGAAATAGCAAACAAATCCAAATTGAGTGACATCCTACACAGTCACTGATCCATACTTGTCAAAAATACCAAAGTCAGAAAAGATAAGGAAAGACCAAGGAACTGTTACAGATTAGAAGAGACAAAGAAGTAAGAGCTAAAGGGAGGGTGGGATCATCATCAGGATCCCTGGTGCAAAATAAGGACATTAATGGGAAAAATTGTTGTTGTTACTGTTTAGTCATTCAGTCATGACATTCAAACAGGGTCTGATAGCTGAACTGCCAGTATAGTGCTGGTGATAATTCCCTGTTCTTGATCATTATCTTATGTTATATAAGACGGTTATCTCAAGAAATGCAGGGTGAGGGAACTCTGTGTGTGGTTGCAACTCTTCTGTAAATTTAAAATTCCTTTAAAGACTTTTTTAAAAGGACCGCCATGGTAGACAGAAGAGGCCTTTACAGATTAGGAATACCCAGCAGGGCAGGTATTGCAGTCCTTCGCAGTCTGTGGCCTTTTGTGCCTCTGTGCATACAGAGTGTCAACCTGAGCCTGTCACAGTGTCGAAGAGCATTGCCTCAACTCTAGTGGGGCTGGAGTAATGGCTGAACCCTGGGCTTCCCTGCTGGCTCAGTGGGTAAAAATCCACTTGCAATGCAGGAGACGTGGGTTCAATCCCTGGGTAGGGAATATCCCTGGAGGAGAAAACGGCAATCCACTCCACTATTCTTGCTTTAAAAGTCCCATGGACAGAGGAGCCTCGCAGGCTATAGACCCTTAGAGTCCAATGCTACTAAGCACACGTGCAGGCTCCCATTTACCGTTATGCATCATCATGGACCTGGAATAATAAGAACCTCTTACTCCACTACTGATTTATAATGAATGACCATTTGACCTGAGCTGAAATTTTACCATAAAAAGATTTTACTAAGGAACTGTGAAAAAAAAAAAAAAAACTTAGCTCATTTTTTATGTTAAAAAAAAAAAATGTGTTGCAGCATTATATATAGTAGCCAATGTGGAAAAGATTAGTGCCCAAAGCTAAGGGACTGGTTAATAAAAGTTATATTAATATATTGGAATGCCAAAGAGCAATTAAAAATGATATTGTAGACTATTGAATAAAAATCTGTCATATTCCCCAAAAGCTAAATAAATAGGTTAAAAAATAATGTGTGTGAAAAGTGTGTATATATACACACATATATTCTATTTATCAATATAGTTATAGATAGAAAGATTGAAAGAAAATTTGAAAGAATGTGCTCTAAAATGGTAACAGAAGTTTAGACTGGTGAGATTAGTAATTTTTCCTTCTTTTGTTTTTAAATTTTTCTGCATTTTCTAATATTTCCATAGGGAGCATACATTCTTTTATAATTTATAAAAAAGTTATTTTAAAAATAAAAGCAAGGAGACTTCTGGTTTTAAAATGGAGAAGTAAAGACATCACTGTATCTTTTTTTCTGCAAGAAGCAAGAATAATAGGAAGCAGGATAATAGGAACAAATCTCCACCTCTGACAAAACTAGGAAACAGCTGGACATCTGAACCAAGATATAGGAGGAAGGGGATTCTCAATGCAAAAACCACCAGGGAGGCCAGTGAGAAGACAAGGCTAAGACCCACCTGGAAATGCAAGCTAAGGCAAAATCTTAGAGCGCTGTTCTCCTAAGAAATGGGAGACCCTGAGGAGAGAAGCCAGCAGTTCCTTGTTTAAACAATAAACATGGAACATGCAGGCTTGTAATGGAAGCGTCTTTGGTCCTCATTTGTCAGCTTGGAGAAGTAGGGAAATGGGCTGAAAGCAGAACCACACAAAAGTGACCTTTTAACTGGAAGCAGTATATGGGTGAGATGAAGCACAGTGGAGAAGATGTAAATCGCCAGCTATCAGCTTTTCCTAGCAGTGAAAAAACAGAGGCAAAAGCTACTCTTGTGCATGGCCACACGTATTCATTCATGCAAGCCTGAGGGCTGTTTTACTACTGTTATCAGTTAACATAATGCTCAGCTATATAACAGAAACCACCACCTCCCAACTTTAATATGACAGATGGCTATTTCTTTCTCATTTAAAGAATTTCAAAAATAGGGTTTGTACATCTTCATGGTCTCATAAGGGAACCCAGTTCCTAACTTTCTGCTCTGCTTCCTTCTGTACATGGATTCTGTCTTCAAGATATCTCATGGTTTAAGATGGCTTTCTGGAGCACCAGTCATTACATCTGTATTTCAGGCTACAGCAGTAAGGAAGAAGGCCTTATTTTCCTCTCACTTTTAAGGAGCTTATCTGGAAGCCACACTCAACACTTGCTTTACATCAATAGAGCTTAGTCTATCTGCCTGGCCATAGCTAGCTGTAAAGAAAGCTGGGAACTTTACAGTTTTGGCTGGGCACAATGACAATGAACAGAATCTGGTCCCTATTATTACAGAAGAAAGAAATGGATGTTGGAGAACACAGTTAGTAGTTTCAACCACAACTGTGAACTGTTGAAAGAATTTTTATAACTCAAAAATACAACCTTGTTTTGTCTCTATGAACCTCCTGTAAGTAGCTAGTCCAGAAAGAACTGAATCTTGTTCAGAGGTAAAGGAACCAGCACACAAACAACATAAAAATATTACAAGAAAAAAAAAAAAGGAAAGAGAAAAAATGGCAAATGAAGATCATTTACCAAAAAGTTGCTATCAAGCAGATAAACTTATGATCAAGCATATTGCCATAAACCCCAAGAATTTAATGACTTTTAACTATCTTAAAGCAGAATGCAGCAGTCAAAGAGGGAAGGAATAGATAGATATATTGTGAATACTGTAGGGTATACTGGGGATGGGGGTGAAAAATAAAATAAATTTGAAAAAGACAGCACCATAAAAGCTAAAGTTAGATTAAAATGTGTATAATTGGTCTTTTTGGATTACAGATGTTCAGTTCTGTATGCAAACAAGATAGCATTAAAAAAATAAGCAAAAAAGAGTCAAATATAGTATTCCCAGAAAATAAATCTTAAAAACTGACACCTAGAAGTTACTGGATTTCAAAGAAAAGTATCCTTTGGGCATTCAGACAAAAAGGCCCAATCTTGTAGGTAAAGGAAGGGTGGATGGGAACGAAGTTGACCTCTGACATCCCCACAGCATCATTTAACATTAGAAGATAAGAGAGCAATGTCTACAAACACCTTGTTGATCAAGGAGTTAAAACCAGCTAAAGCAGGGATCAGAAACCATTTCCAGTAAAGGACTAGCAGTAAATACCTTCAGCTTTGTGGTTCATGCAGTCTCTGTCACGACTCTACTCTTGGGCCTGAGAGCAGTCATAGAAAATATATAAATGAATGGGTTTTGTTGTATGCCAATAAAACTTCATTTAGAAAAAGCCAACTGGATGTGGCCCATGGGTCATAGTTTGCCAACCCCTGAGCTAGACTATCACTCAAAGGTAAGAAAAAGTATGTTTGAAGTTGTGAGATCTTCAGGGATACAATCCACATAGTCTAAAATGTTTAGAAGACAAACTTCAGTGGACAAAAAGATACACGAAGAAACTGAAACAAAAGCTCTGGCAAGAAGTAAAAAGCTAAAATATGCTCTACTACCTGGAAAATGAAAAAAAGAGACATACCTTCCGGCTCTTTGGCAGCAAGTGCCTTACAAGCTCCGTGACGTGAAAGGATAATTCCAGAAACCAAGACATCTGTTGAAAGCCATAAAAATTATGATCAGTTCTAAATAAAGAAGGTGATGTCACATTCACAGAGCCCTTTTGAAAACCTCACAATTCACAGGGATATTTGGATTGTTAACTCACAGTGACAGATGAAGGTTTAAAATGAAAGAGTTGAGTGAAATCAGAGGTCCTTGTTCCCAATCGCTCATTTAAACACCCCCGGGCATTTTTTTTTTTTAAATGTCTGTTCCTGAGACCCATCTCAGACTGCTTAAATCAGAATTTCTGGAAATAGGAGAGACAGAAGTACTTTTTAAGCTCCCCAAATATTCAGCTATGGGTTTCCCCCCATGACTCTGCTGGTAAAGAATCTGCTTGCAATGCAGGAGACACAGGTTTGATCCCTGGGTCAGGAAGATCCCCCTGGAGGAGGGCATGGAAACCCACTCCAGTATTCTTGCCTGAAAAATTCCATGGACAGAGGAGCCTAACAAGTAGCTTAAGGGGTTTCAAAGAACTGGACATGACTGAGCAGCTAAGCACACAAATATTCAGCTATGCTGCTGTGTTGGAGATTAAGATGGTTTTGGGGGTACATATCAATTTAGACATTCTATGATTATATATGTGAATATAAAGAATTCTCCTAAACTTAGAAGTCTGGAAATCGCTACACAAAAGAGGCTAAACTACTTAGTTAATTTTTAATGTATGTTTCTATAAAAGAACTTTAAATTATAGTCCTTGCTGGACCAAGTTACAGAGGCTTTTCAAAAGAAGCTAAAGGCTTCATGTAAAGAAGCTGATAATTACTCGTGAATGAAGAAAGAAATATTTAACTCCTTCTGTCACTATAGTCAATTCTTTATTTTAAAAAGAAAAGTGTCCCTGTCCAGTAGTTTATGAAATGTCAAATGGTCCTCATTTTTTAAAGTCTAAGGCCCTTGGGATGGTTCTTTGTTTGCTTTGGGCTTCCCTGGTGGCTCAGAGGTTAAAGCATCTGCCTGCAATGTGGGAGACCTGGGTTCGATCCCTGGGTCAGGAAGATCCCCTGGAGAAGGAAATGGCAACCCACTCCAGGATTCTTGCCTGGAGAATCCCATGGATGGAGGAGTCTGGTGGGCTACAGTCCACGGGGTCGCAAAGAGTTGGACATGATTGAGCGACTTCACTTCACTTTAAAAGTCTGGTCCTTAACCTGTTTCTTGAATCACTCATTTCCAAAAATTAGCAAAGTCCAAGAGAGATGTAAACACATCCAGAAAAGTAAATGAATCTCAATGGAAAGCTTTTTCGTAGAGAAACCAGATGATCCCTAGTGATTAGAGTAACAAAGAGTTCCAGTTTACCCAGCAACCTTGATGGGTACCTATTACTCCTGAGCAATTTTTACTAGTGCTTCCTTTCAGTCTCAGATATTTCCTAGTGGAGGCAATACATTATATGGTAACTCTGCCATTGATGTGAATAGTAATAAATGAGCTGTATTTCTTCATTAGAGCAGATACAAGAACCCAGGCTTGGGAATATGCTAATGATTAATACTGTACCCTCACAAGAGGGGATTGAATCTGTCACAAGAATGTGTGATTAGAAACCAGTCTTCATCTGTAGTGTGGGAGGAGGAGCTAACTCATGTAGTTTGGTCACAATTAGTATTTTTACAGAAGGATGCCAAGAGATATTTAAAGATAAGTTCTAAAGAAAGGAACTGGAGTTGAGAATAGAACTGCAAGAGTTTGGGAATCAGAAAGGACTTGATAAAGATGCTGAGAACAGCAGGTCCATGAATCAGGGTCCCAGAGACCAAACCTGATCAGGAACAATAGGTGGAGGAAGAAATCTGAGACAGGGAGGATTTGATATGACAATTTTGCCAAGGAACTGCTTACTATTTCCTCCAGCTTTTATTGACCTTGTCTCACCATCAGGGTGTCTTAAAGCATTAAGTTTTTGGCACTCAAGTAGAGTGGAATTTGTACCATCTAGCTTTTTAAATGAAGTTTACCCTTACAAAGATTTCCTTAATTCAGATCTTTAATTCAAACTGTTAAATTATTTAAAAAAAAAAAAAAAACCTTTTTTTTCAAATTGGGAAGCCTGGCTTTCAAAGAAATCTGATTTTCTAAGATAATTATCCTGAGCTAGTATTATTTGATCTTCTAAGACTTTCATGCACTATATGGAAAATTAAGATCTGCAGGAAACACAAAGATTAAGTGCCAGATCAGTCAAATAAATCCTGTCAGTCACATCTTTTGACATCCAAGAAGGAATATGTGACAGCACTGTAATAGGTATAACATTTATTTATTCAACACATATTTATTCACTATATATTAGGTAGATGACATTATGCGTGTTATTGTTCAGTCACCCAGTCACGTGCGACTCTTTGTGACTCCATACACTGCAGCACGCCAGGCCTCCCTGTCCCTCACCATCTCCTGGAGTTTGCCCAAGTTCATGTTCATTGCATCAGTGATGCCATCCAGCCATCTCACCCTCTGACACCCTCTTCTCCTTCTGTCCTCAATCTTTCCCAGCATCAGGGACTTTTCCAATGAGTCGTCTGTTTGCATCAGATGGCCAAAATACTGTAGCTTCAACTCCAGCATCAGTCCTTCTAGTGAATATTCAGGCTTGTTCTCCCTTAAGGTTGATTAATTTGGTCTCTTTGCTGCCCAAGGGACTTTCAGGAGTCTTCTCCAGTACCACAGTTTGAAGGCATCAATTCTTTGGCGTTCTGCCTTCTTTATGGTCCAGCTCTCACAACCATACGTGACCACTGGGAAGGCATAGCCTTGACTAATAGGGACCTTTGTCAGCAGAATAATGGCTCTGCTTTTCAACACACTGTCTAGGTTTTTCCTCACTTTCCTGCCAAGAAGCAATCATCTTCTGATTTATGGCTTCAGTCACCATCCACAGTGATTTGGAGCTCAAGAAGAGGAAATCTGTCACTACTTCCACTTTTTCCTTTCTATTTGCCATGCAGTAATGGGGCCAGATAATGGCACCCCCACTCCAGTACTCTTGCCTAGAAAATCCCATGGATGGAGGAGCCTGGTAGGCTGCAGTCCACGGGGGTCGCGAAGAGTCAGACACAACTGAGCAACTTCACTTTGACTTTTCACTTTCATTCATTGGAGAAGGAAATGGCAACCCACTCCAGTATTCTTGCCTAGAGAATTCCAGGGATAGGGTAGCCTGGTGGGCTGCCGTCGGTCACACAGAGTTGGACACGACTGAAGCGACTTAGCAGCAATAGCAGCAATGGGGCCAGATTCCATGAGCTTAGTTCTTCGATATTTAGTCTTAAACCAGCTCTTTCACTTTTCTTCTTTACCCTCATCAAGAGGCTCTTTAGTTCCCCTTCACTTTCTGCCATTAGAGTGGTATCATCTGCATATTTGTGGTTGTTGATGTTTCTCCTGCCTATTTTGATTCCAGCTTGTAACTCATCCAAGAAACACCTGGAGTAACAGGCAAATTTGGCCTTGGAGTACAGAATGAAGCAGAAAAAAGGCTAATAGTCTTCTGCAAACACCCTCTTCCAGCAACACAAGAAAGACTCTACACATGGACATCACCAGATAGTTGACACCGAAATCAGGTTGATTATATTCTTTGCAGCTAAAGATGGAGAAACTCTATACAGTCAGCAAAAATAAGATCGGGAGCTGACTGTGGCTTGAATCATGAACTCTTTATTGCCAAATTCAGACTGAAATTGAATAAAGTGGAGAAAACCATGAGACCATTCAGGTATGACCTAAATCAAATCCCTTATGATTATACAGTAGAAGTCAGAAATAGATTTAAGGGACTAGATCTGATAGATAGAGTGCCTGATGAACTATGGAGGTTCATGACATTGTACAGGAAACAGGGAACAAGATCATCCCCATGGAAAAGAAATGCAAAAAAGCAAAATGGCTGTCTGAGGAGGCCTTACAAATAGCTGTGAAAAGAAGGGAAGCAAAAAGCAAAGGAGAAAAGGAAAGATATACCCATTTGAATGCACAGTTCCAAAGAATAAATAGCAAGGAGAGATAAGAAAGCCTTCCTCAGTGACCAGTGCAAAGAAATAGAGGAAAACAATAGAATGGGAAAGACTAGAGATCTCTTCAAGAAAATTAGAGATAGGGAACATTTCATATAAAGATGGGCTCAATAAAGGACAGAAATGGTAGGGATCTAACAGAAGCAGAAGATATTAAGAAGACATGCAAGAATACACAGAAGAACCGTGCAAAAGATCTTCACAACCAAGATAATGGTTGTGATCACTCACCTAGATCCAAACATTCTGCAATGTGAAGTCAAGTGGGCCTTAAAAGCATCACTATGAAAAAGCTAGTGGAGGTGATGGAATTCCAGTTGAGCTATTTCAAATCCTGAAAGATGATGCTGTGAAAGTGCTGCACTCAATATGCCAGCAAATTTGGAAAACTCAGCAGTGGCCATAGGATTGGAAAAGGTCAGTTTTCATTCCAATCCCAAAGAAAGACAATGCCAAAGAATGCTCAAACTACTGCACAATTGCACTCATCTCACACGCTAGTAAAGTAATGCTCAAAATTCTCCAAGCCAGGCTTCAGCAATACATGAACCGTGAACTTCCAGATGTTCAAGCTGGTTTTAGAAAAGGCAGAGGAACCAGAGATCAAATTGCCAACATCTGCTGGATCATGCAAAAAGCAAGAGAATTCCAGAAAAACATCTATTTCTGCTTTATTGACTATGCCAAAGCCTTTGACTGTGTGGATCACAATAAACTGTGGAAAATTCTGAAAGAGATGGGAATACAAGACCACCTGACCTGCCTCTTGAGAAACCTGTATGAAGTTAAGGAAGCAATAGTTAGAACTGGACATGGAACAACAGATTAGTTCCAAATAGGAAAAGGTTTATGTCAAGGCTGTATATTGTCACCCTGCTTATTTAACTTCTATGAAGAGTACATCATGAGAAATGCTGGGCTGGAGGAAGCACAAGCTGGAATCAAGACTGCCGAGAGAAATATCAATAACCTCATATATGCAGATGACACAACTCATGGAAGAAAGTGAAGAACTAAACAGCCTCTTGATGAAAGTGAAAGAGGAGAGTGAAAACGTTGGATTAAAGTTCAACATTCAGAAAACGAAGATCATAGCATCTGGTCCCATCACTCCATGGCAAATAGATGGGGAACAGTGGAGACAGTGTCAGACTTTACTTTTTGGGCTCCAAAATCACTGAAGATGGTGATTGCAGTCATGAAATTAAAAGACCCTTACTCCTTGGAAAGAAAGTTATGACCAACCTAGACAGCATATTAAAAAGCAGAGACATTACTTTGCCAACACAGGTCCATCTAGTCAAGGCTATGGTTTTTCCAGTGGTCATGTATGGATGTGAGAGTTGGACTATAAAGAAAGCTGAGCACTGAAGAGTTGATGCTTTTGAACTGTGGTGTTGGAGCAGACCCTTGAGAGCCCTTTGGACTGCAAAAGTATCCAACCAGCCCATCCTAAATGAGATCAGTCCTGGGTGTTCATTGGAATGACTGATGCTGAAGCTAAAACTCCAATACTTTGGCCACTTGATGCAAAGAGCTGACTCATTTGAAAAGACCTTGATGCTGCAAAAGATTGAGGGCAGGAGGAGAAGGGGGGCAACAGAGGATGAGATGGTCGGATGGCATCACCAGCTCAATGGACATGATGGCATCACCAACACCTCCGGAAGTTGGTGATGGACAGGGAGGCCTGGTGTGCTGCGGTTCTTGGGGTCACAAAGAGTGGACATGACTGAGTGACTGAACTGGGCTGAACTGTAACTCGTCCAGCCCAGCATTCCTCATGATGTGCTCAGTGTATAGGTTAAACAAACAAGGTGCCAGCAGACAGCCCTGTCATACTTCTCAGTCGTTCCACACAGGGTTTTAACTGTTGTTTCTTGACTTGCATACAGGTTTCTCAGGAAACAGGTAAGATGATCTCGTATTCCATCTCTCTAAGGGCTTTCCAGAGTTTGTCGTGATCCACACAGCCCAAGGCTTTAGCATAGTCAGTGAAACAGAGATAGATGTTTTTCTGAAATTCCTTTACTTTCTCTATAATCCAGCAAATGTTGGTAATTTGACCTCTAGTTCCTTTTCCTTTTCTAAACCCAGCTTGCACACCTAGAAGTTCTTGGTTTGCATAATAGTGAAGCCTAGCATATAAGGTTTTAAGCATGACCTTACTAGCATAAGAGATGAGTGCAGTAGTCCAGTGGTTAGCACATTCTTTGGTACTACCCTTCTTGGGCACTGGGATGATGACTGACCTTTTCCAGTCCTGTGGCCACTTCTGGATCTTCCAGATTTGCTGACATGAATGCAAAATCTTGATGGCATCATCCTTTAGGGATCTGAATAACTGTTGGAATTTCATCGCATTCACTAGCTTTATTAACAGCAGTGCTTCTTAAAGCCCACTTGATCTCGCGCTCCAGAATGTCTAGCTCTGGGTCACTAACCACATCATCACAGTAATCCAGTTCATTAAGATCTTTTATACAGTTCTTCTATGTATTCTTTCCATCTCTTCTTGATCTCTTCAGCACCTGCTAGGTCTCTACAATTTTTATCCTTTATTGTGCCCATCTTTGGGTGGATTTCTCCCTTGATGTTTCCAGTGTTCCTGATGAGATTTCTCGTCTTTCCCCTTTTGTTGCTTTCTTCTATTATTAAGCACTGTTGATTGAAGAAGCCCTTCTTATCTCTTCTAGCTATTCTTTGAAACTCTATATTTAATTGGATGCATCTTTCCCTCTCTTCCTTGCTTTTCATGTTTCCACTATTTGTAAAACCTCCTCAGATAACCACTTTGCCTTCTTGCTTTTCTTTTTCTTTGGGATGGTTTTGTTTGCCACCTCCTAAACAATATTAAGGACCTCTGTCCATAGTTTTTCAGGCACACTGTTAATTGGATCTAGTCCCTTGAATCTATCTGTTTCCTCTACTGCAAATTCATACGGGGATTTGATTTAAGTCATACCTGTCTGGCCTAGTGTTTTTCCTGGTTTTCTTTAGTTTAAGCCTAAATTTTGCTATGAGAAGCTGATGATCTGAGCCACAGTGAGCTCCAGGTCTTGTTTTTGCTGACTGTACACAGCTTCTTCATCTTCGGCTACAAAGAATGTAATCAATTTGATTTTGGTATTGACCATTTGATGATGTCACTGTGTAAAGTGGCCTCTTGTGTTGCTGAAAAGGGATGTTTGCTATCACTAGTGCATTCACGTGGCAGAATTCAGTTAGTCTTTGCCCTGCTTCTTGTTCTCCAAGGCTGAACTTGCCTTTCTCTAGGTATATCTTGACTTCCTACTTTCACTTTCCAATCCCTAATGATTAATAGAACATCTTTTTGAGGTGGTATTTCTAGGAGGTCTTCTAGGTCTTCCAAGAACTGATCAACTTCAGCTTCTTCAGCATTGGTTGTAGGGGCATGGACTTGGATTACTTGATGTTGAATGGCTTGCCTTGAAATGAACCAAAATCATTCTGTCATTTTTGAGGTTGCACCCAAGTACTGTATTTCGGACTTTTGTTGCTTATGAGGGCTATTCCATTTCTTCTATGTGATTCTTGCCCATAGTAATAGATACAATGGTCATCTGAATTAAATTCACCCATTCCCCTCCATTTTAGTTCGCTGATTCCTAGGATGTTGATGTTTATTCTTACCATCTCCTGCTTGACCACATCCAATTTTCCTTGATTCACGAACCTAACATTCCAGGTTCCTACGCAATACTGTTCTTTGCAGCATCGGATTTTACTTTTGTCACCAGACACATCCACAACTGAGCAATGTACCTGCTTTGGCCCAGCTACTTCATTCATTCTGGGGATAAAGATAATTCTCCTCTGCTCTTCCCCAGTAGCATATTGGACATCTTCAGACCTGGGTGACTCATCTTTTGGTGTCATATCTTTTTGACCTTTTATACAGTTCATGAGGTTCTCATAGGAAGTGTACTAGGGTGGTTTGCCATTCCCTCCTCCAGTGGATCATATGTTGTCAGAACTCTCTGATATGAGCCATCCATCTTGGGTGGCCCTTCATGACATGGCTCATAGCTTCACTGAGTTACACAAGCCCCTTCCCCACGACAAGACAGTGATACTTGAGGCGGGACGTTATGCATACCCAGTAAATTACTGGAGATTGTGAAAATGTGAAAAATTAACAATGAGATCCGGGGAGACTGTGTAGGGTGGGAGGTGGGAGGGGGCTTTGGCATTGGGAGATCGTGGACACATGTGGCTGATTCATGTCAATGTATGGCAAAACCATACAGTATTGTAAAGTAGAATAAAGTATTTAAAAAAAAAATTATTTACAAGAATAATGGAAAAGCATCCCATGAGATCTTTGAACCATTCTGAGAGTGGTGCATTGGTTTTGGCTCCTATAAAACCAAAGGATCTAACCACCAAGTTAGTAGCCTGTAACCCCACAGAGATAAAAAGCAACTCCTTGTCTCTTGGTTTTGCAAGTGCTGGTTTTGGACCCTCAAAAGTTCAGCTTTACTTCTTATCCTAAGTTTTAGTGAGCCATTCCTGTTCCCTTCCAATAAGCTTTTTCTTAAGCAGTGTGTTATCTGTTTTAGTCAATATTATTTATTAACAACTAACAAAAATGTGATTTTTAAGAAAGTAATTATAACTTATAGGCATTCCTGATATTTGTTGAAACACATGTCAAGAATATGAGAACCAAAGGAAATATCTTCTTGGAAAGAAATGGATGAAATATAAAAGGAAGGGAGAAAGTCGCAGGATAAATAAGGTATAAGATTAGTGGGGATTCTTAAATTAGACAGTGAAAGAGGGAAAACCATTTCAGTGAGCGAAAAATAAGAAACAAATGATAGTTATGGAATCATGCTGCTGCTGCTAAGTTGCTTCAGTCGTGTCCTACTCTGTGCGACCCCATAGATGGCAGCCCACCAGCCTCCCCCCGTCCCTGGGATTCTCCAGGCAAGAACATTGGAGTGGGTTGCTATTTCCTTCTCTAATGCGTGAAAGTGAAAAGTGAAAGTGAAGTCACTCAGTCGTGTCCAACTCTTCACAACCCCGTGGACTGCAGCCTACCAGGCTCCTCCATCCATGGGATTTTCCAGGCAAGAGTACTGGAGTGGGGTGCCATTGCCTTCTCCAGAATCATGCTGCTGCTGCTAAGTCACTTCAGTTATGTCCGACTCTGTGCGACCCCATAGACGGCAGCCCACCAGGCTCCCCCGTCCCTGGGATTCTCCAGGCAAAAACACTGGAGTGGATTGCCATTTCCTTCTCCAATAAGTGAAAAGTGAAAGTGAAGTCGCTCAGTCGTGTCTGACTCTTTGCAACCCCATGGACTGCATCCTACCAGGCTCCTCTGTCCATGGGATTTTCCAGGCAAGAGTACTGGAGTGGGGTGCCATTGCCTTCTCTGCCAGAATCATGCTACTACTTGCTTAATAGAATGGAAGTTACAAGTGATTATGCCTTCTTAAACTAGGAACCTTGGGTTTTCATAATTACAGTCTGAGACTCTTCACCTTACCTTTATATGTTGAACTTGTACAGTTATCCATGAGCTTTACAACAAATGTTTCATGCTATCACGCCTGTTGATTAGCCAAAACAGCTTAGTTTCAGCTATGTAGCCACCTTTGCCATTATTAGAGTCTTTGTGCAATTATCTAAATATTCTATTACATCTTTTTGGTTGTTCTCTAAAATGTGAGTGGGAAATAGAAAGATTAGTATCAATGCTACGAATAAGTTTATTTCTCATAAGCTTAGCACAACTAAAACCAAGATAGAAGCCATAATTTGTTTCAAAAAAATAGCAATTCTTGGGCTTCCCTGGTGGCTTAGTGGTAAAAATCTGGCTGCCAATGCAGGAGACATGGGTTTGTTCCCTATTCTAGGAAGATCCCACATGCCACAGAGCAACTAATCCATGTGCCGTAACTATTGTGCCTGTGTTCTAGAGCCCAGGGGTGCAACTCTGAGCTCACATGCCCTGGAACCCATACTCTAACATAACTGCAATGAGAATCCTTTGCCTGCAGCTAGAGGGTTGCCCTTGCTCACTGCAACTAGAGAAAGCATGTGCAATGAAGACTCAGTGCAGCCAAAAAGAAATAAATAAAACATTTATTTTTAAAAGTAGCAGTTCTTTGCATTCAGTTGAGAGCAAGGGGATTAAGCTCTCCAGTTGATGCTTAGTTGTAAAGGAAAAAAAAAATTAAAATATGTAAAAAAGCAGAAACACTCAACTTTTAAAATCAAAAACTGTGGTATAATTAAGAATTTTTAATTATTCTGGAAACAGTCCTCCATTATAATGTCCAAGTCTGCTATTTAATATCTGTACATCTGATTTCCTGCACAGTCTTAGGGAACAATCATGTACTAAAATGATGGACTGCCTCCACGACAAAACTCACACAGAGGCAAGTTTTACATTGATGAGCAATCTCAACTCTCTTGACATCTACTAGTATTCTTTTACAGCTCAAAGTAAGGTGGTTAAAAATTGTTTTACTTACTGAAATTATCTCAGAAACTACACCAAAGAAACTAATATTTTGGACCACCTTTTCTCTAACAAGGAAGAACTAAATGGTTACCACATCATCTTGGAATTCGTAATAAGGGAAGGAAATATAGGGCAGAGGCTGATGCATGCTGAAGATTTTAAGAAGCAGATGTCAAAGCTTCAAAGGAAAAGAAGGAGTTATAGCACAGAATGTAAGAGCTCTGCCTACAGATTCAAGAAAAATATAGGTTTGGATGCCAGGTATGCCATTCGCCAGTTGTGTGACATTGAGCAAAATGTTTAACCTCTCTAAATCTCAGCTGTCCTTTACAAAATGAGAATAGTATGAAAAGCACAAAGTGCCTGGGGAAATCGTTTAACTTCTAAACTTGTATTAAAAAAAGAAGTAGTAATTATATATGCCACATAGTTTTCTTGGGAGAATTAACTAAGAAAATTCATGTAAATTACCTAGTACTATGTTTGATAAATAGTAAGCATTTTTTTAAATGCACATATACACAGTCTCAAATTCTAAGGAAGAAGTAAGTTCATGAAAGAAACTAGATAGCTCAGATTTAAAATGAATGTGGAATAAAGGAGGATATGACTAAGAATGAACACGAAAGGCTATCACAAACCTCTAAGGATGGAGTTTTAAAAGGATAGTGCTCAGGAGGAAATGAAGTTATATTTCTAAAGACGAGATTTCTTCAGCTACATTTTTTGGGAAGAAGATGTGGAACAGAATACATGTACTCTTTGGGGACTATTATACAAAGTTACTGAGCTTTCCTGGTGGCTCAGACCTTAAAGAATTTGCCTGCAATGCAGGATGCCGGGGTTTGATCCTTGGGTCAGGAGAATCCCCTGGAGAAGGGAATGGCAACCCATTCCAGTATTCTTGTCTGGAGAATTCTGTGGACAGAGGAGCCTGGCCAGCCACAGTCCCTGATATTGCAAAGAGTTGGACATGACTGAGAGGCTAACACACACACACACACAAAGTTACCAGATGAAAAAGAGAAGACAGAGCTACATGTTTTCTCTTTGAAACCTACATTTCCCAGCAAGAATCATGTTTAACTGGGAAGAGAAGAGGAAGCCAAGCAACGAGAATATGTACCAAAAGATGAATTAGAAGGGAGAGAAGGCGTAGTTGCTGCTTTACATGGACTCAGATCTCCAGTTCCATAGACACGGTGTTGTGTCAGATTTTTCGAGGATCATAAATGCAATTGCTGACATAAAAAATATGTTGCAGAAATCGATTGCTGAAGCTATTCTGACAAACACTGATATGAAGGTAGAGATATGCTCATTTAAATAAATCGGTGATCCACATCTTTATAGATTTTATTGTGCTTTGTAAATCATACGTAGTTTACCTTGATGTTTTCTTGTGTCAAATATTTAATTATTTAAGCCAAATAAGGTGCTGCTGAAGCCAGTCAACAATTAGTAGACATCATCCATTACAAAAAATTTGCTTTATCCCTCTGAAGACAGACAAGTAGGCCAATGAAACTACTTCTTAACCATCCAATAAGGGTTTGAGCATTTTTTATGTGCCTGGTGAACTGAGACTCTAAAGATGACCCCTTCTTTTTATACAGTGAGAAAGACAATCATGTGAGCAGGTTGAAGTTCAAAATATAGTTTGAAATACTAAACATAGGTTCAAGAAAATTGCTACAGGAACACAAAGAGAGGAAATAATAATTTTAAGTTAAGAAATCAAAGAAAGGGAAGGACTGTAGGTAGGGTTACTACTAAAACCACACCCACCTATACTACCAATCAGAACAGACCTCTGATAAATCAGAATATACACAGTCATTGAATGTGCAGCATGATGAAATCAGTGGGTGCCAGCTGAAGGTTTCCACTGGTCAGAGGGAAGGTCTCGTAAAGGCTGAGTCTCAAATAATCTGTGGAATTTGGATAGCTGTAGAATGGCAGGACGGAGAAGGCAATAGCACCCCACTCCAATACACTTGCCTGGAGAATCCCAGGGACAGCGGAGCCTGGTGGGCTGCCGTCTATGGGGTCACACAGAGTCGGACATGACTGAAGTGACTTAGCCTCAGCAGCCTCAGAATGGCAGGAAGAAAATAAACACTGGAAAAAAACAGATTGCCTAATGTGAAACCAAGAATTTTAAGTACATTGAGTAGACTGGTGTGGCTGATGAGTGTAATTTGTGGAAAGATATAGAAGGAAATGTGACTGAGAAAGTTATTGAAGATCATCAGTGACTCCAAATACCAGAATAAGGAGTTTGGATTTAATTCGATAATAACCACAATGATAGTTATGAACTGAGCAAATATAGCTAACAGAAACTTTATATGCTTTATCTCACTTAATTCTTACAATAACCCTTGAAGACTGATATAATTAGGATTTCCACTTTGCAGACTGAGACTTCAAGAGATTTATTAACATACCCAAGTTCGCACAGCTAGTTAAGTGTGAGAATTTAGATTCAAATCTGTGTGAAGTCACTCAGTCGTGTCCGACTCTTTGCGACCCTGTGGACTGTAGCCTGCCAGGCTCCTCTGTCCATGGGATTCTCCAGGCAAGAATGCTGAAGTGGGTTGCCATTTCCTTCTCCAGGGGATCTTCCTGACCCAGGGATCGAACCCGGGTCTCCTGCTTTGCAGGCAGACGCTTTATCCTCTGTGCCACCAGGGAAGCTCTGGAGCTGTCTAAATCCAAACCCTACGGCAAAAGTGACTGAACTGTACATCCTTGATTGTGGAGAAAGTGGGAGCAAGGAACATTTTTTGAGAGGGAGACATAATCAAAACTTTCTGGAAGATAAAATATAGGGGCAATAAATTTCCTGGAAAAGTGAGAAACTGATAGCCGGAAGGCTAGTTAGGAAGGCATTAGTTCAGATGGATGATGGGCACGAGGTCAGTGACAGTGCAGAAAACGGGTTTGATAAAGACATTGGAAAGGGAGAAT
Organism: Nanger dama; assembly: GCA_917880005.1. Classification (NCBI taxonomy): domain Eukaryota; kingdom Metazoa; phylum Chordata; class Mammalia; order Artiodactyla; family Bovidae; genus Nanger; species Nanger dama. The sequence goes on from CAKJTW010000030.1 coordinate 20,329,448, forward strand.
TAGAGGAACTTGGGGATCATTTTCTCTGCTGTATAACAAATTAAGGCAAACTTAGTCACTTTAAGCAGTATACCTGAGTTATCTCAGCTTCTATGGGTCATGAGTCTCAGCATGAGACCCAGCTTAGCTAGGTCTCTGCTCAGAGTCTCACAGGCTACAGCTGAAGTGTTAGTTGGTCTGTGTTCTTATCTGGAGGCTGGATAAATTCTTATCTGGGGAAGACTCTACCTCTAAAGTCACCTGGGTTGTTGGCAGAATTCATTTCTTTGTGGTTATATGATGGAGTTCCCCATTTACTTAGCAGCTGTCAGGGAACACCTCTCAACTGTGAGAGGGCGCTCTCAGACCCTTGCCACAGAACCCTCCCCTCACAACACTGCAGCTCACTTCTTCAAGGGCAACAGAAGAATCTCTGCTGCTTCCTCTGGGCTCAAGGTCAGGGCTACTCAGAGTAATCCCCTTTTGATTGACTCAGAATTGACTAAGGACTTTAATGACATCTGCAAAATTCCTTTGCGTGTTGTTGCTTCAGTCTGTCTGACTCTGCAACCTCATGGACTGTAGCCCTCCAGGCTCCTCTGGCCATGGGATTCTCCAGGCAAGAATAGTGGAGTGGGTTTCCATGCCCTGCTTTAGGGGATCTTCCCAACCAGGGATCAAACCTGTACTTCCTATGTCTCCTGCATTGACAGGCGACTACTAGTGCCCCTTGGGAAGCCCTGTGCCAATATAATGTAACCTAATCATTGGAGTGACATCCATCTATTCACAGGTCCTCCCTATACTCAAGGGATTATTGTGACTTCCCTGGTGGTCCAGTGGTTAAGATTCCACACTTCCACTGCAGGGGCATGGGTTCAATCCCTGGTCAGGGAACTAAGATCCTACATCCCACATGCCATGTGATGCAGCCACAAAAGTAAAAAAAAAAAAAAGGGAAAGGGATTATAGAGAATGTGTTACACCATAGGATAAGAATCGGGCCTGCCAAGTTGCCTACCATGTTTAACAGCTGATTTAACACAGGAGATTGAAATCACTCAACATTTTTAGCCTGAGCAGTGAAGAGAATAGTATTTGACACACAAGAGAAAAAAGTTTTAATGATGAATATGAATCTTGCTAGGAACTGTCCATCTTGAAGTATCTGCTGTATATCCATTTGTCCTAAACTAACTGCATCAGTTTCAACAGCATCTAATGTTTTATTAAATGGTGTGGAGGAGTTTCTGACATCTGGAAGTGATTCTGTCATAAAGTATACATTTTTAAAAATGTTGCAAATGGCCAAGAACTTGAGAATCACTTAGCAAGTTGATTATGTTTTAGATTTGTGTCTTCTTTTTATCTCAGCAACCAATCACAGAGATTTTTTAAAATTGTTTTGATAAATGTTTCTTTTAGACTCTGTTATTTCTGAGAAATAGCCAAACATCTTTTTTCCTCCATGAATGTTTATCTTAAAATATATTCAGTAATAGCCAAATGAGTTGTTAAGCAAGCAGATAAATGAAACACCCCCAAATAACCAAGGAAATAGTAGGATTAGTGCTAATAAAAAGTAGAATATGTATTCTACACTCTCATTTTAAACTATCTGAATTATTCCATGGTGTTGGGTTTACATGCTGATCACATGTTCCCTGGCACATAGTGAAATGCAAAATATTATTTCTTGGCATAGTGTAGAAAAGAAACAGTTACCAAGTATCTTCCTAATGCCAAGCCCTATGCTAGAACTTTCACGTATGCTGTCTCATTTCATTTTAACAATCCTCAAGTGAGGATAATATCAGCCTCATTAGATAAGGCAGTTAAGGCTGAGAAGTCAAAACTTCACCCAAACTAGGCAGTGAAGATAGGCAGGTTTCAGACCTAAATTTATCTTATTTCTCAGGTCTTATTCTTTCCACTATCAATCTTTCTTCACTTCTCAGATTAGCTGTAACTTCGTCTAAGAAGCCTTCCCTGACCACCCACTGCATCTTCCAAGACTGTGTTAGCTGCACATTCCCATCACCATGTTTTCCCGCACAACTGATTAGCGTCAAAGTTCTCAAATTCTATGACTTCTCAGACAGAATCCAAATTCCACGGGCCAAGATCCAAATTCCAGCTTGGCACTTGCTAAGTGCATGAACTTGCAAAATTGACTAAACCTCAAGCTTTTCACTAGTAAAATAGGAATAGTACTAGACCCTGGCTCAAGGTATAGTTGTGAGGATATTTAATGAATTTAAATCCTTATTATTATTATCATTATCCTCATAAGATGCTGCTCCACTTATTATACTGGGTTGCAGTTGCTTATTTATTTTTCTATGTTTCATTCTAGATAATAAAAATTACCCCTTATACAGAGCCTGAATCTTGTTAGCTGTGATTTCCCCAGAGCCTAGCACGGTACCTATCCACCACATAGCTGGCACTCAAAAAGTCTGCTGAGGGAGGGAGAGAGGAAGGAAGAAGACTGCTCATTATATAGGTGTCCTTCCCTTTTCCAAGCACAGCCTTAGTAAGGTCATGAACTGCCATGTTCCTTGCAGCATTATTCGCAATATGGAAACAAATTAAGTTTCCATCAGCAGATTACATACAATGGAAAACTACTCAGCCATGAGAAGGAAGGAAATCCTGCCATTTGCCACAATATGGATGCAACTTGAGGGCATTATGCTAAAACTCAAAGTAGAGCTACCATATGCTCCAGCAATTCCACCCCTGGGTAAGTATCTGAAAAAAAAAAAAACTTATTTGAAAAAATACGTGCACCCCAATGTTCCTAGCAGAATTATAAACATCTTCCACGATATGGAAGCCACCTCAGTGTCCATGGATGAACTTGGAGAGCATTATGCTAACTGAAATAAGTCAGACAGAGAAAGACAAAGCCTAAATACTGTATGGTATCACTTATATACAGACTCTAAATGGCAGTCCACTCCAGTATTCTTGCCTGGAGAATCCCATGGACAGAGAAGCCTAGTAGGTTACAGTCCATGGGGTCACAAAGAGTCTGACACGACTGAGCGACTTCACCTTCACCTTCACCTTCAAAAGAGCCAAAGTCATAAAAACACGGAGTAGAGTGGTGGTTTCCAGGGACTGGGGGAGATGAGGAGATTTTAGTCAAAAGCACAAACTTTTGACTAAAGTTTAAGTCAAAGTTATAAGATGAGAAAGTCCTACAGATCTAATGTACAGCATGGTGATTATACTTAATACTCTATTTATGGGTTTGAAAGTTGCTAAGAGAGTAGATCTTAAATGTTTTCACCACACACACAAAAAATGGTAATTATGTGTAATGATAAAGGTGTGAGCTAAACCACAGTGGTAATCATTTTATAATATATAAGTTATCAAATCAACACCTTAAACTTACACAATGTTACAGGTCAACTATAGCTAAAGAAAACTGAAAAAAAGATAAATAAAGGCATGAGAATATATGCAGATGAAAATAAGCCACTACTGTCCTTGAATTATATTTAAGGATCAGAAGTCTTAGCAAAGTTCATTACAACATCCTTAATGCCTGGAAATTAATATCCTTAACATCTGGAAATTCTAACACTTACATTGTGCCCAGAAAAGCCAAAGCCCAGGCAGTCCCTTCACAAGTGAGCATTCTCCTTCTGCAGGAAAAAAGCTCATCACCCTTATCCCTACAGCCTGAGAGTAATGTGCTCCATGGAATGACCTCCCTATAGCATCAAAACCACTCACAGGACAGTAGGCAGTTCCCAGCCACCACTTGCTCCAGTACTGTTTTGAGAAACGCCCCAGGCTCCCACTATTTATTTTTTCCACTGTTTCTTTTAATGTCAAACAATCAGTTATTTTAACTTAGATGTAATTGACATATAACATTGTATGAGTTTAAGCTGTACAGTGAGTTTATTGGATATATTTCTATACTGCAATATGGCTACAGTTTTACCACTGTAGCATTAGGTGTTGAGAGCATTTAAGGTCTAGTCTCTTAGCAACTCTAACGGATATAATACAATATTGCCAACTATAGTTACTAGGCTGTGCATTAGATCTCCAGTGTTTATCTTCTAACTACAAACTTGCACCCTTTGACCAACATCTCCCCAAGTCCCGACCCACCAGCCCCTGGTAACCACCATTCTACTCTCTGTTTCTATGTGCTTGGATTCCCACTTTTTATTTGCTCCATCTCGGCTACACCTGTTTCCGTTTTGTCACCTTTGGCTCCGAGCAGGCCAGTGCCAGTTTTTATTCTTCCAAGCAAAAGAGCACATTTGAACTTGACTGGATATGACTTGTATATTTGAAGCCCTGCATTCAGGTGAGAACAAAATACCCAAACAAGCATTTTAATTAATATAGGATCAACCAGTTTGGGCACTAGTGCACCACGGTCATAAGAGAGGATTCTTCATATTTTCATATTTCTTATAATAAAGACAAAGTCACAGGTGAAAATGCAAATTAGGCATAAGTAACCACAGGAAAGAGAGATGACTATAAAGCCCTATTCATCTGTGATGCAAAAATCCATTATTAAGAGCAAATCTCCTTGGACAGCCTGTGGATACTGCATAATTCACTGAGCCCAATGGTACTTTGGAGGTGATGGTTAAATATTGAAAATCTGATTGGAAGACAGAGGTGGCTTCCTGCTCTTTTCTGTAATTGCCTTGTCTGATTTTTCTCATGAACCATGTATCACTGGAATTTTTGACCATGATGGAGTGTACTCCCTCCCCACCCTTGGAGAGTTCTTTGCCCTGAAGGCTAGGGCTCCAACCCCATGGGACTCATCTGATGGAGGACTTCATCTGTCTCCACTGCACCTGTCACCCCCTCTTTCCTTGTCAAGCCCCAGGGTGTCATGTGGAACTTACAAGCCTCCCCCTGGCCTGTCCACAGCCCCACCCCTGCTGCCACCCCCTGCCTCTTGCACATTACAGCAGCCTAATGAGTTGAAGAGACAGAGCCGGCCCCGGCTTCTTATTAAAATCACATTCCATTTTCTTCAAATAAGCCCAACTCAGAACAAAAGCGGGGCCTTCTGGGCACAGCCTTTGTTGTGGCTGTTTAATCATAACATTTTGGTGGGACCCAGAAAATTATGATGATTGCTTTCAAGCAATTTGTGATATACATGCTTAGCAGATGATGTAACTGCACGCTACTTTTTGCTATGACACTCTACAAATGCAAACAGATGTATTTCCCATGACCTTAACCCTGACAAATAGAATTGTTTTATGTATTTCCCAGTTAACATTTTTGAGAGCTTCACAAAGCAGTCTCCTAAGGTCTCTGAATACTGTGCTTTTTACACTTCTAACTATTTTAGGTATCTCAGGAATGTGATAACGCTAATGAGGTATTTAGGGTAAGAAAAATAGTGAAAAGCGTATCGGCTCCAACTTTTACAAAAGCTTATTTTAAACATGTAGGCTTCCCTTCAGTTTAGCTCTCAATTAACTGACCAAAATGATAGGAAAGAGCTTTTGAAGCATGATATTTTAACAAAAATAATATTCAAGTGAAGACTGCCGAGAATAAGGTGTTGTATGAATATAGATGTGAAAACCTAGCAAGAAAAATTCGTAATACAATATGAGGTCATTCTACAATGAGCAAATGGGATTTATCCTCAGAGAGTTGGTATATAAAAACCATCCCACCTCAACTGCCATAATTGTCTCAAATAACCATTTCCTCTTGTGCTTTATTCTCCTAAGCTCTAAGCAGACAAAAAGAATGTTGAGTAGCTAGGACAGGCCTTTATTTCTACCTGTAGGTACTTTCCCAGTAGATATTTCTAGTGTTAGACAGCAGATAAGAGCAGTGGTTTTCCATGCTTGAGACGAATATTTTCAAAAATTTGTTACAATTGATTTTTTTTTTTTTAATTACAGCTTCTTATTTTGGAACAGGTTTACAATTACAAGAGATTCTAGAAACACTGCACAGAACTCTCATATATCCTTACCTAGTTTTCCCTAAGGATAGTATCTTACATAACCATAGTGCGTTACCAAAACCAAGAAATTAACCTGGATACAACACTATGCTCAGGAAAAGATCTTATTTGGATTTCACCAGTTTTTGCATGGACTTGTGTGTGTGTGTGTGTGTGGAGGGGTGGGAGGTGGGTACAAGCATGTGATTCTATCAGTGACGTTAACCATCACCATGTTAAGGATACAGAACAGTTCTGTCAATACAAAGAAACTCCTTTGGTTTATGCCTTAGGTTAGTTGTATCCTATCCCCAAAGCTGACACCTGGTAATCACTATCTGCTTCACCATTATGATTTCATTGCTTCAGGAATATTATATCAATGGAAATACAACATATATTGCCCTTTGAGATAGGCTTCTTTCATTCAGCGTAGTTTCTTTAAAATTCACCTAGATTGTTAAATGTATTTATTCCACTTTATTGCTGAGTATTATTCTATAGTATAAGCTGTACCACAGTTCGTCTATCCATTTGCTTGCTGTAGGACATTTGGAGTTGTTTTCAGTTTCTGACCATTACAAAGAAAGTTGTAGTGAATGTTCATGTACAGGTTTTTGTGTGAATCTAACTTTTCTTTCGCTGAGTCATATGGTTTGTGTTTGTTTAACTTGGTAGAAAGCTGTCAAACTTTCCCTGAAATGACTATACCATTTTACACTTCTCATCAGCACATGGCACTATTGGTATGATTTATTTTTGTTATTCTTATATGTGTGTAATAGTGCATAAAGCTTTAATTTGCATTTTCAAAGAGGCTTATGATATTGAACACTGTTTCAGTATGTCCTCTTCAGATAAGTATCCATGCAAGTCTCTTACCGATATTCTAATGGGATTGTTTTCTTACTGTTAAAAGAATTATTTTTGTATTCTGAATACAAATTCATTAACAGAAATGTAATGGGAAGATATTTTCTCTCAGTCTGTGGCTTGCTTTTTCATCCTTTTTAGCAGGCGTTTTACAGAAAACAAAAAATTTATTTCTGATGAAATGAAGCAACAATTTTGTTTCCTCACTAGTGCAAGACAGGGATGGAGGTCAGGTTTCCATAGACAGGTTCCACTAGAGAGGGTCACTGCTTCGTTACTGAAGAACAGTGTTTGTTATGGACTGAATTGTGCTCACCCACAACCAATATGTTGAACTCCTAACCCTCAGTATAACTGCATTTGGAGATAGGGCCTTGATGGGGTAACTAAGGTTAAGTGGGTTGTAAAGATGGAGCCCTAATCCAGTGGGACTGTGTGTGTCAGTCAGTCAGTTGTGTCCGACTCTTTGTGACTCCATAAACTGTATCCCATCAGGCTCCTCTGTCGATGGAATTCTCCAGGCAAGAATACTGGAGTGGCTTGCCATGCCCTTCTCCATGAGATCTTCCAGCCCTAGGGGTCCAACCTGGGTCTCCTGCATAGCAGGCAGACTCTTTACTGACTGAGCCACTAGGGGATCCGATAGGACTTTTTAAAAAGAGAATGAGACTCCCTTTTTCTCTGCACGTGCGTGGGGAAAAAAGTCACGTGGAGACACAGCGAGGAAGGCAGCTTTCTGCAAGGCAGGAATAGAGACCTCCCAGAAACCAACCTTGCTGGCGTGAGTTTGCACTTCTAGCCTCCAGAAGTATGAGATAATGAATTTCGGTTGCTTAAATCACCTAGTCTGCAGTATTCTGTTATGGCAGCTCAAGCAGACTAATAGCGGGATGAAAGTCCGAATTCTACCCACAGGTTTGCAAAGGAAGACCACTGCCTCCTTACTGCAAGGTGTCTGGACAACAGGGTCCTGCCCATGGACTCTCCCCTGCAGTGCCCATCAGGGTGGAGGAGGGGCATGGTTTGCTCAATGTATGCATCTTGCTGCTGCTAAGTCACTTCAATCGTGTCCGACTCTGTGCGACCCCATAGACGGCAGTCCACCAGGCTCCACCGTCCCTGGGATTCTCCAGGCAAGAACACTAGAGTGGGTTGCCATTTCCTTCTCCAATGCATGAAAGTGAAAGTGAAAGTGAAGTCACTCAGTCGTGTCTGACCCTCAGCAACACCACGGACTGCAGCCTTCTAGGCTCCCCCGTCCATAGGATCTTCCAGGCAAGAGTACCGGAGTGGGGTGCCATTGCCTTCTCCGGTATGCATCTTGAGAGCAGACAAATATGAGTGAAGGTTTCTGACTCTCAGACCTTAGTTTTTGCAAAGAACGTTTCACAACTCTTTGGCTGGAAAGTCCCATCTGCATTTGCGGCTTTTTTTTTTTTTTTTGTCTGCACCTGTTTCCAGGTTGTAGGCCTTTCTAGTTCCAAGGACAGGACAAATAGGAGGCAAGAAAAAGCCACAGGGTCTGCACTTTAAGGAAATTCCCCAAGTCCTGAGGTCCCTAGGCAATCTACCATCTCTTCCTCCATTTTTCAGGCTTATATATATATTTTTTCTATTTTCTAAGTCTTTATTCAATTTGTTACAATATTGTTTCTGGGATTTTTTTTTTTTTTTTTAGGTTTTGGCTTTTTGGCCACAAAGCATGTGGGATCTTAGCTCCCAGACCAGAGATCAAACCCATGCTTCCTGCATTGGAAGCACAAAGTCTTAACCATTGGACCGTCAGGGAAGTCCCAAGCTTATGTATTTTGTCAGGGTTTATTTTTTGTGATTAGTGGGAAGAGTAAAATGGAATGTGTTTACCATCTTTCTAAATTTTGGACTCTGTGGGAGAGGGAGAGGGTGGAATGATTTGGGAGAAGGGCATTGAAACATGTATAATATCATATATGAAACGAATCGCCAGTCCAGGTTCGATGCATGATACTGGATGCTTGGGGCTGGTGCACTGAGACGACCCAGAGGGATGGTATAGGGAGGGAGGAGGGAGGGGGACTCAGGATGGGGAACACATGTATACCTGTGGCGGATTCATGTTGATGTATGGCAAAACCAATACAATATAGTAGAGTAATTAACCTCCAATTAAAATAAATAAATTTATATTTAAAAAACAAAACAAAAATATGGAATGTGTTTCCCCTATCATATCCAGAATTGAAGACAACTGATTTTTAAAAAAATAGAGTTAAAAATAAAATTTCAAGAGAGTAATCACAAAATTCTTAGGGTTTCTAGAAATGTCTTTGACTGGAAGACATCTCCAGGATTTACTGACTCAATCTGACGTAGAAGAGCAAACACTGGACTTGGTAGGCTTAGTTCTCCTCTCAGTTTTTATGTGACCTTGGGCAAGTTGCCTCACTTTTCTCTGTTTCAGCTTCTTCCTCTGTCAAAGACATAATTGGACTCTATCTGGATTGGTAAATAGGTTTCATTTCTCAAGCCAACAAAATGAAATAGGAAGACACTTTGAGAAGTCTTCTAAGACCATGATTAGTGAGAAGAAACACTATATTTAATTAGTAATGTCACCCTTAAGCACAAGATAAGATCACAATACCATATTTACTTTGTTTTTTAATCCCTGGACAAGAATATGCCTAAGAATTTTCCCAGGTCCAAAATTCTATGATTTTAATACAAAAAGAAAATTAACTTGAATATGTAGATATTTTAAATGAAGGTTAAAAAGATGAAAATTTATTTTGTAGAAGGAAAGATAAAACATATTAGGAACACAGGATGAAACAGCTGAGAAATTTTATCTTGGCTTCCTGACAGCTGTGGAAAAAGGAAACACACTGGTTATCTAGCTCTACCCTTTCATTTTGCTTCTAGTTATTCTGGTTACCTTTCCTACTTTCTGATGAACTACTAAAATTTTGTTTTCTCTTTTTTTCCTCAGTGAATTTGAAAGCTGTCAAGAGGATTCCATCCCTTTAATGGTGGTTCTTAAATTTTAAAAATAGTTTATGTGTGTCAAGAAGAGTATAAAATCATTCAGCATCAGTATCTCTGTCATTTCAAACAGGATAAAAATATTACTATAAAACCCTAAGTATCCAGTGAAGATTCCTTTTTCTCTTACTGTTGTTTACAGATTTAGTTTCACTTTTTGGATTCTGCGTCATTGACCCTTTTCAGTTTCTCTGCTGGCATCCCAGTCTTCCTCTCTGAGTTCAGTTTTCTTCTTGCTAAATCATACCTTTCCTAGTTCTTTCAGGATGGCTTGTGAGAGAAAAATTTCCTTTATCTTGGTATGTAGAAAAATATTTTCATTCCTTTTTAATGAGTGTATATTAGCAGTGATCACAAGTTAAGCAATCAAACTCACAGAACACACATAACACAGTAAGACTGAATGTATTGTTACATTTCAGATTTATAGAACAATTCAGGAGAAATAGTACTCTTCTTATTGGGGAGGCCCTGAGCTATATATGTACATAGCTTCTTATTCCTCCTCTTACCTGAACAGGATGTGTGAAACAAATAGGGGTACCTTCAGCATGCATGTGGTTTAACTTGGCTCAGAGAGGCCAGTGCCTTGGTTTCCCATCAGTCTTTTATTTTGTTCTTGTCACACAGACCCAAGGTTTATGCACTCACTTACAGGAACCTCTGTCCAGATGGACTCCCACCAATCAACAATTTCACAGTAAATAATGCAGATAATTGTCTCTTAATATGTAACATTCCATATTTATCTTAACTCAGCATGTGTCCAAGAGAATGACGCTGTGAGAAGACATTACTGAGAAGGAATTTTTTTCTTTCCAGGAAAGTCTTTTTTTAAAGTAATTAGAATTGACTTAAAATGTGTATTAATTTCTACTGTATAGCAAAATGATTCAGTTATACATAAATATATGTTTTTTTCATATTTCCATTATGGTTTATCAGAGGATATGGAATCTAGTTCCCTGTGCTCTGCAGTAGGACCTTATTGTTTATCCAGTCTCTAGATAATAGTTTGCATCTACTTGCATCTCAAGAATTGCATTAGCCGTATGTGTTATCTCAATATTTGCATCTCAGACTCCCAGTTTGTCCCTCTTCCACCCCCCCACCTTGGCAACCGCAAGTCTGTTCTCTATGTCTATGTGTCTATTTCTGCCTCATAGATGGGCTCATTTGTGTTATAGTTTAGATTCTACAGATAAGTGATATCATATGGTATTTGTCTTTCTCTTTCTGAATTACTTCATTTAGCATGCTAATTTCTAGGTCCATTCACATTGCTACAAATGGTAGTTTTTATTCTTTTTATGGCTGAGGAGTACTCCATCTGTACCATATTGTCATTATCTATTGCTCTGTCAATGGACATTTAGGTAGTTTCTATATTCTTGGCTATTTGTAGATAGTGCTGCTATAAGAATAGCAGCTTTCTATAAACATAAAAATTATAGTTTTCTCCAAATATATGCCTAGTGATTGCTACATCATATAGCAACTCTATGTTTAGTTTTTTTGAGGAACCTCCAGAATGTTTTCCATAGTAGCTATACCAATTTACATTCTCACCAACTATGTAGGAGGCTTCTCTTTTTCTGTATCTTCTCCAGCATTTGTTATCTGTATACTTTTTAATGAAGGCCATTCTGACTGGTGTGAGATGATACATTATTATAGTTTTGATTTACATTTCTCTAATAATTAGTGAAAGTGAAGTCACTCAGTCATGTCCGACTCTTTGTGACCCCATGGACTGTAGCCCAGGAGGCTTCTCCATCCCTGAGATTCTCCAGGCAAGAATACTGGAGTGGGTTGCTATTTCCTTCTCCAGGGAATCTTCCCGACCCAGGGATCGAACCCAGGTCTCCCACATTGCAGGCAGACACTTTACCCTCTGAGCCACCAGGGAAGCCTAATAATTAGTTACGTTGAGCATCTTTTCATGTACCCATTGGCCATCTGTGTTAGATCATCTACTCATTGTTTGGTTGGATTGCTTGTTTTTTTTGTCATTGGGTTGTATGAGCTCTTTGTATATTTTGGAAATTAGGCCCTTGTCCATTGCATATTTGCAAATATTTTCTCCCAGTCTGTAAGTTGTCTTTTGGTTTTGTTTATGGTTTCGTTTTGTGTATAAAAGCTTATACATTTCAAGAAGTCCCAATTGTTTATTTTTGCTTTTATTTCTATTGCCTTGGGGTACTGTTTATGTTAGAGAATGTTTTACCTATGTTCTCTTCTAGGAGTTTTATGGCATCATGTCTTATGTTTAAGTCTTTGAGCTAATTTGAGTTTATTTTTGTTTATAGTGTGAGGGAGTGTTTTAATTTCATTGATTTACATGCAGCTGTCCAGCTTTCCTAACACCATTTGTTAAAGAGACTGTCTTTTCTGTATTGTGTATTCTTACCTCCTTTGTCAAAGATTAATTGGCCTAGGTGTGTGCAGGAAAGCTTTATTGTGTTTAGGTCTCAGAACTGATGTTATGTTACTCTCAGGTTTTTTAGCCAGGCATGAGATTCTAGATTGAGAGTGATTTTTTTTTTTCTCAGCAATTTGTAAATATAGCTCCACTGTTACCTGATATCTGTAGTTGCCATTGGGAAGTCAGCTGCCTGTCTAATGGTCATTCCTGTAAGAATCTGATTTTTCACTAGTAAATTTTATTATTTTCTATGTATTTTTAATTTCATTATGATGCATCTAAGCACACATTTATTTTAATGTATCCATCTTAGAACATGGATTACATTTTTAATCTGAGGATTTTCAGCACTGAAAAAATGCTTACCAGAATCTCTTCATCTATTGCTTCTCCACTCTTTCCTCTATTCTAATCTTTTTGGAGCTTCTTCTAGACCTCCTCAGTCTACCCTCCATTTATTCAAACTGCCTTTTTCCACAAATTTCTCAGTTCTACTTTTTTACTTTACTACTTAATTGCTTTGATTGTGCCTTCTCTAAAGATTATGCAATTTTATTTCCAGAATTTCTAATAGGCTGTATTTAGAAATGACTGTTATTGTTTCTATCTTACCATAAAAACTTTTTCAGTTGTTCTATTATTTTGACTTCATCTGGAAACGAATGAATGATTTATTCATTATAAATTATCAATATTTTGATGGCTATCTTTTCTTAGCATTTTTTTCTTCATGAATAATGAAATTTAGATTTTCAGGCTTATCTTGAGTAGGAGGAAGTTTTGTCATTAATGAGTTTCTTCCTCCTTCTATCCTTTCTTCTTTCTTTTCCTTTTTTTTTCCCCCTTGGTGGTTTTTCAATTGCTCCCACCCAACCCTGGTAAGCTTCCAAGCTAGAGCTAGATCTTTATCTAGATTAAGATACATCAGGTGTTTTGCCCCATAATGACACGCTAATGGGATAGGGGTAAGATAATGTGATGGGAATTGTGACATTAGAGCACTGGCCACTGAGGCAAAAGTCTTTTTGGCTAACATCCTGGCTTCAAAACTGTGTCTGCATCTTACTTTTCTGGATACTCAGGTGGTGGTAGGCAAGGGGGTGATTTTTGTAAGCTTCCTTTCATGGAATGGTACCCTATACCCTAACTTTAAAGAATGATTCCAGGTCTGATCCCCACTTGCTTGACATCTTAATAGTTTATGACTCCATGGGAGTTATTCTAGTTGCCTCTGTCTTTTTCCAGAACTAGAGTTCAGCAGAACCTCAGGAGTGGCCCCACTTGTTGGTTTGTATTTCTGTTCTCTTCCTGATCCAAAGAACCATTTCTTTGATTCTTTAGAGTGTTAACTATCATTTAAAGTTTCTCTTTTACTATTATTATTTTTTTATAACTGTTACTCCCAAAAGAAGGGAGTGGATCAAAGATCAAAACTTTGTCTTGAACAGAACCAGTATAGCTGTCATTACATAAAATAAAAAATTCTACTTCTTTAGAAACATTTTTTTCTTAATGATACATTTAGTAAAATAATCAAAAAATACTTTAGAGGTGGGTCTTCAAAAGTAAACATGTCTTTCCATCCCTGCCTAAAACCAGATAGCATATTACTTAAATGTTATCCAGTGATGACATTTCTAATGGAATTAGAGCTGTAGTCCAAACAAAAATTTAACTTGGTTTAAGGCTAAAATGTAGGGACTAACCAGCTTCAAATATCCCTCAAATATCACTCTTCTCAGCTAAGCTTTTTGACAGGGCTGAGTATCAGTCAGGCCAAGATTGAGCTCTTTAGAGGAAGTGAAGACACTGTGTTGATTGAAAAGAGATCCATATGCTTTAGGCATATGTTTTAGGCTGTCAGGTGGCAAGACTGACATTCTGTTATTAAAATTCAGGAGCCTGACTTGTATTCTCACCCCAGCAGAAGGCCTTCCCACCTCCCAAAGTGAGCCATAGCAGTGCTTGTGGAAAAGCTACAACTTTTTATTTTAAAAGGTTTCCAATTTTCTCAGAGTCTTAATAGAAACCTCATTTGAGGGTCTTCCATAGCAGAGGGCCCCAACCCCCAGGCCATAAATCGGTATGCCAGTCTACAGCCTGTTAGGAACAGCCACACAGCAGGAGGTGAGAGGCAGGCAAATGAGTGAGCTTCATCCATCACTCTCCATCTAACATTACTGCCTGAACTGTCTCCCCCATCCACCCTGGATCTGTGGAAAAAATCGTCTTCCATGAAACCAGTCACTGGTGCCAAAAGATCAGGGACCACTGTTCCATAGCACTGGAGGAATTTTCTAAAACCTAGAAGGAAAATATTGATAAGAGAAAACCTTAATTCAGAAGGAGTGTCAGAAGGGAGAGACACATGCAGCCCTGCCTGTCCTCTTTATTTAGAAGTGAATGTATATTCAACAAGGAATCTCCATACACCCACCTCACATCAGTTCCTAACAGAGGGTAGGAAGATGATGGTCAGTTGGTTCTTTCCTTGAAGGATTAAGTCATAACAAGACTAAAGCAAAGGGAGAAGCCAGGAAATGACTAGTCATTGTGAAAACTAAAAGACTGAACTAAGGAAGAAGAATGTGGAAGAGAGAAGGAATTTTAAAAATGTATTTAAGAGGCAGACTCCTGATAGACTGTAGTGTAAAAACATAGCAAGGGTTTATGACTTCAGGATGACTCTCACACTTTTGCTTATTTGAAGAGGTGAGTGATGGGGCCATTCATCAGTACAAAGAATTGAGAGGAAGAAAAGGAAAAGGAGCAATAAAGCAAATGGCTCAGTTTTTAAATAGATTGGACTTTAAGTGTTTGGGGAATATCCAACTGGGGAAACTCAGTGGGCAATGAATCCATGGGCCCACATAATACAATGTGGATTACAGGATGGAAACTGTAAATTTTGGAGTCATCAGCACACAAGCATATAGATGAACAGAAAAAGAACTCTAGAGGGGAGAGCAGGAGAGAGTTATCACCTCTCATTGCATGAAAATATCCTCAAGCAGTTTAGGTAAGTGAATAAAAAGCACAGAATTGGCATTTTTAAGATCATGAAGCCACAGGACAGCTATCTACCTTTCTTTGTGTTTGTTATATCTTGGAATTGGCTCAGCACATGTTAAGCAGTGACAGAAAAACCATGTGAACTGAAAGGAAGGATTTGGAACTAGATTCATTTCCTGAAATATGGACTGATGCTGAAGCTGAAGCTCCATTACTTTGACCATCTGATGCAAAGAGCTGATGCTTTGGAAAAGACCCTGGTGCTGGGAAAGATTGATGATAAAAGGAGAAGGGAACAGCAGAGAATGGGATGGTTAGAGAGCATAACCAGCTCAATGAATTTGTTCAACATGAACTTGAGCAAACTCTGGGAGATAGTGAAGGAAGGGAGAGTATGGTGTGTTGCAGTCCATGGGGTCACAAAGAGTTAGACACGACTTGGTGACTTAACAACAGAGGACTTATGTTATTTAAGAGTCCTTTATTTTTAGTTCATATTGTGTGGGGCTGACTCCAAATTCAAATTTCAGTGTTGGCCTTTGACCCCCGACATGGTCAATTAGAAAATGCTATTCCCTATACACAGTAACACAACTGAGAAACTGAACACCAGCATCATTCCCTATACATAGTATTTCTCCACTGATGGTCACAAGATCATAGACGGGCCAAAGGGAGCCTTCCAAGGGACTTTAGCTGAAGTGAAAATGAAGTCTTTATGGAGAAAATATAAGTTAACATGGAGAAGTTGAAATTTGTGATCTACCTAAATATACAGTAATAGAAGAGTTGTTAAATAAATAATGACAACATTTAAAACAATAATAGCTCTGATTCAGTGCTCAGTCAATAAAGTTGGTCATATTTTTGTATGAAAATATTGTTACACAAATGCATATGTGTATATGTAATTCAGGTTATGTTTATGTAGATACAATACATAAATGGATAGATAATAAGGTAGATCGGTAACAAAACTGTTGACATGATTGTGTTAATATTATTGCTGATTCATACAAAAAGTACAAATAACAAGGTTGCCATCGATAAGACTGAAAAGCACAGCTTTTAGAAAAATCATCCATCTATTTTCAGAATGAGATTGTTAAGTGGCATCCATGAGACAAGAACATAGCTTAGCAAGGAGGAATATAATTTTCCACTGAACGGAATGATGCTTCTACTGGGCTGAAGTAACTCTCCAGGCAGAAAATATGGCAGACCTAATGACTCGATAAAGAGCTGGCAAACTTTTTTCCTGTAAAGATTCAGATAGCAAATATGTTTGGCTTTGCAGGCCCTACTGCCTCTGTCACAACCTTTTCATTTTGCCACTCTAGTGTGAAAGCAGTTATAAACAATATGTAAATAAAGGAATGAAGCTGTACTCCAGGAAAATTTTATTTACAAAAAACAGACAGACAATGGATTTGGCCCCTGAGTCATAGTTTGCTGACGCCTGGACTACAGCAATAAAAAGCTTCCTCTCTCTGCAGACCCAGTTGGACTGGAATCCTTTGGATTCACAAGGATTTGTGAAGTCAGAGAGGTTCCATTGCTGAGAGTAAGTTGTCCTGGTACAAGGTAGGAGGCACAAGTCCTTGCTTTCCACGGGCATCTGTGCTGGTACTAGGTACATGGGTTGCAACTGTAGATGCAGAGGGCAGATGATGGTAGCTGGGGGGAGGGCCACACCCCACGACCACCCTCTAATCTCAGGAGGCAATGCCAGTCTTCCAGAACAAGCAGGAGGCAAATTATTTGAGTCTTTGCACCTAACAGTGGTGATACTGACATGACCAGTGGGGATGAGCAAAGATAGCAGAGGAGACATGAATGACGGGAAGACAGCAAGGTGGTGGTCGGGTCGCGGAAAGTGCGAATGAACAGAGGTGGGTTAGACGTGAAGTGAACCAGAAGGGGAACACAGCAGAAAAACTGCGGAGACAAGATGAGAAACCCGAGACCTATCCTGTTCCGATGCAAACACTCAAGATGTATTTTGAGTAGGGCAGTTTTCAAGCCCCAATTTGTAGAGCAGAAGGAGTTGCAACTGTATTTGTTGTCACAGGCTGATGAGGCCAAAGACATAGGATTCATACACATACTAGCTCAAAGCTCCTAAAAATTCAGGAGTCCTTTGAAATGAATTTTAGTTTTATTCATTACAGTATCTTTATTTGTTTGAAAAAATAGTACAGAAAAGTGCAGAATGTTATTCATCCCAACTGATTGGTGTCCAAAAGAGTTAGGTACTTACAATAATCCCATGTTCTCCCCCAGTCTGCCACCAGTGACTCAAGGTTGGTACCATTCTCTGTAACAAAAGACCCAAGAAGCAAGCTTGCTGATGCTATTTAGGAGGGAATCTGCTGATGGAGATAGGCAGGTCTAGCTGAAGAAGTGGAAACTAGTCCTCAGGGACCCTCCCAATCTGTCCCCTGCTACATATTTTAGCCTTCAGTTCAGTTCAGTCACTCAGTCGTGTCCGACTCTTTGTGACCCCATGAATCCCAGCACGCCAGGCCTCCCTGTCCATCACCAACTCCCGGAGTTCACTCAGACTCACGTTCATTGAGTCCGTGATGCCATCCAGCCATCTCATCCTCCGTCGTCCCCTTCTCCTCCTGCCCCCAATCCCTCCCAGCATCAGGGTCTTTTCCAATGAGTCAACTCTTTGCATGAGGTGGCCAAAGTACTGGATTTCCAGCTTTAGCATCATTCCCTCCAAAGAAATTCCAGGGCTGATCTCCTTCAGAATGGACTGGTTGGATCTCCTTGCAGTCCAAGGGACTCTCAAGTGTCTTCTCCAACACCACAGTTCAAAAGCATCAATTCTTCAGTGCTCAGCCTTCTTCACAGTCCAACTCTCACATCCATGTATGACCTCTGGAAAAACCATAGGCTTCACTAAATCTTTGTTGGCAAAGTAATGCCTCTGCTTTTGAATATGCTATCTAGTTTGGTCATAACTTTTCTTCCAAGGAGTAAGTGTCCTTTAATTTCATGGCTGCAGTCACCATCTGCGGTGATTTTGAAGCCCAAAAAATAAAGTCTGACACTGTTTCCACTGTTTCCCTATCTGTTTCCCATGAAGTGATGGGACCAGATGCCATGATCTTCGTTTTCTGAATGTTGAGCTTTAAGACAACTTTTTCACTCTCCTCTTTCACTTTCATCAAGAGGCTTTTGAGTTCCTCTTCACTTTCTGCCATTAGGGTGGTGTCATCTGCATATCTGAGTTATTGATATTTCTCCCGGCAATCTTGATTCCAGCTTGTGCTTCTTCCAGCCCAGCGTTTCTCATGATGTACTCTGCATAGAAGTTAAATAAGCAGGGTGACAATATATAGACTTGACATACTCCTTTTCCTATTTGGAACCAGTCTGTTGTTCCATGTCCAGTTCTAACTGTTGCTTCCTGACCTGCATATAGGTTTCTCAAGAGGCAGGTCAGGTGGTCTGGTATTCCCATCTCTTTCAGAATTTTCCACAATTTATTGTGATCCACACAGTCAAAGGCTTTGGCATAGTCAATAAAGCAAAAATAGATGTTTTTCTGGAACTCTCTTGCTTTTTCCATGATCCAGCGGATGTTGGCAATTTGATCTCTGATTCCTCTGCCTTTTCTATAACCAGCTTGAACATCAGGGAGTTCACGGTTCACGTTTCGCTGAAGCCTGGCTTGGAGAATTTTGAGGATTACTTTACTAGCATGTGAGATGAGTGCAATTGTGTGGCAGTTTGAGCATTCTTTGGCATTGCCTTTCTTTGAGATTGGAATGAAAACTGACCTTTTCCAGTCGTGTGGCCACTGCTGAGTTTTCCAAAGTTGCTGGCATATTGAGTGCAGCACTTTCACAGCATCATCTTTCAGGATTTGAAATAGCTCAACTGGAATTCCATCACCTCCACTAGCTTTGTTCGTAGTGATGCTTTCTAAGGCCCACTTGACTTCACATTCCAGGATGTCTGGCTCTAGATGAGTGATCACACCATCGTGATTATCTTGGTTGTGAAGATCTTTTTGTATAGTTCTTCTATGTATTCTTGCCACCTCTTCTTTTTCTGTCTTTTATGAGTCCATCTTTGCCTCAAATGTTCTGTTGGTGTCTCTAATTTTCTTGAAGAGATCTCTAGTCTTTTCCATTCTGTTTTCCTCTGTTTCTTTGCATTGATCGCTGAAGAAGGCTTTCTTATCTCTTGCCATTCTTTGGAATTCTGCATTCAGACGCTTATATCTTTCCTTTCCTTTTTGCTTTTTGCTTCTCTTCTTTTCACAGCTATTTTAATGCCTCCTCAGACTGCCATTTTGCATTTTTGCATTTCTTTTCCATGGGGATGGTCTTGATCCCTGTCTCCTGTACAATGTCATGAACCTCCATCCATAGCTCATCAGGCACTCTATCAGATCTAGTCCCTTAAATCTATTTCTCACTTCCATTGTATAATCATAAGGGATTTGATTTAGGTCATACCTGAATGGGCTAGTGGTTTTTCCTACTTTCTTCAATTTAAGTCTGAATTTGGCAATAAGGGGTTCATGATCTGAGCCACAGTCAGCTCCTGGTCTTGTTTTTGTTGACTGTATAGAGCTTCCCCATCTTTGGCTGCAAAGAATATAATCAATCTGATTTCAGTGTTGACCATCTGGTGATGTCCATGTGTAGAGTCTTCTCTTGTGTTGTTGGAATAGGGTGTTTGCTATGACCAGTGCATTTTCTTGGCAAAACTCTATTAGTCTTTGCCTTGCTTCATTCCGCATTCCAAGGCCAAATTTGCCTGTTACTCCAGGTGTTTCTTGACTTCCTACTTTTGCATTCCAGTCCCCTATAATGAAAAGGATATCTTTTTTGGGTGTTAGTTCTAAAAGGTCTTGTAGGTCTTCATAGAACCATTCAGCTTCAGCTTCTTCAGTGTTACTGGTTGGGCCATAGACTTGGATTACTGTGATATTGAATGGTTTGGCTTGGAAACGAACAGAGATCATTCTGTAGTTTTTGAGATTGCATCCAAGTACTGCATTTTGGACTCTTTTGTTGACCATGATGGCTCCTCCATTTCTTTTAAGGGATTCATGCCCACAGTAGTAGATATAATGGACATCTGAGTTAGATTCACCCATTCCAGTCCATTTAGTTCACTGATCCTAGAATGGTGACGTTCACTCTTTCAAATTGTATAGCCACTTCCAATTTGCCTTGATTCATGGACCTAACATTCCAGGTTCCTATGCAATATTGCTTTTCACAGCATCAGACCTTGCTTCTATCACCAGTCACATCCACAGCTGGGTATTGGTTTTGCTTTGGCTCCATCCCTTCATTCTTTCTGGAGTTATTTCTCCACTGATCTCCAGTAGCATATTGGGCACCTACTGACCTGGGGAGTTCCTCTTTCAGTATCCTATCATTTTGCCTTTTCATACTGTTCATGGGGTTTTCAGGGCAAGAATGCTGAAGTGGTTTGCCATTCCCTTCTCCAGTGGACCACATTCTGTCAGACCTCTCCACCATGACCCGCCCGTCTTGGGTTTGCCCCACAGGGCATGGCTTAGTTTCATTGAGTTAGACAAGGCTGTGGTCCTAGTGTGATTTGATTGATTAGTTTTCTGTGATTATGGTTTCAGTGTATCTGCCCTCTTGCAACACCTACTGTCTTACTTGGGTTTCTCTTACCTTGGACGTGGGGTATCTCTTCATGGCTGCTCCAGCATAGCGCAGCCACTGCTCCTTATCTTGGACAAGGGGGAATCTCCTCATGCCGCCCCTCCCAACCTTGAATGTGGAATAGCTCCTCTAGGCCCTCCGGCACCCGCGCAGCCACCACTCCTTTTAAGTTAAGCTACATTTTAGCCTTAACTCACACCAATGGCCATGTTGCTTCTCTTGCTCTCATCTTATTGGCTTGCTTTTGGATCTTGGAAAGCACTAGCTTCCTCCTTCCTCAGGGCTTTGCAAGGGCTGTTTCTTCTACTTAGAACGCTCTTCCTTACTCACACTCACACTCCTAGACAGTCTCCAGACCAGGAAGTGCTGTTTTAGGTCCCTAATGGCATTAAGACATAGAGAGATAGCCCTGAGCTGTAAGATGAACTTGTTTCTGGTCTTGGACCAAATTCTATCAAGTTGTGTACTTTGGGTGACTTCACCTTCTCTGAAAATTAATTTACTTATTAGGAAAACAGAGCTAAAAATGTCAACTGCACCTCACCCACAGAGACGTCAGAGAATTGCATGATATTGCAGTGAGAACATGCATCAAATGGTACAAGGCACTATCTTTGGAAACCTCCATAAGAGCCTTTCTATTACTCAGCCCAAAGCTCCCTCTCAGCCTTTCCTCACATTCTCTTTCCTTTTTATGGTAGGGACCAGAGATTCAACCTGCTTTCCTCTCCTGTGATAACTGTCACCACCCACTCCATCCTTTGAATCATGTTGCTTCAAGTATAGTTGCTCTCCCTACCTACAATCATATTTGCTGACCTCAAACACACAAGTTGTTTGACTGCTAATTAGATCCAGGAAACAAACAGAGTCAACTTGGCATTGTGAGTCATAGAGCTCTGGAGACTTTTTATGGTTCTTCATCCATGTTTCATTTCATAGTAATTGAAACACCCTTGAACTTCTGTCTTCTAGCTTCCTTCTCAAGATGAAGCTCAACAAAACTTCTTTACCCTTTGACCCCGATAAGAGCAAAACACTAAGATCTTTTCTTCCAGGATGCTCTTCTTCCTTGACTGAGAATGTTGTCCAAGAAGAAAGATAATCTCCTTGTTCTAGGTATAATTTGCCACTGGAAGCCTCCAGCTCAGGTAATTCCATGAAATTTTGACCCACATGGGAATGGTCTGAAAGAAGAGATAAAACACACGGCCTGGCTAAATGAACACAGTGCTCTTTCTAGCTGATCCCAGTCAGGTCCCAGAGTTCTACCCAGGCTAGTCTTTTAGACAGACATCATCAAGCAAGAGCTCAGTTGGTAAAGAATCTGCCTGCAGTGCAGGAGACCTGGGTTCGATCCCTGGGTTGGGATGATCCCCTGGAGATGGAAATGGCAACCCACTCCAGTATCCTTGCCTGGAAAATCTCATGGACAGAGGAGCCTGGTGGGCTGCGGTCCATGGGGTCACAAAGAGTCAGGCATGACTGAGCGACTAACACTTACTTTACATCAAGCAAGAGCTGGCAAATGAGACAAAGCCAATTAGTTGTAAACACCTCTGAGGCAAAACCTTTCTTCCAAAGTTCATTCTTAAAGTCTTGGCGCAACCTTGTCCATAAAACCTTCTGTTATGCCAGAATTGGAAAGTGCCTCAACTCTGTAATTTGTACTTATTTTAGCCCCCTGGTGTCCAGTTCAGGTTGGTAGATTGCTCTAAGAAAAAATTATTAAATGGAGCAATTCTCTTTGAGTAGACAACGTATAGGCCGGGATGACCCTTATGAGGTGACTTGGTCTTTCCAGGTGGCTCAGTGGTGAAGAGCCAGTTCAGGAGACACAAGAGAAATGGGTTCAATCTCTGGGTCAGGAGATCCCTTGGAGTAGGAAATAGTAACCCACTCCAGTATTCTTGCCTGGAAAATCCCATGGACAGAGGAACCTGGCGGGCTACCAGCCATGGGATCACAAAAATCAGACAGAACTGAGCATAGCACACACACACACCAAAGCAGTTTTGTGCTTTCTTTCCTGTGATTGCCATTTAGGTGCCAGGAACAGAGGATTTTGCAGCCATCCTTGAGGACCTGCACAAATCTGCTGTCATTTCCTTCCTTGTTGGCTGAATCAGATTCCACTTGGGTATTCATAGGGTTTCATTTGCTCTGATTAGGCATCTCCATTCTGATTGGTAGGTGCTAGGCTATATCACTTTCATGCATTGGAGAAGGAAATGGCAACCCACTCCAGTGTTCTTGCCTGGAGAACCCCAGGAACAGGGGAGCCTGGTGGGCTGCTGTCTATGGGGTTGCACAGAGTCAGACACAACTAAAGCAACTTAGCAGCAGCAGCAGCAGCAGCAGCAGCAGCAGCAGGCTATATCTGATGCTGAGTATTTTGAATAGCACTCTTGTTTTTCACACTCCATAGAAAAGGATAAGGAAAGGGACTCCTCCTTACCCCCAAGGAATGAACTACAGTTTGTATAAGCCAATCTAAGTGACATCATTCCCCTTGTCAGTGACTGGTTTAGGTTTTACCAGGTAGCCCCATTCTAACCAATGAAAGAATAAGTCTAATGGGGAAACTTTCGGAAAATGTCTTCATTCTTAAAAAAGATGTCTTATAGGATTCACAATACAGTTGGTGGATTGAATACATGTATTCACCACTGGTTCCTTCAAAGCCCCACTAAAAGGACAATAATGAGGTACTTTCCTGGCTGTGCAGTGATTAAGACTCTGTGCTTCGAAGTCAGGGGTTTCTAGTTGAATCCTTTGTGAGGAATTAAGATCCCACATGCCATGTGGCTTGGTCAAAAGTGTCAGGAAAGAAATTTTCTTTAAAGAATAAATCTGTAAGAACAAGGAAAGTAGGGTAGAAGACCAACAAAATTTTAAATGCTAAACATTTAAAAGTAGGAACCCACTGCAGATCTAAGAATCCTAAGCCATCAGGGGAAAGTTGAGGGGGAAAAAAAAATCAGTTTCACAAGAATTCTAAAAACATCAGAAAAAGGAAGAAATTCTGGTCACAGAGGTAAAGACCAGGCTAAAAACAACGGAAGTTTGAAAAATCTGTTAAAAGGGGAAAAAAGACTTCTAAAATCCCCTCTGTACATCTAATTACCTCTTCCAGTACTAACAGGCTACTTTCCAGGAGGGGACAGAGAACCTCTCATTTAGGGAACACCAAGAAAAGTTGAAGATGGAGGTGAAGTGGGGCATACCAAGGAAATAAGTGAAATTCTACAAATTCATTATTGAGATCCTCAGACCTCTTCCACAAGTCGTGTTCCCAACATGCTGGTAGCCCCAGAATTATATCCTCCAAGCAGGATTCTTCTCTGGGTAATCTTTGCTAAGAAAAGGGGGAGAAAAAAAACACTAAAGATCATATTATCAAGGATTCCTCTAGTAAATCTTCCCTGCCAGATCACACAGCATTGAAGCTCTCAGTTAATAAGATCCAGTTATGTGTAAATAATTTCAACTAGCTTTTTAGCAGCCCACTCTTAACTAAGCTTAGACTGTAAAGGATCATAAGAGGAAGTCTCTAACATGAAGAACAGAGTCTAAGGCAAATATGGAAAAACAGTTTGGAAGAGACAGCTATGATACAGGAGGAAAAAACTTCAAGGAACTATAGTTGATGTCCTCAGAGAGGTAAGAGTGTATTTTGCATCTAGATACAAGGAACAAAATGCTATTTTTTACAAAAGACATGAGGGAGAAATTCAAAGAATAAAAAATACCTCTTGAAAATTAAAAATGAGAGAGTGTTTTCAATAAAAGGATTAGATTTTAAAACTGAGGAAATCTTCCTAAAAATAAATCAAGAAGTGAAACAAAGTGGACAGAGGAAGAGCAATAATAGAGCAAAAAATGTACAGTGGCCAAATAATAGAATTCTAGAAAAGAGAAAGCAAGCCTAGTGGGATATAAAATGAAAGAATAACTTTTTAAAATCCCATTATCAGAGGTTATAAGTTTCCAGGGTCCTGTGCTGTGCTGTGCTTAGTCACTGAGTTACGTCCAACTTTTTGTGACCCCGTGGACTATTGCCCGCCAGGCTCCTCTGTCCATGGGGATTCTCCAGGCAAGAATACTAGAGTGGGTTGCCATGCTCTCCTGCAGGGGATCTTCCCAACCCAGGGATCAAAGCCAGGTCTCCCACATTGCCGGCAGATTTTTTACCATCTGAGCCACCAGGGAAGCCCAAGAATACTGGAGGGGGTAGCCTATCCCTTCTCCAGAGGATCTTCCTGACCCAGGAATGGAACCAGTATCTCCTACATTGCACGTAGATTCTTTACCAGTTGAGCTACCAGAGAGGCTCAGGGTGCTACTAAGTGCCAGATAATAAAAATAGGTCCATACTAAGACATTGACACATCGTCATGAAATTTCAAAGCACTGGGGATCTATTTATAGAGGTGGAGGAAATCATATTACATATTAAGGAACAAGAAACAAAATGACATTGGATTTCCCTACAGTAACATATGAAGCTGGGAGGTTGTAGAGTCTTCAAACCTCTCAGTGAAAATTACAAACTATATACCCAGCCGAACTATTAAATATTAGAACACAACAAGATATTTGCAACTATTCAAGGTCTCAAAAATGTATTTCCCATGTACACTGTCTCTGAAAGCTACTAGAGGATTTACTCTACCAAGGGAATAATCCAAGTGAATTGAAGACAAGAAATCTGGAAAGCAGGGTATTCAACACAAAAAAATAGACCCAGGAGACTCCAGGATGATGGTGGAGACAGACTTCAGGATGGGAACTGGGTGGGGGAACCTAGAGAGAAATTAGTCTATATTGGTGCCATTTAGGAGATTCTGGAGGATATATCTCTGAGAAAATAAGGTTGATAAATGGTGCTGTTAAAGGAATCTGGCATCAATGATGGAACAAGCCTTTGCCAAAATCCAAGATGTTGAGTATAGCAAATAGCTATATTATATACTCTGTCTTTATAAAATGAAACTCTGTCTATGATGACATCACAGAACCATCCCTAAAAACATCCTGGTCTCCAGACATTGTATTATGTGAGATAATAAATAGTCCCTAGCTTAAATCAGCTTCAATTGGCTTTTCTATTCCTTGCGGCCAAAATCATCCAACTGATACAGAGACTCTCAAGTTCCTTCAGGAGAAAGGGGGTAGGGTGCTTGACAATAGTCTGGAAAAAGCATCATGAATTAGGAAGCGCTCTCAGTCACGTGAACACTCTTACTAATTTTCTCTCTTCAATCTCCTTTCTTTAGCCATCATTTCCTCTGCTTACTCATTGCCTGCTTTTTTTTTTTTTTTTTTTAAAGTAAATGGCTGGTCACAACCCTCATCTATTTAATGGCTTCTTTTCCATTTCTGCTGCCATTGTTAAAATGCATGTTTTCTATTGTTTTCTTTTTTGCCATTGTAGTTGTTTTATTCTCTTCTTTTTAAAATTTTATTGGAGTATAGTTGCTTTACAATGTTGTGTTAGTTTCTGCTAGACAGCAAAGTAAATCAGTTACACATATACATATATTCACTCATTTTTAGATTTCCTTCTCATTTAGGTCACCATAGAACAATGAGTAGAGTTCCCTGTGCTAAACAGTAGGTTCTCATTATTTATCTATTTTATACGTAGTAGTGTATATATGTCAATCCCAATCTCCCAATTCACGCCCCTCCTCTTTCCCCCTTGATAACTGAGTTTGTTCTCTATGCCTGTGTACTTATTTCTGCTTTGCCAATAAGTTCACACTGTACCAATTTTCTGGATTCCACCTATAAGCAATATTATATGATATTTGTTTTTCTCTTTCTGACTTACTTCACTCTGTATGACTGTCTCTCAGTCCATCCACATCTCTGCAAATGGAACTGTTTCATTCCTTTTTATGAGTATTATTCCATTGTATATATATGCCACATCTCCTTCATCCACATGTCTGTCAATGGGCATTTCGGTGCTTCTATGTCCTGGCTATTGTAAAGAGTGTGGCAATGAACACTGAGGTAAATGCATCTTCTCAAATTATGGTTTCTCTGGATATATGCCTAGGAGTGGGATTGCTGTGTCATATGATGGCTCTATTTTTAGCTTTTTAAGGAAGCTCCATATGCTGTTTGTTCTCCATAGTGGCTGCACCAAATTACATTCCCCAGCAGCAGTGTAGGAGGGTTCCCTTTTCTCCACACCCTCTCCTGAATTTTTTGTTTATAGACTTTTTGAGGATGACCCTTCTGACTGGTATGAGGTGATAACTCACTGTAGTTTAGATTTGCATTTCTCTAATAATTAGCAACGCTGAGCATCTTTTCATGTGCCTTTTGGCCATCAGTGTATCTTGTTTGGAGAAATGTCTATTTAGAACTTATGCCCATTTTGTGATTGGGCCATTTGTTTTTTGATATTGAATTGGTTGATCTGTTTTCATATTTTGGAGAATAATCCCTTAATTGCTTCATTTGCAAACATTCTAGCAATTTCTTAATAAAGTAAATAGGATAGGTCCAGCTCATATTTTAATGCCAGCCCACATGATGTCTCAGACTTTTTTGATTGGGTCCCCCCTCATTACTCTTCCCACCTCTGATCCCATCAGCTGGTGTTCCTGGGGGAAAAGAAAATAGTACCCGAGTCATGGTGACATAAAACTTGCCTCCTCCACCCACCCACCATCTCAACAGAGACTACTGAGAGAAGGATGGAGACATTTCTTCTTAGAACAGGGCTGCAGAATAGGTTGACTTAATAAATCTCAGATAACTGATTGCCTTTTTGAGACAGAAAAAAAAAAAGAGAGACAGAGAGAGAATACATAAATTCCTTCTATGCTACCTCACAAGAAAGGCATTTTAAAGCCCAAACCACAACTTCCTGCTACGATCATGTTCTTGTGGTTTCATTGGAAATGAAATACAGCAGCTTCCCACCACTTCTATAATATCCATTCTGGAAATATTATACCCCTCGGGTAGTTTCATCTTCAGGCAAAAGAAATCCCATTTCCTTACACCGTCATTTTGAGGACTGAGGGGAAAAACTCATTTATCACATTTATAAAACTTCCCCAAAATGAATGTATAGGTCAGTTTTTATTCAAAAATCATGAAGGCATTATGTAAATGTCAAAGGCTATATTTTAAGTTATGTCATTTTTATTCATAGATTATGTACTGATGCAATTTAAATATGTAAAATCTTTTGTACTGGTATTGGTCATAAATACACAGACCATTTCCTGTGGTAGCCGGAAATTCATGATTGGTGATAGAATAATATATAGATTTACATATAGATATATAGTACATTATAGAGAGATATACCTAGATAAAACTCATGTGGCCTTAAGTACATATAAACTTGATGATAGCTTAGTATATGTGTATCTACTTCTAGATAATACAAACATGCCTTGTGTATATATAAGAGATTTGAGTGTGTATATGTAGATATGTTGACAGAGGGTGATAAAGCAACATTTTTAAGGGGAAGTATTAATATGTTCTAAAAACATGTTATCATTATAAATATATTATTTGGAAATGCCTTTAGCTCTGTGTCAGCCCCACAAAAATATAGAATCAGCCTGACAATGGGACCATGGCAGATTCATTAAGGCTTATTCAAGTGTTGGGACTCTCTCACTTGCAGCTTGTGTTAAGTCCAGTCTATGGTTAGTAAAAGCTCCTGTGTACTGAGGCTCTACCAAATGTTAGGGACAATGCCAAGGGCTTTTTATTTCATTTAATTTAGCAAAGAACAGAGGAACCTGGCCTATATCCAAGCATGGTAAAATCTTCCCTTACATTCTCATAGTTGGTCCTCTCTCTCATCCAAGCTCCCATCACCCCAGACCTGCCTGTCACTGCACACCTGAGCTCGGCATCTGTGCTGTTGTGCTCTCCTCCATCCCTCTCCCCTGACATTTTCCCCTCCTTTTTTCCCCACAGTGACTTCTCTTTGAGATCTCACATCAGCCCTTGAGTTTGGGGGGACAGACACTGTCTTCTTCCCTACAGTTCTTCCTGTTTTCTGTATGGGGGAAAGAAATCACTTGCAGAACATGGGCTTAGCAAAATCTGATTTCCACCATTCCTACTTTAGGTGTTCTTGGCTAACCTGGTGTGAGCTTCATCATCTGGGAAGTTACACGCGTAGGCAGATGATTTCCGAGATTCATCTTCCAACAGTCCAATTCTGCCCTCTCCAAAGCTCACCCAGTCTCCACTCATGGGGTTGTAGTGACTGTGGGGAGGTAAGATTGGGGAAGTTATCAGCAACTCCTCAAGGTATTAGCAGAGGCCCACCCCTTTGAGATACACCATTCCCTTTGAGAGAGGGGGTCGTGGGGGCTTTCTGGTTCCATCAGTTTGAGAATAAGCTGATCTCAACATACATAACCAAGGACTTCCCTGGTGCTCCAGTGGCTAAGACTCCCTGCTTCCAATGCAGGGGGCCTGAGATTTGATCCTTAGTGAGGGAACTAGATCCCACATGCCACAAAGAAGGCCTGGCTCAGCCAAATAAAATATTAAAAAAAAATTTTTTTAACATATACAACTAAGAAGCATATATCAATACAAAGGAGTGAGACTATGTTCTCATTGCAGCCTATAAAGTTACTAAGGTCAAGCACTTCTTATTTCTTCATCTCACACAGGACAGAGGTATGTCCTCAGCCAATGCAGCCTTGAATGCATCCTTGGCTTCTTAGCTGATCTGAACACCAGCTGGTTGGGGAGAAGGGAGTGTGCTCATTTTTATTAATATGATTGTTTACATCAATTGCCCAGTCAATTCACATTACTGCGTTTTCTCAATCTAATGTTGAAAAACATTTTATTTTATAGGAAGATGTTAATGCTCTACCACCACATCCAGTTCTCCCACAGGACACTTCACTTTCGTGGTTTAGAGTTTTTATTTATGTATTTGGCTGCACCTGGTCCTTGTTGCCATGTCCAGGACATCTGCGGTGGCCTGCGGGCTCTTAATTGTAGCATGTGAGCGCTAGTTCCCTGACCAGGAATCGAACCTGCACCCCTACACTGGGAGTGCAGAGTCTTAACCCCTGGACCACCAGGGAAATCACCACTTTTGTGTTTTAAAGCAGAATACTATTTTTAAAAAAATAAAACAAAGTAGGCATATATAAATTTACCAGCCCTCTTTATCTTTTCTACCCATTTCTTCATTACAAAGATAGACGTAACTTCTAAGAGTGGGACGGTAACAGAAGGAAGAAACCCTGTGAACAGGGCAGCTGTTCCTAATTATAAATCATTAAGGAAGAAAGCAGCCTATTAATTCAGAGCAACTGCAAAAACCAATCATGGAGCATAAAATCCTATCTTTCTCTGTCTTTGCCAAATTAAGTCATTGTTCTAGACTCTCCATCCTAAATCAGGGTGATGTTATGGACCTGCCCATGGTTACCTGCAGAAAAAATTCTAAGTAGTTCAGTTCAGTTCAGTCACTCAGTCATGTCCGACTCTTTGCAACCTCATGGACTGCAGCACACCAGGCTTCCCTGTCCATCACCAACTCCCAGAGTTTATTCAAACTCATGTTCCTTGAGTCAGTGATGCCATCCAACCACCTCATCCTCTGTCGTCCCCTTCTCCTTCCACCTTCAATCTTTCCCAGCATCAGGGTCTTTTCAAATGAATCAGTTCTTCGCATCAGGTGGCCAAAGTATTGGAGTTTCAGCTTCAACATCAGTCCTTCAGATGAATATTCAGGACTGATTTCCTTTAGGATGGACTGGTTGGATCTCCCTAAGCTGTTACTGTAAGGTAATTTTACCTGTGGAATCCATCCACACAGGTAACATATACAAAATTAGAAATGTGAGTTACTTTAAACACGAAGTCACTGACTCCACAGAGCAATGTTTTCATCTAAATCTCCTTTAGATTTCTATAACTGTGTTTGACTTAACAACATTTTTCTCATCATAAAAAATAATATTAAGTTTTTCTCATTATAAAAAACAATCTATGCTTGAAGTAGAAAATGTTAGGCCTAGAAGACTATAAAAATCATCTTATTTTTCATCCTATCCTCTTATAAATGTTATTATTTTAGAATATATTCCTCCACTTTTTCTATTATATAATGTCCTTTTTACAAAGTACTCCTCACTGTACATATAACATCTTTCTTTCTCTTAATGGAATTGTATGCATGTTGTATGTATTAAAGATTTCTCATAACCTTATTTTAATGGCTGCAAAGTAGCCCATTAAATGGTTGTATCATAACTTTTAAAAAAACCTATTGTTACACATTTAGGTAGTTTCCAATTTCTACAATTAACATTAAAAACATGGCTTCAGTGACTCATGGTTGATAAATTTTTGCATGCATCCAGGACCATTTCCTCCTGCCCTGTTCTTCAAGATTGATATGCTAGGTCAAAGTTTGCAAAATTTTGATACTCTAAAAGTTATTCACGGAAGATACGTTATACCAAGAATTTTGTTGTAAGAAACAGAAATGTTGTGCCAATTCTATTTTTTAGAATCTTAGATTCTTTGAGTAAATTAAAGGAAATTACTTCTGGAGAGTCTAATTTAAATGTTGTGGAGTGGAGCCCAGGCCAGGCACATATTTTTTTAAGTTGTAGAGCTGAGTTTACAGTCCAGTTAGGGCTGAGGACCCCTGGGGCTTCTTAATGAGCTCCTGATCTACCCAGGAATTTTACTTTCAGGGGAGAAGTAACTGTGCTGACACACAATTTTTACAAATCCCATAAAAATCAAAAAAAAAAAAAAAAAAAAAAAAACCATGACTAGCCCAGACATTTTTTTGAGCAATGCAACTATGAGCCCTCATAAATGAATTTTATAGAGCATCTTTGTCTGGGTACATCCATATGTAAGCACACATACATTAAACATCCAAGTGACAGCAGTGATTGATGAGAAGAATGTAAATTGCACTCCCCACCCCGTCACCTTCCTACTTCAGAGCCCAAGAACAAATCTACAGCAAACACATGACGTGACCATATTCACCTCTAATCTTGTCATCTTAGTTTTCAAGGAATTTTTTTAAAAGGAATGGGTGAATAAAAAGAATTGCAAAGAGACTTCCCTGGTGGTTCAGTGGTTAAAACTCCATGCTTCCAATGCAGGGAGTATGGGTTTCATCCCTGGTTGGGGAGCTGAGATCCCACATGCCTCTTAGCTAAAGAAAAACAAAACATAGAATGGAAACAATATTGTAAGAAATTCAATAAAGACCTTTAAAAAGAATGGTCCACTTTAAAAAAAATCTTAAAAACAAAAAGCACTGGATGAGATCTGACTACTTTCTCTTTAGAAGCTGTAGTGATCTCTTAGAACATTATAATCCTCATCATCCTAAAGAAATTAGATTAGCATCACCCTGCTCTCTGCTTCCAGGCCCCTTTGACAGTAATAACTGCCACCCCATCTCCCCTCCCCCCACTAGTCCAATCTACTGGGGATATTGATGTCATGTGGCAAATAATGCCTCTGCCCCACCCCCCAGCCCCCTAGTAGAATGTCTGTCCATTTATATCTTTAGTCTTCTCTCATCATTTATCCCATTTGAGCTCAGGCGTTTGTATTCAACTCTAAATACGTCCCCAATTCCCAATGAGAAGACTAGCCATGCCAGCTTAAGTTACATAAAGATCCATTTACAAAAAAACAGGAACTATTTGTGTCCAAAAATGTTGGCTTATATCATCTTCAACCATTTCCTACAGAAGACAGCTGCACTCTGACTAATAGTAAAAATAAAACCTAACATTCACTAAGTCGGTCATTTAATAAGCCGGGTCCTCTATGAAGGGCATCCTATGTATTCTTTTCAGTATTTACCCATTATCTATGTTATAGTGGAGGAAACTGAGGCTTAGAGAGGTCAGGGCATTTATTTAAGGTTATGCATCTTGTAGGCAACAATGAACTCAAGCAAGAGATCCACCATTTAACTTGAACACCAACACGTGTATTCACTACACTTGTCAATATAGTCTGTCATTGAGGGTTATCCATTCTCCCTCTCCAAGATATCTTTTAGCAAAATTCTTCTAACAATGTTCCCCCATATACTATTTAGAATTATATTAAAGGAACAATCTCTTTTATGAGAGTAAACCACAGAAACTTTCAGTGTTTTAGCAAAGATGGATAGAAGAATAGTGTCCAGTGAGGGGGAGAATCAAATATCTGTTCATGTGTCCATATCAATCACAATGTTTTTCTGCCAAAGGTCTTGTTTTGCCTTCAAAAGGCAGTCTGGGGACTTCCTGGAGATCCAGTGGTTAAGAATCTGCCTCTTGATGCAGGGGATACAGGTCCAATCCCCGGTTGGTGAACTAATATCCCACATGCCACAGAGCAACTAAGCCTGTGCGACAGCTACTGAGCCCACACGTCACGACTAGAGAAGCTCACACACTGCAGTGAAGAGCTTGCCTGCCACGATCAGGCTTGCCACAGAAAAGACCCTATGTGCTGCAGCTAAGACCTGGCATGGCTGAATAAAATCCATCAATAAATGTTTTTTAACTATTATTTTTATGCTTGTCCATATCCTTGCACAAGCTTACCCCATCTTATTGCACTTTGCTTTTTGTACTTCACAGATATTGCATTTGTTTTTTTAAATACAAATGGAAGGTTCATGTCAACCTTGGATTTTCAGAAGATGGTTAGCATTTTTTATCATTAAAGTGTTTTTAATTAAAGTATGTAAATTTCTTAACATACTTAATACACTATAATATAGTATAAACATAACTTGTATATGCATCAGGAAACCAAAAATCATGTACTCACTTTATTGTGATATTCACTTTATTGTAGTGATCTGCAACAGAACCTGCAATACCTCTGAGGGTACCCGGACCTCTTCTTTCTGTTGATACCAAGTCTATGAACCTATCAGGGGCTTCTCAGGTGGCTCAGTGGTAAAGAATCTGCCTGGCAGTGCAAGGAGTTGAGGGTTCGATCCCTGGATCGGGAAGACCCCTGAAGGAGGAAGTGGCAACCCATTCCAGTATTCTTGCCTGGAGAATTCCATGGACAGAGAAGCCTGGTGGGCTATAATCCACGGAGTTGCAAAGAGTTGGACACAACTGAGCAACTGAGCACACACCCATGAATCCATCAATACTACACTCATGCCCTGTACGCGCGGAATCTGTTGCCCATTTACTGCCAGAGACAGTAATCCCCTCTTCCCATAAATTTCTGGTTCACCCAGCTGCACAAAATCCACTTAGACAAGGACCAAAATAGGCTGTGAGTATCTACTGTATGTGTACACTATACTTGTGGTGGAGAAGAGCATAATGTAAAGGAAAAAAATATAAGAACGAGCAAAATACATAGTGGGAGAGGAGGAAAGCAGATTAAGCACAATCTTGGCCAAATTGCTTCATTTCTGACTCTCAGTTTCTTCATCTTTCAAGTGAAGAGGATAGGTTAAACAAACTGGGTTCTCATTTCTTGTACATCTTTAACATCGTTCATTCTCTGCAACACTGTCAGTGCTCAATTAGCAGTGCTGAATTGACTGCTAATTCGCAAAAGAACAAAAAGGAAAGGATTGTGTCTAAACCCTAAACACACATAATTATTACTTAGCTTCGTGTTTTGCCAGAAATGCAAAGCTTCACTGAAATTCTAATTTAGCTTGGCTTGGTGATTTGAGATGAGAGTAATCTTCACACCAAAACCTTATTCAAGAATCCAAACTGAAGGAAGCCAAGTCTTTCTGAAGATGCTCCCTTACTTTTCATTCACTCCTAAAGCTCTGTCCCTCTGGCTCTTACTCTGAAAGTCTTTTTACATTACAGTGATGTGCTGGTTGTCAAACACAATGTTGACTTTGTATCCTGCAATCTAATTAAATTCACTTACTAGTTTAGGAATTCATTTGTGGATTCCCCTTGGAATTTTCTGCATGGGAATCTTAGCATCTGAAAATATGCTTGCCTTTATTTCTTGCATTATACTGGCTAAGCTATCCAATACAATGTTGAGCATTGAAAGTGGGTATCTTTCCATAGTTCATACTTTTAGGGGGAAAGGCATTCAGTGTTTCACATTAAGTATGATGTTAGCTAGGTGTTTCTCTAGGTGCCTTTTATTAGGTTAAGAAGGTTTCCTTCTATTCCTAGCCTGCCAAGAGTCTTTCTTTTGAATGGATGCTGAATTTTGTCAAATACTGATTCTGTATTTGATATGATCATATGATTGTTCTCCTTTATATGCAGTTTCTTAATACGGTATTTTATGGAGCTTTATTGGGCTTCCTGGGTGGCTCAGAGGTTAAAATGTCTGCCTGCAATGCGAGAGACCTGGGTTTGATCCTTGGGTCGGGAAGATTTCCTGGAGAAAGAAATGGCAACCCACTCTAGTATTCTTGCCTGGAGAATCCCATGGACGGAGGAGGCTGGTGGGCTACAGTTCACGGGGTTGCAAAGAGTCGGACACGACTGAGTGACTCCATTTTCTTTCTTTCCACTGCATTTATGGTCATGAGGTATATTTGGCCGGCAGTGGATTTTTGTTTGTTTTGTTGTAGTACTATCTTTGTCTAAGTTTGGTAACTTGGTAGTGCTGGCCTATAAACTGAGCTGAGAGTGTTCTCCTCTAATTTCTTGAAGAGATCATATAGAATTGGCATTAATTCTTCTTTAAATATTTGGTAGAATGTGCCAGTGCAACCATCTGTGCCTGAAGATTGCTTTTTTGAAACTTTTAACTACAAATTCAAATTTTTAAACTGGTATAGAATTATTTGAGTTATCTGTTTCATCTTGAGTGAGTTCTGGTGGTGTGTTGTTTTCAAGGAATTACTCTATTCCATTTATGTGTTTAAATTTATGTCAA
The DNA here is from genome assembly GCA_917880005.1 of Nanger dama. Taxonomy (NCBI): domain Eukaryota; kingdom Metazoa; phylum Chordata; class Mammalia; order Artiodactyla; family Bovidae; genus Nanger; species Nanger dama. Next base: position 20,365,284 of record CAKJTW010000030.1, read on the forward strand.
CAGAGTTGTTTTTAGTATCCCCTTAATACCTCTTTAATGTCTGTGGGATCTGTAGTGATATTGCCCCCCTTTCTCCTAATATTGATAATTTATGTCTTATGTATATTTTTTTTCCTGTTAGTTTCGCTAAAGGCTTGTCAATGTTACTAATCTCAGCGACTCAACCATTGTTTTATTGTTTTCCTCTATTTTCTGTTTTCAATTTTATTGATCTCTGCTCTTTTATTACTTCCTTCTTTCTGCTTTCTTTGGATTTATTTTATTCCTGTTTTTCTAGTTGTTTTTTTCACATATGATAATATACATATTTCAATGCCATTCTCCAAAATCATCCCACCCTCTCCCTCTCCCACAGAGTCCAAAAGACTGTTCTATACATCTGTCTCTCTTTTTTATCTCATATACAGGGGTATCATTACCATCTTTCTAAATTCCGTATATATGCATTAGTATACTGTATTGGTGTTTTTCTTTCTGGCTTACTTCACTCTGTATAATTGGCTCCAGTTTCATCCACCTCATTAGAACTGACTCAAATGTATTCTTTTTAATGGCTGAGTTATAGTTCATTGTAAGCATGTACCACGGATAAGCTTTCTTATTCATTCATCTGCTGATGGACATCTAGGTTGCTTCCATGTCCTGGTGATTGTAAGCAGTGCTGCGATGAACACTGGGGTACACGTGTCTCTTTCAACTCTGATTTCCTAGGTGTGTATGCCCAGCAGTGGGACTGCTGGGTCATAAGGCAGTTCTATTTCCAGTTTTTTAAGGAATCTCCAAACTCTTCTCCATAGTGGCTGTACTAGTTTGCATTCCCACCAACAGTGTAAGAGAGTTCCCTTTTCTCCACACCCTCTCCAGCATTTATTGCTTGTAGACTTTTGGATAGCAGGTATTCTGACCAGCATGAAATGGTACCTCATTGTGATTTTGATTTGCACTTCTCTAATAATGAGTGATGTTGAGCATCTTTTCATGTGTTTGTTAGCCATCTGTATGTCTTCTTTGGAGAAATGTCGGTTTAGTTCTTTGGCCCTTTTTTTAATTGGGTCATTTATTTTCCTGGAATTGAGCTGCAGGAGTTGCTTGTGTATTTTGAGATTAATTCTTTGTCAGTTGCTTCATTTGTTATTATTTTCTCCCATTCTGAAGGCTGTCTTTTCACCTTTCTTATAGTATCCTTTGTTGTGCAAAAGCTTTTAATTTTCATTAGGTTGTATTTGTTTATTTTTGCTTTTATTTCCAATATTCTGGAAGGTGGGTCATAGAGGATCCTGCTGTGATTTATGTCAGAGAGTGTTTTGCCTATGTTCTCCTCTAGGAGTTTTATAGTTTCTGGTCTTACATTTATATCTTTAATCCATTTTGAGCTTATTTTTGTGTATGGTGTTATAAAGTGTTCTAGTTTCATGTTTTTACAAGTTGTTGACCAGTTTTCCCAGCACCACTTGTTAAAGAGAATGTCTTTTCTCCATTGTATATTCTTGCCTCCTTTTTTATTTAATGAAAGTCTAGGTTATTGATTTAAGAACTTTCTTCTTAGACAAGAATATAATGATATTTGTTTTTTTAAACTTTTGTGGAAACTTTTGTGTGGTAGGAAAATACTCAGACCTGGTCTTAGGGTGCATTAGATTTAATTTGAACACAGCCAAGATATTGGTAAATTAATGAACCCATCACCTCATTTGAAAGAGGGGAACAAATTGATTCCAAATGGGAAAACTCTAGATAGTCCAGTGCAAAATTAATTAGAGTTATAATAGATAAGAGTTGTTTGGGAGCAAAGGACAAAGCATTCTCGGCAGCAGAGTGGCGGCCTCTTCTGCAAGGCTTTCTATCTTTTTTACTAAAAGGTACTCTGGTAACCCCATATATTATCTGCAGTCACATACACTCCTACTTTTACGTCTCTCCTGCTAGGAGACACCCATATTCATTGTGAAAAATGTCCATGGTATGTTGTTTGTAACTGTTTTAGTTGCACACTTTGTGATTCATTCAGTAACTATTAATAAATATTTCTGGTGTGTTTGAGGCTACAAAAGAATTACTTTAAACCTTATGTTTTAATAAACTTAAAACAGTTCCTTTGGGGGAAACACAATATGTATACAAATGAAATCTACATCAACCAGCAATAGTCATCATTTATTTAAAACATACAATGTGTCAGACATTGTATGTACTGGGTACATACATTTAATTTCTGCCATAAGATAGTAGTCCCCAACGTTTTTTGGTCCCAAGGACCAGTTTCGCGAAAGACAATCTTTCCACAGACCAGGGGGAGGAGGAAGGGTTTTTGAATGATTCAAGGGCATTACATTTGTTGTGCATTTTTACTTTTATTATTACAACAGCTCCACCTCAGATTATCAGGCATTAGATCCTGGAGGTTGAGGACCCCTGCGATAAGTTATAGATAATAGGGAGTATAGTTTCCTAGAAAGAATATAGGTGTAAGAATCAGAAACCAAATCTGAATCTCTGCTTTCTCTCTTAACATGGCTAAAGCCAGTTACTTGAACTCTCTGAACTTCAGTTTTTTAAACTGCAAAATGAGGATAAAGTCATTGTGAGACTTAAAAGTGATCATACATATATGAGAAGGGCCTAGTTGGGTAGGGGGGTTTGAAATCTAAAATACTTTAAATGTCAAATTACTGCATATTAGCTATGAGACTATCAGCAAATTATTTATTCTGTATTTTGATCTCATATATAATATTGGTCTTATTAGATAGATAGATAGGCAGATAGATAGAGACAGACACATCATCTTCCCCTTCACCACAAATCCTCTCTGTTGGATGTTTTCATCTCAGTTACTGGCAATTTCGTCTGTCCATCCCCTCAGCTGTTTAGATCAAACAGCTTAGAGTAATTATTAATTCTCCTCGTGACCCAGTCAATCGGAGAGCAAATCCCATTACTTCTGCCTTCAAAATTGATCCAGACTTCTTCCTTCTCTACTGCCTCCACCTCCTCCATTGGCATGGTCTGGGCCACCTGTCCTATTGATATAACTTCCTAACTGGTTTTCTCACCTCCACCCCTACCCTCCCATCCACTGTTCTTATCACACAGCCAGAAGGATGCTTTTAAGCATCGATCAGATCCAGTTCTCCAGTGGCTTCCCACGTCAGTTAGAGGAAAAGGTATTACACATCAGGTACTTAAGAGAAATAAGATGTAATCTGTGTCCTCAACTCATTGTGTAGTTTGCAAAAGAAGCCAGGAAATATATAAGAAATAAGAGCAAGGTATTCACACACACACAAATATTTTACTTAGTGAGGAGGGAATTGTAAGAGGTTTAAAAATATATCTGATATGGTCAAGCCAAAGCTGGCAATAACAATCAGAGAGAAGCTAACAGCGCAGTATGCATTCGGTGCAAAAGTTTCCTCATCCAATGAATCTAGGAGGTTGACCAAGATGATTCAAGAGTCCCTCTGACAGTGAGTCATCCATATTTCATGATTGCTTTTGTCTGTGTTTGCCATTATGAAATGATCCTCACGCTACCATTCCTAATATTAGAAGATTCCGTTGTAACCAGTACAAATTGTTAGGCCAAGGAGTGGGTGTTTATGGTATGGGTTTATTTGTTCTCCAGTGGGCCTGGGTAACAGTGAACTCAGCATTTACTGGATAATAAACACACACTAGAACCTGCCCTAATTTGCTGAATGGGACTAAACAAGAGGTGTTTGGGGGCACATTCAGGGGAACTCGAGCTAGATGGAGAAATGGGGAAGGTGAATAGTGATAGCTAAAGTGTTCCTGTATTATGAAAACAAAATTGCCCTTCTGGGTAAACATTTAGCAAACTGGCAGATTCATAACTCCAGTGTGCTGAACATGCCGACGGCAATAGCGAAAAAGAAGCCTGGAGGACATCCTGCCAACCTCCAAACCTTCTTTTATGAGTGGAAACTAACAGAGGCAGCTCTGCTCCCTAGAGGTCTAACTCTCTGTAAGGTTGAGGATGGGACCTTCAGACACAAAGGGGACAGCTGGTGAAAAAAACACATCTTCTTTAAAGGAGCTCTTTGGAAAGTGATAGCTGATAATTGGCGGTACCTTGTGACTTTGTGTCCATTATCTCATCTGCTTCTCCTTGTATCTCTGCAAGGAAAGTACTAGCATTTTCTGAGAAAACTGAGACTCAGAGATAAAGTGACTTTCCCAAAAGGCAGAAACAGAACTTGAATGCTGGTCTTTTCACTCCCAGTTCAACACTCATCTTTCCCTACCTGCTGTGATGAAATTCAGGGAAAAAGAGTTTGTAAAATTCTGGTCTAGAGTAGTGTTTCCCAGGCTTGGTGGCACATTGAAATTACCTGGGAATATTTACAAAGCCTGATGCTGGGTACCAGCACTAGAAATTCTGTTTTGATTGGTCTTGGGTACAATCTGGATAAGAGGATTTATTTTTAAAGCCTCCAGGTGATTGTAAAGTTTAGTCAGAATTGAGAACGTCTACAGGGAAATTATTTTAAATGACAGATTCCCCGAGCTGCAGTCCTTTTGAGTTAGAGCCCCCAGGTGAGTTGAGGTAATTGCATTATTTTATGATCTTCCAAGCCTGTTCTAGTGAATAGGCATATCTGAGGACTCCAGGTTTATCATATGACCTTTAATGCTGTTCAAGGTGAGTAATACCTGAAGATTCAGGTAGTAGTCCCACCTCGGTTCTTGTCTTTGTGCTCTTGGGAAATTGATTCATCAACAGCATCTCTGCTGTTTCTTCACCCTAAAATGAGGCTATCGATATTTGTTCCATCAATCTCTTTGAAATGTTCAAAGGAAAAGTATGAATACCCAAGTGTTTTAAGTTATAACACATCCCACCCTTGTAAGGCATTCTTACTGCTCCCCATTGGTACTCTTGGTTTTCATCCCTAAAACTGACCGCCTTCGGAACAGGCTACCTTCATAGAAGAAGGATCCTCGTCTTTACTACCTCCTCTCTTTTGCCTTCTTACCACTCACAGAGAGGCAGCCTATAGCTGAAGAGAAGGGGCACTGCCACTTCTCTGCCCCATCGGAGGAAATGATACATAAAGGTCACAGACTTAGAGAACGAACCTGTGGTGACCAGGGGTAAGGACAGAGGGAAGGCGTAGTTAGGGGAGTTTGGGATGGACATGTACACATTGCTACATTTAAAAATGGGTTATCAACAAGCACCTGCTATATAGCACATGACACTCTGCTCAGTGTTATATGGCAGCCTGTACGGTGGGGGTGCAGTGAGGGGGGAATTTGAGGCGGAATGGATACATGCATATGTATACTGAGTCCCTTTGCTGTTCACCTGAAACTATCACAACATTGTTAATCGTCTATACCCCGATACAAAATAAAAAGTTAAAAAAATACATAGAGGAAGCTTGTTCTGGCGAGGGAGATTGTGTAGCCCCAAGAGCCAGCATTTGTGGTCAAATATATAGATTCGACCAAAGGACTGAAACGTTAGCCAATATGCTTTCCCAGCACTCAAATTCAATTCAGAAATGAGACTGCCCATTACCAGTAATGTCCCATCCAATCGGAAGCATTCAGCTTCTTCGCTGGGGCAATGCCAGGGCTTCCTGTGTCTAACTCTATAATAGTGATATTAGGAGCGACTAGGGGTGCAGAGGAGATATTTAAAGAAACAGTACACTTTACAGATGCTTTCTCAGTTCAGACCCAACCCTTCCAATAGGTCACTACTCTTCACATTTTCAGAAGGATGACATAAGAGGTTTTAATCCTTTCAACCCTAGGGAAGATTTTTCAGATCACTAATGCCTGGTGAACAATCCCAGAGATTCTGACCTAAATGTTTCCAGGCAGCATCATGAAGTTTTTAAACCTCCAGGAGATTGCATTGGGTAGTCAGTGCTGAGACCCCAAGGAGAAAAGGTGGTAAAATCTGAGTTCACAAAAGCCATATTTTTGAATAAATATTTTTCTATGATATGTCATTATGAATACCTATGTCATCTAAATTTATAAATTAAATAAGTAGACACTATTTCACTCATCTCCAAATTTTCCATATGTGAGCGTCCCTGATAGCTCAGTTGGTAAAAGAATCCGCCTGCAATGCAGGAGACCACAGTTCAATTCCTGGGTCGGGAAGATCCGCTGGAGAAAGGATAGGCTGCCCACTCCAATATTCTTGGGCTTCCCTTGTGGCTCAGCTGGTAAAGAATCCACCTACAATGCAAGAGACCTGGCTTATAAAGAGAGATTCACATGGATATATATGATATATATGTATTCTTTTTAGATTCTTTTTATCATAGGTTATTACAAGAGACTGAATATAGTTTCCTATGCTACACAGTAGGTCCTTGCTGTTTCATATTATTTTTAAAAGTTATTTGTTCTATTGTATTTGATAACTCTTCTATGAAGAAAATCCTGGTAATTGTTCCCCCAACAAGGAACTACTGATATACCTGATATACTGATATACCTGTAGCAGAAAAATCTGGGCCTCCACATAACTTTTGAGTGAGATACTTAACCACTTCTTGTTGAAAAAAATGGAGATAATTATATCTTCTTTGCAGGATTGTTATGAGATATAAATCAGATAATGTCATTTGGAAAGCCAGGTACAGAGTATTTGGGCAACAAATTATAGTTCTCTCTTCCCTGCCCCAGAAAACAGTTGAAAAGGTGGTAGTCCATCTGCTTTTCTGCCCTTCAGTTTCTAGGCACAAATGTCATTTTCAAGTTTCCACTAGGGGGTGATGGCTCAGTGCTCAAAGGGGTTAAGTGGCTCAAATTTGACTGAAAAAGATGACACTAAGGGCTTACCTTGAGCAGAGATAATACAACCTTCTCATCTATGAAGAGGCAGATACAAACGCTGATGGGACTTCAGAAATGAAAGCTTCAGACCACAGGGCTGTCTGTACTTCCTTAGTGTACTTTCATCAGTGTACATTCTGGTAGTTTCCTAGCCAAACGGAAATCTTTGTACCCAGAGAATCTTTTAATTCAAGGAATAATGATAAGTACTACTTGCATACTCTATTAAAACCATGAAATGCAGTCTGAAATATCTGATGTAAATCATAATTAAAATGGCTAAGTCTTCACAAAATGATATATGCAGGACCACTAATATTCTTTGTATTTGATGAAAATTATTAATAAATTATTTGTATTATAGCATTTTTGCAGATTTATATTTAACTTTTAGAATATAACTAAATCTCTATTACTTGCTCCTTGGAAGAAAAGTTATGACCAACCTAGACAGCATACTAAAAAGCAGAGGTATTACTTTGCCAACAAAGGTCTGCTAGTCAAAGCTATGGTTTTTCCAGTAGTCATGTATGGATGTGAGAGTTGAACTATAAAGAAAGCTGGCACCAAAGAACTGATGATTTTGAACTGCGGTGTTGGAGAAGAATCTTGAGAGTCCCTTGGACTGCAAGGAGATCCAACCAGTCCATCCTAAAGGAAATTAATCCTGAATATTCATTGGAAGGACTGATGCTGATGCTGAAACTCCAATACTTTGGCCACCTGATGCAAAGAACTGATTCATCTGAAAAGTCCCTGATGCTGGGAAAGATTGAAGGCAGGAGGAGAAGAGGATAACAGAGGACGAGATGGTTGAATGGGCATGTGTTTGAGCAGACTCCCGGAGTTGGTGATGGACAGGGGAAGCCTGGCGTGCTGCAGTCCATGGGGTCGCAAAGAGTTGGACATAACTGAGCAACTGAACTGAACTACTACTTTGTAGATGGAGGGTATACTTTTTTAAAATCAAAGACAGTGGGGTCTGTCAAGTGGGGAGAGATGTGACTATAATTTTGAAAAGATTATAAATATTTCAAAAATGTAAATACCATAGACCAGAATATCTAGGGAATTAAATATTTCATAGGTAGAGAAGTCCTAGAGATGTAACTTACTAGCCTCAGTGCACTTGTCAATAAAATGAAAATAATTTTACATAATTTGTGGAGTTGATGTGAGGATTAAATAAAATGACCTGTTTAAACAGCCTAGCATGAGACCCCACATAGAGTAGACACTGATGAGTACTACTTCCTGTGCTTTTCCTGTGTCAGAACGTGCTTCACCCAGCAGATCTGACTTGGTAGCAGTGGTTAAATATTCTTTTCGGGACAGAGAATGCAGGTTTTAGCAGGTAACTTTAAGTCCTCAGAAACCTACAGTGAACACTAACCAAAAATAAAGTAAAAGTCAGTGTGAAAATTGTAAACATAGAGTTAATTATATTTTATCAAGCTTGTAGAAAACATTTAAAATGAAGAAGGAGATGAGAAGCTTTCATAGCGCAGCCAATAATTCTATGGCTCTGGAGAGTTTACATTCATTGTCATGCCCTCAGTTTATCCACCCTCTGCAAGGGGATCAAACAGAGAAAGCAAAGAATATGCTACAAAGGCTCAGAATGCTTCCCCTCAAAACTCATTAATATGACACAAAAGCAGCTATTTGTAAAGCAATGCTTAGAATTCCTGTTGCCATATAATTAGAACAAATCACATTCTGTTGTTCTCCATTTATTGAAAATCAAGGGAAATCCAATTTTGAGTGGTGGCCATTTGGACAGAAAAGCTTGATCCCCAAAGGACTTATGATGCTGCCTTTTATTTCACAGCCTGGGCAGCCACATTCAACCCATGCCTGGGTGAAAAGAATATAAATAACATGCATAGTAAATGAATCAGCCATGCAACAAGAAGTTTTTCTTATATACTTTCATATAGGGTCCTTTTCTCAGGGCTTTGCAATGGCCCTCAACTTACCAGGACCAATTGAGCTTCCACCTTTGAAACACAAGGTAGTAGGCTACGTCATGTAGCTAGTGTAGGTGAGCAAAGTTTGCCTCCTCAAAGTGTCCCTTTGGCATGTGGATTATTTTACATGAAAACCCAAAAGGCTCAAGAAGAAACTTTGACCTTTCCCCTAACTGCCGAAAGAATGTGGATAGAGGACCTTTTTTAGGAAGGGAGCTGTCACCATATAACACTACATAGCTGTGATCCCCAACCATTTTGGTAACAGGGATTGGTTTCATGAACAACAATTTTTCTACAGAGCTGGGGGTGGGGCAGTGGGATGCGGTGTGTGGTTCAGGTGGTCATGGGAGCAATGGGGAGCAGCAGATGAACCTTCATTCTCTTGCTTTCTGCTCACTTCCTGCTGTGTGCCCCTCATCCCAGTTCCTAACAGGCCAAGGACTGGTACCCATCTGTGGCCCAGAGGTTGGGACCCCTGCACTAAACTAAATATATAGACAGAAACGAACCAAGCAAAGTCTGCTTGTTAAAATCCCTCACTGTGTCTCATCATCTCTGCATGCCCAGCAAACATGTGTTTACCAAACATTTGCTTTTCCATCTCGAAGTCAGTTGTCTTCTTCCCTTTTGAAGTCCTAAACCACTAACCCCAACACGGTCCTTTGTCTTCAGCTGAATATGTTATTTAAGGTGAGAGTTTCAGCCATTTTGCAAGTTACACAATTCTCTTGGTCTCTCCCATGTATTTGTTGTTGTCGTTCAGTTGCTAAGTCATGTCTGATTCTTTGCAACTCCATGGTCTGTAGCACGTTAGGCTTCTCAGTCCTCCACTGGCTCCCAGAGTTTGCTCAAATTCCTGTTCATTGAATCAGTGATACTATCCAGCCATCTAAACCTCTGCCACCCCCTTCGCCTTTTGCCTTGAATCTGTCCCAACATCAGGGTCTTTTCCAGTGAGTCAGCTCTTCCCATTAGGTGGTTGAAGTATTGGAGCTTCAGCAACAGTCCTTCCCTTGAATATTCAGAGTCAATTTCCTTTAAGATTGACTGGTTTGATGCTGTTAAACTTTTATCTGATTTTCTCCCATTAACCTGTCTCGTGTCAGTTTAATTCTTAGAATAGCCAGAAGAACCCCAGAAGGGTAGAGGAAAATTTCTTCCTCTCTAACACTGGCTAACAAAGGACAGTAAGCAAATGATAGTGACAGTGGCTTACATTTGTAGAAATAAAGCACTTTCATAGCCATGATCTCATTTGATTCTCAACAACTCTGTGGCATGTAGCATGCCAGTTATTTCTTATTGCCCCTGTTAGTCTTATGAAGAAACTGAGGCTCAGGTTGTAAAGCAGGAAAGTATGAATGGGAGAGCATGGTAGGAAAGGGAAATGTTGACTCCCTCTCAAAAGAGGGAGGTGATGGGCAAGAATGATATTAGAATCTCATCAGTTGTCTATGACAGGGGTCCCCAACCCCCGGGCCATAGACCAGTACTGCTCTGTAGCCTGTTATGAACAGGCGTACAACAGGGGGTGAGTGGCAAGCAAGTGAAGATCCATCTGTATTTACAGCCACTGCAATCACTCACTTGACTGCCTGAGCTCCACGTCCTGTCAGATAAGCCATGGCAATAGATTCTCATAGGAATGCAAACCCTACTGAGAACTGCATGTGCAAGGGATCTAGTTGCACACTTCTTAAGAGAATCACCCCCAAACCATCCCCCCTTCCACTCACCACTCCATGGAAAAAAATGCCTTCCAAGAAACCAATTCCTGGTGCCAAAAATATTGAGGCCTTCTGCTCTGTGGAGATGGGACAGGATATAAGAAATGCAAGTGTTTAGCAAAGTAAGGAGTGGCTAATATGGCACCAGTGACATCCCCATGCAAGCCATCTTCCAGGGGATTTTGGCTCTCAATCCTGGAATGTTTTGCAGTTCCTTACAAGAATGCAAGCACAAGAACGCAAGCGATACGATCCATCCTGGCACCATTTAAACTCTAAGTTCAGCTCAAATGTAACAACAAAGGAAAATATGCCACCAGCCTGGCTGATTTTGGTGAATATAAAAGCTGATCACCCAAAGCTTAAAAAAAAAAAAAAACAAAAAACTGGACTGCCTTTCTTACCCACCCTTAGGGAGTGTTGGCTAAAAGAACTTACCTATTGTATTAGGGAGCAGCAGAGAAGGGGAAAAACAGAGCAAGGCAACCTAAAGTCTAAATCAACAACCTTTGTGAATCTGAGCCATAGACTCTTTGCCTGAAGGGGATGAGGGAGGAACCCAGTTTCCATCCTCTTAATGCAGAAATGAGAGTAATTGTTGACAGAAAAAGGAAACTCTTTTCCTTTCCTCCCTCCTCAGAAAGGGCAGGATTAAATCACAGCATAATGGGGCTACTCCAAACCCCTATATCCTAATTAGAAAGCAAAACTGGCATTCTTTAAAAAGCGTTTTATACACATCTCAAATCCCAAACAACAACAAAGTAGGGTGTCTCCATACTTGGATCTACTGTGATTACACACAGTAATTAACAATAAATTTGTAACCAGCTCTGTTGGCTCTTCTCCAAGGCCTAGGATCAGAGTCCAGTGGAGCATCATTTGTGGGTGTCGATCCCCAATCTAAAGGCACTGAAACTTCTCGGTGATGAGAGATGAATTCCAAAAGGCTGCAGAGACTTAAAGGAAAAGAACAAGCCTTTTGAGACTGAAAACCAGCCAGACACCTGGGTTTCTATCTCAGTGCCAAAATGTCATCCTTTTGGTCTGCAAACATCTACAAATTCAAACCCAGCACATGCAGCAAAGCCAAGAGTCAGCCCAGCTTCCAGCCCTCTGCCAGGAGGCTATTAGGCCTGAGGACATCTGTCCCAGCCAGGAAAGGAAGAGTGCCAGAAAGCTTGGATTCAGCCTGCCGTCCTGAGTTTGCTGGGACTTGCAACATCAGTATCAACAGAAAGAATTTTGATGCTGGATGGCAAATTCCTCTAGGCTTGGTTTTGAACAAGGCTGAACAGCAAGACCTTCTTAATGAAGGATTTGGATGATGGATTATGGTCCTGTGATACTCAAACTGTTTCAGTCATTCCCACACAGAGGGATCACATCACCACCAGTGGATGCAGGCCAGCTCTGGGCCAAATTAAAGACCAGGCCAGATCTGTCTCTAACATGCTCAAAGTTGGGGTCTCTACCCGCTTCTCTCCTTTCCACACGTCCCACCTTCCCTGACTTCCCCCACCCTCCACCTGTGCAAGGCCAACACTCTCCCTACTACCTCTGGCTCTTCAAGGTCCCTTTCAGTAAATCAGTTATCTGAAGAGAGGCCTTGCCCCACCCTGACAACAGTTACTGAGCTTCAATTAAGAAACAGACAAAATATAAACATATAAGAAAGACAAACATGTCCAAAAATTGCTTTTGAGCCTTGATGAGTAGAGCCTTATAATGCACCCAACAACACACACTGAGTCTTGACATCACTTTGCTGACAAAGGTTTGCTAGTCAAAGCTATGGTTTTTCCAGTAGTCATGTATAGATGTGAGAGTTGGACCATAAAGAAGGCTGACTTCCGGCGAATTGATGCTTAAAACTGTGGTGTTGGAGAAGACTCTTGAGAGTCCCTTGGACTGCAAGGAGATCAAACCAGTCAATCCTAAAGGAGATCAGTCCAGAATATTCATTGGAAGGACTGGTGCTGAAGCTGAAACTCCAATACTTTGGCCACCAAATGCAAAGAACTGACTCACTGGAAAAGACCCTGATGCTGGGAAGGATTGAAGGCAGGAGGAGAAAGGGGTGACAGAGGATGAGATGGTGGGATGGCATCACTGACTCAATGGACATGAGTTTGAGCAAGCTCTGGGAGTTGGTGATGGACAGGGAAGCCCGGCGTGCTGCAGGCCATGGGCTCACAAAGAGTTGGACACGACTGAGTGACCGAACTGAACTGAATACCAAATGAACAACAACAGCAAACGTGAGCAGGACACAGTGCTGGACATGGGGAGGACACAGAGAGGGGGAATATTCATTTCAACACCAGACATTACTTGTACTCAGGAAAAGACAGTACAAAACAGGCAGAGCTGTGCTGTGGAAGAGCCGTAACGTCTTAGCCAGTTACTGGAAAAGCTTCTGATTGCTCTCCTTGCTTTTACTTTCATCCCCTATAATAAGAATAATGATAATAATTAATGTAATATAATATAAATCCATTCACCACTTAGGAGCCAGAGTTTTCTTGGTGAAACATAAATCAGATCATGCCACATCTAGCTTGAAACCTCCCAGAAGCTTCCCAAGTGCATGTAAAACAGAACCCCAGCTCTTCCACCACATCTGCCAAGGCGCTGGATGGCTGCCCCCGGCCCTCCATCTTTCCATTGTACTCACTTCAACATTGGCTGTTTTCTCTTCCTCAGATGTTCCGGCCTCAGGATTTTTGTTTTCACTGTACCCTCTGATGGAAATGCTTTTCGTTCAGATTTTTGCTTCATCATTCCAGACTCAGCTCAACTGCTCCTGACTCAGAGATGCTCCCACTGATAAGCCTACCTAAGGAGCACCTCCCCAGTCATTCTACAGCTGTTCTCTTTTTTTTCATGACATATATCACTATTTGAAACTATCTTCTTCTCTTTTCTATCTGTCTCATAGAAACCTCACACTTGACAAATCCAGAATTGAGCTACCAATCTACCTTCTCCAAACATGCTCATCTTCAGTTTCCCTTCCCCTTGCTTAAAGATAGCTCTGTTCTAGCAATTCTTCCAGTGGCTCAGGTCAAAAACCTAGGAGGGACAGACAGATTGGGAGATTGGGATTGATATATACAAACTACTATATATAAAGTCCCTGGAGAAGGAAATGGCTACCCACACCAATGTTCTTGCCTGGAGAATTCCATGGATAGAGGAGCCTGGTGGGCTATAGTCCATGAGTTCGCAAAGAATTGGACACGTAAGTAATAAAGGACCTACTATACAGCACAAAGAACTCAGTACTCTGTAATGACCTATGTGGGAAAAGAATCTAAAAAAGAGTGGATATATGTATAACTGACTCACTTTGCTGTATACCTGAAACTAACACATTGTAAATCAACTATACCGCAATTTAAAAAAGCAAAAATAGTCCAGGAGTCACTCTGGTCTCCTTACTTTCTGTAACATCCATCTGAAAATCCTTTTGTTCTACCTTCAAAATATAACCACTCGTTATATTTCCTAAAGTGTAATTTCCCCAGTGTCCTCCTCTTTTTCACACATTTAGCCTCTTGCCTGATCTATCTGCTTCCTCCTGGCTCCCATCTAGTCTATTTTTAACTCAGCAGCCAGAATGATCTTCTAGAAAAAAATCAAGTTATTTCCCTCCTCGAAACTTTCCCATGACTCTTCATCTCACTCCAATAAAAGCCAGTATTCAGCATCTATGGACAACCATTCTGTCCGATACAGTAGCCACCGTGGTTGCTGCTGCTGCTGCTGCTAATTCGCTTCAGTCGTGTCCGACTCTGTGCCACCGTGGTTACTGAGCCCTTAAATTCTGGCTTCTCCAGGGGATAACAGTGGGGGAAAGGGATAAAGTAGAAGTTTAGGATCAACATAAACACAATACTATATATAAGACAGGTAAACAACAAGGACCTACTGCATAACAAGGGGAGCTATATTCAATATTTTGTAGTAACCTTTAATGGGAAAGAATCTGAAAAGGAATATATATGAATCAGCTTGCAGTACACTTGAAACTTGTAAATTAATCATACTTCGATTAAAAAAACAAGTCCTTAAAAAAATGTGGCTCATCCAAATTGAGATGCTCTAAGTGTAGAATGCACACTGGATCTCAAAGTGTTAGTATGAAAATAGGAATGGAAAACATCTAATTAATAATTTAAGATCGATTAAATATTGATATGTTAAAATACTGGCTACAATTTAGCTAAATAATATGTTATTAAGATAATCTAACCTGTTTCTTTTCACTTTTTTAAAAGAAGCAGCTAGAAAATTCAAAATTATATCTAAAACTCATTTGTAGCTCACATTCTATTTCTTTCAGATGATGCCAATACAGCTTAGGATGTAGTTATAAGCCTGGAGAAGATCATTTAGACAGTAAGAGTAGACAAAGAACAAAAGAAGTTTAAGGGTAGAATTCTAGGGGACCTGCAAAATTTAGAGCCCAGGGAGATAAAAGGAATCATGGGACTTCCCTGATGGTGTGGTGCATCAGAGCTAGCCTGCTGCACACCGCAACAGAGAGTAGCCCCTGCCTGCCCCAACTAGAGCGAGGCTAGCGAAGCAACAAAACCCAGTGCAGCCGAAAATAAATTAAGTTTTTTTTTTTAATTTACCTGCCAACACAGGGGATATGGGTTAAATCCCTGCTCCAGGAAGATCCCACATGCTGAGGGCTGACTAAGCCCATGCACCACAGGTACTGAGCCCATGATCTATAGCTTGAATGCCACAGCTACAGAGCCTGAGTGCTGCGACTGCTGAAGCTCATGTGTCTCGAGCCTGTGCTCCCCAACAGGAGAAGCCATCGCAATGAAAGGTCCATGCGCGGCAACTACAGAGTAGACTCGGCTCTCAGCAACTAGAGAAAGCCTGGATGCAGCAGCAAACACCCCTTGCGGTCATAAATAAATAAATCATTTGTTTTCAAAAGGGGAACCATTAAAGATGACTGAAAGGTGTCCAATGAGGTCAGAGAAGACTCCAGAGGTGCTATCCCAGAAATTCAAATGAAGAAAACTCCAAAAAAAGGAATGGTCAATTGTTTCAAGTGAGATGAGGGCTGAGCATTGACAATTAGCTTTGACAACATGAAAACTGCTGAAGATGTTGACCTGCACTGTTTTGATAGAATGCTGTAGGGGGTGTGTGTGTGTGTGTGTGTGTGTGTGTGCATGCGCGTGCACGTGTGTATACACCTGCCTGTATGCTTAGTTATAGGCAGCTCTTTGCAACCCCATGGACTGTAGCCTACCAGGCTCTTCTGTCCATGGGAATGGAAATAAGAGAAATGGGCAGGTGGCTGGAGGGAAGCATTGAGTCAAGGGAGAGCATATTAATATGAAAGGTATAACACGTTTATATGCTGATGGAAATGCACTGATAAAGAATAGAGAGCATTTCCAAAAGTTCTGGAGAAAAATTACCAAAGTAATCTCCTTGAGTAGATATGGGGTTCTGAGACTGGTGGATAAAGGGAGGGGCATGCTCAGAGTAACTGAATGGCAGATGGAACATGCGCATAGATGCTAGTAGGTTGGTAGAAGTGTTGGAAGCAGCATGTGGAAAATCACTTCTGATTGCTTCCATTTTGTCAGTGAAAAAAGAATCAAGGTCATTGGATGAGAATGATGAAGAAAGAGAAAGTGTTGAGAGTCTGAAGGGAGAGAAGGTTTGAAATCTTGTTGTGAAGTAAAAGCAAATAGACTGGGGAAATGAGTTAGAACTGCTGGGCCCACTTGAGTTTAACTGATTCATGAATTTAAATTAAGACCATGGAGCAACACTGGGTGTTTTCCTCCAGCCAAGTTCAGCAGCCAGGAAACAAGTGAAGAGTGGGAAGAGATAACCAGGATTGGAGTTTCACCAAAGAAGGACAAAGAAGTAAGAGCAGTGCCCAGGAGCGGCTGTGTAATGTAAGTGATTATTAGGATAAACTATAAAAGGATAATTAGGATAAACTATGGATGAGGAGGTAAGTTAGGATATGCGGGGTGTGGACAGTGAGCAGGACAATGAATTGTCTGGTCAAAGTATTTTCAAGTCGGAGTGAGAGGGACAGAAAACTGAAAGGATATGAGGTAGGAGTCCTAGAGTGGGATGCTTGGGAGTAAAATATGGGAGATAGCAAGGTCTAGGGGACGGGACGAGTGGTCCATTCTGGGGGTCGGGGTAGAAATGAGTGATTGAGGTTGAGAGAGAAGGAGGTCATTAGAGGAGAAGAGGTCATGGGACTCAAAGGCCAGAGTATCAAAATGATCATTTACTTGGATCTAAGAATTATGAAAGGCTTATTATTGGCATCAGAGTGAGCTCAGAGCTTAAATCTGTAAGGAATGTGGGGAGTGTCCTCAAGTCAGCAGATGACAGCAATGATGAGGGGTACTAGTAATGATGTCACAAACTTCACACCAAAGTTATTTAAGAGAGAATAAAGCTTGATCTGATAGAAGCAATGACAACCCAAGAGACATCTCCCCTACCTCTAGGTCCAGAATTCCACTCCAAATTCACATTTCAAATAAAGGTTGTTGATACCACAAAAGTTATACTCTAATCCAAAAGGAAGGAATATGACTAGAGGCTTCATGCTTTAACTCAGTGGAAATAGTTATTATGTGTTGAGACCAGAGACCCTGCATGCCACCAGTGTGGGGAAAGATGTTTTGGGAAAGGGTCTTCAAAAACCATACCTGGGCACTGTTCCATATGTACAGCAGCTGTTCCTATATAGAACCTTCTTCACATCATCAACAACAACAATACATAAAAATCAGCCCACAGATAAATGTTTACTGATGATTAGAAAAATAAAATTTTACCCACTACTCTGAATGGGAGATATTCAGCCCAAGCTCATTGAGAACCAGCAAGATGACTCAGTGGCTTAGATTTGTAGAAATGCTCTTAATGATTTTTACAATCGTTTCCTTAATAATGGGATCTTAATAAGCAGGTCGATGTTAAATTAATAACACGAAAGCTTTCTAAAAAGCATATTGAAACATGATTTTAGTCCATTCACTCAGGCTTAACACCATACTACGGTTTTTTTTTCTCCTGATAGAATATCATCCATTGGAAGGAAATATTTAAGCTGGGAGATGAAGTTCAAAACAGAAAATTAATAAGAAGGGAAAGTATCATTTTAACAACAGCCATGTAAAAGCAAGCTAGGTCCAGAGCTACCATCTTTCTACCACTCACCAGCCTCACCCACATTTCATACAGTGAATGATCTCTGAGCTTGGGTAACATGCTAGAGACTTTGTGACCTGCTGGAAAGTCAAATAAGAATGAAATATCATCTCTATTCTTCTAATGAACCTAAGCGTTCAGTATCTGATTGGAGAAAACAAATATGTTAGTAAATACAATACAATATTGGTAATGTAAAAGTGGAGTACAGGGAATAAACCTTGAGAAGTGGGCTTCAAAGGGTTATCAGAGAAGAAAAGCAAGTCTTGGAGAAAGAAGGGCAGGTAAACACTGGACTGTTAGGGAAGCATGAGAAGATGCGAGCAGCGAGGCTGCATCTAGAACACGAAAGGAAGGAGTGGGTGATGAAATTGCTTATTACAAAAGCATCCCAATCCCATTTTGAGCCACTGGGATACCGTTCTCACCATCATGCTCTTTCAACCTCCCAAAAGTCATCTTCCACAGGAAATCCAAAGGTAACAAACATGTTGTGATTTTTGTAAATATTACGGTAGTTTCAGAGGCTGGAGGGAAGGATTTCAGAGTAAAAATTCAGCAGTGTCTTTCTCCCCTACCCTCTTTTCCCTTTTCATCTCACCGCCCATCCTATAATACCTCATACCACCTCACCCTGGTCCAATTATGTGGAATTTCTCCATTCTTCTTGCAGTGTTGGCACTTTCTAAAAATTGGAGCTTAACAGAGAAAGCTCAAACAAAGGTGACTCTCTCAAAGGAATTTTCTTACTATCTGCTATGAGAATCTAGGTTTTGTCCTCTGTTTATGTTTCTAAAATTTAGTTTTAATTGTAGCTGTTCAGTTCTTAAGGTCTTCTGATGGCTCACTCTAGCTCAAAGGATAAACCCAAACATTCAGGAGCCCCCACAATCCACCTCAGCCTAAATCTGAGTGAGGAGCAGCCATGTGGCTTGCAAGATCTTAGTTCCCTGACCAGGGATCAAACCTGTACCCCTTGCAGTGGAAGTGTGGAGTCTTATCCATTGGAGCATCAGGGAGATCCCCACCTCATCCTAAATGTTAGCCCATATTTTCTTCCGCACCCACCTAACCCCAGGTGCATATCCATACTCCCACTGAAGCCCCCTCATTTCCTAAACAGAAGTATGTTTTTTTCCCTGCCTGGCTCTGCTCACATAGCCCTCTTTCATTTCCATTCCCCATTTACCCACTTGTCAACATTCTGATCATTGCTCAACAAATGTTTCCTTCTTGCTAAAGCTCAGTTTCTTGGTCTCACACCATTCACATTTTGTGCTGGATAATTCTTTGTTGAGGGGGCTGTCCTGCCCATTGTAAGATGCTAAAGCAGCATCTCCAGCCTCTACCCGCTAGATGCCAGTAGCAGTCTTCACCCCCATCCCACCATCTGCAGTCGTGACAATTAAAAATATCTCCAGACACTGTCAAATGTTCTCTGGGCTCCAAAATAGCCTCTGTTTGAGAACCCCTGCTCTTTGAATTTTTTTTTTTCTGGTTACTGTTGATGAGAAATCACTTTATCCCACTCTTTACTATACAACATTACTCTATTAAAACCTGTGCAACTAAAGCAGTAAGAACAGAAATGATAATGTTTAGGGAACTTCCCTGGTGGTCTTTTCATACTGTTCATGGGGTTTTCAAGGCAAGAAAGCTGAAGTGTTTGCCATTCCCTTCTCCAGGAATTGATGCCTTTGAGTAGGAGAAGACTCTTGAAAGTCCCTTAGACTGCAAGGAGATCAAACCAGTCAATCCTAAAGGAAATCAATCCTGAATATTCATTGGAGGGGCTGATATTGAAGCTGCAGTTCCAATACTTTGACCACCTGATGCAAAGAGACAACTCATTGGAAAAGACCCTGATGCTGGGAAAGATTGAAGGCAGGAGGAGAAGGTGATGACAGAGGACGAGATGTTTGGATAGCATCACTGACTCAAAGGACATGAGTTTGAGCAAGCTACAGGAGTTGGTGAAGGACAGGGAAGCCTGGCGTGCTGCAGTCCATAGGGTCACAAATGGCTGGACACGACTGAGCGACTGAACAACAGCAACAACCTGGTGGTCTGGTGGCTAAGACTCTGCACTCATAATGCAAGGGCCTTGGTTTAATCCCTGGTTGGGGAACTGGGGCACATATATCACAACTAAAGATCCTGAGTACCACAACTAAAACCTGGCACAGTCAAATTAAATTAAGAAGGGAAAAATGAACTGAGAGGAGGCATTATTAAAAAAAAAAAAAAATTCAGTGCCATCTGTCTTTTGATTCTGGGGTTGATCTGATGTCTATGCCGATATCCCCTTTCACTGGGTGTTGTGACCTCTGTGAAAGCAGGATGCATCTTCCTGGAATCTCTAGGACTCAGTATCAGTTCAGTTCAGTTCAGTTCAGTCGCTCAGTCATGTCCGACTCTTTGCGACCCCATGAATCCCAGCACACCAGGCCTCCCTGTCCATCACCATCTCCCGGAGTTCACTCGCATCCATCGAGTCCGTGATGCCATCCAGCCATCTCATCCTCGGTCATCCCCTTCTCCTCCTGCCCCCAATCTCCCCCAGCATCAGAGTCTTTTCCAATGAGTCAACTCTTCTCATGAGGTGGCCAAAGTACTGGAGTTTCAGCTTTAGCATCATTCCTTCCAAAGAAATCCCAGGGCTGATCTCCTTCAGAATGGACTGGCTGGATCTCCTTGCAGTCCAAGGGACTCTCAAGAGTCTTCTCCAACACCACAGTTCAAAAGCATCAATTCTTTGGCGCTCAGCCTTCTTCACAGTCCAACTCTCACATCCATACATGACCACAGGAAAAACCATAGCCTTGACTAGACGGACCTTAGTCGGCAAGTAATGTCTCTGCTTTTGAATATACTATCTAGGTTGGTCATAACTTTTGTTCCAAGGAGTAAGCGTCTTCTAATTTCTTGGCTGCAGTCACCATCTGCAGTGATTTTGGAGCCCCCCAAAATAAAGTCTGACACTGTTTCCACTGTCTCCCCATCTATTTCCCATGAAGTGATGGGACCGGATGCCATGATCTTTGTTTTCTGAATGTTGAGCTTTAAGCCAACTTTTTCGCTCTCCTCTCAGTATAATGCTTTACTATAGTCCATTATTGTTGTTCAGTCACTAAGATGTGTCCAACTCTTTGCAACCACATGGACTGCAACACGCCAGACTTTTCTGCCCTTCACTATCTCCCAGAGTTTGCTCAAACTCATATCCATTGAGTCAGTGATCCATCCAAACATCTCGTCTTCTGTTACCCTCTTCTCCTCCTGCCCTCAATCTTTCCCAGCATCAAGGTCTTTTCCAATGAGTCAGCTCTTTGCACCAGGTGGCCAAAGCTTTAGAGCTTCAGCTTCAGCATCAGTCCTTCCAATGAATATTCAGGGCTGATTTCCTTTAGGATTGACTGGTTTGATCTCCTTGCTAACCAAAGGACACTCGACTCTTCCGCAGCACTCCAATTTGAAAGCATTAATTCTTTGATTCTCAGCCTTCTTTATGGTCCAACTGTCACATGTGTACATGACTACTGGAAAAACCATAGCTTTGACTATACAGACCTTTGTTGGCAAGTAATGTCTCTGCTTTTAATGTGCTATCTAGGTTTGTCATAGCTTTTCTTCCAAGGAGCAAGTATCTTTTAATCTCTTGACTGTAGTCACCATCAGCAGTGATTTTGGAGCCCAAGAAAATAGAATCTGTCGCTGTTTCTACTTTTTCCCCTTCTATTTGCCATGAAATGATGGGACTGGATGCCATGATCTTAATTTTTTTCAGTGTTGAGTTTTAAGCCAGCTTTCCCACCCTCCTCTTTCACCTTCATCAAGAGGCTGTTTAGTGGTAATCAGGACCTATTTGCAGACTTGATGTGATAAAGGCTGTAGTCCCTAACCAGCCATTTGATAGACACATCAGTTGAAAGATTGAGAAGCTAATTATTCTCATGCTGTTTTGCAAAGTTCTGTCCATATCTAACAAGTTATAAGAAGTTTTACAAACAATGGATTCTGGAGAGTTTGGGGGTTTTTTGTTTGTTTGCTTGTTTTTATGTCTTCACATTTCGGAATGGTTTGTGATTGAATAAATGTTAATTTTCAGACTCAGTTTTCGCTAACATAGTAATGTGGTTCATTTCAGTGAAAATTTTAGTTTAAGTCAGTTTGCTGGCTAAATGATTTTTTCAAAGCTTAAATGTAAATATAAAGTAGTGGGCCAAATCGTAAAGCATAGTGCTTCAGTAAATGCTGGTAGAAAGCGTTTCTAGATTGTTTCGTTTGTGTAGATTTCATTGTCCAAATTGCTTGAGAGTTCCTTGAGGGTCGGAGCACATCTGGCCTTTTTTCTCATAGCACTTGCTGAGTAAATTCTTTTGAATTAATTAATTGAATTAATTATAAATTTTCTAACAGGGAAAAAATAATCTATCAACCTAGAATACTCCAGGAAAAAATAATCTATCAACCTAGAATTCTCCAGGAACTAAGTTTAAAGTTAATTTTTCTAAGTTGTGGTATGGTTTGGCAAATTTTCCAGCCCAGGGGTCCCCAACCCAACCTCTGGATCTAATGCCTGATAATTAGAAGTGGAGCTGATATAACAATAATATAGAGTGCACAATAAATGTAATGCCCTTGAATCATCTCAAAACCCACTCCCCACCCTTCAGTCTGTGGAAAAATCTTCTTCCACAAAACTTGTCTTGGTGCCAAAATGATAGGGCACCTTTGTTCTAGAGGCTTATCTCAGCATTCTTTTTCCTCTTTTTCCCAAGGGGACAAAGTTGAGGTTTTTAACTGGGCCCTTTGTCATTCAAAATAAAATACTTGCCCCAAATTACATATTTCTGTATTTCTTTTACTTACTTTAAATGCACAGCTATTTTGAAGTTTTGTGTTTATCTGCAGCTGCGCCTATATTAACTAATACATATTCAATTGTAATTCAACAGTACTTTTGAATAACTACTATACATTAGTTCAGTTGTTCTCAGGAAAGAGAAAACATTACAAAAACCACCAAATACAAAAAATGTTCCTTTTGTACTTGAGACTTTCTGAAGCAAAATTTATGTGATAGGCCTCTGGCATTGAAAAAAAATATATATACATATACATATTCATCCACACTGTTATACATATCATAAATTAGCTAAATTAGATGGCATGAATAAAGATATTTATATATAATATATAGTAAGTAAATATGTATATGCATAGTTGTTCATAGTATTCTCTTTACTCTTGTATAAGGTTGATGGTAATGTTCCCTCTTTTATTCTTGATTTTAATAATTTAAATCTTCTCTCATTTTCTCCTGATCAGTCTATCTAAAGGTCTGTCAGCATTCTTGATCTTTGCAAGGAGCTAAATTTTCATTTCATTTATTTTTTTCATGTATATATATATATATATATACACACAAATATATACACACATATACATGAACACATATGTGTATATATCTATATTTTTAATTCTCTAATATTTATTTTTCTTTCCTTCTACTTATTTTGGATTTAGTTTGCTCTTCATTTTTGAACCTCTTAAGAGAAAAGGTTAGGTTTTTGATTTCAGGTCTTCTTCATTTTTAACATAAGCTTTTATAGCTATAAATTTCCCTCTAAGTACTGCTTTAGCTACACAACAAATGTACTTTTTCAAAACCCTGCAGATAATTCTGATGTGCTAACTTGGTATTTCTTTGCCAACATAAATTTTTGTTTTTCCATCTCTCAGTAGAGTTGCTGACTCTTTGTGTCCACAAAGCTTTTCTTATAAAGCAAAACATCTTGGTTTTGGTTTGGTTTTGAGTTTGCTTGCAGCTCAGTGATTTCAGAGACTGATCAAAAAAGTAAGGGCATGTTTGTTTTCACTGCTCTTGTCTGTGAAGTGAAGATTTAGGTTATACAGGACCTTCTTACAAAGCCCTTTTAGTTGGAATTTTCCTTCCCAGCTTGTATTTCTAGAGTTTATTCTTGGCAGCCCTGACACAATGTTTCTGTCATTTGAGCAGAGGTCAGCTAATAGTGAGAGCTTCCTGTGCTACCATAAATCCTCTCCCCTGGCCTCTGTCCTTTGTTATTTGCCTTTCTTTGTCTATAATTTGGCAGCATTATCACCCAGTCCACGTGACAAGTGACATCATTGCTATAATGAGAATTCCAAGCAGCACCACTGGATCTAAGCCCATCTGTGTGCTTGCTCCCACACTTGACAAAACAAATTCCAAATTCATTCAGCATGCCGGTGCCATTTAGTCACTGTGACATATCCCAAATTTTGGACTCTATGCAAAAACCGATCTGTGCCCACAAAATTAATCATGGAACACATTTTATGACGTTTGACAACAACTTAAAAGGTTCTTATCCTTGGCAGGTGGCTCTGCCAATCTGCAAGTATGTGCACGACAAATTCTGAACAATATATTGTGTGCCTGAAAATACATCGTGCAGGATGCATACCCTGGAGAGAGCCAGAGTGAGTCCAAACAATTCTGAAGTCTGTCTCAGTGACACATAAGCCAGACTGCTGTCTTGTGAAGGAAGGATGATGGCCTTAGGTACACATAGAACGCCAAAGAAAAGGCAACAGCTCATGTGCCAGTAAATGCTGAGAACATTGGCACAATTGCCTGTGTTGGCAGGACCAAGAGTGAGATGGCTAATTTAAGCGACAAGATCCTGGCAAACAGATTTATTTAGGGCAAGGGTGCGTCAGGAAGATGCCAGAAAAATGCATCAATCTGTGCCTTTACATGTACTGTAGAGTGATGATGAAACAACTGACATTAAAAAAAGTAAACCCTTACACTTTAATATAATCTGCAACTCATTCTAATAACAAGTAGGGTTTACCTTAGATTTCTGGCACTCTGAGATAGGGTTTTTGTGTTCTGAGCTGAGATCTGTGACCAAGAAAAATTCCCTTCTAAAGGTATTCTTGAAGAGATTTCCCCATATTGTGGTGTTTAATTGATTAGACCAAGTGTTTTCATATATTGTTTATTTAAAATGCAAGCTATTTCACATATGACACTTCACATTCACTTCAAATAAAGCAAGCCATTGGTCTAAAATTTTACTTTTCTGAAGTGTATATTATAGAAACTCAGTTGGAAAAAGAAAGAAAACTGAGACTTTAATTGTACCTCCTTTGAACTGAACGGAATGTTTTACTCTGTAATAAGATGTAACTCTTTTAAATATGTATTCTATATAGTAGTGCCTATTTGTATACAATTCAACAGGCAATGAAATAGTAAAACCTTCCACAGGGAGTGTCTGACTTCCTCATACTACTTTCTATGTTCCTAGGTTCCCCAGATAGCCTCCCATCCCCAATGTTCCCACCCGCTCCAGTTTTCTCTTAATTGACGCTGTCTTAGTAAATTGTTCTTGCAGTGTCTTAAGAAAGTTCTTATATCTACAACCTACTTAGGACTTTCATTTCTTATACAAACATGAAATTTGCATAATTAAGCTTTCACTGGGATTTGTCTAGACTCAAGACTTCCTATTCTAACTTGAGTGTTCCTCTTCATCTACGAGACAGAAAGTAATGTGAGCAAGCAACAGGTGATGAACAGTGCTTCCACAGGAAAAGTAATTCTTGATTAGGAAGCTGGCTGATTTAATAATCTAGCAGAACCATAAGAACCAAAGCAGCTCTGCTTCCTTTGAGATGCAGAACAGTGATCAGTCTTCTCTTCAGTAAAGTGAAGGAGTTGGAACTCTCTAGACCTCTCCTAACTCTAAATCTCAAAGATATATGAATTAGGGAAGGATATTTTCGGAGAACTGGCCTCACATATTAACTGATCCTTTCATTTACTTTGTGTGTTGAATATAAATCTGTTAATTTGAATCATAGTTTCTCCACTCAGAAGTAGCTCCTAACGCTTTTTCTTCCTTACCTATGCTTCAAATAATTAACAATCTGCATTGTTCTGAGTCCCAATTCTTTAGAACGTACTTTTTATTCTTTTCATTCTCTCTGAAAACTTTGAGGATCTTCTACTTATTCCTGGAATTCAGAAATTTTATGATGATTGTATGTATTAAGAAATTACCAAGGGTAGGGAACCACTTGAAAGGAACAAAGCCAACAATCCACAATTCCAGTTCATGAAACTAGTTCCTATTCCTGCTAATCAGTGTGTGTGTGTATCTGTATGTGTGCTCTGTGTGTGTGTGTGTGTGTGTGTGTGTGTGTGTGTGTGTGTGTGTGTGTGCACATGCTCAGTCATGCCCAACTCTTTGTGACCCAATGGACTGTAGCCTGCCAGGTTCCTCTGTCCATGAGATTTTCTAGGCAAGAATACTGGAGCAGGTTGCCATTTCCTTCTGCAGAGGATCTTCCATACAGAGGGACTGAACCTGCATCTCTTGCATCTCCTGCGTTGGCAGGCAGATTCTTTATCACCAATGCCATCTGGAAAACCCCTGCCAATCACAGTAGAACCTCACAATTCATGTGGCATGAGGTAAAGAACTTAGAAGGGTATTTATTAGATTACCCTTCCCTTATACCTTAGAAAAATAAAAACGTGAATGCTTTTGCAGGCTATAAGAGCCATTAGGGACCAATAAGGAGAAGAGGATGGAGAAAGGGAAGCTTAGTAGAAGTGCTATGTCTTCACAGCCCTGGAGGATGGGTTCAGTCTGAGGATATATATAGCCTAGAGAGCCAGAGTAGATGGGGAAGGGCGCTCTATTTAAGAAAACACAAACGAATACTTGGAAACAAGAAGAAACAGGGTTTTGAATATTCCTCCTCTACTGGAGTGTCTACTCCATTTGAGGGATAAAGAGAAATTAGGTTAGACAGATGAGTTAGGCTCAGAGTACACAAAGCTTTGGGCTTCCCAAGCAATGCAGTGGTAAAGAATCTGCATGCCAATGCAAGAGACATGGGTTTGATTACTGGGTCCCAAGGATCGCCTGGAGTAGGAAATGGCAACTTGTCCCAGTATTCTTGCCTCGAAAATTCCGTGGACAGAGAAGCCTGGCAGGCTACAGTCCACGGGCCTGAAAAGAGTTGGACACAAATGAGCACACACACAACTTTAGAAACAGGAAACAAAGGTAGAAGCCACTGAAAATTTTCAAGGGGAAAACAAAAAGGGTGATGGTGGCATTCATGATAGACTAGAAGAAAATATTATGTTGAATAGAAACGGTGGATGGGGGCAACTAGGAAGTTGTTAAAACAATCCTGTCATGAACTGTTGAAAAGCTGTTTCTGAAAGCACCCAACTGATTATCAGCATAGACTAGCCCTTGAATAAATGTTACTGGACTCTAAATACTGGGCAAATTAATATTTCACTTAAGGACAAAAGCTTTCTTGGTTCAAGAAAATTTCAAAAGTGGCCCTAAGAATCTATAATGTATTAAAAAATATTACTTGATTCCTAATACGTCATTTTAGGGGCTTCCCTGGTGACTCAGTGGTAAAGAATCCAACTGCCAATGCAGGAAGCTGCAGGTTCCATCCCTGGGTCGAGGAGATCCCCTAGAGAAAGAAATGGCAACCCACTCCAGTATTCTCGACTGGAATCCCATAGACAGAGTCTGGTGGTCTACCGTCCATGGAACTGCAAACAGTTGAACAGGACTGAGAAACTAACCATCACCCAATTTCATTGCTTAAGACTGTTAAGAACTCAGACACAGAACTTCTATGTAGGACAGATGGGTAAACTGAGGCCAAAAACCGATGTGAGCACTCCAAGTTCACAGAGCCCCAAACAGTTAAGCTGGAACTAGAGTCCAAACTCTATCGTGTGAAACCAAGGGCTCCAAGGGAAAAGAATATGGCTAGAATCCCCAGGAATGGGGCAAGAGTCCGGAAAGGGACTCTTTTCAACTATACTTGGCCGAGGGATTTCAAAATCTTAAGACTGCTTAAGCGCAGCACAAGACTGGCCTCGGAAGCCCACTACCCACACACTTTCTACCTCGGGAAGACTCGACGAGGCCCAGAGCCACCTCTCCCGCTCTCGCGATATCTGCTCCCGGCTCCGCTAGGCCCCGCCCACCCCCACCGCAGCCCCTCTGTCGTCACTTCCTGTGGGTCTGCAGGCAGAGGGAGAAGATGGCGGCCCTGGGGGAGCCCGTGCGACTGGAGCGGGGTGAGTGGGGCCGAGCCTGGGACCGACGTGGGCGGAGGAGGTAGGGGAGTGCCTTGTCGTCCAAGAGGGCGAGTGGGCCAAGCTCCGAGACCCCGAACCAGGCTTTCCCTCGCACTGGCGCCTGTGGCCACCGATGTCGATGCGCCGGGCCCGGGGAGGGGACTTGACGCTCTTGACTGATCCTGAGACCCCTTCTGTGTTCCCAAGGACTGTCCCGGAGCACAGCATAGTTCACCACCACCTGTCTGCATTCGCAGACACACGCTCTACACGCTCTCCCTGGGTGGACACGGCCCACTTTGCGTTCAGAGACGTGTCAAGCTCAGCAAATATCCCACGCCCAGTTCGGACAGACTACACGCCCTGCCCGTATTGACGCGTTCATACAGTGTTCCCGCCTTCACTCACCCAGCCGGGACACGCAGCGCGTTCCCCACCACACCCCCTCTCATTTATGCACAAATGCCATCATTACTTCCACCGCAACCTCGCTTGTATACGTACTGGGGATATTTCCTGCCTGTGGTGTCCCTCCCGGGTACGGCGAAGGTGCTTTATAAACAGTCCTGCTGTGGTTCTGGAAAGAAGGTTGCATAACTGGAAGGATAAAGTGCAGCATTATTCTTCATTACAAATCCTACGATTGCTAACTGGTCGATTGCTTGGTTTTTAGAGCAGGCTGTCAAGGAAAATAAAACCTGTTCTGCTAAGTAATTAAAAACCGAAAAGCCAGTGAAGTAAAAGACTGTGAGCCTAAAAACGTACTCTTGCAGTTTTTTAGCATTCCACTATTTCCCAAATTCTTTATTTCATATAATTTCAAGTATACTTTTGACACACCTGTCTTAGAAGTCACCAGTAAGAGTCAAAAAGTAAAACTACACATTTCGAGTACTAGTAGTAAATAAAGTATAAGATGGAGATTGACAGTATCTTTAAATATTAATATTTGCATTTACAGTCTGACTATTTAAGTAGCTTCTGCTCTAAAAAGGGATACATTTTTAGAATTGTATTTTGGAGTCTTTCCTCATATCTTTATACACACCCATGCACATTTAACATTATTTATTCCTTGTGGTATTCACTATTTGTAAGTCTGTTTACAAGTAATGTTTTCTGCCAGCCCACCAGACCGTTAATTAAAGTATCATTTTGACAGAGTAGCAGCTTACTCTGGGAAGATTTGCTAAGTTAGGCCTAAGCCTGTGACATGTTCTTCCAAGCACAGTGACACTGTGCTTTGTAGATGGGAACAGATTTGTTTGGTGTTAACTGGAGTAGGTGTTTTTCTTTGAAAACTAGTTGTAGAATTCTAACATGTTGGCAGTCTTTTGTATTGTTAAGTGCAGTACAAAATGTGAAGCTTCACCTCTGGCATTTAGTTTTGGTAGTCATGGCTTTCTGGTTTTTTTCTGTTTCAGAGTTCATTTCAGTTCTGCAGTAAGAGTGCTCAGAACCTGAGGATAAGCTATTAGTGGATGCCATTTAGTAGGATAAGAAAGATTACGTCCACTCTGATTCTTACTTAACATTCTGTTTAACAGATTCTATTAAGAAACTCTCCCAGCAATCCTCTAGTATAAAATTAGTTCATATGATCAAGATCCGGAATGCCTTCAAAGGCATTGAAACAAGATTTAGTGCAACATATTTGAGAACATACTGGGTACAGTTTAGGTTCGGTAAAGAATATTTTACTTTTTCAATTTTTTATTAGTTGGAAATTTTCATATAGCTTGTATATTATAATTTTGTAGGTCAGAATATTTGATGAACCAGCACTCCCGATTCACCAGCTATTCTGATGGTGGGAGATGAGAATGGGCAGTTTTTCCCCTTGCATTGGATTAACATCAGTTTAAGCTTCTATTATCTGAAATTGAAAAATGTACTTCTTTCTTCACTACATTTATTTTCAATTTTCCAGTTGCAAACAAAGACAGCCATACTGATTGTATAAAGAGAAGAGTTCCAATCCTTTAGTAAAATAGAAAATTTGGAATTTCTTCCACTTAAGACAAAAGGAGGGAAGGAAATTTAGAATAATAAGTACTCTAGCCCCCTGTGGTACAAAAACTGTTAAAAAGAAAATCAGGGGAGAAATAGTATGAAACATGACAGAATCTTGTAAAAGTTTCTTAATTTGTAAAACACTTTTCCTGACACTTCCCAATGAGAACTGCCTAACAGGCTTAATATATTTCTATAAAAGTGTAGAACATCTTAATGTTTCTTATTAATTGGTGCTAATGTAACATAACATTTATGATTGCCACATGCCAGCCCCCTTACCATGTTTTTTTGTTTCACTGGTCATGTAATTCTTATAAAGGAGATATACTGTTATTTCTGTTTTATAGTGGAAAACAGACACAGGGAGTTTAAGTTACTTGCCCAAGATCACCTAGCTGTTACTGATACCATACTCACAAACTAATTGCTTTGTGTTTTGTAAACATGTATTTGACTGAGCTTGTCCTAATTAAGACACTGTGTGATGATCCTAAGTTGAAAGCAGACCAGTTTATTTTACTCATTTGTATCGTTGTTTTAAATTGTGTTCCTGCCAGTAACTAGCTGCACATGTTATTGAAGAGTTTTTGTATGTACAAATGTATTGTTTTCTTTGGGGAAATAGTGACTTCATTAGCACACGGCATTGTATACTGCTCAGCACTTTGGTTACTACTGATGGTAGGTGAATTTTTATTGACTAAGTAGCTTCTGATAATGCTGTCAGCTTTTCTGAAGTACTTCGCAATGTTCATGTGTCTGTGACATTTGAGCTCCAGTTCTTCCTTGTGACGTTTAGGACTTTATATTTGTTTTCCTGTGTCTCTTAAACATACGGTTTTTCAGATTTTATGCATGTTCAGCATCAGTTTTTCTTCCTAATCTGCTATAAAATTTAACATTCTTCTCAGTCTTTACATTCCCACCCTCCATACATGAACCACCACCCCCCCAACAAGTTCATACTCTTAGGCTTTTTTACCTCTGTGTTCTATATATTTCTTGTTAGCCATTGAGGAATAAATCCTAAATGCGGCACTGTTACAGAGACATTTAGAGAAAATTATCTATCAGTGTGTGTTTGTTAACTCTAGATATTTGTAGAGCAATTGAATTGTTGGAAAAACTGCAAAGAAGTGGAGAGGTACCACCACAGAAACTTCAGGCTCTACAAAGAGTCCTTCAGAGTGAATTCTGCAATGCTGTAAGAGAGGTAAGTAAATATGATTAAAATTGACTATAAACTTGCGTTATTTAGGGTAAGATAACATTCTGAAATTCGGGTTTGTAGTTTGTTAAAGTTAACTTTAGAACCCAGCCCTCTCACTTTTGAAATTTCTAACAGAAAAACATGGTACAAAGATGGATAACTTTTTCTGAAATTTTGACACATTCATTAACTTTAAAAAGAACTCAAGCATGTTGTATTTTGAGATTTAAAATCACAGTGATAACTTTGGGTTTTGCAGGTATATGAACATGTCTACGAGACTGTGGACATCAGTAGCAGTCCTGAAGTGAGAGCTAATGCAACTGCAAAGGTACATTTTTTTCATTTACTGAAAGAGAGAGGATTCATCACGAATTAGAGCTTTCAAATGTGAAATTACTGGTTTCATAATAGACTTATTTTAAAAACTAACAAATAATACCTTTCAAGTTACACTAAACTCGATTACTGAAATGTAGGACTTTTTAATTAGCTTTACAAACATATTTTATGCAGTCTAGATGATACATTAAAATATATTTGTACACAAATAATACATATATATAATATGTGGTTGCTGTAGATAATATCGGAGAAGGCAATGGCACCCCACTCCAGTACTCTTGCCTGGAAAATCCCATGGATGGAGGAGCCTGTTAGGCTGCAGTCCGTGGGGTCGCTGAGGGTCAGACACGACTGAGCGACTTCACTTTCATGCACTGGAGAAGGAAATGGCAACCCACTCCAGTACTCTTGCCTGGAGAATCCCAGGGACGGGGGAGCCTGGTGGGCTGCCATCTCTGGGGTCACACAGAGTTGGACATGACTGAAGCGACTTAGCAGCAGTAGATAATATATATATCATTATGTAAATATTCATCAAAATTCTGAGGTATGGATTATTTTTCTCATTTTATTGGTGAGGAAGCATCAAATTAGATTACTTGCTTCAGATCACACGAATAGTAAATGGTAGATCTGAGGTACTCCCCTATGTTGCTATTCACTTTCTCCTTAACCTTAACTCTGCAAATAGGAGGTTACCTCCTCAGAGCTATAGGTGGCAGCTTTTATGTGTTTTTCTGTACCATTGTTTTCCTCAAATAATTCAAGCATTGATCTCTGTCCATCATATGTGGTGGTTCAGTCACCAAGTTGTGTCTGACTCCTCACAGCCCCATGGACTGCAGCATACTAGGCTTCTCTGTCCTTTGTCTCCTGGAGTTTACTCCGATTCATGTACTTTGAGGTGATGATGCTGTCTAGCTGTCACATCATATGTGGGTTGGAATCAGTTACTGTCAGTAGTAGGTGACTTATACTGAAACTAGTCATTAGCAGGTAACTATTCATTGATAAGTAACTGGTTCACAAAAGGCAATATTGGATTCTCTGTTGAGTCTTGTGGGTATTGTTTGACAGAGTGGGAAAAAAACAATTAAAACTTGAGTTTAATTCCTGACTTTCACAGCCTCCGGAACTTCTGAGCCTTAGTTCTATTATCTCTAAAATGAAGCCTCTTTAAGAGCTTAGAGTATTCAGCAAGTCTTGATTTTCTCTCTTTCTTCCCATGTTTCTCATATACCCTGATCTAATACACGAAAAAATAGTACCAGATTACTTAATTACATTTAAAAGCAAAATGAAACCCGAGTTCTCAACTTTGTGTTAAAATTCCTCTGAATTAATCTAAACTTGAAAGATGGGGCTCTGTATGGGTTAATCTATAGTGCAGATAGTACAGCAGCCAGAATGACTGCATAAAAGGACATCTGCCTACGTTTAGGTTACACACATGGCTTGTGCCACCCCAAATGCCCCACACTTGGTGGCATGTGAGGAGGGGGCTTCTCCTTGTTAGTGTGCACAGCGTTCATCTTCCTGGCAAGGCCTGCTTGCCAAGCACTGCACAGACGTTCTGGGTACAGGAAGGACCAGGAGTGACCTGAACTACCTCAGCACTTTCTGCATAATCCCAGAGTAAGCTTTCCAGTTGTCCTCTTAACACCATCTATTTAGCTTACCTTCACTGTCAGTGAATTTATGGACATTCAGACATCACAAATACTTCAAAAGTGGTTTTTAATTTGATACTGATTTCTAATTATCAGTATCACTGTGATTCCCCAGTGATAAGAGAACACACTCTTATGATTTCAGTACCTTTAGACCATGAAATTTTTCTGTTTGTTTTATGTCCCTGGATATGTTTCAGTTGTCTACTGGTTCATAGTCTATGGAAACTTGAATTTATATTCTGCAGTTGTGTGAAATGTATAAATCGTATGTTGAATCCGTTCATAGTGCTTTTCAGGTCTACTATCTCCTACTTTTCTATCATTAATTTTTGAGAGTTTGATATTGAAACTCCAACTAAAAATCTACTTAAAAAATATGTAGTGGGACTGTATGTAACTTGGTTCTGTATTTTTCAAATCTGCTGTAAGTGTGTTACCATACCCTCATAATTAAAAAAAGAAAGAAGAAAAAGTGGTTTTTAAAAAGGGACAAAAGAGTGACGTAAACAAAGGTCCTATTTTTTTTTAAATCTATATAAAATTTTCTTTCAGGCTACCGTTGCTGCATTTGCTGCCAGCGAAGGGCATTCTCATCCTCGAGTTGTTGAGCTGCCAAAAACAGAAGAAGGCCTTGGATTCAATATTATGGGAGGCAAAGAACAAAACTCTCCAATCTATATCTCTCGAATAATTCCAGGTGGAATTGCTGATAGACATGGGGGCCTCAAGCGAGGAGATCAGCTCCTTTCTGTTAATGGAGTGGTAGGGATGCATTTTATTTCTACTTGACGGTGTATTTGAGTTATAGAAACAGTCGCGCCCAACTCTGTGACTCCATGGCCTGTAGCCTGCCACGCTCCTCTGTCCATGGGGATTCTCCAGGCAAGAATACTGGAGTGGGTGGCCATGCCCTCCTCTAGGTGATCTTCCCAACCCAGGGATCTAACCCAGGTCTCCTGCATTGCAGGCAGATTCTTTACCGTGTGAGCCACCAGGAAAGTCAGAAACAGAAGATGCAGGGAAAGACCAAGAAGCTTTGTAGTTTAGAAATCCCTTGGAAGACTCTTAGGCACTGCTTTTTAGTGGAGTGATACTTTTTGAAGCTCTTTGTGTGTGTTTTGCTTCTTTCCAATGTAAATTAGCAGTGCTTAGTGTGATTTTTATGAAATTATTAAGCTTTTTAGTAGTTAAGGCCGTACATTGAATCAAAAGCCTCTTCTCAGTTTAACTTTATCAAATAGCAATTGCTTGATTTACTTCTGACCTATTGAAATAATAGGGCATGTAGATTGATATGCTAGGTATTAGGAACTTAAAAACCAATTCCTGGACTGCAGACAGAATATGATTTAGCAGACAATTTTACACTGATTAAAGTGACAAAGCAGGATTATTTCATAGGTTTATAGTTTGAAATGCTGTAACATTAACATTTTTTTACTTGTATGTGTTTTAAACATTTTTCATTTTGAGTTATTTACAAAACCTAGATATTAATTTTGTTTCTGTCTGTGGTTTTTTGTAGAGTGTTGAAGGAGAGCATCATGAAAAAGCTGTAGAACTGCTGAAAGCAGCGCAAGGAAAGGTTAAATTAGTAGTGCGGTACACACCCAAGGTCTTGGAAGAAATGGAGTCACGCTTTGAAAAAATGCGATCAGCAAAACGCAGGCAACAGACCTAATGCAGTTAAAAACCTTTATATTCCATTTTGCTTTTAGCTAGAGAAGTTTTGCTTGTGACCTCCTGATGGCCACAATGCCAATGATTGTAAAAACAACAACAAACTTCCCGTGAAATCCTCCTTGCCATTTTATAAATACCTATTTTAACATCATTTATGGTTCCAGAGATGCATACACTTTTTTCTGACAAGAAAAAGTAAAAAGGTAATGAGGGCAGTTCTGTCCTGCTGTTTTTACAGGCCTTTTTCAACAAATGCAGATTTTGTCATAAAGTTGTTATAGATTTTTAAAAATGCTTTTTTAATATTAAAATGTACTTTTACATTCTTAAATCTTTTTTAGGAAAAAAGTTTTCTTTATTTGCTTATTTAAAAAGAACAGTTCTCCATTCTTTTTTTTTCTTTAATCTGTAACATTTCTTTATGCTTTTCCAAGAAATTACACATAATAGTCTCAGCAGTTCATTACACTATGAATTCATTGTTGATATCACTGCTGCATTTTGTATTTGAAACACAGACATAATATAATCAATGGTAAATTATAGCTCAGCACAGTGGAAGTTTTTTACTTTTATTTAAACATAATATATAATGAATATTTGTTTGTACTGATTTATAAAAGTTTTTAAACACTGATACAGTCATTGCTAAAATATGTATTTCATAATATTTGAGCAGTGAGGCAAGAGAATGTAATTTGATTGTTTGCATTAGTGATTACATCTTTCTGTTTATATTCAACTATATCATAAATTACAAATGCAAAAAAGGTTTATGTTTCTTTTGCAAATTTTTTAATGCTATTCATTGTTCTTTAAATATATCTTATTTTTCATCCTTCCATTCCTAGAGATGAGCCAGTTAGTTTGTGATGGGATATAGCAAAGGAGAAAAAAATAATACTTATAACCTCGCCGGCCTCAAGAGTTATAGCTCAATTTAAAGAATTGATACTAAGTAAGAAAAAGATATGTTTAAGATATATAGAAATTATAATGTGATGCATTTCATAAGAATCTGCATACACTTTGTCAAAATGAGTAAGAACTCATTCACATTAAAGTTGTTGGATTTAAAGTTATGGTTCTTATGATTCAAATATAATGATGAGAATTCTGAGATACTTTGATTTGTCCACTGGATGTCACTGTTTTACTGAAAGGCAGCTATTAGTGGATGACTGTGACTGAGGTCTTTCTAACGGCAGAAATTGAGTTAAGGTTCATATTCAGACATAACTTACAGGAACATTTGTCTGGCCTTTACAAATTTTAAGTGACAGGTGCTAGGAAGAAAATGGATTGAAATATATAACGACTTTAGAATAATTATCAACGCTGTGTAAAGAGTGGGCATTTTGTGACATTCCTTCAGGAAGAATGGAAATGTGTATCTTTTTCTGCATGTTTATGAGCACTGTGAGTCTTAAAAGATTATTCCAGTTTTCAGTGATTTCAGAATAAAAGTCAGTCAGCATTGTTATTTATCTTTTAGGTATTGAACACTGGATTGCATGGTTGAATGTGTTTTTAGTCCACTATAAAACATGCTTGTTATTGATAGGATCATGTTGTTGAATTGTATATTTCCAAAAGTAATTGACGTTTTTAAAATGTTGAGACCAAAGTAGGGTAGAAGAATTATGGACTTAATTTAAATGTAAAATTATTAGAGGTATTTGTTGTAGAGCTTTATATATTAAAGAGAGGTATTGGTGCATATGAAAACAGTAATAATATTGTTGTGCTTGTATTCTTGCATTACAGGGTAAATAAACCCTGAAGAAATCTTATTTTAGTATTGCTGCAGCTGCAGTAGCTTTTAAGGGTGTGTCAACATTTCATTATAAATTACAGCTTCCTGGTTCAGTATCTCAGCTGTTTCAGAACTTTCAGCCAAGTTAAATCTTTTTGGTGTTGAAACTTTGTAAGTTGAGTAAGCTATTTTTTGTTTCTTCTACAGTAATCCACAATCTGTTCTTTGTGTGGGCTGGCACTTATTTATAATTTTTAAAATATGGATAGCTTAAAAGAGCCAAATACAGTAGTTTTGCTTGCTCCTGTTGAGCATGAGTTGCAGTAGTTTATTTTCTTTAATGCAGTTTTCATAGTGTATCCCAGAATTTTAAATCATGACCATAGAAAAATGCAGTCATTCAGTGGCAAAGATGTATGATAGTGATTTAGTATAGTGAGGAAATGAGGGGAGTTTTCATCTTATAAATGTATGGTTTATGAACATAACTAAGACATAGTAAATAATAGGTATTTGATTTGTAAATTATAAATATAAGTTATCTTCCCTCCCCAGTTTCCATTTGTGTTTTTTTGGTATTTCAAAATGAGTTGACTCAGTGATTCTCAACCTTAGCTGCATATTAGAACACCCTGCAGGCCTTCAAAAAAAAAAATGACACTTGAGTCCTACCCCATACCAACTAAATTGCAGTCTCTGAGGTGGGGCCAGATGCTTATTTTTTCGAAGCTTTCCAACTGGTTCTAAAGGACACCTAGGGTTGAGGACCACTTGTTTCCCCTTTATGACATACTCTAATTACACTGGACTCTGTTTGGAAATGTCAGAATAATTCAGTTTACAATTACTACTAAATAGCTACAAATGTAAGGGTCAGTTATATTTCTTCGTAATCTCCTTAGGAATAAAGGTACTTGGTATTCCTTATTGGGGAAGTAACTACCGCTTAACTTTTTCTTTTTTAAAAATAAAATCTACCAGTAGCTTAAATGTAAGTTTTTAATGTCTGTCACCTTTCTGCCCTCTTTGCCTTTAAAACTTTCAAAAATGTCTATTATTTGAGAAAGCATGTTTAAAAATTGCAGATGATATTTAATAATATTTTCATTGAGAATTATGAATTGTCTTAATATGGCCATTTTATCCTTTAGTATAACACTAGGTTATAGTGGCCTCATTCTTTGGGGTTTGATAATTCAGATGGCTTTTTTTTTTTTTTAATCATTGTCTTCCTCTTCCAAATTTTTGAAAGTTACTTTGCTCAAGTACTTAAATAGTTTGGCTCAAGTACTTTGTTTACAATATAAGTGGATATTATAGCATTTAATAGAAGAAATGGCTGTGGCTTATCTGAAAAGAATGTCAGCATGACTTGGTGTAGACTTATAAGACTATGTGTTGTGAACATTTTATTATGTGGAATGAGCAATGAAATATCAAGGACTCTAGTAATTGTATTTCCTGAATAAATGTATGTTTATGAATTTTCTAACTTATATTTTGTTGTTCCTTTGCTGACAGTCTGGTTTTATACTTTTTATTGTCCAAAATGTCACTGTGTTTCTTCAAAGGTTGTTATAGTTCTATAATAATGAAATAGTGGACAAGTGCTTGTTCATTAATTTTCAAGAAGTTCCAGACTAATTTGTATATGGGTGTAGTTTTTAAAAGCATCAATAAACAATATGCTTCTACTTTAAGTCTGAGTAAAGGGATATAGTAGCCAAAATAGATTTAACACTTTTTCAGTGGGTGACTTCATTTATCAATTCTGATTTTAAGGCTTAGTAAAATAAATTTGTATTAGTTATATTTTTGTTCTTTGGATTAAAAACAAATTGATGTAACTACACAATCATTGTGTTTGTGAAACATATATATACAATAACTTAAATGAGGTAAAAGCATACCCAGGTGGTTACTAGAATGAAACTTCAGATTCCTACATTTTGCTTTGCCTTTCCTAAAATATAACTGGAAAGAATAAAGATTCTGTTGTATTATTTTAAGAAAGGCCATCTAGCATGTGATTGAGAGCACAGAATCTAGAGCCTGACAGCCCTGATTTAATTTGTAGGTTCACCACGTCTGTAACCTTCTGCAAGTCACCTCTCTGTACCTTACTTAGTCCCTTCATCTGTCGTGTGTAGTGAGGATGCCTGGAAATGTCATACCGTGATCTGTGAAGCCCTTAGAAAACGGCCTGCATAGTAAATGCTGTT
Source organism: Nanger dama (assembly GCA_917880005.1). NCBI lineage: Eukaryota > Metazoa > Chordata > Mammalia > Artiodactyla > Bovidae > Nanger > Nanger dama. Next base: position 20,404,079 of record CAKJTW010000030.1, read on the forward strand.
TATGTTTGCTGTTACCTTCGTGTGTGATAGCCTTAGGGCCTTATTAGCTAAAGGGAGACATTGTGGCCAAACAATTAAAATTAGCAAGTTCTTATTTTTTATTTTCGGTTGCTGTAGGTGTTCATTGCCTGGGTGCAGGCTTTGTCTAGTTTCCAGGAGCAGGGACTGCTCTGGTCGCAGTGGGCAGGCTTCTCATTTCAGTGGCTTCTCTTGTAGAATGTGGGCTCTGGAGCACTATCTCAGTAGTTGTGGCTCACGGGCTTAGTTCCTCCTCGGCATGTAGGACCAGGGATCAAAGGATCAGGACCAGGACCTGATCAGACCAGGAATCAGGACCCTAGATCAGGGATCAAACCTGTATGCCCTGCATTAGCGTGTGGATTCTTAATCACTGGACCACCAGGGGAGTCCAGCAAGTTCTTATTTTTGATGCCTGGAAGACAGATAACTAACCTTTAAATTATGCTTGAAAGTAAACAAGATTTATAGGAATTTTCAGATTTCACTCTGATCAAAGAAACTCACGGAATTCTAAAGTAAAGCGGAGTTTGGGGGATGTAGGGTTGAGGTCACATTCAGAATGAAACTTGTAAGAAAATAAGTCCCAGTAAGAGATTTGTTCAATCAGAAAAGCAATTGGTAGGGAGGATATGACCTGAAGATAATGGATTGCTGGATGGGCCTCAGACAACACAAGGCATAATTCACTGTAGTGAACTTTTAAAGGCAGAAAAATACACAGGCAACCAGATAAAATCTTTCGGAACTTACTTTATATGCAGAGAAAAAAAATTCATACAGATTCCATTGTCAACTTTATTTTGATTTAAATATATTTTAAAAAGCACAAGCACTTCACACCAACACGTTGTGTATAAGCTCTCCTGATTCTCATCAACTATAGAAAAGTGTGTTTTGGACACAGTCAAGATCTGATTTGGTCCTTTTAAAAGAGGGAAAGCTTGGAAGGATTCTAAGTCTCTCCAGAATTCTTCTAAACAATCAGATTATAAAGTTTTGGCCTTTGGTGACACATGAGGTCCCTTTATTTGACAGTTACTGCATTTCATCAGGGAGTATGAAAACTCAAAAACTCAAACCTTTGTTTTTATTTGGCAAGGAAGTGCAATCTGAAAGCATGAAATAGCCCTGGGAAAATTTTTATGTCTGGTTATCTCTTACTTGATGTACATTGAACCCAGAGTTTAGATGCTAACTTTTGACTTTGTGTTATATTATGGATTGAGTTGTCTGTTTTCCCTAACCTCAAAAGATATGTTGACACCTTAACCCGCCAGAATGTGATTTTTATTTTGAGATAGGGTCTTTAGAAATTAAAATGATGATTGGGGTGGTGTCCTTACAAGGAAAGGAGAATCTGGACACACACACGGAGAACACATGGGAAGATGAAGGCAGAGATTGGGGTAATAGCTGTATTAATACAGTTAACCACAGAAACAAGGAGAGGCATGAGCAGATTCTCTCCCTGAGCCCTCAGAAGGAACCAAGGCTGTGGATACCTCCAGCCTCCAAAACTGAAACAGTAAATTTCTTTAAGCCACCCAGTATGTGGTACTTGATTATGGCAGCCCTAGAAAGCAGATACATAAGAACCCAGGTTCTGGTGGTGTTGGTATTGAAAATGGGTGCTGAAGCAAGATGTGGCTCCTGTGTACAGTCAGAGGGTCTCTGGTTTTGGTGAAGAAAGGGTAAGACACCTGGCCTCGGAACAGGGGAGGGGTTCTCTGTTGTGGTTGAAATGCTTTCTTAAAACAAGTATGCATCTGTAATTGACCTGTGCCTCAGGTGGCCTCCTGGGCTCCTAAGCCCCTCAGAACTTGGGCTTTTCCCCATTTTAGGCTGCCAGTTATTGCATTGGCTGTATCTTTCTCAGTTCAAAGACTTTCCATGAGTTTGCAGTGGCAAAATATTCAGCACTGAGGAGAGGCATTTCTGCATGGCCATTGTTCTATGGGAATGTGATGAGCATTTGTCTCTGGCCAGGGGTGTTTCATCCTGTAAAGGTTTATGTTGGCTGCTTATGCACGCCTGATGCAAAGCCTTATTTCAGTCGTAATGGATTATGTTTTTTCCTTAAAACTTTGTTGTGCCTAGGATAAAATCCAGATCCCTTGCCATGATTTAAAAGGTCCTGCATAATCCATTCCCTCCTTCCTCTCAAATCTCATCTCATCCCAGCATTCCAGTTGGTTCTACTCCATACCAGTTCCCTCATTGGAAGGCTCACTCTCTGGTTCTTCAGCCGCTGGCTGGATGCTCCTCATTCAGGTATAAGTTGGAGTCACCATCTGTTCCATCTAAAGGTAGGTTCCTCATCCTCTGCTAATAGGGCAATACTTTGTTTCCTTGTTTATTATTATTATTATTGTTGTTCACTTGCTAAGTCATGACCAACTCTTTGCAACCCCACAAACTAGCCCGCCAGGCTCCTTTGTCCATGGAGTTCTCCAGGCAAGAATACTGGAGTGGGTTGCCACTTCCTCCTCCAGGGGATCTTCCTGACCCAGGGATTGAACCCGCCTCTCCTGCATTGGCAGGCGGAGTTTTTAACCACTCAGCCCACCTGAGAAGCCCTTCTTGGTTTATATTATGTGCTTAATTGTGCTTTCGCATTACAATTTAACTTCCAGTGACAGCAAGAAGGATCACTACTGTATTCACATTGATTCCATCGCCTGGCACAGTATGGTGACTCAGTATACACTGCTGAATTGGCTTACTTTTCATAATTCTGCAAGTAAAGAACTTACCCTGGAACCATGTAAAAATGCTAACAGTGATGGCACGCATCAAGATAGATGCACATAACTTTCACAGAATCAGCCAAATCAAATAGTTTTTCCAAAATTATACAGTTAGTGATTAACACAGCCAAGATTCAATCTCAAATTTGTTTTCAGAGCCCATACTTTCCCCCAGTGCCACAAGTGCACTTACTGGTTTTTTCCTCTCCCGTATTCTATTTTGGCACACCACACGGCATGCGGTATCTTGGTTCCCCAACCAGGGATTGAACTCTTGCCCCCAGAAGTAGAAACACAGAGAACCACAAGACCACCAGGGAAGTCCTCTCCTTACATTCATTTTTAGAAAAAATTATTGAAGTGTAGTTGATTACAATGTTAATTTGTACTGTACACCAAGTGATTCAGTCATAACATATATGTAAAAAGTCTTCATAGTCTTTTCCATCATGTTTTATCACATTGAATATAGTTCTGTGCTATATGGTAGGATCTTGTTTACCCACTCTATGTACATTTTTTTTTTTTTGGACTGAGCCAATGCAGCTAGCAGGATCTTAGTTTCCTAACCAACCAGGGATTGAATCTGGGGCCATGGCAATGAAAGTGCAGAGTCCTAACCACTGGAACCGCCAGAGAATTCCCAATAGCTTTTCTTTTAATTGAAGTATAGTAATGTGGGCTTCCCTTGTGGCTCAGCTGGTAAAGAATCTGCCTGCAATGTGGGAGACCTGGGTTCAATCCCTGGGTTGGGAAGATCCACTGGAGCAGGGAGAGGCTACCCACTCCAGTATTCTGGCCTGGAGAATTCCATGGACTATATATAGTCCATGGGGTTGCAAAGAATTGGGTACAACTGAGTGACTTAAAAAAAAGTTAATGTACAATGTTGTGTTAGTTTCAGGTGTATAGCAAAGTGACTCAGTTATACATACATATATATCTTTTTTTTCCCTTTTATTTCTTAGGTTTCTTGGTGTTTTGGTTTAGATGTTTTCTTTTTTGAGCTAGAGTCCTATGTTATACACACACACACACACACACACACACATACATATACACAGGAACACGAAAGTGATATAGGTGGTAATGAGTGTTAAGAAGTCCAGGAGGGCAAGAAGGATGAAAGCCAAAGAGAAGAGACTCAGCAGCATTAAATCACTCGTCAAGGTTCAAAACCACTGATGGTACCATCCCTTCTCTCTGGGCTGTCCGAGGTGGGCTCAGAGACATGGAGAGACCCACCATATCTAAGCAGCTAGTTTTTAAAAATTTTCCTTGGAACCTCTTTGCAGCACCAACCTCCATACAGTATTTCACATAATGCTTGCAATGACTGAGTACTAGTATTAATTTTTAAGCACCTACTCTGTGCTGATGATCCTTTTCTATAAATCACCCTTAACATACCACTGACTCCCTCCATAGTTAGAATGTAAATCTAAGCATCTCACCATAACATCCCCAGTCCATACTATGTGCCTCCTTCTGAAGCCCTCCACTTTCTCCCCTCTCCACTTCGACTCTTCCCCTTTCTCCAGCATGACAGGCCTTTACACTTGATGTTCCCTTTGTCTGAAATCTGATTATGTATTTGTCTATTTTGTCAGCCCTCTATTTCCACAAAATCATAAACTTTTTGAGAGCAGGGCAGGCCTCTTTTATTTCCTGCTTGAGAACCCTATGAACAATATGAAAAGGCAAAATACATACAATATGAAAAATACTAAAAGAGGAACTCCCCAGGTCAGTAGGTGCCCAATATGCTACTGGAGATCAGTGGAGAAATAACTCCAGAAAGAATGAAGGGATGGAACCAAAGCAAAAACAATACCCAGTTGTGGTTGTGACTGGTGATAGAAGCAAGGTCTGATGCTGTAAAAAGCAATATTGCATAGGAACCTGGAATGTTAGGTCCATGAATCAAGGCAAATTGGAAGTGATCAAATGAGATGGTGAGAGTGAACATCAACATTCTAGGAATCAGCAAACTAAAATGGACTGGAATGGGTGAATCTAACTCAGATGACCATTATATCTACTACTGTGGGCAGGAATCCCTTAGAAGAAATGGTGTAGCCACCATGGTCAACAAGAGAGTCCGAAATGCAATACTTGGATGCAATCTCAAAAACAACAGAATGATCTCTGTTCGTTTCCAAAGCAAACCATTCAGTATCACAGTAATCCAAGTCTATGGCCCAACCAGTAACACTGAAGAAGCTGAAGTTGAACGGTTTTATGAAGACCTACAAGACCTTTTAGAACTAACACCCCAAAAGATGTCCTTTTCATTATAGGGGACTGGAATGCAAAATTAGGAAGTCAAGAAACACCCGGAGTAACAGGCAAATTTGGCCTTGGAGTACAGAATGAAGCAAGGCAAAGGCTAATAGAGTTTTGCCAAAAGAACGTACTGGTCATAGCAAACACTCTCTTCCAACAACACAAGAGAAGACTCTACACATGGACATCACCAGATGGTCAATACCAAAATCAGATTGATTATTATTTGCAGCCAAAGATGGGGAAGCTCTATACAGTCAGCAAAAATAAGACTGGGAGCTGACTGTGGCTCAGATCATGAACTCCTTATTACCAAATTCAGGCTTAAATTGAAGAAAGTAGGGAAAAGCACTGGGCCATTCAAGTATGACTTAAATCCCTTATGATTATACAGTGGAAGTGAGAAATAGATTTAAGGGCCTAGATCTGATAGAGTGCCTGAAGAACTATGGATGGAGGTTTGTGACATTGTACAGGAGACGGATCAAGACCATCCCCATGGAAAAGAAATGTAAAAAAGCAAAATGGCTGTCTGAGGAGGGCTTACAAATAGCTGTGAAAAGAAGAGAAGTGAAAAGCAAAGGAAAAAAGAAAGATATAAACATCTGAATGCAGAATTCCAAAGAATAGCAAGGAGAGATAAGAAAGCCTTCCTCAGTGATCAGTGCAAAGAAATAGAGGAAAACAACAGCATGGGACAGACTAGAGATCTCTTCAAGAAAATCAGAGATACCAAAGGAACATTTCATGCAAAGATGGACTCGATAAAGGACAGAAATGGTATGGACCTAACAGAAGCAGAAGATATTGAGAAGAGGTGGCAAGAATACACAGAAGAACCGTACAAAAAAGATCTTCACCACCAAGATAATCACGATAGTGTGATCACTCACCCACTCACTGGACATCCTGCAGTGTGAAGTTAAGTGGGCCTTAGAAAGCATCACTATGAAAAAGCTAGTGGAGGTAATGGAATTCCAGTTGAGCTATTTTAAATCCTGAAAGACAATGCTGTGAAAGTGCTGCACTCAATATGCCAGAAAATTTGGAAAACTCAGCAGTGGCCACAGGACTGGAAAAGGTCAGTTTTCATTCTAATCCTAAAGAAAGGCAATGCCAAAGAATGCTCAAACTACCACACAATTTCACTCATCTCATACGCTAGTAAAATAATATTCAAAATTCTCCAAGCCAGGCTTCAGCAGTACATGAACCGTGAACTTCCAGATGTTCAATCTGGTTTTAGAAAAGGCAGAGGAACCAGAGATCAAATTGCTAACATCTGCTGGATCATGGAAAAAAGCAAGAGAGTTCCAGAAAAACATCTATTTCTGCTTTATTGACTATGCCAAAGCCTATGACTGTGTGGATCACAATAAACTGTGGAAAATTCTGAGAGATGGGAATACCAGACCACCTGACCTGCCTCTTGAGAAACCTATATGCAGGTCAGGAAGCAACAGTTGGAACTGGACATGGAACAACAGACTGATTCCAAATCGGAAAAAGAGTACGTCAAGGCTGTATATTGTCTCCCTGCTTATTTAACTTATATGCAGAGTACATCATGAGAGGCACTGGTCTGGAGGAAGCACAAGCTGGCATCAAGACTGCTGGGAGAAATATCAATTACCTCAGATATGCAGATGACACCACCCTATTGCAGAAAGTGAAGAAAAACTAAAGAGCCTCTTGATGAAAGTCAAAGAGGAGAATGAAAAAGTTGGCTTAAAGCGCAGCATTCAGAAAACGAAGATCATGGCATCTGGTCCCATCCACTGCATGGAAAATAGATGGGGAAACAGTGGAAACAGTGTCAGACTTTATTTCTTGGGGCTCCAAAATCACTGCAGATGGTGATTGCAGCCATGAAATTAAAAGACGCTTTCTCCTTGGAAGGAAAGTTATACCAACCTAGATAGCATATTCAAAAGCAGAGACATTACTTTGCCAACAAAGGTCTGTCTAGTCAAGGCTATGTTTTTTCCAGTGGTCATGTATGGATGTGAGAGTTAGACTGTGAAGAAAGCTGAGCACCGAAGAATTGATGCTTTTGAACTGTGATGTTGGAGAAGACTCTTGAGAGTATCTTGGATTGCAGGGAGATCCAACCAGTCCATCCTAAAGAAGTCAGTCCTGGGTTTTCTTTGGAAGGAATGATGCTGAAGCAGAAACTCCAGTACTTTGGCCACCTCATGCAAAGAATTGACTCATTGGAAAAGACTCTGATGCTGGGAGGGATTGGGGGCAGGAGGAGAAGGGGACGAAAGGGTATGAGATGGCTGGATGGCATCATTGACTCGATGGACGTGAGTCTGAGTGAGCTCTGGAAGTTGGTGATGGACAGGGAGGCCTGGTGTGCTGCAATTCTTGGAGTTGCAAAGAGTTGGACACCACTGAGTGACTGAACTGATATACTCAAAGCTGAGAACAGTGCCTAGCATGTGACAGACAATCAATCCATAGTCTCTGAGAGAATGACATGAAGGAACACGGTGGTGCTATTTTACAGAAAGAGGACAGAAAATGTCTCTCTGAGGAGATGATGTTTGAACAGAAACCTGAATGGTGTGAACTGAAGAATTTTGATAGGGTCTAGTAAAGAGTTTCTCTTCCCCTCTGTGGTTCTGAATGTGGCAGGAAATCAATGAATTGGCCAATGTAGGCCAAGATAGCACTTTTATTATTTATTTGTTCTTACTCCACATGTCTATTGAATATCTTCTCTGTACTAGTCGTGTTCTAGAGGGTAGGGGTGCAGTAGAGAAAAAGACAAAGCCCTTGCCTCCAGGACCCTACTTTCTGTTAAAGACGGGGCAGGAATACATACCATAGGGTTAAGAAAATGTGCTCCTCAAATTCGCCACATCGACCCTCCTCATCTGGACCATGACTGATTTCTCATCATGCCCATTCTTCAGGGGAAGAGCTTGTTCACACTCTAGATACCATCCCCAGAAGGGCAGATATGAGATAGAAATGCTTCTTCCTTCTTCCCAGATTTACCAAACTCCCATGGTGTGAGTGCTTCCAAGAAAAGCAGTTAGAAGTAACCACTGAGATAGAGGTAAAACCTCAAAAGTGTGGTGTCCTTCTAGCCAGATAAACATGTAAACACATAAGCAATGTGGGAAACAAAACACAAAGTTTTAAACCACGTTAAACAATTCTTAAAAATCAAAAACATTGGAAAAACTGGAATTTTAAAATCCAATGTGACATTTTATAATATGAATACTTTTAAAATGATTAAGGAAGGAGTCAGTAACACACACATCCCCCGTTTTTCCCCACCTTCTGTAACTAGAACCTCACAGATTTATTAAACTCTATATAACCTTTTCCTCCTACCTTTTTATGTTCTACCACAAGGTGGCACCAAAGTGCTGTTGATACCATGTAAGAATTTTCTTGTATTAATAGTTCTTGCTAACTAAAGATTAATGAAGTGAAGTGCTCAGTCATATCAGGCGACTCTGCTACCCCATGGACTGTAGCACGACCGGGTTCTCTGTCCATGGAATTTTCCAGGCAAGTGAACTGGGACAAGTTGCCATTTCCTACTCCAGGGGATCTTCCCAACCCAGGGATCAAACTCAGGTTTCCCACATTGCTGGTGAATTCTTTACCATTTGAGCCACTAGGGATCAGGCCTAAGTTTTAAAATGTATTCAACCTTTTCTTTAAAGCCCCAGATTAGTATTTCTATGTATTTTATGAAATTCAAAGCTTTGTAAATGTGGGAAGAAAACTTTCTAAACACATTCTAAAAGAAAAACAAACCTAGATCAGTTCAGTTCAGTTCAGTTGCTCAGTCGTGTCCAACTCTGCGACCCCATGAATCGCAGCAGGCCAGGCCTCCCTGTCCATCACCAACTCCCAGAGTTCGTCCAGACTCACATCCATTGAGTCAGTGATGCCATCCAGCCATCTCATCCTCTTTTGTCCCCTTCTCCTCCTGCCCCCAATCCCTCCCAGCATCAGTCTTTTCCAATGAGTCAACTCTGCATGAGGTGGCCAAAGTTATATAAATACTATTCAGTATATAGGTTTTCTGGGGTGGGAGAGGAGTACAAGTGATTCAGCATTGTTTTGATCCTTCTACTAAATATGAACAACTTTAGTTGGCTGGAAATTATTTTCAGCTTTACATCTTTCTTTTGATTATCTTCACCCAAATTCAAACAGGATGTTTAATCAAAAGAAAAGTTGTTTCAGGGACTTCCCTGATGGTTCAGTGGTTAAGATTTCACACTTCAAATGCAGAGGGTGTGGGTTCAATCCCGGGTTGGGGAGCTAAGATGTCATATCCCATGAAGTGTGGCCGAAAGATTTTTTTAAAATTCATTTCAGAGGGACCTGGTAAGTTCCTTTAAATAAATAAAAAACTGAAGTATTGTGATTAACCTGCTTTATATGACACTAAAGTTTTTAATGTTCTCCTTTCCTTGCAAATTAAAAATACAGTGTCAAGCCAGATATAGAGTGGGATGAGCAGTTGACCTAGATATTAGCTCCAGTTCTGCCGATGACTAGGTATGCTGCCTTTAGTAATTCAGTTATCCTCTGTGGGTCTGATTTCTCTCTCTGGTAAATGAGATTTAACCGGTGATATCCAAAGTTCCTTCTGTTTCTGAGGATTTCCGAGTATCAAGAAGAAAGTTTGCCACAACATAAGACAGAACTTTCTAACAGCTAGAACCATTCAAAGATGGAGTCAACCCCTAGTGAGGATGTGAACATGCTGGCCATGTGTAAGGTGTTAGTCACTCAGTCGTGTCTAAATTTTTGTTACCCTGTGGACTGTAGCCCGCCAGGCTCCTCTGTCCATGGAGTTCTCCAGGCAAGAATACTGGAGTGGGTTGCCATGTCTCTGCCTAGGGGAATCTTCTGGACCCAGGATCTTCTGGATTGTAGGTAGATCCTTTACTGTCTGAGCCAACAGGGAGGCCCTAATGCTCACTATAGACATGTCCAGAAGAAGGAGAGATGCTGTTGAACATTTTTAAGCCTTAGGTGCTTAAACAGATCTTAAGGTCCTTTCTAAATCTAAATTTCTTAATTCTATAAGTTAAATTGAATTGTAAGCTGCTTGACAGTGGGATTCCAAATCATTCCTTCTATTTTGAGGCTGCCAAGAAAATGTACCTTTCCAATCTCTGACTATAGGGAGACTAGCTGACTAGCAGTCCTGCTGGGAAGTTCTTCACCATAGTTCCCAAAGGCTGGCTGCAGTCAGTGACTGAGTGCAGCAGAAATACGAAGGCAGGAGGCACGGGACTCCTCTGATAGGTCAGTTTGTCTTAGGGTCTCTCCGTTGGATGCACTAAGCTTTGATGAAACTGCACTGCCATCAGAGACTCATCCAACCACCTTTCCTTCCTTTCCTCTCTGACCTGGAGTCAAACTTGCATCATAAGATCTCAGGGTTCTAAGAGTCTCCCGTACTTCCCTCTCCATGTTTCTTCACTAACATTTCCCCTCATGAGTCTTTTGCATAAGCAATTCTATATGGGTGTTTGCTTCTCAAAGGACCCAAACAATCCTATAGCAGAGACTCATAAATTTGGGTGGCAAGTTACATGAGAATCGGATCTTTTAAAGTATTGAGACTCTCAGGCCCCATCCCAGACCTACTATATCAGAATCAATGGAGGTGGAATTTGTGTCTCAAGTCTTCTCCAGCTGACCTGTGAATTGATCGAAGCTGCTCAGTCCCCAAGAGAGTAGAGTCTGAGGTGTTAGATATATGGTAACTATTCCTTGCGGGGTGGGGGGGAACTCCCCACAAAAGTTGAAAAACTTGACAAGTCTGTGTTATTTTGGACTAAAATGAACAAACTGGAAAAGTGAATATAATGTTTCCCCTAACACCTCAAGGTCCTCCCATTTTCTCTTTCATATTGAAAAATTTTAACTTTCCTCATATATGTTCTATGAACTGAATTCTTATATTTTAACACTAACCTGACGCCAAAAAAAAAAAGAGTGTAATAAATAGTACCAGATTTTGTCAACCAGACCCCAAGAAAGCATTTTTGTCATGACCCTAACTTCCAGCCCCTCGATCCAGTCTCCAGACCCTCCCTTGCTTTGCCTCTTTCGAAGGTAATCCTGAGAATTATAGATGGTTGGTAGTTTGTCTGAATTTTTAGAGCAATTGCCTCAGAATTTTTATTTTTGAAATTATATTAAAGACATTTTCAGAAACCTTGGTATTGTTAAAATTTTCATTCTGGTTGCCACTCCTTTTAATTTGAAGAGAGTGATGGTAGCTGTTGTTAGACAAAAAGAAAGGAAATTACCTAAGATGTGTTTACCCAAGAAGTCTTTTTGAGACAGCATTAGGAGCCAGAACAGGAAAAGAAAGACAATCTACAGAATGTGAAGTATTCTTTCCACCTCTTCCCACAACTTCTCCTTGAATCTACAATCTCTTTCTGCCTTCTTTCCTAGATTTCTTTGCATGTATGTTCTTGTAGACAAGGAAGAGCTTTCGAGGATACACTTCAGCAGTAGAACTGTCTTCAACCCCACACCCCACCCCAAGTGCTGGTTTTCTGTTCATGTCCTTTATTGGGTTCAGAGACTTTGCATGTAGTTCTTTGAAATAATTGTCTCATGTTACGGTCTTTCCAAAATGTTTAAAGTTCTATTTGGAATTTTGAGGGAGTGAAAAGGAACCACTGAACTTTGTGTTAAAACTTTGGCCCGAGCAGATGTTCAGCATGACTAGGTGGTAATCTTCACAGTTTTCTGCTCTGATTTTTATCCCTTTATTTTTCTGTGATAGTGCCTGGCTGCTTTAATGCTCATTTAATTTGTTTTTTGCCTCATTCTTTTTATCATTAGTAGATTATGTAGATTAGTAGATTATTATTACCTGGACCTTGGGATCTACGAGCAGTTGTGTAATTCAGAAATTGTTGCAGACTCTCATTCTCTTCTGGGGTTAGATTTGAAATGGAAATATCAGGAAAAGAAAATCAGAATTAGAAAGGGTTAGGAATATATATTAGGTATATTATGTATAGGAAAAAGTTTCTGATACTTGTCCTAATATTTTGAAGTTTAGGGTCAATATGGGTCTTTAGAAGTACTTAATAGGATATCTGACTGCAGGATATTTGACCAGGTTAAGAAACTAAGAAATTTTGGGGTGGTGTTTTGAAAAGGGCTGGTTTCAAGAATGGTCTTCAGTCACACCAGAAGCCTTACCGCCAGTCATCACATGCCAAGGTCCATCAGTTCTACACAGATGGCAGAGGAAAGAGGTCCCAGAAGCCCAAGTTTGACCACTTGTACAGCTTAAAAAGATATTTTTAATTTTTCAACAATTTGATATTTTTATTTTGTGTGTGTGATTCAAGATAATCATTGTAGTTTAAAATTATCCCTAAAAATAGATGTTATTTTCTGTGCAAAACAGGATCACTCTAGAGACACTGACACTCCAAAGAAAAGGAGAACTAAGTGAGACACTAAGACTTCAAGCCTCTGGGGCCCAGTGTGGGAGTTTCACTAGCCCAGAGCCCTGGATGCAGACGTGGAGGCAGCAAAGCAGAGCATTTACCTTGAGGACTCAGTTGTTAGAGTAGGGGCATATCAGTTGTCTGAGGGGTAGGGATTAGACTTGATATTCTTTCCTTATTTCCTGTTTTGAAGTGTTTATGTATGTATATGTACATATAAAAACCCATAAATATGTATGTATATATAGATACATAATTTTAATAACATAAACAGCTTCTAGGGCTTCTCTGGTGGCTCAGTGATAAAGAATCTGCCTGCACTGCAGGAGTTGTGGGTTGGACCACTGGATGAGGAAGATCCCCTGGAGAAGGAAATGGCAACCCACTCCAGTATTCTTGCCTGGAGAACCCCACAGACAGAGGAGCCTTGTGGGCTCAGTCCATGGGGTTACAAAGAGCTGGACACGACTTAGCAACTAAACAACAACAGCAACAAAACAGCTTCTAACATCGGGTGGTGGGTCTGGCATGGATGCTTTCATAAAGTCAACAGCTATCATTCCCCCATCATGTGACTGCATCAGGTCAATATTTGGGGTGTCTTTTGGATGGGAGGTATGATAAACCCTAAGCATCCAGAACAACTTGTACACCATTTATTCTAGAAAGAGAGGCATGTTTAAGCTTGCAGTGGACTCTTCAGGGATCATTCTGCAATATAATCTTCACCATGAGCTCACCACGACAGAGACCAGAAGTTTAAAAGTGCTTAATGTTAACAGGTAAGGAAAGACGGTTACATTTGAGGCGTGTCCTTCTGAACTTTACATAATCCTACAAATGATTTTAAAAAATAATTAGATTTCAATAAAGGGATTAGCATCTATAAAACAGGATTGGGAAACTGTATGGCCCACGGGCCAGAACTAGTCCAACGTGCGTTTTTGCAAAAAAAAAAAAAAAAGTTTTATTGGAACACAGCCACATCTATTTGCTTATATATCATTTATGATGCTTTTGTGCTACAATGGCAGAGTTGAATAGTTATGGCAGAGACCATGTGATTCACAAGGCTCCAAATATTTACTATCTGGCCCTAAACTAGAAAAACAAATATAAGCAACTCAACAGAAAACAAACAAGCAGAGGAAATGAATAGGCAGTGTATGGAAGAGCACACCAAATGCCCAATAAATACATGAGAAGATGCAGTTGTAATCAGGGAAATTCAATTTAAACTACACTTTGATTTTACTCGGTATGCATCAGATTCACAAATATTTAAGCCTTAAAACATTAGTATGGATAGGAAGTAGAGTAATGAGGTTTCTTATTCTCTGCTGAAGGAAGGACAAGTAAGTCCAGTCACTTTGGAAAGCCATTTGACATCCAATATGGTGAGTGTGTGCATGTACCTAAGCTATGACCCAGCAATTCCACTCCTGGACACATACACATATATAAAGGAAAATACATTTTAGAGAATCTCTGGCATATATGAAAAAGGAGACTTGAACAAGAATATTCATGGTAGTATTTTTAGAAAAAAAAGTTTAAATGGAATGGACAAATAAATACTGAGTATATTTTTAAATGGAATACTATGTAGTAATGGAAATAAATTAACAATAGCACATAGTTCATGAACATGGACAAAGCTCACAGATTGAAGAAAACAAGTTGCTGAAGAATACAGGATGATATTCTTTTTAGGGATGCACACGTAAAAAAATATGAAAATATGCATGGGCATTAATGATGAAGTTTAGGCAAAGGCTTACTTCCAGGGAAAGAAAGAAGAAAGGAATATGATTGGGGAGGAGTACAAAGGGAACTTCAACTACATTTGCAACACTGTATTTCTTAAGCTGACTGCTGTGAACTTAAATTTTATTTTTTCTTTTGTCATTTGGAAGTATTTTATAAAAAGTGAAATTCTGTACATTTGAGGACTTTTAATTCAGTCGTTATAGCACCCCTGGAGAACCCTCACAATCTCTGTTTTTGTTTCCTTAATAGAGCAGCCTGCAGAAGCATACACATGTATAGGAATGTATTTTTAAGAATGGGCGAGAGGGTGAGTGGGACCAAAGTCCAGCTTGTCCACGGGTCAACACATCTTGTACTCTCTGCCCCAAAGCCCCAAGATGAGCATCACCAGGAAGGGGATGCCTCCTTCATTGCTCTACTTCCTCTTATCGAGCCTGTGGATGCTACCTATTTACTCATCCATGGCATGAAAAGCTAGAAAGAAGAACCAGTCTGCAGGCAGAGTCTCTATTAAGTTTATAGCTTGTCTGTCATCAAATTTTGGTTCATCTAGATATCTTTCCAGGTCCTTAAGGGTTATGGAAAAGCTGATCATTTTTCTCTAGTTATCTAGGATAGGATCTTAAAAATCAGGGTGTGTTTTTTTCCTCTCTTCAGGCATCTTATCCAAGAAACAAGACTAATTGGCCAGTTTAAAGCAAAGCACACATAATGTAGCAACTATACAAAGCACTAAGACTATAACATATCTGTTTTCTTACTCTACCCATGTTCTTTGTTCCTGATATTTTCTCTTCTTGGACAAGCTGCAAATTTGAATCCTCCTTTCTTACCTTCTTCATCTCCTAGATAATAGAAATGTATTCTTCCATAAAATCTATATCTCTCCCTTTTCCAAAATCCAATCTCTCCTTTCAGTTAAGTTAGCAGCCCTAAGATCTTATTCCTTGAAAGCAAAGAATAAAGTTCCTGACTTGACATGCATCAAATGTTGATTTCGAGGCTTTAAAGCCTCGAAAGGTTTTGCAGTTTTAATCAAGTTTTGCATGTGATTCTTATGCTTACTAAAGTTTAAAGAAAGGAAACGAGTTATTTGGCCAAAATAAGATCAATCAGTATAACATATTATTGTTATAAAAAAGAAGATAATGATATCTTGGCAAGAAAAGTCTGTTGTAATGAAAGAGAAGTGTTAAAGGAATCAAAGAAACAAAATTAACAGTTTTCACTTGCTCCTGAGAGTTGCCAGCAAATAATGGAAGTGATTTAGACAATGGAATCCAGTTTAGAGAAGGCTCCAAGGGTACCATACAAGGAACCAGGAGCCCAAGAGCTGTTCTGTGATGATATTGAACAGAGCACAGTATCTACAAGTTTCCGATTTCTTATCCATAAAACCAGAGGATTGTCCAGCTACCTTTAAATTCTCTTTCAAACCCTACAACTATAGGAAACAGGTCATTCCTAAAACTTAAATTCAAGGCATATCTGTATTTATTTGACTGTCAAGCATGTCAAACAAGAATTTGTTACTCATATGCCCAACTGGCATTATTTTAAAAGATAAACTCCTGAATGTAAGGATGATGGAAAATTTTCATTTAAATTTCTTGGGTCTGTGTCAACTTATTTCGTTTCTTTAATTTTACTTATATGACATGAGTAATCAACTTGATGACAGTGAAATTTTTAGCTCTGCCTACCTTAAAATATTTGTGGGAAATGTCTTCAAAATCGAGAAAAATAACTCAAAATCATAGTGGACGGCAAGAAACGTGCCTACAAAGCAGTAGTTGGTACAAACCACAATAATAATAACGTGGGGTCTATTATGCCAGAAAAGTCCAGAAGAGGAAGGAATGCTGATAATCACTTAACAGCAAAGTTGCTGCTGGCTTCTCAAGGGTAGTTACTAGCACTCAAATGTTTTCGTTGTCTGGAAAAATTGTCCAGTGTTCAGAAACATCACTTCTGTTGACCCTAACAAGATTCCTGTGTTCCAGGATTTTGAAGTAGGTGAGAAAGTAGTCTGCGTTGGGGGTCACCAAAACTGTATATCGTGGATGACTAACTGCTATGATTTAGTTACCTTGTGCATATTCCTGCTGCTGCTGCTGCTAAGTCGCTTCAGTCGTGTCCGACTCTGTGCGACCCCAGAGACGGCAGCCCACCAGGCTCCCCCGTCCCTGGGATTCTCCAGGCAAGAACACTGGAGTGGGTTGCCATTTAGATAGGTATAAAGATGTTAGGTGAAGGGAGAGTTTCGTGGGGGATACACTGTTTTAACTTTAGTATATAGGTGAAACTTAAATATTTATGCCAGAGTAAAAGAAGCCTTTTCCCTCCTCTTTAAAATTCTTTTCCCATTTGCACAGCTCCCAGAGTCCTCACCATCTGGAGCAGCACAGAGTCATTTGAAACTTAACTGAATGCTGGAGGCAAGCTCTACTTTTCAGGTCGTCCAATTTAGGAGATCCAATTTCTGCAGAGGGAAGAAAACGAGTATGTGTGTGTGTAGGGGGAAACCAGATTCCACGTCTTCAGATCCTTCTACCTTCGATCCACAACCTGCCACGCAAATCAAGCCAAGTCAGGGATTTCTGCCTAGAACTACCACCACCACCACCACCACCACCTTGTCACTCACGCCCGATACACACGCCCTTCTGGTCCACTCTCGGCCAATGGCGGCTCCCCTCCTGGCATAGTAATAGGCTAGAGACCTCCCCCGGCCAATGGCGCTCCAGGAGAGGGGTTAGTTTTGCATGTACCTAAGTGATTTGCATAACCCAGCGGCTGGGGGCTTGGGAACCCGAGCGTGCAACCCTAGAAGGGAAAAAGGACGGGAGGAGATCGAGCCGTGGCTGCGAGAAGAGCGAGAAAGAGCCCGGGTGTTTGTGCGAGAACCGGGCGGGGGGCTGGGGCGGGGGGCCGGCATGGCTGAAGTCTGCGCTCCGCAACCTTGAAGAGCGGCTGCGGCGGGAGGCCGGGGACCGAGAGGCGGGTGCGATGGCAGAGCGCGGCCCCAGCAGCTGCGCCCGGCCGGGCCGGCTGGCCTGAGCCGCGGGAGGACCTGGGGCTGCCTCTGCGCTTCCATGGAGCAGCGGGAAGGGCGAAACTCCGGAGCGCCGCGTTCCTGCGCTGCTGCCGCGGACTGTTGAAGGAGCCGAGCCCGCGTGACTGCCGAGAGAGGAGAGCCCCTGGCGCAACCCGCAGGCCTGCCGCCCGGGGCGGCGGGGGGCGTCGGAGGGCGGCGGAGGTGCGCCGAGCGAGCGGCGCCGCGGGAGAGGCCGGCGCGGGTGGCGGCCGCAGCAATGCCGGGCCCGCTGGGGTTGCTCTGCTTCCTCGCCCTGGGGCTGCGCGGCTCGGCCGAGCCCAGCGGCGCGGCGCCGCCTCTCTGCGCGGCGCCCTGTAGCTGCGACGGAGACCGTCGGGTGGACTGCTCCGGGAAGGGGCTGACGGCCGTGCCCGAGGGGCTCAGCGCTTTCACCCAATTGCTGTGAGTGCGGGCTGCGGGAGCTCTGGGGGTGGGGGCCCGGGGGGCGGAGCCAGTAGCCGATCCATCCCCCCCGCAATGTGCCAGGAGAGGGGGGCGCCGGCATCTCCTTGGCACTCACTCTATCGCCACGGGCTTCCCAAGCTTTGCCATTCCTGGTCCGAGACCCGTGAGCTCTTTTTTCCCAGGCTTTAAGGGCGCGATCACCAGCTCCCCCACACCTCCTAACTCTCAAGTGCATCTGGGGCCTAGGAGGAAAGAGGAATCTGGAAACGCTTGCCCTTGGCAACCTTTTCACGCGACTTTGTCTTCTCACCCAGGCCCCCTGCTTAGCTGGCGAGAGCTTTGCTGGCGTTAGGGGTGAGGGCGCCTCGAACTTGGCCCGAGTCTGAGACCGAGGCGGTTTTCGTGGGGAAGCATGTGGGGAGAAGAAACACCTGTACGGTAGTCAGGGCCAGTGGCCTTCCTGTTTGGCCCTGTCCGGGAGAGCAACCTGGCACCTGGGTCCGCTTGCACTCCGGACTCATCAGCCAGCGCCTGGGGTTCTGGAGCGCGCGGGGAAGCCAGGCCAAAACGAGGGAGGAGGAGGGGAAATTGCAGGTTTCTCTGGATGTATTAGTCTTCTTACCCAGCAAGGCCTTTTAAAGAAGGAATGCTGACCTGAAGTACAGGATATTGGAGGAAAATGAAAGTGCCAGAGCATAAGCTCTCGAAAGGTAGCCGTTTTCTGTTGTTGCTTAACCAGGAGAACTTTTCTTTTGAGCTCCCCGAGGTTGGGGAAGTCGCTCAAATGGTTCTGACTTCCACAGACCCTCTCCGCAAATGGGGACAGTCTCGGCTTTTAGACATTCTCTTCAGAAAAAAGAATCTGAAATAGGTGCTGGAGGTGGCATTGGCAGATGGCCGCCGTAGAGAAAGAATAGGATAACTGAGTGCCGGGCTTGGGGTAGGCTCCTGTTCTTCCTTGCTGTGCTGCGTGGCCAGATTAAACCAAGGGCAGTGAAAGAACTGTTTGAGAGAGAAAGGGGTTCTGAAAGGCCTTGGGTAAAGGGAATTTCCTTTACCTTATACCTCCTGAGGGGCATCTCTTAGACCTAGAGAGTTGGAAAGAAAGAGCAGACCCCCATGGAGAATCCTCTCTATTCAGGCCAGAGTATGCTGCCTCCAGGTGGGCGGTGGGAACTGTTCAGCTTGCTGTCTGCCAATGGGTGGTTTGGTTTTTTTTTTTTTGAGTATTGTGGCCAGTTGCCTTGAAACCGGTGTCATTCTTTGGCCCCCACCACCCCTTTCTCTTTTTTTTTAATCCCCTCCCTTCAGGTTGAAGTTACATATTTGAAGTCATTTTCCTTCAATAAGGTGAAATTTAACTTTTCAGTGAAAAATGTTAACTTTGCAGTGAGGCGCATTTTGCCTACAAAAGATACATTATGTGGAAAAGTTGGGGTGAGAGCGGGGAACCAGAAGGAAAGAGGACTAGGTGGAGGGGATGGGACTATTTTTCCCCCAAGACCTCTTTAAACTTTTAGAGAATTCATTGCAGAAGAGGTGCCTTTCCCTGACACTTCTTTTAAGCCCCAGAGAGAAAAGCAGTTGAAAAGACCTTGTTGAGCAGATTCCTTGAGTTTTAATGACTAGTCTTGCCTGCTCTGTAAGGAAAAGGGCTGTTTTTACATTATTACCTAAAAGCACAAAGAAATATCACATTTTTATGAGAGTATACTCCTTGCTATAGAACATCAGACATCTTTCTTTAGAATTCACCAATGGTCTGTTTTTGACTTTAAGCCTTACACAAGTGACTGTGGATGGTTTGGGGAACATGAAGATAATTGGCACCAGTCCAGATCAGATTGCCTAAACCAGCGTCATCGTAGCACTTTCTGAGCTGTGGTAGCGGGCACTTGTGTTACATCTTCTTCACTTCATGACCTGTAGGGTATTATACACCTGACAACTCCTTATTTCACCTGAATACTCTCCATTTCACCCTTAAAAGCATATGTTATATGACCAGTGCATGTGAAGGGTGTCGCAAGGGGAGTATTGTGGAAAATCAGTGACCTCAAAAGCCACACTGGGGAGGAGTGGGAGCCTACACACTATTGATCTTGCAAGACATCTTGGAATCACCCAAGTACTGTTTGCAGGTACTTGTGATTTGCTGCCCCATCACAGCTTTGGTGAGCCTAAGCTACACACCAAGGAACTAGACCAAGGGTCCTCAAACTGTGATTGACCGATTTTCTAACTTCTGGAGCATGGGCACCGGCCTAATTTAGTTATCTGTAAATGGTAATCACAGAAATAGAAATCAAAACGATGAGACTATAATTTTAAATCAATTCTTGTATTTTTTTGTCATTCCTCAGTGGTATCTTACCTTCACCTCACTCAGGGGTGTACACATCCCACATTGGAGACTCTTGGTCAACAGAGCAGGGATTTTATTTTATCCAACGTAGAGGGCACAGAGCCCAGTACCCAGGAAGCACTTTAAAAATGTTGCAGTGAATAAATAAGGACTTCAGGGCATACCAAGGGGCAGAATTGGGGATTGGAATTTAGCCCTCATTCCCACATAGGATTGCCAAACTCTGCATTCTCAGCATTTAGCCTTTTGTCCAGATCTGAGAAGGCCCCAGAGTGAGGAGGCTACCTGCTTCTTCTCCTTTAGGCTCGTTTAAACTTGTTCAATCTAACAGTGTCTCTATTTCCTGCCGAACGCTGCTTTATCCAAGTCTAGGGGCAAAATCAGATCTAATCCTCAGTATTGTTGATGAGATTCTTGTGTTCACAGCATCGGCTGCACCTGTAGTGATTATTTATATTTCGCAGCAGCAGTTCCCCATCCTCTGTGTCACAGTGCAATGGCTTGTCACATTTCACCCTGAGATGTTTGAAGGGAAGTGCTCTGACTAGTATTAAAATTCTAACGTGTATTCTTAATCAAAAAGATTCAAGGTTATTCCTCTATTAGATCTAATAAGGTACGTCTTAATCACCTGTGTTCCAAGAGTCTTGATGGGGAGATAAAGAGATGAAGTCACTGTGGAGGTGGGGAAGGGATTGTGAATGTATGTTCTCTGGTTTGTGTGGCCACAAAATTTGAGACCTGTAGGGACACAAATTTCCACATCCTAGGTTATATCTGGTGCATAGTTTTAGGATTATAAGGTCTGTTTCTGTGGCTTTGTAGAGAGGGTACTAGGTTTGAGCCCTTGACTGTGGTAGTTCTTACCGTGCTACTCAGTAATTGGGTGGCCTTGGGCAAGTCATTCTACCTTTTTTTTTCGGGAGGCAAGTGAAAGTTTTTCATTTGAAAAGTGAAGTCATTGGATTCACTAGGTCCTATTTAGGCTGCTTGTAGCTTCCAGATAGATGTTCTATGATTTTATAATCCTTTCACAATTTTAGGATGGCAAGGTGACTACAGCGTTCTGCTGCTTTCGTGAAAAGATCCCAGAAGGATCTGAATATCCTTCTAGTTGAAGTTGCACAAGCCTATTTATTGCCACTCACTCTGAGGAAGAGTTCTTTGTGTTTAGAAGTGTGTGTTAGGAAATTTGCCATGGAGACTTGTTACAGAATGCCTGACTAGCTAAGGCGCTTTGCTGGGGTAGAATAGCCCCGCTTGTTTCCTGTCGGCATGGCTTCACACTTGGAAAATAAAATCACTCTGTTTCAGTAATTTGGATACTGTACAAAAGTTACTCAACGTCCTCACTTACATGTAATTAGTCATAATCTCTCCAGCCTTCACAGTGTGCGTACCCTGCACAGAGGCAGGTTAGCAAGCTTTCTATATAAAATTGATGGTTACCTGAGGGGCTTTGAAGGGTTTAAAAAAATAATCTGTTGTTTTTTCTTCTTTGGGAAGCATCATCTCAAATTCTTCCCTAAGGTGTACTTTTTCATGATACCAAGCCCTTTCTTTTAATAGTATTACTTGAAGATATTTTCTTATGTTTCCTCTAATGTTAGTTGTATTCCCAGGCAGGTCAGTAATCAGTGGCTAAATGTTTATGCCTTTTTAGATGGTCAACTCTTGATATCTTGGTATCTGAACTACTGTCTGTAAATTTCACTGTTAGCTTATTTTCTGTGGTCTGTCTCTCTAGCAAAGTATTTGTGTTACATACCAGGGAAATTTGTTCTAACAAGGGCAATATATGAACAGCTTTAAGTACACGTCCTTCATTTAACAAACTAGTGAACTGCTGGATTTTCTTTCAGTTCAAGAGGAAAGAGCATTCTGCTGGGAATACGGAGAGCTGGTTTCCAGATCTGTTAATAAATCACACAAGTGACCTTGAGTGGTGACATACTTAACCCTTCAGGGCTTTGGTTTCTTCACCTGAGAATAAGGAAGTAAACAACTCTTACTGCCAAGAGTTTTCTTTCTATTTGATTTTTTTCCCAATACGTTTGTCTGATTCTCTCTCTTGTATTAAGAGTAGTGTAGGTGTCTCAATCCTGAAATCTCTCCCACACCCAGAACACTTCTCCAATTGTCCGACTCTACTGGAATGTATCCATTGACTGGGAAACGCACTGCCTCACACGGCAACAATGTGCTGGGTGTGGTCTGAGTTGTACCCAGGATTTAAACCAGCGACTCTCCTTCTGGGGCTCCTGAAGGCTTGTGGTAGCCACTAATATTTTATGATTCTCAGTCCCGCTCAGTGCTAATGACAGTTATGGTATAGCAAGCATTTAATGTCCAGGCACTTGGCTCTTAGCATTAGAGTCGTAAGGTAACATTTGACAACTTAATCTCTTAGGGAAGATCAAAGTTCTATGCTAGTAGGTGGATCCAGACAAGTTTGGGCGTTTTCTTGGCCTTTGTCAGGTTACCTCTCAAATTCTTATTTTAGCCATCTTTATAGTAGAAAGCACTGACAGACAGCCTGCGAGTTTGTGTTTTGGTCTTTGGTCTCCTTGGTTGTGCTTATTTATCCTTTTATTCCCATTTTTCTTATCAAGAAATAATGGATATTGGTGACTGATGGCTCCCACTGCTTTCAGTCTCTCTGAATCTGTGTAGATTGTCTAGCAAGTTGTAAGGTTCTTTTAGTGACTCTTTGACATTTTTCCAAGACTGTTTCTCACTTTTTCTCTTAAAAAAAAAGAGAGAGATATTTCCATAAAAGCTCAGTATTTATCAGTATACCTGGGTTAAAAGTTAAACCCTCCCCAATGTGCCCTTAACTCTGAAAACTGTAACTAATGTAACTTGATAAGACAGTTTTTCTTTTCCTTTTTTTAAACTAGAGATCAAGGTTTTGACTTTAGAAATGTATTATCTAACTTGCTCTTTTATTGCCTCCTGTAGCCTTCAAGTTTTCGGCAATGCCAAAAGCTTGTTTTCTTATGTAGACAAGGGTATGGCTAATTTTTTCCCCCTTTCCCCCAGTTTTGTTCAGTGAAGTGTAGTTTTTCGAAAGATTCATTGAGGATAATAAAATAGCTTTAAAGTCTGTCAGTGAAAAAGACAGTTAAGGCATTTAACAAGTCAGTACTCTTACACAATAACTAATTTGTTTGCCTTCCCAGATATTTCTTTTGTGTTTCAACACTTGATGGGCAGACAGCAGGCCAGGTATCCGCTCTATTGTCTGAAACTGAATGAATTCAAAACTGAGTTTAGAAATGATTTTCTAGTTCATATACATTTAGTAACATCTCAACTTTCTAAAGACTTGAGCCAGTTACTACTCAGATACCCTCTTTAAAAGGCAAGATGTGGTTATCTTGTAGTGTACTCTGAAATCACTCACCCATAGACAAATATTTGTTATTAAACTTTGTATATGGCTGGGACTGTTTTTAGCAAATGTATAGAAATATTGTGTGTCCTGTACAGGCAGTTAAAACTCTGACTGGGTGGTTGTTTTTAGTCTCTAAAGTATGTTTTGATACCGTTACATATTTTACTAGTTAAAAGAGCATGCTAGCCTAGTCCCTCCATCCCTGCAGTAAGATTTGTCTTTTGGCATCTCGTATTTTAAATGCAAATGATTGGGGCTCAGGAATGCCCATCTAAGAGTATAAGTTTCAAAAATGAACATTAAAAAAATATATTTTGATGGTTCTCTTAGCTTTACTGTACTGAAAGATCTTGTGAGAAAAACATTGAACCACCCCTCTTGGCAGCATGTTGGCCCATTAAGAATATAAGAATATCCTTGTAAGGAAATGTAAACCGTAGATATTTTGGGAGGCAGCTGGACCAAGACGATATACGTTTAGATCCCAGTCTGGTCTGCTGTCTGTGCTAGTGAGAAAACATGTAGTGGGAAAGCATATTTAATCTATTATGGAATATTTAATGATACTTTATCCTTTATATTTCATTTGTATTTAAGTATTCTAAATCAAGATAAGTAAAAAGTTATTTCCTTGAGTTAGCTAACCCCCTACTTTATTTTTACCCTAGGAGAATATAGCTTTTTTAAACAAAGTTCTAAATCTAAAATTGACCATTGAATGGAAATGCACACTGACAGCAGAATATTTTTATTCTTTGAATCAGATTTCAGAGCCTGGGATCCAGAAAAAATCACAAGTTGGATTCTCCCTGTTCCTGTATATTTTTAAAGTTTTCTGTAGGGAAATTTTCCTTCCCAGGTAGGGCAACTTAACTTTGGCAAGGAAATGGTGCCTTTCCCTTGGTGTTGTGGGAAGCATGACTGAGGAATGGGCCCAGGATTGCTGGGGACCCCATTTGTCCATTCCCTCCAGGGTCTGAGCACCCACATGGAGCTCTCAGTATAAGCCACAGAATCACCCAGTACAAGTGGGGACATCTAACTGCTCTGAAGAGCTTGACTCAAGCTGTTTTCCTAGTGAGGTAGACAGTTGGCCATTAGAAGTTTCACTCTTATTCACACTTCTTGTTTGGAAGTGCAAGGTAGGAGGTGTGCTTCCGAGTTGGCAGTCTTCTCTCTGAAACAGTGGGGATTGGGCTATGATGGTGATTAACTTCTGGCTTTACCTATTTACCTACCAGGTAAGCTTCATGCTAAAAGGCCCTCAGAGAAAGTATATAAATGATATGGATACTGTGAGAAGGGTATTAGATTTTTCTCAGGAGAGAGGAGACCTCCTCTTCAGTCTCTCTTTATATCAAGCATGTACAGAATTCTACAATTTGATCAGAGTTAAGAAAGGAATATTCAGTGCATTTTAACATTTAGTATTATGTTTTAAAGCTTGATATCCCTGGTGGCTCAGATGGTAAAGAATCTGCCTGCAAGGCAGGAGACCAAGGTTCAAACTCTGGGTTGGGAAGATCCCCCAGAGAAGGAAATGGCAACCCACTCCAGTATTCTTGCCTGGAGAATCCCGTGGACGGGGGAGCCTGGTGAGCTACGGCCCATGGAGTCTCCGAGTCGATCATGACTGAGTGACTAGCGCTTTCACTTATTATAAAAACATTACATGTGGATTTACTAACTGGTACTTAGCAATTTATTATAATCCCACTTCTCATCTGTTCGGTGTCACTGCTAGTTCATCTCGTTTGATTAGTGGGGTGTGTTTTAAAATCTTAATGTTTTCTTATCTTTGTAACAAAGAAAAACTTTGCAGGTTGGTCTTCTGCTCTCCCTAAGGTCATTTTGAATCCGTGGTCTCATAATTCACCTTTTTATGTCACTGTCTACTCTTCAGTGTTCTTTTTATGCACCTGTTTTTATGAACAAGACTTCAGAAATGGTTTTATTTTTGAGAGTGTGGTTTCCAGGAATCAAGACCTCTGAGATCCTCAATCTGCGCACTTGGGGAGATCACTTTTTTTTTTTTAAGAATTTTAAAAAATTTGTTTATTTATTTTTGGCTGCACTGAATCTTAGTTGCTGTGCGGGCTGTCTCCTTTGCAGCAAGTGGGGGTAGGTCTTGGCTTCTCTTGTTGCAGAGCACAGGCTCTAGGCACGCATGCTCAGTAGTTGTAGAGCACAGGCTTAGCTGCTCTGCAGCATGTGGGATCTTCCTGGACTAGCGATCAGTGTCCCCTGCATTGGCAGGCAGATTCTTTACTGCTGGAAGCTTCCCTAATATCCACCAGGGGAGTCCTGGGGATATCACTTAATCCCTTGGGACATCGGCTTTTCCATCTGCAAAAGGAGTTCACTTGACTTCAAGTCACGTGACGTAAGAAATTTCAGCATGACCTGTTTGAGTGACCACAAGAGAGTCCCTTGGACTGCAAGGAGATCAAACCAGTCCATCCTAAAGGAAATAAGTCCTGAATATTCATTGGAAGTAGTGATGCTGAAGCTGAAACTCCAATACTTTGGCCACCTGATGTGAAGAACTAACTCTGATGCTGGGAAAGATTGAAGGCAGGAGGAGAAGGGGATGACAGAAGATGAGATGGTTGGATGGCATCACCAACTCGATGGACATGATTTTGAGTAAACTCTGGGAGTTGGTGATGGATAAGGAGGCCTGGTGTGCTGCAGTCCATGGGGCTGCAAAGAAGTCGGACACGACTGAGCAACTGAACTGAACTGAAGGACCCATTACATTATGTTGTCATTTCTTTGGGGAGTGACTAAGCTGTCTATGTGTGCTATCCCTTTAAGTCATTTAGATTTAGAATTCTAAACTCTGTTTCTCTGGTTCTTTGAATGTATATCAGGTTCATAGCCTGTTGGAAACTTCACAGTGAGCCTCATACTAATGGGAAAATGTCTTCTTGGCTGGAAGACTTTTCATTCAGAAAACTGTTAAGATCCTGGTGGAAAAAGGACAGTGCGTATGTTTTTATCAAGATCCCTTCTTGTAGGTGGTGCTGCTCCCTTTGCAACAAGAAAGCCTAATGGTTGGGGGTTACAGTTTCTCTAGAGGAGAGCTCCAGGAAAATCATGCTTTCTTGCCTTAGTCTCTGGCTGGCCATTGCTTCCCTGAGATGGCTGGTCAAGTCAAAGGATGCTCTCTCCTCATAGCAAATGGGCAGGAAACTTGAGACAGTGTCAGTGTGATCTTTATTTTTTAAATTTAATTAGTTATTTTTTGGCTGTGCAGAGTCTTCGTAGCTGCAGGAGGGTTTTCTCTAGTGGGCTGCTCTTCGTTGCGCGCGTGGGTTTCTCATTGCAGTGGCTTCTTGTGTTGCAGAGCACGGAGTCTGTAGTTGTGGCACACTGTGGGCTTAGTTGCTCCACAGAGTGTGGAATCTTCCCAGACCAGGGATCCAACCCGTGTCCCCTGTACTGGTAGGTGGATTCTTAACCATTTGACTGACCACCAGGGGAGAAGATGTAATCTCTAGACGCTCATTTTCTACTTCCAGACTTTGGAACAGGAAGGATTTTCATGCAGTAATGCTTAACTTTTAAGAAACCTCATGCCAGTGAGTGCCCAGCAGTTTCTCATCACTTTCCATATTGGGGATGGATAAGATTTGTTCAGGTTTGACAGTTTAGCTGGATTCTTGTCTCTTCACATCACTTTGTAACAATATGCAGATTATAAGATTACTTTCTCTTTTAAGTACTTTGATATTTTACTTGTTATTGGATACCTGTGTTTTTTTGGGTTTTTTTTGTTTTTTTTTAATGTTTGAGACCAATGTTTGTGTTCTATGGATAAAGAAAAGCTTATTATCCTTGGAGTAATTTTAGAACTAAAATCCCTTTCACACATTGCTCAAAAGTTATATGACATTCTTGGTAAGCACACTTAAATCTTTCTCAGAAACCTTAAAAACTTTTCTGGGTTTCAGTTTAGCTCTGATTTGAAACTGAATTGTAAAGCCAGAGCAGCAGCCAACACATGCAAAAGTGCTAACAACCTATTTAGATTGGCTGAGTATTTCAAATACAGTTGTGCATTTGCTACCCCAGTCTCTTTCTCTAAAAAAAAAAATGTTTGAGATGTTTTTCCCATTACCATCTTGACATCTGCCTGGTTACACATGAATAGCTTGACCCAGTCCCTCAGCAGGGAGACTACCATGGCCTTGCTTTCAATAGCCATGTCACTGACAAAGAAAACATATGGAATATTTCATCCCTGCCCTTTGCAAACAGTCTGGGGCTGTGAGGGCATGCAGCAGAAGGCTTCATCCTTCATGGTAAGTTGGCAAGTTTGTGTGCTAACCACAGGCTCTGCTGTTAGTAATCAGACTGTGTTTTCCAAAGCCCCATTACATTCTGTGGAAAGACAGTCTCGTGTTTTGGATAAATCAGTGTCTAATATTAGTTTGAATTACGTTTATATGACCAGCTTCCATAGTGGGGTTTTCTACTAGATCAGTTATTTCACCAAAGGGAATTTGTGAGTGTATTCACAATGTTTCAAGGCTGTTCTCCCAGGTTTGATATGTGGCGTCTGTTTGATGGATAGAATGATAGAACATGCCTTGAGGACTGTCTGCCTTGATGTTTATCTTCTTGTCAATCTGCAGAAGGAGGTCCATTGATCATTCTCCTGCTAGCCAAGGCCCACCACATTGACCTTTAAGGTTTCTGTTGCATAGCACCAGCTTCTACTGGGGACTTGGTTTCAGTTCAGCGAGCATTAACGGCTTTGCTTTGTGGCATCTAAATCCAGTGTGGAGGCTTGTCAGCAGGTGTAGCAGGAGAGGGCCAAGAATGTGGAAAAGAGGGGTAAATCAACTGCTGTCTTTTTCAGGTCTTCTTCTGCATTAAAAGAATTTGCCCTTGGCACTGCCCTGGCTGATGTGGCATTGCAGAAGGGGGAGTGGAAAAAGCAACACCCTATGACACCAAAGATGAGAAGATTCATGACTTTGGTGGAGGAAATAACGACATATATTTCGTCAGGGTCCTTTCCAGCCCTTAAGTTACCCGAGCTTGAATTTCTAGTTCTATTGTTTCTTAGATGTGCTGGCTGGTTTTGTCAAGAGCGGATGACAGCTTGAAAAGGAAGTGAGTTTTATCCCTGATAGAGGCAAATATTTAAATGTATACATCTCATCTAGAAGGTATTTCCTTTAAAAATTTTTTTATTTTATATTAAAGTATAGCCAATTAACTGTGTTGTGATAGTTTCATGTGGACAGCAAAGGGACTCAGCTATGTAGAAGATATTTCTGATGGTTCTTGCTCTCATTACTGAACATTTGCTGTAAATCAACATACTAATAGACATTGGTGCCTCTCACATTTTCTTATATTAATTCTTTTTGTAGTTCTTGATTATAATACATTTCCTTTAAATTTGGAAAGTTATGTTTTAAAAAGTTCTTGGGAGTTTATATTTTTAAAACTTTCAGTTTTCCAATTATTCATGAATGAGTCTATTTGAGGTTCCCCTCACTTTCTGTTAGTGACTCTGTGTGTTTATTCTAAAATAACTGGTATAATCTCCAATGTTCCGTCTTCCTTCTTTGACTGCTTAACTGATCTTCATAACTATGAATTCATAGGGAAAACTCCCCTAACCCTCTCAGTCTTAAAAGCTCACCCTTTCTAGTACAGTAATACAACCACCAACACCGTTCAGGTCTAGAGCATCCCTATCATCCATTCTATGTCCTTGGTAGTCAACCTGTCTCCCCACTTCAGGTCCCTGGCAACTGATGATCTCTCTTCTGCCTTGGGTCACATATTATTTTGAATTTACCAGAATGTCACATAACTGGAAAGTAACAGATTATAGTCTTGTGCCTGGCTTCTTTGACTTATCTTAATGTGTTTGACATTCTACCATGTTGTTACCATTTTGTTGCGTTTCTATATGTAATATTCCTTTTTATTGTCAAGGAGTATTCATTATATTTAGTAGAGTAGTGTGTTAGTCACTTAGTCATGTCTGACTGTTTGCAACTCCATGGAGTATAGCCCACCAGGCTCCTCCGTCCGTGGAATTCTTCAAGCAAGAATACTGGCGTGAGTTGCCATTTTCTTCTCAAGAGGATCTTCCCGACCCAGGGATTGAACCTGTGTCTCCTGCATCGCAGGCAGATTCTTTATCATCTGAGCCACCACAGCTTCCCTGGTATTATTCCATTATGTGGATGGACCACAATTCTTTTATCAATTCCACAGTTTTAGGGACATCTGCTGTTTGTCCAGTTCTTGGAGTAACGAGAATAAAGCCATTATGAATATTCATAGAGAGGTTTTGTATGAACATGTAGAGGTTTTCATTTCACTTGTATAAGTACCTAGAAGTGAGCTCCTGGGGCATATGGTAAGTATATGTTAATAAGAAAACGGTCTAGATTTTAATGTCTTAGAGGTTTGATATCCCTCAGTACTTATAGCCTCAGTATATTGTTAACATGGTATGTATGTGGCATTTGCAGAAGTCTCTAAAGATTGGTTATGTTTAAATGTCTGTGCTTTTACAAGAGTAGAATTCTTAGCCTTCTTTTTGATACCCGGCAGTTAACTATGATACCCCAAGGATTCGGGGTTGGTCTCATTTCCAGTGAGACCAAAGTGGAGCATTTTGCTGACAGTGAGAAAACTTTGCATTAGTGCATTTGTGTTTGGAAAGTCTGATTCAAAAAATGGAAATTTGGTAAGGAATTGCTAGGCCTTCTTGTATATTTGGCATGTTACACGTGGCATGGTTCCCATTTTATGGCTGAGCAAACGAAGCTGGAAAGGGTTAGGTAACTTGTGCTGACATCCCAGTTGGTGGGTGGTAGTTGGTGTTTGGTATTTACTTGTCCATCCTGTAGTTAACTTGGAGAGTTCACAGTTTCAGAAAAGGGAAAGGTTATAATTTAAAAGAAATGGTGAGAAGCTACAGATTATTATGGGAGGAAAAAACCAGAATTGAAAATTAAGCATCCTCAAAAAGCGTACACGTGTACATGTGTACATGCAGTGGGAGACTATTACTTGATTTAGGAGTAACTTGTGTTCAGAAATCAATTCAGGACTTCCTGGCAGTCCAGTGGTTAGGATTCCACACTTCCACTGCAGTGGGCATGGGTTTGATCCCTTGTCAGGAAACTAAGATCCTACATGCCATGCAGCTTGGCCAAAAAAAAAAAAAAATCAATTTACCAGGTAAAATTATGTTTTATTCATAGCAGAATTAAAAAAAAAAGTCTTCCTCACTTGGTCTCCTTGCTTTCTGTATATCTTTGTTTAAAAGCTTTCACATCGTTTTCTATGTTAATAGTGTTTTTCCATGTCAGGAAAATAAATATTAGTTGTGTGTCTTTTGGCTTGGTCATGTTTTTGTGGAATTCCCTCGAATGGTATATGAAGATCAGATCCATTAGCATACTCATTTTTGGTTTCTTAAGGAGAAACAAATTTCTGAATTTGCTTCTTTAAACCAAAACCCTAAAGTAAATTAGAAAGCAAAGTGTGCAGTATGATGGTTTCCATATAGCTGCCCCCTTTCACTCACTGGAATTTCCTGCCTCTCCTGTTGAAGATGTTTTTATAGGGAAGTCAGCATAAAAGTGAATCACCCATGAGCCTTTTTTTCCCCCTCAAGGCATTTCATGTAGTCAACTTGGTATTAATTTAGCTGGTACTCTTCAGTTGACTTGAACACCGTGTTTTTGGATTGTGAGCTGATGTTTATTAAGCTGTTAATATTTTACAGACTGAATGGGTTCCTGTTTGAATCTGTGTGCTCTTTCCTTTAACAGCAGGGCTGTTCATGACCGAATTTGTGGCCACAGTTTTGATTCTGAATGTACCAGCCCCCAGCTTGGAGGGTCATTTACCTGGTAACACTGCAGGTGGTCTTCTTCTGGAAGCATTTTGCAATTTTATTTCGCTGAAGTTGCATTCTTTGTCATGAAGAGCTGCTTCATGGTCTGTCTTGCCATACAAATAAACCATCATCATCATCTTGTTATGAACTTAGATGCTAAAAATAACAAATGCCATTGAATACCAAGCATTGGGTGAAGCGCGTTTGCATGTATTATCCGTTTAATACTTCTATCAGCCCTCTAAAGCACATGCTTTTATTTTCCATTTGATAGATGGAGAAACCCCCAGGGGCAGGGGTGGGGGGTGGAGAGGTGAGGGTGCACAGGTAATAAATAAGGTTTTGTGGATGAGATGTTGGATCTTGCTTTGTCAGACCAGGATTATTTGGTTGAGTGGGTTATATGGGACAGTGTCCTTTAGTCCTCTTCTTAGAGGTAGGCATTTATCTTTGTATGGTGGATATCATGAACTACTTGTTTTATAGATGAGGAGTTAGTTCTGGAGAGATTAAATCTGTTTGTTCTCGGCTTGAAGTGTTCTCAGCTCCTTAGAATGTAGATTCAGACCACTCTAAATCTTACAGGTCTCTGGTGCGATGATTCTAAAAATCTTTTGTGTGTTATGAGCCACTCAGCAAAGAGGCTGTATTTACATGTATTTATATGGCTCAGATAGTAAAGAATCCACCTACAGTGCAGGAGATGCAGGTTTGATCACTAGGTTGGAAAGATCCCCTGGAGAAGGAAATGGGAACTTACTCCAGTATTCTTGCCTGGGAAATCTCATGGACAGGAAGCCTGGCAGGCTACAGTCCATGTGATGGCAAAGAATCAGACAGGACTGAGCCACTAACACTTTCACACATGTATATGTATATTTACATACACATACATATATTTACATGTTTAAAGATCTTGTATCTAGTATTTTTTCAGCATTTCAACTACATGAATCATAACCAAATTTTTGCTAATATCTTTCTGACCTTCCCTTCTTTCTTGAAAGTTCACTTCTTTTAAGAACTGGTAGAAGACTGTTGGTCTGGTTCACATTCTCCATTTAACCTGGAAGAAATCCAGTTGCATTTAGTTGTATGATTTGCCCAGAACCATTGGTAGCCTTCGAGGGTATGTTGACCAAACAGAGGAGAAGGAAGCATGTTATCAGAGTAGATGGTCTTTTCTTTGATTATGTAAATCTTTAATATTTAATGAGACACCTGTGGCTTATGCTTGTCGGATGGTAAGATTTTCTGTGCTTCTCCCTTGTTTATTGTCGTCTTTCAGGGTCCAGTACTTGATTGACATTGTAGGTGAGGTAAGTAAAACAGCTTTGTGTGAATAATTTTATCAGTTCAAACTATTTTCTGAGAGCTGTTAATATTGGTATAATGGTTCATGAAATAAGCTCTAAAGTAATAATTACTTACTGGGTTAATAAGTCATTGCTTTAAAAATTTCTTCAGCACATATTTTGTGAGTATTAAGAATTGTTCTTGGAGATGGAGACACAGATAGTGTCAGATATCTGACAATATCTGACAGTGTCCCTCTCTTCATGTAACTTAGCTGGCTTGGGCTGGGGTAGGGGTGGTGGTAGACAGTAAAAAAATAAGCATAATAAACATATAAGATCAGCTAATATTAAGTACTGTCAAAAAAATAAAACAGGATGAAGGGGACTCACTATTTAAGAGTTGCCAGGGAAGCCTTGAATCCCAGAGTGATTAAGGTAATTACTGATTAAGAGAGTCAGTCAGTATCTGTTGGAATATGAACCCATCTTAAGCAATGGCAAACCTAGATTTTAAAGTTCCTCCCCACCCCATAATTATAATTTAGTTAAAACATAAAAAGATTATGGGCATCGTGTGCATTTTCACATGCCGTAATAAACTGGTATATCAATACAGTGGACTACTACACAGCAGTAAGATAGCCAACTGTTGATACATGCATAAGTTCCCATGGGTATTATGCTGGGCGCAAAAAGCAGTCTCAAGGTTACATCTGCTGCGTGATCCCATTTAAAATAGCCTAGAAATGGCAACACTTTAGAGTGATGGAGAATTGGTCAGTGGTGGCTAGGGTTAGAGGTGGGAGAACAATGAGACTAAAGAGGTACAGGAGGGAGTCAGGGGCCGGTGATGGCAAAGAGAGGTCTTTATTTTTTTTCATTTTGTTTTTAGCATAAATGTAGTTGCATCTGGGCTTCCCCAGTGGCTCAAGCGGTGAAGAATCTGCCTGCAATGTAGGAGACACAGGTTTGGTCCTTGGGTTAGGAAGATCCCCTGGAGGAGGAAATGGCAACCCCTCAAGTATTCTTGCCTGGAAAATCCCATGGACAGAGGAGCCTGGCGGGCTACAGTCTATGGGGTCACAGAGAGTCAGACGTGACTGAGCACGTAGTTGCGTTTAGTGCCCTAAAGTGAGGATTAGACGTAAGAGCCGAGTTTTCCTTGAGAATATTTTCTATTGATCAGCCACCACATTATGGGAGGTTTTAATATTCATTTCCCAAGTTTGTGGAATTGAAGGCATCTATTTTCTGCAAGGAATTGAAAATATGTTACCGAGAGGAATTGAAAGGATTCGTTCTGTCCAGGGCTTTGTCTCAAGTAGAGTAATATGCCCATATTTTTGTTTTTATGTGGTGAGAGAGCAGTTCCTTATAGTGACTGCAGTGGTGATTATATGAATTCATACTTGTGGTTTAAAACATGAGTGCCTGTAAAAAGTTGTGGAATCTGAATAGGGTCTGTCGTGTAAGATAATAGTGTTGTGAAAGTGAAAGTCGCTCAGTCGTGTCCAACTCTTTGCAACCCAGTAGACTGTAGCTTGCCAGGCTCCTCTGATGTCCATGGAATTCTCCAGGCCAGAACATGGAGTAGGTAGGTAGCCATTCCGTTTTCCAGGGGATCTTCCCAACCCAGTGATTGAACCCAGGTCTCCCAAATTGCAGGCAGTTTCTTTGCCGTCTGAACCATCAGGGATGCCCAAATGGGACTTCTTGAGTTCTGAGATGTAGGACTTTCTGTGCTATACATCAATATATTCTTCAGGCAAGAATACTGGGTTACCATGCCCTCCTCTAGGGGATCTTCCCAACCAAGGGATGGAACCGAGGTCTCCTGCATTACAGGTGGGTTCTTTTCCATCTGAGCCAAGGGAAGCCCAAGAATACTGGAGTGAGTAGCCTATCCCTTACTCCAGGGTATCTTCCCAACCCAGGAATCGAACCAGGGTCTCCTGCATTGCAGGCGGATTCTTTACCAGGGAAGCCCACTATAGTGTTGTACCCAAGTTGATTTCCTGGTTTAGCTAATGTATTCTGGTCACGTAAGATGTTGCCATTGGGAAATCTGGGTGAAGGATGCATAGGAACCTCTGTACTATTTTTGCAACTTCTGGTGAGTCTTAAGATTATTTCGTACAATCTTAACAATTATAACGACGACTGTACCAGATCGGTTTAGAATCTTGAGAAACCTTGGTAGAAATCTTGGTCTCCTCCCTCCTGAAATAAGATAAGGAAACTGTCTCTGAGGTGACATGATAACCCGAGGTTGCAGAGCTGAAGTCCGAATCTAGACCTTTTAACTGTCAGGTCTACGGTATTTTGCCCCCTTTAGAGCTTGCTGCTGCTGCTAAGTCGCTTCAGTCGTGTCCGATTCTTCGTGACCCCATAGACGGCAGCCCACCAGGCTCCCCCATCCTTGGGATTCTCCCGGCAAGAATACTGGAGTAGGTTGCCCTTTCCTTCTCCAATGCTTGAAAGTGAAAGTGAAGTTGTGTCTGACTCTTCGAGACCCCATGGACTGCAGCCCACCAGGCTCCTATGTTCATGGGATTTTCCAGGCAAGAGTACTGGAGTGGGGTGCCATTGCCTTCTCCGCCCTTTAGAGCTTAGCCAGTTTTAATTGCTGTCGAGCAGTTGTTGGATATGATGTGCCTGTCCTCCGTGTTTCTCCTTAAATTTGTCTCCCCACTTCCCACCTTGCTCTGTTTGTGTGTGTGTGTGTTTGTGTGTGTGTGTGAATGTTCTTCTATGCCCTGCAGCATAGGAAGTGTAATATATAAAGTATGCATTAGATTTATCACTTAGATGGTTTTAGCCATCTATTTGAATAAATCCCATATGCGTCTCCTATTATGAAGGTCCTTCATTACTGAGCATTTGGTCCAGTCTAAGCATTGTGGGGAATCATGTTGGATTTCTGCCTGTGAATTAGTAGCTGAGTGGTGTTTTACTTCAGATGATTCAGTATATTTGCCTTAATTGCTGGATTAACCAATTTCTTGCCTCCCACAAAAAGCACACACATTTGTATAAAGAGAGGATAAATGAATGAAGTTTTCGGAACTAATTTTTGTGGTATTTAAGCAATAATGGTTTAGATTACCCACAACCTTAATTTCCTTTCATGAGTCCTATAGATGGGCTTTGTCACTATTTACACTTGATTACTTCATTGTTAACCCCAGTGATGTGATTTAGCATGCAAAGGCTTAATTATTCCTTTCTGGCCTAGTGGAGAAATTTCCTTTCAATAACTGCCTCCACTGCCCTTTAGCCTCTTAAGCACTGAGTTTGTTTGAAACGACATGGTTGCTCAGCAAGCAATTCCAAGCTCAGCAGTGCCTGGAGCTGTCTTTGGACCATAATTTATACCTTTGACATAGTGACTTAGGCCTCAGTTCTTGGTGATGTGCCTGGTGGATGCTCTTCATTAGAGCAGTGGTGTGATGCACTTTTCTGAAGTTGCAGGCAGAGAAGTTGATGACTACATGGCACTAAATAATTCTCTTGCAGCCTTTTTCAAGTTGACATTCTCTTATTTTAAGTGAGTGGTTATACCAACTTTGAAAATAAGATTAGACACTTAAAAACAAACTTGAATACTTTTAAGAAGTGTTTTGTTAGGCAGTCATGCGTTGTTGTAGTCACAGTATAGAGATCATTATGTAACAGGTCACTGTCAAGATGAGGCTCAGACCTTCAGGATGAAGCCGAGAGGCTTGTGCAGGGTTGGCAAAGAGATGTCTTTGTTTAGTTTTTAGTATAAGTTTAGCTACATCTAGGACCCTAAAGCGTGGAATGGAGATGCATGAAAAATTTTCCATGGGCGAATTGTTATTATTTTTAATTTCATAGCAACAACAGATACGAAGTTCTGTTTCATTTCCCACATGGAAGTTTGTGGAATTGAAAGTGTTTATTGGTTGCAAGGAATTGAAAATATTTTGCCAGGAGAAATAGTATTAATTCTACCTAGGACTTTGTTTCATATAGAGTAATATGCCCATGTCTCTATAGACACTTAACAAGGCTTGAGTGGTTTAACGTCACTTTGGTGTCGGGGGAGAGGGCAGCATGATGCTTCCCAGGTGGTACAGTGGTAAAGAATCCTCCTGCAATGCAGGAGACACAGGAGGTGCAAATTTGATCCCTGGGTTGGGAAGATCCCCTCTTCAGTGTTCTTGCTTGGAGAATTCCATGAACAGAGGAGCCTGGCGGGCTATAATCCATGAGGACGCAAAGAACTGGACGTGACTGAGCGACTGAGCATGCACACAGGGGGCAGCGTAGTTTTAGAACCGTCCTCTCCAGGTCCCTGTCACCCAGCTTCAAAATTCTGTCCCTTCCCATTTATGTAAACAATGTTAACTGCTCAGTTTTTCTCAGAGTTCTGAAATACAGTGGTATCATGGGCCTTTGGATATTTTACAATAAATTTGCTTGTATGCCAGTCTGTTTTAGGTAGGGCTACTTACTCCTTGGAAGAAAAGTTATGACCAACCTAGATAGCATATTGAAAAGCAGAGACCTTACTTTACCAACAAAGGTCCATCTAGTCAAGGCTATGGTTTTTCCAGTGGTCATGTATGGATGTGAGAGTTGGACTGTGAAGAAAGCTGAGTGCCGAAGAATTGATGCTTTTGAACTGTGATGTTGGAGAAGACTCTTGAGAGTCCCTTGGACTGCAGGGAGATCCAACCAGTCCATTCTGAAGGAGATCAGCCCTGGGATTTCTTTGGAAGGAATGATGCTAGAGCTGAAACTCCAGTACTTTGGCCACCTCATGAGAAGAGCTGACTCATTGGAAAAGACTGATGCTGGGAGGGATTGAGGGCAGGAGGAGAAGGGGACGACAGAGGATGATGGCTGGATGGCATCATGGACTCGATGGATGTGAATCTGAGTGAACTCTGGGAGTTGGTGATGGACAGGAAGGCCTGGCGTGCTGCGATTCATGGGGTTGCAAAGAGTTGGACACAACTGAGCGACTGAACTGAACACTGTTAGAACAGAGAATATCACATGTATCTCACTAGTTAAAAATGTTTTTAAGGGAGGTTTATGTATCAATAAACAACTTCAGTTTCCATGCTTACAGGACATTTGTGCCTTAAATGATCAGTTGTTAGGAGAACCAACTCGTTTCGCTAACATAAGGGGTAAGTAGAAGGAATACTTGTTGTTCAGTCATTACGTCTTGTCTGACTCTTGCTCCCTGGTGGACTGCAAGTCTTCCCTGTCCTTCACTTTCTCCTGGAGTTTGCTAAAAGTCATGTCCATTGAGTTGGTGATGCCATCCATCCATCTCGTTCTCTGTTGTCCCCTTCTCTTGCCCTCAAGCTTTCTCGCATCAGGGTCTTTTCCAATGAATCAGCTCTTCACATCAGATGGCCAAAATATTGGAGCCTCAGCTTCAGCATCAGTCCTTCCAATGAATATTTAGGGTTGATTTCCTTTAGAATTGACAGATTTGATGTCCTTGCTATCCAAGGGACTTTCAGCAGTCTTCTCCAGCACCACAATTCAAAAGCATCAATTCTTCAGAAGGAATGCTTACTGAATAGCTAATAAAGCCATTTCAATTGTTTAAAAATAGGTCAGGAAGCATGGCAGAAAATTGAAGCCCTCCTGAAGTATAGTTTCTAGAGTTTTTTGAGAGTTTAAAATAGTTTAGACATTTGCCATTTGATTTCTGTTAAGTTTCATCTCAAGTAACAAAATTTTGCTCATAAATGATGTTTTCAAAATCTCACACAATAATTCAGATAGATTTCTGCTAAATTTTATCATCCTGATACTATAATAAATTCAACAATATCATTTTAAACTCTCAGGAATTATTAAGGATTCATTATATTTAAGCCGGCATTGATTATTGTACAGCCAGCCAGTAAATATCTGGACAGTGTTAAGATGCTGGACACAACTTTCTCTTGGATGATGAAACTAAGACTTGACACAGTTTGATTTATTAGTAGAGATTTGTTAACCTGTGATCAGATATCATCAGTTAGGTTGAGTTTTCCCCCATAATTTGCATACTTCCATGGAAAAATAAGAGAATCACCAAAATTAATTACTGTGGGTTGTTTTGATTTTGCAGTATCCATGAGAGAGTGAAAAAGGTTAACCTGGTGAACAAGGAAGAACTACTGCCCCTGCGTGCTTGCAGGGTCTTGCTCCAGTGTTTGCTTTAAGGAGTCAATTTCTGTTTCTCAGTTATTACTCTCCTCTAAAGAGAATGGGATACAGGAAATCTGCCTGACATTGTCACATGCAGGCATTTATTGGTAACTTTCATGCATTTATTCAGACTCTCATGAAGTTAGTGTTTTACGACAAAAGAAACTGGCTCATGGGCAAATGTGTAGCAAAATCATTTCCATAAACTTCTTTTCTGCTAAATGACAACTAAAACACTGTCTTATTTTAACAGTGGTTTTTAATTAGCAATGATTTCACTAAAGTAGGTCTTCCTAGAATTGCAACATTTAAACAAGTGATTCTGTATTTAACAGTGAAGTCTTTGAAAAGAGCCTGACGTAAACAAGAATTTTGCTATGCATTTGTTCCTGACCCGAATTTTTAAATTTCATGCCTAAGTAGTTTGGACTCTTCCAGGGCTCCAGAGAGCAGTGTCTATTGTCTTAGGACAGGCTGTGGACCCGGAACCCGTGCACGTGCTGTATTAGCATGAAGATTAGTAAGAATTACAGGCTTCATTGAAATATGTGAAATACAACATCCTTCTTCCTTCCTCCTCCCTTTGCAAAATGAGACACGTTGTTATACATAAGTCTCTTAAATACTGGATGATGTAATAAGTACTGCACTGTTGAGAAAATTCAGGTCAGGCAAATATATTGTGAAAGCATAACCTTGGCCATTAGTATCAAAGAGATGTATCTCCAGATGCCTCATGCTCAGAATTGCTTATAAATTCCATGAAGGTAGGAATCAAGTCTCACTCATCATCTCTTGAGCTCTTCCCTTACCTATGTTTGTGCCTTGTGTTTAGCATACTCTTCAGTGCTGAATATGTTGAAAGACTGGGAAAGATTGCCTTTGGAAATTTGACATTTTGTTAGTAGATTAATAATAGGCTTAGCAAAAGTTGATTCCATGAACATTGAGTGTGTGCGTATGCTTCCAACCATGCTACAGTCTTCAAGGGGAGGGGAGAAAACAAGGATGATATTTCCTGTTTTAACATTGACCAAGCTCCTGTGTGTGCCAGGCATTTAGCAAACTTCACATCTGCAAGTTCACTTGATGATCATCACAGCAGCTGTATGGAATGGTATTCTTTATCCCCGTTTTAAGCTCAGAACACTGAAGCCCAAAGTGCTTAAGTCACATGTTCAAGGTCATATGTTTTCTCATCTCTAACTAAGATTTGAACCCAGTAGTCTTACTGCAGAGCATGCGCCCTCCTCCACTTATCCACACTGGCTTGAGGATCAACCATGGGTGATCCAGTTTGGTGGTGAAGATAGACATAAACACAAATAAAATACAGCATGGGAGTGCCATGGGGGCCGGTGAACAAACGGGTGTGGGGGAGAAAAGGAGGGGAGCTTGCTCTGCCTTGGGGAGCTGGAAGGCTTCGCGGGAGAGGTGACATTTGAGTTGGGTCATTTAGTCTTCTGTGGGGCAGCTGCAAGTTCTCCCCTGTTTGAAATAAGCACATTTACAAGAGAATAGTGGAGCACATTCGACTTGATGGATTGGATTGACAGTTTGGAAGTAACTCCCCAGAATGATGGCTTTGTTAGGTATTTGTTCTCTGAGAACCCTACCTGCCACTCCCCTTCAGTGAATTGTGGCAAGAAAGCTGTCACATTAAGCTGTCACTCAGGATATTTGTGAGAGGGGGAGGGAAGGGGGAACAAATTATGGGCAGGACTAGGTACTTTGAGAACTGCCTCCAACCCGGAAAGATTATATTTCAGAGCATTTAAAAATGAACACAACGGCCCTTTTTAAGTTGTGCAAGAAGAAAATTGAATAATGAAAAGTTAATTAGGCTATGGAGATTTTTAAAAAGCTAGACATTCTGATGCTTATCCACCATGATATGTGAAGCTTTGTTAAAGCCAGGATGGGGTAGAGGGCGGTGGGGAATGAGAGCAAGAAAGGCAGAGATCAATTATAGAACTGCACAAAGTTCTTACCAAGATTGCTTAACTGTAAAAGGTTTATCTTTTTCTCTGTGATGTTTAAGGAGTTTGTAAGAAGCAGTTTCAATTCCAAGTTTTTGTCTCTGTTGTCTGGCTGTTCGCTTTAAGGATACCTCTTGAGTTTTGCTGTTTCTTTCAGTGTGTATATGTGAAGCTAATGAAAGGTTTAGGAGCCCAGTCTAGATCTTTCTAAATGAGATCTGCTAACTGTTTTATTTCTGGAGAAATTGTTGCAGAGCACTTCTCCTACTTCAGCCCCTGCTTTCCTCACATCCGCCCCCCATCCCCTCTAAACAGCCCCTCCTTGAGCCTCCATTCCCCAATCCTGCAATGCAAAGAACTTGCTTTGTTACTGATGATAATATTTAAGCTCTAAAATTTTAACAGTATTTCAGTTGCAAATAAATGGAAATTGTGTATTCTGTTTAATGTGTCTCAGAAAATCCGTGCTATTTTTTTTCTTTAAATACAAGAAAACAGGCGTGTAATGCCTCATTGAAAAGGACTGCAGGGGCGCTTTGTGCAGGTCTTAATTAAGGGCTTTGAAAGACCAAACAAAAGGAAAAAGGAAAATGCTACAGGGTTATTGTTATTCCACCCCATTGGCTCAGCTAGCTGACCATCCATTGGAGCATTTTGTCCATTTTGAAACTGAATGACACTTTTGTTCGTGATTAACAGAGGTGAAAGAAGCCAATTATTGGGCCGTCTTTTTCCATAGAGCAGCTGCTGTTGGATTTAACTGCAGGCAAATATGGCCTTTTACTACCACAAGGATGTTGTGATGACAGTTTATTTTTATAGAACTATGTGGTGGAAAACAAAATCTGTCTGACTCCTGTTATGAATATGGCCTGGAATTTATCATGAAAGGGTGATTTTCATGTTCTAGCTGTTTCTCAGTTCTCTTTTTAAGAATAATATCTATGTGTATTTGTGTGTGTGTGTAATACATGTACATGTGTGTGCAGTTGCTCAGTCATGTCTGACTTTTCGTGACCTTGTGGACTGTAGCCCACCAGGCTCATCTGTCCATGGGATTTTCCAGGCAAGAATACTGGAGTGTGTTGCCCAGCTTTTTTAGGTATGAGATTCCAGCATTAAAGTTATGTAAGCTATTTGTTAACATGTCCATGTGTAAGCTGCTTCAACTCTTCCCTATTTTAATTTTAAAAACTCCTTCCCCTCCCTCATTTGTTAAAGTTGCAGAGTAATTAGTGGAAGATGGAGTGATGTTGCCTGGGTCTCAAGCTGTTTTGATACATGAGCTACTTAAGTGGGGCAGATGAGTCTTAGAGACCACCTACTCATTGGTTTAAATTTCCAGGCTCTCTTACTTTCTGTACTAGGAATGTAACCTGGCAGGAATCTCCCATGAGCCTTGGTATTTAAGTAGCATGTCGTAATGGGGTAGAGCTAGGGGAGGGGCACAGGTGGCAGCCCTCGGGATCCACTTTCCTCTGATACACTCTTAGATAACGGGGCAGGAGATGTGGCTTGGGGCACCAGAGTCAGCTCTGATATCCTTCATTAAGACTCTAGGTCTTCATTTTTATCTTTTCAAGATCCTGGTGCACTGGACAAGTCACCATGTCCAGTCTCCCTAGGCAAGTTGCTTAAACTTTTAATGGTGAACCTCAGTTTATTCCTCTTGTTGGAGTTAACAATATCTGTCTCTCAGAGTAGTTGTGAGAATGAAATGAGTTGAGCCTGTTATGTGTCTAGTACAGTGCCTGGTCCATGGGAAATGTGAAACTGAGTCCCCCTAAAGCCCGGGCTCCGTGCCGAGTTTATGATTAACTTCTCTCCAAAACTTTATGCCCTTTCTTGTGCTGCCCTTCAATTGAGGAGTATCAAAGAAAAGGGGCTCCAGAATCACTGCAGATGGTGACTGCAGCCATGAAATTAAAAGACGCTTACTCCTTGGAACAAAACCTATGCCCAAGCTAGACAGCATATTAAAAAGCAGAGACATTACTTTGCCAGCAAAGGTCCATCTAATCAAGGCTATGGTTTTTCC
This sequence comes from Nanger dama, assembly GCA_917880005.1. Lineage (NCBI taxonomy): Eukaryota > Metazoa > Chordata > Mammalia > Artiodactyla > Bovidae > Nanger > Nanger dama. The sequence continues at coordinate 20,447,025 of CAKJTW010000030.1, forward strand.
AGTGGTCATGTACAGATGTGAGAGTTGGACTGTGAAGAAAGCTGAGCGCTGAAGAATTGATGCTTTTGAACCGTGGTGTTGGAGAAGACTCTTGAGAGTCCCTTGGACTGCAAGGAGATCCAACCAGTCCATCCTAAAGGAAATCAGTCCTGAATATTCATTGGAAGGACTGATGCTGAAGCTGAAACCCCAATACTTTGGCCACCTGATTGGAAGAACTGACTCACTGGAAAAGACCCTGATGCTGGGAAAGTGAAGGCAGAAGGACAAGGGGATGAGATGGTTGGATGGCATCACTGACTCAATAGACACAAGTTTGAGCAAGCTCCAGGAGTTGGTGATGGACAGGGAAACCTGGCGTGCTGCAGTCCTTGGGGTCGCAAAGAGACAATACTGAGCGACTGAACTGAACTGAAAAAAAGTGGGGACTGAAACTAAGCAGAACTCTGCCTGGCCTTCCTGGATACAAAAGCCCCTCCTTGTCTCCCGTTTCTTATTTGTAAAAAAAAAGGTTTTAGTCTCCTAGGCCTTGCCTGAATTCCACAGAACAGACTCAAGTAGTCACTATCAGAGAAGTGAGGGAGTGCAAAAGCAAAGGAAAAGAGATTAAATTAGAAAAGTAATGATAGCTTGAACAATTGTTCAGCAATAAAATAGAGTCCTAGTTCCTCCTCAAGGGATATACATAACAATCTGACGTCTATCTTTGAGTTGTTCTGTAGAAACTAGACTGTCACTCAGGTGGAGCATGTTGATTCTGTGCTGACCACAATCACTTAGCAGACTGGTTGGAACCAGAAGGTTGATGGTGAAGATTCCAAAAACATCACCACCCTGTTGCCTTTTCACCACCAACCAGTCAGAAGAAAGCTCAGAAGTTGCAGCCTTCACTCCAAATATTGCTTTAAAAACCCTCCTGAAAGCCAGTGGGGAGTTTACCTCTTGAGCACTATCTGTCATTCTTGCATGGCGCCCTGCAATAAACTCTGTACTTTCCTTCACCACAACGTGGAGTCAGTAGACTGGCTTTGCTGCATGGCAGACCAGCAGACCCAAGTTTGGTTCAGTAATAAATGTTTGATCTGTGCTAATTCTTTTTCCCTTTTTAGTTATGAGGATTCACCTCATACCTAAATCTGAAGCCGGGGGGCTGGAGTTCAGTAACTTTGCTTTTTACCCAATTTGTTTTTTTCTTAGCAGATTTTCTGGTAGCAGAGGGTTGAGTTTTCAAGGATAATGTGATGAGAATAAATGGCTTCTTTCTGCAACGCTCTCTTAATCCTTGGTCTAAGACAGAATCAGTGTGACTCCTCCCTGCTTTGTAAACCATCTGGGAACATCCTGGAATATTGACTCATTCCTTGAGAACCATTGTCGTAATTCATTTAGAAGTCCTTTCAGGCCTGGCTCTGTCTTGCTCAGTAACCCTGGGAAAGTCACTTAACTTCTGTGCTGCTTTATTGGCAACATGGTGGTAATAACACTTAACTCACTTTCCACTTTGCAGGTTTGGAAGATGATTACCTCATAGGTGGTTCTGAAGAACTGTGTAGAAACCACTATATTAAAATGGAAGGGTGAGGTCCCCCACATTGTACCACAGAATAAAATACAATTTTATGGCAATGTAGATAATCCAGTTGTGTAGCCACGTGAGATTAAGTTTCATTTGGACAAGCTTTTTAATATTGAAGTTTGGTTTGAGGTCCACTGGGGTGTTGGCATAGATTTTCATCCCCATGGGAGAGTAATTTTGCTGTGATTAGAGACTTCTGCAAAGAGGTGATGTTGGGGCTGGGTCGTGTATCTCTTCTCCCTTGACTTGATTCCCCAGTCCTCTATTCCATTCTGAACCTTTGCCTCATATTCTTTCTAGCTCTCCTTCTTAGATTGATACTTTCCTACATCCTCAGCCTCTTCACTGGTTCCCTCCTGAGGACCCTGCTTGCCTGCAGCCTTTTAGTTAGATGCTGCTCATCTTCCCACACCATTAAGAGAGTAACATTGACCTCTGGACTGGAGGTCATCAGGCTTCCCTCTTCATTTACAATCTCTGTTCCTTCTGTGGTACCTGACCTTCAGTTCTGAACCCTCCCTTAGGACTGTCATCAGCTGACTTCTCTCTTGGCTCCCTCTAAAGAATTAGTGTGCTAAGCTCAGGGTCTTCTCATTTCTGCTACCCCTGCACTCTCACAAGTCATCATTTATCCCACGTACGTCTTCCAACACCCTTGCCTCTGATTTCATTTCTCCCCATCAAAATGGTGAGCCCTGATCAGCTCCACTACAGCCATTCCCTCCCGTGGCCACAGCCTGGACCTTGCTAACACCCCAAGCTGCTAAATACCTCTTGACCATACCTACTGTTATTACAATATTTAGCTGAGTGTCTCCATGACTGTCACTACTCAGATTTTTCAACCTCATTAAGTTCTCAAGTTCCTGGATCCTTTTACTGTTTTCTTCATCATTTATTCACTTCTGGTTAGATTAACGTCCACCACCCATTCCTTCAGTCTCTCTCTGTATCCTTAACCTTCTTATCCTGTTGTCTTATCAAAGGTGACTTTTTGTTTAATGATGAGAACAGTTTATTTAGTCGTCAGTGCTGGTTTTGTGTGTGTGTGTGTGTGTGTGAGAGAGAGAGAGAGAGAGAGAGGGAGAGAGAGAGAGAAATACCTAATAGGTCTCAAACTGAATACTTATCACGTGAACCTCAGGGTGATAAAAAACAACTCATCATTTGAGGAGCTGGTTAATTATTAGAGGCTCACTGCTCGGATGGAATGGCTTGATGGAGAAGGAACTCTCCATTGTGATACTGTGTGGTCTTATTCAGATGTCAGAACTGCTCTGAGTTCTTTTTGCCTCACCTGTATAATAAGGCTACTCGGCTATGTGATCCCCAACTTTTTTCCAGCCCCTCACATGTATGATACTAAATACATTACCTGTAATGTAATTCACATGACTTAATTAAAAAAAAACCAAAACCCTAATTTATTCTAACCATTTCCTGAGCTGTATCACTTGAGGTAAATCAGGTGACTGTTCTGGGCCTCAGTTTCACCATTTTAAAAAGGGATACCATCCTAGCTTTGTCTGCCTCACAAGGTTGTTGTGAAATTTAAATGATATAAAAGTTAAGATCTAGGCATTGGTTCTTAGTGGTGCTACTTAAATGTGGATTTGAATCACCAGGAGAGTTAGTAAAACTCAGATAGCTGGGCTGCACTCCCAAAGTTTCTGATTCAGCAGACATTGGGTGTAGCCCAATAATTTGCATTTCTAATTCATCCCTGGGTGATGCTGATCCTGAGAGGCACTGGGAGAACCGCTGCTTTCAGATACTCTAGATACATGAGAGATTGCCTTCTTACACTTCCAAACTGGGCTTCCCAGGTGGCACTGAAGAATGGTAAAGAACCCACCTGCCAATGTAGGAGGTGTAAGAGACATGGTTTCAATCCTTGGGTTGGGAAGATCCCCTAGAGGAGGGCATGGCAACCCACTCCAGTATTCTTGCCTCGAGAATCCCATGAACAGAAGATTCTGGAGGGTTGTAGTCCATGAGGTCACAAAGAGTTGGGCACAACTGAAGTGACTTAGCAGGCACACACACACACCCTTCCAACTGTTCGTGTAGGTATGTTTGACCATACACTTTAGTTAGAAATCAGTTCAGTTCAGTTCAGTTCAGTCGCTCAGTTGTGTCTGACTCTTTGCGACCCCATGAATCGCAGCACACCAGTCCTCCCTATTCATTACCATCTCTCGGAGTTCACTCAGACTCACGTCCATCGAATCTGTGATGCCATCCAGCCATCTCATCCTCAGTCGTCCCCTTCTCCTCCTGCCCCCAATCCCTCCCAGCGTCAGAGTCTTTTCTAGTGAGTCAACTCTTCCAATCAAGTGGCCAAAGTACTGGAGTTTCAGCTTTAGCATCATTCCTTCCAAAGAAATCCCAGGGCTGATCTCCTTCAGAATGGACTGGTTGGATCTCCTTGCAGTCCAAGGGACTCTCAAGAGTCTTCTCCAACACCACAGTTCAAAAGCATCAATTCTTCGGTGCTCAGCCTTCTTCACAGTCCAACTCTCACATCCATACATGACCACAGGAAAAACCATAGCCTTGACTAGACGGACCTTAGTTGGCAAAGTAACGTCTCTGCTTTTAAATATACTATCTAGGTTGGTCATATACTGTCTAGGTTGGTTAGAAATCAGGACAAGTCTAAGGGTCTTTGTGGGAACAAAGTTACAAAATAATTGGAATTCAGCCTCTTCCTAAGCATCTTGGACCAACTGCTGTTGTCTAGTGTGCATGTATGCAAAACTCCATTTATCCAGGAATTAACTCAAGGCAATGACTGTAAAAGCATCCATTATGGAGATACATTGGTTTGAATGGGTGCTCTGAGGTACCACTTTGAAACTTTTTTCAACACTAGAAAATAGCAACGTGTCCTGGATCTATCCACCACACATGGCTAATTATGATTTCTTTTCAAAATAGCAATTTATTTAAAAAAAATTGGCCAAGACCTTATGGTGTCTTGGCTATTTTTAAGGAAGAAATTACTAAGATGCAAAATCAGTTTTAAAGTAAAGAGGAGCGTGTATATATTTGGACTGACTTACATGTTTACGTTGGTTGTCCTGGTGCAGCCACATAAGTGGCAGTTTGCACTCTGGGCCAAGCGTTTCATTTTTGCCATCCCCCAGATTTTAGATCCATCCCAACTTTTTAATGGTTTGTGTTGCTGTCTAAATATTGGGTAGAAATAACGGGAGAACCAAAATAAAGCCCGGGGGATTATTTGAAATTAAACTAGTTAGTAATCAAACCAAACAGATGTGTGCCAAGATTTTTAGCGTCACCCGACTTTCACCCCGTCAGCCTGCTTTCAACACTCCGCCCCAGCCACCCCCTTCTTCTGCTTGCAATGCACAGCCAAGCAGGAAGTCCATCATACAGATACAGGATTTGCAGACACATGGTATGTAGGCCTGGAGTTACTTACAGGAATGTGATTTGCATGATAACATTATGAGCAAACAATATTCAGTTAACACCTGTGACAAAGGCAAATACTTCTCTAGTGATTTCCACTACAGTGTTGTAAACTATAATTATGAAAATTGCAGGGCTCTTAGAAAACATCTTTACTGCTCTCATGATTTATTTTCCTGAGATTTTTCTGTTTGTTTGTTTGTTTTCCCCACATATATGATGAAAAACTATGGTGGAGAAACAATGCAGTAAATGTTTTTATTATAAAGTGCCTGCACCTTCTACCAAACCGAAGGATGTTCCCATTTCCTGGATAAGTAAATGATTTTAGAACATTTCTTAAAATAATTTGTTAGGGCCTGATAGTTGTGTGTGTGTATACTTTATTTTTTTTTATTTTTATTGAAGTATAGTTGATTTACAATATGGTGTTAGTTTCAGGGTATGTGTGTGTTTTAAGCCTTAGATGGTGTAATGATTATGGAGACAGGGTTTTGGAGACAAGCTGTCTGGGTGTTCAAATCCTGGCTGGATAGTTGGACAGTTGCATTGCCAATTCTGGAAAGTGAGAATAGTCATGGTACCTGCTTCTTAGGATCGTTGTGAGAATAAGGTGTCCAAATCATTTGTTACAGCTCCTGGCACTAAATGCCAGCTCTTTTTATCATTGAAAGTAGTGTTGATTGATTAGTAGAAGTGGTATTTGGTCAAAGCATATTATCTAAAAAGCGTGATACTGTTATTAGAATTTGACCCTTGAAAAATCGATCGCTTAAAAGCTACTTGAAAGTTGTAAGTAGTCAGAAAGTTCATCCGAGGTAATGGTGTTGGTCCCCACTGGCCTCTGTGACAAATTGCATGGTGAAATATGAAAGCTAGGGGTAATGCTCTGATTTTTAAGAAAGTCTTTTAGGCATCTTAAAGCAGTGGCCCCCAACTGAGGACCAGGGACTGGTTTCGTGGAAGGCATTTTTTCCCCAGATGGGATGAGGGGGCTGGTTTGAGGATGAGTCAAAACTATTAAATTTATTGTGCACTTTATTTCTATTATTGTTACATCAACACCTCAGGTCATCAGGCATTAGATCTTGGAGGTTGGGAATCCCTGTCTTAAAGGACCATCTTTTTATCTATGATTACATCCTTTTGGCTTATTTTGTTATTGAATGCCCCCGTATCCTTATAATAGATGTTTTATAGATAGTTGTGTGGGTTTTAAGGGGTAGGGTTGGAAGTTCTGCTGATTTCAGGTACCAGAATTCTGAGAGTTGAATTCATGGTAGACATCCTCTGTTGTGTCTTTGACAGATGGTCTTCTAGCCGCTGCCCAAGATCTCCAGCAACAATGCAGTGGGTTCTCTTACTGAGCAGCTCTAAACCACTAGCAGTGTCCTTTTATGTTGTATGTTGTGATATTCTCTGCCTCACAGATGGAGTATAATGGAAAGACTGAAGGCTTCTACTCAATGTTATTTTACCTGGGGTACGTAAGGCCAGAGTTGTTATGAATATTACAAGAGGACACAACACTAAGCCTATATAAGACAATTGGAAATTTTCTTTCCTCCTTCCTTTCCCGTCTATTGTATCTGTTCATTGTACCTCCTTCGCCCATCTACATCTTCTTTGATCTCCATGAGAGCTCTTCAGTTCCTCACTTCCTGCTCATTTCTCCAGACTCAGATAGCCCGTATTTTCTGTGGCTCCCCTAGCCAGAGTTTTAAGGCCCCTCGCCATCCCAGCCTTCAGTTTTGGAGGCAGGCTACAAGAGGTCTCTGTATTTAGCTCATGCATTCTGCCTGGGCATCTTAGTATATGCAGAGTAATAGTAGTAATCCTCAAGTTCACTCGGCCTCTATAGTTTTCAAAATGCTTTTGTGCCTCCCCAGCCTTGTGCAGGCAGATGCCTTCCCGTTTGCCTGTGAGGAACCTGGGAGCCTTTCTAAGAACAAATGGACATCCTTTAATTTTAGAGTTGGGAAGGCTTTCATACCATGTCAGCCTCACATCCTGGAAGAGGAACCGGAAAGGCAGAAGAGGTGAGGGACTTGTCTTGGGCCACGTGGCCAGTGTTTGGTGATGGCCCTTGGGAACTGGGTTCCATTTTTAATCTGGTTTTGGTCCAGATGTTGAACTGTGACGCTGTGCTGCCTCGGTGCTCTGCAGTGGTGCAGAGAAGAGTTAAACACATAAAACAGGGCTTCTTAGCGCAAGGAATTTACAAGTGCTCAGTTTTGTCTTTCTGTTTAGTTTCTTACAGAATTTCCAGCAGCTGAGACAATGATGGGTACAAACTTTGGGAAGGAGGTCTACATTGAGTGGGATTGTTCAGGGAGGGTATTTTATAGGTGACCTTGCTGAAAATTAGAGTAGGTTGTAGAATAGAGTAGAAGTGTGTCCTGTGATGCACTTTATGCAGCGTTTCTTAAAATATCTGTGGTGGTAGGCCAGTTTTGTTCTTTAAATTTCCACTAATTCAGTGTGGCTCAATACTTTTGTAAAATATAATAATGATTAACTCTTAGAAAAATAGTGAATCCCTCAGCAGTCCCGTGGTTAGGACTGCACTTTCGCTGCCAAGGATGTGCGCTCAGTCCCTGGTTGGGGACCTGAAATTCCACAAGCTGCGGGCACAAGCTGCATGGAGCAGAAAAAAAGAGAAAAGTAAAATGGAAAAATACAATCCTTAAGTTGTTATTGTTTGATTGAAGGCATGAAATTACTTTGTCAAGTTGCTCCGAGGTGAACTTGAATATCTGTGGTCTCACTGTGTCTCGCTGACAGGTTACACACTGGCCCCATGCTTTGAGAAGCACTGTCTCCTGTGGACAGAAGTAGGAAGGGTTAGTCCCCAGTGGCGGGGAGGGGATGAGGCTCAGGGGTCTGAGCAGGGAGGACATAATCAGAACAGGTGTGTGTAGGTGAAACGTGGGAAGAAAAAGAAGGTGAAGGTGGTGTTAGCTGATAGAGAGTCTCAACTTCCAGTGGGTAGAGGAGAGTTTAAACTTGGCACCATGAGGAACAGGGAGCTCCTGCAAGTTCTTGAGCAAGGATGCTGGCTTGTCAGTGGTCCACTGAATGATGCTCTTGGATATTCTCAGTGACTAAGATACTTGCTGCTCTTTAAGTAAGCTGTGAGTATCTGTAAAACTCCTCTGATGCCTGCCAGTTAATCTTTCACATTTTCTGGTTTTCTTTGTCTTCCTCTGTTTATATCATCTGAAGAGCAAACATGGGCTGCTTTTGCAGGATCTTTCATCTTGAATTTTGCCTTCCGACCTTCTCCAGGGGACACTTTTATCTAGAGCACATCAACCACTTTTCTGCTCTCCAAATCTTGTTGCTTTACTGCCTCTGTGCAGCTGCATTCAATTGTTATAACATTCAAATTTTCTACCAGAAAAATTTTTAGTTTTTTAGGCAGATACTGTTGGCCCTCCCAATCCATGGATCCCACATCCTCAGATTCAACCAAGCACTAATCTTGTACCATGTTTATTGTCGAAGTTGGTTGAATCTGCAGATGCAGAGGGGTCAGACTCTGTGAACTTCTGTGAATTTTGGTGTCCACCATGGGTCCAGGAACCAACCCCTTAGATACCAAGGTACCACTGTACTTATTTTGTTTCTGAGCAACTTGAACACACAGTCAGAAATGGGGGCTAGGGAGACAGTGTGGAGGTGGAAAAGTCTATGTGGGAGAGATATTTAGTGAACAGTAGAGAGAGCCCATCTTAAGTAGGATCGGAGCTCCTGGTATGTGGAATGTCTTTTTATCTTTTGTCTACGAGATCGTGGCAGTACTCTACTATATAGAAGTATATAGTATGCTGAAGTCCAAGGCCTGGTAACTGGCAGAGTGTGATGTATATGTGATATGGAGTGCTTTTTGTACAACAGGCATGAATGATCTCAGCACTTTACATGCATTACCTAATGTGCTTCTCCAAGCAGCCTTCTGAGGTAGGTGCCTTATTCATTGTTTCTTAGATGAGGAAGCTGAAGCACAGAAGTTGATGAAGTTTGTTGAAGTTCATACAGCTAATACATGGTGGAGCCTGGATTTGAACCCTAGCAGCCTTGTTGCAAAGCTGTTAATAGCTTTTTACCCATCATGTTTGACTGCCTGAGACTGGTATGCTCCTACAATGTGGCAAGAATGCTCTGAGGATTGGTCACCTTGCCTGGTTTCGACAGATCTACAAAGAGATAATTGTTGTATCCTGAGTGCTAAGAAATATGGGGGAAAATACAGAAGGAAGCAGGAGGAAGAGGTATCAGAGCTCAGCCAGTGTCTTTGGAGGAGTGAATAACAATAGGCTTCCTACCTTGAAGTCCCCACAATGCTTTAGGTCCTGGACTAGGAATTAAAAGATTGGTGGTAACCAAGACGGACTAGATCTTTGCCCTCATAAATGTCCATTTCTGGTGAGGAAGACCGTGACTACCTAAGCAGGCCCCATAGTGTAATGTACTGCAGTGGCTCTCAGGTTTGAATGTGCATCACAGTCACCAGAGAGCTTGTTAACATCTCTGGAGTGTCTGATTAGTAGGTCTGGAGTGGAACCCAAGAATGTGCCTGTCTATCAGATTCCTAAGTGATACTGGACCACACTTTGAGGACTCCAGGTTGAGTGCTGGGGCTGGCATGTAGTAAGTGCTATGTGAGAGTTTTAAAAATAATTGAAAAGATTTCTCCAGGTGGTCCAGTGGTTAAAACTGCCTTCCAAAACAGAGAGCGCAGATTCCATCCTTGGTTGGGGAATTAAGAACCCACATGCCACACATTGTGGCCAAAATAGAATAAATGAAAAGGTAAAAAATGAGATTATCTAAATTGTAAGAGCTAAAGAGAAAATAAACTGGGTGGTAAGAGAATGAACTGGGGAGCCACTGTCACCGGGCTAAAGGTTGACCTTTGAGATGAACCCAGAAGATGAGATTAAGCCTGCCCTGAGGGGAGCTGTGAAAGTGCCTTGGAGTGGTAAACAGAAAGGAGCTTGGGTGAGCTGGAGGCAGAAGATTCAATCTTTTGGGATGAGCTTGGGGAGGATCCAGGGGATAAGTCATGTAGGGCTCTGTAAGGAGACAAGTAGCATAAACTGTTTCCTTGCTTAGGCTGCTAAGTTGCAGGTTGAATTGGAAAAAGAGAAGCATGGAGGCAGGGAGACCAGATTGGAGGCTGCTGCAGTGGTCCATGAGGGATGGGGGTGGCTTCGGTGAGGGTGGGGAAGAAACAGCTAGGAGCTAGAGGAATGTGTCTTGTTTTTTAGTCTGGTAGTTTATCACAGCAATGGATGCTCACTGCAGAGTCCCATGATACAGTTAAATAATATCTTATATGTGCTGTTTGAGAAAGCAGAGAAGGACAAGGTATATTTTTAAAAGTCATCATCAAAAGTTATTTGAATGCTGGCATCCCCTCCCCCAAATGCCCTGTCCTCCCCAAGGGCAGACCCTCAGCTATCTGGAAAACTTGGCTATCCAGGACAACTCATTCTCTGAGATCTCTGGTGTAGCTCTATTCATGTGGAGTATAATCTCTGTGTGTGTGTCATTGCTTAATTGTTGGCATGTAGTGACTCAACTGGTAATTTAAATTAATAGACTGTGCATATAAGCAGACTATTGTTCTTCTTAGATCTCGATGGAGCTTTGATTGGCACTTAAGTGATGGTGTATTTGGATTAATTACTGTAGCTGAGAAAGAGCTGGGAAAATGCACGAGGGAAGAGAAGTGTAGTTGTGAGGTGCTGTAGGAGTGAAAGGAGTGCACTCAGTTTGGGAGTGAGCCTGGAATCAACACTTCTGGACTTAGAGAATGAGGCAATAGATGCCAGGACGTCATGCACTCTGGGGCTCTGTCTACGCTGCTGCGCCCCTAAGAATGGTCAGCCGGGAGCCCCACCTGCTCTCTGCTGGGGGACCCCACCCCTCTCCCTTTCCTGCCCCTTCATCCCAGCAGGAGGAATAGTCACATTGTAGGTCCCCTGTCCTCATCTCCCGGCATCCTAGCCCAGTCAGTTCCACCTCAGGCGGTCTCTTTCTCACATGTTTACACACATCCTCTCTAAACCTTGTGTTTCTTTTCCTTTTCTCTTTTAAATCTTGCCCAGTTACCTTAGGAAATTCTTTCCCTTTCTTTGTTTTATTCCTGGAGCCAAAGTTAGGGGGAAAAAACAACTTCTAGCCATGGTTAGTATTTAGGAGATTTATGCTATGATAAGTCTATTGATAAATGATCTAATTACCAAATCCTGTGGCTAATCTATTTCCTGATTACATAGCAGCATCACAGTGTATTTACTTATCTCTTAGAAGCTTTTCCTTCAGATTCTTTCCTTCGCTTCTTGATCATTCCCTTCTTTCTTCTGTTCCTCTAGTTGAGTTCTTTTTTTTTTTTTTAACTGTTGATTTTATATCGGGGTATAGCTGACTAACAGTCATGATAGTTTCAGATGAACAGCGAAGGGACTCAGACATATGCATACATGTCTCCACTGAGTTATTTCTAAACTCTGGTTTCTCAGCCATTTTTTATTTCTGTTCATTCTCTCTGGGCAGTGCCACCCACTCTGGAGTGTTCATTCCCCCTTGTCTTTACCCCTCCCTGACATTGTGCCTCATTTCTAGGCTGGCATTTGTTACCATCCAATACAGAACACCACACGACCTGATAGAGTCAACACACTACCCTCCTGTTAGGTCCCCAACTGATGGCAGGACCCTTCTCCCAGATCCAGGAGTGAACAGAAAAAAAAGTCAGTGTCCTATTCAAGGTTCAACTTTTCCTTTCCCCCAGCCTCTAATCACTGCGTTCTGTTGGTTCTGCCGCTGAGGGGCTCTTTTCTTGCTTTTCCTCACTGGCCCTTGTGCTGGTGTGCCTCTCCCCCTTCAACCTTCTCGCTTCTATGATCATAAAACCACCCAAATGGGCTTGTGCATTTGTTGACTTCTGAGTGCCAGACACAGAGAGAGTGCTCACAAAATACTAGTGTTAGCCTCCTTATTTCCAAAAAGAATCCAACATAACTTTTACAAAAATGCTTAAGATAAAATATAAAGACTAGAAGATGTGTCCCCCACCCGTTAATTAGGAGTGGAAAATGCCAACTGAAGACAGGAATTCCTGAAGCTTCCCTCTACTGTATATACATTTGCGAAAGAGGTTACAGTTTTGGCTCAGAGAATCTTATTAGCTGATGGGAAGAGGAAGAGAGAATCCATTTCTGTGGTTGCACACTGTCTATATGACAGAAAGGATGCGCTGTGCAGGAGAAACACAGCTGTTGTTGGAATGGAGGTCAGAGAGAACTTTTTCCCAAGGGCTCTGATGAAGAGAATACTGTGTGGCTTCATGAATCATAACCTCATCGAATTCTTAGAATATCCATAGCAATCCGTTTCATGGCGATGCTGCTTCTGACCCCGTTAAGCACGGGCCAGCAACAGTGTGTCAGTGTGCGATTTCAATCAGTAAAGTAAATGTTGCTCAGTTGTGTCCGACTCTTTGCGACCCCATGGGCTGTAGCCTACCAGGTTCCTCCGTCCATGGGATTTTCCAGGCAAGAATACTGGAGTGGGGTGCCATTGCCTTCTCCAGGAGATCTTCCCAACTCAGGGATTGAACCCAGGTCTCCCACATTGTAGGCAGACGCTTTACTGTCTGAGCCACCAGGTAAATCTGGTGTAGAGATAGTAATCACTGTGCCCATCCACTAGAATTTCTTTGCAAAGCAGCCTTCGTTATGTTCCTTAAAGTTTTCCATAACTCCTTGTGTCTGTCCTCAAATTCTTTATTATATGCACAGTCAGTATGCTCTGTAATGTGAGCCTGTGTTATCCTTCTGGGTTTGCCCCCACCTGTGAACTCTGCATCCCAGCCCAGCCAGCGTACTTGTTTCCTGAACAGCTCTGTCCTTCATGCAGGCTGTTTCTTTAGCATCCAGGAAGTCCTGCTCTCCCTACCTTCTGACCCAATTTGCTTCCAGCTCCTTCCTCTCTCCCCAAGTTAAGAGGGAATGTTTTGACCAGCAAGCCATAAAGCTACACTGAACAAACTGTGAGTTCTTTACATAAAACTGAACATATCAACCCATCCATAAAGGTGTCCAGAATTTCATTTTACTGTTTGGCTTCATTTTATTTATTTACATAGGTCTTTGCTTGCCTGCTAACCATGCAGCAAGGCATGTAGGATCTTAGGACTCTGACCAGGAATCTAACCCATGCTCCCAGCAGTGGAAGCATGGACCCCTGGTGACTGGGATCGCCAGGGAATTCCCAGCCTCATTTTCAAACTTAAGACTTCTTCAAGGACTAGCATCCTTAATATATGAGAAGAGACTTTTCATGCGTTGGTTTGTCTCTTTCTGTGTTTTGGTTGTCTCACTTGCTCATTAGTTGAGCTACAGTTGAGGGGTTCAACCAGCTCTTACCTATTAACTTTAGAGTCTAAGCACCTTTGAATATGTTTCTGGGGAAGTTATTTTCCCCAGTCCCAGAGCATACTATTAAAATATTACAGCAATATTTTCCAGTTTAGAGTAGTAAAAGGAACTCTGAACTGAGATTTATCTTCTTAATTCTGATCTTGGTTTCTTTGATTAATTAAATTTAACCCCTCTGGGCCTCAGTTGCCTCATTCTTAAAATGAGATGGTTAGACCAGATGGTGATGAGGAATGATGATATAGTAAAAAATAATCACCGACTTTCTTTGCTTGCTGTGGGCTAGGAAACTGTACTGGGCCCTGGCTAGAGGCTCCATCCTTTAATCTTCACAGTGACATTCTAAAGTCAGAAGTGTCATCCCCATTGACGCTTGAAGAAACCAAGGCACAGAGAAAGTAAGGGATTTTGCGGAGGGTTATACAGCCGGTGAGCCAGCAGAGCTGTGTTCAAACACAGGGCTCTTGGTCAGGCTTCTGGGAGAAACTTTTAACCACTCTGCTTTCTAGTTCAGTGGTTCTGTGAGATGCTATTTATAGCACAAAGCCTGTATTTTGAATTTTTGAGGAAGAAAAATTAGTTACTGAAATCCAATTTTAATCATTCCTCCCAAGCTATTTTTAAACCCAGGAACTTGTATTGAAATGAACGCCTTGCTCGCTTTCCCCCACACGTGTTTGCATGTAAGGTTATTACTTGGTTATAGCAGCAGCCTTTGGGAGGAAGTCTGTCGTTACTGCTCTTTGCTGTCCATAAGCAATGTGCTCTTGGTGCCTGTCCCGGGAGCAGATCAAATGTCAGCTGTCAGGATGAAGATATTTTACGTGCCTCCTCCTTTCTTTTCTCCTGCAGCCAGGTCTTTGACTGTCTTTAGAAAGGTGGGAAATTAAGCCTTCTTAAGCATTTCTCTTTGGGGGAAATGCTAAGAAAGGACTTGTTACACGACTGATAAAGCATTTAGCATAGTGTCTGCTGTGTCATTCATTAAACTGTGACCACACTGAGCTGAAGATTTGGGATCCCGTTGTGAGCAAAACACAGGGTCTGCCCTCGTGGAGCATAACGTCTAAGTGGAAGAGCAGAAAATTGATCAAAGTGATAATTTACAAATGCTACAGATGTTCAATGAGATGTTTTCCATGTTATTATTTTTCTCATAATATTATACAAATGAGGAATTAGCCTTTTATTTAATCCCTCCCCAAGGCAATCCAAACCAAGATTTCCACTTCTTCCCATCGCAACTCATTCAACACTGTTCACTCATCCCTATGGCTGTTAATGGACGATGATTCAAGTTATCATCCAGATGACGTTACCTTTGAAAGTGAAAAGGAGCACTATTAATAATTATGCTGAAACGATAGATGTAAACTGGGATTGTCCAAGGCAGACTGGAACCTCCTTATTGTTGTCAACCTCATTATTGGTATCTGAATTGACCTCCTAATCTTAAACATTCCTCAATTATGGTTAAACTCTTTATGCAGAGAGAGTATGTGTTTGTGTATGTGCACGCCTGCACTGACTGATGAACAAATGAATCAGAAGTGTGTGCCTGATTTCCCTGGAGGTCAAGGGCATTAAATATCCTCTTCATTATAGGAATTTATTTTCTAAGATATTATTCTTCTCAACTTTCAGCAAAACTGCTTCAAAAAGCATCAAGTCAACTGTAGAATTGAGAAATTTTATTAGACATTCTAAAGTAATAACTTTTTTAAACTATTCATCATGCCTTTGTTGTTTTGTTTTTAAATTTTTATTTGAGTATAGTTGATTTAGAATGCTGTGTTAGTTTCAGGTGTACGACAAAGTGAATCAGTTATACATGTATCCACTCTTCTTTAGATTCTTTTCCCATATAGATCATTACAGAGTATTGTGCTTTGGGGTTCCTAGTGTATCTCTCTCTCTTTTTATTTAATAAATAGATTTTTCTGTCCAGGTTAAAAAACAGAGGACCATATTACCCATAATGATTGCACAATTCAAAAGGACAGTAAAGTGTTTTGTGTCCCAGACTTTTTAGAATGTGAAGTCTTGTAAAAGCAAAGCTGTCCAGAAGTATTACAAAGCCTCAGAGTTGAGAGTATTTGCTCTCAAAGATCCAGGATCATCTCAGGGTTGATTGCCTGGCTTCTTCTGTATTGACTTTATTGAGCTGTAAGTCATTCCCAAGGGGATATCTTGAATGACTTTTTGTAAACCGTCATCATCAATGCCTGTTGTCTGTAGTCAACAGAAATGATTGAGTCATCCCAGTTACAATTTTGAGTCATTCCTCTAAGGATAGCATACATTTTACAAGCCCTTTAAAAAAGTGGCCATCAGAGAGGAGAAGAAAGAGTGTGTAGTGTGTGTTTGGGCGGGGAGTGGGGTGGGGTATTACATGCCTCCTGGCTTGAAGGGAAGTGATTGCCCCACAGAACCAGCACTGTAGGGCTGGTGAAACCCCAGCGTCTGCTGCTGGGTTCAGGCCTTGACCGTTGGCAGCTGGCCTTGGGGTGTAAGCTGCCTCATGGTTTGAAATTTTCCTTTTGCCTCAACATAATGAGGTCAGTGCCTCAGTGTCTTGGAAATGGACGCTCCTATTGCTGAGGCTGATTATTGGATGTGCAGATAGTGCGTGTTGGGAAGCGCCTCTTGGATTTGGGGCCTTGGAAGGGATTTACTGGAGTGTAGTTTTTTGTTACTGTTGTTTTAAACCTTTAAGTCACTACATTAGTAAAGCGTGGTTTTGTCAGATTATTTATAAACATCTTATACACAGTAAGTAAAAATTTATCATGCTGTTATCTACTTCTAGAAATCTGGATAGAGCCCAGGGTGTGGTTTGCTGATGTTGTTTAGTTGTTAAGTCTTATTTGACTCTTTGTGACCCCATAGACTGTAGCCCACCTGGCTCCTCTGTCCATGGAATTCTCCAGGCAAGAATACTAGAATGTGTAGCCATTCCCTTCTCCAGGGAGTCTTCCTGACCCAGGGATTGAACTCACAGATTGAACCCGTCTTCTGCACTGGCAGGCGGATTCTTTACTGCTTGAGCCACCAGGGAAGCCCCAGAGCCCAGGGTGGCCAGATAGAAATTTAGCGAACTCAGCTGATTTATTGACAGTTATGTTGAAACAATTGAAAAGTAATAGTGTAATATAGTGTTTTAAATGTGCCTGTATGTCTGTCTCTCCTTTTTAATTTTTAAAATTAATTTATTTATTTTTATTATCCCTGGTTTATTATAAAGGATTTAAAATGAAAAGCCAGATGAAGAGGTACAGAGGATGAAGTTCCAAAAGGTCTGAGTACAGAAGCTTCTGTCCCTGTGGAGTTGGGGGCGTGACCCTCCCAGCACGTGGATATGTTAAAAGCTCAGAAGCTTTCCACATCTCCTCATTTAGGGGTTTTTGGTGGCTCCATTACAGAGGTGTGATTGATTAAACCATTGGCCACACATAGTTGAACTCAAATCAGCAGCCCCTCTCACCTCCCCCAGATATCAGAAAAGTGAAAGAAAGTGAAAGTGAAGTTGCTCAGTCCAGTTGACTCTTTGCGACCCCATGGGCTGTAGCCTATCAGGTTCCCTCCGTCCATGGGATTTTCCAGGCAGTAATACTGGAGTGGGTTGCCATTTCCTTCTCCAGGAGATCTTCCTGACACAGGGATTGAACCCAGGTCTCCTGCATTGTAGGCAGACGCCTTACCCTCTGAGCCACCAGATATCAGGGTGTGGGGCTAAAGGTACTTTTTTTTCCCCCTGATTTTGGTATTAGAATTATTATTTTTAAAAATCTTTGCCACTTATCTATACTAACAGCCTCTCCTCGCCGGACACCGCCCCCCCCGCCCTGCCGCTTTTTTTTTAAATGAAGAAGGTTCAGGGTAGCCCATTGTGACCTTCCCTCAAACTGCTACTGTCTGTTTTAGAAAACTGCTGTCACTAAAGTATGATGGTACTGGGGCGTACTTAAAGTACTACTTTAAAGGTTACTTATATCCATTCTACCTGGTGGTGTTGGGGAAGCAGCTGTAGTTTTGAATCCATTTGGCAGGAGGAATAAAAAGATTTGGCTTGAATAGCCCAGTTGTTGAACTGATGGTTCTCACTTATCACACGGACAGTATACGTGAACTTGAAACTAAACTATGTGTATGAATCTGGAAGACTGAAGCCCACATCTGCTGAAACAAAATTTCCTGAGACAGTACTTACCTTTATTACATTTGATGCATTCTGATGTTTTTCTGTTTTATTCTCTATTCCTTCATATTTTAGTTGAAAAAAAAGTTGGCTATGACCCATTAAAGTGATTTCACCATCCATTAATTGGTTGTGAGCTGAAGTTTTAGAAAATATGCGTCTAAACAGTTTTCGTGGGTGGGTGTGCATGTTTAAAGGCAAGGACCATGAAGTAATGTTTTCCTATCGGTGGTGTTAATAAGTGTAGCCATAATAAAACAGCAACCGTTTAGTTAATTAGAATATTTACCATAATAAATGCTGTGGGATTGATTTCTTTATGAATAGTGCATTTTGTCTGCTAGGATGAAGTAATTGAGTGTTTCCAATCAGCCCAGACGACAGTCCTTACAATGCTTCTTGTTGATGTTAAATGGACTATTGAAATAGCATTTTGTTTGTGTGTCTTGGCTGGTAATGAGCACTGTTTTGTCATCGTTAGGGTTACCAGAACAGCTGTTGACACCCAGAGAATGTCTGAGAATGCCCGTTAAGTAGCAAGAAAACAAGGAATATTACAGTTAACCCTTGTCTATTCCATGTGATGCCAGATGGTAGGAGTCCTCATTCAAACTATTCAAAAAAAAATAATGTTCTTTTTGTCTTTGGTATTCAATTGTTCTCTGCCATTTAGTAAACACTGCTCTAGATTTAGAACACTTTATATTTTCCTCTTTAGGACACATCTCACACTTGAAAACAGGCTGTGTTTAAAATGACAAAAAGCAAAACAGCCTCAAAAACAATCAGAATTTCTTTCACTGTTAGAAAAGATATTGAATGAGCCTAACTGGCTTTATTTTTTAAAGCTACTGTTTTCAGGACATGTAATGTCAGTGACACATGACTTTTGTTGCAGTGTGATATTTACACACTGCTGTTTTGCGCTGTCTGTCTTCCACTTTGTTGGGTTAGCATCTCCTTGAAGAACACACCCTTCAGTGTCTCCTAGACTGTATTGCTTCACCGAGACCATAAACAATTACGGCATAAAATATTACCTTTGGAAATGAAGTCATGCGTCTTTCTTAATTGCTGAACCCTTGTAATTCTGAAGGGGGTATGTTTAAGTCTGTCCTGATACACACGCTTGCTACACACACTTGCTAACATAAGCAAATGTAGCCTGCACATATAGGAAAAACGTGAATCATAGGGTTTCTTATTTTCTACTAATTATGCGTGGAATGTGCAGGAGCAGGAATGTCGAAGTAGAAGTCATAATGATAGATTTTAGAAGGACCTTCGAAGTTAGCAAGTACAGGATATTTTACAGTAGAGGAAGCTGAGTTCCAGAGGAGCTGGAATTTCTTCTTAATAACTTCACTTCCTTCCGTCCCATGGCAATAGATGGCTGCTATATATTGATGCTTTTGAACTGTGGTGTTGGAGAAGACTCTTGAGAGTCCTTTGAAATCAGTCCTGAATATTCATTGGAAGGACTGCTGTTGATGCTGAAACTCCAATACTTTGGCCACCTGATGCAAAGAGCTGACTCCTTGGAAAAGACCCTGATGCTGGGAAAGATTGAAGGCGGGAGGAGAAGGGGATGGCAGAGGATGAGATGGTTGGATGACATCACCAACTCAATGGGCATGGGTTTGAGTAAACTCTGGGAGTTGGTGATGAACAGGGAGGCCTGGCGTGCTGCAGTCCATGGGGTTGCAAAGAGTCAGACATGACTGAGTGACTGAACTAAACTGTGTAGAAGGCATCCTCTACCCAAACAAACAAGTTATCAATTCAGAGGCTTTCAATTTTTTATTTTCCTATGAATCCAGTGACAACTACGTTTTACACCATGGCCCAAAATATATATGAAATCTAAATAATGTCATGAGATAGTATTTATTCTTTGTCTCTGTGACATGCTTAACTTTGAGATTAACTGTTCCATGAGAAATTGAAAGTCTTAGTTGCTCAGTCGTGTCTTGACTCTTTGAGACCCTATGGACCCCCACTTGGCTCCTCTGTCCATGCAATTCTCCAGGCAAGAATACTGTAGTGGTTCGTCATTCTCTTCTCCAGGGAATCTTCCTGACCCAGGGATGGAACCCAGGTCTCTTGCATTGCAGGCAAATTCTTTACTATCTGAGCCATCAGGAAAGCCCAAATATTCCTTGTATTTCTTTTTTTAATGCCATTTGTCACCTACTGAATGGATTTCAGATCCCTCTCTTTGCTGCCAGCTTCCTACAGGAAGTTTGGAACATTTGGGGAATGTTTTTAGTTGCACTAATTAGTGCATTGGAGGACCAGGGGTGCCAAGCACTGTATACTGAGCAAGACTGTCTTGAATAATGAAGAATCATCTTGCTGAAAAGCCAATTGCATCTCTGCTGAAAAACAGTGCTGACCTAATGTGTGAGACCACAGATTGAAACAGCAGCTCTCTATAAAGGAATATCTGCCCTTTCTACCTCAATATCACAGCCCTGCATCTGGAAGCCTCTCTCTGGCTCCAGTTAGGCTGACCATCTTCCCTTGCTGTACCATGCAGATCATGGTATTTATTTATTGCTTTGTTATTGCAGAGTACCCTTAGGATAATCTTACCTGTCTTTATCTAGCTGAGACCCAGCACAGTCTGTCACAATCCTAACAGGTGCTCAATAAAGAAAGAATGAAGAGGCTTGGTCTAGCACCCTCCAGGTAGATAGCTAAGGCTGTAAAACAACCAAAGCAACACCAAAAAGGCAAATCAAAAACAAAAATCCTGTAGGTTTCCTGACTCTCAAGCCAAACCAGTGCTGTGCATCATGTTGTTTGGTTTGGGGGCAGGGTTGGAAAAAGAGGACTTCTAGCCTCAGGATGAATTATTTTACCTGTGGGAGAAATGTGAAGAGATAATATCATATATATATATACACTTATTCGTGAAGGCCAACACAGGCCTTGAGGTTTAATTTACATATAGTAAAATGTGTACTTCTACTTTTTAGTATACAGTTCTGAGAGTTTTGATAAATGTATACAACCATGTAACCACACCATGCAAATAAAGATACAGACCATTTTCACTGGGGCAGAAAAGTTCTTTCATTTCCCTTTGTAGTCAACCTTTCTCCTGTCCCACCCATAAACCTTGTTCATGGTGGAGAAGGCAATGGCACCCCACTCCAGTACTCTTGCCTGGAAAATCCCATGGGCAGAGGAGCCTGGTGGGCTACAGTCCTTGGGGTCGCTAAGAGTCGGACACGACTGAGCGGCTTCACTTTCACTTTTCACTTTCATGCACTGGAGAAGGAAATGGCGACCCACTCCAGTGTTCTTGCCTGGAGAATCCCAGAGATGGGGGAGCCTGGTGGGCTGCGGTCTATGCGGTCGCACAGAGTCAGACACAACTGAAGCGACTTAGCAGCAGCAGCAGCATGGTCATAAGTGTATGTTTAATTTTATAAGAACCTGCCATACTGTTTCCAGAGTGGTTGTGCCACTAACAGTGTGTGAGAGTTCCAGTTTGTCTGTATCCTTGCCAACACTTATTACTGTCAATTTATTTTTTTGCATTTTCAGTTCAGTTCAGTTCAGTTGCTCAGTCGTGTCTGAATCTTTGCAACCCCGTGGACTGCAGCATGCCAGGCTTCCCTGTCCATCATTTTGCATTTTAGCCATTCTAATAGCTGAGTGCTATCTCATTGTGATTTAATTTGCATTTCACTAATGACTAATGTTGACCATCTTTTTATGTGCTTTTTGCCATTTGTGTGATCTTTTGTCATTGTGTAATAGGTGAAGTGCCTATTCAAACCTTTTGCCCATTGAAAAATCAGATTTTTTATTGACTTTTAAGAGTTCTTTCCAGGTTATAAATACAATTCTTTATCCCAGATGTGTTTTGCAAATGTTGTCTTCCAGTTTGTTTTGTCTTTTTAATTTTCTTAACAGTGGCAATAGAGCTTTGAAAGTCTTTAAGAATGCTAAAAGGGGTTTTCATCCATGAAAGTAGATGATTATAAGATGAATTCAGCATTCTTCTCTACATCTTCTATAGCTAAAACTTTTTTACTGTATTATTATTATTTTTTTTAAGATTTGAAGACTGTATACTAGGATATTCAAGTACCTTGAATAGACAATGACTTTACAAGCTGGTAACTCTTCTTGGCAATAATTAACATCTGTTTTTGTGTCAATTATGGTTGTTGTGGGCTGCCCTGGTGGCTCAGACGGTAAAGAATCTGCCTGTAATGGAGAAGACCTGGGTTCAATCCCTGGGTTGGGGAAGATCCTCTGGAGAAGAGAATGGCAACCCATTCCAGTTTCTTGCCTGGAGAATTTCATGGACAGAGCAGCTGTGGGCTACAGTCCATTGGGGTCACAAAGAGTCCGACACATCTGAGCAACTAACACTTTCACATGGTTATTGTAACAGCTCACCTCTTAAGGATTGCAAGGCTCAAGAAATCACGTTTTGGATTCTTTCTGCTGGGAAGCACTGAGCCTTTGTACTTGAAACACCAGGGAAGATGCCAGATAGTATGGAGCCAATTTATCCTGCTGCCTAAAATTGGAGTGGAAACATTTTACACGGCATCAGAAGGGTTTCCATCATGCCATCTAGCAGTGAGAAAACATGTAAGGTCAAAAAATATCTCAGAGCAAACTCTGACTAAAATGGCTCCCATTCTATTTTGGCCCCATTTCTGCAGTGTAATTAGAGAGCAGTATCTTTACACATATGTAGCTGTTCTTATTGCTTCCAAAATGCAAGAATGCATTTTAGAAAGGTTAAATTTAATTGCATGTTGCAACAATGTCTTCAGCAGTAATAGCCAGGTAAGAATAGAGCAGACTGATGAATTTTAATTAAAAGAAAGTAAGAAAACTGTGAACCTATCTTTTGATATAAAAACATCACCATCCTAGCGCAGTGCCTTGCACTTATCTGGGTGCTTTGTACATATTTTAGAAATAGGTGACAGTGTATCTCCTTGTCTCTGCAAAAGAGACTTATCTCTTTTCTTTTTGGCACAGTGATTTCCAGATGCAAAGGCGATCCCTCTCATCATGTATGGCCTGCCAGAAAATACATCAAAATATATATTAAATACACTTTCCTTAAAAGATATTTTCAGAGAATTTTTTTTCTATTTTGCAAGTGAAGAATACAAGTCAAGAGATACACATGTTTAGAATGATAGCATTTCATATTGGTGAAAATATATACCATCCATAGAAAAAGAATCTGTACTGTCTCCCATAAAATAGGACAGTGGTTATTCCTGATATTGATATTGTTGATGGTTTTCTCTGTATTTCAGCGCTTTAAAAACAGCAAATATAGGTTGCTTTGTTGTTATGAAAGTGGTGAGTGAAAGAGATCACTTGCCCAAAGGTTCAGAATCCTGTCAGAAAAGAAATTAAACTTGGGACTGCCCTGGTGGTCCAGTGGCTATGACTGAGCTCCCAATGCGTGGGACCTGGGTTCAATCCCTGGTCAGGGGACTAGATCCCACATGCTGCAACTAAGACCTGGCACAGCCGAATAGGTAAACAAATATTGAGGGGGCAAAAAGGGAATTAAACTCCTCATGCGCCTTGTCTAGAACCTTGGTGGTGTGTGTGTGTCTACATCACTTCTCTGCGAGAGAGCCCTTCCCCTCAGTGTGTCCCACCAGGGACGTTTTTCAAGTGTAGCTCTAGTTTTTGTTTTTGTTCAAACAGTAGACATCTGTGGGCCTGAAAATTTTTGGTGGATGACAAGACCCTCGAAAAGTCATTGGAATAGTATTAGTTCTTTATCATTGTCAGCGTGTGTCTGCTGAGTTTCAGGACATCACTACCATTTTCTGGGGAACAGTTTAGAGAATGATGTGTTTTGTAGAAGCTGTTTGTAATTTATTAAATATAATTTATCAACTTCTCATATGGCCGGGTAATATTTGTGTTACTACTACAGCAAAAGTGCAGTTTTATCTAACACAAATAGGAGGGTTTATTCAAAGTTAGATAACATTGGGTCAATCGCAGTATATTTAAAATTAAATAACCCCATGGCAAAAGGCCCAGACCAGCCAGCACGCGGTGGCGAAGTCCGCGGTGGTACACTCTGGGCCATCAGCAAACAGGTTGGGCTTGCTTCGGGAGCATTTACAGGGATTTTAAAGGTACCTTGTTGAAACATGATGTTTCTCTCTACTCAGGATACTTTAGCATTAGTGAATTTTATGAGTGGAAAAAGATAGTTTAACCACTGGGGAGATTTAGCAGTTTCAATTAAGCAATTGCACTCCTTAATTTTGAAGTCGGTGACTGCTGGTATTGGAGGTTTTACCTTTATTTTCCTAGTGGGATGATGTACTTTTGCATTTTTTATCTCTGTTGTAAAAATTGGGGAATATTACACTGGGTCTGATATGCGTGTGCCCTGTTCCAGTTGGTATACCTTGAGAGGCCTAAATCATAAAGAAATCTGTTATGGAACCAGTATGTATAGAAAACATACATTCAGGCATTTCCCCACATTAAGTAAAAGTTCTGGGTTCTATCCCCTGCTTCATCACTTATGGTGCAAAGTCCTCCTGGCGCAAAGCCATTCGAAAATGGCTCTTATCTTTCCTGTGTTTCTAACAATTTTCCTATGAGGATGTAATTTCCTACCTCCTTCTCTCTCTGTCTTCCTTCCTTCTCTGTCATCAACCAGGCCTCAACATTTTACTTTTTTTAAAACAAAGTTCTTTGATCTCAAAGAGCTCTTCTATCTCAACATCTTTGACTCCTGGAATTCTGGAGTTTAGAATCCAGTTTTGTAGTTAGGAACAACTCCAGGTTCTGGACCTTCTGCACCATTTAGTATTTCCCTTGTGTAAAGGTGGTTTCTTTTCTGGGAAAGAAGGCCACCAAAGGCAGTGAGGTGCTTGGCCTGCTGGCTCTCGGTCCAGTGGATTCACACAGCTTCTAGGAGCAGTAAAACATGGACAGAGATAACATAACACATGTTACTTATTTAGCTTTTTATACGTGCCTTTACATGGGGCTTCCCTGGTGGCTCAGTGGTAAAGAATCCGCCTGCCGATGCAGGTTCGATCCCTGGGTCAGGAAGATACCCTGGAGTAGGATATGGCTACCCACTGCAGTTTTCTTGCCTGGGAAATCCCATAATCAGAGGAGCCTTGTGGGCTACAGTCCATGGGGTTGGCTATGACTTACTGACTGAACAACAGCAATGTGACTTGACATTTTCTGGTTTTCACAGGATGCTCTAGGACTTAGTTACTACTGCCTCCTTTATCTAAATGAAGAAGCCAGGGCTCAGAAAAGATGACCAGTTTGCGCAAGATCACACAGCTAATGCTGGTGAATCCATATGAAAGCCTTAATCTTTGAGGCCTGCGTCCTTCCATTTTTGCCAGGTTGGCTCCAAGTAAGGCCATGCGTTCTCTTGAAATCACTCTTTGGAGGCTTTTGAGTTGGTGGTCTCTGACCTCATAAGATTATTTTGTTTTCTACCTTATGCTTATTTTCTTCATGGGAACCCAGGATTGCACATCTCCGGGTTTAACTACAGATGCTCCTGGCTAGATTGTGTTGCTCGTCATGAATGTCAAAGCACTGACCTAGGGGTGTTATCTTCTAGCTAAAAATTTTCTGTACCATTTTCTTTTACTTATGTACTTCAGTAGTTTATAGGCCCATGAGCCCAATATATTTGTAATTATTGGCTTAGGGCTTCCATTTGTAAATTGTTACAGTTAAGTCATCACCCCCAGCATCCGAAGCCTGGAGCTCTCTTGCCGGTGTTGGTGATGTCAGGTCTCGAATCTACTCTTGGGGCTGTCTGTAGGTTGTTTATCACCATTAGCCCTCATTATTTTAAATGAGTACCCACCCACCTTATACTCTGTAACCACATGTTTCCAGAGCTTCTCTGGAGATTACATCTTGCAGTTCCTCCTCCCTTTCTCTTCTTTTTTCTCCTCCTTACTTGCAAATGCTTTGTAAATGAGGCCCAGAAAAATATGAAGGAAAACACCTAAAAAGATAGTATGTGAAATTCAGATCAGTTTGGAAACAAGTGTTGCTTCTGACTCTGAAGCTTTGGGAGGAAAAAAAAACAAACCTCACCAAGTGTGTTTAACACATATTAGTTTGTAAATATGGAATCCCACTAATTGCATTTATAGCTCACAGCAAAACTACCTGTTATGTCTTGCTACTCTGAGGGGGAAAAATGAGAGAGTTATATAGGTGTATGCATTTTACAAAATTGGAATTCAGGGAAGAGTGTGGTGTAAATTCTTTTATAATTATGTGTCTTTTTCTGCTGAGGCAATTAGTCAGTTTTTCTGTTGCTGTGATGCTCACCTGAATTCAGGTGTCCCAAACTTAGAGGAAGGGCTTCCCAGGTGGCTCAGTGGTAAGAGAATCCACCTGCCAGTGCAGGAGATATGGGTTTGATCCCTTGTTTGGGAAGATCCTCTGGAGGAGGAAATGGCAACCTGCTCCAGTATTCTTGCCTAGGAAGTCCCACGGACAGAGGAGCCTGGTGGACTGCAATACATGTGTCACCAAGAGCCAGACGTGACTGAGCACACGTGCATGTGAATTTAGAGGAAACGGGATGGAGTGCCTCCTTTCATAAAGAAGTAAATTATGGTTGTCCTCTTTTTCCCTGTTATTGGAATGACTAAACACCAAAATTGTGTGATCTTTTGCAGAATCACTGCTTATTCATTATTTTGCTTTTCTGTGTGATTAAAAGTTTTGTTGTAAAAAAAAAAAGAGCACAATTAGGATATAAGTCTAAACAAAAAAAGATTCTTCCAGTATGGTATTCACTTATTTTTCTAAAAACTACTTGTACATTCCCTAAATTTTATTGACTATATATAAATAATTAGAGTTAAGATGAAAAAAAGTTTTGTTGTATTCTTAACAATGATTTTATTGGTTAAAGGTAAATGTGTTTTGGTTAAAGGTAAATGTGACAGAGATGAGATGGTTGGATGGCATCACTGACTCAATGGACATGAGTCTGAGTAAACTCCGAGAGGCCTGGCATGCTGCAGTCCATGGGGTAGCAGAGCCAGACACAACTGAGTGCCTGAACTGACTGAACTGAAATGTGTTTCCAGTGGAAGTGGTTCAGTTGTTTTCTAATGACAAACCAGGAATCTTTAAATGTTGCTTTATGGTTAGTTTTCAGAAAGCTGCCTTTTCTATCAGGTGAAAGTGAAGTCGTGTCTGACTCTTTGCCACCCCGTGTACTGTAGCCCACCAGGCTCTTCCATCCATGGAATTCTCCAGGCAAGAGTACTGGAGTGGGTTGCCATTTCCTTCTCCAGTGGATCTTCCCAACCCAGGGATCGAACCTAGGTCTCCTGCATTGCAGGCAGACACTCACAGAGCCACCAGGGTCTGTGAACCTCATGTATTTTTATCAGGAAGGGTGAGCACCTCCATGAAAACTAACAAAAAAGTGAATCATGGAAGTGTATGTCAGGCCAGGAAGCACCCCAGTACATCAGTGAAGCTCCCCACCCCACCATTTTCCAGATAAGCAAACCAAGGCCCAGGATTAAACAGCATTCCTTCTGACCCCTATTGGGGGTGCTGTTTCTCTAGTATGTTGCTCCAGTGTTTATGAGAAATGAAAGGTTCCCCCCTCCCCTTCCCCAGGGATAATAATAGTTAACTAAATTAGTACCAGGGCCTGTATTTAAAAATAATAATTCCTAGAAAAGTATATTAATTTTATTTTCTTATAAATTATCTTTAGTAGAATTTGAGTTGTTTTTAATGATAGACAACTTTGGAATGCATGTGAATCCCTTTGGTCAGAGGATTCATCTCCAGAGAATTTTCAGCATTTTGTTTCTTCAATAGCTAAAGCTATTTATAGTTATTATTATTATTATTATTATTTTCAAGCAGAAGCACTCTTCCTGAGATCCTCTGATTATCTTGCCAAGGTCTTGGGGGTAGTGTCTCCCCCTCTTTTTAACCTTGGGTGGTCTCAGGATTTGCTTTATGTCCGGACTACCACTGGAGCGAAGTAGCAGGATCCAAATGATGTTTTAAAAGACTCGAAGTTTGGAGTTAAGATCTTGGGCTCTGGAGCTCACATGTCCTGTTACACCACTTGCTGGTTGCCTCAGGGAGGTTATTTGGCCCCAGGAAACCTCAGTTTCCCCCTTCATAGAATGAGATCAACGTGCAGTCTTATCCTCTGATCGGTATTTGCGACATGTCAGCTGCTACTGCTGTTTTTGCTACTGCATTGTTATTATTATTTCCAAGCCAAGACGTTTCCCAAACGTGCCTTGAGAAAGGCTAGTAAGAAGGAACACAAATTCCACTTTTAACTGTTGGTGAGAGGGAAGGTGGGGAGAAGGGACTGACCCACGTGATACTCAATGTCTTGTAAAGGAAAATTTTACCTGATCAGAGTAAGGAAAAGAAAGTGGTATTATTGTCAGCTGGTTTCTGTGTGTTTGATTTCTCTGCCACTTTCTTAGACCCATTTGTCTGATCCAGTCATGGGAAAGTCACATGTGTGAATTTTTATGGTGCTTTATAGAAAGGAGAGACCTGTGGGCTGAACCACAGAGTGTAACAGCAGATTAAAAGGCAGGGGCAGGCAGTGGTGAAGAATCCACCTGCCAGTGCAGGAGATGCCATATCGACCTGGGCCGGGAAGATCCCTGGAGGAGGAAATGGCAACCCACTCCAGTATTTTTGCCTGGAGACTCCCATAGACAGAGGAGCCTGGCGAGCTACAGTCCACAGGGTTGCAAAAGAGTCAGACACAACTTAGCGACGAAGCAGCAGCAACGACAACCAAGGAAGCAGGGGCACCTGGGTGAGGCGGGCAACCCAGAACCTGCAGAGACTGCCCCTGGCGAGGCTGCCTTCACCTGCCTGTCACACTGTCCAGATCAAGCAGAGTGTGGGAGGAGAAAGCCAGTCCAGAAGACAGCTGTCAGAGAAGATGAAAATGGTTACTAAAGTGGTTTTTTTCAGCTGCTTGAACTAGTTAATTGTTGAGTTATATTGTTGAGTGGGTGCCCTCCTTGCTGCTGTCTCTTTAAGGAAAAACTGGAAGTGGACCACATACCTGTCATGTACGGACTTGTTTGCAGCCTGAATCTATTCATAGGCTAAAAATGAAATCTACTTACAACTATTACCTGGAGGACTTTTATAGGTTTTGCAGAAAATATGACTGGTGTACAGTTAGGACCTGTTTTATTATCCCTGACAGTGGCTTAAGGAGCCACCGTACCTGTAGCTCTCTTTTATCAAGTTCTGGGTATTCGTTTGTTTATCTTTGTCAGGTACACAGTACTTTGAATACCAGAGCCCTGAAAGGCCACACCAGCTCACTCATTGTAGGTAGTTGGAGACATTTTTTTCCCAAGAATACTTAAAGGGCAAAAACCCAGGATCTGGATATAGCATAAATGATGGGGTATAATTTTTAATAAAACATTGAACTTTTCTGTTTTCTTAACATTGCATTCTGAAGCTCAATTATGACTATTTCTATGTCTGTCTTCTGTGCCCATTTTTCTTACTTCTTTACAAAATTTTATCACCTAATTATTTTTCTGTTGAATAGTGCTTTCAGTATAACATAATTAACAATCTTCTTAACTTTATGTTTTCCAGGGATATCAGCATGAATAACATTACTCAGTTACCAGAAGATGCGTTTAAGAACTTCCCTTTTCTAGAGGAGTTGTAAGTATTTTTTGAGAACTTTCTTTGTTTGTTTGTTTGTTTATTTCTCCTTTTTTCTTTGGAAATTCTCACAACAGAGATTGTCTGCTGTTTCTCAGGGGACACTCAGAGAACTGGGTTCAGTGGCCTCAGTGTAGTGGAAACCATGTGTTTTTGGGGAAACAGACGAGTTTTTAAGTGTGATGGCTGAAGTTATTTTTGCAAGTCAGGATGAAAAATGCTACTTCCCTGGGACTTTTTGCTGCAGTTGTTATGACCACGAATGAGGCAGTGACACTGGTTAATTACAGTGCTATCCCAAGATAACAAGGCTGCTGTGTAATTCCCATGATTGCCACGGGACTTGCTGTGTGGGCAATGGAACCGTAAAGAATAATCCGCAGCATTTCAGGGTCATGATGCAGCAGATGACCTCAATGTAAGCCGGCAGAAAACTTTCCTTGGACATGAGCAGGTGGTCTTTGGGAGTGGGGTGAAGACATGGAACATCCTTCGGGTCTCTGAGAACACCTTTAACGTTAAGCCTGTTTCTGAACTTGGCAGTGTCATCTCGCATTTCCAATTTCACAGTTTACCTGGGGGAGTTCTTTCCACCTGTAACCTCCATTTTGTTTTTCTCTCCACACTATTTAAAGTTCATCATCAAAATAAGCACTTCTGGATGTTATAGGAATTGGCAGCGATCAATAGCTTTTAAGAATTCAGACGAAAAATAAAATAAAGTCATAGTTGACTTGAGTTAAATGGAGGGCTTTAAAAACAGCTAAGCTAATGGATTATGTAATATGTAGAGGCAAGAAGGTGACAGTTTATGGTAAGAACATTAAAGAGCTATAGCCTGAAGGAATCTAAATTCATATTACGGATTGTGCCCTACAGCCAGCTGTTGAGTTTTAGATCCAAGTCAGTGACTGTCTCTCCTATCTTAGGTCGGCCCCTCCCTGCACATGGGGAATCGGAATCGAAAAAAAGACAAGCAGGTTGTGCTCCCAGCTTCTGACAC
The DNA here is from genome assembly GCA_917880005.1 of Nanger dama. Classification (NCBI taxonomy): domain Eukaryota; kingdom Metazoa; phylum Chordata; class Mammalia; order Artiodactyla; family Bovidae; genus Nanger; species Nanger dama. The sequence continues at coordinate 20,477,414 of CAKJTW010000030.1, forward strand.
TGTTGAAACAGCAGTTAAGGGTTTAGTGAAGTTAAGGAGAAGTTTTTCTTCCCACACTGCTTAATTGAACGTAATGTTCCCACAGCAAAAGTTGGACAGAGATTCTTTGCCACTTCCAACTTGTGAACTGGGTCAAGTTATTTAACCTCCCTCGATTCAGTTTCTTTGTCTATAAGGTGCAGATAAGACAGAATGAATTAAAATCGATGTTAAATACTTAGGACAGTGCATGAAGCAGGGTAAGTGTAATATAAATGCTGGCTATTATTTATTTCTTCATTTTAAAAGTGCTTAAGGTGGGGGTGGTGCGGGAGCAGCAGCTTGGATACTGCTGTCATGGATTACAAGGTTTCAGTGTATGTTTTACTTTATTTTTGCCTGTTTGTTTTTTTTTTCCCTTGAGTGATATTAATTCTTTTGTAAGAAATAGCTCTTCGCTTTTAATTAGACATTTACATTGAATGAAAAAGCAGTGAGCTGTGTATTTGAAGCCCCTCAGTTCCCACCCTCCCAATCAAGCTCAAAGATGTCTCACCTATTTCTTTTCATTTCACATATAGTTTCAGCCTTTAGGATTAGTCTCCCTTTACAGAAGTAATCACACAGTGAAAGGCCATTCATGAGCATGGGTTCAGCTGTTGGATCACCCCCAGAGATATGAGATGCACTGGGCAGGAAATGGAGACACCCTCCTTGTTCTGGTGAACCATGTGTGCTCACCACATTGTCAATGCCTTTGACTGTCAGCCAGCCCCCTTGGAGGGATTACTGCACAGGGGAGAATACGGCAGAGATTGGTGGTGAGCACCTGGATGTGGAGTCCACCCTGGCTAATCTCTGCTTTGTGAAGTTCGCATCTTGGATTTCGTAAAACTCTCAAATGACCAAGCATATATCCAGCTCACAAATTCTGTCAACTGAGAGTTTTAATTGGAACCAAATTGGATTTGATCGCTAGTCCTTTGTAGCGAGGTTTTGTTTGCTTCACATTCTGCTTATGGCAGCAAGAAAGCCCATCCTGTGAAGTCCGTACAGCTCCTGCAAATACTGTATGGGATTTCAGAAATGAATTTGGTCAGGAGCACTGATGGTTAATTTTAAAGAGTCAGAATAGTCTTTCATATGCTGGATATACTTGCAGGCATTTGAGGGAATTTCTTTTCCATGTTAATAGAATCAGGGTAAAAAGCCTATTTTTTTTTTTCTTTACAAAACACCATAGCAGAGTTTGACATTCCAAAATGATGCTGCCAGGAGTATTGTAATATTTCAGAAACAGCATCACCCTTTGTCCAAAAGTCATCTGGAAATCATTTAAGAGTGATTGTGAAGCTGAAGTGCCCAGAACAGAAATGAGTGATTTACTGAGGACTTTTTTTTTTTCCCACAATAGTTAATGAGGTGTGCTTTACATGATGTGACTGGTTTGGCTGAATTTTATATGATAATCCAGAATGCTGAGAGTATTGGGTAGAGTCAGTTCCCAACTTAAGAAGTGTTTATAGATGTTTACGCATTCACTTGTTCTTTCGACAAACACTAAATCCTGCTCTGTGCTGGGTCCTATGATGGGTGTCAAAGACACCAAGACAAGTTAAGTGTGGTCTTTGTCCTTGGAGTTGACAGTCCGTCCAGTACCATGGCCACTAGCCACAGATGGTTGTTTAAATCTGGACTTACAATAATTAAAACTAAAATAAATGCTCAGTTTTTAGTGGAGCTAGCCATCTTTCAAGTGCTCAGTAAGCACCTGTGGCTAGTGACTCTTGTGATGGACAGTGCAGATGTGGACAGTTCCCATCATTGCAGAAAACAAGGGTCCAGAGGAAGAGGTGGAGCTAACACTTGGTGTGGAATGGTGAAGATTGTCCAAGTGTGTGCAGGGTCAGCGGAAGCCTGAAGTAACCTGTTTATTGAGACTGGAGGATTTGGGAAAGGCTTTCCAGAATAGCTTCAGCTGAGTCTTGAAGGACACATGAGAATTAGCTAGGTGAGGATGGGTAGTAAGGGTGCTCCAGGAAGAACCTTATAGCATGTGCAAAGGCACGGAGGTAGACATTGCAGAAGTGTGAGGACACAAGATGATAGTTATTGCAACTGAAATAGAGAAATGTGAAAGGCAGAGAAATGTGAGGAGATGAGGCCAGATCACCAAGGGACTTTTTAAGCTAAAGAGTTTAGACTTTATCCCGAAGGAGCTGAATTGGGTATGAGGGTAAGTGATAGGGAGGAGACTAGGATATTTTTTCCCTGAATGACTAGATGTCATTGACTGATTTCACACACACACACCCCCCCGCCCCCTGCTTACTTTCTCTGGGAATCCAAAAACATAGCATCTAACCCTAAATTCAATACATAAAATGTGTAGTCTTGAGACAGTCTATTGATTTTCACATTTCAATTTCCTACTCTTTAAAATGGGACTCTTCGCAGTAGTATTGTAAAGGGAAGAGGGAATTATTTATGTAAAAGTGCTTTGTGACCATGAAGTGCTACATTGACATGAGTAATGTAAATTTCACTAATCCTATTAAACATTGCTGTCTTTCTTGAAGTATCTGGGGGAGAGGTTGTTTAGCTTGGAGATGGGAGTTGGAATGGGCCCATATAGATTTCTGTTCGTGATGTGAAAGGAAAGGCAGAATTTTGGGAAAATATTAAGTTAGCATCCACAGAGTTGGTCTCTGATATGATGCTGTGTGCTCAGCCACGCCATCATATCTGACTCTTTGTGACCCCATGGGCTGTACCCACCAGGCTCCTCTGTCCATGTAACTTTTCAGGCAAGAATACTGAAGCCAGGTGCCATTTCCCGTTCCAGGGCATCTTCCCAACCCAGGGATTGAACCCGGGTCTCTTGGGTCTCCTGCATTAGCAGATGGATGCTTTACTTCTGAGCCACCAGAGAGGTCCCATACTACACGCTGCTGCCGTAGTGTTTTGGCTGTCCTTGAGACCTGTCAGGGCCTTGGTAGCCATTTAGGGAATGGCTGAAATGTGGAGCTGTGAAATTGATTTAATTAGAAACAGGAGAAGGAATATCCAACTGCTTTTCCATAGGCTCCCACTGAGAAATCTGTGAATGTTACTATGAGCTTAGATGTTGCAACAGCAGTGGAAACTGTTGCCAGCTCTGGCACTTGCACAGTTATTGTTTAATACATACTATAAGACTAGGCTAGTTCCATCTGTTTCAAAATGTACTTTGACTTTGGAACTCTTTACAATGCTCAAGTGAAAATTAGGTCTCTGAGTACTTGTTTTTTTGGGGGCAGGTGGGTCTGTAGGACAGTTAATTCCTAGTAGAGACATTACTTTACAGAAGAGAACTAGTAAGTAGTTTGAACAGGAAAATAAAGAGTGGGTTAAAATTAAAAGTTATAAATATTTTAATTTAGCCAGTAGTTGAACACACACAAACGTACATGCAGGCAATATGAAATGTGTGTACATTTTTTTCAGAACCATTTGAAAGTAAGTTTCAATCATTGAATTCTCCTTTACTTCTAAATAGTGCATTGTTTATTCCAAAAACACAAGGATATTTGTTTAAACAATTGCAGTGCAGTTGTCAAACAGAAAACTAGATTCCTATGTATTATTTGGTCTGTAATTCTTATTCAGATTTGATAGCTAATCCAGTAATATTCTCTAGCAAAAAAAAAAAAAAAGGTAGAATTTTGGTTCAGGATACATTTAGAACTACAAGTTGCACCTGGTTGCTGTGTCTTGCTAATCCATTTTGATTTTCCAAAACTAAGTTTTATGGTCTCTATTTGAGTTACTGCATATAATTAAAATTGATCAAGCCTGGCAAAAGTAAGTTATTTTAGGGTTCAATAGCAATAATAATGGCAGCCAAAATTTATTGAGAGTTTATTATGTACTAAAAAACTTAGAGTGTATAATCTGGTTTACTGCTCACGAGATTCCTATATATCATCATGCTGATTTATAGATGTGGACAAGGAGGCTTTAGAGAGGTGAAAAACCCACTAGGTCATATAGTCAACAGCAGAGCCAGGATCTGAATTCATGTCCATCTGATTCAAGTATTTCATCTTAATTTCTAAGCTGTGATACTGTCTCAAGAGGCATAGGATTGGAAAGAAGCTTAAGAGGACACCTATTTACTCTGATCTACAATGCTAAGTATGTCCCAAGCTAACTGTCAAAGATGGTTGGCTGCCTAACATATCCCTTAGTAAGGTCATTGAACAGAAAACTTATTAACAAAGAGATCTTCCTAGAATGAGGTTTTCTGGTCTAGCCAAACCATTTTATAGATGAGACTATCAAGGCTCAACAATAGATGAGTGACATGTTCCAAGTATGCATCTGAGCCAGAATTAGACCTACCTAGTTCAATGCCATGTCCACTATGTCCTATAACCTTTTGTATCTGAGATGCAGAAGTAGTCTCAAATAGTCTTACTGGGTTGTCTAGAGCTCTAGAAAGTAGCAGACTCTGTTCTCTTCCAGTATTTACAAGGAATTTCCTTTACCTCCAAACTAACATTTGACTCACTTAACGTTTACTCCCTTGATGAAGGCTTCTCAGATAAGCTTTTTCAACCGCAATAATTTCCCCCTGTGATTTTTGATAATTTGACTGTGATATTTGACAGTTCAAAAATGTTTTCTTGGAATTCTCTTGTTCCACTTTGTAGTGCCTTGGTAGGATGAGTTGGTAGTGAAGATCCCTACATTTGCTGTTGGAAACTACGTAGTCATCTCACAGAGGCATATGGGTGCTCTCCAACTCATACCCTTCCCTGTCTGTAATGTGGGGACCTCTCAGATTTGGTTATAATGGTGAGAAGAGAAATGGGAGGGATCCTGTACTTATTAGACCTTTTGTGTACCAGACAGGTCCTCCTAGAGCAAGGACTGTTTTGTTTGAATTCATAAAACTCTGTGAGGTATATGTATTCCCATTTTGGTGATGAGAAAGCTGAATTTTTCTTGAGGTTGATTTCCCAAGGTCACATAGCCTATTAGTAATGGGTCTGATTTCAGTCCCACATCTGACAGTGTAGATGTGAAAAGGACAAGGAAAGACTTCATTAGACAATTCATTGATTCATCAGACTTGTTTTAGGTAAAGCGCTGTGTGCGTTGTTGAAGTCAACTGATGTTCTTGCCTTCAAGAGAGATGAATGGTATAGTAAAGTTACGGGAGTTCAAAGGAGAAAGGAAGGGAAATAACTTCTAGCAAAGAAGATTAAGGAAGGCCTCATCAAAGAGTTGGCATTTCTAGAGAGAGCCTCAAGGGATGGCAGAGTTACTCATGAGGAGATGTGGAAAAAGGAGGATGAGCAAAGATATGGAAATAGACTGGGACCGGAAGAAGGAGTGCTGGGTTTGGTTTGATTTTAGAAGGAATTTCTGAAAGGATATTCTGGGAAGGAAACCTTGAAAGGAGTTGAAGGCCAAGCTGAGGACATTTCTTGGCAGACTTGTGGAGGAGGGTCAGGTGTTGTGTGGCTATGGAATTTTGAGCTAGGAAATGACTTGGTCAGACGTGATCTTCCATCATATCAATATAATTTCATAGCATGGAGTAGGATGCTTGGGACTGAGTGAGTGCAGGGAAACAGATGAAGATGATAATGGCAGTAGTCCAGGTGAGAACTATGAGACTCTGAACTCAGGTAGATGAAAGATAGTAAGAGGGAAGAGGGAACTTGGCCTAAGGTGTTATGCAGATAGACTCAAGAGGATGTCTCAACTGGGATGGCAGGGGTTGTTGACAATAACACTTCACTTTTATTTATTTATGTTTGTAGTTGCAGCATGCGAGATCTTTAGTTGCAGCAGTCGAACTGTTAGTTGAGGCTTGTGGGATCTGGTTCCCTGACTAGGGATCGAACCCGGCCCCCTGCATTGGGGAGCATGGAGTCTTAACCACTGGACCACCAGGAAAGTCCAGTCCAGCACTTCACTTGTAGATTACCAGGAGTTTGGTGGTGTTTTGACAAAACTAAAGACCATGCAGTAAGAGAAATTGGTCTAGAAGAGAAGATAGTACATGCAATTCTGAATATACAGCTTGATTTTAGGTGAGAGAGGCATAGGGACATCTGGAAATATAGATGTGGAGTTAAGAGTTGAGATGGATGGGTGGGGATTCTAGAATGGCGTTTCATTGGTATAGATTTTAGAGTCTTTTATTTTGAGGGGATTACTGGAAACATTAGGTAGAAAGAGCTTGCCAAAGGAGAGAGGGCAGAAGGAAAGGGAAGAGGGCCAAAGACAACTCATTGGGAAACACTTGAATCAGGGTGTGGGAAGAAGACCAAGTGCCAGAGGAGCAGGATAACTAGGGCAGAACCGTGCTCTGGGAGCTGTGGGAGGGGAGGCTTTGCACAAGACTGAAGGATCAACATTGACATGCTGGAGAAAGGTGCCTACAGCCAGATCATAACAAAAGGCCTTGCAGTTAATTTTTTTTTTTTTAAGAGTCCTCTCTACTGAGGGTTGTGAGAGTGCCTTTGGGGTAAAGAAGTTCATCTTAAAGCAAGCGTTTGGGGACTGCTAGTAGGTAGTTTTTGGTTTGGGAGAGAAGATGGTGTTTGAAATATGTCTTTTACCTAACAAGAGTCCAGAGACAGAACCCCAGCTGAGGTATCATAGAGGATTTATTGTTTCAGGTAGATCTAGGAAGTCTAGAGATGGAGTTGGCTTCAGATGGTCCTGGATCTCAGGGTTTCACAGTTGTGAGAGTTTTCTCATGCTTTCCATGTCTCAGCTTCAGTTATCTCTATGTTAGTGTTTTTGATTTTGTTCTTTCCTGTGGTATTTAGCCTGTCTCCCTATAATGGGTAAAATAACCTTCAACAGCCCCACATAAGTCTTTGCATCTTGAGATCTAAGATGCGCATGTAAAATCTTCCTTTTTGCTTTTAGCAGCAAAATCCCCAGAGGACTTTAGTTGGCCAGATCTGTCCCATGTGCCTGTCCTTGAACCAGTCACTCTCCTCTTTGGTTGGTAGGGTCCATCCTGGGTCCTCGACTTATCCCCACTAGGACCACCTGGAGTGAAGAAGAAGCCTCACAAAGAACTTATAGTGGAACCAACAGGCTCTGAAACTTTGTCCTACAGTGCTTAGCAGCTTAGAAGTAGAGGCAGTAGAACATGTGATATACTCAGAATTGGGGTTTAAATTAGTATTTAATCATAAGCAACTAGGGGAAATCAAGCAGGAGAATCAACAGTTCATTGTTACAGTGTTTGACATGGAATTCAGAAAGTGTAGAGAGGCTAATGAAACCACAATTTGCTGGCGCATTTTCCTATTTTAATCAAAGCTAATTATTTGTTCTTTGACTAAAAGTAGTACTGTCTACAAGTAAGTGAAAATGTCTTTAATATTCTATGAGCATGATTGAATTTTCCAGTAAGGAAATAGGCAAAGTCATTTCTTTCATGTATTGTCCACTCTTTGTCAAGCTATTATTTATTCTGTAGTAGAATTTTAATTCAGAATTTGTTCATCATTTGCCCCTGTTGGCTTTTATGTATACATCAAAGATTATATTGCTGCTAAGTCCCTTCAGTCGTGTCCGACTCTGTGCGACCCCATAGACGGGAGCCCACCAGGATCACCCATCCCTGGGATTCTCCAGGCAAGAACACTGGAGTGGGTTGCCATTTCCTTCTCCAGTGCGTGAAAGTGAAAAGTGAAAGTGAAGGGACTCAGTCGTGTCTGACCCTCAGCGACCCCATGGACTACAGCCGTCCAGGTTCCTCTGCCCATTGGACTTTCCAGGCAAGAGTAGTGGAGTTGGGTTGCCATTGCCTTCTCCGAAGATTATGTCAGACATGCTAAAAATACTTGTATCATGGATGTACTTGGCTTTGTAAGGAAATAATCCTAAAATTAATGGGTACTCAGTTTTTAAAATTTGGATGCTTAGGAAGATAAGGAGAAGGGAGGAAAAATAATGACCTGTATCTTACCATAGGAAATACCTATGGTTAACATTTTGTTGTTTATACTTCTCGACTCTTCTCTTAGTATATGTATGTAATTTCTTTTCTCAGCATGATTGGTTAAGACCAATCAGAATTTACTTATGGAGATGAGTCACATTTGAACAAACCTAAGCTCTGCCAGGAAGGCATGGCTGAGTGTTTGGTAGGCAACCAACAGTATGTGCTGTGGTTCCTCTCTCTCCTATTCACATCTTACTCATTTTATCTAGTCTGTTTTGAGCCCCTTCTGCTACTAAAAGCCTTCCCTGGTCTCTCCTTGTCCAGATTCCTCCTGCACCTTCTCTGCTCCTCCCCACTTAGCACTGGACTGAGCGCCTTGTTATTTCGTGTTCGAGGTGTGTCAGTCCACACCTATCTATTCAATTCCACAGACTCTCCTCCAAGTGCAGCACCTCCTCGTCACTGCTCTGCTGCATGTGACCTTTGGTGACAGTGTCATTTTAGAATTTGAAACTGAGGGAGGGGTTAAGACAAAGGATCTCTTCTTATTTTGAGTTTATTGAAGTAATAAACCTTATCAGCCTATATAAAAACTGCATTCCATTGAAGGTTTATGTTTAATGAATCATCCTTATTTAAAAGAAATGAGAAATGTCTTGGGAAAATTCAGTACTTACTTTGCCCTACCTGTGGTACTTGGCTTATAGTAGAAGGTCAGTATTTGTTGGTTATGTTAGCGGTAAATTTTTTTCTTACGCTGTAACATGTTTGCTCATATGGATGGATATTTTGTGTGTTTAGTGCCAGAAGATAAATGACTGGGTTGTCAGGATAAACTTTGCTCAGGAAATTATAACTGTTGCCAGGGTTTTTATTGATTTGCCTATAAAATAAAGCCTTCTATGGGTTACTGACTATACAAGGAAGTAGCATATTTAAGGGTCTTGGGTGCCGGGATAACTTGTTTCTTTGAATTGAATAAAGCTCTTTTAGTATATGGTGGAGTTCTAAATGAGCTATAGCCTGAGTTTTAGCAAGGACAAGCTTAGTTTTGATTAAGCATTGCTGCTTTTCTTTTTTATATTTAAGCACAAATATGTAATATTTTACATATATATATGTATGTATATGAAATAGTTTTCCCCTTCTCTGTGAAGGAAGACTACATTAAAAACCTTGGGGATTTCCATAATGAGAGTTCTTAGTAGAGGCATGTTTATAAAACATTTAATTTTTATATATACTTCTATGAAAGTTATATGAAAGTATAAAATTCTTCCCTGGTAAGAGAAGAAATAGGGTAAAGCATTATTAGTGGGTTCAGGACTCTCTGCTCTACTGAATCAGATAAAGTTTATTTAACCTTGGTAGGAAGCATGTCCAAGGAAACCTATCAAGGATGCTAGTCAATTGCTGGCCTTCTGTATTCGGTAGGAAAAGAGCCGTGTGCTTTGGTCCTTTGAAAGTCATTTGTAGAAAATAACACAAAACAACATGGTTCTGTTTCTAGAGTTTCCATTATTTTATTTTGATTACCTTATACAATTCCTAAGATTTACATTTTTTAGCTATGCTGTAGGAATTTAGACAAAGCACGGAGGAAACAGAGGCTCACTTCTCTCATCTGTTAAAAAAAAATAAGAGCATAGTAGGGTAATGACAATATAAACTGTTACACAAATGTTAGTTTTTGTTAAGATGTACTGATACCAAATATCCCTAACAGGGAACAGTCCGTTTCTTTTTTTTTTTTTTTTTAATATTTGGCCACCCTGCTCAGCATGAGATCTTAGTTCCCCAACCAGGGATTGAGCCTGAGTTCCCACCACTGGAGTCGTAATCACTAGATTGCCAGTGTGTTTTGTCTTTTTTTTTTAAATAAAAGCAAGTCTCTCCCCTACCTGACCCCTTCCCCGCCCACCTCTTGAGTTCTTAATTTTTCACAGGAGCCAGCAGAGTTCTGAGCCCATAGTAGGGCCTTAAGATACAAATAAATAGATGATTAAGGACATTATAAGTTTTTTTTTTTCCTTTCAAAACTCTTGCATACACTTTGGGTCTTGCTGATGTCCAATTATATTTAATAGGAGGCGGTTGCTCACCTCCTGTTGGATGCTCTCCCGTGGCCTTCCTTGCCCAGTTCAGTGTTGAACTGGAAACGCCATCTCCAAGGGCAGAGTCATGGCCTGGTGGTTGCGTCTGTTGTACTTGGCACAGAGCGTGACGCCATGCAGATCCACCCACTTGAGAGAATTTAATGGCATCGCAGGAGGGGCAGCCTGGAGGTGTTTGGGTCCCATCTGCAAGAGGTCATGTGCATGGCTTTGAATGCAGTTCTGTCGAGTGGGGACACGTAGCTGTGGAAAGAAATGGTGAGGGAGGCAAGGAGCCGTGGCCGCAGGGGTTTAGTCGGTGGGGGCCCCCTGAAGGGAAGGGGTGGTGCTCACAGTTGTTTTCTCTCCAGGACTTGCCAGGTCAGACCATCTGGTGGCCACCTCTGCAGAAGAGCAGGAGGCACATGAGTGGCTGGGAGACTGGGGCTCTGTAACCTCTGGCCAGGACCTGTCCACCAGGTGACAGAGAAATTGCCACGAGCCAGGCTGGCTGTTGTCTGCGTGCAGAGTGTGCTCAGGCCTGGGCCTTCCTGCTGCAGTTGGTCTGCCTCCCTCTTCTCATTCCTCCCCATGGCTCCTCACAACAGCTGCTGGAAGCTTCTGACCCCTTCTCCGCCCTCCCCCAGCTCAGTCCATGTGTCTAGTGAGTGTGGATAGTGCAGTCCTTACCCTACTGTTTTCCCGGCTGGAATTCCAGCCAAATGGCCACAATGACATTTCTGTCCCAGACAAGAAGAAACCTAAATCCAGGCACTTCTCAGAGACATAACACCAATTGGCGTACCCTCTATTTCACACCCGCCTCTCGTGTTTCTTTTAAACCGCTTCCCAAGTGAAGAAATCCCAATCTAATTCAGCACATCTCATGAAGATATGAACCCTCTGGCATGGATGACCGTGGATCAGTGTCCACTAACCAGGGCCAGTCCAGCTTTCCTACTTCTGGGAGGGTTGGCAGATAGAAAATATCATGTAGCATGTGCATTAAGAATATAATTGCAAACTCTAGCCTCCCCTAGAAGGAGCCCCGAATGTGAATCCTTGGTCCTTATGAATAATAAATGCGCCCAAAACAGACTCAGAAAGACATTATTCACTGGGCCACTTGTATCCTGTTTCCTGGAACAGTTCCAAGTCCGATGGGAGTGCGGAAGGCTAATGGATTGCTGTTTCCCTCTCCTCCACCCTCTCTCTGTCTCTCTCCTCTCCATCTCTGCTTCTGGGACTGTTGTAACAAGCAGAATAAATAGGAGTTGCCTTGAGGTAGACCGTGTCCCCGTTGGAAGTCCTGCTAGACTCGTTTTAATTCTGTGTGATCGGGTGCACAACCCCAGCCTGTGTTGAGATAACACTGTTGATCAGGAGACTGGTGTTCTCATATTCAAGATCCACCCCTCTTGCTTAAGAAAATATACTACCAGAACATGTTAAGAAAGAACATTGTTACTGTAGCACTTTCAGATCAAGCCAAATAGTTCTGTCCTGTTAGGAGAGTGGAAGGGAGTGGAGGAGTAGCAATGAAACAAGAGGAGAAAACATGCCGAAAAGTCAAGATTATGAGTCAGCTTTTCCCCACGCCTAAAGTAGCAGTGTTACCTTTTTCTTGAATCTGGTCTTATACTGGGGCTTAGTTGAGGCATTAGAGCAAACACCAAGGGTCTGTTTCATTAAAGGTCCCACACAAGAGGATCCAAAATGAATATGATCTAGTGCTCTCCATACGGCACCTAAATACAGTTGAAGGAGATGCACCAAGTTAATAACCAGAGGCAAAATAAAATGCACCCAATGAGAGAGCTTCATCTAGGATAATCTGTGGAATCCAGGGAAGGGGATATCATAGAAGTTCCACATTGATGGTAACATCCATCTTGCAGTGATGAATAAGGTTTTCAGCTGGCAGAGAGTGGGGTGGGGTATTTCAGATGGAGGCAGTGCTGTGAACAGAGGATCTGAGGTGGGAAAGCAGGGTTTTGTTAAAACGTAGGATACAAGGAACATTCAGGAATAAGGTGAGAAAGGAGAGGATCATACTGAAGGTCTAGCTGATTCAGTTGTAGTGGGGGAAGCATTTGGGGAAATGCTCAGTTGTGCTTTTTAAGATTTAGATCTCCCAGTGTTACAATGAAGTGGTTTGAGGCAAGACTCTCATGGAGGTTCATGGCAGTAATCCAGGAGGAAGAAAAGGAGGGTCTAGACTTGGGTGGCAAACCAGGGAAAGTACGAATGGATGGATTGAGACCTTCCACAGGGTTCTCTATGGGTTTTGGAGACTGATGAGCTGCGGTGGGGGAAGGGGGTACAGACAGGGGGAGGAGGGGTGGAAAATGGTACTACTTTTCATTTCACTCTTCTGTTCTCACTGTAACGAGGTTTTTTTTTTCCCCTTTAGTGCTTCATAATCATCACAATAATAGTAAAAGATACAAATATCGTGATTTATCTAGTTAAAATTTTTATGGAGCCAGCCAGTAGGTCCTCATGAAGTGAGTTACAGAGAAAACTGTTGGGTGTGGCACAGACCAGTACAGACCAAGAAAGGGAAGGAGCTGGCCTTTGCTAGTAGAGGGCCATGGGTGACAAATGTTTCCTCGAGATCAGCCATCTCTTGGTCCTCAGCTTGTGGTGTGCTTAGTCCCTCAGTTGCATCTCTTTGCAACCCTTTGGACTGTAGCCTGCTGGGCTCCTCTGTCCATGAGATTTTCCAGGCAAGATTACTGAAATGAGTTGCCATTTCCTCCTCCAGGGAATCTTCCTGATGCAGGGGTCTTCTGTTTCTCCTGCATTGCAGGCGGATTCTTTACTGCCTAAGGAAAAGCACAGTAGAGAGTGCTTTGTATCTTAAAGAGTCAGAGTGAGTTTAGGGCTTGCTGCCTGCCACTCTTAGCCACCCAGGGATCCCATCTTACCCTACTTTGCCGCTGCTCATCTCTCACTGTGGGGAGGATGCCCCGTTGGTCTGTTGGAAATTCCTCCATAATTGCAGTTCTGAGCTCCTGTTGCCTCAGTCCCTGCTGTGAGCTCTGCTCCTCAACCAAGGCTATTAACTCGCCCAGGCCCACTGTGTTTCACCTTTTGGGAATTATTTCCCAACCTTTGGTGACACACCAGAGGCATCGAATTGCCGAAGGACACAGATAAGCCTTGGAGCCAGCCCCGTGAGAACTGGAATGCTGGCCCCTCTGCTTACCCGCTGTGTGACTTCTGCCAAGTCACCTAACCTCTCAGGGACCCAGAGAAGAAGTAGGGCCCCTGTCCCGAGAAGATTGAAAGACAAGAATGTAAACTACCTGACTCAGTGCCTGCAGCTACTGTGGGGACATGACAAAATAGGTTTTCCTTCCAGAGTTTGGGACTTTGTCCCTAACCCCATTCTTTATTCACTGTGGTCTCTCCTGGGTGTGAGTTTTTGGACATGAAGCATCCGTAGTGTCTACTATAAGAAATACTAGGGGAAAGTAGAAGTACTGGCTCGTAAAATAAGCAAAATGTAAAGAGACTTGGGAGGGAACAGTTGCTGAAGCTGCAGAGGCTTTATTAAGCCGCTGTGTTTATTATTCATTAACCCAGCTGCCTGGTAAACATGGGTAGATGCATTCCCGAAGGCTCCACTTGATCTGTTTACTCTTGTAAGGAATCAAGTAATCAGAGTGGTGTGAGTAGCCTGCTCTTGGAGGTTAGACTCCTTTAGTTTTCCCAGAGTTTATAAAGAGGCAGATCCTTGGGAAAAGGAAGCAAATATTTTGGCTATTGTGGTTCAGCACTCTTTTCTCTTGACAGGTAAAGATAATCATACTTTGTAAAAACCCTCTTTTCAATACAATAGACTGACCTCCTCAAGGAAAGCCCATAGATAGGGGAGCATTCAAAACCAATATTAGAGATAAAATTCTTTGACAGCCGTGGTCTGTTTTCAGTGTTTGTTTTTTGGTGGATTCAGCTTTTTAAAGCTGATCTTTCAGATAATAGTCACTTGCCCTCCTGGGGACAATGGAATCTGTTCTCTCTTCTAGTCCTTATGGTCCAATTTCATCTTATAAACTGTGACCTTTTGAACACTGCCTTCCAGCCCTGAGGATTATCAGTTGAGTGTAATTCGTGAGTCTGGGGTATAGAAAGACCCTCAAGAGGGCTTGTCCTAAGATTGCACTAAGGTAGGCTCTGGGATGCTGTCTGTTTTCCGGGAGGAAATGCTGAGAATGCAGTTTCTGACTATTGGGTTGACACACTTGTGGGTGGCGACAGAATTGTGAAATGCAAGACCTGTTCTTGGAAGCTTTTGTATTTGGCCTATAAGACTACGTGCTAGAAACAATGAGTAGAAGACAGCCTGTTTAATGACCACACAAGGCATGTTTATGGTAAGAACTGAAGTTTTTGAGGGAAGTTACACAGGTGGTGAAAATATACAGCCTTGACGTCCTCCTTTTCCTATTTGGAACCAGTCTATTGTTCCACGTCCAGTTCTAATGGTTGCTTCCTGACCTGCAAACAAGTTTCTCAAGAGGCAGGTTAGGTGGTCTGGTATTCCCATCTCCTTCAGAATTTTCCACAGTTTATTGTGATCCACATAGTCAAAGGCTTTGGCATACTCAATAAAGCAGAAATAGATGTTTTTCTGGAACTTTCTTGCTTTTTCCATGATCCAGTGGATGTTGGTAATTTGATCTCTGGTTCCTCTGCCTTCTCTAAAACCAGCTTGAACATCAGGAAGTTCACGGTTGATGTATTGCTGAAACCTGGCTTGGAGAATTTTGAGCATTACTTTACTAGCATGTGAGATGAGTGCAATGGTGTGGTAGTCTGAGCATTCTTTGGCATTGCTTTTTTAGGGATTGGAATGAAAACTGACCTTTTCCAGTCCTGTGGCCACTGCTGGGTTTTCCAAATTTGCTGGCATATTGAGTGCAGCCCTTTCACAGCATTATCTTTCAGGATTTGAAATAGCTCCACTGGAATTCCATCACCTCCACTAGCTTTGTTTGTAGTGATGCTTTCTAAGGCCCACTTGACTTCACATTGCAGGATGTCTGGCTCTAGGTGAGTGATCACACCATCATGATTATCAAGGTCACGAAGCCCTTTTTTGTACAGTTTTTCCATGTGTTCTTACCACTTCTTAATATCTTCTGCTTCTGTTAGGTCTATACCATTTCTATCCTTTATTGAGCCCATCTTTGCATGAAATGTTCGCTTGGTACCTCTAATTTTCTTGAAGAGAAGAAGCACAAGCTGGAATCAGGAAGGAGAAATATCAATAACCTCACATATACAAATGACACCACCCTTATGGCAGAAAGTGAAGAGGAACTAAAAAGCCTCTTGATGAAAGTGAAAGAGGAGAGTGAAAAAGTTGCTTTAAAACTCAACATTCAGAAAACTAAGATCATGGCATCTGGTCCCATCACTTTATGGCAAATAGATGGGGAAACAGTGGAAACAGTGTCAGACTTTATTTTGGGGGCTCCAAAATCAGTTCAGATGGCGATTGCAGCCATGAAATTAAAAGATGCTTACTCCTTGGAAGGAAAGTTAAGACCAACCTGGATAGCATATTCAAAAGCAGAGATATTACTTTGCCAGCAAAGGTCTATCTAGTCAAGGCTATGGTTTTTCTAGTGGTCATGTATGGATGTGAGAGTTGGTCTGTGAAGAAAGCTGAGCACCCAAGAATTGATGCTTTTCAACTGTGGTGCTGGGGAAGACTCTTGAGAGTTCCTTGGACTGCAAGGAGATCCAATCAGTCCATTCTGAAGGAGATCAACCCTGGGATTTCTTTGGAGGGAATGATGCTGAAGCTGAAACTCCAGTACTTTGTCCACCTCATGGGAAGAGTTGACTCATTGGAAAAGACTCTGATGCTGGGAGGGATTGGGGGCAGGAGGAGAAGGGGAAGACAGAGGATGAGATGGCTGGATGGCATCACTGACTTGAGTTTGATGGACTTGAGTTTGAGTGAACTCTGGGAGCTGGTGATGGGAGGCCTGGTGTGCTTCAATTCACGGGGTCGCAAAGAGTCAGACAAGACTGAGCAACTGAACTGAACTGACTGACACAGGTGGTGCTAATGGTAAGGAACCCACCTGCCAATGGGAGAGACACAAGACGCAGGAGTTGGTCCCTGGGTCAGGAAGATTCCTGAAGAAGGGAATGGCTGTCACTCCAGAATTCTTGCCTGGAGAATTCCGTGGACAGAAGAGCCTGAAGGGCTACAGTCCATGGGGTCACAAAGAGTTGGACTCAACTCAACAACTCAGCACCACTCACACTGGAGTCAGGAATTTAAGAAATGAAGGTTAGGTCATGAGGTGAAGCATTTAAAAATACAGTGGTGAAGCTGGCTAGTTCAGAACTCAGACCATTTGCTGGGGAGGGATAGTTTTATTTTTAAACATTTATTTGGCAGCATCAGGTCTTAGCTGTGGCATGTGGGATCTTAGTTTCCCACCCAGGGACTGAACCTATGTCCCCTGCATTGGAAGGCAGATTCTCAACCACTGGACCACCAGGGAAGTCTCCAGGAATAGTTTTAAATACAAGCATTGAAAAATCTTAACACCATCTTCTCCAGTCCCTTCTTTTCTTTTCCATATGGTGAAACCTGAGAGGTGAAAGACCATGAGGCTGATGGTCTGCTGTAAACTGTTGTGAGCCTGGATTGAGGAATACCCTTGACTGACATGCAGGTTAGAGCCTCGGTGCTAGGGTGCCTTGTGAGAAACTCTGTGGGATGAGACAGCTTCCTAGAGGGGATTTAGTTTAGAAGCATGAACCTTGTGTTAAAACTGTCACACTGCCTGGGAACCTGGCATGATTGTCCTTGCAATTGAAGAAATAATTCTACACACTCACTCTTTGGGTTTCTGAGTCCTCTTTCACTTTCCCACTCCCCCACACACACACACATCTTCCATGCCAATTACTGTGTTAACACTAAGAGATGATCAAGTGTTATCCTTTGCAGGGCTATTTGTATTTTAACTGGGACGAAAACTTCCAAGAGAGAATATTGCATCTAAAAATAGTTGCACATCTCTGTGACTTCAAGTTTACGAAGGGTAAAGGAGCCATCTTTATGTCCTAGAATCAGAGTGTCTAAGAGCAGATTAAAAAGAGGGGAACCTGAAGTCTAAGAAGATGTCATCTCCCTGGGGCTGAGTAGGCACCCATTTGTTAATCAGTGAATTGCTGACCAAGGCTCGGGGGTGGTGGCGGCAGGGGGGCACTGTGTTTACAGAAAGAAGAGAAAAGATAATAGAAAGAGGCCTCGTCAAGGAGAAAAATAATATTACTTGATGACTGTGATCCCAAGATGTGAAGGGGAGAGAGCATTAAAAAAAATCATATATGTAAAATCTCATTGCTTAGGAGAGTCCCCTGAGGGAACCAGGAAATTGGAAAAGTCCTATGTTTAATCATCTGGGCACATAACTATCATTTTTAAGTCAATACAGCTGACCCTTGAACAGCATGAGTAAATCCACTGATAATTTATAGTCACCCCCATCCTTTATCCAAGGTTCCTCAACATCCAAGGATTCTACCAACCATGGGCTATGTGGTACAGTAGTATGTAATTGGAAAAGAAATGCATGGATGGGGACCTATGCAGTTCAAACCTGCTGTTTTTCAAGGGTCAACTGTACTTAAATCTGCCTCTAGTTCAGCTGTTTATAAGTTACTCATATGAGCTGCTGTCCTGCTTTTTGCTTTTCCCTGAAGTTTTCTATCCAACTTTTCCTCCCATGTCTGAGTGTCTGGGAACATGGTGGAAAAAGTGGGGCTCAGTCTGAATTGTGGGGCTCAGTCTGAACTGTATGCGCCTTTCCTACCAAAAGACCCAAGGAATTCTTAGCCTTTTCTTACTTCACTCTTAACTCGCAGTTAAATTTGTCACTTTGAAATTTCCTTAGGAAAAAATTTATTTGTTTTTGTTTGGGAAGTTACGCTTAGAGTGACTTTCCCTTTTTGTTTCTCTTTGCATGGAATATACTGCCCTTGGTTATGGAGAAGTAACAGGATGCCTCCCGAAGGCATTGATTCCTCCTTGCTCTGACCGGTATAAAGCTCCTGCCTGCTGTATACCAGCAGCTCTGTATTTGTGAGGCACTTGGAAAGCACTGCAAGCTGCAGAGAGTGACCATGAATAGCAAACTTAATTTGGTCTAATGTGTTTTAGCTTGCTTGACCTCACCAGAATAAAAATGTGCCTGTTTAAATTATTGTATCGGAGTTAAAAAAAAAAAAATTCTAGAGGCATTTATCTCATTGGAAGAACCTTGGGATCGCTTTAGCAAAGGTTTAAGTCCATGTTTAATGTCAGTTAGGTTTGAAAGATGTTTAATGTAGAGCTTCAGTAGCAGATTGGGTTATTGTGAGTTCTGAATTTTAAGAATCTGAGTTACTATTTTTCTCTTGCTACTTTTTTTTTTTTTCCTAGACGATTGGCTGGCAACGACCTTTCTTTTATCCACCCAAAGGCCTTGTCGGGGTTGAAAGAACTCAAAGTTCTGTAAGTAATGCAATTTTAGAGTTTCACAGCTGGCTGTGTATTTTCTTTCTGCGTAGTCAACATGCTTGGAGCTAGGTTAAGCAGTTTCTTTAGGTTCAGGATTAAAAGATTTAAGGAGAAGCCAATGGGTAGTGTGGGAGGCTAGAGGGTGATTTAGGCAAACTTGGGTCTAGATAACAAAAGTTAACGTCTAAATAATAGGTATTCTGACCTCCAGTGCATTACAGTTGAAGGTTAGGCTTTATGTGTAGCTAAAGCACTGAATCAAAATCATATTTAAGCTTCACTGGCAAGCTTTGTTTCAGCTTCTCTCCACCCACCCCGGTTGTTTCTACTCTTATTATGTTAATAGCTATAAGAATTCTGAATTTGCTGACCCTAAAGGCAAAAGGCTTACAAGAGCTCCAAATGGTAAAAATCATTTTAAAGCTAAAGAGAATTGAGGTGCCTATGATTTACATAGCCTCTGAGGGATCAGGAAATAAATTCCTGGCAGGAAGCAGGAGCCTGGAGGTTGGCAGATTGGAGAGCAGGTGAACTGACCACCAGCCCCGCTTTGCCGCTGCCTCTCTGGGTAAGCATCTGTAAGTCACTCAGCCTCTCTGGTTCAGTGAGCTAGGTCAGCCTTTTTCCATTCCATTCTGTGGTGGTGATTCTAAGCAGGTAGTCATTTCATTAATGTGACCAGGAAGGGCATTAGGCAAAAAATAGTAAAGACTTCATTTTCACTACTGATCTATACCTCCATTCTCCAGGTTGGCAATAATTAGATAATCAAGCTCTATTTCTACCTCAGCCCAGTATTCACTGAGGACATGGCCACTGTTCATGAGTTCAGAATCTGCTGTCCTCTTGGCAGGATTGTTGTTACCTAATGTTGGGTGCTTCTGGACTTTGCTTTATTCCAGATGCTTTTTTCTAGAATAATGCTTTATTCCAGGCATTAGGGATTCTAGTGGATTTGCTTGCTCTGTTGTTGTTTAGTCACTCAGTCCTGTCCAACTCTTTTGCAACCCTGTGAACGGTAGCCCACCAGGCTCCTCTGTCCATGATTTCCCTCGCAAGAATACTAGAGTGGGTTGCCATTTCCTTCTCCAGGGGATCTCCCTGACCCAAACCCACTTCTCCTGCATTGCAGGTGGAGTCTTTGCCACTGAGCCGCCAGGAAGGTCCTTACCTCCCAGTTAACCTGTTATGTGTCCCAGTGAACACTCATGGTACCTCAGGGATGAATGTTAAGTAGGGTGTCTTAATTTCTGAGAAAGAGTGACAAAACAATCCCAGATGATCCAGCAGGTCTGGGTTAGGTGATGGCTTGGGAAATCAGCCTACTATATTTCTGGCTTTAATAACAAATGCCTCTTACTCTTTGGCAGTTTTCTTATCTTGGATGAGTTCTACCTTGACTCCTCCCCCTTTCTTGCTATTGGAAAGTTGGTTGTTTTTTTTTTTTTAAAGAAATGGTTTTAAATTCTTCTAAGAAAAATGGTCACAATTGTTTCTTACTAACTAACTCAAATTTTCCTTCCAGAACCCTCCAGAACAACCAATTGAAAACAGTTCCCAGTGAAGCCATTCGAGGACTGAGCTCTTTGCAGTCTTTGTAAGTAAACTGTTTGGTTTTCTGCATCCTTGCATCATTAGGAGACCACTCAGGCTGCTAAATATGTACAGAACTAGAATCCTAGAGAAAGAAGAGATGAACCCTCTTATTTGGGATAGAAATGGGAATGACTGGTTGCTGTTGCTGAAATGTCCTTTGAAATTTCTTATCATCTCCAAGGCTGGGAGAAAGCTACAAGGTTGCATGGCAGGTGGCTATATTCTCTTTGGAATCAGAGTTGTGTGTATACTGAAGTCCTAGAGTCTTGTGCCATGACACCCAAGAAACAGCCACAGAGAAGTTTCTGTTCTGGGTGCTAATGATCATCAGAGCACAGTGATTATAGCTCGTTATCTGTGGATATTGAACATGTGTAAGGGATGGCAGTGTAATTTCCTGTGCTGTCTTCTTGGGTTTTTTGTTGTTTTTTTTCCCCCAAGGCAAAGTTGGCTTGATGTGAAATATTCAAGATTTGAGCTCTTCACCAGCAAGGTCCTGCTGTATAGCATAGGGAATTACATTCAATGTGCTGTAATAAACCGTGCACGCTAAGGTGCTTCAGTAGTGTCCAGCTCTTTGCAACCCTATGGGCCATAGTCCACCAGGCTCCTCTATCCATGGAATTCTCCAGGCAAGAGAACACTGGAGTGGGTTGCCATTTCCTCCTCCAGGGGATCTTCCTGACCCAGGGACTAGATTTTAGAAAATACTGAGAAGCACTGAACTGAACTAACCCCCATCTCTTACATTTCCTGCATTGGCTGATAGGTTCTTTATCACTAGCATCACCTTTGAAGCCCAATGGAAAAATATATGAAATGTATATGAATATGAAATATACGTATATATAACTGAATCACCTTTTTGTATACCAGAAAGTAGCACAACATTGTAAATCAGTCATACTTCAATAAAAAAAGATTTCGGCTCTTGGTTTTAACCATGTTTAGCCACTATTTTCAAAAAGCTTTTTCATGTACACTTAACTTTACTCTAGTTTGCATTCTTTCACATATAAAGGTATGTGTGTGTGTGTGTGAACCTGGAGAACGGGAGTCATTGCCTCTGTGGTTTGGGTATGCACACCCCACTTCTCCCTAGAGTGGGGGATCAGGTAAGCAGCAGTAGTTTCACTGGAACTGTGCAAACCCACAGATGGTTATCTAAAAAAATAACCTTCTTTATGTTAAATAGACAAATATTTATTCATAACTAGAATGCACGTTGTGGACTAGCATCCAGTCTCCCCATCCCTGACTTAAAAGATCTAGTTTCTCTGTCTTCAGGGACTAGATTTTTAGAAGAGATTGAGAAGCATTGAACTGAAGCATGTGGTTATTGTAATCTTTTCCCAAGATTAAGAGGAGCCTTTCACGTATTTATCTGTCAGAATATTTATATTGCTCTCAAAAGGAATTCAGATAAGTTAAGATTAATTAGAATTCTGGAACAGGCCTGTCTGGTTTTGAATCCCCACTCTTGCCACTTGTTAGCTGTGTGATGTTGGGCAGGTTATTTAAAATTCTCTGTGAGTCGTTTGTTTATTACCTACCATGTACTTTCATGCGTGAAAAGCACTTCAGCAATATATGACCTGTAGTAAGTTGCTCAATAAACATTTGTAGAATCTATTAATAGTAATAATGGCGATGACTATTTCATCTGTTCTTTCAATTGCTAGATTACCCAACTTGCCTACCTAGGTGAAGAAAGTGTCTGAAAGTAATGAAAAAGTGTTCTTTATAACAGGCAATTTCATTGTTTCTTATTCTACTACAGTAATGAACACAAATTTACATTGATTCTGTTCATGTCCTAATACTAAGCACAGTGGGACTAAGGCCTAGTTTCTCGAGGTGTGGCACTTGAACCACCCACTGCAAAATCACTAGGGGGATATAGCTAGGATACAGATTCTTAGGCTGTATCCCAGGAGTCACGATATTGTGTCTCTAAAGGTAGGGTCCCAGAGGCTGTATTTTAAAAAAAATTTACTCCTATCATCCTTGCGTTTATAGAACTTCTGAAAATCACTAAAGGAAAAACTGAAGTAGAGACCATACTTAGGTGTTCTGGGCTATATAATTAGGTTGTCACCACATCACGTATCTGTATACTAGTCTCTCCCATCGGTTTTTAAATTGCCCTTTGAAATAACTGTGAATGTAAGCATTGTAGAGATGCAAGTGAGCTAGGGAAGACGTAGGTGAAAATGATTGACCGGCTCGTCCCTCCACTGGCTAATATAAAATAATTTTTAACCGAACCAAAAGCATATCACTGGAAATTGTAAATTATAGATTACCTTTGACTTTAGATATTTTGATAGTTAATGGGCAGTGAATGTGAAAATGAAAAAATATACTAATAAAGCACAGAATATGCTATAAAGGCCAAACTTTTAAAATATATCTAATATCATAAAAAGGTATCTGGGGTACTGACCATTTAAGTTCTGGTTTCAATATAAATTTATTTCAGGTAGAAATTTGTTAAGTAGCTCATTTCATCCAAATGCCAAGTTATGGAATATAAAAATTTATCATAACTAATTGAATAGGATTCTGAATAGATTCTTTTGGTGAACAGACTGGAGTGAGTTCCTTTAAAGAACATGGTTTCACCAACATGGTTTCACTGCCTCCACACCATTTCTAACCTCAGGCAGAAGTACACAGAGAGTCATCTCACCTCCCTTGGATCTGAATTCATTAGACATTTTAAATAGTTCTCATTTTCTTTTGCTTCTTCAGAATTTGTTTTCCTTCAGAACCTTCATGCAGAATTGTTCTTATTTCCCAAAACTTAATGATCAAAATATTCAATCCTTTTGTCTATCTGGAAGGCTGAAAAAGAAAAGGCTAAAATCTTTGAACGTTAGAAAAATTACCAAGAAAATACACAAGTAGATTTTTTTTTCTCGGATTTGTCATCCTTCAGTGCATTAAAATACACGTGGCATTTATGGCAATTTAGATGGTTTAAAGCATTTTTCACAGAAATCGTAGGTTTTTCCCTCTAAAGTAGTGTTTCAAACCAAGGATACTGTGCGTATCACAACTAAGTGCGTTGCACAGTTTAAATTATGTCCAAAATTGGGATGGGAGGTTGGGGTACGGAGAGGAGTAAAATGATTTTTTTTTAATAAAGGCACTGGGGCTTTTTTTTTTTTTTAATGCATATCAGAAATACAAGGAGCTATATGTCAGGGCTGTTTTATTTAAGAAGGAAACGTTCATGGGTTTGTTAGCATAGTGGGTGTAGTGGTCAAGTTAGATACAATTGAAATTCTGTCCTGGTGTAAAACAGTCTTATCAGCACTTGAGTCAGTCTGAAAATCTGATCTTCAGACCTGAATTACATGAAAGATTTCCTTATGGTTTTGAAATAGTGCTTAGAAGGAGCAAAGTTCATTAGGGCTTGAAATTGACCAGAAGTGGTTTGATTCAAGTGGGTGATGATGGCTGTAAAAGCTGAAAGTGAATTGTAGATATTAATGAAAAGCTCACCTAACAGCCCTCCATGAAGCCCCGAAAATGGCTGAAGCATTGCCTGAGTCGGATATTAAAACGACAGGTCAGAATTTGTTCCACTAGAATTTAAAAAAATTTCTCACTTATATTGACTATTAGAGGATTTCAATGACTAAATTTCCTAGGTTTTCACCATAACAAAATTTCTTAAATATTTTAAACTGGTAACAGAATATAATACTTTAATGTTTATATTATTGGTAAATGAGGAGTAGAGAAAAAGAGGGGGAGCTTTTGATTATACTGAACAAGTGTTTATGGTAGCATAGACATTCATCAGAAAATACACATAGAATTGTTACTGTCATTTCATTTAAGACAAGAGAAAAAAACTATGTGAGTCTCAGTAAAATATAAAACAGGCTTTTGAAAACAGGGAATAGACGCACATTTTAAAGACAGAAATAGTATGGGAATTCAGTCAATACACTTTTAACTGTTTAACAATTGAAGTGCACTTAAATAAAGTTATAGTTATCTCTTGCCAAATGGAGCTGAAATGGTAAAATAACTTAAGCCACATAATCTCTTCACTTTGTTAGATATCTAATGCTATTTGCTGCCATTGTTGAAAGAATTAGTTTTTGTTTCTTTTTTGGTCTATTAATTATGATGAATTTTAATAGTGTAGATCATTGGTACAAATGCACACTTTTCTAAGACCATTTCTCTGAGAAACATTGATCTTGGTGTAAGTGCAAACTCATTATATTTATGGGTGTGCCACCAACACCCATATGAATTGAGGCAGAAGGATTAACCATTTGAGTCACCCCAAATCCTTTTTCTCATTAACTTTTAATTTAAGATTTCCATTTTCCCAAAGTTCTTCTTCCTTTTGACTCTTATGGCTGACTTTATAATTTGGGGAAATTTTTAACAGAGGAAATTGTGTCTGTGCATTTATTGTTTATAGTTATTTTGCATAGAAGGTAGTTTCACTACTGTTCTTAGCTCAAAACTCACCTAGTTATCTTGTTCAGTGAAAACCACCCCTTTTCTTTGGTGAGGTGTGGCACAGAATTCGGCAGGAGCCCAAGTGGTGTGTATAACACTGGACTTTTGTTTAAAAGGCCTGGACAACTTTTCTTACAGTGTTTGCCACATCCTTTTTCTTTCCAGTTTTATTGAGATATAATTGACGTACAGCAATTTTGTTTTGCTGTATAATTTTAAGGTGTACAGCGTAATGATTTGACATAACATACATCTTATGGAAAACTCTGAGTCAACTTTTTGGTCAACCCAATAATACCACAGTAAGTTTAGTGAATGGCTTCCCTGGTGGCTCAGAGGTTAACGTGTCTGCCTCCAATGCGGGAGACCTGGGTTCGATCCCTGGGTCGGGAAGATCCCCTAGAGAAGGAAATGGCAACCCACTCCAGTATTCTTGCCTGGAGAATCCCATGGATGGAAGAGCCTGGTAGGCTACAGTCCACGAGGTCACAAAGAGTTGGACACGACTGAGCGACTTCACCTTCACCTTCACCTTCAAGTTTAGTGAAAATCCATCATCTCATATAGATACTTGAAATAGAAAAAACGTTTTTTCTTTGTGATGAGAACTCTTATGAAATACAGGGTTTAATTTTCTTGACACAGAAAGGACTTAATGCCAATGGAGTGTTGTATGTGTGGGGAGCATTGCTCATTATTTTCATGAATGTTAATGAATATTATCTCATTATTACAACATAAACAGCTTATACTTTTAAACTATTATGATGCTGAGAAACTGGGGAGGGATCTCAATTTGTGCTTAAAATATAATCCAAACTCCTCACCTGGCCTCTAGGGGTCTGGGTCATCTGGTCCCCATTTGCATCCCCTCTGGATCTCCCTGGTCCCTCCACTCTCTTCCTGCTGTGTTCTAGTCACTAGAATCTTCTGGGAGTTGCTGGGACCATACCAGCTGGTTTCTGCTACTAAGTCTCTGCCCTCACTGTTGCACTGCCTCGAACACTCCTTGCCCACCTTCCTTGGCCCCTTGCTCTGGATTTGTTTATAGTACCTTCTTAGAGATGCTTTTCCTATTCAATACGTTTTCAGAAGCTACCCTCCCCTGCAGCCCCTGCTAATCCTTATCTCAGTACCCTGTTTATTTCCTTCATGACACTTTGTAAGCACTTTGCAGTCATTTTTCAGTGTGTTAATTATAGTGTGGGTCCCTCTTCCTCATGCATGTGGTGTGCTCCAGTTTTACTTTTTTGTGCCTGTTAGGATGAATTGCAGACAAATTAACTACAAGGAGAATTTAATTGCATGATTTAGTGACATTATATGGTTAATTGTATGGTTGTATTTCAATTCCACCTTATTTATAGAAAATGTGCAGATGTCTGAATGTGAAATAAATGTCTTTAACTCCCCTCCACCCAAAATATATGTCTCTCTCCCTAAATAGAAGTACCTTGAGTCTGTGAAGTGTGTGCATCTGTATATGTGTGTGTGTGTGAATGTGTGTGTTTGAACACACTGCTGTCTACTCAAAGTGGATCTGCTAAGCAACTCTGTAGCCAGTACATTACCAGTCTGTTACATAAAGGATGCCTGTCTTTTCTCAAGGGTAGGTTCTAGAAACTCCAAGGAGTAAACAAACCTAAAACTCTTTGTTTCTAAGTGGATTCCTAAGGCAGCTGCTCAGCTTCTGGAGCTCTCCCTTTTAGTGCTCTTCCAGTTATCCTGACTACCAAAAGGAAGCTTCCATCAGATCCTCACCAGGACCAAGGGTCTTTGACCTCGACTAGTCTGCCTTTGGGAAGAAGACTGCATTTGGATCTGGGGCACTTAGTTGGGAGCAGGGGCTCAGCACTTGCCTGGAGGGGAAGGGACAATTACGGCAGGATCTGAAGCTAGAGCAGCATAGAGAAACTGGAGGCATGAAAACCACTCTAAAGTCAGAACTTCTTGAACTTGAAAGCTGCCAAAGCTGATTTTTTTCAAAAACAGGGTGCCATTTTGACCTTGCACCCATTTCGTGTGTGTGTGTGTTCACTAATTTTCACCAAGAGATCTAAGTCTCTAAGACATGGATTTAAGTAGTGAAGATATATCAACAAGGGATTTGTGAAGAAAATTGAGATTTGCCCAGGGCATGCAGTTCCTCAACATATTAATTACTAGCTTATCTTTGTGTTTAAAAGCAGTTATTCCAACAATTATGCCTGACTGTGTCAACACTAACATTTAGGACTAGTTTTCTCAGATTTTCAGATGGGGATTTAACTTAAAAATGAGTAATCCTATTAGTAAAGTGTCCTTAGTTCCAAAACTTTGGGAAAAATCGAAGTAACTCAAAAGCCACAAACACGTTGATCAGAGGAACTGTTTAGTTTTTTCTGTGGATAGTAGGCCCTTTCCTTAATATCTGTTAATTTTGACAAACTAATTTTTCAAATGTACTTATACCTAAGAGAAGAAGAGACGGTTGCTTTGGTAGTATGTGACACATATTTTTAACTTGCCTGGTGGTAATAAGGATTGTTGAGAATCTAATAAAGTGGTTTGTTGATGTAGAAAAAAATTTTTTAAATTATGTTCTTACTTTTTCCCCTTTGGTACCATGTCAGAATAGCAATTAAATTTAATATCAGATGTTATATTTGTAAGTAAAGTAGTTTATTTGCTCAGCCTAGTTTCTTCTTGTTGTTTTTCTGTATTTTTGATAAGTGCATTCTGTAACATAAAATTCAAGCTTGAGATTTATTGTTCCTTTCTTTTTCTTTTTTTGAGAATTGCAATTTAAGTTTTATTTGGGGCAAAATGAGAACTGCAGCCCAGAAGACAGCACCTCATATATATATGTATATAATGTATGTTTATATATATATATATATATATATACATGTCATTCTTCCATACAATTATGCTTAGCCAAAAATTCAGATTTGTACACATCCCTTTGTTATGAAGAAAGGGAAACAACTGACTTTCACATGCTGGTCTTAGAAACATTAGATTTGGGAAGAACTTCTAGTAAAATGAAAGAAATCAGGACGTTGTGGCTATGGTCATTTTTGTAACTTACTTCTTTTTTGGGGAACTCCGAGTGGTTGTGTGACTTGGCTTGACTCATTCCACTAGAATCGTTGCTGAAGGCGATTGTTGTTTCTGTCAGGCGTTTAGATGCCAACCATATCACCTCGGTGCCTGAGGACAGCTTTGAGGGACTCACTCAGTTGCGGCATTTGTGGCTGGATGACAACAGCTTGACGGAGGTGCCGGTGCACCCGCTCAGCAATCTGCCCACCCTGCAGGCGCTGACCTTGGCCCTCAACAAGATCTCCAGCATCCCTGACTTTGCCTTTACCAATCTGTCCAGCCTGGTGGTTCTGTAAGTATCCATCCCTTTTAACACCATGTATTTGTGTTAATTTAGGGGCAGAAGCAGAGTTCTTGTGGAAAACTGTTTTGAAAGAACCTCACTGAATTGTCTTCTTGGAGAGCTGGTGTTTGGAAGAGCTGCCTATTTTTACAAAATTACGTGTGCTGACTTTTAAAAATACAGATCAGGATAATTTAAAAATGAATGGCTGATGATGACAGTTGAATCTCTCGAAGTTAAATGGCCATTTGTAGCCAGGAGAAGAAAGTGGGTCATGCAGCAAACCCTTGTATGGCTTTATGGCCCAGCACTGCATTCAGTGATAAAAAGCAGATTCTTTTGGAGATGTGCATAGACAACAAGTTTCAGTGATATTTCATGTTTCTTTACCAACTTGTCTATTCAAGGAACATGTGATTCTCTGTTGTTTTTAATCTTTGAAAGCATGAACATAATTAAGTGGCATTTTTTTTGTAAAAATCTGTTACCAGTTCTCCCTTATGAAGCTGCCATTTCCCCCACGTCCTCATGGGAGAATTCATCAAAGTTCCGCTTCATATAATTAAAAGTGCATCAAAAGTTTAGTTTGGATATGGGTAACTTCTCAAGAATCTTCCATGTGCGTAACCCTTCTCCACTAGGGTGGTGTTTCTTTTCCATTGGCCTCCTGTGTTCAGTGAATCTGAGTTTGTACCGTGTTTATCAAGAGATACCTACTCAATGTTATTTGTTTTCTATTAGTCGAGTGTTGCAGTGTTTAGCCACACCATTCCTTTAAGCACTACCAATTTAGACATGTAAATATGATTAATAGTTGCTACTAGGTCACATGAAAGTCGTTCTGATGCTTTTTTCCATAGGCATCTTCATAACAATAAAATTAAAAGCCTGGGTCAACACTGTTTTGATGGACTTGATAACCTGGAGACCTTGTAAGTTTACTTCTGTTTTGGATAATCACATTTGGGATGTTGATGGTGCAATTGGGCATTTCACTGCAGAAAAAGTAATGGTCTTGAGTTCAGCTCATTATTAATTTGCTATAATAATTAATTTGTTTTAATATACAACTAAAATCTTGCCTTCAGTTGTGAAAGCTAATGTAGGTTTCTGGTTAAAAAGTTGCACAAGAATGAGCTTGGTATTTCTTTCAAAAGGACATGTCAAAAACAGCTGAGTCTACCAAGCTATATACCTTTTCAGAAATTTTGGTTCTATTATAATGTATGATAGACAGTTTCAGAACTTGAAGCCTTATAAAATTGATTCTGGGAAAGCTGGTTTGTTTCTTTGTTTTCTCCATGATCTCAGCTGTCTTGCTAATTGTTAACAGTGGGCTTGAATCGACTTTTATCTGCTAAATGCAATGAAGGTTTCCATTTTGCTTAGGATACTTTTGTTGTTGCTTCTGTTGTTAGAGCGTTTGGGAATTCTGGCTGTTTCAACTGCAAAAGACATGATGCAGCTGTGTGTAAACAAGACTAGGACCTTTATATTTGTTGTTTTTATTTTATTAATGGCCTTTGTTAGGAGATTTTTAGTATTTCCCATTGTGGTACAGTGAATGATTCAGAGAATGTCCCAGTTAGATGGGTAAGTTACACCTGATTGAAATGTTTAGGGTTTGTAATATCAGTATTTCATTTAATTGACTTTTTGGTTAACTGTCCAGTCAATGAGAAGACTTAAAATCTTTTAGTACTTTATTAATTCACTTTCCTGTTCAAACCACTAAAGGATATAAACATCAGTGGATATTTGAAAGTGGAAGCTCTTGAAGAACTGACCAACCCAGTTCTTCTTTCCTAAGTATGTAAATGTCAGTGGAAAAGAAGACTGGGCCAGCCTTTTACTGTGTATATTATTCCAAATTATATTAAAATTAAATATTTTCTTTCCAGTTGATTTTTAACTTACCACTCTTTTCTATGTAGTAAAGGAGAATAAAATAGGTCTCCAAGGAGCTGGGTGTTTGTTTACTCTCATTCTGAAATCAGTTGCTGATCATATGTGAACATTCTCTCTAGGTTAAACGAAATGAAATTTTAAATACACTCAGAATTAAGATTTTTTAAAAGTACGGATCACTATGGCTTTTCTCTCTCCTAATTAATGCAACTTTTTCAACAATTTTTAACTTACTTGAGGACTGTTGTTGTATGGACCCATCTTAGTCCTTCTCCTTATCCTGCTGATAGTAGGGCTGAGGTCAGCTACCCTCATACCAGAATTTCACTCTAAACCTCAAATAGAAACCTCAGTTTTAGGCTATTGTCATGTATAAATGGATAGTCAATACATTCTGTTTTACGGAAAACTGCCATTCAGGTGATTTGTTTATTTAATGCACCAGTAATATGTGATTCTGAGAATTCTTTGAACTTTTAAAGTTGTTGACTTAAAACATCATTATCCTTCAATTAAAAATAAGTTAAAAAAAAAAAAGACACTAAAATCCTAATATTTTTATGGTAAATTAAGTGAACTAAAGTTGTAAAAATGTTTAAAAATGGAGAATTAAGATTCTTTTTTGTATTCAATATTTTAAGAAAAAGTGTTAATTCAATTAAATGGAATGACAGTTGTTGGCAAAGAAAGATTATCATCCAAAGGATGTGATTATATATATATATATATATTTATACCAAATTGCCTTATAAATTGTGACCCCTCTTCAGTGTTCTTACATATTTTCCTAATTTTTTCTAGGGACTTGAACTATAATAATTTGGGGGAATTTCCTCAGGCTATTAAAGCTCTCCCCAGCCTAAAAGAGCTGTGAGTATTGCTTTCCTCTCTCTATGCCTTAATATCCCTAGAACTCACAATTTAATGTTACACCAGTGAGATTTTAGAACATTGTTATTCCATTGCATATTCCATAATACACACACACACACACACACACACACACACACACATGATGATACAGACTGGATTATGTCAGCTAACCTGGACAGTTTTGAGCATAGATTACTGTGTAAGTATGGATTTTAGTGAAACAAGCCATGATGTATAGTCTCTGCTTTGTAGGAGCTGTGGTCTTAGTCCCATTGAGGGGGCTGACTATATAAGACAAAGAGTAGTCTCTAGGTGGAAATAAGTGCTGAATGAAAAGGATCAATAAATCACTCCAGAAAAAGACCTCATTGAGGCTTGGGGTCATTGGAAAAGACATCACCAAAGAGAAGGAATTTGACTGGACTTGAAAGAATGGAAATGTTTAGATAAATGAGAGATGAGGGGGCATTTTAGATGTTGGATTTGTCAGGGTCAGAGATAAGAATGCTCATGGTATAACTGAGATTGTGTGTCATGAGTTGACGGCTGATATTCTGAGATGCATTGCTTAAAAACTCAATGGAGGCAATGATGAGAGGGATTTTGAGGTTAGAGTATCTATGATTCTTGCAATCTAAAGTTCTTTGAGGATGAAGCAAGCTAAAAGTGTATAAAGGAACTGCCCACTAATAGGTTAAGCAGTGGGTTTAGAGAGAACTAGGGATGGTCCTGAAAAAGATGAGCTGGAATTAAAAATTTGGTTTCATCACGTTGAAATTTTTATGTAGTTGTTTTCAGTTATATTTTATATACTACTGAATAGTAGTAGATATTTGGGTTTTACTTATTTCACAGGATGATAAGCATTTCAAAATATTTTTCTTCTATCTTTGTAGGTTATTTCATAGTAATTCTATTTCTGTTATCCCTGATGGAGCGTTTGATGGTAATCCACTCTTAAAAACTATGTAAGTAGTTTGAAATTTTCTTTTAGTATGTAATCATGTAAAGCAGTGTCTGTACAAGGCCAAACATCTGGATGAAGAATGAAAATTCAGGCTGTTAGATATATTAACTTTGTGAACATAGATATAGTGTCGAGTGCTTGTGAACACATGGAAACTTTGTTTTTTTGGCTATTTTTACAGACATTTGTATGATAATCCTCTATCTTTTGTGGGGAACTCAGCATTTCACAATTTGTCTGAACTGCATTCCTTGTAAGTATTACAGAAATTTAAAAACAACCTGAATATTTACACCATTGCTTTAATGGAAAACTAGAATTTATTATTGTAACTCCAAAGAACAGTATCTTTTATTTCCTTTTCCTTCGGTGGAAGTCCAAAAGACAATTTTGAAAATTTACAATGGTTCTTATTTATTCATGAAGACCTGGTCAAAATGATCACATTTTCAGAAACGAATCTTTTCAGGTGTAGTGGTATTATAATTTTAAGCTGGTTCAAAAATAAGTTTAAAATATTATCTATGAAAATTCATTATTTTAAATTACTTTTTCTCTCACAATTTCTTAAAGAGTCATTCGTGGTGCAAGCATGGTGCAGCGGTTCCCCAATCTGACTGGAACTGTCCGTCTGGAGAGTTTGTAAGTGTGGCTCTTTGAAGTGAGGATGTGTAAAGATAACACCACACTGGCCTGCTAGTAGGTTGCCAGTGCGTTTTGGTGATGATAATGAGCTAATGTTGATTCCTACATCCTTGCTTTGTGAATATCATGCATAGAAATGGATGGTATTGGGTTTGGAATCAGTCAGCTCAGGTAGAGTGTAGCAAAGTCTCTGAAAATATAAGGCAGTAAGTAAGCACTGGATTAGAAGCAGTGCTTTAGGAGTTCAGATTGGAGTAGTCCATGTAAGCTATCAGAAAAGGCTTTATGGAAGAGGTGAAGTGTTTCAGAATTAGATTTCACTGAGCTGGATCTTTTGTTTAGAAAAGCAAGCCTTAGTGAAATGGAGAATACTGAAAATTACTTGGCATGCATGCCGTCACTTGGTAAATATATGGGGAAACAATGGAAACAGTGAGAGATTTTATTTGGGGGAGCTCCAAAATCACTGCAGATGGTGACTGCAGCCATGAAATTAAAAGATGCTTGCTCCTTGGAAGAAAAGCTATGACCAACCTAGACAGCATATTAAAAAGCAGAGACATTACTTTGCCAACAAAGGTCCATCTAGTGAAAGCTATGGTTTTTCCAGTAGTCATGTATAGATGTGAGAGTTGGACTATAACGACAACTGAGTGCTGAAGAATTAATTGATCCTTTTGAACTGTAATGTTGGAGAAGACTTGAGAGTCCCTTGGACTGCAAGGAGATCAAACCAGTCAATCCTAAAGAAGTCCTGAATATTCATTAGAAGGACTGATGCTAAAGCTGAAACTCCAATACTTTGGCTACCTGATGTGAAGAACTGACTCATTGGGAAAGACCCTGATGCTGGGAAAGAATGAAGGTGGGAGGAGGAGGGGATGACCAGGAATGAGATGGTTGGATGGCATCACTGACTCGAGTGTGAGCAAGCTCTGGGAGTTAGTGATGGACAGGAAAGCCTGGTGTGCTGCAGTCCATAGGGTCGCAAAGAGGTGGACATGCCTGAGCAGCTGAACTGAACTGATAGCCTGAGTGTGTGTTCAGATGCTAAGTCATGTCCAGCTTTTTTGTAACTCCATGGACTATAGTCCACCAGGCTCCTCTGTCCCTGGGGTTTCTTGGGCAAGAATACTGGAGTGGGTTGCCATTTCCTTTTCCAGAGGGTCTTCCCCACTCAGGGATTGAACCCGCATCTCCTTCATCTCCTGCACTGGCAGGCAGATTCTCTACTATTTAGCCATCTAGGAAGCCTAAGTGTGACATAACAGATGATCAATATAGCTAGACTTGTTTATAATAGTATGGGGAATGATATGGAGAAATTTGGAAAATTGTTGGGCTTGTAATTTTAAAATGACAGACCTTGAACACTGAACGTTTTGTTATGGCAGAGCTTCTCAATGGGTGGCCTGTGAATAAGTTGCAGGTGCATGTAAGATCTTGATGACCTCAGCCCTCCAGAAGCCACGTGGGGTCTGATGTGGCTCGGGTCTCTGCCACAAGGACCACAAGTCCCTGCATAGGTTACAATTATCATGTGTGCCAAGATGTAAGAAAAGAAGTTAGGAAGCGTTGAGCTAAGGAGTTTGAATTCAACTCTCATGGCAGTTTGGAGATGTTAAAAATGTTGGATGAGGTGGTGTGAAGAGGGTAAGAAGAGAATACTAGAGCCATGGGAATACTCCACTTCGCTAAGTGAGCACATTTAACTATGAGAGTTCTGTGTCTTCAATCCACCCTTGGAATTTCTCCTTGTGGCCTGAGATTCCTCCATCCCTGTGTGCATCATTTCACCCTTGATCTGCATAGTAGCTGTAAAAATGAAGAAGGTCAGATGCTGAGATCTACAGAAGAAAGAACAGAAATTGATGGTTGAATACAGATGGGGACATAGAAAGGGAGGATGGATTACTGGGCTGCACCCTACAGCTCT
The DNA here is from genome assembly GCA_917880005.1 of Nanger dama. Lineage (NCBI taxonomy): Eukaryota > Metazoa > Chordata > Mammalia > Artiodactyla > Bovidae > Nanger > Nanger dama. The sequence continues at coordinate 20,511,771 of CAKJTW010000030.1, forward strand.
TTAGGGCCTGCACTTGCCCAGCTTCAAGACTGAAGAAAGAGCCCGGAGTCAGCAATAGAGACATCAGTGGTTTAATTAATGGGGGAGCTTACATGTCTGAAGCAGGATCCTGGAGCAACACCCCACCAGCAGCCAGCTGACAGGACATGGTGCAGTTTTGGCTCCCCAGGGTGGTGGAGGGAAGGGGAGATTGCCAGTTATATTGATAGGAATAGACATCAGGTTGGCTCATCAGTTACCGGGGAAACCAGCAGAGGGGCACGCCCTTCACTGTCCCAGGCCTGGGGCAAGTATGTAGGAAGACCCGTTATGTGAGTAGCATGTAGGTGAAGCAGGTACTGGTTGGGCTGGGATTGTACAGAGAGCAAGAGAGCAGCCATTTTTGAGGGGCCTGATCATACAGGGATTAAAGGAAAATTTCAGAATATTGAGTCAGGTTGATTGAAATAGTAGACAGAATCAAGACTTGGGGGGCAGGAAAATAACTTGGTTTCAAATATTTTGGGTGTGCGGGGTGACAAACTTGCAGGTGACCATGGTCAGCTGTAACCATGGATTCGTTTTTTTTCTGTTGGTCCACATGAGAACTCAGGCTTATCCCCTGGACACTATGAACATCTTATCACAAAACTTTTCTGCATTAGAGGGTTCGTTCCTCTTCCTTTAGGGAGTAGTTAAGCAGTGGGACACATCGACTCTAGTCTACATGCAAATATGTGAATGTGTACTTTTCTCTGTGAGAACAACATTTTGTTTACCATCTCAACTTGAATCATTTCTTAGACAATGTTTCTCCACAGGACCTTGACAGGTACGAAGATAAGCAGCATATCCAGTAATCTGTGCCAGGAACAGAAGAGGCTTAGGACTTTGTAAGCTGGATTCCTCTTCCCCTGTCCTGCTTTTCTTTGATGTATTTCACATAGGTTGAGTTTTATTTTTAATAAACTGTTTTCATTTGGTGACACTATCGTATAATTAGTTCCTATTCGTTCCCTTCATGGAAATGAGCAGGTGTTCTGGTATCCCCCTGGGTAGGTAAAGTTTATTTGAGTTTTGTTTTATAGTTATGTGTATGTCTCCCATCTTGTGACTCTACTTTGAATAAAGTGAAACCGTACTGGGCTCTTTCTTGATTTCTTTTCCTTTATCCTGACCCCTCATCCTTATTCTAGTTGTCCCAGGATAGTTACCTCTCTCTATGCTGCTCTTTCACCATAACCTAAGTAAGAGCCCAAATCTTTCTTGGATCAGAAACCAACTAAGCATTGGAGCTTTCCAAAATCTTGAAGCCTCCCTGAAAATTAAAAGTAAATAAAACATGAAAAAAGGTCACAAAAACAGTTAAGTTACTAAGTTGTTAATAAGTGTTCAGTGGCAAGAGATACTAACAAAATAAGTGACTGATCAAGCAAGCAAGTAATTAAATGGTGTCATGGAGTATCAAACACAATGATATAATTGAGGGAAAACTACAGTGGGATTGACAGAGCTAACTAGTCCCCATTTTTTATTTAACTATTTTTTCAAATATGAGTGCACACACCACTCCTCTTCTAGCTTTTTAACTAAATAACATGGGCATTATTTATGGTATAACAATATTATAAAATTATAAATTAAAAAATCCATATCTCTACCAAGTGAACATAATTAGCTTTTCTGTATTTCCTGTACTATAGTTTTCATATTTATTTTATCTTCTTAATGTTTTAAAATATTTTGTATTGTCTATACTCAATATTATGTACTCCAAGTTTGCCCATTTTAAGTTTGTTCTATCTCTAAGGTACTCTGGAAAGCTTACAAGTGTAAGGAAAACAAAATTTCTTTTCTTGTTCAGCCATATCTCTTTATAACAGATCTTAGCATTGTTTTTGATGCTTCTGAGTACAGCTGTCTTAATATAGTATTCTGATAACACAAAATTAATTGATCATTTTCCATTTGCATTTTAAGGGACTTGTCTTACAACAGTATAAAAGACCTTCCAAGCTTTAATGGTTGCTATGCTCTGGAAGAAATGTAAGTTGGTCTTTGACTTACTTTTTTGCTGTGGTCTACTGTTAACTCATTGAGCCTTTCCCATTGTAAATAAATAACCTTCATATTAAGGTCTTAGAAATTCACATAATCAGGTGTTCCTGTGAATAAATGTTCAGGGGCACCAGGTGTGTTCATGTGACTAGCACTTACTAGGCACCTATCTGTCAGGCAATCTGTGAGACTGTATGGGAGGAGGGCAGTAGGAAAAATCAGCCAAACAAAAACTGGTCCAGGTGTGGATGTGTACCATGTAGCTGTATAATACAGCTCTGGTGGGAGTTGGCTGGGAGGTCAAGAAAGGGAGGAACTAATACTCCCATGTTTTATAATATCTCCTCCTTCCTCTGACCTTCTTTCTGCAGTACTTGACATGGTTATATTGTCTTGGGTCCTTTTTTTTTTCTTTTTCTAAATGACTTTTTTTTTTTTTTTTTAGCAGCTTTAAATTCACAACAGTATTGAACAAAAGGTTCAGAGATCTCCTATATTCCCTACCTTCATATGTACATAGCCTACCCCGAGTCAACATTCCCCACCAGAATAGGATTCTGTTATAATTTATGAACCTACACTGACACATCCTTATCACCCTGAATAGATAGTTTAATTAGGGTTAATTGGTATTGAACATTCTGTGGATTTGGACAAATGTTTAATGACATGTGTTAATTATTATAGTATTATACAGAGTCATTTCACCACCCTAAGATTTGGAAACCAGTTTTTTTCCATGTCTCCATCATTTTGGCTTTTCCAAAAGGTCATTTAGCTGGAATCATAGTATGCAGCTTTTCTAGACTGCCTTCTTTCACGTAGTCATATGCAACTAGTGCTACTCAATATCTTTTGAAAGCTTGCTAGTGTCCTGGGTCCTTTCTCCTGTGTTGTTTTCCTGCTCTCACTCCTGAGTAGGGTTGCTGAGGAATTTAGATAGTGTACCTTAATTGTTAGTTTCATTTTGAGCGTAATACCAATTAGTCTAGTCCTTCCATCCTTCAGATGAGGCAACAACAGTTCTCTTTACTTTCAACAAGATCAGTTAGTGTTACTTGTGAGTGAATATTTAAACTTCGAAAAAGTTAATTAAGAAATGTTATTTTTCAAAATAGAAAATATTTTCTCTTGTTTTTTTCTTTTTTGCCTTTCATCTTATTTTTTTAGTTCTTTGCAGCGAAATCAGATCCACCAAATAAAGGAAGATACTTTTCAAGGCCTGACGTCCCTAAAGATTCTGTAAGTTCCTCTATGATTATCAGAGGCAAATAAAATTGTTGTCAAGCTGTAAATTAATATATCATTACAATTCCCATGTTAGTAAATATACTTAAATATGATTTATTATGCATAAATACTATTTTTCAAACTTTACCATGTAGTACTTTAATTTCTTTTCAGTTTTTTTTTTTTTTTAACCTTAGCTAATTTATGAAATTGGTGAGTCAAAAGAATATAACATGTATAGCTTGAGGAATGCACCTTGTGTATTTTCAGGTCATAGTAGTGAAGTTTGCCAGCTCTTTAGGTGATGGGTGGGCACACTATATCCTGTGTGTTACAGGCAACCTGCTTACTGTTTCTGTCAGTAAAGTTTTATAAGAACACAGCCATGCCCTTTGGTTAAGTATTGTCTAAAGCTGTTTTCACCATGCTATGGCGTAGTAAAATAGTTGCAGTAGAGACCATGTGACCCCCAGAGGTGGAGAATGTTTACTATCTGGTGCTCTACAGAAGAGGTTTGCTGACCCCTGTACTGCTGACAAACACAGCTAATATGCAGCAGACACACTCATTTAAAAAGTGATTTGTGTTGGAGGACATATTTGTGCCTCGTACCCTGTTAAGCACTTGGGAATATAGAGATGACTAAGACAAACCGTATCACTGCCTTCATGCAATGTAGAAGACACAATACGCTTAATTAGGAAACTTTTTTTTAATATAGAAAAAATCGGAAACATTGACAATGAATTGAAATTACAGATACTAATATATCATGTTTTCCAGTAGATCCCCATTAAGAAATCACACGTGTTCTACTAGAAAAATGCTTTCTTGGTAGTCGGGTTTCTGGATCTTGCCTTGTGGCAGATGGGCTTCCCGTGGGTCTGGGCAGTAGGGAAAGGGACTGACTCCCAGATGCAGTCACTTCCAGAGCACCGATAAGTAACAGCAATGCAAAGCTACCCTGCTTTGTCACGATTTGGAACCAAGTCTGTCGAATTTTCCTGTTATCCAGGAGATGTGTCATGGAATGAACTTATCCTATCTTTAAATTTCCATTAAGGCTCCCTGTAAGTGTAACTGCAGATTATTTTTCTGTTCTATTAATTCTGTAATAGCAGAATTCCACAGGGTGTGTTCCTGAATGTAATATGTAGCTCTGGTGTTGATATGGATTTTTTTTTTCCTGCTTGGGGGAAAAATGATATCTGAAGCCCTTCTGGAATGCTCTTGTTTGCGTATTGATTCTTTGTCTTCCCAAAGGGCCTTATCGCTAACCTTTGAGAATGCAAACAACACTAAGCCTGTTTTTATTTTCAGCTTTGTCAGGAGCTGTGCTTTTCCTCACCTAGTTAATCGTACCAGAAGCTATATCATATCATTTGTATTTTTGAACTGGTACCAGAGTGATAAGGAGGAGAAAATTCACAACTGTTTTGAAACAGATGCCAACTGAAATTACTCCTCCCTGGAACACATTCCAAGAAATAGATTGTTGTGAAGGGGAGGCCTTCAACATAAATATTAAAAATGTTGTTGAACAGGATTAAAGATCTTTGTTATTTTATCAGGGTTATTATGACTGCAGCAGATCCTAAAGTGTAGTCAAAGTAATTGCATTTAGAGTTTATTTGAAAGGAGTTAACAATTTATTTTTATAATTGCAGAGATCTTAGTAGAAACCTGATCCATGAAATTGATGACAGAGCTTTTGCCAAGCTTGGGTCAATAACGAACTTGTAAGTTTCATGCAACGATATCATGAAAGTAGTGAATAGTCTACAGAAACTTGTGTTTTAGCATTACGTACCCAAATCATCTTTCTGTTGAGTGTTCCTTTGTATAAATGTTAATCTGCTATCATATAGTGACAGCTTCTGAAATGGTTTTTCCTCACCTAAACTTCTTCTTAAAGCTCTAGTATTTATGATGTTAATACGTGTACAGACTTGTGTTTTAGGAGTTAATTTGAAGTCTTATTCACATTTTAGAGATGTAAGTTTCAATGAATTAACTTCATTTCCAACGGAAGGCCTAAATGGGCTAAATCAACTGAAACTTGTGGGCAACTTCAAGCTGAAAGAAGCCTTAGCAGCAAAAGACTTTGTTAATCTCAGGTGTGTTTTTCTTTTTTGTGAAAGTTTTGGTAGGCCTTCAGATTAGAGAGTATCCTGGGTTTTTTTTTCTTTCTTTTTTTTTTTTTTTTTTGCTGTGGTTCCCAGATTTTCAACCTCAATCCTCATAAATTTGGAAAAAAATAGAGCACTCTTCCATTATTGTTGAGAACATGAACTGTAGCCTGTGATACTGTCAAAGAGAAAAGATAGCAGAAACCACTTGTGAGCCTATAGAAAACTGATACAATGTGAAATACTTCATAGAGACAGAGTTAGAATAGGGACCTCATTAGACATAGTAAAGAGAGGGCTTGGGAATATTATCGTGGGAGAAGAGGATAAATATTTTCTTTATACTTATAAGAGAATGTGAATTCATTTAATGGTGTAAAGTTACAAATGAACTGGAACGTTAATTTTAAATGAAACTACCAGTTTCATATGATACATTGGGTGTGGTTAATTCATTTATAAAAGGAGTCTGATAAGATTTTTCTTTAAATTGCAGTATTGCTATTAAGCTTTAAAGATGGCTTGATTCAAAGTCAGTTTTTCAAAGCATACCTTATCTAATTGGAGAAACTCATGGTGTCCCCTGATACTAGAGCCTTTTGTTTGCAACAAATGAGGAAACTAAATCCAGAGAGGATAAGGACCAGTTTAAAGTATTTACCTTTCACAAAACAAAAGCATGTCCGTGAAGTTGGTATTTCAGTATTGCCATTTTTTTTGCCATTTTTTTCCAGGTCTTTATCTGTACCATATGCTTATCAGTGCTGTGCATTTTGGGGTTGTGACTCTTATGCACATTCAAACACAGAAGATAACAGCCTGCAAGACCACAGTGGGTCAAAGGATAAAGGCAAGTGCATGAACTTTTAAAAATAGAACACTCTTTACAGCATTAATCAAAGTCTGTGTTATTGTAATCAGTTTGTGAAGGATCACTATGAAATCTGTGGAGGAAAAATGGCTTTTCTGTACTGTGTTCCTGACATCTTTAATATGTTATTAAGTGTGGTGCACACTGAACTTATATCATGTATAAGAGAAAACACTGCTGGAAAAGTATAATCTTTTAATCTGCCTGCAGCTTGAACTGAACAGTTTGTATTATATGTTCAGGTCTCAGTGATATGGCAGGTGTCACCAGCAGTGCTGAAAATGAGGAACACAGTCAAATCATTATCCACTGCACACCCTCGACAGGTAAGCACAGTACATTTGGCTGCAGTTTCTTGCTTTAAACTTCCAGGGATAAGTGTGATTTCTGTAACAGAAGCAGGACTAGATGATTTCATAAGACCTGATTCACCTATGGTCTGTATACCAGGAGCTTAGGCATCTCTTGCAGAATCTCGGGCCAGACTCATGACTCAGAATCTTCGTGTTAACACGCTCCCCAGATGGGGGTTTCACACATTAAGGATGGAGAGGTACTGTTTTCATGCAACTCTAACCCTGGGATAGTTCTAGAAGTTACTGGTCTATAAGGACTTTTAGTGTTATCCTTTCATTTTTTAAATGCCTTATCTACTTTTCTATTTTACTTCACTGAACTTTAGTAGACTTGGGCGAGTTACTAAACTGACACCACAATTGAGTCTTAGGTCGTGACTGTGATATCCTGCCTAATCTATCAGGGAAGATGGATTTATAATTTTACTGTTAAAAAACTTTTAATGGCTAAGTTGTGTGCTATGAAGTAGATTCCTATTTAATCACACTGGATGTTCTGAACATTAGTTTATAACTCAGAATCATAAGTATTATGGATTCTTTAATGATTACTACTGAATTGGTGAGCTTCTTCAGAGGCTGTGTATGTGTTCTTTTAATACTTAGCACAGTTCCTGGTGTAGAGAATAAGTTTATAGCAGTCAGATGAGTGAATGGGGGTGAATGGGGTTGACCAGAATCTTTTATAGAATCTATAAAAGGTATTGATTGTTAGAAGTCAAGGGCTGTAGTTCACTCTTTTGCTCGGGTTTTTGTATTGGACTTAAGGAAGGTAAAGTCTTTATTAAAGGGGAGTCTAGACATGAATATGCAGAGATTCCATTTCTTTCTTTCTGATTTTAAACTTTGGGGCTCAGCCAGGAGGAAAGGTGGTCTGAGCTCATCTCCCCAGATGCCAATAGGAGTGAATGGCAAACCTATTTCCCCAGCTCCACTCCAGTGTAGTAACACAGAGACAGTCATGTGGTGACACAGAAGCAGGAAATGAAGAGAGTAGGAACCTTCTTTTAAAACTGGAGGAGGCAGCAGGTTTCCAAGACAGAGGAGTGGAGCCGACTTCCCAGGCCCTTGAGGGAAAGTAATTCCACCCACTAGTCAAACACTTTCCAAAGGGTGTCCTATTCTCCTGGGTCATGTGAGCTACTCCTTGTTCCTTGTAGAAGGATGAGTTCAGATTCAGAGATAAAGGCAAAAGCTTCCTCTTCATACTTCCCTGAGGGGGGAGGATAAAAAAATTAACTAGAAAAAAATTTTTTTAATAAGTTTCTTCAGTCAAATAGATCTAAATAGTGCAGCTCAGGCTTGTTAGGTCTGTGAATATCTCAGTGATAAAGACGCTTTACAGGATGTATCAAACACATTTTCTTGTGCTCTGCAGACAACATTTTGTTTTTCTTTACTAACCTTTAAATAAAACAGTTGTCATTTGGGACATAACTAGCATGCCAAAGTCAGTTGCTAGAACATCGACTCAGCTACTAAATTAGTTCTTGCAGTTCTAGTTTAAGTGATGCAGGGTGTTACTGGACATAGTTTCACATGATTTGTTAATACCAATGTAATTTAGCTCTCACTGTACTATTTTGTTCAGTGACCTCTGTCAGGTCTACCAAACACTTTGAAATCTCTGCATGAAAAATGGGGCTAATTATATTTATCTTAGCCTGCTTCATCAGTTTGCTTTTGAAGGCTGTAAGAAGTGTATATAAAATATATGTTACATATACATATATCATATATAATTAGTATAAAGTATATTAGGAACTGGGAGGAAAGAAGATAAGGACCTAACATTTTTGAAGTCCAACTATGTACCCAGTAGCCTGTTTAAGTACCTTGTATGTGTAATTTTACTTAAGCTACACAATGCTATGAAATAGGTATTATTATCCACAAGTGGGAAAATGAAATTTATAGAGGTTTAAGCTGCCCTCTTAAAAGCAGCAAGTTATAAACACTAAACTCAAATCCTAGTTTATCCAATTCTAAGCCCCATATGAAGTAACTTTCACATACTAGTCACTGTCCTATGTATATTAACTTCAGTAAGAGAAAAAGTGAGAATTTTCCTTTAAATATCACTGTATGACTTTGCCAAGTAATTAATACAATATATAAATATATATTAAGATGAAATATTAAAATAAATTTTTAAATAGCCTAGTCCATTGATTAGATGCCTAAGAAATGATAATCTTTTCAGTTTGGGTCAGTTCACTTTGGTAGCAGATTAATTATGCTATTAATAGTTTCTCAAGCCATATCTTATGGAAGATAGTCTTTTGTAAACTATCTTTTCTCTCTTTCATTTTAGGTGCTTTTAAGCCCTGCGAATACTTGCTGGGAAGTTGGATGATCCGTCTTACTGTGTGGTTCATTTTCTTGGTGGCACTGTTTTTCAACCTGCTTGTCATTTTAACAACATTTGCATCTTGTACATCAGTGCCTTCCTCCAAATTGTTTATAGGCCTGATTTCTGTGTCTAACTTATTCATGGGCGCTTATACCGGAATCTTAACTTTTCTGGATGCTGTGTCCTGGGGCCGATTTGCTGAATTTGGCATTTGGTGGGAGATAGGCAGTGGCTGCAGAATAGCTGGGTTTCTTGCCGTTTTCTCCTCAGAAAGCGCCATATTTTTATTAATGTTAGCAGCGGTCGAAAGAAGCTTATCTGCAAAAGATATGATGAAAAATGGGAAAAGCAGTCACCTCAAGCAGTTCCGGATTGCTGCCCTTTTGGCTTTTCTGGGGGCCGCAGTGGCAGGCTGTTTCCCCCCTTTTCCACAGAGGGGAGTATTCCGCATCCCCTCTGTGCTTGCCGTTTCCCACCGGAGAAGCCCCATCGTTAGGGTTTACCGTAACTTTGGTGCTGTTAAACTCGCTAGCATTTTTATTAATGGCCATTATCTACACTAAACTCTACTGCAACTTGGAAAAAGAAGACCTTTCCGAGAACTCACACTCTAGCATGATTAAGCATGTCGCTTGGCTCATCTTCACCAACTGCATCTTTTTCTGCCCGGTGGCGTTTTTCTCGTTCGCGCCATTGATCACCGCCATCTCGATCAGCCCCGAAATAATGAAGTCTGTTACTCTGATATTTTTCCCATTGCCTGCTTGCCTGAATCCAGTCCTCTATGTCTTCTTCAACCCAAAGTTTAAAGAAGACTGGAAGTTACTGAAGCGCCATGTTACCAAGAAAAGCGGATCGGCCTCAGTTTCCATCGGCAGCCAAGCTGGTTGCGTGGAGCAGGATTTCTACTACGACTGCGGCATGTACTCACATCTGCAGGGCAACCTGACTGTGTGTGACTGCTGCGAAGCCTTCCTGTTGACAAAGCCGGTGTCCTGCAAACACTTAATAAAATCGCACAGCTGTCCTGCCTTGACAGTGGGTTCTTGCCAAAGGCCAGACGGCTATTGGTCCGACTGTGGCACGCAGTCCGCCCACTCTGATTATGCTGATGAAGAAGATTCCTTTGTCTCAGACAGTTCTGACCAGGTTCAGGCTTGCGGAAGAGCCTGCTTCTATCAGAGTCGAGGGTTCCCTTTGGTGCGCTATGCTTACAATCTCCCAAGAGTTAAAGACTGAATCCCTGTGTTTGTAACTGTTTCTCCCATCAACCAAAATCACAGTGTTTATAAGAATGAACCCTAGTCTGATCTCTCATCTGGGAAGCACTTCAGTGATCACTGCCTGGTGTCACTTAGAAGGAGGAGAAAGGTGGCAGTTATTTCTTCAACCAGACCTTTGCAAAGGACAAGTGCCTGAACTATGGTTTGATGACAAAATGCAGTGTCCAAGCAATGTGTAGTCTATTCAAAACAAATAGTTAACTTGAAAAAGATTTTATGTATATCATAGCAATATAACGTTGGGTTTTTCTGATCCATAAGGAGCAAATTTATACCTGTTTCTGAATTAAGCACAAGATAGAGAACAGCTGTTAATATTTTTAAAGAATATTTTAAATGGTGATTTTATATAATTGAAGAAAAGGCTTGCTAATTTTACCTAATGTTTCATCATTAATCTCAGGACAACTTAACTGCAGGGCCAAAAAAAAGGTGGAGGGAATCATTTCCCAGACAGGACTATGAGAGTGGATGTAGGCACTAAATTCTTGCATTTTTCTAATCCATCTCTGACGTAATAGAATCATCAATTTTGTGTAAGAGATTTAAATCTAAAACCTGGTGTTTTTAAAACAATATTAACAACTGTTAGATTTTAAAAGAATAACTGAACACATTTGTCTTCAGTCATCATGCATTGCTTTGTGTTGATCACAGTAATTTTGTCTTCAGTGCTTTGTGATCATACTATTAGGAAAAAGTAAAGGGCTCATTGCTGTGTGATTTTAGTAGATTTGGCTAAACTACTAACAGGGGATTCTAAAAGTATCTGAGGGACTTGATGGCTCCGTATAATGTTCTCCCTGGAGAAGGCAATGGCACCCCACTCCAGTACTCTTCCCTGGAGAAACCCATGGACAGAGGAGCCTGGTAGGCTGCAGTCCATGGGGTCGCATGGAGTCGGACACGACTGAACGACTTCACTTTCATGCATTCGAGAAGGAAATAGCAACCCACTCCAGTGTTCTTGCCTGGAGAATCCCAGGGACGGGGGAGCCTGGTGGGCTGCCGTCCATTAGGTCGCACAGAGTCGGACACGACTGAAGTGACTTAGCAGCAGTATAATGTTCTCATGGATAAAACTCTTCCTAATTTCATTGGCTCTGTCAGTATTTTCCAGTTCTGTTGGTATGTGATCTACCTGTAGCTTGGATTGTACAGAAAGTAAATTGTGGCAAATGGTTTCAACTAAGGTGGAAGAAATCGGGAGTAATTATGACACAAAGCACTTAGATTTCTTAGTGAGCTGGATTCTCCTGAACATATGCTCTTACGTGGATGCTACCATATATTTTCCCTTCCTTTGATTTACAAGAGCCTGTGCAACAGCTCTGAAACTGTTCTTGTGAGACAAGACAAATATGTCACTAATGAAAAGAAAAGGCATAAAGCTTAGGCCTATGTCTTTAAAAATTCAAAATTCTACTTGCTAGTCATCTATGGACTTTTGACATGTCATTATGTGGAGTCTTAAGGTTATAAATGTTCAATATATTTTTTGAACAATATGCTAAATCAATAGCAAATCCACTGCCATATTAGTTGTTCATGAGATACTAAAAAACATTAAGCTAGATTGCAGTTTAATAATTAAACTGTATATAATGTGCATATAATGAATTTTTATCTTATGTAAATTATTTTTAGAACACAAGTTGGGAAATGTGGCTTCTGTTCATTTTGTTTAATTAAAGCTACCTCCTAAACTATAGTGGCTGCCAGTAGCAGAATGTTAAATTGTGGTTTATATACTTTTTGCATTGTAAATACTCTTGGTTGTACATTGTCAGTGTAATAAAAACAGAATCTTTGTATATCAAAATCACGTAGTTTGTATAAAATGTGGGAGGGATTTATTTAGTGTGTTGTAATTTTGTAAGGCCAACTATTCACAAGTTTTTAAAATTGCCATCATGTTTGTATATTTACACATCTGATAAATATTAAATCATAACTTGGTAAAAAAATCTAGCTAAAAGTTTTTTTCTTCAAAAGTCATGTTACTGAATACTTTCACTGCATTCATTTAAACAATAGAATAGCAGATATTTAAAATATGTGGTAAACTGTGTTATACATATGATAGGAAATATTGTATGCAGAGTGTTGAATCATTAAACTTTCTGGAAAGCAATCTATTTTGCCTTAATTTATAACTAGCTATATGAATGAATTTGTTTTAGTGTTAAACTAAGCAGATTGAAGTAAAATATTTGTAAGAGTTCTAGAAGAAATGTTGGGAGAACACTTTGCTGAAATTTAGAAGTAAGGCTTTATTGTATCTTGTCTGAACAATATTCATGGAAAACACACTATGAAATTTAAAAGGATACCATCAATTAGATCTTATTTAAAAGCAAATGATTTTTTTTTAAAGAAATTGCCTATTCCAGATACAGGCGATTGCCAAAATGCAATAGTCCTCCCTTTCTTGTCTTATCTGAGGTTTCACTTTCCATAGTTTTAGTTGCCTAGTCAACCATGGTCCAAAAATGGAAAATTAAAATGGAAAATTCTAGAAATAAAGTCATAAATTTTAAATTGTGTGCCCTTCTGAGTAGTGTGGTGAAATCTTGCACTCCTGTCCTGAAACGAATCATCCCTTGTCCACTGTTTGCTGTCCGTTAGTCACTTAGTAGCCGTCTCTGACTCTCAGTGCTTGGGTTCAAGTAATGGCCCCAAAGCATGAGAAAAGTGATGCTGGTAATTTGGATATTCTCGTACTGTGCCTAATTGATAAATAAAACTGCTATATTTAAAATGGATAACCAATAAGGACGTACTCTCTAGCACAGGGAACTCTGCTTGATCTTATGTGGCAGCCTGGAGGGAGGGGAGTTTGAGGAAGAATGGATACATGTATTTGTACAGCTGAGTCCCTTCACTGTACACCTGAAACTGTCACAACATTGCTAATAAAAAGTTAAAAAAAACAACTGTGTAGGGAAAAATATGCTATTTGTAGGGTTTGGTACTATCTGCAGTTTCAGGCATCCACTGGGAGTCTGGGACCCTCACAGATAAGGAGGGACTGTTGTGCTTAGAACTAACTCAGTATTCACAATCATCAAGCCCTCATTTTACAGATGGGAAAATAGAGGAAATTTTAAGTGAATACCTGACCCATACAGCAAATTAGAGCCCAAACCAGCACCCAGTTCCCCCTTAATTTTTTTGTTTTGTTTTTGTTTTAAACTTCAGTATATGTTTGGAATTTCCATAACCAAAAGTAGAATACTGTAATTACCCCTCTTCCTACGCTCTCGGCCCTCACTGCCCATACCCATCATCCAACTTTGGCAGTTGTCAAGAGCACGTGGTAAATGTCATTTCTTCTTCATCCCATTTACTCACCTTCTGGAATCCCTCTGCCCCTTGGATTACACTGAAGCAAATCCTAGACAATTTGTTTCATCTGCAAATGTTTCAATATGTCCAGGGCTACATTTTTTAAGAGGTATAGTATATAGTCTTAGGACTCACTGGTAATAATGTTACTTTTGTAACAGATTTTCAAGCAAAGGTCTCTCTTTTCACTTATACAAGATGACAATGCCAATCCAAAAAAAAAAAAAAAAGAACAAATTATCCTCAATATACCATGACAGTGAAAATAAATATATAAATAAATGAGTAGTAAGGAGAGAAGCAACTAAGTCAACATCCTGAAACTTAAGGGAGAGGCCTTCTTTTGACTTTATTTATACATTTTATGTAATTTTACCAAACTTGATTATGGTTTCTCAGTCCCAGTAATGAAAAGGCGCTGTAAGAAACGAGACCACAGGATTTGATTATGTTCAAGCACCAACACTAGTGGCTCTTCGCCTCGTAGTTGCAGAGTTATTACAACATAATGTAATACGGTCATGTATTGGATGATTCTGAGGCATCCAGGAAAGGGCATAATTTGTTTAAAACATTTTAGATTGTTTTGGAGCTTATATAACACAAGTTACCATTTACCATTTTCTCTTATCTGATCCTGTGCTAGAAGTTTTGAGAATTAATAAGATGATATAACTGGGAAACCGATTACAGAATTTCCCTGTTTTACAGAAGAGTGAGTAAGGCCTTGGAAAGGCCAAACAGCTTATTTAGGTGATGTTGTGTGTTAGTTGCTCAGTCGTGGCTGACTCTCTGCGACCCAATAGCCTAGCCCACCAGGCTCCTCTGCCCTGGGATTTCCCAGGCAAGAATATGGGAGTGGGTGGCCATTTCCTTCCCCAGGGAAACTTATTGAGGGAAACCTAGCAAATAAGAGGAAAACCATGGATTCAAATCCAGGTCCTTTCATACTGAAACTTGTTTTCCTACTATGCTTCAGTAATATGGGGTGATGTTTGTTGGGAACAGCTTCTCAAGTTTACTTCCTTATGAAGCTCTAAAGTGACCCAGGGTGATACTGTTTTGCATCAATTAATTTATTAATTCTAGAGATTCTCACCTAAAAGGTTTTAACCAGACATGACACTATTGAATAATTAGGTAAGAGAATGAACACTCAAGCCATTTTTATTCCTCCATCAACTTCATCACATTTAAATTTCTCCAGTTTTCTTCCATTTTCATTATTTTTACTGAAAATTTTAACAAAGTTTACATTCCATTTAAAGAGTTTTAACCATGTCAGACTTTATTTTTCTGGGCTCCAAAATCACTGCAGATGGTGATTGCAGCCATGAAATTAAAAGACACTTAACTCCTTGGAAGGAAAGTTATGACCAACCTAGACAGCATATTGAAAAGCAGAGACATTACTTTGCTGACTAAGGTCCGTCTAGTCAAGGCTCTGGTTTTTCCTGTGGTCACGTATGGATGTGAGAGTTGGACTGTGAAGAAGGCTGAGCACTGAAGAATTGATGCTTTTGAACTGTGATGTTGGAGAAGACTCTTGAGAGATCCAACCAGTCCATTCTGAAGGAGGTCAACCCTGGGATTTCTTTGGAAGGACTGATGCTAAAGCTGAAACTCCAGTACTTTGGCTACCTCATGAGAAGAGTTGACTCATTGGAAAAGACTCTGATGCTGGGAGGGATTGAGGGCAGGAGGAGAAGGGGACGACAGAGGATGAGATGGCTGGATGGCATCACTGACTTGATGGATGTGAGTCTGAGTGAATTCTGGGAGTTGGTGATGGACAGGGAGGCCTGGCGTGCTGCGATTCATGGGGTCGCAAAGAGTCGGATACGACTGAGTGAACTGAACTGAACCATGTTGTATTTTATTAACTATAAATGGCCCTTGGTTACTATTATTTCTACTGTATACAATTCTTTGGTGTCAAGTTTTGCAGATCTAAATGTCATCGAAGATTTTGTATCACTCCTTGATCAATGACAAATTTTGTGTGCTGCTTTAGCCACTGTCTGTTTTCATTGTGTGATATTTCTAGTAGCAATATGCATTATGAGCTGGACAAAGCCTGTTTATTAGCATGAATAAAGCAACTAGCTTTAGTGTCTACTACCTCTCCCTTACTACCTTCATCCCCACCCTCAGTCCCTGAGAGTGCTCCTTTCTAAGTCCCACAAATTTTTTTCATTCCTCATAGTATACATATCACATGATATTTTAATGGTATGACTCTTCACTAGGAAAGAGTGAGGACTACAGGGCTTTTATTTTTATATCTCCAGTGATTAGTACAGACCCCAGTACACTAGATGCTTCAGAGAGGCCCTGTATAAGTAAGGGCTTATACATATATATGTTTATATATATTCACCTGAATAAGCAAGTTCCTGTAAGATGCCAGGAAGACGAGGTGATGCTAGGCAGACGAGGTACTACCAAAAACAATGAAAAATGGTACCAGAAGTGTATCTTTAGATACACTTGTAAACTTGGATACCAAGTCCCCCCCCCCCCCCGCCCCCGACCTTTTCCCAAAATACAGCCGTGTGTGGCCATGTGCTGAGAGAAATCGTGACTGATTCTTGTAACCCCGACCTTGAAATGATATGGGGGTAGTTTTGGCTTCTGCCTCTTTCCGCTTTAAAGAATCTGCCTTATTCAGTAACAGCACATTTTCTGTACCAAACGAACCACAGCAAACAGCGGACGGGCCCTCCTGGCTGTGAGCCGGGAGCGGGGACCTCGTCTGCGAGCGAGAGCCGAGCGGGAGGTTAATTCACAAGCACCAGCGCAGATCCAGGCTGGGAAGGAGGGAGGACACCCAAAACACTGCCGGGAGCAGGAAGCCACGCTCCGCAGGCCGGGACAAAGCCCTGGAGGCCTCCACGCGTCGCCATGGCAACGCGAAGTCCGCGCCCGCCCGGATTGGCCGCGCCGGCGCGCGTAAGGCCTGCTGGGAAAGCACGTCCCCGCCGCGGTTCCGCCGGTTTGAACTTGGCGGGCCAGATGTGGGCCGCAGGGCGGTGGGGGACTGCTTCTCCCCTTCTCGAACCCCGATTCATGGCTGACTGCAGGTCCGGGTCTCGGCCCTCCTCGGACTTCTCTGTTCTCCTGGCAGGCCCCCGGGGGCCGGGCCTGAAGGCGGTGGAGGTGTGCTCGCTGTCGACACCGCTGAGCTGCAGCAGTTCCACCCTGTCGCTGTTGTCTCCCCTCCGCCACAAGAGCTTCCCGTTTGACAACGACGATGGTGACGGGGAGGAGGAGGAGGATGTGGACGAAGATGCTTATGACTCAGAGGCCAAGGTGGAGAGCCTGAGAGGAGTGGAGTTACAGGGGTGCACCAGGTAAATCCGAGATACAGCCCCCTCAAGATTCCTCAGACCCCACTAAGTACCTTCGTCTGGCGACCAGACACCTTCCTGCCCTCCCTCTCAAAAGGGTAGTGCGGGCACTTGCAGCCGCAGGTGCTGCTCCTTTTGGTCCAGAGTCTTGGGCCAGTTCTTACTCATGACTACAGATTTTTCCATTGTTCTTAACCTCCTTTCCTGAGTATGTGATGGTTGCTACAGTCTTCCTCCCCAGAGAAATGCACCTAAACACACAAGAAGCGAGCATTAAACACACAAAATTGGTACAGTTTCAGGCATTTTATGAACCTCAAAAGTCAGAGTGGGGACATTAGAACTTTTATTCAAATCTTTAACACCCAAATGTGGTTTACTGCATCTTAGTAATGCCTGTAGCGATTATGAAAAAAATCTGGTTGTCAGTGAAGTAGGTTGTAGTAAGCAGTATACCTTTTATGTCATAAATTAAAAACTGAAGCTTGGAGGTTAGCAGTGACTTCAGCATTCAGAGACAATGTCAGGTCTGCTCTTAGCAGTTACTAAAAGTAGAAGCCATTCAATGCTAGAATCAAAGGGATTATTAAAGTCATCTTAATTTATTTTTACAGTTGTTCTTTCAGCAGACAGTTTGTGCCACATGTGCTGAGTCGCTCAGTCGTCTCCCACTCTTTGCAACCCCATGGACTGTAGCCCACCAGGCTCCTCTACCTATGGGGATTCTCAAGGCAAGAATCCTGGAGTGGGTTGCCATGCCCTCATCCAGGAGATCTTCCCAACCCAGGGATCAAACCCAGGTCTTCCTCATTGCAGGCAGATTCTTTAGTGTGTGAGCCACCAGGTAAGGGCCTATAAATAAGACAGGCACGGTCTCTCCTCTCTTGGAATTAAAGCCTAAGTCAAGCCATTCATTTTACAGTTAACAAAACTGTGGCTCAGAAGACAGATTAAAAGTCTAATTCGAAGGCTTCCACCTGGTCATTAGAGGAGCTGGGCCTAGTACCAAGGTATACTGATCGTGTTTTCTCTTGCCCATGCTACGTGTCTATTGTTGGATATATAGAAATATGAGCAAAGGCCCTATCCCTGCAGGAATATCTTTTTTCTTAGAGAGGCTTGGTGATGCAGGTGCATTTGGAGTTAGATTCATTATGTCAACTTTGGAAAGCATTTACAAGGTTCTTATTGTCAGGCTGCACAAGGCAGTATCAGTTCAGTTCAGTCGCTCAGTCGTGTCCGACTCTTTGCTACCCCGTGAATTGCAGCTCGCCAGGCCTCCCTGTCCATCACCAACTCCCGGAGTTTACCCAAACGCATGTCCATCAAGTTGGTGATGCCATCCAGCCATCTCATCCTCTGTTGTCCCCTTCTCCTCCTGCCCCGATCTCTCCCAGCATCAGGGTCTTTTCCAGTGAGTCAACTCTTCACATGAGGTGGCCAAAGTATTGGAGTTTCAGCTTCAGCATCAGTCCTACCAATGATCACCCAGGACTGATCTCCTTTAGGATGGACTGGTTGGATCTCCTTGCAGTCCAAGGGACTCTCAAGAGTCTTCTCCAACACCACAGTTCAAAAGCATCAATTTTCCGGCACCAGGCTTTCTTCACAATCCAACTCTCACATCCATACATGATCACTGGAAAAACCATAGCTTTGACAAGACGGACCTTTGTTGGCAAAGTAATGTCTCTGCTTTTCAATATGCTATCTAGGTTGGTCATAACTTTCCTTCCAAGGAGTAAGCATCTTTTAATTTCATGGCTGCAGTCACCATCTGCAGCGATTTTGGACCCTCCCCCAAAATAAAGTCTGACACTGTTTCCCCATCTATTTCCCATGAAGCGATGGGACCAGATGCCATGATCTTAGTTTTGTCAATGATGAGCTTTAAGCCAACTTTTTCCACTCTCCTCCTCCACTTTCATCAAGAGGGTTTTTAGTTCCTCTTCACTTTCTATACAGGAGATCTAAGAAATACAGACCAGAGAACCCATGCTTTATGTGTAGGCAACCATTTAGCCCCTGTAGCTATAAGGCATGCATACCTGGGTTGAGTAAATTGAATATGAAGCCATATATGAAGTGACTCACATACACAGTTATAACACTGAGTCTCTTAAGAAGGAGAAGTAATAGTAAGTATGTTGGTAGGAATGGATATCAAGCAAGCCACTTGTCCACACAGTTTGTAGCAACAAGAAACAGTTTCAAAGGAGTCTGTTTTCATGTGGGCCTTTGTACAGATTCTTCAGGACTGAGTTGGTCCCAGTGATTTTTAGGAGGATATTTATTATTTATTTGGCTGCCCTGGGTCTTTGTTGTGACCCGAAGGATCTTTGATTTTAGTTGCAGCATGTGGGATCTAGTTTCCTGATCAGGGATTGAACCTGGGTCCCCTACATTGGGAGTATAGTTTTAGCCCCTGGACCACCAAGGAAGTCCTGGTCCCAGTGATTTTTAAAATAAATGTTAAGGTTTTGGAAAATCCTGAGCTTAATCAGCAGGACTGCGCTATGTAGACAATTGAGCAGCCCCAGGAATGATGGCTATCCAGAGGACATCCATAGCTCTGCTGCTAAGACCTTACTTTAGCTTCCAAGAACCAAAGCCCTGACCAAATGGAGCTCACCATGGGAGGAGCTAGTTGTATTTTTGTCAAACCTAGCCAAAGCCCAAATGAGCTGGTAACACCTCGGGGCTCTAGCTGCCTTCCTTATCACAGTTCATCCCCTCTGATTCAAAGCAATTGGTAGAACATGGTCTGGAAAAAATGCAGGAGTTGTCAGGCCTGTGGGTGGCAAGTGTCAGATGCCTGTGATGTGTTCAATAAACATCTGCTGAAGGCGTGCTTATTTCCCACTTCCTAGAGAACAGATGGATGCAGTGATCGTTCTCAAACACTTCAGAAAATCCAGTACCTCTTTTCAGGAAAGAAAAGTGTTTAGAACTTTTCCTTATTCCACCTCTCTACCTCTTACCTTTGGTTGGGGCCCTGATAGTTTGGGCCTCCTGAGAAATCTGTATGCAGGTCAAGAAGCAACAGATAGAACTGGACATGGAACAACAGACTGGTTCCAAATAGGGAAAGGAGTATGGCAAGGCTGTATATTGTCACCTGCTTATTTAACTTATATGCAGAGTACATCATGAGAAACACTGGGCTGGAAGAAGCACAAGCTGAAATCAAGATTGCCCGGAGAAATATCAAGAACCTCAGATACTCAGATGATACCACCCTTATGGCAGAAAGTGAAGAAGAACTAAAGAGCCTCTTAAAAAGTGAAAGAGAAGAGTGAAAAAGCTGGCTTAAAACTCAACATTCAGAAAACTAAGATCATGGCATCTGGTCCCATCACTTCATGGCAAATAGATGGGAAAACAATGGAAACAGTGGCAGACTTTATTTTCTTGGGCTCCAAAATCACTGCATATGGTGATTGCAGCCATGAAGTCAAAAGACGTTTGCTCCTTGGAAGAAAAGCTATGACCAACCTAAACAGTATATTAAAAAGCAGAGATAGTACCAACAAAGGTCCGTCTAGTCAAAGCTATGGTTTTCCAATAGTCATGTATGGATGTGAGGGTTGGACTCTAAAGAAAGCTGAGCGCTGAAGATTTGATGCTTTTGAACTGTGGTGTTGGAAAAAATTCTTAAGGAGTCCCTTGGCCTGCAAGGATATCCAACCAGTCCATCCTAAAGGAAATCAGTCCTGAATATTCATTGGAAGGACTGATGCTAAAGGTGAAATTCCAATACTTTGGCCACCTGATGGGAAGAACTGACTCATTGGAAAAGACCCTGATGCTGGGAAAGATTGAAGGCAGGAGAAGGGGACACCAGAGGATGAGATGGTTGGATGGTATCACTGACTCGATGGACGTGAGTTTGAGCAAGCTCCCGGTGTTGGTGATGGACAGGGAACCCTGGCGTACTTACTGCAGTCCGTGGGAGTCACAAAGAATCGGACACAACTGAGTGACTGAACTGAACTGAACTGTGTAGGTGTGGGAGGGAGTGGCACCAAATGTGGCTGGGGAGCAGGAGGCAAAGATCTGTGTTTCTGGCTTGGCTAACTGGGTGAGAGTTGGTACTCTTCTCTGAGGTAGGATTATGGGAGGAGGGTAGTGAGTGATTGGTAGGTGACTAGATTTGTTTTGGATTGACTGAGTTTGATATTTAAGTGAAGCCATCTATCTGATGGTAGAAAATAAAAGTTTGGAGCTCAGGAGTAAAATCTAGCCTGAAATTCCTGGAGTGGGCCTCGTCCGCACCTTCCTGACCAGTGAAGCTGTGGGAGGATGAGGTAGTGTTCTGCAAGACTGAGAAGGAAAGACATATAGGAACAGCATGCCAACAGTGTTCCTTTCCCACTAGAACACACGTTCCATAATCGCATGAACGAATGCAAAAATAGGGGAGAAAACCACCGACAAGTAAATGGGAGTTACAAGGCAGAAAACGCTGAGCACGACCGTAGGGAGGCAGTTGGTTGCCTGAAGCAGGAATGTTGAAGAGACAAAGAGGGGCTGAATCTATAATAACCTAGTCTTTCTCTAGCTGCCTCCTGTCCTGAACAACCTTCCTTTCCATGGGCACTAATGGTTCACCTTTCCCTATGGGGGTCTTGTGCCTGGCCAAGGCCTCTGTCCGTTCTGTATATACGCACTCACAAGTACTTCCCTTTCCCTCTTCTGTTGAGCTTGAGTGAATAGAACCAGACTGACAACTCTGGGAAAATCGTGGCCACTTTGTCTGAGAACTGGCAAAATGGAGTCCACCAAACCATTAAAGAACACAAGGCCATACACTTTATGTACCTTTTTATTTCAAAACAACTTCAAACTTACAGAAAAATCAAGGGTATAGAGAATCTGTCCACGCTTCATACCAAAACCGTAATTGGTACCACATTGGCATTACCATCCTCACTGTGTAGATATGTATTCTTTGCTTTGTGAACTACTTGAGGGGAAAAGTCTGCACCAGGATTCAGTTAGGATCATGTGTTGTAATTAGTTGTCCAAGCAAGAAAAAAAATTACTGTAATTGAGCTAAATGGACGGGGTGTGATTTTAGATTAGAGAATTCAGAGGCTGTCTAAAGGATAAACTAATTGAAACAATGGACTCTCGTCCTTAGTTTCTTAAGTGTATATTTACATATAAAAATCACAGTATTGTCAGTGTACCATGGAATTCTACTTTTATTGTGCAGCTAAATCATTTTGACTGCTAAGTCAGAGTTTTGAGTGCAAGGTCTGTAGTATCCTCTCTTTTGTAATAGCACGGTTGGATCCGAAGATAACCAAGAAGAACAGAAGCAGGTGCGCTTACCAGAAAGCAGCCTGACACCGTGGGAAGTGTGGTTTGTTGGCAAAGAAAAAGTAGAACGTGACCGTCTGCAACAGAAGGCTCTAGAGGTAAAACTAGACAGTATTTTTCTACTTAATCCACAAGCTCACAAAGTTGAGCTGCTGTCAAAATCAGAATGTTATTATCAGGATGTTATTATCCCTCACAACAAAGTTTTAGCATATTTCGGTATCAGTTTGCTATATCCGTATTTATAGCTTACTAGAGAAATGATATGTATTCCAGATTATAAGAACATTTGGAAAATACAACTAAGCATAATTAGGAAAATTAAAATCTCCAAACTCGTTCCCTGAAAACTATTGTTAGTAGTATGGCGTGTAGCCTTCCAGATTTTCTTCTCTGTAAATTTTTTAAAAACATATGTGCAAATGTATATTCATACAGAGTGTCACCATATGTATGTTAAACTAAGGTACAGTCAACCTCATATATTTGGTAAAATTTTTAAGAGAAGAGAGAAATAAAAACTGAAGTAGAGGCAGGAAGTTTAGCCTATACGATTCAGAGCTTGTGCCCCAGAGTGAATTTATGCTGGGAGAAGGGAGTCTGAGGGGCTTTCAGGTTTTCTTAGTTTCTCTTTACCTCCCTGTCTCGCTTCTGGGCATTTTTGTATTTTTAATTCTCTCTGAACTCTCTCTCTCCAAACTCAAAAAATACATTTTCACATGAATCCGTCATTCTATCAGCTCTTACTGTTTGCTATTTAGAACCTAGCAGCCAAATAGATTTGGGTAGTTTGAAATCCTCCAGTATCTAGGTTATCTGAATTCTCTCCATCCAAACACAGAAACCAGGTAGATGTGTGTGGTGAGGGATATATCTTGTTTTTAATAAATACGATCACTCTTTTGTAACCTGTTTTTTTCTGCCTACATTATTAATATGTTTCTATATCATTAAATATTTTCATACATTTAAAAATGGCTGATTACTAAAATATATTTAAAATGTATTACATATATAATCGAACATAATTAACCAGTTGACTATTGTTGTGTGTTTAAGTTTATTCTCATCTCTTAGGGGCTCCCTGGTGGCTCATCCACCTTCCAGTGCAGGAGACATGGGTTCAATTCCTAGGTTGGGAAGATCCCCTAGAGAGGGAAATGGCAATACCCACTCCAGTATTATTGCCTGGGAAATCCCATGGACAAAAGAACCTGATGGGCTATAGCCCATGGGGTTGCAAAATAAAAGCACAGTGATAAAAACAGCAACTAATCTATTAGTATCCCTATTGCTGTAAAAATTCTTGGAATTAAAGCTTTGCCCTCCATGATCTTTTCGAAGTAAATTTTCCATTTCAGTTTTGAAACTAATTGTTCTTTCTGTGATGGCTTTCTAGCCAGGTTCTTGACATGATTCAGATAATTGTAGAAACCATTACATTCAGCTTTTCCCCTATTGAAGTATACTTTGTATTCTAAATATAAATTTATTTCTGGAAAAGTACATTGTAGTACTTGTTTCTACTTAGAAGGGCTAGGACTTGAGAAAAACCTTATGGTTTGATGTCAGATAGGCTTATTTAAACTTTTACACTTCAATTTCCTCATCTCTACAGTAAGGATAAAATAATACTACCCGGTCACAGTGTTTTAGAGGATTAAATGAGACAAAGTGTAAGGATAGCTAGTGATTTTATTGGTATTGTTATTGATATCATTGCTAGTCACAGTCTTTTTTTCCATCTTTTAAATTGAAATATAGTTCATTTACAATGTTGTGTTAGTTTCAGATATATAAGAAACTGATTCAGTTTATATATATATGCCTGCGTGTGTGCTTGGTTGCTCAGTGGTATTTGACTCTTTGTGACCGCCATGAGCTGTAACATGCCAGGCTCCTCTGTCCACGGGGTTTTTCAGGCAAGAATACTGGAGTGAGTTGCCATTTCCTCCTCTAGGATATCTTCCTGACCCAAGGATCAGACCCATGTTTCCTGCATCTCCTGCATGGGATTTTTCAGGCAAGAATACTGGAGTGACACACACACACACACACACACATTTTAAAATTCTTTTCTGTTTTTACTTCAGTTCAGTTGCTCAGTCGTGTCCAACTGTATGTGACCCCGTGGACTGCAGCACACCAGGCTTCCCTGTCCATCACCAACTCCACACACACACACACACACACACACACACATATATATACATATACATTTTTAGATTATTTTCTGTTTTCACTTCAGTTCAGTTGCTCAGTCAGGTCCAACTCTGTGTCACCCCATGGACTGCAGCATGCCAGGCTTCCCTGTCTGTCACCAACTCCCAGAGCTTACTCAAACTCATGTCCATTGAGTCAGTGATGCCACCCAACCATCTCATCCTCTGGCATCCCCTTCTCCCTGTGCCTTCATTCTTTCCCAGCATCAGGGTCTTTTCCAATGAGTTAGTTCTTTGCATCAGATAGCCAAAGTATTGGAGTTTCAGCTTCAACATCAGCCCTTCCAATGAATCTTCAGGATTGATTTCCTTTAGGATAGACTGATTTTAATCTCCTTGCAGTCTGAGGGACTCTCAAGAGTCTTCTCCAACACTACGGTTCAAAAGCATCAATTCTTCAGCTCTCAGCTTTCTTTACAGTCCAACTCTCACATCCATACATGACCACTGGAAAAACCATAGCTTTGACTAGATGGACCTTTGTTGGCAAAGTAATGTCTCTGCTTTTTATTATGCTGTCTAGGTCAGTCATAGCTTTTCTTCTCAGGAGCAAGCATCTTTTAATTTCATGGCTGCAGTCACCATCTGCAGTGATTTTGGAATCAAGGAAATAAAGTCTGTCACTGTTTCTATTGCTTCCCCATCTGTTTGCCATGAAGTGATGAGACCAGGTGCCATGATCTTTGTTTTCTGAATGTTGAGCTTTAAGCCAGCTTTTCCACTCTCCTGTTTCACTTTCATCAAGAGGCTTTTGAGTTCCTCTTCACTTTCTGCCATAAGGGTGGTATCATCTACACATCTGAGGTTATTGATATTTCTCCGGGCAATCTTAATTCCAGCTTGTGCTTCATCCAGCCCAGCATTTCTCATGATGTACTCTGCATATAAGTTAAATAAGCAGGGTGACAGTATACAGCCTTGATGTACTCCTTTCCCGACTTGGAACCAGTCTGTTGGTGCATGTTCTACCTGTGCTTTTTGACCTGCATACAGATTTCCCAAGAGGCAGATCAGGTGGCCTGGTATTCCCATCTCTTTAAGAATTTTCCACAGTTTGTTGTATTCCACACAGTCAAAGACTTTGGTGTAGTCAGTAAAGCAGAAATAGATGTTTTTCTGCAACTCTCTTGCTTTTTCAATGATCCAACGCATGTTGGCAATTTGATCTCTGGTTCCTCTGCTTTTTCTAAATCCAGTTTGAACATCTGGAAGTTCACTGTTCACAAACAGTTGAAGCCTGTCTTGGAGAATTTTGAACATTACTTTACTAGCGTGTGAGATGAGTGCAGTTGTGCGGTAGTTTGAACATTCTTTGGCACTGCCTTTCTTTGGGATTGGAATAGAAACTGACCTTTTCCAGTCCTGTGGCCACTGCTGAGTTTTCCAAATTTGCTGGCATATTGAGTGCAGCACTTTCACAGCATCATCTGTTAGGATTTGAAATAGCTCAACTGGAATTCCATCATCTACACTAGCTTTGTTCATAGTGATGCTTTCCTAAGGCCCACTTGACTTTGCATTCCAGGATGTCTGGCTCTAGGTGAGTGATATGATTGTGGTTATGAAGGTCTTTTATGAATAGTTCTTCTGTATTCTTGCCACCTCTTCTTAATATCTTCTGCTTCTGTTAGGTCCATACCATTTCTGTCCTTCATTGTCCCCATCTTTGCATGAAATGTTCCCTTGGTGTCTCTAGTTTTCTTGAAGAGACCTCCAGTCTTTCCCATTCTGTTATTTTCCTCTATTTCTTTGCATTGATCACTGAGGAAGGCTTTCTTATTTATCTCTTCTTGCTTTTCTTTGGAACTCTGCATTCAAATGTGTGTATCTTTCCCTTTCTCCTTTGCGTTTAGCTTCTCTTCTTTTCTCAGCTATTTGTAAGGCTTTCTCAGACAACCATTTTGCCTTTAGGTTATTATAAGATATTGCCTATAATTGCCTCTGTTATATAGTAAATACTTGCTGTTTATGTATTTTATATATAGTAGTATGTACCTATTAATATTAAACTTCACATCTTTCCCTCCCCCTGCTTTCCCCTTTGGTATCTGTAGATTTGTTTTCTGTGTATTTCTGTTCTGTAAATATTGTGCTGGCTAAAAAATTGCATTTGGATTTTTCTATAACATTTTATGGAAAACCTGAATAAACCTTTTAACCAAACCGATACATTCATTTGTATCATTTTTCAAGATTCTGCATATAAATGGTATCATATGATATTTGTCTTTCTCAGTCTGTCTGTATTCACTTAGTGTGATAATCTCTAGGTCCATTCATGTTGCTACAAATGGCATTATTTCATTTATTTTTATGGCTAGTAATATTCCTTTGGTGTGTGTATACACACAGACACACCTCATCTTCTTTTTCCACTCATCTGTTGATGAACAATTTATGTTGCTTCCATGTCTTGGCTGTTGTAAATAGTGCTGCTGTGAACATTGGGATGCGTTATCTTTTCAAATTTGAGTTTTCATGTTTTCTGGATATATACCCAGGAGCAGAATTGCTGGCAACTCGATTTTTAATTAAGGAACTCCATACTGTTTAATTAAGGAACTCCATCCATAGTGGGAACACCAATTCTATTCTCCCCAACAGTGTAGAAGGGTTCCTTTCTTTCCACATCTTCTCCAGCATTTATTATTTGTAGACTTTTTAATGATGGTCATTCTGATCAGTGTGAGGTTATACTTTATTGTAGTTTTGATTTTCATTTTTCTATAATTAATGATATTGAACATCTTTTCATGTACCTGCTGGCCATCTGTATATCTCTGGAGAATGTCTGTTTAGATTTTCTGCCCATTTTTTGATTTGGCTGTTTCTTTTTGTTTATATTAAGCTGTATGAGCTTTTTATATATTTTTGAAATGAATCCCTTATCGGTTGTATCAGGTACAAATATTTTCTCTCATTCTATGGGTTGTCTTTTCATTTTGTTTATGATTTCCTTTGATGTACAAAAGGTTTTAAGTTTAAACAATTACTTTTGCTTATTACTACATTTTGCTTAGTATTTCCATTACTGTAAAAGATGGATCTAAAAAATATTGCTGCAGTTTATATCAAAGAGTATTCTACCTATGTTTTCCTTTAAGAGTTTTTATAGTATCTTACTTTACATTTAGGTCTTCAATCCATTTTGAGTTCATTTTTGTATATAGTGTCAGAGAATGGTCTAATTTTATTTATCTACAGATAGTATCCAGTTTTCTCAGCACCACTTTTTGAAGAAATGTCTTCTTCATTGTATAGTCTTCCCTCTTTTGTCATAGATTCATTGACCCTAGGTATTTTGGTTTATTCCTCAGCTCTATTCTGTTCTCTTGATCTCAGTCTGTTTTGGTCCCAGTGCAATACTGTCTTTCATTACTGTGGCTTTGTAGTATAGTCAGGAATCAGGGAGAATATTCCTTGAGTTCTATTCTTTTTCTCAGGATTGTTTTGGCTATTCAGGGCCTTTTGTGTTTTCATATAAATTTAATTTTGTTGTTGTTCTTTGAAAAATGCCGTTGGTACTTTGATAGGGATTACATTGAATCTCTAGAACCCTAAGGTAATATGGTGATTTTAACAATATTCCTGCAATCAAAGAACACAGTATATCTTTAAATATGTTTGTGTCATTTTAGTATCTTTCATCAATGTCTTATACTTTTCAGAATACAGGTCTTTTGCCTCCTTAGGTAGGCTTATTCGGGGTATTTTATTCTTTCTGATGAGATGGAAAGTGAGATTGTTTTCTTAATTCCACTTTCTGTTAATTCCTTGTTTGTGGATAGACATGCGACAGATTTTTGTATAATAATTTTGTGTCCACAAGTTTATTAAATTCATTGAGCTCTAGTAGTTTTCTGGCATAATAGCATTTTTAGGGTTTTCTATGTATAGTATATTGTCATTTGCAGTGACAGTTTAAGTCTGCCTTTCCAATTCAAATCCTTCCTTTCCCCTTTTTTCTCTTTCATTTTCTTGTCTGATTACTATGTCGAAGACTTCCAAACTGTGTTGAATGAAAGTGGTGAGAATGGACATCCTTGTTTTCTTCCTGATCTTCACCATTTTGTAGGATGTTAACTGTGGGTTTGTCATTCAGCTCAGTTCCGTCACTCAGTTGTGTCTGACTCTGTGTGACCCCAGGTACTGCAGCATGCCAGGCTTCCCTATCCATCACCAACTCCCAGAGCTTGCTCAAACTCATGTCCATTGAGTCAGTGATGCCATCCAACCATCTCATCCTCTGGCATCCCCCTTCTCTCACCTTCATTCTTTCCCAGCATCAGGGTCTTTTCCAATGAGTTGGTTCTTTGCATCAGGTGGCCGAAGTATTGGAGTTTCAGCTTTAGCATCAGTCCTTCCAATGAATATTCAGGACTGATTTCCTTTAGGATGGCCTGGCTGGATCTCCTTGCAGTCCAAGGGACTCTCGAGAGTCTTCGCCAACACCACAGTTCAAAAGCATCAATTCTTTGGCATTCAGCTTTCTTTACAGTCCAACTCTCACATCCATACATGACTACTAGAAAAACCATAGCTTTCACTAGATGGACCTTTATTGGCAAAGTAATGTCTCTGCTTTTTAATATGCTGTCTAGGTTGGTCATAGCTTTTCTTCCAGGGAGCAAGCATCTTTTAATTTCATAGATGCAGTCAACATCTGCAGTGATTTTGAAGCCCCCAAAATAAAGTCTGTCACTGTTTCCACTGTTTCCCCATCTATTTGCCATGAAGTGATGGGCCCAATTGCCACCATCTTCATTTTATGAATGTTGAGTTTTAAGCCAACTTTTTCACTTTCCCCTTTCATCAAGAGGATCTTGATGAAAAGGTTTATCAAACATGGCCTTTATTATGTTGAAGGTATGTTCCCTCCATGCCCAGTTTCTAGAGAGTTTTTGTTTTGTTTTGTAAGAGGATGTTTATTTAATTGGAAGCTTTTTCTTCATCTACTGAGATGATCATAAAGCTTTTATCATTTAATTTGTTAGTGGAGTGTATCAGATTGATTTGTGGATATTAAAAAGTCCTTGGATAGCTAGGAAAAGTATTACTTGATTATGATGTATGATCCTTAATTTTTAATTTAATCTTTATTTTTTATGGGGGATAGTTGATTTACAATGTTGTGTTAGTTTCAAGTGTATAGCAAAGTGGTGTAGTTATACTATATATCCATTCTCTTTCTGATTCTTTCCCATATAAATTATTACACAGTTTTGGATAAATTTCGCTGTGCTATACAGTAGGTGCTTGCTAATAGCTATTTTGAATATTCTAGTGTGTATATAAATTAGGAGACTGTTAATCCCAGTCTCCTAATTTATCCCTCCCCTATTCTTTCCCTTTTGGTAACCAAAGTTTGTTTTCAAAAGACTGTGAAACTGTTTCTTTTTTGTAAATAAATTCATTTGTATCATCTTTTTATTAGATTCCACATATAAGTGATATCATATATTTGTCTTTCTCAGTCTAATTTGCTTCATTTGGAATTATAATCTCTAGGTTCATCCATGTTGCTTCAAATGGGATTATTTCATTCTTTTATGTAGCTGAGTAATATACCATTGTGTATATGTACTACTACTTTTTTATCCATTCATTTGTCAGTGGTGGAAAAGGCAATGGCACCCCACTCCAGTATTCTTGCCTGGAAAATCCCATAGATGGAGGAGCCTGGTAGGCTGCAGTCCATGCGGTCGCTAAGAATTGGACACAACTGAGCGACTTAACTTTCACCTTTCACTTTCATGCATTGGAGAAGGAAATGGCAACCCACTCCAGTGTTCTTGCCTGGAGGATCCCAGGGATGGGGGAGCCTGGTGGGCTGCCGTCTATGGGGTCTCACAGAGTCGGACACGACTGAAGCGACTTAGCAGCAGCAGCAGCATTGGTCAGTGGGCATTTAGGTTGCTTCCATGTCTTGCCTATTGTAAATAGTGCTGCAGTGAACACTGAGGTGCAAGTATCTTTGTAAATTATGGTTTTCCCTGATTATATGCCTAACAATGGGATTGGTAGGTCACATGCTTTTATTTTTATTTTTTAAGAAACCTCTATACTGTTTGTGATTTTTAAAGAAACCTCCATACAATTTACATTTCCACCAACAGGGTAGGAGGGTTTCCTTTTCTCCACACCCTCTCCAGCATTTATTGATGACGCGTCAGCCTGTTGATGATGGCCATTCCGACTGGTATTAGGTGATACCTCATTGTAGCTTTGATTTTGCATTTCTCTAATAATTAGTAATGCTAAATGTCTTTTCATGTGCTTTTTGGCCTTCTGTATGTCTTTTTTGGAGAAATGTCTATTGAGATCTTCCACTCATTTTTTTGATTGGTTTATTTAGTTTTTGTTATTGAGCTAGATGAGCTGTGAGCTGTTTATATATTTTGACAATTAATCCCTTGTTGGTCAGTTTGCTTGCAGGTATTTTCTCTCATTCTGTGTGTTTTTTTGTTGTTCATGATTACCTTTGCTGTGCAAAAGCTTTTTGTTTAATTAGGTGCTTTTTGTTTCTTTTTGTTTTTATTTTCATTATTCTAGGAGGTGGATTGAAAAAAATCTTACTGCAGTTTATGTCAGTGAGTGTTCTGCCTTTCTTTTCCTCTAAGAATTTTATAGTATCCAGTCTTATATTTAGGTCTTTAATCCATTTTGAGTTTATTTTTGTATATGGTGTTAGAGACTGTTGTAATTTCATTCTTTTACATGTAGCTGTCAAGTTTTCCCACCACCACTTACTGAATAGACTTTTTCTCCATTATATATTAAAGACTTTCTTTGTCATAGATTAATTGACCATAGGTGTGGGAGTTTATTTCTTGAATTTCTGTCCTGTTCCATTGATCTGTAGTTCTGTTTTTGTTCCAGTAATATACTGTTTTTATTACTGTGACTTTGTAGTATAGTCTGAAGTCAAGGAGCCTGATTGCTCTAGCCACATTTTTCTTTATCAAGATTTCATTGACTCTTTGGGGTCTTTTGTATTTCCATACAAATTTAAAAATTATTTGATGTGATTCTGTGAACAGTGTCATTGATAATTTGATAGGGATTGAATTGAATCTGTGGATTGCTTTGGATAGTATAACATTTGGTCAGTTCTTCTAATCCAACAACATTTGGATTCTTGGATTCTTCCAATCCAACAACATACTTTTGCTATGTCTTCCTTGCTCTGTGTCATCTTCAATTTCTTTCATTAGGGTCTTACAGTTTTCAGAGCAAAGGTCTTTTGCCTCCTTAGGAAAATATACGCTTAGGTATTTTATTTCTTTTTGATGGTACGGTAAATGGGACTGCTTCCTGAATTTTTCTTTCTGATAGTTCATTGTTAGTGCATTAGAAATTCAAGTGATTTGTGTATTAATTTTGTATCCTGCAACTTTGCTGAATTCCTTGCTGAGCTCTAGTAGTTTTCTGGTAGCACCTTTAGAGTTTTCTCTGTGTAGTCTTGTGTCGTCTGCAGTGACAGCTTTATCACCTCTTTTCCAGTTGGGATTCATTTCTTTTTCTTCTCTGATTACTATGGCTAGGACTTCCAAAACTCTGTTGCATAAAAGTGACAAGAGTGGTCATTCTTATCTTGTTCCTAATCTTAGAGGAAATGCTTTCAGCTTTTCACTGTTGGGTATAATGTTAGTTGTGGGTTTATCATATATGACCTCTAGTATGTTGAGGTAGGTTCCCTCTAAGCACATTTTCTAGAGTTTTTTTTTTTTATTTATCATAAATGAATGTTGAATTTTATTAAATTATTTTTCTGCATCTATTAAGAAGCACCTACTCCAGTACTCTTGCCTGGAAAATCACACAGACAGAGGAGCCTAATGGCTGCAATCCTTGGGGTCGCAAAGAGTTGGGCAGGACTGAGCGACTTCATTTTTCACTTTCATGCATTGGAGAAGGAAATGGCAACCCACTCCAGTGTTCTTGCCTGGAGAATCCCAGGGACAGGGGAGTCTGGTGGGCTGCTGTCTGTGGGGTCACACAGAGTCGGACACGACAAAGCGACTTAGCAGCAGCAGCAGCATTAAGATGATAATATGGTTGTTAGTTTTCAATTTGTTAATGTAGTAATTAACACTACTAATGTAGTGTTAATGTAGTGTATCATACTATTTGCAGTTATTGAAAAATTCTCTCATCTCTGGGATAATCTCACTTGATCATGGTACATGATCCTTTTAATATATTGCTGGATTTGGTTTGCCTATATTTTGATGAGGATTTTGCATCTATGTTCATCAATGATATTGGCCTGTAATTTATTTTTGGTGGTATCTTTGTCTAGGTTTGGTATTCGGTAGCCTCATAGAATGAGTTTGGGAGAGTTCCTTCCTCTTCAGTTTTTTTGGAATAGTTTGAGAAGGATCAGTTTAACTCTTTTTTACATGTTTGCTCAGTGGTAAAGAATCCGCCTGCCAATGCAGGAGACTTGGATTTGGCCCCTGTGTTGGGAAGATTCTCTGGAGAAGGAAATGGCAACCCACTGCAATATTTTTTGCCTGAGAAATCCCATGGATAGAGGAGCCTGGTGGACTATAGTCCATGTGGTCACAAAAGAGGTGGACATGACTTAGTGACTGAACAACCACAGGTGTTTAATACTAAATAATTCACCTGTGAATTCATCTTGTCTAGGCTTTTGTTGGGAGTTTTTAGATCATGGTTTCAATTTCAGTACTTGTGATTGATCTGTTCATGTTTGTTATTTCTTCTGGTTTAGTCTTGCAAGATTGTACCTAAGAATTTGTCCATTTCTTCTAGGTTGTCCATTTTATTGACATATAGTTGCTTATAGTAGTCTCTTGTGATCCTTTGTATTTCTGTATTGTCAGTTGTGACTTCTTTTTAATTTTATTGACTTCAGCCCTTTTTTTTTTTCTTCTTAAAAAGTATTTATCTATTTCAGCATCAGTTCAGTTCAGCATGCCAGGTCCTTATTTCAGTATACAGGATCTTTAGTTGTGGTATGCAAACTCTTTAATTGTGTCATATAAACTCAGTGTGTGGAATCTAGTTCCCCCAGCAAGTCTGCCTGTTTTGGGAGTGCGGAGTCTTTGCTGCTGGACCACCAGGGAAATCCCTCATTTTTCTTGATGAGTCTGGCTAAATCAATTTTATCTTTTCAAAGAACCAACTTTTAGTTTCATTGATCTTTTTAAAATTGATTTCTTCATGTTTATTTCATATACTTCTATTCTGATCTATTTAATTTCTTTCCTTTGTGTTTTGTTTGTTGTTCTTTCTCCAGTTGCTTTAGGTGTAAGGTTAGGTTGTTTGAGATTTTTCTTGTTTCCTAAGGCACAGTTGCATTGCTATGAACTTTCCTCTTACAACCGCTCTTGTTACGGCAGAAAGCTTCAGAGGTTTTGGATCATGTGTTTGTTTTTGTTTGTCTCTAGGGTTTTTTTTCCCCCTAATTTCCTCTTTTATTTATTCAGTGATTCATTAATTGTTTAGTAACATGTTGTTAGGCTTCACATATTCGTGTTTTTTTACAGTTTCTTTCTTATAGTTGATTTCTGATCTCTTAGTGTTGTGGCTAGAAAAAAATGCTTGATATGATTTCAGTTTTCTTAAATTTACTGAGGTTTGCCTTTTGGACTAGCATGTGATCTACCCTGGAGAATATTCCCTGTGCCCTTGAGAAGAATGTGTAGTCTGATGCTCTCATAGGAATGTTTTATAAATATTGATTAAGGCTGTCTGGTCTAATATATCTTTAATGGTCTGTGTTTCCTTATTGATTTTCTGTCTGGATGATCTGTCCAGTGATAGAGGTGGAGTTTCAAAGTCCCCACTATTATTGTGTTACTGTTGACTTTTCCTTTTATAGCTGTTAACGGTTGCCTTATATGTTAAGGTGCATCTATTTTGGGTGCATATGTAATTTCCATTGTTATGTCTTGCTTCTGGGATTGACCCCTTGATTATAATGTAGTATTCTTCTTTGTCTTTTGTAATATCCTTCTTTGGGTCTTTAATTTTGAAGCCTGTTTTGTCTGATATGAGTATTGGTACTCTGGCTCTCTCTTGATGTCCATTTGCATGGAATATGTTGCCAGTCTGTGTGTGTCTCTGACTCTGAAGTGAGTATTTTGCAGGCATCATACGCATGCTTCTTGTTTTTGTATCCATTGAGCCACCGTGTGTTTTTTGGTAGAAGCATGTTATCCACTTACATTTAAGGTAACTATTGATATATATGTTTTTATTGCCATTTTGTTAATTGTTTTTGTTTTTGTAGGTCTTTCCCCCCTTTTCTTGTGATTTGATGACTGTTTTTAGTGTTTTGTTTGAATTCCATCTTATTTCTTACATATATATCTATTATGCATTTTTGGTTTGCAGTTACTATGAAGTTTTTATATAGCAGTCTTTTTTAAGTTACTGAATTCTTAATTTCAAATGCATTTAAAAACCCTGCATTTGTACTCTTCCCTCATAATTACGGCTATTGATGTAATATTTTACCTCTAATTGTTTTTTGTATCTCTTAACTGCTTATTGTGGATACAGATGACTTTATTACTCCTGCCTTATAACCTCACTACTAACTTTGTGAATGGATTCTTATCTTTACTGTATGTTTGTCGTTACCAATGAGGCTTTTCATTTTGTAATTTTCTTGATTCTAGTAGTGGCCTTTTCTTTTTCCTGGAGAAGTTTCTTTAACATTTGTTGTAATGCTGGTTTGGTAGTGCTGAATTCTCTTAACTTTTGCTTGACTGGAAAGCTTTTGATTTTGCCATCTAATCTGAATGAGAGCTTTGCTGGGTATAGCATTCTTGGTTGTCGGTTTTCCCCTTTCATTACTTTAAATATATCATGACACTCCCTTCTGGCCTGCAGAATTTCTGCTGAAAACACAGCTGATAGCCTTATAGGAGGTCCTTTGTGTGTTATTTGCTACTTTTAATATTCTGTCTTTAATATTTGGTGTTTTGGTTACAGTGTGTTTGGTGTGTTCCTCTAGGTTTATCCTGTATGGGACAACTTTGCACTTTCTGGGCTTGCGTGACAATTTTCTTTCTGAGGTTAGGGAAGTTTCCAGCTATTACATCTTCAAATATTTCCTCTGGCCCTTTCTATCTTATCCTCCAGTGACCCCTATAATATGTGTATTTGTATGCTTGATGTTGTCCCAGATGTCTGTTTAGTGGCAGGGATTTTCACTGCTCAGTCTTCCAGCTCACCAATTCATTTTTCCGTATCATTTAGAGTACTGTTGATTCCTTCTAGCATATTTTTATTTCAATTATTGTATTCTGCACCTCTGTTCATCTGTTCTTTATATTTTCTCTTTATTAAAAAAAAAGTCTGACTTTTCTCTCTGTGTATCCATTTTCTTCCCAATTTTTTCCCTCATCTTTACGATCCTACTGTGAACTTTTTTTCAGGTGGATTGCTGGTCTCCTCTTAACTTAGTTCTTCTTTTGGGGTTTGATCGTTTTCCTTCATCTGGAACATATTCCGGTGGTGTCTCATTTTGTCTATGTTGGTATTTGTATTTTGTGTTATGTGGCAGCTTTGTTACTTTTCTGGACTTTGGAGTAGGGGATGTCTTTCGTGTTCCAGCAGTGCCCTCTCCTCTTGTAACCTAAGCCATAGTACCTGCATAGGCCCTTCTGTTGTGGCAGGCTGACTGTGAGTGGGCTGGTAGGCTTGGTTGGCTGTTAGTCTAGTTGGTTGCCAGGCACTGCCTTGTGTGAATGCTGCTGGCTACTCGTTAGTGTCAGCTGGTCGTGAGGCAGCTGTTGCAGAACCCTAGGGAATGCTGGGGGTAGTGCTGGCTCACTGTTGGCTAGAGTTAGTATCCTGAAGACTCTGGGGCTCTTGCCCACCTATTGGCAGGTGAAGCCAGATCCTGGGGTTAGTGCAGGACCACTGGCAGGCACAGCTGCATCCTAGAGCCCGGTCCAGGGCCCAGGGATCCCAGAGCTCATTTTAGATGATTGGAGGCTGGTTCCTGACACAGTTGGGTATGGGGCCTGGGTGTCCCAAAGGTTGTTGGCTTGCTAGTGGGCAGGGCCAGTGCCCAGCTGGTCCCAGGGTAGGGTCTGACCTGCTATTGCTGGACTCAGTGTGCAAGCTGTGGTATTAGTTTTTACTTCTGTTGTCTGCCCTCCTGGTGTGTGGGGTGGTCGAGAGGCTTGTGTGAGCTTCCCAGTGCAAAGGGCCCAGACCTAGCTCTTGGCACCCTGGTGAGGAAATCTGTGTTTAGGGCCTTGTCTGGTGGTGACTGTGAGCTCAGGAAGTCTTTAAGCAGCCCGTTGGTGGGTGAGGCTGTGTCTGTGTTCAGTTAGTTGTTTGGCCTAAGGCATCCTACAGACTGTTGGGTGGGTCCAAGTCTTGGCGTGAATGCCCCAGCTATGCCTGTCACCAGTGTCCGTGTCCCTAGGGTGAGTCACAGCCACCTCATACCTGCCTGGAGGACTCTCCAAGACCAGTAGGCAGGTCTGGCCCAAGCTAATTTCAGATTACTGCTTTTTCCCTGGGTTCCATTGTACATGATATTTTGTATGTGCCCTTTCAAAATGAAATCTCTTTTCCCCCAGTTCTATGGGGCTCCCGCAAGTAAGCCCACTGACCTTGAAAGCCAAATGCTCTCGGCGCTTGTCTTCCTAGTGCTGGACTGCAAGGCTTACATGGGGCTCAGAACTCTAATTCCTTGAGAAAGCCTCTGCAGTATACTTATTCTCTACTTTGTGGGTTGCCTGTCTTCAGGGGCAATATGAGTCTGTCCCTTCTACCTGTCTCATTATGGTTCCTTCTTTGTGTCTTTAGGTTCCAGCCTTTTTCATCTGCAGTTGTTCTGTAGAGAGCTATGGTTTGGGGTGTACTCATGAGAAAAGGTGAGCCCAGGGCCTTTTTACTCCACCGTCTTGGCCACTCTCTTCAGTCATAGCCTGCTTAATGCTCTTTCACTTATTTTCAGAATTCATTTGTTGTTAAGGCCCCAGACGCTTAATTTTCTTCCTTCAATCTTAAGTTTTAACATTACTGATTCTATTGTTTAGTTTGTTGTTGTTCAGTTGCTAAGTCCTGCTCTTTGTGACCCCGTGAACTGTAGCATGCCGGGCTGCTTCTGTCCTCACTCTCCCTGAGTTTGCTCAAACTCGTGTCCATTGAGTCAGTGACGCCATCCAACCATCTCATCCTCTGTTGCTGCCTTCTCTCTTGCCCTCACTTTTTCCCAGCATTAGGGTCTTTTCCAATGAATTGGCTCTTCGCATCAGGTGGCCAAAGAATTGGAGTTTCAGCATCAATCCTTCCAGTGAATACTTGGGACTTGATTTCCTTTGGAATTGACTAGTTTGATCTCCTTGCTCTCCGAGGGACTCTCAGAAGCCTTCACCATCACCACAGTTCAAAAGCATCAGTTCTTTGGCACTCAGCCTTCTTTATGGTCCAACTCTCACATCCATATGTGACTACTGGAATTATTTAATTTCGTACCTTTCAAAGTAATTGTTCACACTGAGAAATCTGCTTTTCTTCATTTCACACAAATGCATACATATATACACACTTGTGTATATATCTGAAATATCTTAATTTTGTGGAGAACATGGAAATATTCTAATTTTTTTTTAAAGCTAGTCATAACCCATGCATTGATTGTAGAATCACAGTTTTGCAAAACACTGATCTAGTGAACCAGTGGTATTGTGGAGCCCAGTTTATGTTATTTAGCTTTATCTCCAGCCTCACTAGAAGTCACTTGTTATCCTAAGAAAAGGAGGGTCACTTCAAGCCATTTTTAGAGTCAGCATACCATAAATGAATGTAATTAAATTACAGAAATTATAAGAAACTCTTGAGCTTTGGAGTAACATGGAACTAGGCTGAAATTCTAGTCTTGCTGTTCTAAATCTGTGATCTTGGAAAAGTTACTTCTCTGAGCCCCATTCTCTTCCATCTATAAGCTAGATGTTAGACAATATTAGAGTGGTTAAAAGCATAAATTCTTGAGTCGTACATCCTGGGTTCAAAACTAAGATCTTGGATCTTTAGCCTCTCTCTGCTGGATTATCAGTGAAAGGGGAGAGTGACATTTACCTTATAGTGTTTTGGGAACTAAGTGAACAGCAGGATGTAGCCTAATATATAGAAATCATTTTGTAAAAGTTAGTTGTTTGTTATATGTTAAAAGAGATGATAATAACTGCTGAAGAGAGCAGTTTAGAATAATGAATAAGAAAAGTTTCTACCTCAGTGATTAAGCATGTAGCAGAGTATAATTGGTTTAAAAGATTAAAGCCTTTTCATATATTTAGTAGCTGGACATTTCTTATGGTTACATCATTACTTAATTCTGAAGCAGTTAAAGTATGTTAGCATGAATCTTAACTGTATCAGTCATCCCAGAGACATCATAACGTACAGATAAATTACTTACTTTGGTATAAACTTATTTTGAGCTATTGTGGTATTCATATTTTTTTTCATGCCTTTCCTTTTGTTTTAATTTTCTAAGTCATGCTTTCCTTACTTTTCTGTTCTTATTTACTGTATTCTCTGATTTATTTATAAATCATATCATTAAAATCTCAGATTTTTAACCACAAGGAACAATTCATCTCAGATCCCTAATAAAAGATGAAGGCCAGAGAGTAGCTTTGCCAATGTTTCAGTTAGTGACGAAGCTGGGACTGGATCCTGGTTCTTTTGACTTCCAACTTAATAAATATTTTTTCCACAATACCAAGGCACATTTTAGAAATAAATAGGTCAGACTCAGTATTTAATTTTAAGTGCACACTAGTTTTCATATATTCTTCCTTGAAATCTTAAAATTTAAAGGTAGTTAAATCATTAAAAAGTTCATCACCTTTCATAAATTTGATTTTAGCAACATTT
The DNA here is from genome assembly GCA_917880005.1 of Nanger dama. NCBI lineage: Eukaryota > Metazoa > Chordata > Mammalia > Artiodactyla > Bovidae > Nanger > Nanger dama. The sequence continues at coordinate 20,551,152 of CAKJTW010000030.1, forward strand.
TTATTTGTTTTGCATGTCACTGCAAAACAAGATTGAGTTAACACATCAAAATTATGTTTACAGATTTTTTGTAATATTTTTAACTGCCAAAGTGATAAAAAAATAGTAAATATTTAACAGTATTGTGAAAAACTAGTATATTTTTGTAGGGCATATAAATTTTACTTAAATTTTTGTTATTAAAAGAAAATTCTTTAGCAGACTGACCTAAATTCTTTATGGCCTTTGGATAATTTTTGTTTTTAACATTTGCTTTAACATTTTAGTACAGTCTATTCTAAACTATAAAAGTTATCTAATTTGTGAATAATCCAGGTTTGTTTGGTTTTTTCCCCCATCTTGTTTCTGCCCTTTTTATTCATCAGTGCTTAATGAAGGAAAAGAGCAGGATATAGAGTTGGTGAGACTCAGAAACTCAGTTTTTCTGATTGTTACCTTAGTCGGGAAAAGTTATTGAAATAAAAGTCCATGTTTAGGATCCTCTTTGGATTTTGGTTTCCTGTAATCAAGTGTTTACTCTGTGGGAAGATGTATAATTCTGTTGAAATTCAGTGGTCTACCAGAAGACGACATAGGGCCTTATGAGAGAAGACTCCAGCAGTGTCTGGTAGAAACTTGCTTTGGTGGTAAACAGATGGAGGCATTTAGGGTGGGAAATTCTGAGAGGGGCCGGCTTTGGAAGGAGAGTTGTTTCTCAGAATGTGATGTGTATTCCGAGGTGGCAAATGACTTGAACAGACACTCTGAGATGAGAGCACTGTTTGGGTCAATGGCAGCATTTTCTAGATACTTACTTTTGACCCTTCCTTCATCTTTAACTCTTACATCAACATTAGAATTTGTGAACTGTAAAAAGGTGCATAAAAGTAATCAACCCTGTTTTTAGTTATATATTTAAATCATTACTTTTCTTGACGATAAAATTTAAGACTTTTTGGAAAATGTGGTTGTCAAATCTATATCTAGCTTGTCATAGAAGTGTATCCCTCCCTTATTTCCTGACCCAAGTCCAGACTCATATATATCTCCTTCCGACTCATATACTGTGGCAACCTCCTAGTCTGTCTCCCCATCCCTTCAAATGCAGTTTTCAGCCTTTATCATTGAGAGTTCTGAATCATTCCCTTTGCCAAGCATTCCTACTCCAGTGTTTGCTTCACTCTGCCTGTCTCAAAAGACCTTTTCCTGTCTAGTTAGTATTAATACCACCCTCTGAGTTTCTAGTCTTCACTCCTCCCCCTTGTAGTCAAGCTATTTCCTCATTGTTCCTCTCATGGTGCTTTTTTTTTTCTTTTACTACTTTGGACCATACTCTCTTCTCTCATCTTCCTTTCCCTTTTCTGAGCTCTTATTCTACACAGTACCTCACAACACAGCACTTAATTCTTTTGTGTATACAGAATCAGATTAGATCAGAGGCTTCTGGAATTTCATCCCTGCTATCTTTATAGTAGGTGCTCCATTAAAAAAATAAATAAGTGAATAATTAAGGGATAGCAGCTGCAGAGGTAATGAAGAATCCTTTAAAAACCAAGATGGATATTTTACTTGGGGGTAGGGGAGTACAGTGTTGAAAAGTTGGAAGACTGAATGAGTGAAGACAGTTGTTACCTATGCTGAAGGATTTGGGGATAAGAGATCATGGAAGACAGGTATCCTGAGACCAGCTATTCTGAAATGTGAAAGATATGTTCTTGGTGTCAAGTTTTATCTTCATTTCATTTTACACACCGGAATTGTCTGAGAGTTGAAAAATTGTCCTTCCCACTGCCACCCATTGCTGAGGTAAGTAGGTCATTGGGAAAGGGAGGCATGGGGATGGGGAGCGAGGTCCATTGGAAGCCACGTAAAAGTATCCATTTGCTGGTATCTAAGGAGAGAGAAGAAAAATAACCGGTAATTATGGTAGTAGAGTCCTAGGAGTCTAGTTTGAACAGCATTCTCAACTAATGCAGTAATTTAACTGATGAGTGACAGAGTGGTGGCATTCAGCTTGTAGTTTTATTTGGCCATATTTCCCACATTCTTTCTCGTGAGGAAATGCCCAAACGTGTAGATTCGAGTGACAGCAAGGCAGTTAAATAATCTAGGATATGAATGTGGTTTTGTTTTACACTCCAACAGCTATAAAATCAATGAACGAAAATCTGGATTCTTTTTTTTCACTCCCTTTAAAAAATTGAATGGCTTCTTTACATTTCTTTGGCATAACTCTGAATTAAAAGTTTAATTTAGGGATTATTTAATTCCTATCCTTTATCTTCATCAAGAATCTAGAAGCTTTTATAACTGTTAAAAAGTTGCAATTCTCTTGAGCTTCTGCCAGTAGCATACAGTGATGCCAAAATTTATGTGTGGGAAAGTTGATTTCAATGAGGGTAATTTAGCTGAAGTTTAGTCTAAGAAACTAGTGTTTTGCTGCCAAGCAATTATTTGCATTTCTAAAAAATGACTTATACTTTTTACCAGTGCTTTCCTTTCATCATAAACTAGTTACTTAAGTAAGTTATTGTCACTAATGGCATATTTCTATAAAGGAAACTATATTCTTGTTTAATTTGGTTAACCTCAGACTTATATTTTTAATATGCAAGGTTGAATACTTCTATTAAATGTTGCCTTTTGTTTGAATAAAATCTATAGGAATTAAATCAACAGCTAGAAAAAAAGAAAGAAGTGGAAGACCGTGAAAAGAGAAAGATAATTGCTGAAGAAAAGCACAAGGAATGGGTTCAGAAAAAGAATGAACAGGTAAGGAGAAAAGGGGGCATATTCCATCTCATTTATAGTCTTCATCCTGTTACTCCTAGTCATTACCTACGTGTTTCTCATTTTCTCTTAGATTTTTCTTTTCTGACTTAGTTTCTGCCCCTCTCCGCCCCACCCCAGCCCTCTCCCCACCAAGGGACATCTATCAGATCTTTTGTCCTTTGCTCTCTGCTCTCTCCCTTTTCCATCATGTGGCTTCCATTTGGATGTGGTTGCAGGTAGTCAAGAAGTCTGTTATCTCCAGACCTGACCTAGAGCCTTGGATTTTCGTTTCTTCGGTAGGTAGGCACCACTGGGCCAGCAAATCTAAAACAAGCCATTTTTATCTATTCTCCTCTAACAGAACCATCGTCCTGACGCCTTGATTTCTGATCTTAGTGTAATTTCTCAGTCTCCAAGATGTAATTGGAATTCTCTTGTTTCTAATTGTCCATGCCTTTCCTTTATGATCACTTCTTTGTTTGTGCTTTCTTCTTGTCTGGACTCATTATATTTTTCAGTTTCTTTATTGTTTATTTGCTTCCCTAGTGGCTCAGATGGTAATGAATCTACCTACAATGCAAGAGACTTGGGTTGGATCCCTGGGTCAGGAAGATCCCCTGGAGAAGGGAACGGCTACCCACTCCAGTATCCTTTGCCTGAAGATTCCATGGACAGAGGAGCCCGTGGGCTACAGTCTATGGTGTCTCAGATTCGGATATGACTGAGACTTCGCTTCATTCCCAAACTGGAATGTAAGCCCCATAAGGGCAGGGGATTTGTGCCTCTGTTCAGTTATCCAGCAGATAAATCAGTATCTTGATGCTTAAAAGCCACCCAAGATTTGACTTCTTCTCTGTATCCTTGCCAGAGAAATCTTGCCAAAAAGCCAAATGTCATTCCTCAGTTCAAAATACATCTTTTGTCATTCCCTACTCTCTGAATAACATTTGAACTGTTGTGGCCTGGCTGGTTAAATACCTTCTGCTCTCTGAACCATGTCTCCTTCACCTGTGCTCTTCTTCCTTCCACACTATCAGCCTCTGATTGGCATCTTTGGGGAGCACATTCAGACTAAGCTTGGCCTGTCTTCTTGGTGTATTAGTTTTGCTGGAAAATATTGAGAAGAAAAATGTTATTTTTATGCTAAACCAAGCACAGATATTTAATAGTATAGAACATAAATTTTATAGTATTTTTAAAATACACAATAGAATTCAAAGAAATATTGGGCTTTGGATTGTGCTCCCAGGCCCTAGGAATATGTGTTCACAGGAACTTTTGAGAACATTTCTATTTCTCACCTTTTTTAAAATAATTATCTCCTCAATGTGGGATCTCATCACATTTCCCTCCCTACCTTTGGTGGCTCAGATGATAAAGAATCTGCCTGCAGTGCAGCAGACCCGTGTTCAATCCCTGGGTTGGGAAGTTCCCCTATAGAAGGAAGTGGCAACCCACTCCAGTATTCTTGCCTGGAGAAGTCCGTGGACAGAGGAGCCTGGTCCATGCGGTCACAAACAGTTGGAAATGACTGAGCGATTTTCACTCACCTCCTTTTGTTATCCAGCTCAAAGTATTTCCTACGTGAAGTACTCTCTGATCACATATTGGGAATTCTTTTCTTCTCTGAGTCCTTGTTTGATTGGCATCACTGTATCATATTCTGCCGTGTGTTATGTATAGATTTTGTGGCTGCTTTTATTATGCATATGTCTTAACTTCTCATGTAATTTTAAGACGCTTCAGGATAGTTATTTTTAGGTGGTTCCTCCTCTTTTTAACTTTCTATTTTGTATTGGGGTATAGCTGATTAACAATGTTGTGGTAGTTTCTGGTGAACAGCGAAGGGACTCAACCATACACATTTACGTGTCCATTCTCGCCCAGACCCTCCTCACATCCAGTCTGCCACATAACACTGAGCAGAGTTCCCTGCTCCCTATACCGTGGGTCCTTGCTGGCTGTCCATTTAAAAGAGAGCAGTGTCTGCATGTCCGTCCCAAACTTCCTAACATCCCTTCCCCACATTCTTCCCCTCTGGGACCATAAGTTCCTTCTCTGACTGTGAGCCTCTGTTTTGTAACTAAGGAGTTATTTTTTTATTACTTTTTATCTATTATAAGCTCTGACTTAATGCTTTTTCTGCCAGACATCAACATGAATCAGCCACAGGTATGCATATGTCCCGTCCCTCATGAACCTCCCTCCCATTTCCTCCCCACCCCACCCCACCCCTCTGGCTTGTCACGGAGCACTGGGCTGAGCTCCTGGTGTCACACAGCAAATTCCCACTGGCTGCCTAATACAGAGAGAACAGACTTGTGCACACGGGTGGGGAAGGGCAGGGTGGGTTGACCGGAGAGAGGACCACGCAAACATTTACATAGCAGTTTGGGGGTGATAAATTATTGAATGGATAAATGTATCATCTTCCTTTGAATTTCAATACATTCTTGTATTGGATCACAAGTTAGAAATGTAAAAAAATTTATCTTGTCACTTTGTTTCCTGTTGTGAGTTTTTGCATATTTGGAATGGTGCCGCTTTTATTAATGTCCAGCTTCATGAATGCAGTTAAATGTTGAAATTGTAAGCCAAAACTTTTCAATTATTTCTAATTTTTGGTTCCCAGCTATTGTTAAATATAATGCCTGCTGCTGCTGCTAAGTCACTTCAGTCGTGTCCGACTCTGTGTGACCCCATAGACGGCAGCCCACCAGGCTCCTCCGTCCATGGGATTTTCCAGGCAAGAGTACTGGAGTAGGGTGCCATTGCCTTCTCCGATGTAATGCCTAGTGGTATTAATAAGAGTACCTAGTAAATACTTCCCCAGTAAATTTGAAGACTGCATAGCTTTCTTCATCCAAATATTGTAAGAAGGAATTGGCTAGACATGTGTGTGTTATAACCATAAATATATTTGTTCTTTACTTAAATTATTTTTTAAAGTTTGCTACATCCCATAATACAATAAGAGTTCTTTGTGAATAAATGCCAAAATCAAAATAAGCCTTGTGTGACCACTACTAAGCCTCGAGTGATACTTTTTTGAAGTATATGATTATAAAACAGTTTTGTGTGTATTGTGTAAGTATATTCTCTCCTCTAAAAGCTTCTCTTATCTTCTGACTCCATTAAGCTCATTTTTACCATGCCAGTCAAACATAGTTGTTGTTTGTCTAAGAATGTAGAGATGATACATTCCCTGTTTTAATTAGTGGTGGTAGATCAAATCCAATTATTTGAGGAAAAAATTTCTTTCTTTTGGAGGGAAGTGGCTTGCCCTGACATAAATCACTAATTAGCAAAAGCAAGATCCCATAAGGTTGAGAAGAGTTTAAAAATGAACCTTGAGAAATAAAAATTAAATTTACTTATTTTGTAGAATTCTTATGCATGCTAAGGTATAATTAGGATACTCTTGTTTTTTTTCTTTAAGGACTCTCAGATTTCTTATTTTAGTCTTGGTTACATTTACCTCTATTTGTAAAGACTGCTCTTCTGGTTCTTCTCTTCCTGTCTGGCATCTAGCTTTTTTCTCCTCTGTTTACATTTCATGGTGTGTGGTCCTCTGCTGCCTCCAGCCTCATTCACGGTTTAGCTATATCTGTGGCATTATTTTCTCTAAGTCATTTTCACTGTGTCCTATCAAAAATCAGACAAAAAGAATTTAAGTATCCATTAGCAAAGCTGGTTTCTTTTATTGTGACTGGTTTCTTTTATTGTAAATCTTTTTTCAAATAAAGGGCTTCACTTCATCTGGTACTCTGATACTTGTGTTGCCATACTAATTTATTTTTTAGATTGTTTTTTACTGTGTGTTACCACATATTTTGTAAAAGGGTATTTGCCTTCATTGAGAATTAAAAGTAAATTTATTTTTACAGTTTTTTTTAATCCAAGGAACCACTTTTTAATGTAAAAAATTAATTCAAGCCAACAAGCATATGATTGATAACTGTCATCAATTCTCATTCATGCTTTCAACGCTTTTATTATATGCCAGGTACTATTGAAGGAATCAAAATAGAAATTCAGGTTTGTTAGTTTCCTTTAGTTGGAAGAAACAAAGGTTCTCTCAAGGCACCATCTTTAAAAAAAAAAAAAAAGATTTATTGTTGTGCTCTGTGTGGTATAGAACTGGAGTGCCAGAAAATCTGAAGCCACTTAGTGGCTGGCTATTCCGTCTTGGTACTTCTCTCTGAGTGCCTGTTCTGGTATCCTTTTGCTAACTAAAGACATTCCATTCCCTCTTCTGTAGTTTAAATGCTGCAGAGAGCCCGTCTGATGTTTTAAAATCAATTTCATTGAGCTATATTTTACATACAATAAAATACACCTATTTTAAGTTTGATGAGGTGTGACAAGATGCACCGCAGTCAAAAGAGAGAACTCTTTTTCACTCCAAAAAGCTCCCTTGTGCTCCTTTGCATTCAACCCCTGCTTCCTACCCCCCACCTAACCCCAGCTCCAAGGAAGCCATTGGTCTGCTTTCTGTTCCTGTAGATAAGATTTGCCTTTTCTAGAATTTCCAGATAGAATCACTAAATGTATATTCCTTAGCATCAGGCTACTTTTTTAAAAAAATAGTTTTATTTTTGTTTCTGTTCTGTCTTTGTTGCTGTGCACACACTTTCTCTAGTTGTGGCAAGCAGGGGCTACTGTCTGTTGTGGTGCGTGGGCTTCTCTTATTGCAGAGCATGGGCTTTAGGGCGAGCGGGCTCAGTAGTTGTGGCTCATGGGCCCTAGAGCTCAGGCTCAGTAGTTGTGGCACATGGGCTTAGTTACTTCTCTGCAAGTGAAATCCTCCCAGACTAGGGATCAAACTTGTGTCCCCTGCATTGGCAGGCAGATTCTTATCCACTGTACCACCAGGGTAGTCCCAAGCTACTTTGTTTTTTAAAATTGCTAATATTTCTTATATTAAGATTGTTCCTTTTATTGCTCAGTATCACAAATTATGTATCCATTCACTAGTTGATGGATAATTAGGTTGTTTCTAGTTCGGAGATAAGAGTAAAATTCTGTGACCACTTATATACAAGTCTTTTTGTTGATACTTGTTTTCATTTCTCCTGGGTAGATGCCTAGGAACTGAATTGGTAAGTTTTTAGGTTTAAAAAAAAAAAAAATTGTCAATTTCTTATAAAGTGCTTCTGCCATTTTATATTCCTGCCACTAATATCTGACAGTTCCAAGTGTACCATATCCTTGCCAGATTCTCAGTCTCATTTTAAATCATTTTGTTACATGTAGTATATCATTGGGCTTCCCAGGAGGCACTAGTGGTAAAGAATCTGTCTGCAAGTGCAGGATATGCAGGTTCAATCCCTGGTTGGGAAGATCCCCTGGAGTAAGAAATGGCACTCCACTCCAGTGTTCTTACCTGGAAAATTCCATGGGCAGAGGAGCCTGGCGGCCTCCATAGGATCACAGAGAGTCAGACATGACTGGCTAAATAGCAGCAGTATGTCATTGTTTTAATTTCCATTTTCCTGAGATCTAACAATATTTAGCATCTTTTCATAAGTTTATTCTATTAGTCTACTGGGGCTACCACAGATTGAGTGACTTAAAAGTCCTATCTCAAAATACAACATCAGGCCAGGGATCAAGATTGTGGAGGAGGAGTAGGGGAGCTCACCTACTCTCACAAAAACATTAACATATCAGTAAGTGAAATGATTTACACAGAACACCTAGTGAATGCCAGCAGAAGACCTCAGACATCCAGAAGGACAAGAAAACCTCCACATGACCAGGTAGGACAAAGGAAAAAGAAAAGGAAAGGAATCAGGACAGGCTTGCACCCCAGGGAGGGAGCTATGAATAAGGAAAGAGTCCCATACCCTGGGGAGAGCCTTCACTGGTGGGAGATCAGCCTGGATGGAGAGGGACATTCAAATCCTAGGAGGAGAGCGCAGCAACTGGTTTGTAGAAGGCAAAATGGAGAGTAACCTGCACAGAAGGTCAGCATCACTGCCCTGTGTTCTGCAGCCTAATATGCTCCTCTCTTGATACAGGAGAGGGCTGGGGGCTGAAGCTCAGGCTTCAGAGATCAGATCCAAGGAAAAGATCCGGGTTGGCTGTGCGGAGACAGCCTGAAGAGGGTGGCCTGTGGTAACTGAAGGTGTGCTCAGTAGCAGCCAGCACCTGCCAGAGGGCAAGGTGCCATTACTAGGGGCACACAAAGGGGGGCCACCATGAGAGCTTTTCCCCTGTAAGTGCTCCCAGGCAACAGGACACCACCTTACAGAAGCTCTGGGAGTGGGCACAATTATCACTGCCATGGTAGGCTCCAGAGGCAGGCTTGGACAACCACTAAGATCCACAGGCTGGTGCCAGGCACTGCCCCTGCTGTCCTGAGGGTGTGCAAAGGCTGCTACACCTGCATCCCCAAAGGGGACAACAGCCAGCTCACCTTGAGGAGAGAGACAGCAGATATCCAAACTAAAAGCAGCCCCTTGATTCTGGAAAAGATGGCCGAGCAGAAGGACTTAAGCTCACCTACTCTCATGAAAACACCAAAGCACAACAAACTGCTGAACAACCATTGACAAAGGAGACTGGAAACTACCAAAAAGATATTTTACATTCAAAGACATCCAAGAAGCCTAAAGGGACAATAAGAGAGATGCGTTAGTGACATCACGAGTGGGAGACCCGCAAACTGCAAAATAATTACATTGCAGAGGTTCTCTTGCCAGAGTGAAAGTTCTAAGCCCCATCTTAGGCTCCTGAGGCTGAGGATCTGGCATCAGGAGGTAGAACCCTCCAGAGGACTTGGCTTTGAAGACCAGCAGGCGTGAGTGCAAGAGCTCCACAGGACTAGGTGAAACAGAGACTCCACTCTTGGAGGGCTCACATACACTGGGATCCAACACAAAGCAGAAGAGGTTGGGCTAGACCTACCTGTGAGTCCTGGAGAGTCTCCTGGGGAGGTGAGGGTTGGCTGTGGATCACTGAACTGCGGGCAAGCATACTGGACGCAGTGGCCCGAGAGAGTATTGACTGGCATGAGCTCTCACAGAGGTCACCATTTTGACATCAAGACTTGGCCCTGTCCAACAACCTTCAGGCTCCATTGCTAGAATGCCTCAGGCCAGACAGCAGCAGGATAGGAACACATCGCTACCCATCAGCAGACAGGTTGTCTAAAGCTGCACTGAGCTCACAGCTCTCTCTAACATACTGTTTGACGTGGCTTTGCTCACCAGAGAGACACACCCAACTCTTCCCACCAGTGGGCAGGCACCAGAAGTAAGAGGAGCTAAAATCCTGCAGCCAGCAGAAAGGAGACAACAAGCACAGAAAGTTAGACAAAAATGAGACAGCAGAGAAATAAGTTCCAGAAGAAGGACCAAGATAAAAAGTCATAAGACATCTAGATGGAGAGAGGCAACCTACCTGAAAAAGAACTTAGTGTAATGATAGTAAAGATGATCCCAGAATTTGGTAAAAGAATGGAGGCGCAGATTAAGAAGATACAAAAAGATACTTAACAAAATTTAAAGAACCGAGATGAAATATAGAAAAACTAGAATGAAAAATACAAGAGAAGGAATCAACAGCACAATAATTGAGGCAGAAAAATGAATTTAGTGAGCTGGAAGATGGAGTATTGGAAATCACTCCTGTGGAACAGAGCAAAGGAAAAAGAATGAAAGGAAGGACAGTTTCAGAGGCCACTGGGCCAATATTAAAAGCATGAATATTTGCATCATAAGGGTCCTAGAAGGAGAAGAGAGAAAGGGCTTGAGAAAATACTTGAAGGGATAATAGCTGAAAACTTCCCTAACATGAGAAGGAAACAGCCACTCAAATCCAGGAATCACAGAGAGTCCCAGGCAGCTTATACCAAGGAGGAACATGCCAAGACACCTATTAATCAAACTGACATAAATTAAAGCCAAAGTGAAAATGTTAGAAGAAGCAAGGGAATCCTCATAAGGTTGTCAGCTGATTTTTCAGCAGAAACTGGAGGCCAGAAGGCAATGCCATGGTGTATTTAAGTTGATGAAAGGGAAAAACCTATAACCAAGAATACTCTACCCAGCAAGGCTGTCATTCAGATTTGAGGAAGAGGTCAAAAGTTTTACAGACAAGCAAAATTTAAGAGAAGTCAGTACCACCAAACCAGCTTTACAACAAATGCTAAAGGAACTTCTCTAGGTGAAAAATAAAAGGCAGCAACTAGAAACGAAATTATGAATGGGAAAGCTCACCAGTAAAGGCAAACTACAGTAAAGATAGGAAATCACCCCCACACAAATATGATATAACCAGCAATTGTGAGGACAGTACAAATGGAGGATATTGGAAATGCATTTCGAAATTAAAAGACCAACAACATAAAACAATCTTGTATATGTATAGACTGCTATATCAAAATCTCATGGGAAAAAAAAAGAAATAAAAAAGAAAAATAAAAAAAAATCTCATGGGAATGAAAAACTGAAAATTTACAAGAGGTATACAAAAAGAAAAAGGAATCCAAACATAACACTAAAGTTAGTCATCAGATCACAAGAGAACAAAAGGAACAAAACAGGAAGGAAAGAAAAAAGACCTACAAAAACTAATCTAAAACAACAAAATGGCAATAAGAACATACTAATACATATTGATAATTACCTTAAATGTAAATGTTCCAACCAAAAGACAGGCTGAATCGATACAAAAATAAGACCCTTATATATGCTATCTATAAGATCTGCTTATATGCTATCTATAAGAGATGTGCTTCAGATCTAGGGATGTTTCTGTGTCTCTTGTGGAGTTTGTTTGTGTTTAAACTTTTGCCCATTTTGTGTGTCTTAAGTCGTGTAACATGTATTGTAAATGTAGCCTCCATTTAATTTTTAATGGTATTTTTTTAAAGAGCAAAAATTTACAATTTGGGGTAGGTTCTGTATTTCTGTTTTTTCTTTTATAGTTTGTGGGTGTTGCTTTCTGTTGAAGAAATGTTTGCCTATATGCCAAGGTTGTAAAAATATTCTCCATTGTTTTCTTCTAGAGGTTTTATAACTTCAGCATTTGCCTGTGTTTGTATTTTGAGTTAATTTTAATGATAGCATGCATTAAGGGTCAAGGTTCATTTTTCTGGAGTATGGATATCCAGTTATTCTAACACTGTTGAAAGATAATCTTTTCCCTTATTCAGTTATCTTGGCACTTTCATTTAAAATTAATTGAGCAAATATGTTTGGGTCTATTTCTAGACCCTATTCTGTTCCTTTGATCTATGCCAGTATTACACTGTCTGGTTACTGTAGCTTTAGAGAGTAATTTTTAATTTAAAATCTTCTAATTGAGTACTGTAAGTCTTCCATCTTTTTCTTTATTTCAGAATTGTTTTATTTGCTCTGCATCCTTTCCATATATAATTTAGAATTAGCTTATCAATTTCCCTAATCATGCTTGCTTGAATAGTGACTGAAACTTATTGGGACTACTACATTGAACACATAGATCATTCTGGAGAAAATTACTGTCTTAATAATATAAACTTATAAGTGTGATTTTTCTTTTCTATTTATTTAGGTCATATTTATCTCAATCAGCTTTTTTTTTTTAAGTTCAATGTACAGATGTATTTAAACGTCTTTTGTTAAATGTATTCCTAAATATTTCATGTTTTGATGAAAGGAGTTATTTTGCCTTATTCCTAATATTTGCTTACCAAATGAGCTTGGTTGTGTTCTTTTTTCTGTTTTTTAAAATAGTTTGTGTGGTAATTGGTACTGCTTCTTCCTTAAATGTGTAATAAAATCTACCAGTGATGCTTTTGGAAGCTGGAGTTCTCTTTATATGAAAGTTTTTAATTCTGAATTATTTTTAGTAAGTAGAATTACTTATAACAGTTACTTCAGTTACTCTATTTCTTTTTGAATCAGTTTTGAAAAGTGGTGTATTTTTAAGGAATTTTAATGTCTCATTTAAATTGGATTTATTGGCCAAAAAAAAAATTGTTTTCAGTGTTATATGTATATGAGAGATCTTTAGTGATCTTTCATTTACCATTTGTGTGACCTTGGGCATATTACTTAACTTCTTTGTGTCTTAGTGTCCTCATTTATAAAATGAGATCTTAATAGTATCTTTCTCATACTGTGCTTTTAAGAATTAACTGACAGTGTATATGTATACAATGTACAGGACAGTAACAGGCAGAGTTAGCACTGAATAAATGTTAGCTGTCAAAAACTGAAAATAGTGTAGAGACTGGTTGACTCCTTTTCTTTTTTTTCCTGACGGATGACTCCTTGTTGATGAGCTTTTGGAGGAGTCTTACGAGTCAGATAGAGCTGCAAAATCCTTTTTAATCTTGTGGATTTTCTGACTGTAGGAAGTAATTAAATTCCAGTGTTATTTTAATGGCTATTGAGTTCTCAGCAAGAAAGGATTTCCTTTTACAGGTATTGGCTGCCCAACAATAAGGAAATATAGCAACTTGGGGAATGATGGGCTTTGATTTTCTTTTCTTTTTTTGGCCTTGCCATGAGGTTTGGGGGATCCTTAGTGCCCCAACCAAGGATTAAACCTGCACCCTTAGCAGTGAAAGCTCAAAGCCCTAACCACTGAACTGCCAGGGGATTCCTGGGCTTTGATTTTTAACTCCTGCCTTTTTTGCACAGGGGCTTCCCTGATAGCTCAGTTGGTAAAGAATCCGCCTGCAATGCAGGAGACCCTGGTTTGATTCCTGGGTCAGGAACATCCACTGGAGAAGGGATAGGCTACCCACTCCAGTATACTTGGGCTTCCCTTGTGGCTCAGCTGGTAAAGAATCTGCCTGCAATGCGGGAGACCTGGGTTCAATTCCTGGGTTGGGAAGATCCCCTGGAGAAGGGTAAGGCTACCCACTCCAGTATTCTGGCCTGGAGAATTCCCTGGACTGTATCGTTCATGGAGTTACAAAGAGTCAGACATGACTGAGTGACTTTCACTTTCACTTTTTCTTGTACAGCACTGCACATCTGTTGAATATCTTGATGTTTGTTACTTGGATCTTACTTGAATTGCTTGTATTGAAGTATTCTACAAGATGCTTTCAAGAGAAGAATTTCTTGGTTCATATTTCTTTGCTCCATGAAGGGTGATATATATGACATTTATATTACATACACTTTATGCCTTGCAGATTATTTTCTAAACGTTTGATAAAGAGAGCTAGCCATGTCATTGGTTATTTAGAATTTCACTGTGTTGGTAGATTATCCTTTGGGCGAGAAAAGGAAAAAAGTGTTCAGTTAGAATCTATGTCAGGTTTTTTTCTGCAAAGGGTCAAATAAAGTTTTAGTTTTTGTGGACCATACAGTCTCTGTAACTATTTAACTCTGCTGTTGTGGTGCAGTAGCAGCTATAGACAGTACATATGTAAATAAATATGTGTGGCCACATTTCAATAAAACATTATAAATACAGGGGTATTTGGCCTGCAGGACATAACTTGCCAACCCTTGATCTATGTAAGACTTACAAGAATTGCATAGCCAGAGATTTGTCTGTATGTGCCCTTATAACAGTATTTAATGGGCTAAAATTGGTCCTCTGTAACTCTTTTATAGTGAAGATTTATCCAAGTATTTATATTGGCAAATTGTCTGGGAAATATATACCTATGTGGCTTCTATTTTAGAGTGAGGGTAAACATCTATTAAGAAACACTAAGATTCAGGATTCTGGTTCAAGATGGCAGAGTAGAAGAACGTGCACTCATCTCCATGAGCCCCAGAATTACAACTAGCTGTTGAACAACCATAGATAGGAGGATGCTGGAACCACCAAAAACAGATATCCCATGTCAAAACACAAAGAAGAAACCACAGCAAGTGATAGGAAGGGCACAATCAAAATAAAATCAAATCCCATACCTGCTGGGTAGTTGATCCACAAACTGGAGAACAGTAATACCAAAGCAGTTCTCCCACTGCTGTGAAGGTTCTGAATCACACGTCAGGCTTCCCAGCCTGAGGATCTGACAGAGGGACTGGGAATCCCTAGGGAATATGGCCTTGAAGGTCAGCGGAATTTAATTATGGGATTTCCACAGGACTGGGAGAAACAGACTCCAGTCTTGGAAGGCATGAACAAAACCTTGCATGCACCAAGAGCCAGAGGAAAGGAGCGGTGACCCCACAGGAGACAAACCAAAACTACCTGCTTAGTGTTGGAGGGCCTCCTGTAGAGGCCTGGTTCAGGAGGGTCTCACCCCAGGGACAGGGGCACTGGCAGCAGCAGGCCAGGAAGGTCCCTCTTGGTGTAAACCCTCTTGGACTTCTCCATTAACCCTGCCATAGAGCCAGTAGCTCCCAGGGCTGAGTCGCCTCAGGCCAAACAACTAACTGGAGGGAATGCAACCCAACCCATCAGCAGATAATTAATTGGATTAAAGCTTTACTGAGTGAGGTCCTGCTCAGCAGAGCAAGACCCAGTTTTTAACAACTAAAAAACAGATAGAGGTAAATAATACGCTAGAAGGAATCAACAGCAGAGTAACTGAGGCAGAATTATGGATGAATGACCTGGAGGACAGAATGACAGAAATCACTGCCACAGAACAGAAAAAAAAAAAAAAAAGAATGAAAAGAAATGAAGACAACCTAAGAGATGGTCATGTATGGATGTGAGAGTTGAAATGTGAAGAAGGCTGAGCACCGAAGAATTGATGCTTTTGGACTGTGGTGTTGGAGAAGACTCTTGAGAGTCCCTTGGACTGCAAGGAGATCCAAACCAGTCCATTCTGAAGGAGATCAACCCTGGCATTTCTTTGGAAGCAATGATGCTAAAGCTGAAACTCCAGTACTCTGGCCACCTCATGCAAAGAGTTGACTCATTGGAAATGACTCTGATGCTGGGAGGGATTAGGGGCAGGAGGAGAAGGGGATGACAGAGGATGAGATGGCTGGATGGCATCACTGACTCGATGGACATGAGTCTGGGTGAACTCCAGGAGTTGGTGATGGCCAGGGAGGCCTGGCGTGCTGCGATTCATGGAGTCGCAAAGAGTTGGACACGACTGAGCGACAGAACTGAACTGAAGAGACCTCTGGGACAACCTTAAACACACCAACAATCACATTTTAAGGGTCCCAGAAGTAGAAGAGAGAAAAAGTTCCTGAGAAAATATTTGAAGAGATAATAGCTGAAAAGTTCTGTAACGTGGGAAAGGAAATAGTCAACCAAGTCCAGGAAGCATAGAGAGGCCCAGGCAGGATAAACCCAAGGAGGAACTTAAGACACACAGTAATCAAACTGACAAAAATAAAAGACAAAGCTAAAATGTTAAAAGCAACAAGGGAAAAACTACAAATAATATCCACAGGAACTCTCATCAGGCTATCAGCTGATTTCTCAACAGAAATGCTGTAAGCCAGAAAGGAATAGCATATTTAAAGTGATGAAAGGGAAGAACCTACAACCAGTACTCAACCTACGAAGACTCTTATTCAGTTTTGATGGAGAACTCAAAAGCTTTCCAGACAAGCAAAAATTAAGAGAATTTATCCCCACCAAACCAGCTTTACAACAGATGCTAAAGGAACTTCTCTAGGCAGGAAACACAAGAGAAGGAAAAGACCTACAGCAAATAAACCCAGAACAATTAAGAAAATTGTAACAGGATCATACATATTGATAATTACCTTAAATGTAAATGGATTGAATGCACCAACCAAAAGACATAGACTGGCTGGGTGGATGAAAACATGTGCATGTATGCATTTCCACTTACCACATTGTTCTGCTTGACTCCCCAGATGTATGTAATTATTTTATATTGTTAAGCTAATCATGTTCCTCCTACGGCTTGCAGTTGTAATTACCTTTTATTTTTTTGTCTGGCTATTGATTGTGAAAAGTGATAAATATCTTTTACTGTTGTGATTATGTAGCTTTTATTCACTTAATAACATTGTATCATGATTGGTCAACAGAAAAATAATAGAACTCTATATTACCAAAACTAGGATTTAATAGAAAAACCTGTAATCACTTTTTAAAATCAGAATTATCCATTTTTTGAAAAATACAAATGCCCAGGTATTGCTTTTTTTTCCTCCAGAGCTCCAGATATGTTTCTAATAAGCAGTCATGTTTAAAAGCAACTGGCTATGTGATGATCTTTTACTTTTATCTAGTTTGTTCACTTTTTCTATTTCATATTCAGTGCTCCCATTTCATTTAGTTTATGTTTTCCAATCTTTCCATCTCTTTTTTTTTTTTTTTGATGTTCTTTTTCAAGCATAGTAGGAAGGCTTTGTGTACATATATACATAATATGTATACTATATGTATTTTAGAAAATTTACAAATTTTTGCTGAACTGAAAAATGTATGATGTTTTGATTTTACTTGTTTGACTTAGTATGACTAGAATGCTAGATTTCTAATTTTAAAAATAGATATGCAACAAGCAACACAGGTTTACTGTATAGCACAGGGAGCTATAGTCAATATCTTGTAATACCCTACAGTGGAAAATAATTTCAAAACTAATATATGTGTCTATGTATAGCTGAATTGCCTTGCTGTGCACTTGAAACATGTAAGTCAACGATACTTCAATAAAATATATATATTAAGAAAAAAACACTAAGATTCAAGACAGTCTAACAGGTTGTCATTTCTGTTCACTCATTTATTCAGCAATCTTTATAGAACACCTACTATTTACTTAACACTGTTCCAGGCTCTGAATATACTTTGTTGAACAAGATCTTTGTTAGGCCATCATGAAATACATACTTGAGTATGGTACACTAAAATTGATCAGGTTCATGCATGTTATACATTTTCATAAGCCACATTGTGTCAACCACTACGTTACCACCTGTTTTTAGAAAATTACTGTCTATAATAACACTTTCCTTGTATGAGAATGATTACAGATTCCAATGAAAATTCCTTCATTTTTATTTAAGAAAAGAAAAGAAAGGGAACAAAAAATTAATAAGGAAATGAAAGAAAAAGCAGCAAAGGAACTGGAGAAAGAGCATTTACAAGAAAAAGCAAAGGAAAAATATCAAGAATGGTTAAAGAAAAAAAATGCTGAAGAATGCGAAAAGAAGAAGAAAGAAAAGGTATTTCACTAAGGTGATCAGTTAGATTACATGACTTGGTGTTTATATGTGCCAACTATATTGTGTAAAGAATTTCTAATGGAAAATTGGCATTATCTTAGCATAATATAAACACATGTAGCTATCCCTACTTGTTATATTATGATTCAGCTTCATAAATGAAGATGCATTTGTGATTTTTTTAGACTGAAAAATATTAATAAGCCTATTGATACTCCTGCAGTCAGGTGCAAGCTTTTTACTGTTTATCTTTTAAATATTATTCAGTGTACTTTTATGGAAAGTTTTATTACATTATTGTAAATTACTGTTCTATTTTAAAAGAACAAATTGCTTTTTTTCTTCTTGGATTTAATATCATTGTTTAGAGGCAGCCACTTTCATATCACATCCCTGATCATGTTAAATTTTGCTCTCTAATTATAGAAATATGATTCAGTGTTTCTGATCAGTAAGCCGTTGGGATGGGGAGCTACTGGGGAGCAAGTCAGTAGACTGAATAGAACTTTTAGTTACAGAATATCCCTGGAGATTCTTTGGTTTTGTCATTTTAAGGAAAAAGAAAAACAACGGCAGGCTGAATTACAGGAAAAAAGGAAATAGCAGAAAAAAAGTTTAAGGAATGGTTGGAAAATGCAAAAAATAAACCTCGTCCAGCTGCGAAGAGCTATGGTTATGCCAATGGAAAACTCACAGGTTGGTTTTTATGTTATGTGGCTTACATAAATATGGCTTGCAGGAGTGAATATTATACATTATGTTTCCTTTTGACAGAAATAGAAGTGTGTAAAAATCATTTTTCTTTCAAATTACTATTTTCTGGAAGATTATAACATACTGTGTTCCTGTGGAGGTACTACAAATTTGTTGTCATTCTCTAAAATCAGATACATTTTAAAGGCAACAGTGGCAAAACTGCAAAGTAATGATTCTATCATTAAGAAATAAGTAAAATTTTTACATTCCTTGGATCTTAAAGCCTTAATCAGGATATATTTAAGGGGTCATTTTCTTTCCCTTTCTAACCTCTCTGAGGCAGAGTTCCCAGTGTCTTTGGCTCATTATTTTTGCAGGGTGGAATACTAGATGCCACACGAACCAGACACAGACCTGGTTGGCTTCTTTGGCTTGGTGTGATTATAAATGGCACTGTGTGTTTTCCTTTGTACTTCTGCGTTGGAAGCTCATACCTTGCTGACAGCTGCCTTCACTTGTTGAAGTGATTTATTATTAAAAATACTCCCATTCTGTTTTGTTCACACAATAGAACATATTCCAGACTTTGTTTTGACCATCGTGGTGAAGTGTGTGTTGACATATGTATGCAGTCAAAGTGGGTTGCCAGTGTCTGAATGACACATTCCTTCTGTCAGGATTTAGGCCTCTCCTGCATGTCACAAAGGTCATCCATTACAGCTACCGAGCAGAGTCTGCTCCTTTATTTTGCTCTCTTGTTTGAAATAAGTAGTGGTTTCAACAAAACGATTGGATAGTAAAGTTAAAACTTAGATGGAATATATGTATTGACTAGAACTTAATTGCCAAATAATGGATTATTTTACCAAATTTGTGTTTAAATAAGTGTTATAATAAACACTGTAGTCTGCAAATGCCCTACTGCTCTTAATTACAAAACTAGAGTGTATGAAATCTGCTTATTTGAGTGACAATGATTTAGAATTTCAGTGGTTCTGAACCACAATCTTGATTCACTTTAGCTACATATGCAACATATGTTTTTTTCCTGCAAGCTTTAGTGTCCGACTAGGGGAAACTAGTACATAATCAGAAGTTTCCCAGACTGAAATAAGAAAGTGAAGATTTTGTTCAATTTAAGGGTTCTAAAATTAACTTCTTAGAAGAAATTTTGTATGAATTTTTAGTTTTGAACATTAATGTTCTTTGAATATTCAGAATTATCATTTATATTTTAACTTTTACTACAGTATTACTGTATTTGAAAAGTATTGATTGAAAATATTTGAGTTCAAGTTTTACATGAGTCAGGTTTGTCAGTGGTATTTTTGCCCTTTTAACATTTTAACATTTTTCTATGAGTTTTAAAATAGTTTCTTTGATTTGAAAAAGTTTTTCTTGTTTTATTCTGATTTTTAAATAATTTTAGGTTTTTACAGTGGGAATTCTTATCCAGAACCAGCCTTTTATAACCCAATTCCATGGAAACCAATTCCTATGCCTCCTTCCAAAGAAGTGAAGGATCTATCAGGAAAGAAGACTAAAAGGCCTGTGATAAGCCAGCCACACAAGGCATCCTCTCTGGTAATGCATAAAGCTAGAAGCAATCTTTGCCTTGGAACTCTATGCAAAATACAAAGATAGTAGATGTGGATAATTGCATGCTTTTACCTGGAGCTATTTAATTTTAACATCAGAAATTGTTGTTTTGTTGCTCTACTGTTAGTAGCTCAACATTTGATGTATTATTGTTAAGTTCACATTTTTGCATTTGTATATGGAGTCCTTAGAGTTAATTGAGGAAGATATTTTATTCATTTTCATTTTTATAAATGCTTCAAGGTTGATCTTGGAATATTGTTTTGTAAGATAAGTGACAATATCCAACAATTGTGTTTATATTTAGCTTATATTAAAACTACCCTCTAAATACCAATAAAACATTTTTTTGTGTATTTCATACGCACATGTTATGTGTTTGTGTTTATGAACATGGTAAGAATAAGTCATTGAAACAAGCATTTCTAAACTGTATGCTCAAAATAATTCTTAGAAGAATCTAAAATGAGTTAGAATCCCAGAGTAATCAAAAACAGCCTTTGTTGATGACTTTTAGTATATTTTTCCCTGTATAAATATTTGTAAACCACTAACTGGAATCATGTTTGGTAATGGAGAAATAAAGGTTGGGTTTTGAAAGGACAATTTATAAACATTGTTTTGGTTTCTCAATCTTAATTGGTTGTAGTATAATATATTTTGCTACACCTTGTACATATACTTACACATTATAATTAGGTTGTTAATTTTGTAATTAGAAATGTCTGCCTTAGTTTTTAATGTAAAATGTTGTCATGTTTTAACTAAAGTTGAAATAAAAAATCTTTATTAATAAATACTTGTTAAGGAAAGTAGATCAAAAGATTACTAAAATAGCACTCAGCCCTTATTAAATTTTAAAAGTCTGTGTATCTTTTTTTAGGGGGCCATCAAGAAATGAAAATTTGTGGTGGCAATATAAAAGTTCAGTAAGTTCATTTAAAAGTGATTCCTATTTAGAATACATTCCATGTTTCTGTGAGGTTAGTCATCTACCAAGTTTTTGGTGATTAACCTGCAATGGTATTGGTCAATGCCAGGAAACAGCAATGGGATTTTTGAAGGGTATTCGTATCATCAGAAATCTAGAAAAATGCACTTTTAAAAAAATTTCTTGCTCATGGAGGTCTGTGAGCCCCATAAGGATTAAGCACTCAGCCTGAACGCTCATTCAATTCAGCCATCTTCATTTGGTTTTGTTTTATTTTTTTCACTTCTAAGTGGAGAACAGTTTAGGAGGAATCAGTCGAGTTAATTGCGTCAAAATGTTGCTGAAATTTAGAGACCTGACCATCCTTCTCACAACCTCTTAGATATAGTACAACTTCCAGGGGATCATTTTACTCAACCAAATTCACCTATGTACTGAGAATGTAAAATTTGCCAGGGTAACAATAACCTTGCATGTGAAAACTAGCATACATAGGCCAGTATTCCTGGGGGTTTTAGGTATGGTTGTTCTATCTAAAAAAATCTTTATTTTCACACAGCAGATTAAGTCATTTAGGCTATTTTTAGATGTAACCCTAATCCTACTAACACTTTTCATTCAGTCAGTGTTAGTTTGACCAATATTAGTTGAACATGTGAGGCAGATGTTTGCATATTTATTTAGCAATTGGAATGATATATTTTATCCAGCAAACATTTATAACCTAGCCAGGAAAACAGAGTAAATGCCGTAATACAGTTTACTTAAAATCATGCTCAGAATTCAACTGGAAACACAGATAGAAGATAGTTCAGTTTGAGAAGGGATTAAGGAAAACTACAGAGAGAAGGTGACATTTGAGTTGGTGAAAGATAAGCAGGAATTTTCTAGATGGTTATGAGGCTGACCACATTCATGAATATGTGATGAGAAGTAGCTGGGGAAGAAGCAGGGGTCAGAGTAAAAGCTCTGTATACTGCAGAATTTGGACTGATCCTGTGGACTTGTGATAACCTGTTTTACAACCCGAATGGTTCATTTTTCAAAGATGTTTGACTGCCAAACATTTATTACTGAAAGTCCATTTTTGTTCAAAGACTTCTTCAATCAATATACTGATTACTAGTGTTTTTAAATGGAATCAATTTTTCTTAATCAAGATACTTTGTATAATAGGCATTATAAACTATATTAACAATATTTGAAAGTTCTATTGAGGTTTTTAAACTGTCTCTTAGACTTCTACTACTACTTTGATTGGAACTGCTCTAAAATATCTAGATAACCTATAGCGTCAGCAAATTTGTGAACACAGGCATTACAGACCTGGCTTTATGTTTGCTTATCTCAAAGGTACCTTATTTTTTTCAATGTTCATTACCTTATCTACTTACAGAAGCTTACTGTGGGAATGTAAAATAAGTGGAAGTACCAAAAATGCAAGTTTATTTCTTTTTTGTATGGTGACAATTCTGATAAGATGTACCAGTATTCTTTCTTGAGTGATAATTGATTTACGTAATACCTGACTTTGGTTACCATACCAATCTTGACTCTTGATATATCAAAAATAAGTTAACTTGTTAGCACTTAAGGTACACCTGTGGCTGATTCATGTCAATGTATGGCAAAACCAATACAGTATTGTAAAGTAGAACAAAGTAAAAATAAAATTTAAAAAATTTTTAAAAAGGTGAACTTCATTAACAGTTGTGCTAAGGGCAAAAAGTGAAGACTGTCTTCAAATTGCATTGGTAAGTATTTACTGAATACTGTGCAAGTTAGTATTCTAGATGTTAAAGGTTAATCTGTGAATAGGAGAGGATCCCTCCTGCCCAAAAGTTATTATATGACAGTGATAGGAAACATATTAAAATATGTAAACAAATTATTTGTCTCTGGGTGGTATAAGAAGAAATAAAACAGAGTAGTGGGATAAATCCCAAAGAAGGGCAGTGCCTAAGAAAGTTCAAACTGCTGCACAATTGCACTCATTTCACATGCTAGCAAGGTATGCTGGCATGCTCAAAGGCCGTCAAGCGAGGCTCCAGCAGTATGTGAACCAGGAACTTCCAGATGTACAAACCAAAATTAGAAAAGGTAGAGGAACCAGAGATCAAATTGCCAACATCCATTGGATCGTACTAAAAGTAAGAGAATCCTAGGAAACATCTCCCACTGCTTCATTGACTATGCTATAGCCTTTAACTGAGTGGATCATAACAAACTATGGAAGATTCTTAGAGATAGGAATACCAGGCCACTTTACCTGCCTCCTGAGAAACCTGTATGCAGGTCAAGAAGCAACAGTTAGAACTGGGCATGGAACAGTGGACTGTTTCAAAATTGGGAAAGGAGTACATCAAGGCTGTATACTGTCACCCTGCTTATTTAACTTATATGCAGAGTACATCATGGGAAATGCTGGGCTGGATAACTCACAAGCTGGAATCAAGATTGCCAGGGGAAATATCAACAAGCTCACATGCAGATGGCCATTATATCTACTACTGTGGGCAAGAATCCCCTAGAGGAAATGGAGGTGCCCTCATAATCAACAAGAGTCCAAAATGCAGTACTTGGATGCAATCTCAAAAACAGCAGAATGACCTAGGTTTGTTTCCAAGGCAAAACATTCAACATCACAGTAATCCAAGTCTATGCCCCAATCACTAATGCCGAAGAAGCTGAAATTTAGTGGTTCTACGATGACCTACATGGAGAAGGCAATGGCACCCCACTGCAATACTCTTGCCTGGAAAATCCCATGGATGGAGGAGACTGGTGGGCTGCTGTCTCTAGGGTGACAGAGTTGGACACGACTGAAGTGACTTAGCAGCAGCAGCATGAAGACCTAGAATACCTTCTAGAACTAATACCACAAGAAGATGTCCTTTCCATCATGGGGGACTGGAATGCAAAAGTAGGAAGTCAAGAGATACCTGGAGTAACAGGCAGGTTTGACTTTGGAGTACAAAATGAAGCAGGGCAAAGGCTAATAGAGTTTTGCCAAGAGAACCACGGGTCATAGCAGTCACCCTCTTCCAACAATGCAAGAGACAACTCCACATATGGACATCACCAGATGGTCAATACTGAAGTCAGAGTAATTATATTCTTTGCAGCCAAAGATGGGGAAGCTCCAGACAGTTGGCAAAAACAAGACTGGGAGCTGACTATGGCTCAGATCATGAACTCCTTATTGCCAAATTCAGATTTAAAGTGAAAAATGTAGAGAAAATCACTAGACCATTCAGGTATGACCTAAATCTAATCCCTTATGATTATACAGTGGAAGTGACAAATAGATTCAAGGGACTAGATCTGATAGAGTACCTGAAGAACTATGAATGGAAGTTCATAACGTTGTACAGCAGGCGGTGATCAAAACTATCCCCAAGAAAAAGAAACAAGGCAAAATGGTTGTCTGAGGAGGCCTTACAAATAGCTGGGAAAAGAACAGAAGTGAAAGGCAAAGGAGAAAAGGAAAGAGAGACCCATTTGAATGCAGAGTTCCAAAGAATAGCAAGGAGAGATAAGAAAGTCTTCTTAAATAACCAATCCAAAGAGAGGAAAACAATAGACTGGGAAAGACGGGAGATATCTTTAAGAGAATTAGAGATACCAAGGGAACATTTCATGCAGAGATGGGCACAGTAAAGGACAGAAATGGTAGGGACCTCAAAGAAGCAGAAGAGATTAAGAAGAGGTGGCAAGAATACACAGAACTGTGCATAAAATGTCTTATTGACCCAGATAACCATGATGGTGTGATCACTCACCTAGACCAGACCTGCAGTGTGAAGTCAAAGGAAGCTTAAGGAAGCATCACTATGAACAAAGCTATAGTGGAGGTGCTGGAATTCCAGCTAAGCTATTTCAGATCCTAAAAGATGATGCTGTGAAAGTGCTTTACTTGGCATGCCAGCAAATTTGGAAAACTCAGCAATGGCCATAGGACTGAAAAAAGTCAGTTTTCATTCCAGTCCCAAAGAAAGGCAGTGCCAAAGTATGTTCAAATTACCACGTAATTGTACTCATGTCACATGCCAATAAGGTAATGCTCAAAATCCTTCAAACTAGACTTCAACAGTACTTGAACCAAGAACTTCTAGGTGTACAAGCTGGATTTAGAGGAACCAGAGATCAAATTGCCAAAATCGTTGTATCATAGGAAAAGCTTGCAAGAGAATTCCAGAAAAACATCTGCTTCATTGGCTATGCTTAAGCCTTTGACTGTGTGAATCACAAGAAATGGGAAGATTCTTAAGAGATGGGAATATCAGACCACTTTACTTGCCTCCTGAGAAATCTGATCAAGAAACAACAGTTAGAACTGGACGTGGAACAACAGACTGGTTCCAAGTTGGGAAAGGAGTACATCAAGGCTGTATATTGTCACCCTGTTTATTTAACTTCTATGCAGAGTGCATCTTGAGGAATGTTGTGTTGGATGACTCACAAGCTGGAATCAAGATTGCCAGGAGAAATATCAATAACCTCTTCTCCAACACCACAGTTCAAAAAATCTATTCTTTGACACTCTGCCTTCTTTATGGTCCAACTCTCACATCCATACATGATTAGGAAAAACTATAGCTTTGAATATGGACCTTTGGTGGCAAAGTAATGTCTCTGCTTTTTAATATGCTGTCTAGGTTGGCAAAACCTTTTCTTCCAAGGAGCAAGCGTCTTTTAATTTCATGACTTCAGTCACTGCAGTGATTTTGGAGCTCAAGAAAATAAAATCTTTTCACTGTTGTTTCCATGTTTTCCTACCTATTTGCCATGAAGTGATGGGACCAGATGCCATGATCTTTGTTTTTTGAATGTTGAGTTTTAAGCCAGCTTTTTCACTCTCCTCTTTTACCTTCCTCAAGAAGCTATTTAGTTCTTCTTTGCTTTCTTTTGTAAGGGTGGTATCATCTGCATATCTGAGATTATTGATATTTCTCCCAGCAGTTTTGGTTTCAGCTTGTGCTTCATCCAGCTTGACATTTTACATGATGTACTCTGCATGTAAGTTAAATAAGCAGGGCGACAATATACATCCTTGATGTACTCCTTTCCCGATTTTGAACCAATCCATTGTTCCATGACTGTTCAAAAATATTCATGCACATGAATAGGGTCAACATTGCAGGAAAGTGTAGATCAAAACAGTAAAATATCACGTCACATCAGAATGGCTTTTGTCAAAAAGAACAGAAATAAATACTGGTAAGGATTTGGACAAAAGGGAACCCTAGGACACTGTTTTGGGGAATGTAAATTGATGCAGCCACTATAGAAAACTGTGGAGGGCTCTCCAAATACAATTAATTTCTAAATATACCCAGCAATTCCACTCCTTTGTATATATTTTTGAAAAAACACTAATAAAATAATAGACATGCACCCCAGTGTTCATGGCAGAATTATTTTCAGTTGCCAAGATATGGAAGCAACCTAAGTGTCCATCAAGCAATGATTGAATTAAAATATGGTATATTCACACACATAAAAATGTGTTTTTTATTAACCATAAAAAATGAATGAAATTTTGTCACCTGTATCAACATGAATGAAATTGGGGGTCAGTATGCTGGGCTTCCCTGGTGGCTCAGACGGTAAAGCATCTGCCTGCAATGCGGGAGACCTGGTTTCGATCCCTGGGTCGGGAAGATGCCCTGGAGAAGGCAATGGCAATCCACTCCAGCACTCTTGCCTGGAAAGTCCCATGGACAGAGGAGCCTGATAGGCTACAGTCCATGGGGTTGCAAAGAGTCAGACACGACTGAGTGACTTCACTCACTCATGCTGTAAAATTAGAGAAAGGCAAACATTGTATGATATCACTTATGTGTAGAAGCTAAAATATACAGCAAACTAGGAACTATAACAAAAGAGGAGATTCAGAGAGCAAATTAGTGGTTACCAGTCAAGAGAGGGAAGCGAGGAGAAGAGAAAGGAATAAACTATTAGGTATAAAATAAGCTACACAGATATATTGTACAGTATGCAGGATATACTATACATTTCATAATAACTATAGATGGAGTATAAACTTTAAAAATTGTGAATCACCATATTGTACACCTATATCATTATGCATCAACCAAACTTCAACTTTGAAAGTATAGGGATTTAGATATAAAGAGGAAGAGAAGCCACTGGGAAATCAGTGGGGAAGGTGGGAAGAGGGTACAGGAGGTGTTCTCACTGTGAGACAGGGAAGTTTTAAGGCAGAGTTCATGGTTCTATAATACCAAATGTGGTGGAGCTTCCCTGGTGGCTCAGTGGCAAAGAATCCGCCTGCCAGTGCAGGAGACAGGTTCAAACCCTGATCCAGGAGGATCTCACATGCCCTGGAACAGCTAAGCACCATAACTGCTGAGCCTGTGCTCTAGAGCCCAGGAACCGCAACTATTGAACCCATGTGGCACAACTGCTGAAGCCCAAATGCCATGGAGCCCCTGATCCACGGCAAGAGACACCACTGCAATGAGAAAGTGCAAACTGCAAAGAGTGGCCCCCGCTTGGCACAACTGAAGAAAAGCCCACATGGCAGCGAAGACCCACACAGCAATAAGTAAATATGAAATTATTTTAAATGCTGCCTAAGGATTCGGATGGAGCGTGGGGAGCCTTCCGTTTGCTTATTCCACTAGTGTTTAGTGCATTTCTAGCACTGCTAGATTCTGGGATACAGTGGTCAACACCTAATTCAAGGCCTAAACTTGAATCCGTCAGAGCTTACAGTCTAGTGGAGATGACCAGTAAACCAGGCCTTATCCTAAAGCACAAGCTATGAGGCTACCTCAGGAGGAAGCTAACCTTTATTGGGGTCAGGAAAAACTACCAGGAGGAAGTGATTAAGCTGAGACTCAGTTTTGACTGCAGTCTCAGATAAATAGCCCAAATAAACAAGGCTCAGCATTTAATCATGTTGGCACTGGAGAGTAAGAAATGGGCTTAGAACAATGTGATTCCATGTGTAACCTTTCTTTCCAAGACCAAGGACAGGTGATATGAGAGCTTTTGAACATCAAAGGGACTTTGAGATGGCTCATATACATGAACACAGCTACAAGGTTACAAGGGAAATTTCTAAAATCTTAGTCATTTCTAAAGAAAATCTTTATACTTCCATGGGAAAGTAAACCTTAAAGTTGATAAAAATGTTCCCTCTGTGGCCTCAGCATCTGAATACAGATGGAGCTGTTTATTTTAAAAATAAATCGCTGGTAATCTCATTAGCAATTCAAAGGGTGGACTTTCAGACTTTCTTCTCCTCTACCCATGGCCCAGGTGCATAACAAAGCTTCAAGTAGTTTATGCTCATAAATTATATTTTGTTTTAAACTAAATTTTTTTGATACAAAAAGAAAATATATATTCAAGTGTTTACCATGTCCATTAATATTCTAAATTAAATTCATATGTTGGCTTGAGAAAAAAAAACATACAAAGTAGCTTTATAGTGAATATTTACCTACTACTGTTGATAATGGCAGCCTGCCTGAGAAAGAAAATTTTTCAGAAAGGGCGGTGGTATCTTGAATTTCCTCTTAAAGTTGGAGGGGGAGGTAGGAGCACTGGAGAAGGGAAAATAATCAGTTATCTGTCAGTAGGGAGAAAGCACATGGGCAGGAGAAAAAAGTCAGCAAGGAACACTGCCCTTTTCTTTCCCTGAAACCACAGAGCCACCTCCCTTCCTCTTCTCACTCCTATGCCCTAGGCTGATAGAAGTTGCACAGGAACCTGGGGAAAAAGGAAGAGCTTGTCCCCTGACACCAACTCCAGAGTCCTGAGAACCACCCAAGGGTCAGAAGGAGATTGGAGCCATCTTTGTTTCTGTTTGGTGGCCGCCGTGCAGGGCAGCATGGGAGCAGAATGTTTCCTTAGTTTGAATAAATTTACCAAAACAGCCGTCCAGCGCCTGCCGGTTTGTACCTCCCACTCTATCAGCCAAGGGCTTTTCCCTCTGGGTGCAGGCTGAGATGCAAAGTGCTCACAGAGGTAAACCTAAAAGATATCTGTCTCATAACCTAGAGGAAATTCTCAGATTCTTTCACTAACATTAGATGATCTTGAAGGCTTTTTTCTGCTTCAGGCTTCTATTCTGTGTGGTTCATTTTTGTATTTTTAGAGTGTGGACTGCGTATTCCCTGGTAAGGAGGATGAGGGCAACGTCCCTTCCCTCTTAGAATGTGACCTAGAAACAACTGCTTTCAGGAAGCCTTCCTAAGGCTTCCTGAAGTTGGCTAAGTCCAACTTCTGCCAGAAGGCAACCTGACTTCAGGGAGCAATAGAGATTCACCTGAGTTTGAATATGTGCTCTGCTACCTAGGCCATGGGAACTAGATGTATCTCCACCTCTCTAAGCTTCAGTGTTTTTCTTCTTAAAAAAAAAAAAAAAAAAAGAATAATCTTTTCTCCATAAGTTGGTTGCTAAGATTAGTATGTAAAGTACCTTGTACAATGTTTGACACATGGAAGATGCTTCATATATTATTTACTTATATGTACTTATGGGTAGAAGTAACATTATACTTTCTGGCAGTATATGAGGCTACAAATTTTCCTACAAGTTGCATAATTGAGAATTCTTCATGGAATTTCCCTGTGATGTTTTCTGCATTGTGGTGCCATTTTTTGCCAATGCTTTATGAAACATTTGGTCTTTGAAAGTTGCAGCAGTACTTTCAGATACGTGTATGTTTTATGGGATGTCAGTCATTTGAAGATGTGGAGACTTTAATGTACTTGGTTTCTTTGTTAAGACTTTGCAGGATTCTTCCATGTGACTCTGATGAGGGAAAGTCTCGGTATGTCTTGGCTTTTTTCTGGCTAGGTTGGAATGCCTAATTAAATTTGAAGTGCTGCCAATGTGCTCCTTGGAAACTTGTTTAGGTTGTCTTTGAAATGAGGGAGAGTTGTTTCCCTTATTTCATAAGATTCAAAGAGAAAAATTAAAATTTAATAAAGTTATAGTCTTATGTTAGTTTGGATTCTGAGAAATAGACACCAAGACGTAATTAGGCAAGGGATTATTTGAGTAATAGCCTGTGAGAGAAAACAGGGAAAGATTCAGAGTTGGCCAGGACAGCTGTGACACCATGATGTAGGTCTGACCACTGTGGCGGAGAGAGGGAAGGAAGGATCTTAGGTTGCACTGCGGTTCTAAGAAAAGTTTAGTGAGGACAATGAATCCCCCAGTCCAAAGTGCCCTGCAGAGAAGTCCACAGCTGTGCTTACTGATCTGCCTTAGAACCCCTACTATGCTCGGTCAGGAGGGACCAGCGTGTGGGAAGAGTGGCCCTGGCAGTTAATGTTTCCCCAAGTGTGAGAGTCACAACACAATTGAAAAGGGACAGACATTGCTGTGTTGTGACATGCTTGACAATATTCTAAAAGCACTTTCAATTGTGGACTGAGGCTCAGGTAGGGATCAGGCCTTGGTCCTATTCTCCCAGCTCTGCCAGGTGTCCAGTGCTAGAATCCCAGGCATTAGCCATCCTTCACATGCCTCTCCCACATTCTCAACTCTGTCTAATCAGTCACTGATTTCTGCTGATTTTACTCCATGAATCAATGATTCCCATCTTGTGGCTGTGCATTAGAATTATCCAGGGAGCTCTTAAAAATTCCAAAGTCCAGGCCACATCCCAGACCAATGAAATCATAAGCTTTTTCTGAAGCTCCCCCAAAGACTCCAATATGAAGAAAAGTTTGGAAACCACTGTCTTCAATATTTTTCAAGTCTGACGTCTCTTATCCCTTCTCCCAGTCATTTCTCAAGTGGATGATTGCACCCACCAGTTTCCTATCTGGTCACAGTGCTTGTAATCTTATCCCCTCCTGTTCATCTTATCCTCAGTGACTGTTGACCTCTCAGAAATGCAAATCTGACCGTGTCATAGGTCTGCTGCTAGCTCTCCCATGGCCCTCCATACCTCCAGCATTGCCTTGAACTCCGCCCGACTCTCACCATCACCACTGCCTTTATAGTGTTCATTGGATGAGACATGTCCTTCAGTAAACAGTGTACATGGTGATTTGCAACTTATTTGGACATGTTACCCCTGGAAGAAGAGTGTCAGAGTATTAGAAAGGCACTCCACGTGGGCAATTTGGGGAATACTTTCACCCTGCCACTGCTTTTTCTCCCTGTCCTCTTCCCACTTGACTTCTAAAGTCAAGTGGGCCTTAGGAAGCATTGCTGTCAATAAAACTAGTGGAGGTGATGGAATGCCAGCTGAGCTATTTAAAATCCTAAAAGATGATGCTGTTAAAGTGTTGCACTCAATACGTCAGCAAATTTGGGAAACACAACAGTGGCCACAAGACTGAAAAAAGTCAGTTTTCATTCCCATCCTAAAGAAGGGCAGTGCTCAAGAATGTTCAGACTACCAGACAATTGTGCTCATTTCCCATGCTAGTAAGGTAATGGTCAAAACCCTTCAAGCATCTTCAGCAGTACTTGAATCAAAAACCTCCAAATGGTTTCAGATTGTGGTACTAGAGAAGTCTCTTGACAGTGCCTTGGACAGCAAGGAAATCAAACCAGTCAATCCTAAAGGAAATCAACCCTGAATACCTTTTGGAAGGACTAATGCTAAAGCTGAAGCTCCAATACTTTGGCCACCTGATGCAAAGAGCCAACCCAGTAGAAAATCTTTCCCCCATGCTGGGAAAGATTGAGGACAGGAGGAGAAGGGGACAACAGAGGAAGATATGGTTGGATAGCATCACCAACTCAATGGACATGAACTCGGGCAAACTCCAGGAGACAGTGAGGGGCAGGGAAGCCTGATCTGCTGCAGTTCATGGGGTTGCAAAGAGTTGGACATGACTTAGCAACTAAACAACAAGAACAACCCCTTCTGCCATCCTGATGTGTGTTTTCCATCCAAGAGGTTTAACCCTTAATACAGACTACAGGACTAACTTTTCATCTCGCCTGTCTCCCTAATCTCATCTCTCACCTTCATACTTTTACTCCTTATACTCCCAACTTCTGAAAGTTCCCAGTATAAACCATGTTATTCCCATCTTTTATGCCTTTGCTTATTTCATCACCCCCACCTTTTTTTTTTTTAAGAATGCCTCACCTTTTACTTTCCCCTGCAATGCTGTCCCTTAAACTGACTTCAAGTTTTGAAAGCAGCCCCATTAAATCTCAACTCTGGGGTTATAGCAGCAAAGCCTCCCTTGAACCCCAATTTGGCTGAGTCGGGACTCTTCCTTCATCATCCATGACCCTGTGTGCTTATCTCAATCTTGCAATGTTTTGTTGTCATTAGATGTTTGAAGGGGTCTCAATTCACCATTCTGTATGTTTTCTAGATTTAAAATTCTTAAAATACTTTGGTGTCATTTACTTAGATTGAACCCAAGTCATTCAGAATAGGGCATTATAATTAACAGAAATTAGAATCATGAAATATCAATATTGAGAGACTTTTACAGAATATTAAAGAGCAGAGACATTACTTTGCCAACAAAGGTCCATCTAGTAAAGGCTATGGTTTTTCCAGTGGTCATGCAGGGAGGTGAGAGTTGGACTATAAAGAAAGCTGAGCTTTTGAACTGTGGTGTTGGAGAAGACTCTTGAGAGAACCTTGGACTGCAAGGAGAACCAACCAGTCCATCCTAAAGTGGATCAGTCCTGAGTGTTCATTGGAAGGGCTGATGCTGAAGCTGAAACTCCAATACTTTGGCCACCTGATGCAAAGAGCTGACTCATTTGAAAAGACCCTGATGCTGGGAAAGATTGAAGGCAGGAGGAGAAGAGGATGACAGAGGATGAGATGGTTAGATGGCATCACTGACTCAATGGACATGAGTTTGGGTAAACTCTGGGAGTTGGTTATGGACAGGGAGGTCTGGCGTGCTGCAGTCCATGGGGTTGCAAAGAATTGGACACAACTGAGTGAACTGAACTGACTGAAAGGTAATTTTATTCAATCACAGAATTTTATTGTTGTTTTACAAGTGAACTTGAGGAAAGTGCAGTGTATCCAGATGGAAATATCCCAGCATGGAAATACAAAATTACAGCACATGCTGGAAAAAGATAGATGAGAGAAGGATGGATAAATGCTCCAAGGGAAAAAGTGTAGAAAGAAAAAGGATAGATAACCCATTACTAGACAACATTGGGCTTCCCAGGTAGTTGGTGCTAGTGGTAAAGAACCCATCTGCAAATGCAGGAGACATGAGAGATGTGGGTTTGATCCCTTAGTTGGGAAAATCCCCTGGAGAAGGAAATGGCAACCCACTTCAATATTCTTATCTGGAGAATCTCACAGACAGAGGATCTAGAGGGATACAGTTCATAGGGTTGCAAACAATCTGATGCTACTGAAGTGACTATTTAATAGCTTCAGTCTTCAGGAAACATGAAGTGGTTAAGAGATGCCAGATCAGGAGACACAAGGTTTGCAGAAGGAGTGTTATAAAAATCAGAGTCAGGAGTGTTTTAAGAAGCAAGGAGTGACTGTGGGGCCAGTTCTCCAGGAAGGCTCAGACTATAGTGGTCCAGGGATGCTCCTGTGAGCTCAGGTGGCACACCTGCTCCTGGGAAGCAGCATCCCAGGAAGAATCAGATTGGACACATTTATGGAGACCCCAATCCCTCCAGCCAGAACTTAAACCCATGTATTTCTTAACATTTTTACACGACTCAGAAACTTTTGATAATCTGATGAATCCATCAGATCTGATGAGTCCTCAGAAAAATGCCCACAGGCACACACAGTTTTATATACAACTTCTCCTAATCCACTCTACCACCCCCTACATGCATCCCCACTCAAGTGTATACATGAATTCCCAAATAAGCATGCATAGTTCCACTGTCAGTTGCCACAGCTTGCCCAGGCAGTGAGGACAGGTGATATACTTGAGGACTAAGAGTTATTCCTCCCCTTACTCATATCTTAGCTGGTCTAAGATTTCTAGTAGAAATATTCTACTTTACCCAACTTAGGAGCAGTAGGTTGAGTAGAAGTATTCCTTGGTGCTTTTAATTTGCCCATTCTAAACAACTGAATATTTTCTGGATTCCTGTCTGTTGACTAACCAAGTCACTAATTCAGGCCAGCTAGCCACTGTGCTGCTCTGTGCCTTGGCTTCTGAAAGTCCTCTTGTAGAGTTTTAACCAGCAAGCATGACTTAACCTCATTTCTACCTGTCTGGCTTCTGACTTCTGCCTCTTTTAAATGATTTACCCTCAGGTGTTCTTGCCTGGAGAATCCCACGGACAGAGGGGCCTGGTGGGGCTGCCGTCTATGGGGTTGCAAAGAGTCGGACACGACTAAGCAACTAACACACACACACACACATTCCTTTTTCAAATTAATGAATTTAGGAAAGCAATGAAAACATTTCCGCTTTCAGAAATAGAAACATGGCTGTTAAAATTTTATGAGAAAAGGGAGCAGTGTTAAAAGTCAATTTTTGTCAATCTCAGCCCAAAAGAAGAGCAGCAATATGAAAACTTCAAAAAATACTAGAGAATTAAAAAACATACTGTATTTGTAATTTATAAAGTTATTTTTGTACCTATTTTTCTGATTTTCTTTGGCTCACCATGAAAAGGTGTTTGCACTGACTCTATGGAGAATGGATGAGGCACATTGGGAAATGGACTTGGGTTGTAGAATGTACTTTGGTTAATCCATATGTGTCATTAGCAATTGATGTTTAATATCTCTTCAGGAGAGAATTTTAGAGTTTGATAAATAATGGAGATTTCTTAAAGTATAACATCAGCTTTGGGTAGAAAAAACTAAAGATAGTGTGAAAAAATTAGTCTAAAAATGATTTTAATCATTTGCATATTTGATTTTTAAAGAGGTATGAGTCTAGGTAAATAATTAAAAATGCTGCCCCCACAGCACAACAGAATTTTTAGGATGATGGGCCTGGTCTGTATAGTACTATGGTATTAGATAATATCACTATATACATTTTTCAAAACTCATAGAATTATACACCACAGGAAAAATTTTTACTGCATGCAATAAAAACACAAAAACTCAGAATACCAGGGGAATCCAGGATGGAATGCAGACTGTGACAAATGAATCTAACTATGTTACAAATACAGGCCAGAGTCTCTCTGAAGTGGAAGGAAAGAAAGGAGTTGGCCTAAATAACTGTAAAACAGTGTTTTGCATAGATCATGTAAGGATGAAGACAAAAAGAACGGTACAAAAACACTAGTAAAATTTTCTTCTCTTGAGGGTAGAGTTTGGCAATTCTGACACTTTACATATTTGCCAGGGTTAGACCAGTAATTGTAGATAATGGGAGCCAGGTGCCAGGTTTTGTTTTATTTTTTAAAGAGAAAGAAATAGAGAAGGAAATGATAAGTAAGTGGGAGAAGGTGAGAATTAGAGTTTACTATACAAATAGGTGTAAGTATAAATCTAGATAGGGGTGTTTGCACTGGTTAGTACAGTAGATGTGATTCCCAGCCCTGTTCCTTGAGAGGGCTAAGAAGCACTGGCACCCAGTAGCAACAAACACACCCGTCTTGGTTTCTAAATACCATTTAACAATTTTAAAAAGCCAGAATTCCTTGGAGAAATGCCTGTTTGATTCTAGGGCTAGGGCAAGAAACATACTAGAGAAGCCTGGAACACCACATAGTATTAGAAAGTAAAAGGGTGAGGAAGGGACGAGAGCATGTCAAAAGGACACAGGGGCCAACCTTCAAGAGCTGCTGATGGCCAAAACCGGAACAATGTGAGTGACAAAGTAAATGAAAACAACATTGAATTATAATCTAGAGAAGACGATGGCACCCTACTCCAGTACTCCTGCCTGGAAAATCCCATGGATGGAGGAGCCTGGTAGGCTGCAGTCCATGGGGTCGCTGAGGGTCGGACACGACTGAGCGACTTCACTTTCACTTTTCACTTTCCTGCATTGGAGAAGGAAATGGCAACCCACTCCAGTGTTCTTGCCTGGAGAATCCCAGGGACAGGGGAGCCTGCTGGGCTGCCGTCTATGGGGTCGCACAGAGTCAGACACGACTGAAGTGACTTAACAGTAGCAGTAGCATAATCTAGAGAATAAAGTAAGTATCCAGGGATCCATATACATAACAGATTACTAAGTAAATAAATGTGCAGGGTGGAGAAATCTTCCTATGAAAAAATTCCAGTTACAAATAAATATTAACAGACATAAAGGGGAAATCAACAGTAACACAATAGTAACATTCCATTTATACCAATGGACGGATGATCATCCAGACAGAAAATCAAGAGACTCTGGCCTTACATGATGCACTAGATCAGGTAACCTTAATTGATATATAATAGAACATTCTATCCCAGAGCAGCAGAATAAATATTATCAAGTGCATATGAAACATTCTCCAGGAAAGAACACAAGCTAGGCCACAAAACAGACCTCCATAAATGTACAAAAACTGAAATCATACCAAGCATCATTTCTAACCTGCAATGCTATGAGACAAAAAATAAACTACAAGAAAATAACTGCAAGAAACACCAACACATGAAGGCTAAACAATATGCTACTAAACAACTAATGGATCACTGAAGAAATCAAAGAAGAAATTTAAAAAATGCCTAGAGACAAGTGAAAACAAAAACATGATGATCCAAAACATATCGCAACAAAAGCAGTCCTAAGAGGGAAGATTTGGAGAAGGCAATGGCACCCCACTCCAGTACTCTTGCCTGGAAAATCCCATGGACGGAGGAGCCTGGTGTGCTGCAGTCCATGGGATCACTGAGGGTCGGACACGACTGAGTGACTTCACTTTCACTTTTCACTTTCATGAATTGGAGAAGGAAATGGCAACCCACTCCAGTGTTCTTGCCTGGAGCATCCCAGGGACAGGGGAGTCTGGTGGGCTGCCATCTATGGGGTCGCACAGAGTCAGACACGACTGAAGCAACTTAGCAGCAGCAGCAAGAGGGAAGATTAGCTCGGGAAACAAGAAAATCTCAAACAACCTGATCTTACAGCTAAAGAAACTGAAGAAAGATAACCAAACAAAATCTGAAGTTAGTAGATGGAAAGAAATCATGACAATAAGAGCAGAAATAAATGAAATAGAGGCTAAAAATACACAGAAAAGATCAACGAAACTAAAAGCCAATTCTTTGAAAAGATAAAGAAAATTGATAAATATTTGCCAGAATCAAGAAAAGGGGAGGGCCCAAATCAATGAAATCAGAAATGAAAAAGAAGTTACAACAAATACCAAAGAAATACAATGGATCAGAAGACAATATTATGAACAACTATAAGCCAATAAAATGGACAACCTAGAAGAGATTGACAAGTTCTTCAAAAGGTACAATATCCCAAGACTGTACCAGAAAGAAATAGAAAATATGAATAAACCAATTGCCAGTAATGAAACTGAATCAGTACTTTAAAAACTCCCAACAAATAAAAGTCCAGGACCAGATTCACAGGTGAATTCTACCATACATTTAGAAAAGAGTTAAAACCTATCCTTCTCACACTATTCCAAAAAACTACAGAGGAAGAAACACTTCTGAACTCATTCTATGACATCTGTATCCCACTGATACAAAAAAAGAGAGAAAATTATAGGCCAGGATAACTGATGAATGTATATGCTGAGATCCTTAAAATATTAGCAAACCAAATCAAACAATACATTAAGAGCTCATACACTGTGACTGAGTAGGATTTATCCCAGGGATCCAAGGATTTTTCAGTGTCTGCAAATAAATTAATATGATACACCACATTAACAAGTTGAAGAATACAACCCATATGATCATTTCAATAGATGCAAAAATCTGGAAAAAAAAATCAACATCTGTTTGTGATAAAAATTCCAGAAAGTGGGCATAGAAGGAATACACCTCAACATAATAAAAGCCATATATGAGGAACTCACAACTAACATCATACTCAATATTGAAATACCAAGAATGTTCCCTCTGAGATCAGCAACAAGACAAAGATGCCACTCACCACTTTTTCAACATATTTTTGGAAGTCCTAGTTACAGCAATCAGATAAGTGAAAGAAATAAAAGGAATCCAAATTGGAAAGAGAGTAACACCGCCCTTTTTGTAGAAGGCAGATACTACACTTAGAAATTCCTAAGAGGTCAGCAGAAAACTGTTAGGACTCAATTAATTCAGTAAAATTTATAGGATATAAAATTAATACACAGAAATGTGTTGTATTTCTACACATTAACAAAAATCTCTCAGAGAAATTAAGGAAACAGTCCTATTTACCATTATATCAAAATAAATAAAATACCTAGGAACAAGCCTACCTAAGAAGGTAAAAGTCCTATCCTCAGAAAACTGTAAGATACTGATGAAGGAAACTGAAGATGACAGAAACACATGGAAAGCTATCCCACGTTCTTAGATTACAAGAACTGATATTGTCAAAGTAACCATCCTACCCAAGGAAATCTACATATTCAATAGAATCCTTATCAAAATACTAATGGCATTTTTCACAGAAACAGAACAAATAATTTTAAAATTTGTATGGTAACACATAAAGCCCTAAACAGCTGAGTCAATCTTGAGAAAGAAGAGCAGAGCTGTAAGAATCAAGTTCCCTGATTTCAAACTATGCTACAAAGCTATAGTAATCAAAACAGTGTGGCACTGGCACAAAAACAGACACATATTAATAGATCAACAGAACAGAATAGAGAGCCTGGAAATAAACCCACAAACTTATAGTTCAGTTAATCTATGACAAAGGAGGTAACAATACACAATGGAGAAAACACAGTCTCTTCAATGAGAGGTGCTGGAAAAACTGGACAGTTACATGTAAAAGAATGAAATTAAAACATTCTCTAACACTATATACAAAAATAAACTCAAAATGGATTAAAGACCTAAGTGTAAGACTAGAAATATAAAACTCATAGGGAAAAACATAGGCAGGACACTCTTTCACATAAGTTGTAGCAATATTTTTGGATCCATATCCTGAAACAAAGGAAATAAAAGCTAAAATAAACAAATGGGACCTAACTTACAAACTTTTGCACAACAATAATCACCAAATGAAAACACAACCAATGAAGAAAATATTTGCAACTGATATGACAAATAAGGGGGTTAATATCCAAAATATGTAAATAGTCCATACAACTAAAAAAAAAAAACAACAACAACAAATGATCAAAACATGGGCAAAAGAAATGAATAAACATTTTTCCAAAGAGGACATACAGATAGCCAACAGGAACATGAAAAGATGCTCAACACTAGTCATCATCAGGGAAATGCAAATTAAAACCACAATGGTATGTTACCTCACACCTGTCCGAATAGCTATCCTCAAAAGAACACAAATAACAAATGTTGGTGACGATGTTGAGAAAGGAGAACCCTCATACACTGTTGGTGGGAATGTAAACTGATGTAGCAACTGTGGAAAGCAGTACAGAGATCTCTCAAAAACTTAAAATAGGACTTCCATAATACCCAACAATTCCATTCTTGGGTATATATCTGAAGCAAGCAAAAATACTAATTAAAAAGATATATGCAGCCCAGTATTCACAACAGCATTATTTGTAATTGCCAAGATATGGAAGCAACCTAAGTGTCCATGGAAGGATTTGGAGAGCATTATGCCTAGTTAAATAAGTCAGACAGAGAAAGACAAATACTGTATGGTATCATTTACATGTGGAATCTAAAAATTACAACAAACTAATGAATATAACAAAAAAGAAGCAGACTCACATATAGAGAACAAATTATTGTTTACCAGTGAGGAGAGGGACGTGGAAGGGGCATTTTAAGGGGAGGGGAGTAAGAGGTGCAAACTATTATGTATAAAATGAGCTGTGTGCTGTGCTTAGTTGCTCAGTCATGTCTGACTCTTTGCAACCACATGGACTGTAGTCTACCAGGCCCCATGTCCATGGGGAATTCTCCAGGCAAGAATATTGGAGTGGGTTGCCATGCCCTCCTCTGGAGTATCTTTCCAACCCAGGAATCAAACCCAGGTCCTTTGTATTGCAGGAGGATTTTTACCATCTGAGCCACTAGTGAAAGTGAAAGTTGCTCAGTCATGTCCAACTCTTTGCGACCCCATGGACTATAGAGTCCATGGAATTCTCCAGACCAGAATACTGGAGTGGGTAGCTGTTTGTTTTTCCATGAGCCACCAGGGAAGCCCATAAAATAAGCTACAAGGACACAACATGGGACAACAAGGGAAATATATCATATTAGCTGCATCTGGGTTTTACAAAGATATAACATGGGACAACACGGGAAATATATCATATTAGCTGCATCTGGGTTTTACTATAATCGCTTGTTTATAATTATTTATAATAACTAGAAATGGAATATAACCTTTAAAAATTATGAATCACTATACTGCACACCTATAACTCATTTATCAAATATACTTCAATTTTAAAAAGTGGCTCAGCAAGTAAAGAATCTGCATGCAATGCAAGAGATGCAGGAGGCAGGGATTCAACCCCTGGATCAGAAAGATACCCTGAGGGAAGGAAAAATGGCAACCCACTCTAGTGTTCTCACCTGAAAAATCCCATGGACGGGGGGAACCTGGTGGACTACAGTCCAAAGGGTTGCAAAGTGTTCGACACAACTGATCACACATGCACAGAAAAAGAATGCCAGTTAATAAATGTAGAAGGAATGAGGGAAACAGAAAATCCCATTAGAACACCACAGTAGCAATTGCCACAAGCAAGATCCACTACTGAGTGCTAATGTCAGCAATGAACGTTTATGAGAAACAGGATATTTGCGTAGTTTTACACTGCTGCTGCTGCTGCTAAGTTGCTTCAGGTTGCGTCCGACTCTGTGCCCCAGAGTACATGTTCCATAGACGGCAGCCCACCGGGCTCCCCGACCCTGGGGTTCTCCAGGCAAGAACACTGGAGTGGGTTGCCATTTCCTTCTCCAGTGCGTGAAAGTGAAAAGTGAAAGTGAAGTTGCTCAGTCATATCTGACTCTTAGCAGCCCCATGGACTGCAGCCTACTAGGCTCCTCCATCCATGGGATTTTTTAGGCAAGAGTACTGGAGTGGGGGGCCATCACCTTCTATCTCCCCATAAAGCATCATTCATTACTGTAGTAGTCATAAATATTTTAATACTCTTCCCTCCAGAAGGTAGAGTTTAATTCCTCTCCCACTGAGTGTGGGCAGGAGTTGACATCTCACTTTTGAGGAAGAGAATATAAAGACATCTGACTGCACCTTAATCAAGTGATCAAGGTTAATATCACCAGTAATGACATAAATTGACATCATAGACTCCTTGATAATTATATAACTAGACAACTGGAAGGGCACTTCATCTCTATGGCATTTCCCCTCACATCGGGTAACTACAGTCTACTCATGAGAAAACGTTGGACAGACCTTCATAGAGGGACATGAAAAAAAAACCTGACCACTTCTCAAAAACCTGACCACTTCTCAAAACAGTCGAAGTTATAAAACACAAGGAAAGACAGAGGAACCTAAACACAATTGCAGTATCTTGGATTAGATCTTGGAACAAAAATCTGAATAAAATCTATAGCTGAGTTCCTGAGTTCATGGTATTGTACCATGGTATTGTACTGAGCACGGCCCCATCAGAACATCAGAACAAGACCCGGTTTCCCCCTCAGTCAGTCTCTCCTATCAGGAAGCTTCCATAAGCCTCTTATCCTTCTCCATCAGAGGGCAGACAGACGGGAAACCACAATCACAGAAAACTATCCAAACTAATCACATGGACCACAGCCTTGTCTAACTCAATGAAACTATGAGCCATGCCATGTAGGGCCAGGCAAGATGTATGGGTCATGTTGGAGAGTTCTGACGAAATGTGGTCCACTGGAGGGAATGGCAAACCATTTCAGTATTTTTGCCTTGAGAAGCCCATGAACACTATGAAAGGCAAAAAGGAAGGACACTGAAAGATGAACTCCCCAGGGCAGTAGGTGCCCAATAAGCTACTGGAGATCAGTGGAGAAATAACCCCAAAAAGAATGAAGAAACGGAGCCAAAGCAAAAACAACACCCAGTTGTGGATGAGACTGGTGATGGAAGCAAGGTCTGATGCTATAAAGAGGAATATTGCATAGGAATGTTAGATCCATGAATCAAGGCAACTTGGAAGTGGTCAAATAGGAGATGGCAAGAGTGTATGTCTACATTTTAGGAATCAGTGAACTAAAATGGACTGGAATGGGTGAATTTAACTCAGATGACCATTATATCTACTACTGTGGGCAAGAATCCCTTAGAAGAAATGGAGTAGCCCTCATAGTGAACAAGGGGCTTCCCTTGTGGTTCAGCTGGTAAAGAATCCGCCTGCAATGTGGGAGATCTGGGTTTGATCCCTGGGGTTGGGAAGATCACCTGGAGAAGGGAAGGCTACGCACTACAGTATTCTGGCCTGGAGAATTCCATGGACTGTATAGTCCATGGGGTCACAGAGAGTTGGACACAACTGAGCAACTTTCACTTTCACGGTCAACAAGATTCTGAAATGCAGTACTAGGATGCAATATCAAAAATGACAGAATGATCTCTGTTCATTTTCAATTCAAACCATTCAATATCATGGTAATCCAAGGCTATGTATGCCCTGACAAGTAATGCTGAAGAAGCTGACATGGAATGGTTCTATGAAGACCTACAAGACCTTCTAGAATTAACACCCAAAAAAGATGTCCTTTCATTATAGGGGACTTGAATGTAAAAGTAGGAAGTAAAGATAACACCTGGAGTAACAGGCCAATTTGGCCTTGGAATACAGAACGAAGCAGAGCAAAGGCTAATAGAGTTTTTCTAAGAGAACGCACTGGTCTTAGCAAACATCCTCATCCAACAGCAGCACAAGAGAAGACTCTACACATGGACATCACCAGATGGTCAACACCAAAATCGGACTGATTATATTTGCTGCCAAAGATTGAGAAGCTCTATACAGTCAGCAAAAATAAGACCGAGAG
Organism: Nanger dama; assembly: GCA_917880005.1. Classification (NCBI taxonomy): domain Eukaryota; kingdom Metazoa; phylum Chordata; class Mammalia; order Artiodactyla; family Bovidae; genus Nanger; species Nanger dama. The sequence continues at coordinate 20,594,198 of CAKJTW010000030.1, forward strand.
CTGACCGTGGCTCAGATCATGAACTCCTTATTGCCAAATTCAGACTGAAATTGGAAAAAGTAGGGAAAACCACTAGACCATTCAGGTATGACCTCAATCAAATCCCTTGTGATTATACAGAGGAAGTGAGAGATAAATTTAAGGCCCTAGATTTGATAGAGTGCCTGATTGTACAGGAGACAGGGATCAAGACCATCCCCAAGAAAAAGAAATGCAAAAAACCAAAATGGCTGTCTGAAGAGGCCTTACAAATGGCTTTGAGAAGAAGAGAAGCAAAAAGCAAAGGAGAAAAGGAAGATATACCCATTTGAATAAGAATATACCCATTTGGTGCTCGCTTCGCAGCACATATACTAAAATTGGAACAATACAGAGAAGATTAGCACGGCCCCTGCGCAAGGATGACACGCAAATTCGTGAAGCGTTCCATATTTCTACCTAGATGTCCATCAGCAGATGAATGGATAAGAGAGCTGTGATACATATACACAATGGAGTATTACTCAGCTCTTAAAAAGAATAAATTTGAATCAGTTCTAATGAGATGGATGAAACTGGAGCCGATTATACAGAGTGAAGTAAGCCAGAAAGAAAAATACCAATACAGTATACTGACACATATATATGAAATTTAGAAAGATAGTAATGATGACCCTGTATGTGAGACAACAAAAGAGACAGAGAGGTATAGAACAGACTTTTGGCCTCTGAGGGAGAGGGAGAGAGTGGGATGATTTGGGAGAATGGCATTGAAACATGTATACTATCATGTAAGAAATGAAGCACCAGTCTATGCTCAATACAGGATACAGGATTCTTGGGGCTGGTGCACAGGATGATCCAGAGAGATGATATGGGGTGGGAAGTGGGAGGGGCTTCAGCATTGGGAGAACGTGTACACCTGTGGCTGATTCATGTCAATGAATGGCAAAACCAATTCAATATTGTAACGTAGAATAAAGTAAAAATAAAATTAAAAAAGAATATACCCATTTGAATTTGAATAAGAAAGCCTTCCTCAGTGATCAATGCAAAGAAATAGAGGAAAACAATAGAATGGGAAAGACTAGAGGTCTCTTCAAGAAAATTAGAGATACCAAGGGAACATTTCATGGAAAGATGGGCTCAATAAAGGACAGAAATGGTATGAACCTAATAGAAGCAGAAGATATTAAGAAGAAGTGGCAAGAATATACAGAAGAACTGTACAAAAATATCTTCATGACCAACATAATCACGATGGTGTGATTACTCACCTAGAGCCAGACATCCTGGAATGTGAAGTCAAGTGGGCCTTAGGAAGCATCACTACGAACAAAGCTAGTGGAGTTGATGGAATTCCAGTTGAGCTATTTCAAATCCTAAAAGATGATGCTGTGAAAATGCTGCACTCAATATGCCAGCAAATCTGGAAAAACTCAGCAGTGTCCACAGGATTAGAAAAGGTCAGTTTTCATTCCAGTCTCAAAGATCACACAATTGCACTCATCTCCCACGCTAGTAAAGTAATGCTCAAAATTCTCCAAGCCAGGCTTCAGCAGTACGTGAACCGTGAACTTCCTGATGTTCAAGCTGGTTTTAGAAAAGGTAGATGAACCAGAGATCAAATTGCCAACATCCACTGGATCATCAAAAAAGCAAGAAGTTTCCAGAAAAACATCTATTTCTGCTTTATTGACTATGCCAAAGCCTTTGACTGTGCGGATCACAATAAACTGTGGAAAATTCTGAAAGAGATGGGAATTCCAGACCACCTGACCTGCCTCTTAAGAAATCTGTATGCAGGTCAGGAAGCAACAGTTAGAACTGGACATGGAACAACAGACTGGTTCCAAATAGGAAAAGGAGTGTGTTAAGGCTAGGTATTGTCACCATGCTTATTTAACTTATATGCAGAGTACATCATGAGAAACACTGGGCTGGAAGAAGCACAAGCTGGAATTAAGATTGCCAGGAGAAATATCAATAACTTCAGACATGCAGATGAGACCACCCTTATGACAGAAAGTGAAGAAGAACTAAAGAGCCTCTTTAGTTCTGAGTGTTCATTGGAAGGACTGATGTTGAGGCTGAAACTCCAATATTTTGGCCACCTGATGAGAAGAGCTGACTCATTGGAAAAGACCCTGTGCTGGGGACAATTGAGGGAGGGAGAAGAAGGGGACAACAGGGGATGAGATTGTTGGATGGCACCGCCTACTCAATGGACATGAGTTTGAGTAAACTCCAGGAGTTGATGATGGACAGGGAGGCCTGGCGTGTCGCAGTCCGTGGAGTCGCAAAGAGTAGGACATCACTGTGCGACTGAACTGGATTAGATCTTGGAACAAAATCTGAACAACATCTATAGCTGATTTCCTGAGTTCATGGTATTGTACCAAGGTTAATATTTTAGTTTTGGTAAATGTACCATGGTTATATAAATGTTTAAAATAGTTGGATAAATCTCTGATAATATCTAAGGAAAAGATGGGTGAAGCGTATAGAGAAAAGCTCACCTGAAATTGTTTTAACATAAAAAGTTAAAATGTATGTGGCCTCTGAAACTCATAAATTCAGAGCTTTTGAAATTTTTGGTTTATTCTATAAATATTGTATTGTTATTTTAAATTTTAACATAGTAGCTTGTCATTTGGTAGGAGAACATTTAAACATAGTTATAAATACCTGGGCCAGAGGAACTTGGTGGGCTACACAGTCCATGGGGTTGCAAAGAGTCAGACACAACTGAGCACACACACATATATACCTGTAATTTATATAAAATAAGGGCTTTACTCTATTTGTATGTCAAAGAGAACTAAGATCAAATTGAATAATGATCAAGGTTAAGAAATCAGTTTTTAAGTGCACATGGATGGTTGCATTTCATTCAGCATAACGCTTTCGCTGAGCTGAGAAGAACTTGTTTTTGGAATATTTCCAACAGAATATCATCCACAGAGAAAAAATGCATAATTTCAGATTAAAGACACGAAAGGGCACTGTAATTTCATGGTGTCATTAGGAGAAAAAAGTCCATTTTTTATATTATAGTATCTTCTATTATCAGGAAACTCAATTGTTTTTTTAAATTAACCCATTTCTAATACTTAAATATACAATATTTAATTGTATATTGAAACAATATAGTGCGTCTATAGACTATTAAAAATATCCAGATTTAAATTGGAGTGGGCAATGCCAGAATTTACAAATTGGTGGCCCAAGAGATGGGAATACCATACCACCTAACCTGCCTCTCGAGAACTCTGTATGCAGGTCAGGAAGCAACAGTTAGAACTGGACATAGAACAATAGACTGGTTCCAACAGGAAAAGGAGTATGTCAAGGCTGTATATTGTCACCTTGCTTATTTGACTTCTATGCAGAGTACATCATGAGAAACGCTGGACTGGAAGAAACACAAGCTGGAATCAAGATTGCCGGGAGAAATATCAATAACCTCAGATATGCAGATGACACCATCCTTGTGGCAGAAAGTGAAGAGGAACTAAAAAGCCTCTTGATGAAAGTGAAAGAGGAGAGTGAAAAAGTTGGGTTAAAGCTCAGCATTCATAAAACGAAGATCATGGCATCCAGTCCCATCACTTCATGGGAAATAGATGGGGAAACAGTGTCAGACTTTATATTTTGGGCTCCAAAATCACTGCAGATGGTGACTGCAGCCATGAAATTAAAAGATGCATAGTCCTTGGAAGAAAAGTTATGACCAACCTAGATAGCATATTCAAAAGCAGAGACATTACTTTGCCGACTAAGGTCCGTCTAGTCAAGGCTATGGTTTTTCCTGTGGTTATGTATGGATGTGAGAGACTGTGAAGAAGGCTAAGGGCCAAAGAATTGATGCTTTTGAACTGTGGTGTTGGAGAAGACACTTGAGAGTCCCTTGGACTGCAAGGAGATACAACCAGTCCATTCTGAAGCGGATCAGCCCTGGGATTTCTTTGGAAGGAATGATGCTAGAGCTGAAACTCCAGTACTTTGGCCACCTCATGAGAAGAGCTGACTCACTGGAAAAGACTCTGATGCTGGGAGGGATTGGGGGCAGGAGGAGAAGGGGACGACAGAGGATGAGATGGCTGGATGGCATCACGGACTCGATGGACGTGAGTCTGAGTGAACTCCGGGAGATTGTGATGAACAGGGAGGTATGGCCTGCTGCGATTCATGGGGGTCGCAAAGAGTCGGACACGACTGAGTGACTGAACTGACCTGAACTGAACTGGACTGCATTTAGCCCTGGGGTATGTTTTCATTGGCTGGCACAGTTCAGATTTTTGAATTGGTTGCCAGTATTTAAAATAGTAAGTTTTTATATGAAAGTCTGAGTTTCTATTCTTTTTCAGATAGTAAGATTTGATAGCACCATGAAGACTTTGCAGCATGGCAGCATTCGGCAAGGGCTGAGTCAGATGCCAGTTATGAGGCACGCCACTGTTCCTGGGTCGTTGCTGTGGTTGTATACTGTGCTGTGCTTAGTCACTGAGTCGTGTCCATCTCCTTGTGACCCCACGGACTGTAGCCCACCAGGCTTCTCTGTCCATGGGGATTCTCCAGGCAAGAATACTGGAGTGGGTTGCCATGCCCTCCTCCAGCAGATCTTCCCAACCCAGGGATCGAACCCAGGTCTCCTGCATTGCAGGTGGATTTTTACCATCTGAGCCGCCAGGGAAGCCTGTGGTTGTATACAAGTCTTTCAAAATTGAGATGAAACTCACATGACAAAGTAACCATTTCAAAGTGAACAGTTCAGTTGCTTTTAGTATATTTACAGTGTGCCAAATTCATAATGGTGCAACCACCACCGCTATTTCCAAAATAACTTTTTATCCCCCACATAATATAACTTTTCCAGTTAAGCAGCCACTCCGCATCACTTGCTTCCCCCAGCATCTGCAAATCTGCTTTCTGTCCCCTTGGATTTACCTGTTCTGGACATTTCATATAAATGGAGTCATATCATATATGGCCTTTATGTCTGGCTTTTTCACACAGTATACTTTTTCAAGCTTCCTCAGTGTCACAGCATACAGCAGCACTTCTTTCCTTTTTCTGGCTGAATAATGCAACATTGTGTGAACCTACCAGGTTTTGTTTATCCACTCATATGTTGTTATGGACATTTGCTTGTTTCTAACCTTTTGACTACAATATTATGAGTAATGCTGCCAAGAACATCTGTGTCTAGGGTTTTGTTCGAATGAATATATATATATTTTTATATTTTCTATGACTAGGGTTATTTCAGCCAAAGGTCTTTTAACGCTGCCTGTTGCTTCCCACCCTGGCCTGCTTCACTGATTTGCTTTCTCACATTGGCCCCCACTGACTTCTGCATTTATCTTTTCTGGTCTGTATCCTGGGGCTGGTATATTTATCTCCCCTCCATTCTTACACATTCTTTGCACAAAACTTGAATTTATGAAAACTTTTAATTTTTCTTAAAAACTTGCCTCTACATTGAACTTCTTGGCTTTTTCTTCAATTTTGTTCATTCTCTGATCAATATTAAGGATGAGGGTTTTTATTTTCTTCTTTGACATTAAAAAATTGGGCAGTTCGAGAAAATTTAAAATTGGGCCTAGAGCTTTTCCCCTTTTACAGTAAGCAGTGACTGGATGTATGCATCTGGGTTTAATTATAGTTGGCATCTCTAAACTCTGAAGCAAAATATGCATTGCAGAGATGTCATGTGTTTCTAACAGTGCAAGAGTATAATCACTCCAATGTATAGTTACTCCTCTGACTTTCTTTAACCTCAAGGTCTATGTTACCACCCTCTCTCCTCCCTGCTACTCATGGGAAGGCCTTTTTCCCCCACTTCAATCCCTCCCAGTGCCCCTCTGAATTCCCCTTATTTACCATTTAATGATGTACCCTAAGTAATTTATGGTTGTATCTCACCTCCCTAACTAGATTATAAAGCTCTGTTGAACAGAATCTAGTTTTGTTTATTTTTTATATGCTTCAGTGCAGAGCATATGTAATAAATATTTGAAGTAGTGACTCACGAAGTAAAAAGTCTCTTTAAGCATGGCTAACTTCTCAGTATTAAGTTGAACAAGTTTAAAAGTGTTTAAATTCATTTCAGTGTAGTACTTACCCTTTAGGATTAATAAACAGCAAGTTGAAAAACAGTTTTGTATTATAGGTATGGCAACTAAGTTCCTTTTCACAGGTAAGAGATGTATCAGTATAAGTTGGTGATTCTAAAAATGTGTTGCAAACCATCTCAATGAGAATTGCCTATGCTGCTGCTGCTGCTACGTTGCTTCAGTTGTGTCCAACTCTGTGCGACCCCATAGACGGCAGCCCTTTGGGCTCCGCCTCCGCTGTCCCTGGGATTCTGCAGGCAAGAACACTGGAGTGGGTTGCCATTTCCTTCTCCAGTGCATGAAAGTGAAAAGTGAAAGTGAAGTCACTCAGTCGTGTCTGACTCAGTGACCCCATGGACTGCAGCCTACCAGGCTCCTCCGTCCATGGGAGTTTCCAGGCAAGAGTACTGGAGTGGGGTGCCAGTGCTGGTTAAAAATAGAGACCCTTAATCCCCACCCCTGAATGCATATACCAATATAGTCTGATGGTTGAACCCAGGGATCTGCATTTTAAAAAAGCTCTCCTGGAGTATTATGTGGTGACTTCCCTGGTGGCTCAGATGGTGAAAGTGTCTGCCTACAATGCAAGAGACCTGGGTTTGGTCCCTGGGTGGGGAAGATCCCCTGGAGAAGGAAATGGCAACCCACTCCAGTGTTATGTGCTGTAAATTTTGAGAACCTCTGGGAATGCTTGGTAAGAAGCTAATACCTTCATTTGGAATAATTCAGGTTGATTTTGAAGTTGAACTTAAGTTGGATACAGGGATAGTACACAATGAAACTACGTTGTTAATGATTCATCATTTCAATTTGATACTTGGGAAGTTAATCTTTTGGCATTAATCTACAAATGAATATTACAGATGTTGTATAGTTTTAATGGCATGGAATTAATATCCTAGAAGCATAACAAATCCTGACTAACCTGAGAATTACTGAGGTGAAACAATAAAATCATCAAAAAATACCACTGTCTATGATCAACACAAGTTACTGCTTAGGACATAATTAGATTATTAAACACTACTTTCTCTTCCAAAAGCAGAAAATGCAATTGAAGAATTACTGCATGACACCTTCCAATTTATTTTTAAAACTCTGCATCATTTATTGCTATTGTGAACAAGTTCTGGAATGATTTAAGGAGAGGTATTGCATTCAGATAATGTAGACGTTTATGTCAGGGAATTAATAAACCATTAATAAGTAATCCAGCAGTATAATGAAATGATCACCAAACAAAAGTGACACAGTACATTGCTTGCTGTAGCAAGTAATTAAAATGAAACAAGTTTGTTACATTCAGGATAATAAAAGGAAATAACTACAAGCAGCAGAGAGGGCTTTTTGTTTGAAAAACCAGGAGTTTTCTGGTGTTTTTCATCTACATTACAATGTTTTCCTCCCTCGTGACCTTTTGACATCTTGTATTTTTAAAATACATCACTTGTAAATGTTTCACTTGGGTAGTGGAGCAATGGTGCCTTTCATTTACTCTGCAAAAATGTTTACACTTTTCCTGTAGGATTATATTTAATTCTTCTCTTATGGATTGATAAATTCACCATATGATTTAGCAGAAGCAAAGTTTCCTTCAACCTCAAGTCAATAAAATGGAGCTGTCATTTATACTGAACTAAATATGTACTAAAGACTAGGCTAAGGGCTTTGTCCCTGGATCGCATTTCACCTTCATTAGAATCAGCTTGTGCAGGAAGAAAAGTGAGGGTACAGAATGCAGTGACCCATTTAAGATCGTTCAGTATCTTTTTTTTAAAATTTCATACATCATATGGTCTTCCTATTAGCACTAGAAAAGGAAGGTTTTCCACTCCTAAACAGTATTTTCTCCTTCACTTAACGAAAAATATAAGCCAGAAACGTTGCAGGCTGAAAAGGGAAAGTTGGCAGTCGGGCAAAGAAATCTTAACTTCTGGTAGAACTGAAAGCAAAGCTGGAGACAAATTCAAGGTCTAGAATCTGGGTGGCTTTTCCTGGTTCCTTGAGTTAAACAGGGTGACCTGCTCACTTGTTTCTATTTCTAATCCTGAGAACTCCAGATATACCCAAGACTGAAAAAAAGAAAAAAAAAAAGGCACCACATTCCAAAATCAAATAAATGATTTCTTGATTATCTGGGCCACTGGTCCCCTCCACTAACATGTATAATCAAGAGCTGATGATGCCACATATGATAAGTAATTCTTTGATGAAAAATTTGATGCTTAATTTCTTATAGCAGTTTCATTTTTGTTTTTACATGTTTTAGTTCTGACAGGCCTACTTCTGAAGAATGCCCTGTTTGGTCTTCTGGGTTTTAGAATGTCATTTGAAATACTTTTAGCCATTTAAGAAAAAAAGACGAAGTCATGTATCAGGGGGAGAAAAAAGAATCCAACCAGCAGTAACAGCTTAATCCAGACTGGACAGCAGAAGGCATGAACTCTGGTTGTTGAAATAACAAGTTAGCAATCGAAAACTAGACTCCTGTCAAAACGAAGCTTTCACTCAGCCCCTGGCCCCTCACTGTCTTCTTTTCTCTTTCATACAGCTTTTATAATGCACTTGTCAAACTAGTCGTTAAATTCACATTTGTATGCTGACCATGAGGTGTTTGGGCTTCCAAGCTGGTCAAAATGAACTGCTTTGAAGCTAGTAATCTGCTGAATTAGCTGCCTTCTTTCATGGTATTCCAGAACAAACAGATCCCCTTTAAAAAGTCTCCACTCTTGTTGTTTCAGGTGGTTCGAGTCTGTTATTCTTACATAAAGATGTTAGGGTTCTTCCAAGAGAGGTTCAAAGAGAAATTTAGGAATAAAATGTTAAGCAGATTAAAAGGACTTTTAGTATAATGATCATGTCACTGAGTAAAAGATGAGGTTAAAATTGGCCATCACTTTACTGTGTAACCAATTATGTTTTTCCTTAACTTGCATAGAAAGTCTCAAGTTAGCCCTAAGTTTTATAAAGGAATGTCATCACTGGGACAAATGTCAGAGTAGTAATATTCACTGAGGGCTTAGTCTAAAACCTTGGGAAGTAGGCACTATTATATCTGCCATTCCTCAGATGAGGAAACTAAGGCACAGAAGGGTTATGACTATATGCCAAAGGGAAGAATAAAATGTTAGATTGAGGGAGCAAGGTAGCATAATGTGGAACATGGGCTTCAGAGGAATGCAGGATGATTTCAAATTCCAGCTTTGAGGCTTATCAGCTGAGTGAGCACATTTCTTAGCTGTTGAGCCTCATTGTATTTATCTATAAAATGGGATTATAATTTCTACTTCTAAAGGTGGTTTTAAGGATGAATTTAAATAGCAGTAAATAACAATGATGAACATTTACTGAGTGTTTACCACATACCAGGCTTTATTCTAAGCACTTTATGTTAATTTAGACAACTCCTTATGTAAGCACTTTTATTATCTCCAGTTTTATGCTCAAGAAAGCATTAGTGTAGAGAAACTACTTTGCTAGTTAATAGTCAAACCGGGTTTCAAAATACCTATCATAACACTTAACATATGATAGTCATTGAAATACTATGTTATTGGTACCTAGAGAAAGGGAAATGTTGGCTGTGAATCAGAATATTAGTAATATTTCCCATTTATCATGAAGGACAAGAATAAAAAAAAACTACAAGATTTATGGGGCCTATTTAGGGTAATCTAAACCTATGCATCAGAACGAAATAAAAAAAGAGTAATTAATTTTGAGCAAATTCGATTTCAATCCTGTTGCAAAAGATATGTTGAAACAATTGCTGCTACTTGTTCCTCACAGGAGACAAACAGATAAACCTAGGCAAAGTAGGGGGAATAACAATCAGATCTACACAGGCATCCGCATGTTTCTGTGTAACTAGATTTTATTGTCATCTAAATGAATTTAATAAGTATCTTTAAATTATGTTTGGGGACTGTTTTTCTTTTGTATGCTTTTTAAAAAAATCTATCTTTTTCAGATCATGAATGACTGCCATGTGAATTGCTTTTTTAAAATATAGTCAGTCCTCTGAAACTCATTTCTCTTTTCCTTTTCTGTCTCCTCAGCCAACACACACATACACAAAGCTATACAAAATATAGCTTTTAAAACTCCATCATTAAGCATAAAAAGTCCAAGGAATGTTTGGAACTGGTACACTGGAGCCAGGAAGGTTTATCACATTCTAAAAAAGAATCTTTGGCATTAATGGAGAAGCCAGAACCAATTGTAAAGCATAATTACTGCACAAACAGGCAGTATGTGTGAAGCTATGATCATTCCTTTAATCTCTCATACCAGAAAAAACCTAGACAATGTGTCTGTTGTTTAAATTCCCACGCACACTACTCCCATATCCTGCTAAAACACTGCTTTGTTTATACATACATTTATATAAAACTCAAGCAAACACCCAGGCTCAACTTCTTGGAAATATGGTTTGAGTTCTTAAAGTTGATTCAGCATTTTGGCTTCTCATGTACATTGAAAAATAAAGGTGGGTCACGCAACTAGTTTTAGGGCTTCGATTTCAACAGCAAAATGGTCTCATGCAAACAGATGGTTACTTCTTATTTCCAAGCAATAACTACCACTTCAATAAACTATGTCATATACTCTCTTTAGGAAGGAAAGTCCCTTTTTTTTTTACATTTTTGAAACTAATTTCCCAACAGTCACATTAAGTGTCTTAAATGTCGTTCTAACTAATGAAGATTTCTCTAACATTGACATTTTTTTTGGTGCTGTATGACAGAATTGCACATCAAAAATAATCACAATCAGGATAGCTAAAGCCAATGGACATTTACTGTGTTCCAAGCACCTTGCTAATCATTTATGATCATAGCTCACAGAATTCATTCAACACCTCCTCTAGGCAGATGCTTTTACCGTACTAATCTTACTGCTGTTATTTGCTAATTGTGTCCAACTCTTTTGCAACCCCATAGGCCGTAGCCCACCAGATTCCTCTGTCCATGGGATTTTCCAGGCAAGAATACTGAAGTGGGTTTCCATTTCTTTTCTAGGGGATTTTCCTGATCCAGGGACTGAACCCATGTCTCCTGCAATGGTAGCGGATTCTTTACCAGTGAGCCTCCAGAGAAGCCCCATACTCAACTTACTGGTAATTTTTGTCTGTATCAAAGACATTAAAAACACCATGATCCAGCTCTTCAGTTTTTAGAGAAAACATCTTTTCTTGAATTCATCATAATTATCATGCTTCAATTATCATTTCCTATGAATGTTGATAAAACACCTTCATTTCTTTAGCGTGTAGTTTTAAACCAATATTATAAGCTTGGAATTTCACTATTCTGTTTGCTGGGCTTAGAGAGATCAGTAGGATATTTTTCCTATCCTCAGGACTGCTTGTATAGGAGAGAAGGTAAAGACATAAGCAAAAAATTATTGCATAATAATACAGTGACAGAAATACGTGCAAGATGTAGAGACGGCAAGGAGGAAGAAACGGGGAAGAAGGATGCAAGCATCAAATAATAGCAGCTGAATGAGCTTGTATACAAATTGGAAATTAAAAGAAAAAAAGGTAGGCAAATGAGGCAAAGAGGAAAGACATCCCACATGTACAATGTGGACAAAGGCATAAAGGCATGGAGCCACTTGGTATATTTAACAAACAAGAACCCATCATAGAATATATTATTGGCAGTCAAGTCTGAAGGGGAAGGGGAGTGAAAGGAGTTAGGTGTCTGACTGTGAAGGGCTAAGGAAGCAATGCTAAGAGGGTTAGACTTGATTTCATAGACAATCAACTTGTGTAGGTTTTGAATGGCTCCAAGGCAACAGGCTTATGTTTTAGAAAATTTATTTCAATTGTCACTGTGTAGACACTATTAACACTATGTATAAAATAGATAACTAATGAGAACATACTATCCAGTACAGGGAACTCTACCTCATGCTCTATGGTGACCTGAATGGGAAGGAAGTCCAAAAGGGAGGGGATATGTGTATGGCAGATTCATTTTGCTGTACAGTAGAAACACAACTGTGAACCAACTATATTGCAATAAGAATTAATTTAAAAAAATAGCCACCATGTAAACATTGAGTCTTTAGAAGTTAGACTTGGGTAGTATAAAAGGAAAAGTATGGGAAGCTTTGGGAGATATTTAGGGGTCAGAATCAGCAGAATGTGTCTGATGTGAAAGTCAAGAAAAGAATTTAGGGTGACTGAGATTTCAGAGCTGGCAGAAGTATCACTTAGTACTTCTTTAGTACAGGTAACAATCCCCTTGTGCTCCAGGATAACAGAGGATTAAACACGGAGGTTTACTTCTCTCCTCTAGAAGGAGTCCAGAGGTGGATGGTTTATGCTGGTATGGCTCCACGGGGTCAGTAGGCATCTACGCCCTATCTTTCCACTCTATTCTCTTGCTACATAGCTTCCAACCTCAAAGTCACCTCTTGTTCCAAGATGGATGTGGGCCTCCAGTCATCATTTTGCCCATGTTTCAAGACTGAAGATGGAGAAAAGACCAAAGCACAGAGATGAGCCCCTACATTGGTTTCCTTCAAGAAGTTTTCCTGGAAATGCCAGACAACACTTGTACATCATGGGTCATCACTTCATCACATGGCTGTATTTAAATGCTAGGAAGACTGAGAAATAAGTCATTCTGAACAGTATGGTACCAGATTAAAATGGGACTTTTACTTACAAGGGAGGAAGAGAAGTGTGGTTCTGAGGTTGATACCTGGTATATGGCATATGGTTCATGAGGCTTGGCAAAAGATGATGCCGCAAGGAGAAAAACCAGGAAAAATAAAACCTTTGCAAGGTATTAAATAAAGAGAGGAAGAGGATCCAATGAGAAGGAAGGATTGGGAGGCAGAAGCAGAATTAGGAGAAATGACACAAAAGAACTCAAAGAAGAGAGAATGATCAGAGAATGATCAGAAGTGCCAGCTATTACAGATTGGTTAAGTAAGATAATAAATCAAAATGTCTACTGGATTTGGTAGGTGGAGGTCATCATTTAGTTGATTTGCTAAAGATCAGTTTTACTGGAGATGTGGGGGCAGATACAGCGGGTCAGAGCATTAATTGAGGATTAGAAAAAAACTGACTGTAGACACACTTTTCAAGAATTTGGTGGGTGTGAGAGAAGGCTATCATTATGAGAGAGGCTCCTTTGTTGACCCAGTGCTTTAGAAGAGTGATCAATACTTGGATGTGTTACTGGCTGACAAGAAGGAGCTTGTAGGAAAAGAAAGAGGTTGAAGACACAAGTGAGAGTCCTGAGTCCATTGGCATGTCAGAATAGACATTCTGAAACTGAAACAGCTAAAATTCAAGAGTGAAAGTTTTCAAAAGAAACTGCTGAACTGACATGAAATCGGGGGAACCTACAGGGACCTGAAACAACATGAAAGGAGGAACTCTGGCTGATAAAGCCGCCCCAATTCTGGCTTTTGTCTTGAGGTTTTCTGAACCTTGGTGATACCAGGGTTTCTCTTTTGATGGCTGTGTGGGGTGAGGGGCACAGGACAGGACACCTAGGTCCTGCCCACGCAGCATTCCCAGTAGAAGAAACATGCCTAAATGTGGGACAGCAAAGGCTAAAACTCTGTATGAGTGAACAAAAGATGAATCTTGCCATGCACAAAGAGGTATTTTCCTTCTTCTCTCAACAGTTGCATTGAGTGAAAGTGGATAATGCCACTCTGAGAATTTATGAGTACATACCTGTAGTGTTGGAGAAGACTCCTGAGAGTCCCTTGGATTGCAAGGAGATCCAACCAGTCCATTCTAAAGGAGATCAGTCCTGGATGTTCTTTGGAAGGAATGATGCTAAAGCTAAAACTCCAATACTTTGGCCACCTCATGCAAAGAGTTGACTCATTGGAAAAGACTCTGATGCTGGGAGGGATTGGGAGCAGGAGAAGGGGACAACAGAGGATGAGATGGCTGGATGGCATCACGGACTCGATGGACATGAGTTTGAGTGAACTTCGGGAGTTGGTGATGGACAGGGAGGCCTGGCATGCTGCGATTTTCATAGGGTCACAGAGTCGGACACGATTGAGCGACTGAACTGAACCTGTTTGCACAACTCGAAGAAGTTAATTTTACAATAGTCCTTAACTTATAGTGTTTTCCAAGTCGCTGACAAAAGCAATGTAACTCCTTTCTGAAGGAAATCAGCCCTAGATCAATTCCCAAAGTTCTAGGGAAAATTTGCAGCTCACAGTTACAAGTCAGAAGATACATAAGGACACCAATTCAAGACTTTTGCTTCTGGTCAAGATGGAGTAACGGGGGCCTGAAACAGTCTCCCATCTGAATAACTAAAAAAAATAGAAAAGAAAGAAAGAAAGAAAGAAACAAACAAACAACAGTTTTCCAGACTTTGGAATTAGTCAATGAAAGACAGTGATCTCCAACAGACGGGAAACAAGCGAGTTGAGCCCTATGTTTGTTTCAATTACTGCCGGAAAAGAACGCCAGGCCCAGGTGCATGGACGTGAACCCAGGTTGAGGGCAGTGGTTGACTTGAGGTGAGAAGGTAGAACTGGAGGTCTCGGGAGGCCAAGGTGATGGACATCACATGGCAGCGTACTAGAGAGGGGAGTGCTTAGTTGCTCAGTCATGTTCAACTCTTTGCAACTCTCGACTGTAGCCCACCAGGCTCCTCTGGGATTTTCCAGGCAAGAATATAGGAGTATTCCAGGAGAATACAGGAGTCGGTTGCCATTTCCTTCAGGGAATCTTCACGACCCAGGGATCAAACCTGCATCTCCTGTGTTGCAGGCAGATTCTTTACCCATTGAGTCATCAGGGAAGCCCAGAAGAGGGGAGAGCTGTGCAGAAGGAGGGCTCTGGAGGTCTGCAGAGAGTCCTCCTAAAGTTTTCAGATAAGTACTCATCAGTGCATACCTGTGAGCAAACTGCCTGATGCTGGGGAAAGAGCTACCTACAATGATTAGAGGATACAGTCCCCAAGGCTCGCATAGCGCTGATAAGAGTTCCTGATTCCACCAGACAGAGTCCAAGCCTTGTAATCCTAGCCATCTGGGAAGGTAGTCAGAAGAGTTTTGCCTCTATAAAACTGTACACAAAAATGGACACAATTAGTCCAAGAATGAATGCTTTTGTAGTCTCACATAACAAAACTCAAAAGCAAGACCAACAGAATCAAACAGTTTCAAGTAACTTATTATAATTGTACCCCAGACGACAACTAAAGAAGATTTAATAGTCAAAACCTGGAAATAAATCAATGTCCATCATTGTATAATAAATAAACGTGGTATATCATACAATAGAACACTACTCAGTAATAAAAAGAGAATGCGTTATAGATGTACACTGTGGATGCATCACAATATACCAAGTGAAAGGAGCCAGACCCAAAAGAATACACACTGTACAATTTCATTTATGTAAACTTCTAGGATATGCAAGCTAATCATTACTGACAAAAATAAGTGGTTGCTTGGAGATAGGGGTGTGAATTGGCAGGGAAGTACTTTTTATGATTTATTTTTTAAGTTTTTGGTTGCATCGGGTCTCCATTGCCGCCCAGGGCTACTCTGCAGTTGCGGTGCACGGGCTTCTCATTGCAGCGGCTTCTCTTGTTGCAGAGCACGGGCTCTAGGCCTGTGGCTTCAGCAGTTGCAGCACGGGGGGCTCTGGGCACAGGCTCTGTAGCTGTGGCCTACAGGCTTTGTTGCTCCACGGCATGTGAGATCTTCCTGGACCAGGGGTCCAACCCATGTCCCCTGCACTGGCAGGTGGATTCTTATCCACTGTGCCACCGGGGGAAGCCTGGCAGGGAAGTTTTGGGGGAGGATTCACAAAGGTCCAGAAGAAAATCTGGGGGTGGAGGTAATGGATGTGTTCACCATTTTGATCGTGGTGATGCTTCACAGATGTATACAGTGGACCCTTGAACAATATTGGGCTTGAACCTGCATGGGTCTATTTGTTTTTTCAACAGTAAATTCTATAGTACTACACTGATGCGGAGAAGGCAATGGCACCCCACTCTAGTACTCTTGCCTGGAAAATCCCATGGACGGAGGAGCCTGGTGGGCTGCAGTCCATGGGGTCTCTAGGAGTTGGACACGACTGATCGACTTCACTTTCACTTTTCACTCTCACGCATTGGAGAAGGAAATGGCAACCCACTCCAGTGTTCTTGCCTGGAGAATCCCAGGGACGGGGGAGCCTGGTGGGCTGCCGTCTATGGGGTCGCACAGAGTCGGACACGACTGAAGCGACTTAGCAGCAGCAGCAGCGGTGATGCATGATTGGTTAAATCCACAGATGGGGAAGCATAGAGAGTCAACTATAAGTTACTGGTGTTTTTCAACTGAGGGCAAGGTCTGTGCTGTTCAGGGTCAACTTATACATATGTCAAAACTGATCATATTTTACATCTTAAATATGTGCATTTATTTGATCTCAACTATGCTTCAGTAGTATCTTAAGATAAAACACACACACACAGAAGGAAAAGATGAGCCACAAATAAGGATCATTAGACATGACAGCTGAAATAATAACTCTTACTACAGAAAGAAACTTAATTTGATAAGGGCAACTACAAAAACATAAAGCAAAAGCATTTTATGATGGAATGTTAAAAGTATTTCCTTTAAGATTAGGAAGAAAACCGAGGTTGACTAGCACCTGAATCCACTGCATATCCAGGCCAGTAGGGTAAAATAGGAAAAAGAAATAAAAACTATAAAGACTAGAAAGAAAAAGGGTCATTACTGATTTTAAATAATTCAAAAAGTTTCTACAGAAATAATTTTACTTAATGAGAGTAAGGCAAAATGGCTGAATATGGTGCCAATATAGGAAAGCCAGATGCATTTCTAATTACTCAGCAGTGATCAGTTAGTTGCCTTTTTATAATGTCAACATGAAGTATAGACTTCTAAGGAATATAAGCCCTTTCATGGAGGAAATGATAAAACACTATCGAATATCATTAAAGACAACCTATGTGAAGGGAGAGATATACCATAATTTTGAATAGAAAAACTCAGAGCTGTAAAGTTGCCAGCTTACTCCAGATTTATTGATAGATTCAATATAATTCCAATCCAAATCCTAATGGGTTTTATGGGAAAGTTGAAAAAGTAAGTCTAAAATGATGTGGAAGAGAAACAATTTCCAAAATATATTAGGAACTTATAAAGAAAAAGATGTGGTGGGGCTTGCCTTACCAGATTTAGGACTAAAGCTCTAATGATCAAGATACTGTATAAACAGATCTGTGGATCAGAATAGACTCTAGAAACAAACTAATCATGCATGCAACTTTGATTCTTGATGAAATCATTGCAGGCTGCTGAATAAAAGATCAACAATTCAACGCATGTTGATGGTACAATTCATGAAGATTAAGAAATTAAAATGGGTTCACTACCTTGTACCATGCTGAAAATCAGCTTTTAGTGATAGAAGACTTAATTTTGAAAGCACACACATAGAATGTTTAGAAGACTATGTAATTTAATACTATTTCTTGATATAGAAGGAAATCTTAAGACATTAAACAAAAAGGCAGATCACAGAGGAAAAGACTGATAGATTCAAGTATATCACATAACTTTGGTTCAATAAAAAACACACATTAAAGAAAGTCAAAAGACAAGCCATGGAGTGGGAGATGATATTGGGAACTCATCTCCAACAAATGATCAGCACCTCAAAAATACAGGGACTATAGAAGATATAGGTATCCTAATAGATACCCTCTAAAACATCTACTTCTGCTTCATTGACTACACTAAAGCCTTTGACTGTGTGGATCACAACAAACTGAAAAATTCTTAAAGAGATGGAAATACCAGACCACTCTACCTATCTCCTGAGACTTCTGTATGCAGGTCAAGAAGCAACAGTTAGAACTGGACATGGAACAACAGATTGGTTCCAAATTGGGAAAGGAGTACGTCAAGGCTGTATATTGTCACCCTGCTTATTTTACTTATATGCAGAGTACATCAGTGGGAAATACTGGGCTGGATGAAGCACATGCTGGAATCAAGATTGTGGGAGAACTATCAATAATCTCAGATATGCAGACGACACCACCCTTATGGCAGAGAGCAAAGAGGAACTAAAGAGCCTCTTGATGAAGGTGAAAGACGAGAGTGAAAAAGCTGGCTTAAAGCTCAACATTCAAAAACTAAGGTCATGGCATCCAGTCCCATCTCTTCATGACAAATAGATGAGGAAACAATGGAAACAGTGACAAGACTATTTTCTTGAGCTCCAAAATGACTGCAGATGATGACTGCACCCATGAAATTAAAAGACACTTGCTCCTTGGAAGAAAAGCTATGAACAACTTAGACAGCATATTAAAAAGCAGAGACATTACTTTGCCAACAAAGGTCCATCTTGTAAAGGCTATTGTTTTTCCAGTGGTCATATATGGAGGTGAGAGTTGAATCATAAGGAAGGCTGAATGGAGAAGAATTGATGCTTTTGAACTGTGGTTTTGTAGAAGACTCTTGAGAGTCCCTTGGACTGCAAGGAACACCCTGGATATTCATTGGAAGGACTGATGCTGAAGCTATAATATTTTTGCCACCTGATGAGAAGAGTTGACTCATTAGAAAAGACCCTGATGCTGGGAAAGATTGAAAGCAGGAGGAAAAGGGGACAACAGAGGACAAGATGGTTGGATAGCATCACTGACTCAATGGACATAAGCTTGAGCAAGCTCTGGGAGACTGTGAAGGACAGGGAAGGCTGGTGTGCTGCAGGCCATGGGGTTGCAAAGAGTCAGACACAACTGAGCGACTGAATGGCAACAAAAATCCTAATAGAAAAGTCACCAAAATATATAAACTGGCATTTCATGGAAGAAGAAACACAAATTGTCAACTGGCATAGGAAAATATGCTGTGTCCATTAGTTATCTTGGAAATGCAAATTAAAACCACAGTGAGCTACTGTGAAGTTAGAAAACATTTTTTAAAAATACACTTGACACCAAATTAGGAAAGGCAGGGAACAATGTAATTTACATGGTCCTACTGGTCTATAAACTGAGCAAGTGCCATTGGAACATCATTTATCATTGCATAGGAAAGTTGAAACATGTTCATGCTTTGCAACCCAGCACTTACTCCTAGATATATGTCATAATGCAGTTTTAATTTTTCTTGATCAAGCTCAGATCACATTGGTGGGTGAACCAGTTCTTTTAAAACAAACAAACAAAAAGAAACCTAGAGAATACGACAGAATTAAACAGAACAGAATAGAAATAATCAGAATGCATTGCTGATAGGTTATGGATTGTTTTGTGGATTTCTTGGATTGGTCATAGTAGGGATTGTTATTCTATTAATTATTTCAGGGTATGTTATAAAATGTCTTTTTAGGAGTTGTGTTAAAATTTTTTGAAAGCCACTAAAAGATACTTAATATGTGATAGGATGCAATCACAAGAATGTCTAAATAGTATAGCTTATAATAACACAATAAAAACAATATCTGAAAACAGCTCAGATATCCAACAGTACTGCAATAAACTGTAGATTAGTCATGTAATGGAATATTCTACAGAAATAAAAATGAAGGAACCTTGAATATTATTCTTAAAATAAACAAGAAGCAAAAATAAACAGCTATCACTATGCACACCAAAATGGGTAAATCTCAACAGAATATTGGATACAAGAAGTGAGTCACAGAATATAAATTAGTATGGTTCTATTTACATAAAATTTAAACCTAAGCAAAACGTAAGTAATACGTTGCTTAAGTCTACATACGTACATACACAGGTAGGCATTAAAATCATAAAAGAAAAGTCAGAGTGAACTCTTCAATGGGAGAGAGAGACAATGGAGATGCTGCGCATGTTTGAAGGTATGAGATACTGTTAACCTGAGTGATAAAGCACACACATGCTTGTATTTTACTGTTTAACCTGAAGAGAGATGCTTATGTGCTTCTGAATGCATGCTGCATTTCACAAATTAGAATAATTTAGATATTAGCAAAAGTGAAGTTAATTTGTGGGTAAGATCCTTGAGGGAATGCATTGGGATGGGCTTCGGCACGCAAGTGGGCAGAAAGAAGGGCGACTCCTCTTCTGGGAGCAAAGCAGGAAGAAGCAAGGATGAGAGTAGATGCAGTGTGACCTCAGGGGTGTGTGTGGAGGGGGAGGTCCGAGGAGATGCTTGATGGAATTCAAGTCTGACGGACCCTTTTTAAGAAAGTAGGAGGTGGGGGAGTCTTCTGGGAATGAAAGGGGAGGTTTGTGTAGAAGGGCTGGGGGAGGGCAGTGAAAGCTTAGGATGGTCTTGCACAAAGTGGAGCAGCTATGCAACTGAAGACACTTGAAGGCAATTTTTTTGAGTACAAATGTAGAGTCATTTTTAAGACTGTAATAGTTATGAGTTTGTTTTTAATGCAAAGGTTTTTTCATTTTAATAGTTTTGCTTTTGTTTTAATGCATATTAATAAAAAGCAATTAGCACATCAAACCTAATATTTTATGGATATTACATATAGAAATGCTGATTAAAAACTGTGACACTCTAGAAGGGTGAAGGTGGGAAGCTGTCATTATTGCTTAGGTTTGTCTGTAGCTCAGTCTAGCCTGTGGGTATAGGTCCCAGAATAGAAAATGGAATTTTCCTAAGAGCGGCCAAGTATCTGGACCCTGAGGTTGCCTGTGTGGAGTGTTCTAGGGAATGTCTCAGGAAACCAGAGGCCACTGATTCATTAGGGAGGGAAATGAGCAGTTTCCCAGAGGGACTGACTCAATGAGGACCATTCATGTACTCATTCAATAACTGTCTACTGAGTGTGATTAGGGTTGGGGGCCATGTTGGATGCTGGGAATATGATCAATAGAAACATGGTCCCCACCCTCCTAGAGCTTAAGTGGAAGAGACTTAAGTAAACATAAAAACCATCACTGTTCATTCAGCCTTCTCCAAAGTCATTAGAAATGCCAGGATGAAAAGAGTTAATAATTTGGAGGCAGTACTGTTTTTTGTTCACTGACAAAAGCTCTTCATGTATTTACCATGTTGTTTGTTTAGACTCTCCACAGAGCCAGCCGGTAAGACTGTGGTATGCTCTTATATTAAAAAAAAAATGCTTTCAAATTGCTACTTTCCTAGAAACATCTCAGTTTGCCACTAATCCCAGGCATGCCTGTGGGAATGTTAGAATGCATTGATGGCAGCATCCACAGGCTTTTCCTTAAATGTTAGCAAATTTTTTTCAATCCTCTTAAATACTCTGAACAGTGCTGAAGTGATGACTGGATGAGCACGGAAAACAGTGAAGGGAAAGTCAAGAACTTCAAAGTTCATACTCCTTGAGTTCCTGACAGCCCGATTATACCCAGGTGATGTCAATGGCTTCTTAATGTGGGGGTCCTTGGGGTCCTAGAATGTCAGTGGATACCCTTCAGGGTGGTCCAAAGATTTCTTGATGTATGGAAAAATGTGTAGATATGGGCCTATAGCTCACATCAGGTTCTCAAAGGACCCAGGCAGTCTAGAATCACGGCTATAAATCCTTGAAAGTGTTTCCGTGAGTGCTTTCTAGGAGAATATTCATGTATAAGTTTACACAATTGTCCCAGAACGCGAGGAAAACAGCAGAACCCAGGAAACTGGAATTGAGGCCCAGATCCTCTTTATTATCAGCCAAGTGACCTTGTACAAATCTTGAGCCTCAGTTTACTTATCTATTAAACAGGGAAAGAACATGTATAGTTCCTCCTTCCTATAGTTTTCTTGGCAAATGATGAGATGCATGTATAAACTTCCATAGAAACTTCCAGGTGAAATCAAGAGCAAGCAAGAGGCTTTAGAGAAACGTTTTTTCTCCCCACCTGTAGACGGTGTTGAGTTCTTGGTCACTAGAGGGAGCTTTAGGATTCAGGGGAAAGAAAAACCAGTGATGTGTCTCCAGGAAAGCCTGAGACCTCTATGAGGAATTCTTCCAAAAGCTTTTGCCCTTTATAAATAGCCACTTAGATTTTCCTTTTTCTTTTTAAAAATGCAGATAAATGCCTAAAAAGCAAATGTGACCAGGGCTTATGGTGACATATTTTTCTACTTTTAAGATTTTTATGTGAACCTTTTAAGTTTTATTGGATTTGTTACAATATTGGTTCTATTTTATGTTTTGCTTTTTTTGGCCAAGAGGCATGTGGGGTCTTAGCTCCCCGACCAGGGACTGAACCCATACCCCCTGCATTTGGCGGCGGAAGTCTTAACCAGCAGACTGCCAGGAAGTTCCTACTCAACATTAAAGATTCTGGCTTCTCCACAATCAACTGGAAAGTTTTTTTTTTTTTTTTTTTAATGGTAGAAAACTTTCAAGAGGGCCATAGGAAGAAAGTGCTTTTCCCTCAGCAGCAAAGTGACTCATTGTTCATTCTGTGCCATGTGGCGGTGGCTGGTTGAGGATTTTGTATCCAGGCAGGATGGGGAAAAGCATTGTCTAACTTTGGCAGCACTGAGAACTCTGACTCTGGATTTCCTGATGGTGCTCCCTGTAGATCTTAATTGGTGTGCTTTTCTCCAGACTGGGGCTAGAGAGAGAGAGGACTCTTACTCGTTTAAGGAATTTGAGTGTTGGACACCAGAAAACCTAGGATGGCTTGAAGGAGGAGGTACGATAGAGGAAAGACACTGACCTTACATCTTAAGGGAATCAGAATTTCATTGACTCACTCTGTCTGTGGGACAATTTTTGTCCCCTTTTAGGACCTTAGTTTCTCTCTCTGCTTCTGACCATTCCCACACATACATACCCATGGTCAGCTGGTCTTTCTTCATCAACATGACCAGACTCAGACCCTAGTTCACAAAAAGCAAAGTTTTGCAGGAGCATGAAACTCTGAGACTTACCTAATTTTTAATCAAGATTTCTTTGGAGAAAGTAGAGTCTTGATATTTCTCTTTCTTGGCAGTTCTTTGGGTTGTATTTCAGGCTCACAGCAAAGCAGATGCCTGCAGTAAACGGTGAACACCATATACACTTGCAGGGAGCCATCTAAAGACTGAATTACTAATATCCATGAGCAAACCTAGCCAATCAAATTGAAAAGCAGTGGTCTACTAAATCCTCTGGATTCTGAGATGTACTCTACAAATTCTGACTTCCCCAACTTTACTTTTTAAAAACAGGGGCATGTCTGTGACTTACATAAGGAGTATTCATCATTCCTCCTGAAAAACTTCTATTAGATCATCTGTTAGATCTTCTGTTAGGTCTAAAGGCTGCAACCTGTGGCCTTTTGGAATTGAGGAAGGGTTCTAGGAAACACTTTACTTTTGTTTTGTATATGTCTATTACCTGGAGGCTTAAAAGCTCTCCTCCACTGGCACATCCAAGCTCTCATAGTGACTCTTGACATCTCAGGGGTGACCCTCGCCAGAAGACATCCCTCTCTGCTGACAGGGAGGCAGGAGACTGCAGGTTATAAAGGATGAAGCCCTGTTATTGGCTCATTCATTGCAGAATGAATGAGAAACAGCTGCCTTTCCTTGTTGAAGCCCTTGTTGGAGGTTTTTCTATCCTTTCCACTGAAGTCTAATAACAAGCTGAGACTAATCAGCTGATTTGGGTCAGAACAAACCAGAGTTTCTGCCAGCCCACTTCAAGCACAACTGTACCATGTTAGCAGTGTAGGGAACTTGCTATAACAATATAAGTGGCTTGATCAATGATTCCATTAATGATTACAATAGGAGTAATTTTCTCCCTTTTGTTTTCCAGAGGCCACTGTTTCTTCTTAAAGCTTTCAGATAGTGGAGGTCAGAAAGTGGGCAACAGAATCACTGTTTCCTACTTGCATGAGTACGTGCTAAGTCACTTCAGTCATGTCTGACTCTGTGCAACCCCATGGACTGTAGTCTGCCAGGCTCCTCTGTCCATGGGATTCTTCAGCCAAGAATACTGGGGTGAGCTGCTGTGCCCTCCTCCAGGGGATCTTCCCCACCCAGGGATTGAACCCGCATCTTTTATGTGTACCTGCACTGACAGGCAGGGTCTTTACCACTAGCGCCACCTGGGAAGCTGCTGTTCCTTAGTTGAAGGCTCTCAAATTTCAAGGTCCATACAAATCACCTGGACTGTGGCACTAGGCAGATTCTGATTCAGCAGACCTGGAGATGGGGATGAAGGTAGGAGAAGCTGGTGATACCAAGGCTGCTGGTCTGTGGACCATGCTGAATAACAAGGCCCTAGTTAACTTTTATCTCTAGCTGCTGTTTCAAGCTGATGCATCTTAGGAAGAATAAGAATGCTTTTTCTACTCCTCAGACACTGTCAGAAATAAAGAGTGAATAAGTAATGATTTCAAACCCCCGAGTAACCATGAGGTCACAGATTCCATCTTCTGATTCAAAAGTTTGGAAAGCCACGACTTGGAATTCTAATTTCTTGCAAAGCAAAATATTGACAATAGATTCGTAGTGTGCACAAGCACAGAACACAGAATCCAAGCGGATCTGATTTTTCTCATGAGATGGCAAAGCTACTGTTTATTTGAGGTTATTATTATTTTTTTATTGGCAAGCATTAGGCTCTGTACTTCATTTAAGTAAGAATCTGGTGGGCACTGCCTGAGGGTTTGTAGACTAATTTCTCTGACTCCGAATCAAATGTGTACTTCATCTTTATCCTCACTACCAGGAGTTCAGTGTAATTATTGCTTCTGCAGAGGAATGAATTTTCTTCGAGTGGGAAGGAATTTCAGGTTTGTCTTGAATATTCCCTGGGGAGCCCCTTTTAGGAATTACTGTCCTGAGTTTTTAGACCTTCAGTCTGGATCTGCTAACATTTCCACAATTTCTCCTTTCTTGGTTAAAATGTAAGTTTATTGTAACTGGAGGCCATACCTTCTATTTTATAGGGCTGGGAAATTGGAAGGAAACTTTAAATTCATTGATTCCAACTTCCATTTTAAAATTTGAATTTGTACAAGCCAACCTCTGCTTGAGACACATTTGATGATGGGAATCATAATACTTTGTAGCCTATACTTTGAACATTTCTTACTATTAAGATGCCTCTGCTGATATTGGATCAAGTCACCTCCCAATGGCTTTTATCTACTAACCCAGTTTTACTCACTGGGAATAATTCCTTTGTCTTGAATAGAATATGAACACAATACATATTGTTGGGCAGCTGAATTTTTCAGGCCGGGGACTTGGTGGTTCTCTTTTCCTGTGATAGTTCTTTTTGCAGAAGAGTAGCATTCAGCTCCTGACTTGAGGAATAAACTTGGGGCAAGGTCCAGAGATTGGATGGGCTGCGGTATACCAGGGCAGTCACTGCTTATCAGGACTTTAGTTCATTTCACTATTGGGGCTTAAGATTTCCTGCATTTCTTTCTTAAATGCAGCCTGACTTAAGCTTTAAATGAAATACAGGATGAGGATTCATGTTTACTCATGAATTTTTACACAATCAGATCATTCAAGAGGAATCTTAGAAATGGCGCCAGTTTCCAAATTATTTATCTTTTCTTGAGTTCTCACCTAAAGCAAAGTTTTTATATTGGCAAAGTTGGACTCCAGTCTTCTCTTCCAAGCCCCCTTTTAGCACCATTCTACCCTTTTAATTGTATGGTCCACAGGTGACTTAATCTCCAAAGTGTCCCCTTTGCAGTATTTTCTATGCCTTGAGCCATTCATTACCTCTTTCTGGCCCTTTTCCCTTATCGAAACTTACCTGTCCTCTGTCTGGTTCTCTCAGCAGCCAGCTCTATCCAATGCAATCCTGGCTGTTAATGAGCTTTGGTCCCCTTAAGAAGTCCTTTATAATGTGTAAAATAGCTCTTGCTTTATCTGCCTGCCTCAGCTTCACAATTTGTGTGCATTTTAAAAAATATTTACTTGGCTGTTTGGGGTCTTAGCTGTGGCACGTGGGCACAGTAGTTGCGGTACACAGGCTTAGTTGCCTTGTGACTTGTAGGGTCTTAGTTCTCCGAACAAAGATCACATTGGAATGCAGATTCTTAACCACTGGACCACAGGAAAGTCCTCATAATTTCTTAATCTAGTCAAACCTATGTCTTGAAAAGGCCCTTAGGTGGTGGCTTTTTAGTAGGGAGGGACAGGCATCAGGATAAGATCATGGATGAGACACTATTTTGTTCTGTGGGCTCGAAGTGCAAATTCACTTCATGTGAATTTGCAGATCGTCCATGTTCTCTTCATATGGAACTGGTTCTGTTTTCCTTAAATAATAACAAGAATAGCTCTTATTGCATGGGATGATTAATTATAGCACTATGTTTCAACTACTGTGCCTATTGTTGGCACAAGTACTGTGCCAACTGTTGTTCAGTCACCAAGTCATGCCTGCCTCTTTGCAACCCCATGAACTGCAGCACTCCAGGCTTCCCTCTCCTTCACTGTCTCCCTCAGTTTGCTCAAACTCATGTTTGCTGAGTCAGTGATACCATCCAACCATCTCATCCTCTGTGTCTCCTCTTCTCTTCTTGCCCTCAATCTTTCCCAGTATCAGGGTCTTTTCCAATGAGTCTGCTCTTTGCATCAGGTGGCCAAAATACTGGAGCTTCTGCTTCATCATCAGTTCCTTCCAGTGAATGTTCAGGGTTGATTTCTTTTAGGACGGACTGGTTTGATCTCCTTGCTGTCCAAGGGACTCTCAAGAATCTTCTCCAGCTCTACAGTTCAAAGAATTGATGATTTTGAATTGTGGTGCTGAAGAAGATTGTGCCTATGGCCTAACGGATTTCTCATTTAATGTTTATAACAACCCTGCGATGTAGGAAGAATTCTTTTCATCACTCTGTTGATGAGCAGACTGGAGTTCAGAGAGGTTAGGTGGTTTACCTCACCTCACACAGCAACTACACGGTGGCAGAGATAGGGTTCAAAGCATGGTCTTTCTGACCAAGGTTCATGCTTTTAACTGGGCAGCTTTGTTTCTCTGCTCAACCAACAGAGAAGAAACTTAAGATCAGGGAGCTTCCTCAGACAAGGTGAGCTATGCTCACCTTAACTGTAACCTTTCTACTTCACCTGAGTGTGAAAAAACTACCACTTTGCTCATCCCTGTCTTCTCAGCTCTCACCCCTTGCTTTCCTGTGCTGAGAAAAGCTGCTTCTGGCTTCTGCGTGCATGAGAGTAATAAGTATTTGTTATTTAATTACAAGGATTTATGATGGAATGAGAGGAGGGATACTAACACATCCCATCTGGGGCCAATTAAGAAGAACTGAGTTCCTGAGTATATGCGGTTTTTCTTTTCTTTCTTTTTTTTTCAGAAGAGGAACGGTTCCAGCCAGGCTTTGGCGCACGAAGCATGGCATGGTTTAATAGAAGTCGGGTGACTGAGACATCTTGATGCGATTTCTGAGAAAGCCAGACGGTTCATCACCTTTAATGAGCGGGAAACCTTTAATGAGTGGGAAGTAAAGTTGCCTGCAGGGTCAGCCATGGACAGGTGGATTTATACCTGTGCCTGGGTTTGTTCCGCTTTTTTAAAGAAGGGCATTCGCGTGAAAGTTGCCTTCTGGAACAGAGAGAATACAAAGATGCCAAAACGCTGCTTTCAGGATAAATGCATCAGTTTGCAAAAACTCCCAGGGTTTCCTGGAGTGGCCACCCACAGAGGAAGCAGCATCTGGTTGTCATGCTGTCACACTGGGGGAGAGCACTCCTTGGGCACAGGGCAAAACAGAACGTTCCTCAGAGATGGATGGAAGGCACGTAGTGAGAACTGAAGCCAGGAGGCAGCAGACCACCCCAGGCCCGGGAAAACACTGCGCCGAGTAAGGTCATAGACTCTAGGTACATCCACGCTTGTCTTGTGACACCTTAGCAATTTTGAAACAGACTTAACATATAAATCAGAAAAATATGCATCCCTAGAGAGATTGTTGAATGTTTTTAGGACATGAGGAGAATAAATTTTTTAAAGAATAATAAACATCTACATCTTTGGAAATACATTTAGCTGAAATATAAATATATACATTTCCCTGAAAGATAATTTTCATTCATTCATTCATTCACTCATCAAATGTTTACCAAGTGTCTTCTATGTGCCAGGACCTGTGCTATGTGCTTGAGATACAAAGAGCAGGTGACTGTCTCAACAGTCAGGAGGGTCATAGAGCAATAGGAAAGGCTCATAGAAATAAAATAACTGCAGTTTGCATGCTTACAGGAACTACCCTGCAGGCAACCACGGAAACCTCCTGGAGGAGGTGTCACCTGAATTGGGTCTTGCAGTGCAGTCAAGAGTTATCCTCCGGAAACCTGTATTTGCATCATATTCCTTCGCCTTTGTGACAAGGGAAGGAATAAAAGGTTAAGCAGATGTTGTGTTGGGGTAAGAAGATAAAAGGGTATTAAGTAAAGAATAGCAATTTCAACATTCAAATTGGAATGTTGGAGGAAGAGTGCAGGCCATGGCAGGCTCTGGCTTCACAGCCTGGCTTCAGATGACTAAAACTGAGATCTTTACCACATCCTAAGTGTGTGGACATGAGCAGATTGCTTAGCATCTTCAGGTCCAGTCTCTCCTAAGGTTTCTAGGTTCAGTTAAAGAACATGTGTAAAGCATTTGTTCAGGCCCTGGCTTACTTAAATCTGTAGCCAGCCAGGCTCCTCTGTCCATGGAATTCTCCAGGCAAGAATACTGGAGTGGGCAGTCATTCCTTTCTCCAGGGATCTTCCTGACCAGGGATCAGACATGCATCTCCTGCGTTGGCAGGCATGTTCATTACCACTGAGCCACCAGGAAAGCCCCATTTAAATGTTAATAAATGTCAATTCATTATTAATTCTGTTGTTATCATCAGAAGTATTCTTTCACCGATTAAACTTCTGAGCTCTCTGAAGCTCCTATTTCTAGTTTTTGCCTCCAGGGAAAAACAGAGGGACAGGGAAAGCATAAAGAGAAAAAAATTAGGGTGTGATAGTAATTATTATCCTCTTTTTGGAGGTGAGAGACTAAAAGATCCTCTAAATGAGAGGAATACAGTTCTCTTTTCTCTGTCCTGTCAGAAATCCTGCTTTCAGCCTACTGATCATAGAAAGGCAAAAGTGTTATTGACATGCAGTTATAAAATATAATTAAGACAACTTCTAGTTCTGCTGGCACTAGTAGATAACCTAACATCCTCCCAATGAAAAACTCTTAAAAGTACTAGTTCCAGTAAATAAAGTCCTAAGGGGGAGAAGAGGGCTGGGCTGTGAAAACCAAAGGAGAAAGATTATGGGCTGATGCTGTGGCTACATGTAGGGATGGGATAGGAGCCCTTGGTGAGCCTGCCTGAGCTGAAGAACTGGAACTAATTCCCTTTCCTAAAGCTGAAACTGCCAAAGAGTTATACTGTCATTCAAGGGAACTAGAGAAAAATCAACCCTCAGTACAGAAAAATGACAAGGAAGAGAGGCCTATCACACACAGGTTTAGAACTTGAATTTATCAATGTGAGTGGTCCTGGATGTGCCTGCCACACCTGCGCAGCTTAAGACATCACTATATGAAGTGACCTCAAGCCGGTGATACTCCAGGAAGTGGTAACTTCAGAAGCAACCACTTTAACAAATAGATTTTAAGACAAAATGTGTTATTAAAGAAGTTAACTTTATATTCAAACATAAGAAATTTACTCCTTGTTTGCACACAACTTGGGCTTCCCTGGTGGCTCAGAGGTTAAAGCCTCTGCCTCCAATGTGGGAGACCTGGGTTCGATCCCTGGGTCGGGAAGATCCCCTGGAGAAGGAAATGGCAATCCACTCTAGTATTCTTGCCTGGAGAATCCCATGGACAGAGAAACCTAGTAGGTTACAGTCCACAGGGTCGCAAAGAGTCGGGACACGACTGAGCGACTTCACCTCATCTCTTGCACATAATTTAATGCAGAAATCAATTGATTTATAAAGGAAAACTTGAAAATCTGTAGGATTTAGGCTTATAAAAACATCTCTCAGTAATCGATAGATTTAAAGTCAGAAACTAGTAAAGATATTGAAGGTTTGAACAACTGCTATGTTGCTTTGGTAGTGTCCAGCTTTGTGCAACTCTATGGACTGCAGCCTGCCAGGCTCCTCTGTCCATGAAGTTCTGCAGGCAAGAATACTGAGGTGGGTTGCTGTGCCCTCCTCCAGGGGATCTTCCCGAATCAGGGATTGAACCCTCAACTCTTAATGTCTACCTGCACTGGCAGGTGGGTTCTTAACCACTAGCGCCACCTGGGAAGCTCTTGTTCCCTAGTTGAGGGCTTCTCAAATTTCAAGGTCCATACAAATCACCTGGACCGTGTTACAAGGCAGATTCTGATTCTGCCCCAGCGATTGAACCCACGTCTCTTATGTCTCCTGCACTGGCAGGCGGGATCTTTACCACTAGCACCACTCAATACAACCCCAGAACCAATGGTTTTCTAGCCCACAAAGGAAATGACATCAAATACCAAAGACTTAGTATCATATAGGATATATCCTCTGACCATTCTTCAATAAGGTATAAACTAGGATGCTTGGAACTACTCTATACATTTGAAAATCAGAAAGAGAGAAGGTAAAACACTTCTGTAGACTGTGGTAGATGCAAGAGTCAGATTACTACAAATTATGCCACAATAATGCACAGACCTAAAATATCTCAGAATCTTAAAACAATGGAGGTTTACTTCCCATTTATGGTGCATTTCTAGTGTAAGTCAGCGGGAAGCTCTGTTTCCCATTTTCCTCACTCTGAGACCCAAGCTGCTTGAGCTTCTGCCACCTAGCATAGAATCAGTTGCTGCAGTGGAGGGGAGAGTATGTGGCTGTTAAAATTTTCTGCCCCCAAAGGACACCCATTACTTCCACTCATCTTATGTTGGCCGAAGGACCTCCATGGCCACGGCTGCCTTTGGGATAGGGACCCGACCAAAGAGGAGAGCTGCGCATGTCAGCAAGCAGCACTAATGATTCCACGAAGAGGAAATAGTCATGACAATGAGGAACATTTACACCTAAAAACTGAAGATGTGACCATATGAAAGCTTGTGGGATGTAGCTAAAGCAGTACTTAGAGTAAAATGTATCACCTGAAAGGATCCTATTAGAAAACGAGACTAACAATGAAGGAGCTAAGCATCCATTCAAGAAAATGCCTTCTGCCAAGAAAAACAGTAATAAAGAAGAAATACGTTAATGAAAGTCACAGAAAGCAAACACAATACGGAGAACTTAAACTCTATCTTATTGTGTTCCTCCAAAGCAAACTCTGAGTTGAAGATGAGTGTGTCCTTGATTTACTGCGGAAATGCACCCGAGAAGAATGTGAGGGAGCAGTGAAAATCAGGGGGAAAAGAAGCTAAACAAGGGTGCAATCTCAGTCCAGCTTCCACAGAAAACAGCTTCAACCTTACCCCACGGCGGGCTTCAGAAGGATGAGTTGCGCTCCAGAGCTACTTTCTTGGTTGGGGGTGAGGGTGGGGTTGTGCTCTATATTCCCACAACTGTCAGTTATTGGCTAAGGGTTAACTGGAGTGGATTTGGGTTCCCAGATTGGGCAAAGTGGCTCCAGCAGCCTGAGGACAGTCCTCTGAAGAAGAGTTTTAGCTGCTGGTCTGGTGGCTCAGATGGTAAAGAATACGCCTGCAATGTAGGGGACTCAGGTTCTATCCCTGGGTCAGGAAGATCTCCTGGAGAAGGAAATGGCAATGGCAACCCACTCTAGCATTCTTGCCTGGAGGATTCCATGGAGAGAAGCACCTGGTGGGCTATAGTCTACGGGGTTGCAAAGAGTCAAACATGACTGAGCAATTAAAAACAGCACACTGGAAGCAAAACCACTCTGAATGTAGAAGAGGGGTTAAAGGACCTTACTGAATCTGGGTGGAGCACAGTGTTCAGTCCAACTGATGCTTTGAAATAAAATCTAATTTAGAAAAACTTAAAAAAACCCACCAGCAATATTAGAAATGAAAAAGGAGTTATAACTACAGATATCATAAAGATAAAAATAGGACATTATGCCTATAAATTTGAAAAGACAGAAATTTCAAATAGAAAAATATGACATCAATTTCAAATAGAAAATGACATAAAAACTATCTCAAGGAAAAATGGAAACAGGAGTACAAACTTCACGAGTAAAGAAATGGAACTAGTCATTGAAAGTTAACCTGCTAACCCTCCATAAGACCAGATGACTTGGACTAATCATTCAAAGAACAGATAATTGTAGACTGATAACAATTTTTATCGAACAATAGAAGAAAAGGGAACATTTTCCAACTCAAACAGAGTATAAGAAAAGAAGATTATAAACCAGCTACATTTACAAATATTTTGTTGGTCAAAAGTTCATTTGGGTTTTCCCACTTATGGAAAACCCAAATGAAATTTTCGGCCAGTCCAATAAATGTGCTTATAAGCAGAATACTAGAATATTAATAAACCTATTAAAATGAAAGTGGATTTGTCATAGGAATGCAAAGATGAGTTGATATTAAAAAGATGAAAGGAGAAAAACATTAACAGGGTTTGATAAAATTCAATACCTATCCATGATTAAAAACTTAGGAAAATAGAAGTAGAAGGAAGCTTGCTCAATTAATAAGAGCATGTACTAAAAATCTACAGCAAACATATTTTAAGGATGACACGTTAAAATCTTCTGCTTTAAAATCAGAGATATGACAAAGACTCTTTCTGTTAATCAGGGTAAAAAGGCAACAGAAGTGGAGAAACATACCTTGTTCATTGATGTGATAACGCAGTATCAAGAAGATATCAATTTCCCCAAATTAACTTGCAAACTATAGCAAAAATCTCAATAGAGTGTTTCCTGGAACTTAATCAAGTAATCCTAAAATTGCTATAAATTTTGGTATTAAAAAAATAGACAAGATTGGTGAGAAGGGTGTTGGAATAAGATTGGTGAGAAGGGTGTTGGAATTCTTCTATCGGATATAAGCTTGCTATAAAGCTGTAGCAATTAAGATTGTATAGTGTCATGATAGGAATAAATGGAACAGAGCCCAGAAGCCAATCCACACTGATAGGTAAACCTGACATATAAAGAATGTGAAATTATCGGTGTGGAAATGATGGTGGTACTAGGAATAAGTGTTACTAGGAAAATTGGTTATCCTTTTGGGAAAAATATATTTGTTTCCTACCCAACATGTTCCAAAGTAAATTCATGATAAGTTATAGGCCTAAATATGAAAATTGAGCACTGGAACCTTTTAGAAGAAAATACAGGAGAAATGTTTTTATTTGGGGGATTTTTAAAATTCTTGAACAATGCTGGTTTTTTGATTTCCTAGCAAGAGAAAGAACAGATGAAAAGACTGATAAATATGATTCCATTAAAATAAAAATGTCAATAGAATTTCTGGCTGTTAATAGCAATCCCTATTTGTGAGGATTAAATATATTAACATGAAAAGTAATTACACTTGAACATACAGCACTACAAAATATTTGTATTATTTCTTTTATAAGGTGTTTTCCCCATGATAAGTACAATAAAGCTAGCTTTACCATGTAGTTTTTTCTCTTTAAGACACATCTGGATATGTAGCAAATGATGTAACTAAAGGAAGAGAATATTACCCCAAAACTACCTGAAAATGTGTATTTCATTCTTAGGCAAGCTTGGCAATTGTTTTAATCTCTTCCATGGGAACCCAGTCTTCATTTGCATGAACTCTGTAGCTTGTGGTCTTTTCTTGGTAACGTTAACATGGAGCAAATTCCTCTGGGTAACTTGCTTTGTGTACCCAGAATACAACTACTGAGAATGTAACAGTTGGCAGCCCTTTAGTGGGTCTGAGACTCCTTTACTACTGGGGCCTGAACTGGTTAATGTGGGATCCAGGAGCCTTCTGTGTATTCACTTTTGACCCCGAGTCATCATTTTATGTTCCCATCTGGGCCCTTCCACATTTATCTCTTGCAGGCTGCTGAAATCAACAAGTGAACTTGCATTCTTGCTTCTATGTTAGACTGCACCAAAATATTGCCATAATCAGAAGAGAAACATTTGTAGAAGCTCTGGGAGTCTTAGATATTAATCATTTGACAGATAAAATCAGGAGATTCTGGGCTTGTGTTTATTCCAGAGGTGAAGGGTGGTCTTTTTAAAAAACCAAAAACGAACAGTAATTCCTCAAAAGGATATTATTTCTGGCCCCTTGACCGAGTCCAAGTATCAAAAGGCAATCTCGCTAAACCCAAGTTCTTCTGCATTACAAATAAACTAGCATTACCATGCACCCCATAAGCAGCAGCAAGAGCTGTTTTTGCTTCAACCCATAGCACAGTTCAGAAGGTCAGACGTGACCACAGTATCTCCTGTTATTTCAGGGCTCACATGTGTTTGCCTTGGCGCCATTTCCCTGGCATTCGGTTTCCGTTATTTTTCCATGGGTTTGGCTTGCAGAAATCAAAGAAGCATATTTTTGAAAATAAGTGAAGTTCGGACAGATGAAGTATTCTGAACTGGTGGTGACTGGACCCAGTGGGAGGCAATACATGCCTCCCTGTTCACATCCAGTAGCATGGTCCTGACCCTGAATATGGCAAATGAGAGTGATAGAGAAGGTGGAAGCTGCCGCACTCCGCAGTGCTGGCCAGAGCCTCCTGCTCACTCCCAGCCAGACTCCAGTGATGCTCAGTTTTCTCCCTCCAGGGTACCTGTTGAGGCTGGAGCTAAATACTCAGCAGAGGGGAGGATCTCCCTCGATGAGCCATTGTCCATTTTAGCCTCAGTGACAGCTGATTGTTGTTAGTGGGAAGATAATGAGATTGGCCCATTGCTTTGGCTTGTTTTTGTTGCTGCTGGGAGCTCTCTGCAGAATGTGTCTGCAAAACAAACACTCCTGCTGTATAAAACACAGTTAAGATCACGACTGCGGGGTTAAACTGATAGCAGAGTCTTCAGGGCCTGTAGCTACCATAGAGTAGATGTAGTAGGTGGGGTGGGGATGGCTGAAGCCTGGGTAGTGCAGTGGCTCCCAAGCTTGTTTGCCCACTGAGGTCACTTGGAAAGTTTCAAAAACTATGCATCATGTGCTCTACCTCAAGTGTGTGTGTATGCTCAGTTGTGATGGACTGACCCCATGGACCATAGCCCACCATGCTCCTCTGTCCATGGGATTTCCCAGGTGAGAATGCTGGAGTGGGGTGCCATTTCCTCCTCCAGGGGATCTTCCCGACCCAGGGATCTAACCCGTCTTTCCTGTGACTTCTGCATCGGCTGGAGGATTACTTTACCACTTGAACCACCTTGGGAAGAGGTTGTCATTTAATTTGTTTGCCGACTTACGGGGACTTTTGGCAGTTTTTAAAGGTCCCCAGGAGACTTGGGAACCAGTGATGTGGTAGCAAGAGCCCAAATGTTGAAGTTGCACAGCCTTGGTTTGAGTCTCAACTCCAAAATTTAAGGGCTTTTGACTTTGGCCAAGCCATGAAACAGTTCCAAGTCTCAGCTTTCTCATTTTCAATATGGGGACAATCTTTTCTCCCTTGTGTAGCTGTTACAGAGAGTGAGTATGAATATGTTATATTTTTAATACCAAAAATGTTACATTAGTCGTCAGAGACTCGGGTAACAGTGCAAGTCCTCTCATTTCCTAGGCCATGCAGTGGAGTTGTTAATAGTTTGGGCTCTGAACCCTGACTCCACTGTTTGACCTTGGGCAAATGTCTTTGCCTCTAAATCTTCATACCCCTTGTTGATAAAATGGGGGGTTGTTCTTACTTTATAGGGCTGATATCGGGTTTAAATGACAGATACACTTAGCATTTATGTTAGACTATATGAAATTACTATTCTGCAGCTTTAAAGTGGTAGAATATCAGTATTTTCTTGTGTTTATCCTAATACTGGGTTTTCAAAATGTTAGTAATTATTATTACTATTAATCAATATGATCTGGAGACAGTTATTTCAGAGTAGCTCAGTTTCCCCATCCATAAAATGAACAGATTTAGAGTTTGCTTCTTCACAGAACTGATACCAGATTTCCCTGAAATGATGTTTGTGAAATCACTTTGAAGATTATAAAATATGAATAAATCATGATAACAAAAACATTCTTGGAAACTGGGCATCTCCTATATATAATAGTAAATATTTAGTTAAAGGGGTATGACTGAACAGAATGAAACTTAGG
Source organism: Nanger dama (assembly GCA_917880005.1). Taxonomy (NCBI): domain Eukaryota; kingdom Metazoa; phylum Chordata; class Mammalia; order Artiodactyla; family Bovidae; genus Nanger; species Nanger dama. The sequence goes on from CAKJTW010000030.1 coordinate 20,630,439, forward strand.
AAGGGAACTGAGTCATACAGAGAATGCCTTGTCCTTTGGAATTCAGACATTTTACTTTTTAAAGCCTACTCCAAGTTTACTGCCACTCCAGCCTTGTGGGGAGCAGAGAGCAGTGAACCCCATGGTTCCTACCACGGACCAACTTGCCTTATTGTTGAGGAAAGGTGTGGCCCTATCTGTGCAGGAAAAGCTGCCACGTGATACCTACCCCACACCAGACTCTCCTGAAGTTCCTTACGCACATGGCCTCATCTCATTCTTGGTGAGATCCCCAGTTTTTGCAAGGGAGGAATTTTTATCCCTATTTTTCACAGATGAGGAGATGGGGGCACAGAGAGATTAAATAACCTGTCCAAAGTCACACAGGTGTAATAGTAAAAGACATTTGAGAAAGGGGGATTGTGGAAAACATTTGTGGTGATGAATACATTCAAAATCACATCAAATTATAACAACAAACTATTTTTTCTAGAGCTCTTCTGTGCTTTTCTACCTTTCACTTCTTCTTTTGGCCTTGCCGTGTGGCATGCGCAGTCTGAGTTCCCTGACCAGATATCAAACCCATGGCCCCTGCATTGCGCGTGTGGGATCTTAAACTCCTCAGCGTAAGCCAAGCAGTGTTTTCTACATGAAATATATCTAGGCGCTGATGAAAAAGCTTACTTTAACATTCCTTGTAGAAAATGTCTCCTGGCTTATGCTGAGTATGGCTTGCTCCTAGTTTTGGTTTTTGACCTCATTTTCATCCCTGAGACTGGGTGGCCTTGGGTGGGAAACATAGCTTCTTCGTGTCTGTAGTTTCTCCACCTATAACATGGGTCTAATAATGCCTCCCTTGAAAGCATGTTGTGGAGACTAATTATCATAATGTCAGTTTTTTTGTGTGTGCCTCTGATGCAGACGAAACCCAAAGGGCCACCCAGACTTCAGCCCTGTGGTAAAAGCTTGGTTTCTCTTGGATGGAGACAAGAGTATTGCTTCTTGGTGGGCTTCCAGACCCTCTCACTGTCCTCTTTGCATAGGGCAGCGCCGGGTCTCTTCTTTCACACACAGCATTTCTTGGAGTAAGTTACCATAAATACCCTGTGGTCAAGGAGTAAGTGATACCGCTTATTACAAAGTTATGTGAGAAACGGTTTCAGCTAGTAGGGATCATGGAGGCAATGACAATGTCCCTTGATGTGCTTGCTCATGATCCAGAGAGGAGAATTCTGTTCCACTGAGGAAATGCTTACAAAGGATCAGCTTTATTTCATGGCACTTTAACAGTGGCTCCTGTGATGCATGGTCTGGCTGCATAGGTATTACTCGGGAGCATATCAGAAAAGCAGAATCTCACACCCCCACACCAAGACTACTGCCTCAGATTCTGCATTCTAATAGAATCCACAGGTGGTTGGAAGGCTCATTAAAACCTGAGAAGTGCCTCTCTCCTCTTGGAGCTGTAACAGTGAAGACACACTTTGTGGTGGAGCTGGGAATCCATCCGGTCAAGGTTAATTAGGCTCCAAAGCTCATGTTCTACTCTCTCCACTGCTCTGCCTCCTCTCAAGTGATGCAGATAGGGTTTGATTTATTGCTGAAATGCAATCTGACCTTCCAGGAAGAGGTCTGGTCATGGCTACTACAGTGGGGTACATACTCCTCAGTTCAGGAAACTTCTAGATAAAAGCAGCTTTTATCACAGTGTTTATAATTTTGTTACACGTGTGATTGTAACAAATCACTTTTTTTTTTTAAGCTCAAGATACTTCCTTGCCTGAAAAATAAAATTGAGAAAGCAATTTGGGAAAGGGGATGGAGGGAGGAAGTAGAGAAAAAGAGCAGAAAGGAAAGAAAAAGTAATCCTTTGAGAGAACTCATTTTTCAGACTGCAGTTATCCATCCTGATTGTGGAGGTGAATGAAATTTTTGTTAATCTTTAAGGGCTGAGGTTTTAATTAAAAATTTTTAAAATGAGGATTTTTTGAAATAATTGAACAGTATCAGTGAAAGAGTATGCCAAAACAGTGTTTTCCTTTTTTTCCCTTCCCTTTGAGCTCATTTTTAGATTATTAAAATGACAAAACCAGGATGCTGCTGCTGCTGCTGCTGCTGCTAAGTCGCTTCAGTCGTGTCTGACTCTGTGCAACCCCATAGACAGCAGCCCACCAGGCTCCCATGTCCCTGGGATTCTCCAGGCAAGAACACTGGAGTGGGTTGCCATTTCCTTCTCCAATGCATGAAAGTGAAAAGTGAAAGTGAAGTCGCTCAGTCGTGTCCAACTCTTAGCAACCTCATGGACTGCAGCCCACCAGGCTCCTCTGTCCATGGGATTTTCCAGGCAAGAGTACTGGAGTGGGTTGTCATTGCCTTCTCCCCAAACCAGGATGTAGTACCAATAAATCTTTATATCATTGTGACTTGATTTTGATTGCCATTTTCAAGCAGTTGCCCATAACTGTGACATTTATTCCTTTTTTAAGATAACATACTATGGCCAGAATGATCTCTGAAAAGTACAAATTTGAACTCCTAATGAATTACTTTATCTAGACTTTTGATCGTCAATTGTTGTTCAGTTGCGAAGTTGGGTCTGACTCTTTGCGACCCCATGAAGTGCTGCACCCCAGGCTTCCTATACTTCACTACCTCCCAGAATTTGCTCAGACTCATGTTTATTGAGTTGGTGATGCCATCCAACCATCTCATCCTCTGTCACCCTCTTCTCCTCCTGCCCTCAATCTTTCCCAGCATCAGAGTCTTTTCTAATGAATTGGCTCTTTGCGTCAGGTGGCCAAAGTATTGGAGCTTCAGCTTTAGCATCAGTTCTTCCAATGCATATTCAGTGTTGATTTCCTTTAGGATTTACTGGTTTGACCTCCTTTCTGTCCAAGGGACTCTCAAGGGTCTTCTCCAGCACCGCAATTTATCAATGGCTGTTAGTATAAAAAGACAAGAAATCAGGCATTATATTCCTTCCACTGGTAGTACAGAACCACCTAAGAAATATTCTTACTAAAAGATAGGAGTTGAATCTCATCAAAATTTTGTATCTAACTACCAGTGTACAGGAAACACAGAGGTCAAAACTGTCACCTGGGTCTTTTGGAATGTTTGCTCTTGCGTTGATCTGTCTTGGAATCCAGCTGCCATGCAGCAAGAAGCTCCAGACACATGGAAAAGCTGCGCATAGTCACTTTGGTTGACAGCCCCAGCTGAGCTCCCAGCTGGTAGCTGTCACTCGCTGTCAGCACATGAATGTCCAGACATCTTGGACAACCAGCTGACATAGGACCACAATTGCATGAGAGACCCCTGACGTGCACTGCTCAACTGATCCCTGTTAACACACAGAACCAAGTGAGTTAATTATAACTGTCTTGAGGCACTAAGTTTCTCGGAATGATTTGTTAAGTAGTGTTAGGGATGGAATGTCCCCCCTGCCCAGATTCCTATGTTGAAGTCCTATGCCCCGATGTGATGGTATTAGGAGATGGGGCCTTTGGGCTATAAATAGGTTTAGATGAATTCATGAAAGGTGGGGTTCCCATGAGGGTACTGGTGTTCTCATAAGAGGAAAAAGAGAAACAACAAAGTCCTAGTGTATAGCACAGCGAACTCTATTCAATATCCTGTGATAAACTATATGGAAAAGAGTATATTAAAAAAGAATGTATATATATATGTGTGTGTATGTGTGCGTGTGTGTGTGACTGAATCACTTTGCTGTACAGCAGAAATTAACACAACATTGAAAATCAATTATGCTTCAATAGAAAAAAGAAGAGAAGAGAGACCAGACTCCTTCCTTCTCTCTGCCATGTGAAGACACAGCAAGAAGGCAACTGAGGTTCTCACCAGGAACCAAATTTGCTGACACTTTGACCTTAGACTTCCTAGCCTCCAGAATTCTGAGAAATAAATGTCTGTTTAAACACCCCATCTACAATATTTTGTTAGATAGCAGCCCCATCTGACTAAAGCAAATGGCAACAGTCATATCAGTACTCAGTGCTCCATCGGCTGTGGAAGACAAGGCAAAATGAGGAAATTAAGATCACCCCAGATTTTGGTCTTGGGAGAGTGTGTGACCCATGGTCCTATTCACTGAGCTAGCAAACCTGGGAGGAGGAACAAATTGGGGATGGAAAGTGTAAGTCACCCAGTTGTGTCTGACTCTTTGTGACCCCATGGACTATAGCCCACCAGGCTCTCTGTTCATGGAATTCTCCAGGAAAGAATACTGGAGTGGGTTGCCATTTCCTTCTCCAGGGGATCTTCCCAACCCAGGGGTCGAACCTGGGTCTCTTGCATTGCAGACAGATACTTTACCAGGATGGGAGGGGAGGAAGAAATAAATGATTTTCATCATTATTTTAATAATAGTATTAGTTTTAGAATTAATAAATAATAATAAAAAGCATTATAACTGTCTTGAGGCACTAAGTTTAGGAATGATTTGTTAAGTAGTGTTGAGGACTGACTGTCCCCCTGGCCCAGATTCTCTGTTTATTGTAGTTTCCTTTAGCCTTGTTTGCTCTTTGTTTTCTACAAAATTGCAGGGGCAATTCCCCCACTATCCTAAAACATTGGAGAAGACAATGGCACCCCGCTCCAATACTCTTGCCTGGAAAATCTCATGGACAGAGAAGTCTGGAAGGCTGCAGTCCATGGGTTGCTGAGGGTCGGGCACTACTGAGCGACTTCACTTTCACTTTTCACTTTCCTGCATTGGAGAAGGAAATGGCAGCCCACTCCAGTGTTCTTGCCTGGAGAATCCCAGGGACAGGGGAGCCTGGTGGGCTGCCCTCTACGAGGTAGCACAGAGTCGGACACGACTGAAGTGACTTAGCATCCTAAAACATACCAATCTGACAACCTTTGTGGAAATTTATTTAACTCAAGATCTTGGACAAAAAAATCCGACATGAACTTCTAATAGCACTCTGGCTACCTTCTGTAAAATTTCAAATAAAAATAAATAAAATAAATGTTGCTGTTGGGAATTATTTGTTTTGGTAAAATAGCTTACTGTTTTCACCAGGGCTAAGTCTTCAGGGAAATCCTAGACATTCACCCCTGTGACAGAGTTCCTGGTCTGTGACTCAAGGGGCAGATGAGGTTATGCTTTCAGTGCTTCCAAGAAACAAAATTCACTGGGTAATTATTTGTCTACGTAGTCCAAATGGAAAAAGTAAAATGAACCTGGAGATGCTCAGAGAAATGGCATGAATTTCTGGTTGTGCAATGGTCTACTTATTCATTCATTTGTTATTATTCAGAAAATATTTGTCAAGGGACTTACTTCCCTGGTGGTCCAGTAGCTAAGACTCCATGTTCCCTATAGGGGGACCAGGCTGGATCCCTAATCAGGGAATGAAGAGCCCACATGCCACCACTAAAGATCTAGCATGCCACGGTGATGATTGAAGATATTATGTGTTGCAACTAAGACCCAGAGCAGCCAAATAAATACATATTTAAAACTATATTTATTGAGAACCTACTGTGTATCAGGTGCAAAGAGAAGTGCCAGGGATCCAGTGGTAAGCAAAAGGAAAAAGAAAGTTAGTCACTCAGTCACTCTGAGTGACACAGAAAGTTAGTCACTCTTTACGACTCCATGGACGATAGCCTACCAGACTCATCTCTCCATGGAATCTCCAGGCAAGAATATTGGAGTGAGTTGCCATTCCCTTCTGACCCAGGGATCGAACCCTGCTGGCAACACAGCCATTAATTCTCTAATTTGTCCAGTGAGAGAGACAAATCATTAAGCAAATAGTTTTGCAAATACATACATAAATATTAGGACAGAAAGTCCCTCATCAAGTAGCTATTGAATGCCTACCATATGCTTATCCTTGTGTTTAGTGCTGTGGGAACTATCAAGGGGGTTTAGATGACATTTGTTTTCAACAGCATTACTGGCCAACTGGAGAAGCAATGAAGGACCGGAAGTGCTCCTCTGTATAGTGCAGCTTTAATATGGTGGGAAGAAGAAAATGTTGGAGTAATCAAGATTTCTTTTTTTAATTTGGAAAAATAACATATATATACAACATGTATAAGGTGGTAAAACACATTCAAATAGTACATTGATAGTACTATTAATGGCCCAGCAGGTGTTAGCTGTTTCTTGTGCATTCTTCAAAAAAATTTACATGCATTCTTGAGACTATATATAGTCCATACATATTACCCTTCTATTTTAAATTCTAATTTTAATACATAATTTCTACTGCTTACATTAACCACAGAAGATATTAAAAGTCACAAAGCTAAGATTGGCACATATTTAAAAATGAAAACAATAAAAAATATTTTTAATGAAAGTCAAAGCCTCTTCAGGAGTAACTGACTGTTGTTCATTGTGTTTCTTTCTTGAAAAAATTATCCATATGCCATCACAGAAGTAGGAAGAAATGATTCTTGGTTCAACCACTCATATATTCAAGAAAGAAGGCTTTCTTAGTTGCTGCTCATCACTAAAGATTAAAAAAAGATACCCTGGGAATATCATATATTTTCATGACTTGTGACTGGGGGTTGGGTGATCTCTCTTCAAATACAGTTACTCTTTCTGGCTAAACTCTAAATCTTCCCTTATTGGCTTAGGTTTTTAGAAACTAAAACCAAGAAGACACCTAAAGATGATTTCTACTTTTCTGCACTATCTTATCCCTTTTCAAAGACAAGGATCATGGAGATTGATATTATTTAAGTGGTAAGGGCTAGGAATAATGAACATAAAAGCAGAAAGAAATTATCAGTTAAAAGAAATCTTATCGTAACACATAGCCAAAATGCTGTGTTTAAGTCCATATCTCGAATTCGTGTTGTCAGTGTACCCAACCAAGGCCCAGTGACTGTGAAATGGGTGGAAAGTGAGGTTGGCATGTTGGGTTCCAGTCTCTGCCTTGCTCACAATCAGCCCCTATGACCTTAGGTAAGTGTCTTCTTCTATCAGACTGTAATTTGATCAAATGAAAGGTGAATAGGTTAGCGTATGGAATTGAATTGAATAGGAAATATCCTTTTGCTAATATTAATGGTAAGTATTATTCTGTAAGACATTTGTAGAGTGAGTGTGTGTGTGTGTGTTTGGTAAGTCACTGGATATAATGTATTTCTCAGGTGAGCCATGATCAGAAAGTCTGGAAGTCCCTGGACTAGAGGACACAGTGCTACAGATCTGAAAGTAACTGGCCAACAATCGTGAAAAGAAAAGAACCTGAGATTTTTATAGCAGTGGTCTGCTGGCACTACAGGCTATGAGGATGGAGGCACTTCTTTCCACATGTGCCAAAGGAACCCACCTACCACTCAGTTGTTTCTTCTTCTCTGCTGCTGCTGCTAAGTCGCCTCAGTCGTGTCCGACTCTGTGCGACCCCATAGATGGCAGCCCACCAGGCTCCCCCCGTCCCTGGGATTCTCCAGGCAAGAACACTGGAGTGGGTTACCATTTCCTTCTCCAATGCATGAAAGTGAAAAGTGAAGTGAAGTCGCTCAGTCATGTTCGACTCTTAGCGACCCCATGGACTGCAGCCTACCGGGCTCCTCCATCCATGGGATTTTCCAGGCAAGAGTACTGGAGTGGGGTGCCATTGCCTTCTCCATTCTTCTTCTTTCCTCATTCAATTTTATGTATTTTTATTCTCTTCTTTTCTTTCATTCTCTTCTTTCTCCCTTGTTTCCCTCTTCCCCTTCTTCCTTCTTTTTCTCCCTTTCTATTTCTCCTCTATTCTTCTCCGTTCCCCTCTTTCCTTCCACCATGTTGCCTTGTGGGTTCAGATTTCATTGACATGCTTCTCTCACATCACCACTAAGGACACCTAAGATTTTGTAAAGTCTTTAAATACTGCAGACCCTTTCTACTCAGTGCAGTCCATTGGCCAGCAGCTATAGCATCACCTGGGAGCTGATTAGAAGGCAATATCTCAGGCCCTGTCCCAGACTTCTTGAAATAGAATCTGCATTTTCACAAAATATTATATGAGTCTTATGAACATTCAAGCATGAGAAGCACTGCCATAGCACTGACATTCTTCCTAAATCAAACAAACCTTTGAAAACCTATCATTGAATCCTTAAACACAATTATCCACAGATGCTTCCCATCAGCACAGTCACAGAAGACGCTCCACTCCCTTGGAAATTAGATGGGTTTAGGGGTGGGGAAGATGTGGAGAAGTGAAGGTTTGGATGTCTACGTGTTGGGGGTTGTCTCTCCCTGGGGCTCTGGACAAAGGACATTTCGTCAGAGAGGCAGGTGTCTGGCTGTCCTGATAAATATCAAGTCTTTGCTTGTTTGTCAAGGCATGGTGGGTGATGTGGTTTGTGGTTTCAGGACCTGCTGTATGTTGTCAGACACCAGCTTTAGGACATGGTAGTTAGTTTCAGCTGGCTCAGAAAGGGGCATCATTTTACTTACTCTCCTTCCCTGGGCAACATGGAATGATTTGGAGGTCATCCATAGAGGGTTCATCTGTTATAAGAAGGGTGGCAACGCCTGGATTTCCTGGGACAGTCCCAAGTTGACACCCGCTTCCCAGAAAAAATTATTAATAGTGGCCACTTTTATATTCAAATGTGTCTCCAATAAACTGTGGTCACACCAGTTGTAATAGATTCCAGAAGGGAGCAGATCTCTCTAAGGAACTGGGTAAAAATGAATCTAACAAATGGGAGAGAGAGATACCCCTGATTCTTTTGGCTGTCAAGGCCCATGGCCAGAAAGAAGATTTCCTCTTTGTCAATGGCCCTGCTACTAGATATCTGAGGATGTCTTGGTTAGCTAGAGTGTTTTGAGTAATTCCCAGATTAATGCTAGTTCTAAGATTTTACTTTATCATCTTGGTCTAACTTCTGACTTCTCCGGGGTTGGCTGTTTTTCTGGTTAGACTGCCTCCACTTAGGACCAGACCATGTTTTTGACTGCCTTGAACTTTTGCTGCTATTACAATAAAGAATGAATTTATGTGAATCTCAGATGTCTTTGGTCTTTCTGTCCCCTGATTCATACTTACAATAAATGAGAGAGTGGTTGAAAATGTAGTCTCTTTGTATGATTATTGTCACCCACTAGCTTCTGCAAAACTGTAGCTTCCTCTGGGGAAAAAGCATCCTCCAGCTAAGATAAGGATCGGTTCTGAGCCCTGAACCCAAAGGTGGGGTCTCTTCCTATGTGCAGGCTCCATAGTCTCTGGGCTGTGGTCCAGGCCAAGTGACAAATTAGATTGGTCCAGATGCTCACTTGGGCTCCCTGCAGGGCCACTGGGCTGGACCCAGTCCCCCAACCCCATCTCCTCTGGTTGCTGCCTCTAGCCATTGAGTTGAGTCTCCAACCCCTGCCTCCACCCCCCTTAGGATTCTTAGGAGTGAGGAGAGTTAAATAACTCCTCCAACTCTTGCCCCAGGCATAATCAAGGCTCTACAACAAGTGTCCTTGAAGACTAAGATTAAACAGAAAAGGGTAATATCCACATCTTCCAAATGGTTATGAGTAGAAGACAGATTCCTTTTCAATTTTTCCTGATGCATTTGAAGGGCCATAAAGCAGATCACATGATCCAAGGCTCCAGGCACTCTGCTGTCTTGCACTTGGCTCTTGCAAATTTAAGGTGGGGCTCAGAAAATACTTTGTCTCCTCTGGTCCCATCAAAGAGCCACTAGGTGAACATTCTGGTGGAGCTGGTGGAATTTCAGAACTGAGTTTCATTTGTTAATGCTGGGGCAGGCCTCGGCAGATCAGGGATGAGGAAGCACAAACAGGTGGGCTCTGAGGAACGTCTGCACTTGGCTGGAAGACATTGTGACGCTGTCTCGGGGAGTTGGTGTTTATTTTTCCAGTCATGCTTAGTCCTAGGAGGTGTTAGATTTCACTAAAGCCTTCATGACTCATGACTCCAGGAGAGCTCAGATTCCATTCCCCCTCCTCCTCAACCCCCTGTATCTTGCTCTTCAAAATGAAAACAGCAAAATCTCTTAGAGCAGGCATTTGTGGAAAAGGACCATATCTTGATTCATTTGAGGGAAGTCCTTTACACACTCAAAGCACCCTCTCATTGGAAGATGAGGTTGTCATTCTGAGGAGTTCGTTCGCAGAGGCTGATTTTCCACAAATGTTTTCAAATAACCAAACCCAGCTTATCTTTTGAAATAGTCCCACTGGAGTCTTGTCTCCATCCCCACATTTGCTGCCAGGATTCAGAGTGTGCTGGAATTACCTTTGGAGACAGTGTTGGCTACAGAGGAGAGATTTGGCTTCCGTTAAGTTTTACCTCATTTTTGACCTGAATGCCCCTGTCTGGCTTGGTCTCTGTGCTCATTCATCAGACTTGGTACAAAATGTCAGTTGGCTTCTCCAGAAATCAAAACTTCTCCCCCAAGACTCCCCAGATTGGAGTCTTGCCCTTATTGACAGGAATTAATGGAATATACCAAGACTTTTCAGGCAAGTTCCAAAGGGGAGTTTTAGAAATTCACTGAATTATAAACTGTGTCTTTGGGACAAGGCTCCAACTTTAAGAGGTGACCAGTGTGGAAGCCAGTGCTTATTTGAAACACACACACACTCATAGGCCAATCAACATACTGCAGTAATCTTCATCATGTTATCCCTTACCACGTCCCTAGTGCATTAACAATGGTTTGTTATTTATTTTGTTTTGGCAAGAGTAGTAAATAATCAGTAAATTTATTCATTAGCTCACTTATTATTTATTCATTGATTCAGTCAGTCAGTCAAAATCTGTTTGGCATTTGACTTTCAATGACCAAAAAAAAACAACAACAAAAACAAAACAGACAACATGTTCAATGACCTGATTCCAATAGGAGAGATAGTTGACTGTTATCAAAGAAACACCCAAATAAATGTAAGTAAAACAAGACCACTGTGATAAGAGGAGAGAAACATATATGGAGCTAACTGCTGCTAAGTCGCTTCAGTTGTGTCCGACTCTGTGTGACCCCATAGATGGCAGCCAACTAGGCTTCTCCGTCCCTGGGATTTTCCAGGTAAGAACATTGGAGTGGGGGTGCCATTTCCTTCTCCAATGCATGAAAGTGAAAAGTGAAAGGGAAGTGGCTCAGTCATGCCCGACTCTTAGCGACCCCATGGATTGCAGCCTACCAGGCTCCTCCGTCCACGGGATTTTCCAGGCGAGAGGACTGGAGTGGGGTGCCATTGCCTTCTCCAATATGGAGCTAAGAGACAGTCTAAAAGAGAGCACTCCGGGTCAGCAAGGATCTGGAGGGAGAGGGGCACTGATTAGGTGAAGGCGAGGGTAGTGCAGGAGCTTTTCCGCGAGAGGACAGCATGAGTAAAGCCTAGGGAAAGCCCCTATGGCCAGAGAGAGGACAGAGAGCTGGAAGGAGAAAGAAGGCCAATGTGGCTGCTGCTTGGAGCACGGCAGGGAATGAGGACGGGAACGCTGGCAATGGAAGACCACGTGGGACCCTATAGACACGGGGACCCCACGCTTTCTTGTCCAGACTGAAACACCTGTGAATGTAAAATGAAGGGCTATTGATAATGACCCTAATAGGCGCTGTTGTCGTTCAGTCACTCAGTTGTGTCTGACTCTTTGCGGCCCCAGGGACTGCAGCTTGCCAAGATTCCCTGTCCATTACCAACTCCTGGAGCTTGCTCAAACTCATGTCCATCGAGTCGGTGATGCCATCCAACCATCTCATCCTCTGTCTGTCACCCCTTTTCTCCTCCTGCTGTCAATCTTTCCCAGCACGAGGGTTTTTCCAATCAGTCAGTTCTTCACATTAGGTAGCTGGAGTATTGGAGCTTCAGCTTCAACACCAGTCTTTCCAATGTATATTCAAGGCTGATTTCCTTTAGGATTGAACGGTTTGATCTCCTTGCTGTCCAAGGGACTCAAGTCTTCTCCAGCACCATGGTTTGAAAATATTAGTTCTTTGGTGCTCAGCCTTCTTTGTGGTCCAACTCTCACATCTGTACTGAAAAGTAAATCACAACTATTCTGGGCAAACCAGGACATGTGCTCCTCTTACTTATAGATCATGCTAGCGATTTTGGTCTACATCCTAAAAACAATGTTAAACAGGGTTTAAGCTTGGTAATGAGAATGAGGGCTGCATTTTGAAAAGATTTTCCAGGTTACCCAGTCACGACAGGAATGGTGATCCTTTCCTTAAATACTCAGAGTCGTAGCTTGGTTTGGATAAATTGTCTTTATGCGCCAGCCTCCCTTCTCTACTCCCCATCCCAGTGCTCAGCACACATCTGGGCAGCAGCTGCAGAGCTGGGATTCCAGAGGCTCTGGCTAATTTGTAGAAGGATGGGGAAGACGCCTGGCAGTGGAGCGCTCCCATTAGTGCTGCTCATGTTTGAGTTGTAAGCTTGATGCCTTCCACATGCTCCTGTTTCGTTCTGACCCTCCTGGGGTCAGGCCAGCAATGAACTCTTTGGAGGAATTTGGTTCAACCTACTGTCTTTCATGGCTAAGATTTTTAGAAAAATGGGCCTTTGCATGTAAATCAATGGGAACAATGTCTTGAAGCTGCAAAGAGCTTTATTCGTGCGCCGATGTCTCTTCTTGAATTTCTTTTCTGTCTTTGGTAGAGCCACAGAGTTAAAGGGGCTCTAAGAGATCTGAATTCCTTCTTGGGCCCACTGGGGAATGGTTGTCCCAGCTACAGCTGAGCTCTTCTGGGGACCTGGAACACTCTCCCTCCTAGGATTCTGTCTTTCCTCACTCCCCCTCTGTTTCCATGTCCATCCTTCTAGCCAGAGCCACCATCTTCTCCACCTGGAACACTGCAGTGGACTTCACTGGCTTCCCGCTTCTGCTGCAGCCTCTCTCCTATCCGTGTACATATCACAGCCAGAGTGCTCTTTTAAAAATAAGAGTGGTCCAGTAGTTAAGAATCCACCTTGGAATTCAGGGGACATGTGTTCGATCCCTGGTTGGGGAACTAGGATCCCACGTGCCTCGGTGGAACTATCCAACACGCTGTAGCAGAAGAGCCTGCATGATACAGTGTGGATCCTGCATGCCACAACTAAGACCCAATGCAGTCAAATAAACATTTAAAAATAAAAATGAAAAATAAAAGCAAGAATCAGTCGAGTCAGTCCGGCTTAAGCCTGGGAACAGCTTCTCATTGCCTTTTGATTAAAATCTACTCTCCTTACTGTACTCACAAAGCCCTGCTTCCCACCTGTTTCTCCAGCCTTCTCTCTTACCACTGTCGCCATCACACACTGTGTTCCAGCCCCAGTGCCTTCTTGTTTTTCTCAGACACACAGACTCATTTTTTGCCCTAGAGCTGTTGCCTGGAACACTCTTTCCATGACTGTTTGTGAAACTGGCTCCTTATTTGTTAGGCTTCCATGAAGTGACACCTACATAGAAAGGCTTTTCCTGGCTGTTTGCATAACATGGGTCCCTCTATTCATCTTGACCTCAGGTCCTTTTATTGTTTATGACAAACACCTCGTAATTTTTATTAGTTTCGTTGCTTTGTTTCAGCCTGTCTCCGAGGGCTGGGCCACGTCTGCCTCGTTCGCGGCTGTGTCCTATGTACCAAGCACAAAGCTAGTGTGTAGTCGGTGTCCTTAATCGATATTTGTGGAGTAAATGAGTGAACGACAGTGGATGACTTTTTGTTTAACATCTCCATTTGCTATGAAATAATTTCTTTTTTTTTTAAATGAAGTCATTTCTTATTGAAACCTTATATCCGTGCTCCTCTTTTATTACAGTCCTCTTTGGAATTCTTTTTTTCTAACAAAGCCCCTCCCCACCCCCGTGCTTGAAGACCATTCTCTTGTCCATTCTAAGGTTTCTTTTCTTTCTTTAAAAAATCTCTAGCTCTGTAGTTACCATAAGATCCAGCAATCCCACTCGTGGGCATATATCCAGAAAAGACGAAAGGCCTACATGCACTCCAATGTTCACGGAAGCACTATTCACAATAGCCAAGACATGGAAACAGCTTAAATGTCCATCAACAGAAGAAGGGATAAAGATGTGGTGCGTATATAATATGCGGTATTACTCAGCCGTAAGAAAAATGAAATAATGCCGTTTTTAGCAACAGGATAGACCTAGAGATTATTAGACTAAATGAAGTCAGACAGAGACAATTATATGGTATTACTTGTAGGTGGAATCTAAAAAATGGTACGAATGAACTTTTTTACAAAACAGAAATGGGCTCAGAGATATAGAAGACAGATTTATGGTTACCAAAAGGGAAGTGGGGGAGGGATAAATTGAGAGCATGGGATTAACAGGTGCACTCTACTATAAAAAAAATTCCCTCGTTTTTTTCATTTCACATTATGATGTGTTGTCTTCTTTGATGAATCTTACTGTTCTTTCAGCCTATCACATTCTTTCTGGATTCTGAATCTGTCATCTACCATAGTGGCTATGCCTCCCAACTTCTGGGCAAATCACACATTGATAAATACGTGAAGTCCTCATCAAGAAAATATGTTGACTGTCCTGAGGGAGAGTCCTTTCTTCAAGACATTAATAACTTAATGATCCCATGGGAAAAAATTAGAGAACTTTCCTTTAAATAGAAAGCCAAGAGTTGAATGCTTCAACTAAGATACAGAAATTCTGTTGCTGTCTAGGTAACATTTCCAACTGGATGTATTGCCTGCTTCACACACTGAACGTATTTGAAAGGAAAGTTATAATTTATGATGCATAGCAGTAGGTGGTCATTTATTAAAAACTTAAAAAACTATTCATTTATTTTATTTGGCTGAACTGGGTCTTAGATGTGGCATGTGGGATCTAGTTCCCTGACCAGGGATCAAACCGGGAACCCCTACACTGAGAGTGTGGAGCCTTAGCCACTGGGCTACCAGGGTAGTCTGTCGGTGGTTATTTAAATGGTGGTTTTGCAGACTAAGTCACAACATGGAATAATGATTCTGCTATGTGAAATATGGTAAATGGGAAAAGCACAATGCAAAATTATGTCATGAGCTAATTTTCTTCTCTAGCTTGAAATATGTAGCTTTCACATTTATAATGAAAAACATACATTGATACCAAGGCTTTACTTATACATTCCTCTTATAAAATTCAGTGTTTTATGTTAAAGAACCTAGCTTTCTCACAGACGTAGGGATTAGGAGTTGTTCTTTAAGTACAACTGGGAGAATCAATCCCTCTCCTCCTATCTTATTACTCAGAGGGCTTAAAAATATGTTGGTGTCTCGTTCTCTAAGTTTGTGGCTCCTTTGTTTGGAATGGTACTGACACTTTTTCTATGAGGTGTATTTTTGGAAAACGATGTGGAATGGATAAAGGTGTGTGTATGTGTTTTTTAAATTCCCCCTTTCCTTTGACCTTTTTTCTGGCCTCAGGTGAAGATGTCACACCATCCCCATCACAGCCACTGATTTCATTTCCAGACCTCCTCCTCCTTCTCCTACTCTGCAGCAAAGCTTAACCTGTCCCTCCAGTGCCATTTCCTCACAGCATTTGTCTCTATCACATTATACATATTTCCTTGACTCCAAAAGAGTATTGTGGAGAAGGAAATGGCAACCCACTCCAGTAGTCTTGCCTGGAGAATCCCAGGGACAGAGGAGCCCAGTGGGCTGCCGTCATGTGGGTCGCACAGAGTCGGACATGACTGAAGCGACTTAGCAACAGCAGCAGCAGCAGCAAAAGAGTATTGATCATTATAAAAGTCTATAAAGTTCAGAAAAATATAAAGAAGAAAGGCATCACTCATTGCTCAATCACCCAGAAAGACTCCCTGTATTAGAAATTAATCTTTAAATTCCTGTTGTTGGTGGCCATTTAATTCACTGTCATGGGGCTGCTGGTGCATTTTCTTAGGAGGAAGGGCTGTTTGCCTTCTTTAAATGAAACCAAAAAGGCAGCCACTTTCTTCTTGGAAGTCCCTCCCTTCTCTTCAAGAGCCCATGTGGAGAAGATGCAACTTAATGGTCTTCCCCTATTTGTTCATTCAATTATCCATCTAGATCCTCACTTCTCATTCCAAGGCAGCTCTCCAACTCCCAGTGATGTTTGCTAGGGATAGGCCACCCAGCTAGTCTAAGTCTTCTCCGGATTCCTTTTATACTTTATTGTCTCTTTCACTAGCCTTTTTTCCAGCCTTACATTTTCCTTGAGTTGTTTCTAATAAAGAAGGCCTGCCTTTCATCCAGACACGACTCCAAGGGCCAAATCTGTGCCTGACACAGAAAAATCTCATTTAATCCAAATGCTTGAGGCCAGAGGGTTGGTGGATTTTACTGTAAATGTGCACTCAAAACTAATTGAAAATTTTCTTCCCAGAATGTATCCAAGATAACTAATTCTTCTTTGATGCTTTCACAATAAGGACTAGAGAATGTCATGAAATTTTCCACATTTTTAAAGTACTTGCAGTTTCAGCATTCTGGAAAGGATTCTTACTGCCTACATTTGGTTGTTGAAGCAAGAATATGAGATCCCGGTTTGCAGCATTTCTCTTATTCTTTGTTTTCAAGACCTTTAGTCATCAACAGCACTTCACCTGTTCAAGTTAATGGTGAAAGTGATGCTGAAAGATGATGTCAGTGAAACAAGAGCATCTCAGGACCTACTTCCGTGCAGGAGGAATAGCAGGGTAGCGGCCCCAGATTAGAGTGGTAGATTCAATGAGGTTCCAAGGAAGAGTGTAAGTCATGGGCCATCTTTCATGAAACACAGGTGGGACATTGCAGTGCAGTACTGGGTCCCAGAGACTCAACTCTTCACTAAGCGTAAGAACTCATTTCACTGTTGTTTTTCTTCAACATCTATTCACTCTTTTGAAGTGGGCATATGATTGAGAACCTGCTGTTGAACAGGTAATGGGCGGGAATATAATGGTTTAGAAAATATTCAGTGGAGAGTGGCTGAATAAATTAGTACACGCATTTGAATCGTTTCTTTGCCTCTAATTTCTTAAGTGACCTTGGAAAGCTGCTTAACCTCACTAAGCCCCATTTTTCTGATCTGTTAAATGGGGATGTTAGTACCTTTCTTATAGGATTACTGTGAGGATTAAATGAACAAATGTGTGTAAAATATAGAATAAAATGAATTTTTTTAATTAAAGAGCAATAGTAGCAGTAATCCTTATAGTAATTGCTATTATTATCTTTAGTATGTTATGCCTCTAAGATAAGACACCTTCTGGTTGTATTAATATTTTGGTATATTGAAGCTTTTATTTTATTTCTCTGTTGTCACAATCTAGTCCCACAATACACATCTGTGTACACCAAAGGGCCTCGATCAATGTTTGTTGCTGGACCCTTCCAAAGACAAAATTAAAATCTATTCTTTTCTTTCTTTGTCCAGCCCTTCAGACCGTACAGCTTCTCTCATTATTCACTGGATTATCCTGGGGAATCTGATTGATGGTGGCAAATTGTTTCATGTATGGTGAATATTAGATAACTCTAGAATGCTGAAATTGTCTTTATGTCATGGATATATATCTGGGGAGGAAATGCCTAATGATTTCAAGAAGTTGATCTGCCTTAGCTGGAAGCAATGACCTCCAGTGGCCTGATGAAATCTGGAGAACAAAGGAAACAGGTTCTCTGGAGAGAAAATGATCAGGCTCTGTAGAAACATCTTAATCCACAGAGTTCTGAATCCATTTTGTATTTCTTGTTGGTACAATGGGGCCATTGCCCCTGGTATTTGTGCTCTTGTATAGTCCCCATCCCCCCGGATTCTGGGCTTGGCCAAGTGACTTGTTTAGCCAATGGAACATTAATAAAGATGATGCAAGAGGAGGCTTGGTAAATGCTTGCACATAGGAGCATGTCCTCTAGGAACACGTCTCTTAGAATCCAGGCTACAAGCTACAAACAGACTCAGGATTGACCACATTGAGCGATGAGAGGCCAATGGAAAGATGCTGAATGATGAGGGCCAACTTGGACATTCCTGTCTCTCAATTCACAGCTGAAGCCAGCACCTGTATGACCACTACACTCTACTCTCTAGGAGCAGATAAACCACCCAGGTAAGCCCAGTCAACTCACAGACTTGTGGACTAAAATCATACATTGTTATTTTAAGCAGTTAAACTTGGGGTGGCTTTTTATGTAACAATATACAGTAGATACACAGTTTCTTCCCTCCCTTCCTCCAGAACCTGTGGGCAGACCAAATAGAAGCTTCCCCTAATATATCCCAGAAAACCACATTGGTGTTCACAGTAGTCAGCATCATTGGTCTAGAAAGACATTATTCATTTCCAGGTGCCTTCATCCTACACATGCAAATCTTGAGGTTCATAGAGGAGAAGTAACTAAAATCACATGTCTAGGTCTCCTGATCCAGCAGTCTATGTTCATTCCATGAAGAGCCATCAGAATATCTTTGGTTTCAAAGGGAATTTCAAGCCAAAATCATGTCATAACGTCCAGTTTGTATATACTTTTATCTACTCACAGAACAATCTCTGTTGGCTGGAAATGACTTTCATTTAAAAAATCATAACCTAAATACTTTATGAGAATCATGTCCATGAAAACACATAGTTCATTTAACACAGGGAATAAACTGTGGGCAAAAATACAAATGGGAATCTTCAGAAGGAATAGAGAAATAATTCATACCAAATCATATTAAAAGCTCTACTCGGGTGTTCACTTCGGCAGCACATATACTAAAATTGGAACGATACAGAGAAGATTAGCATGGCTCCTGCGCAAGGATGACACACAAATTCGTGAAGCGTTCCATATTTTTGTGGCTGATTCATGTCAATGTATGGCAAAACAAATACAGTATTGTAATGTAGAATAAAGTATTAAAAAAATAAAAGGAAAAGGCAGCTGCTGCCATGAGACCAAAAAAAAAAAAAAAAAAAACTACTCGGCCTTTAAGAGTACAAATTATGCCTCTGCAATGACTTTATTTTTCTGGGCTCCAAAATCACTGCAGATGGTGACTGCAGCAATGAAATTAAAAACGCTTACTCCTTGGAAGGAAAGTTATGACCAACCTAGACAGCATGTTAAAAAGCAAAGACATTACTTTGCCAACAAAGGTTGTCTAGTCAAGGCTGTGGCTTTTCCAGTGGTCATGTACGGATGTGAGAGTTGGACTATAAAGAAAGCTGAGTGCCAAAGAATTGATGCTTTTGAACCGTGGTGTTGGAGTAAACTCTTGAGAGTCCCTTGGACTACAAGGAGATCCAACCAGTCCATTCTAAAGGAGATCAGTCCTGGATGTTCATTGGAAGGACTGATGCTGAAGCTGAAATTCCAATACTTTGGCCACCTTATGTGAAGAGCTGACTCATTGGAAAAGACTGATGCTGGGAAAGATTGAGGGCAGGAGGAGAAGGGGACGACAGAGGCTGAGATGGTTGGATGGCATCATCAACTCGATGGACATGGGTTTGTATGGACTCCTGGAGTTGGTGATGGACAGGGAGGCCTGGAGTACTGTGGTTCATGGGGTCACAAAGAGTTGGACATGACTGAGCGACTGAACTGAACTGAAAGTTCTGCAAAATTCACTGTACAAACGATGCCTCTACAAGTTCTGCAAACCCACTGTATCAAGCACTTTCTTTGTGCCAGGCACAAGAGCATTTGAGACAAAAGTAACTTTTTCAGGTTCACAGAGCTAGTTAGTATCAGGACTGGGGCTGTACCTGAGGGCCAGGTACCACAGTGCCTGCCAACCAAAGGATGGCCCGCTGGAGTTGTCGGCTATGTTTAATTTTTGTAATTATGGCCTTAACAGGGGACATTTCCCACAGCCTTCTCTCTCCTTTTAGGGTTATAGTAATGATTTCTGAGGGCTATGCCACAGTTTAAGACTTCCTTTTATGTGTCAAAAAAAGCTTTCTTATAGATTAGACTCAGCTCTTCTCTTTCTCATTTATTAGGGCAGGGATATGATCTGTGCAATACTGTTATAGTTACTTTCCTGAAAAGCTCCTTTATTAAAAAATCATCTTAAAAATAACTGTTTCAAAGAGAAAACATGGGATTTGAGGCTGGAGCATTCAGACTCACAACAATAGGGTAATTCTGCCTGCAGGCATTTCAATAATACTGGTGTTTTTATAGTTTTAAGTCTATAGTTATAAAGCTAAATATCCCTGGGCAAATCCACTGTTGATTACATCTAGCTTTTGATCAAGAGGAATGGCCTTTGTTTTTCAATCCTCATCAAGACTATCACTGGCAAAAACTTCTTAGCCATTTTTATCACGTTTCACCCATTGTTGGATAAACATATCCCAAAGTCATTCAAATAAAGAAATATAAAGCAGCTGACAGCAAGGGTTTTTTTCCTCTTTGTCTGATATAATTTAAGTTCTAGCATTACAGCCATGTGCATAATGAAAATCATGTGTCCCATTATTTATTTGACAAATATTTTTTGATGCCTACATAGTCAGGCACTGGCAGAGGCATGGGGGATATGGTGGTAAGCAAGCTAGACAAATCCCTGATGTCATGGAGCTTGCATTCCACTAGAGGAGATGATCCATAAACAGAAAATACACAATATAATGTCATATGGTGTAAATGGTATGGAGAAAAATAAAGCAGAGAGGGACCAGAGAGCGGATCATGCTGGATCTTGGAAATCATGCAAGGGGCTTTGGATTTTATTCTGAATGTGATGGAAGCCGTTAGCAATGTTTGAGCAAGGGAATGATATGGCATGATTGATATCTTAGAAGACACCCCTGGCTGCTGGAGAGCAGATGACACAGATATCAGATGACATCAGAGATATCAGATCACAGATAACAAAGAGATAGCTGGGGAGAGTTAGGAGGCTGTTATAGCTTGGGTTCCTCCGCAGAACTGAGTCTGAAGCAAAGGCTTGTCTGTGTAGGTAGTTTGTTTTGGACAGCGATCCAGGAACAGAAGTGGGGACTAGGAAGTGTTAGACGAGAAAGAAAGAGTCAGTCCAGTGGTGTGGAAGATGCTCATAACCCTGTAGAACTGGGTCTGTTTTCCAGTGAGGACCTCTGAGGCCACATGGGGATACAGTTCTTTCTTCGGTGGCATTTTAAAAAACTGTATTTGTTTTGTTGCTTCACAATGTTATATTAGTTTCTGCTCTATCTGTATTGTTGCTTCACAATGTTATATTAGCTTCTGCTGTATTTGTATTGTTGCTTCACAATGTTATATTAGCTTCTGCTGTACAATGAAGTGAATCAGCTATAAATACAATCCCCTCCCCTTGAGCCTCCTTCCCACTCCCCCATCCCACCCCTGGCTCTTGAGCCTTTCTCCCCGCCGCACCGCTCCCCCATCCCGCCCCCTGGGTCATCCCAGAGCACCAAGCTGAGCTCCCTGAGCTCCTCAGCAGCTTCCCACTAGTCAGCTAGCTTCCAGACCATAGTGTATACATGTCGACGCTGCTCCCAGTCTCCCAGCCCTTCCGCCCCTGCCCTCACCACGTCCACATGTCCATCTCCACTTCTGCAACTCTCTTCCTGTCCTGCAAACAGGCTCATCTGTACTGTCTTTCTCGATTCCTTCCTGTGTGTTGAATGTGTGTGCTTAGTCACTCAGTCAGGTCTGACTCTTTATGGCCCTGTAGACTGTAGCCCTCCTGGCTCCCCTGTCCGTGGGATTCTCCAGCTAATACTGGAGTGGGTAGCCACTCCCCTTCTCCAGGGGATCTGCCCACCCATGGATCAAACCTGGGTCTCTGCCACCGCAGGTGGATTCTTTTCCATCTGAGCCACCAGAGAAGCTCTCACATGTGCACTAATATATGATATTTCTAAGGCCAGGTGGGGACACACTTTTGAATTGTCTAGCTCCTGCCTCCATTGGTCCAGGGTCACCCTTTGGGATGTCAACTCCCTTACACTGGCAGATTTGTAGCAGGATGAGGCAGGATGAATGAGTGGTTCCCATGAGCAGCCCACTTTCTAGGCACCAGGAACAGAGCAAAAGTCTGGAACAGCTAAGGCAGAATGAGGGCAGGCTGTATTCAAGAAGCATTTGATTCAGAACCTAGTGCAGTGGGAGGTGATGGGCACCCAGAGCTGGATGGCAGTGATGAGACGTGGGCAGAGCCATGTGTGTGCGTGCCTGCAGGTCATTTCTGTCTTGTCCGACTTTGTGGCCCAATGGACCATAGCCTGACAGACTCCTCTAGCCGTGGGATTCTCCAGGTAATACTGGAGTGGGTTGCCATGCCCTCCTCCAGGGGATCTTCCTGACTCAGGGATCAAACCCACATCTCTGGCACCCCCTGCATTGGCAAGTGGGTTCTTTACCACTAGTGCCACCCGTGAAGCTGGAACAGGAGCATTTGCATTCTCTCAGGGAAACAGATCACTCTGTGTCTGTGATGATAGCTCCCTTTCTAGGTGCTCTCATTCCTGTCCATACAGCTACTCGTCCTGTAGGTGTCAAAGTTTACCATTTAAAGCAAGGAAATGGATGAAGATTTTGTAACCTGCAAACAAGTCTCTTTCACCTTATATGTCACCTGTATTTAAAATATTTTATAGATTACAGAGGCCAATGAGGAGAGGAGGGCAGCAGAGGATGAGATGTTTGGGTAGCATCACTGATTCAATGGACATGAACTGGGGCAAACTCTGGGAGATGGTGAGGGATAGGGAGGCCTGGCAAGCTGCAGTCCACTGGGTTGCAAGTTGGACAGGACTTAGCAACTGAATAACAACAATTCAGAGGCCAATGAAGGTGATGTCATGAGAATATACTCAGACTCACCATATATTTGGACAGGAAAATGAACTCTGGTTTAGACGAATGTCTGAAAGGATAGAAGACTTATGGACAATTTCAAAAATGTCTGCTTAAAAGTTAAAAAACAAAAGATTATCCCTCCATTGGTCATGGTTGTTCAGATTTCTTATATCATACTAATCCAAGGCCAGGAATACAATTCTCATTGCATGAGACTTGACATTTGAAAAATAATATGCATTAGGGTGTTTCTCAGGAAAGGAAAAACATCTGTAATTTGTTTTTAAAGAAAGTCTCTTGTGGATGAAAGTGCCTAGGATAGTGATTCTGGAGAAGAGCAGTCCAAAGAATGTTGTCAAAAGTTATAGTGAAGGGATCGAGTTTGTGCTTAGTCACTCAGTCGTGTCCGACTCTTTTGTGATCCCAGGGACTGTAGCCCACCAAGCGCCTCTGTCCATGAGATTCTCTAGGCAAGAATACTAGCGTGGGTTGTCCTTCCCCTCTCTAGGGGATCTTCCTGACCCAGGGGTTGAAACCAGGTCTCCTGCATTCCGGGCAGACTCTTTATCATCGGGGCCTCCAGGGAAGCCCCTGAAGGGGTGGAGTAGAAATGCCTTATGGCATCAGAGGTTGCTGTGCTTTCCTCTGGGAAGGATGCTCTCAGGAAAGCATTGTTTCTGTTCCTTAGACCTTGACTCTTCTGCATTTTCATCATTTCTACGGTCACAGTAAGCTTTCTGTGCCACTATCAGGACTGCTGCTGCTGCTGCTGCTACTACTCGTTCCCATTTAATGAGCCCTCTTTTCTGCAAGCACTGTGTCAAGCCCTACACATATACATATATATATACACACATACATATGTGAAAAAAATACATGCTTTCCTAGTATCTCACTTGAGAACTCTTTGTGGAGAGAAACATCTTTTGCAGACAAATTTCTTCAGCCCAGTGAGCTGTGGAAGGAAACCTCTAGGAACTGGGGAAGGATAGTGTCAGGATATATCCAGGTTTAAAAACAAGGAGGGTACTTGTGTTAGCAAGCGGAATAAAAAGGAGGTGATAAAGGATCTGGCTTCCCTGGTGGGCTCAGATGGTAAAGAATCTACCTGCAATACAGGAAACCCGGGTTTGATCAATAGGTCAGGAAGATAGATCCCCTGGAGAAGGGAATGGCAACCCACTTCCAGTATTCTTGCCAGGAGAATGCCATGGACAGAGGACCTTGGCAGGTGACAGTCCATGGGGTCACAAAGAGTCCAATGGGACTGAGCAACTAACACTTTGAAAGGATCCAGGAATTGCTGAACATACAGGGTGAGGGAAGAAGAGGAACACCATGTCTAGAATCAGCAAGAGGGCCTTGGGAATAAACGCTGTCTAATGGAAACCCTGTAAACGGAGCCATTTGTGCTCCTTGTGCAGTGAGCCCAGCTAATGACAAATCTTAATTAAAATTATAAGTCATGATTTTCGGTGAATGTTTGGTTTCAAGATGGACTTGGAGCTGACACTGAGGAGAAAAGCTAACAACTGGTTTATGCTCAAGAAGCAACAGAGTGAGCAGTTGTGAACAGGAATTTGAATCCTAGTTCTAAAACTATGTTTAGATTTTTTTTTCATTTGCCCTTCCTGGTCTATTTCAGCTGACTCCATGCCCCAAGAGGGTAATCTCTATGTTCTGCATCACCGGGGCTCCCCTGACCACTAACTTGTTGTCAGGTTTGATCAGTGAGATGGTAGATGTTGCCAGGAGATTAGAAGATGAGAGAAAAGATCAGAATATTCATCCCCTCTCTCCTTTCCTGCCATGCTGTGGTTTTGGCAATGGCTGGATTTCTGTCTCTACGGCCTACTCTTGCGAATATACAACTCTCACCTGGTTTCCGCTACCTTAGTCTCTCTTCTTTTGTCCTTTCATGGCTAGAGGTGATAAAGACTTTCTGTTGGGTAGTCCCTGGACCCATCACTATACTTGTCCCCTTAATTCTGCCCACATCTTTAGTAAACATTCTATTTCCACTTTGAATATCCTTACCTCTTACAGCGAGTGACCTTGTGCAAGTTACTTAACTATTTTTGTCTCTGTTTTCACATTTGAAAAACAGGGTTTATATTAGTGTGTATCATATGGAATTAATTGTATACATTAATCTAATTCCATAACAAAGTACTTTGCATATAATAGCTAATATAGTAATTATATTCTTTATTATAGTAATAATAAGTAAATAAAATTTCTCACTAATTCCTTAAAATAACTCTATAATGTAGGTATTATTTTCCTTATGTTATATATGGAGAAACTAACACCAAGTAAAATTTAGATAGCAGTTTAGGAGCCTGGTAGGCTGCAGTCCATGGGGCCACTAAGAGTCAGACACGACTGAGTGACTTCAATTTCACTTTTCACTTTCGTGCATTGGAGAAGGAAGTGGCGACCCACTCCAGTGTTCTTGCCTGGAGAATCCCAGGGAGGGGGAGCCTGGTGGGCTGCTGTCTATGGGGTCATACAGAGTCAGACACGACTGAAGCGACTTAGCAGCAGCAGCATGTGTCTCAAAACCAGGTCAGATTCAAAAGCTATTTTTCACCTTGTTGCATAAAATGAGATTTCCCACCTAAAGAAGTGAGTAAATGGTAAGACAAGCATACTGAAATACTCTAGTGATGATGGACTATTCAGCAGATTTGTTTTTAAAGAAACCAATCGGCTAGAAATGACTTTGGATAATAGAAGGAACATTTATCAATGTCATGCCATTCATGCCTTGAAATATGGCTTTCCAACCTCCCTCCCCAACAGAGCTTGCAAGTTATATTTTTATTTTTGTAAGCCAATTCATTATTTTTTCCTTTGGCCTCAAGAACCTTTCTTTTTTAGTATGGTTTTGTGTCTTTCAGCCTTGATTCTGGTAAATGGCTATTTTTATCTTATTGCTCACTAAAAAGATCTGAAATCCTGTGACTAGCAAAACAATTCTCACTCTCATTTTCCAAGGTAGGGCTTTTGTACTGTTGGCAAAGTGAAACTGGAAAGGCTCAGTTTCACATTAAACCTTCATTGAAAAATCTGACAGTTGTGTAAGGGGGAGACAAGGAGACAATAAACGTAATCAAACTGGATTTGTTTAAGCCAGTGATACAGCATCTCCTGAAACTTCTTTTGAAGGAAATACATTCCTTTTGGCTTCTACAGTTGGAGGAGGTATTATCTTTCAGACTGAAAACAAAATGATGGGCCCCAGACAAAGATAACCTAGTAAAATGTGTGGGCCAAGTTTTAGTCAACAGTATCCTCTGCAGACATTGAATCAGAAAGAAGTATAGGGGGCTGTGTCAAGAAAGGAGACTGCCAGAAGTATCAAGAATGACGACTCTAGACACCAGCAAGGAAGCCAAGCAAGATGTCCTTCATTTATATTCTCCTCTCACCAACAATAATTTGGCATCCATTCATTTACAAAAGGGGAGAAGGCAATGGCACCCCACTCCAGTACTCTTGCCTGGAAAATCCCATGGGCGGAGGAGCCTGGTGGGCTGTAGTCCATGGGGTCGTGAAGAGTCGGACACGACTGAGCGACTTCACTTTCACTTTTCCCTTTCATGCATTGGAGAAGGAAATGGCGACCCACTCCAGTGTTCTTGCCTGGAGAATCCCAGGGACAGGGGAGCCTGGTGGGCTGCTGTCTATGGGGTCGTGAAGAGTCAGACACAACTGAAGCGACTTAGCAGCAGCAGCATATACAAAAGTGCCTCTATGGGAATTGTGGGATCCATATACCAAAGGACTCAGGAAAAGTATCACCCACTGGTGCACTGGGTAATAGTCATACACACTTCCAATAGTCCCAATTACAGAACTACAGTCGCCTGTGAACCGGATCCAGCCCCTCTTGGCCATGGTCTGGGAGCCCTGGAGATTCAGGGCTGTTTCATGTAATCCGTCACAGATGAGAGGGTCTTAGTGGGTGCTCAGAAGTCCAGCAGAAAAGTTCCAGCACACCACTGGGGCAAAAATAAACATACAAACAAGCAAGCAAATAAATAAATGAATGAGTTTGGATGCTTTGGAGAAGGCAAGAGGGCCAGATTGACTTTACCTGTCCCTCCTCCCCCAAGTTAGCCATCTAACATCAAGTGCGAGTGAAACTGCAGCTTGCCCCGCATCTCCTATTGCTGACCATCTTCAGCTGTGCTATTTCCCACCTCTTCTCCCTCCTCCAGACAGTAACTCTTGCCCATTCATTTGATGCCAGCCCCTGTATGCCTGCTTTTGTACTGTACTACTTTACTTTTCAAGGTACTGTACTGTAAGATTAAAAATGTTTTGTTTATTTTGTGTGTCTGCTTGTTTTTTTGTGTGAAAAGTATTATAAATCGATTATAGTACAGTACTACATAGCTGATTGTGTTTGTTGGGTACCTAGGCTAAATTTCTTGGACTTAGACAAACAAATGAGACTTAGGACTGTGCTCTCAGAATAGAACTTGTTCCTATGTAGGGGACTTATTGTATAAGGAGCAATCATTACAAGGAATGTACTATTTACTTCCACTTGATAGATTAGGAAACCAAGGCTTAGAATCACCTAGTAAAGTGGACGTGGAATTCAGACACAGATCTATTTAAATCCTAAGTTTGTATTCTTTACCACTTCTCTGTGGTGTCCTGCTATGCCTTAAATATAGAGAAGAAAATTTAAAAGGTAGAAGGAGACTGTCAATCCAATTACCTTTCGCCCTCAGAAGTGGAGAAAGCACTGGAGGGTTTAGTCAATTCTCGGGAATTGAATTCGGTGTCACTCTGGTGCCCTAACCCCTGCAGCTGTTTGCCAACATATAAACTATCGCTTTTCCTCACCAACTCAAGCGAAACTCACGTCTTTCCCGGATTTGCACGAAAGCCTCATTCACACAAAGCCATGCATGCATTTACCGGACTTTGCAGAAATTCTGAGCTGTGACAGGCACAGGACAGTTCATGCTGTCAAAAGCAAAGAACGATGTTCAGATAGAACTGCACGTGTTCCTGCTTTGGAACACCCCTCCCCCAACCCTGGGACTTTGCACTGGGTGCTTGGGCCCTGCTTTAGGCCACCTCCTCTCTTGCCCGACCTCGCCTTCTGCCCTGGATTGCTCCCCAGAGTCTACATCTTTCTTATTTTCTTACATAGAGCCATTCTGTTCTCTCCAGCTTCAAATTCACCTTCACATCCACCTTTGTGAACCCAAACCATTAGGGTACTCAATCGCACAAAAATGCTTTCATTAGAACGAGTTCCACCTTGCCTACAAGACAGATGATAAAATTCCCTGACCCACCCTCTTTAGAGCCGCCACCCTGGGGAGATGGGCTCATTCCTGCCAAAACCCAGCAGAGCGTTGGATCAAGGATAGCAGTAACCTTGGCATATGACTCCTCTTCCAACAGCCTGAATCAAGCAAATCCTCTGGAGACTAATTTGACTGAGTCTAGATTTCTGCCTCCTGCTACCTCTGGGCTAGGCTGGGTTTTCTGGAACCCAAGGGACTGCTTTGGATTCTGGGCTCTTAGGGCACTGAGCACCCCGTAAAAATTGCTTATTGAAGGGAACAGTAGGACAAGCTTCCCCTTTAAGAGTCTAGCCAGAGAAAGTTCAATCCACCTGGGGAGCTTGGCTATGGAAGCATGTAGACTTAAAGATGGTGGATTTAGCCAGGTTGGCAAAGCAGTAGCAAGGTCCCGGGGAAGATGCCGTCCCTAAAGCTCTGAGGATAAGTTCCTGGTGGTCAGGAAAGATCACGGAGTGTTCTATAAAGATAATGACAGTAGTTAAGCCATTCAGAGGTCCAGCTTTGAGTTGAAATTCCAGATTTTGCTGCTTCTTTTTCTTTTCCACTCTTGAGGTTTGGCTCACTGCTTTTCCCCCTCTCCTGAGGTCCCATTGACACATGAGTGTTGTTAAGGCTTCCGGAGGGTGGGGTGAAGGGTGACCATGTCACAAAGGAAGGCTAATTGGTTGGAACTCCCCTCCACCCCTTCCAGCTGGACTGAATCTCTTTGGTTTTTCAGTTCTTCCTAAAGGTCTTGGCTTTGGTAGCCTGCCTCTCATTTCAAAATAATTAAAACCAAAGGAATTCAAATTCAGCCTTTTCTTGCTGTCAATGCTGTCTTGCCCTAGTTTGCGAGGTAGGCAGGAACACGGTGCCACTGGGCCATTTTGGCTCCCTATCTGGCCCGGAGCCCAGCTGAGTCCTCCTACAGAGTAAGTCTATGGATAAAGAGCCTGGCAGGCTACAGTCCATAGGGTTTCAAAGAGTCGGACATGACTGAAGTGACTTATCACACAAAACACACACAGAGTGAGTCCAGGTGGTGACAGCCCCTACAGCAGGATTGGCAAAGTCTGGGCACACAAGAGGCTCTCCCCACTCTCAAACTTGTGGCAGAAATTACTAGTGGACCAGGAAATTTTGTTTCCCCCAGCTGAGCCTGGGAAGAATTTCATGAACCTTCTTAATACAATATCAGTAATTGAGGTCAGCATAGCAGCTGAATCTATTTAGCATCATTGTCTAGTTGCTAAGTCATGTCCGACTCTCCTGTGACCCTTTGGACTGTAGCTGGCCAGGCTGCTCCATCAGTGGGATTCTTCAGGCAAGAATTGGAGTGGGTTGCTATGCCCTCCCTCCTCCAGGGGATCTTCCTGACCCAGGGATCAAACTTGCATCTCCTGCATTGCAGGTGGGTTCTTTACCATCTGAGCCACCTGGGAAGCCCTTAGCATCATCGTCCTTTCCATAAATTGCTCTAAGCCCAGATGGCATTGCTTTCTTGGTAGGGAATTGGCCAAAGGCAAGGTTAATTGAATAAATTGTAGGTTTCCTTCTGAATTCACCCTAGGTCTTTAGGGCTTCTCTTGCATTCCTTCTCTCCCCCATTTGCCTCCACACCTTCTCATCTTCGAAATATCTTCTAGCTTCTCAGGGAAGGGTCTCTGATTTCCAAGGAACCAGCTGTCAGTGAGGAAAGGGTCCACCCCATCTCACTTTGACTCCCTCAGCCAGAAATTTATACCCCTTCCAGGGAATCTGTTGGTTTAGGCCCTCAGTTAAAATAAAAAACATGTTATCTAGAAGAAACTGAGCTGTCTGGAGTTTCTGGAATGTTGAGTGAGTGACAGCAGAGTGGTTATGACTCAGGGTGCTAGGACAGATAGAACAGGACTCAAATTGCAGCTGGACTACTTGCTAGGTGACCTTTGAGAATTATTTGAAGCTCATTGAACACCCACTTTCTCTTCAGTAAAATAATGAGTCCTTATCTCCTGTTGTATTGTGAGGATAAAATGAGTTCACGCCTCTAAGGTACACGGCATGGTTTGGCAAATTATGAGCACACATGTGAGCAATACCCCAACAAGTGGCAGAAGTTATTAATGGACCAAGGCACTCAACGAATTTGTGATTTTAGCCTCTGCTTGTTTTCCACTTGACAAAGGGGTGACATTAGTTGTCCAAAGGCACACAGCTAGTAAAAGACAGAACTGGGCATTGTGCATGGATGTGAGAGATGGAGTGAAAAATGCTGAGAGCCAAAGAATTGATGCTTTCAAATGGTGGTGCTGGAGAAGACTCTTGAGAATCCCCTGGACTGTAAGGAAATCAAACCAATCAATCCTAAAGGAAATCACCGCTGAATATGCATTGGAAGGATGATGCTGAATCGGAAGCTCCAATACTTTGTCCTCCTGAGGCAAAAAGCCGACTCACTGAAAAAGATCCTGATGCTGGGAAAGACTGAAGGCAGGAGGCGGAGGGGTGACAGAGGATGAGATGGTTGGATAGCATCACTGACTCAGTGGACATGAATTTGAGCAAAGTCTGGGAGACAGTGGAGGACAGGGGAGCTTGGTGTGCTGTACTCCATGGGGTCATGAAGATTTGGACGTGACTTAGTGACTGAACAGCAAAGTTGACCTTAGACAAGATACTTCACTCTTCAGTTTCCCGGAGGGAGAAGTAATTTTCTCGCCTATAAAATGGACAGGGACTTCCCTTTGGTCCAGTGGTTAGTAATCCATCTCGCAGTGCTTTGGGGGTGAGTTTGATCCCTGGTTAGGGAACTCAGCTCCCGCATGCTGCCGAGTGGCTAGACCCACATGGCACAGCTGCTGAACACTGTGTGCCACAGCTAGAGAATTCATGCAGTGCAAGGAAATTCTCACATGACACAAAGAAGATCTGATACACCCAAATAACTGAATATTAAAAAATACATAAAATGGACATAGTATGATTTATCTCACTGTGTAATTATAAGGATTAAGTGAGCCGGTGTTTGTAGCACATGGCAGCCCAAGACTTGTGCCATCGCATATTTGCTATCATCATCATTGTTGTGTTTTTTCTGAGTCTGCTCCCTCCTCCCCAGCACCGAGTACTGTGGTTGGCACTCCCAGGCCTTCAGCATGTGTGCGTAGCTCTGTTGGGGCAACATATGTATTGTTACTCTAGTAAGGGTGGAGGAACAGAAGACTGTTGGGACTGAGAACTCTGGCTGACCTTCTGGCATCCTTATAAACAATTCCAGGAAACCTCTTTCTAGTTACCTTGGGAAAAGCCTGGAGAAGTATCTCAGCCAAGCAAGGATCAGAAGCTTTTCTCATCTCTGCAGGATCTCGGCCATTTGTGGCTATCCTGTAGGAGTTGGTCTTCTAAAGCGTCAGTGAGATAAGACCTGTTCTTAATTCCTCGAGGGAATAGCTCTTAGGCCTTCTGCATATGGAAGGAGCATATGATTGAATCGTGTAGGAAAGGAGATCTCATTAACTGTTGTGCCCCTATTGTTAACACCCAATACCTGGAAGAGAACTCTCTTGTTGAGGTTATTAGAGGAGGTGTGTTTTGTCACCAAGAGTTCCAAGAAAAGTAGAATTCCATGAGCTTTGGCCTGAACTGTATTCAAATGCTAATATAAGATTTATTATCCAGATGATTACACTTCCCCATCCCTAGGAGGGAGATCACTAAGATTTGGGCAGTTTTCCTTAAACTCTTAGTGTTCATTTCCTTCATAAAAACATCTTAACTACAGTGATGGCAACTTTATATCTCTCTTGGCCAAATGAAGGCCACATACCTTGCTTCTGGTTTGCAATATGTTTGTTATTCAGCATGGTTCACCTATTTTTTTAAATAAAGCTTTTAATTTTCAAGTAATTGCAGATTTACAGAAAAGTTGCAAAGATAGCACAGAGTTTGCATATACCTTTATTCAGTTTTCCCTAACATCTTACCTAATTATGGTATATCGTCAAAATTAAGAAATTAACTTTTGTACCACGCTATTATAGAGAAGGCAATGGCACCCCCACTCCAGTACTCTTGCCTGGAAAAATCCCGTGGGTGTGCTATTAACTAAGCTACTGATTTAAAAAAAAATTTTAAACCAATTTTTTCACTATTGTGCTCTTTTGCTGTATGATCCAATCCAGATTTCATATTGCTTTAAATTGTGTTTCCTTAGTCCACTCTGATCCATGACAATTTGAGTTTTTCTTTGTCTTATTTTAAATGCTGCAGACAAAATTTTATAGACCATATCTCTGTTTTGGTTTGTCTGCTGCAACTATTTAAATAAACTTTAAAATTTTACTGGGTTTATTTTAGATTTACCAAAATTGCAAAGATAGAAGAGCTTTTATATTCCACACCCAGGTTTTCTTATTAGTAACATCTTACTTTATTATGGTTTGTCACAATTAATGAACCAATACCGATACAGTATTATTAACTAAACTCTCTAATTTATTCTGCTTCCCAAGTGTCTCAGTGGCATCTGCCTGCCACTGCAGGAGATATGGGTTTAATCCCTGGGTCAGGAAGATCCCCTGGAGGAAGAAATGGCAACCCATTCCAGTGTTCTTGCCTGGAAAAATCCCATGGACACACGACTGGTGGGCTACAGTCCATGGGGTCACAAAGAGTTGGACATGACTGAGGGACTAAAATAACATAGTTTTTCAGATTTCCTTAGTTTTTACTTATTGCCCTTTTTCTGTTCTAGGATTCCATCCAGGACACTATATCACATTTAGTTGCTGTGTGTCCTTAGGCTCTTCTGTTCTGTGGCAGTTTCTTAGGGCTTTGCTTGTTTTTGCTGACCTTGATGGTTTTGAGAAGTACTGGTTAGGGATTTTGTAGAATATCCCTCAGTTGGGATTTGTCTGACAGTTTTTTCATAATTAGATTGTTTTCCCCCTCCTCTGGAGGAAGACTAAGTGCCTTTCTTATCACATTTATAAAGCACACGTAATACCAACATAATTAATCACTGTTGGTGTTGATCTTGATTCCTCATCTGAGGTGTCAGATTTCTCCACTGTAAAGTTACTCCTCTCCTCCCTCTCCTACTCTGCCTTTTCATACTTTATATTTACTAATTTAGCTTTACTTTTTATAAGAAAGTCACTGTGAACAGTCCACATGTTAAGAATGGGAGTTAAACCCTACTTCCTTGAGGAGTATGTCTATATATCATTGGGAATCCTACTACATGGAAGATTTGTCTTCTCTCTCCAGTTGTTTTGCTTAATTATTTATTTACAGCAATGTGGACTCATTGAAAATTGTTTTATATTTTGGGTTATGATCTAATATTATCTTACTTATTTTCTTGCTCAAATTCTTCCAACTTTGGTCACTAGAACCTGTATCACTTGGCTCCTTGATAGTTCTATCATTTTATTTAGTTTCTGGAGTACTCTTTACTTTCTAGCACTACTATATGCTTCAGGCTCATCTTCTATCATCCTCTCCCAGTTTTACATCAGTCATTTCTCCAAGAAGCCCTGGTTCCTTTTATTGGAAGATGATACTAGAAACTGAGATGTGGGTGCTGGGTAAGCTCATTGCTACTGGAGTGTTGTTGCTTTGAGGTCCTCTTGACCAACCTGGATAGCATATTAAAAAGCAGAGACATTACTTTCCCAACAAAGGTCCTTCTAGTCAAGGCTATGGTTTTTCCAGTGGTCATGTATGGATGTGAGTTGGACTGTGAAGAAGAATTGATGCTTTTGAACTGCGGTGTTGGAGAAGACTCTTGAGAGTCCCTGGGACTGCAAGGAGATCCAACCAGTCCATTCTAAAGGAGATCACTCCTGGGTGTTCTTTGGAAGGACTGATGCTAAAGCTGAAACTCCAGTACTTTGGCCACCTCATGGGAAGAGTTGACTCATTGGAAAAGACTCTGATGCTGGGAGGGATTGGGGGCAGGAGGTAAAGGGGACAACAGAGGATGAGATGGCTGGATGGCATCACCGACTCAATGGATGTGAGTTTGAGTGAACTCTGGGAGTTGGTGATGGACAGGGAGGCCTGGCGTGCTGCAATTCATGGGGTCGCAAAGAGTCGGACGTGACTGAGTGACTGAACTGAACTGTCTGCCTGAGCAAGGAAATATGTGTGTGTAGTAGCCATGTAGCTATCATATTTCCATATGTAACTATCTATGTGAAGCCAAATATGAATTCATATTTATGTCTCCAATTCTAACCCAGCTTTGTCTCTTTGCTTATAAACTCTTCAACAGAAATAAACCTGGATTCTCTCATCTGTCATTTATTTATTTGATTGTGAATTCCAATGTGAATCATGAATTGTATTCACAATGTATTGTGAATTCCGCACATACAGTGATTAGAGACTTGTTAAACTATATCTCAGTGGAAAACAGTTTTATCAGAGCACAGTTCTACGTGCAGTTTCTTTTCCCCATAGTCTTACACTCTCCACTCATTTCCAAAGTTACGTAGGTCAGCACCTTTCCCCTACCACCGTCATGGATTTTTCTTTCATGCATTTGCAGTTCAGTTGGATTTTTTGAGTCACATTCTGCATTCCACCTGGGATTTCCCTGATAATGCCTCCTAAATAATTTATTTCTAATTTGGACATGTTAAAATTTTACTTTTTGTGGGATGTCCCTGGTGGTCCAGTGGTTAAGAATTCACCCACCAGTGCAGGGAACACATGTTTGATCCCTGGTCTGGGAAAATCCCACATGCCTTGGAGCAACTAAGCCCATATACCACAACTAATGAGCCTATGCTGTAGAGCCTGTACACCACAACGAAAGAAGCTACTGGAATGAGAATCTCATGCACTGCAACTAGAGAGTAGACCCTGCTTGCCACAATTAGATAAACTGGTGTGCAGCAACAAAGACTCAGTACAACCAAAAATAGATAAATAAATAAAAATTTTAAAAAATCTTTAAAAAATTTACATTTTTGCTGAAAATTTCTATGAATTTTTAATACACAGTATTGCCTGTTTGTTTTTTCTACCTGCTGTTATGGTAAAATTTTAAGCAATTAAAACAGTCACTTCCATACAAACATAAGATGTATCATAGTTTAGGCCAAGATAGTATTCAGTTCAATTCAGTTCAGTCACTGAGACCTGTCCGACTCTTTGCGACCCCATGAATTGCAGCACGCCAGGCCTCCCCCGTCCATCACCAACACCTGGAGTTCACTCAGACTCATGTCCATTGAGTCCATGATGCTATCCAGCCATCTCATCCTCTGTTGTCCCCTTCTCCTTCAGCCCCTAATCCCTCCCAGCATCAGTATCTTTTCCAAGGAGTCAACTCTTTGCATGAGGTGGCCAAAGTGTTGGAGTTTCAGCTTTAGCATCATTCCTTCCAAAAAACACCCAGGAGTGATCTCCTTTAGAATGGGCTGGTTGGATCTCTGTGCAGTCCAAGGGACTCTCAAGAGTCTTCTCCAACACCACAGTTCAAAAGCATCAATTCTTCGGTGCTCAGCTTGCTTCACAGTCCAACTCTCATATCCATACATGACCACAGGAAAAACCATAGCCTTGACTAGACGGAACTTTGTTGGCAAAGTAATGTCTCTGCTTTTGAATATATTATCTAGGTTGGTCATAACTTTCCTTCCAAGGAGTGTCTTTTAATTTCATGGCTGCAGTCACCATCTGCAGTGATTTTGGAGCTCCCAAAATAAAGTCTGACACTGTTTCCACTGTTTCCCCATCTATTTCCCATGAAGTGGTGGGACCGGATACCATGATCTTTGTTTTCTGAATGTTGAGCTCTAAGTCAACTTTTTCGCTCTCCACTTTCACTTTCATCAAGAGGCTTTTGAGTTCCTCTTCACTTTCTGCCATTAGGGTGGTGTCATCTGCATATCTGATGTTATTGATATTTCTCCCAGCAATCTTGATTCCAGCTTGTGCTTCTTCCAGCCCAACATTTCTTATGATGTTCTCTGCATATAAGTTAAAAAGCAGGGTGACAATATACAGCCTTGATATACTCCTTTTCATATTTGGAACCAGTCTGTTGTTCCATGTCCAGTTCTAATTGTTGCTTCTTGACCTGTATATAGATTTCTCAAGAGGCAGGTCAGGTGGTCTAGAATTCCCATCTCTTTCAGAATTTTCCACAGTTTATTGTGATCCACACAGTCAAAGGCTTTGGCATAGTCAATAAAGCAGAAATAGATGTTTCTCTGGAACTCTCTTGCTTTTCCCATGATCCAGCAGATGTTGGCAATTTGATCTGTGTTTCCTCTGCCTTCTCTAAAGCCAGCTTGAACATCAGGAAGTTCACGGTTGATGTATTGCTGAAGCCTGGCTTGGAGAATTTTGAGCATTTCTTTAATAGGGTGTGAGATGAGTGCAATTGTGTGGTAGTTTGAGTATTCTTTGGCATTGCCTTTCTTTGGGATTGGAATGAAAACTGACCTTTTCCAGTCTTGTGGCCACTGCTGAGTTTTCCAAATTTGCTGGCATATTGAGTGCAGCACTTTCACAACATCATCTTTCAGGATTTGAAATAGGTCAACTGGAATTCCATCACCTCCACTAGCTTTGTTCATAGTGATGCTTTTTAAGGCCCACTTGACTTCACATTCCAGGATGTCTGGCTCTAGGTGAGTGATCACACCATCATGATTATCTGGGTCGTGAAGATCTTTTTTGTACAGTTCTTCTGTGTATTCTTGCCACTTCTTCTTAATATCTTCTGCTTTTGTTAGGTCCAAACCATTTCTGTCCTTTATCGAGCCCATCTTTGAATGAAATGTTCCTTTGATATCTCTAATTTTCTGAAGAGATCTCTAGTCTTTCCCATTCTGTTATTTTCCTCTATTTCTTTGCATTGATCTCTGAGGAAGGCTTTCTTATCTCTTCTTGCTATTCTTTGGAACTCTGCATTTAGATGCTATATCTTTCCTTTTCGCCTCTCTTCTTTTCACAGCTATTTGTAAGGCCTCCCCAGACAGCCGTTTTGCTTTTTGCATTTCTTTTCCATGAGGATCGTCTTGATCCCTGTCTCCTGTGCAATGTCACGAACCTCAGTCCATAGTTCATCAGGCACTCTGTCTATCAGATCTAGTCCTTTAAATCTATTTCTCACTTCCACTGTATAATCATAAAGGATTTGATTTAGGTCATACCTGAATGGTCTAGTGGGGGAAATTAAATGGAGAAAGCCTTGTTAAGGCTTTAGAAGCAGGAGGGCGGGCTCTGACCTGCTTGTGATCTGCCTGGACACTGTCCAGATTCTGTGTCTGATTGCATGCACAGTAAGTCAGGTGACACTAGATAAGAAAGGGAGTGGGTCTTGGAATTCCTGAGCCCTCGGAAATCTGGCCAATCCCCAAGGGTCTAAGAAGTCTTATAACTCACAAGGTGAAACAAACAGCATTGTTAAAGTAAAACCAGAGCTGCATTTTTGCATGCAAGTTGATGAGGATATCAGTTTTGGCCTGGGATTATAATCAGAAGCCCCCAAACTACAGTTTGAAGTTTCACCCGTAGGGTGGATGCATCTCTCAGAACTCTTTCCTTACTGAGACTCCAGATTGCTGTTAATGTGGGACTTTCTAGTTGCTGTTCAAGTCTGGATATAGGTGTCAGTTCAATTTGGTGATGTACAAGCTGTTACTTCTCTCTACTGCTTCTATTTTTTTCTAAATGAATATATATTGAAATTAAGTTAAATAATCTTCTATTAAAAGTTGAAATTATTTACTTGCATGTAATGAATGATTTTTCTTATCAGCAAATCCTTTGAACTTGAAATTAAAACTTTCAGGAAAATAGATGGCAGACTAGATACCAGAGCTCGCCTCCTGTTAAGTGAGTGAAGTCTCTCAGTCTTCACTTAAAAAGATGTATCAGAGATTATATTTAACTCATTAATTACCAAAGGAAACTTTAAGATGTTTAGTCCAAAGAATCTAAGTACCAAATATTGGATTGAGAACCAAATTAGATATAACAGTGGTTATTGTCCAGTAGGGCCATTACTCCTCAATTCTGATACTATCTGTTTTATGGGAAAGACAGTGTTTTCATCTCAACCATACAAAAATATACAAACTAACTTCTGCCTTAACAGAGCTATAAAGTTCAGGCAATAGACTCAGTGGTCAAGAAGAGCACTGTACTGGGAGAACATCCAATAATAGTTTCTTTTTTGAGTCTTAGATGGGTTTTCAGATACTGAGTTGGTAAAAGAATGAATTTGAAGTATCTAACAAAACCACCTAAATGGAAACAGGGCAAGAATAGATAAATTTAAGACAGAAAAATGAGGATAGAGTGAATCTAGGGGTAAAGCTGTACTCAGAAATTTATACCTGAAAGCATGTGATAACTCCTAAAGAAAGATGGCAAACTCTACTATGAGGTTTCCAGCTCTCAAAGCAGAGAGGTAGCTAGGGGACTCCTAAGATTATTGTTATGCTTATAGGTGGTTCTGAAATACAGACGTTAGGTTTGATTTTTCATTAGGACACACACATACACAAAGCTGTTGGTTAAACTGTTGCCAGAAATGTTTGTAACTTCAGAAGCTGAAACCTATGGGACTAGAGAAGCCCTCAGACCCTAAAGGTTCTTAGGTTTTCTGTCAAACTCCTCTCTCTTGGGTGCCTCTACTCACAATCCTTTGGTAACTAGACCAAGGTCACGGGCCCAAATCTGCTATAAGAGCAGAGGCAGCTCTCTGACGTGGCCCACTACAGTGTGTCTGGCTAGGTTAAATTTCCATAGATATCACCTCAAGGCTGAGTGCTTAAGAACTGATGTTTTCAAACTGTGGTGCTGGAGAAGACTCTTGAGGGTCCCTTGGACAAACCAGTCAATCCTAAAGGAATTCAACCCTGAATATTTACTGGAAGGTCTGAAGCTAAAGTTCCAATACTTTGGTCACCTGATGCAAAGAGCCAGCTCATTGGAAAATATCCTGATGCTGGGAAAGATTGAAGGCAGGAAGAGAAGGGGGGTAACAGGAGAAGATGGTTAGATGGCATCACTGACTCAATGGACAGGAGTCCATTGAGCAAACTCTGGGAGACAGTGAAAGACAGGGAAGCCCGGTGTGTTGCAGTCCATGGGGTCGCAAAGAGCTGGACATGACTTAGCGATTGAACAACAACAATCACCTCAAAGGTTGGTAAGGTTGTATTAGTGGTGATAAAATATTAACCCCCACCAAAATATCTATTACTATAGCTGGTGTTCCTAGTCTCCTGAAAGATTGCTATCTAAGGGATGGGGGACTAAGAATTGCCAAGCGAGCTCTTTAGGCAAAAACAGGGCTCAGAACAGAATTCAAGTAAAAGGTCAATCATAGAAGAATCAGAAGCCTGTTCTTTGCCTGATGTTGCTTCTATATTGTTTTTATGTTTTCTTATTTAATCTCCCTATAGTGTCTACATTTTAGCTAAAGATCCTTTTGAAGTGTCTTGTCTTTTTTTTTTCTTTGTCTGAGTTTGGGTTTTAGAGATGGGACATACTGGATCTCTGCAGGTAAGTTTCATTCAAAGTGTGAAAGAAATACTAGAGGGAAGAAAAAGCTATCTGAGACCAAAGTGGACGTTACTTGTGTGGTTGGAACTAACCCATAGCTGCACTTCCCAGGAGCACATCTTTGCTCTAGCTTTAAAGGAAAACTTTATATAAACAGGTTCTTCTAAGGGTGATTCCCTGACTATGTTTTTATGTAGAGCTGGAGTTGAGACCCTTTTTGCCTGAATCATCATCTCTCCGTCTAGAAGTGCTGTGGGATTTCTTCCCCAAACAGGATTAATGGAAAATGGTTTTCTCTTTGAAAGGATGCTGGAAATACAATCTCTTCATGGGTCTCAAATTCAGGCAGATCATTTCCAAGATAAGCATTTTTTATTGAACTGTTTTCATCTTCCCAGTGAGGTCACCACTCTGCCTCCCCGGAGGCCTCCCACACAGGGAACATCACACCATCACACAAGCCCTGGAGACCCTATCTTGCTGCCTTGACCCAGGTCTGAAACCTGAGACATGGAGAGAGCAGATATGGCCTCCTCCTCATCTTACAGCAGAAATGTGAATCTTAGCACTTTGGGTGACAGTTTTGTGGTTTACAGATGGTGAGAAGTACTCATGGAATTGAAGCAGTAATCGTTTCAGCTGAGGGTGCTATTTAAACCCCAAATGTTGGGTTTAAGGCCACAAAAACTCAGAGGAATTTTCCATTTTTATCAGTATTTCTATATGACAAATTACCGTAATGATTAGATCCTGGAACATTCTGAAGGCCAAGGTAACCTTCCCTTTCATAGGAGAAAAAATTCTCAACATCACAAAATCTAGTCACACATATGCCCAGATACATTTTTTTCATTACTTATACCAACACCATCATAAAAAACCCAACAGAACAGATCTGCCTAGAGCCACCTAAAAATGTCTCCATATTTCCTGGGATTTTACTTACAGAAGATGGTTCTGAGTTAAGAAATCTCTCTAATGTTATAAATTATCCTCTACATTGAGGGATGCATGTGTGCATGCTAAGTTGCTTCAGTCACATCCAACTCTTTGTGATGCAAAGGACTGTAACCCACCAGGTTCCTCCATCCATGGGATTCTCCAGGCAAGAATACTAAAATGGGTTGCTGTGTCCTCCTCCAGGGGATCTTCTCCATCCAGGGATCGAACCTGACTCTCTTACATCTCCTGCATTGACAGGCAGTTTCTTTACCACTAGTGCCACCTAGACATCAATCATTGACACTTAGGTGTTGTTTATTTTATTTTTTTCTTTTTTTTTAATTATTAAATTTATTTATTTTTTAAATTACAATACTGTATTTGTTTTGCCATACATTGACACGAATCAGCCATAGGTGAACACAATCTCCCAATGCCGAAGCCCCCTCCCACCTCCCACCCCACATCCTCTACTTGAATCATCCTGTGCATCAGCCCCATGCATCCTGCATCCTACATTGAACATAGATTGGCACTTCGTTTCTTACAAGAAAATATACATGTTTCATCGCCATTCTCCCATACCATCCCACCCTTTCCCTCTCCCTCAGAGTCCAAAAGTCCATTCTATACCTCTGTGTCTCTTTGTTGTCTCACATATAGGGTCATCATTACTGTCTTCTAAATTCCATATGTATGTGTCAGTATACTGTATTGGTGTTTTTCTTTCTGGCTTACTTCACTCTGTATAATCGGTTCCAATTTTATCCATCTCATTAGAACTGAGTCAAATTTATTCTTTTTAAGGGCTGAGTAGTATTCCATTGTGTATATGTACCACAGCTTTCTTATCCAATCATCTGCTGATGGACATCTAGGTTGCTTCCATGTCCTGGCTATTATAAACAATGCTGCAATGACCATTGGGGTACATGTGTCTCTTTCAATTCTGGTTTCCTTGGTGTGTATGCCCAGCAGTGGGATTGCTGGGTCATAAGGCAGTTCTATTTGCAATTTTTAGGGAATCTCCACACTGTTTTCCATAATGGCTGTACTAGTTTGCATTCCCACCAGCAGTGTAAGAGGGTTCCCTTTTCTCCACATCCTCTCCAGCATTTATTGCTGGTAGACTTTTGGATTGCAGCCATTCTGACTGATGTGAAATGGTACCTCATTGTGGTCTTGATTTGCATTTCTCTGATAATGAGTGATGTTGAACATCTTTTCATGTGTTTGTTAGCCATCCGTATGTCTTCTTTGGAGAAATGCCTATTTAGTTCTTTGGCCCATTTTTTTTATTGGATCATTTATTTTTCTGGAGTTGAGCTGCACAAGTTGCTTATATATCTTTGAGATTAGTTGTTTGTCAGTTGTTTCATTTGCTATTGTTTTCTCCCATTCAGAAGACTGTCTTTTCACCTTGCTTATAGTTTCCTTTGTTGTGCAGAAGCTTTTAATTTTAATTAGATCCCATTTGTTTATCTTTGCTTTTATTTCCAGTATACTGGGAGTTGGATCATAGAGGATCCTGCTGTGATTTATGTCGGAGAGTGTTTAATAACTTTTCCCCTCTAACATCCTTTGTATCAGCCCTTAAGGAAATGAGTTTTACTGGAAAGGAATGGTGAGAAGAACTTAGACTGGGGACACTGGACCAGATCTAAGATCCCTTCAGACTTTCCCCTTGAATATTCTTTTCTTAAAAAATCTATGTTCTGTATTAAAGCCAATCTGGAGTATAATATGTGGCTATATTAATACACACCTGAAGATAGTCACCTAATAGAAACAGTCAGGGGCTCCAGCTGATTTAAGCAGCAAGAGAACAGAGGCCAGTGAATAGCTTATTGTTCCCTGTCTAGTGCTTAAGGAGCACTAGAGCTCTCAGTGGCTGTGACCTTGAGCTGAGTTAGGAATTTGGAAAGGCAAGTGGTACCTTACTTTGGAGGTGCTCTCAGGCCGTTAGCTAACAGCATACTCTGTGGCCCCCTCAGCTCCACGATCATCTCTGCCACCCTCTTCCCTATCCGCTCCCGTGGATGACACATGACCAGATGTAACACAACCTCATTCATTCATTCATTTCCAAACAGGTATAAATTAAAGTTTAAAAATTGCAAACCACACAAGCAGACTCTAATTTTAAAAGGGGTTTTATTATTAATAGAAGATAAAACAGGGAGCTGAGTAACAAAGCGCTAGTAGTTGGCAGATATGGCCATAGTTTTCCAGCCCTCTTTGCATCCACATCTTTGGCAATGTGTCTTTGCAGCTCCTTCCATCGAAGGGGAGAGTTTAGTGCCCACCCCCTTGAATCACAGCAGATCCTGTGACTTGCTTTGGCTAAGAGAATGCCATGGAAATGATGATGTGCTAAGTTAGAGCCTGTGCTGTGCTTAGTTGCTCAGTCGTATCCAACTCTTTGTGACCCTGTGGACTGTAGCCCAGCAGGCTCCTCTGTCCATGGGGCTTCTCCAGGCAAGAATACTGGAGTGGGTTGCTTGCTTTCCTCCAGGGGATCTTCCCAACCCGGGGATCAAACCCAGGTCTCCTGCCTAGGGCTCAGCAAACATTGTATACTTCCACTCTGTCTCTTGGGACTTGCCCAGCTGCATGTGAGTAAATCCAAACTAGACTGCTGGAAGATGAGACATCATGTAGAGCAGAAGTAATCCCAGCTGAGATTACCCTAGACCGGCCAGTCTCCAGTGTATTTGACAACTATAAAATTTCTGGATTATTTGTTAATAAAAGCTTACTGGTTCAAAAGCCAGAAGAACAGATCCAGGAACTAGGGTATTAGTGGCTCTTCCAGAGAAAAGCACCAGATGACATATATAAAGTAGCCCTTCTTTCTTTTTGAATGCTTCCCATTCCTGGGTAAAAGGACTTGATTGGTCCATCTTGGGCCATGTGTCATATCCTAGGATGGGGGTGGATTCCTCTGGCTTAATACCCTTGCTTGAACCATAAGGACAAGAGGAAGGACCGTTCCTTAAAGAGAGAGGGGTAGCCTCTGTTATTTTTAAGAAAAGGAAAGAGGAGATCCAGGGTAAATAAGAGGAGTAAGACCCTCAGTCTTAGCAAAGGAGTCTTGGTCTAACGTCCAGTATCAAGCAAGGAACAGTGTGGTTCTCGTTGTCACAGAGGGGTAAGAGGTGACTTTGAGAACCCAGCAGAACCCCACCTAACCCAGACTCACTCCAGGAAAAGACTCTTAGAGAAGATGACAGAATTGAACTCTGAGAGATAAATGATGTGCTATATGAAGAGGTAGGAGTGATAAGCATCACTGAAGTCCTTATGGGCACTTGGACTGGCATGATTGAAAGCCTAGAGCCACCAAGAGTCATCTCATATCATGCTTATGCCTGGTTCAGTACAACTTCTAAAAAAAGAAATTCTTATTAAAAAAACCAGAGTCCACAAGTTTATTGTTTTATTTCCTTGTGTTCTAGAAAGCCTTGTGTACTGTTAAGGAATGTGCATTTTCTATTATGGAGAATGGGGAGCTATTGCAGGCATTTGAGCAAGGGGGCAGTTGTGCTTAGACTTATGTTTCAAAAAAGATGTTCTGGCAGCAAGTAGAAGGAAGATAGCAAGGGGCAAGAGAGGAGGCAGGGGAGGTGAGTTACGAAGCTATTGCTGTTTTCAAGACAGGAAGTAATGGCTTCAGCTAAAAGGGTGTGGATGAGGAAATGGTAAGGATGGGATAAATTTTTGTAATATTGTTGAAGGATATATGAAGATGCCATTTACTTCTGTCTTTAACACTAATGTTGTCCTTTACAGCAAAGTCATAATTTAAAAGGCCTTTGTTCCTGATAAACAGGTCTTCCTTTATGTCGAATAAAACACGCCTGTTATGGAGAAACAGTGATATGCTAAAGTCTACATGATGCTGAGACAAAACAAAAGCGAAAACCTCCTTATTCTTGTTTGGAAAAAAAAATAACTCTCCTTGGACTCGCTCAGCTTGCCAGAGAGCTAAGCAATTTCCACACCCACTTAGAGGTATAAGACAGAGGGCCATCAACGTCCAGATAATGGAGGGACGGGAGAGAATTCTTGCCAGAGACCAATATCCCAACTTTTTGCTTTTTAGTGATTGGAGGTTGAATGTTCAGAGAAAGTCTATCTTCTGCTTTAGTCACAACTCCACCAACTGAAATGAAAATTCAGTGAGTGCCTACCTCATGAGGGATGATAGTAACAGCTTTCAAGAGCTCCATGCCAGGCTGAGGAAGCAGTGGGGTCCTTGCTCTAAAGGGTTTGGACAGAAAGTAAAGAAAAAAGATTGAGTTGAATTTTCCTCCTTTAGTATCATAGAATAGGCTTGGGGAATAGGTAGTGCTCTCAGGATGTGTATGAACTGGGAGGCTAAAGAAAAACTATGAATTTTTAGTGGAGTAAGTGCATTTTTGTCACCTGGGACTTACAAAAACTTGATAT
This sequence comes from Nanger dama, assembly GCA_917880005.1. Lineage (NCBI taxonomy): Eukaryota > Metazoa > Chordata > Mammalia > Artiodactyla > Bovidae > Nanger > Nanger dama. Next base: position 20,675,358 of record CAKJTW010000030.1, read on the forward strand.
TCAACAAGTATCAGTATTTCACTTACTACATATGTGTTTGTTATGTGTGAGAAGTCACAGCAGAGTATATGACCCTTTCAATCTGGCAGGGAAGCCCAGACATTTGGATGGAAAAACGGCAGTATTAATACAAGAAGTAAAGGTGAATAGCAGCTAGAATCTATTGATGTTGGTGAAGGAAGAAGGTGCTTAATGAAGGCAGTTTGCCATGAAACCCAATTTCAGACTTGTTCTTATCTCCAAATGATTGACTCGCAGAGCTTCACTGACATGCCTGGAAGATATTGTACATTATAGAGATTTACACTTTGTTCTCCTCACCAGGCCACATTGTCTACACAGTGTAAGCTCAATGCATTACTTGTTTTCCATAAATCTTGAAATTATGCTGTCGACTGCACACCTGTGGCTCTGCATGTGTATGAATGATCTGCTAACCAAAACATTTCAAGTGGATGACATGTTTTATAATCCTGTTTGTTGGGCTGCATCGTGCAGACTTGCAAACCTTATAGTGGCTCAGCCTTGAGGCTGAAGAAAGAGCCCAGAGATAGCAACTAGAGACATTAATGGCTTAAGGCACAGGGAATCTTACCAGTCTGAAGCAAGATCTGGAAAGAACACCCCACCGTGTGTGGTAGATGATGAGCAGGAAGGACGGACAGAGGAGTAGTCTTTGCTACTCAGAGGAGGAGGCTACCATTTATAGCAGGAACTGACAGATAGCTCAGCTGGTAAAGAATCCACCTGCAATGCGGGAGACCTGGGTTCGATCCCTGAGTTGGGAAGATCCCCTGAAAAGGGAAAGGCTACCCACTCCAGTATTCTTGCCTGGAGAATTCCATGGACTGTATAGTCTATGGGGTCGCAAAGAGTTGGACACGACTGAGTGACTTTCACTCACTTCTCTCACTCACTCTTTATTGAAGACCTATATGAGCGAGTTACTTTACCCATAATCTTTAAAAAAAAAAAAATTAAAGTGAATGCATTTATAGCAGAAACTACAGAGAAATCAGATGAAGAAAATAAGTTAACCTGTAACACTGCAGGAAATCCCATCACTGGAAACTCCTGTTGGAAAGCAACCATATGATCTCAGAATTATGGTACCGCAAAGTTGGATGAAGTAGCAACACTGCTTTTCCCTGGTCCATGGGGCAGAAGGCACGGAAGAAAGTGAAGAAGACGCTATTTCAGGGAATGATGTCAAGAGAGGTCTCTCCAATATTAGGACTACTCATTGTCAAGGGAGCGTAATTCTGAGGTATCAGCGCAGGCAAGGGCCTCCCAGAACAGAAGTGGATACACAATGGAGTACTACTCAGCCCTTAAAAAGAATAAATTTGACTCAGTTCTAATGAGATGGATGAAATTGGAACCGATTATACAGAGTGAAGTAAGCCAGAAAGAAAAACACCAATACAGTATACTGACACATATATATGGAATTTAGAAGATAGTAATGGTGACCCTATATGTGAGACAACAAAAGAGACACAGAGGTATAGAACAGACTTTTGGACTCTGAGGGAGAGGGAGAGGGTGGGATGGTTTGGGAGAATGGCACTGAAACATGTATACTATCTTGTAAGAAACGAAGCGCCAGTCTATGTTCAATGCAGGATGCAGGATGCATGGGGCTGGTGCACAGGATGATTCAGGTAGATGATGTGGGGTGGGAGGTGGGAGGGGCTTCGGCATTGGGAGATTGTGTTCACCTGTGGCTGATCATGTCAATGTATGGCAAAACAAATACAGTATTGTAATTAAAAAAAAAAAATTAAAAAAATAGAAAGTGTCTTTTCTTTCAATGTTTCTTTGTTTCTTTCAATGAAAGAAAATTGAACTTGTAAACTATATTTGATGGGATGAAATCGTTATGAATACTTCTTTGTTTCTTTCAATGTTTCAATGTTTCTTTCAATGTTTCTCCTTTCCTGGTGAGGCTTCCCTGGTGGCTCAGATGGTAAAGAATCCACCTGCAATGTGGGAGACCCGGGTTTGATTCCTGGGTTGGGAAGATCCCCTGGAGGAGGGCATGGCAATCCACTCCAGTATTCTTGTCTGGAGGATCTCCATGGGCAGATGTGTCTGGCAGGCTACAGTCTGTGGGGCTGCAAAGAGTCAGACACGACTGAATGACTCAGCACCGCACAGCACAGCCTTTCCTGGTGAGATGCCCCAAGCTCTTCTAACCCACTGGCTCTGCCTTTGGGGCAATTGATTGCACACCTAATGATGAGCACCTGGGGGTGAGAGCATGCTACCCCCTCACCCCTGCTGCCCCCAACTCCCTGCCAGGAGGCAGAGGATGAGCCATCAGAGCCTTTCTCAGACCCAAACCGCAGAGCTTCTGGTCTCTCTATCCGCTGGGGTTTTGTTCCTCTGCTAATAGTTTATTGTATCTTCATTACGTGCTTCTTTTTCTACTCCTGCCAAAGGTCAAGGGAAATACTTCTCCTGGTGAAATCTCCTTTCACTGAAGTGTTTCCAGGAGGGGTATAGTTTAAAGGCAAAAGGACACTGTGTTTAAAGCGGGGCCTTGGTGAGCCCTACATTTTCTTACTTTTGGAGTCCCCACCACGTAATGTATCAAACACACCAACTGCACCCATGTCCTATATAACATATACTTTAAAAATAACTTTTATAAAGATTTTTATATTTGTGCTTTAGAAATTATTTGGCTCTACATTACTCATTTAATTTATGATTGGCTATGAGTTCCTGATAATTACTGTGCTTGCTTAGGGGGTTTGTGAAATAAGAAAATTGAACTTGTAAACTATATTTGATGGAATGAAATCGTTATGAATACTAAATTGAACAGTGAATGAAGCTGGCATGTTGGTATGTTTTGTAAGCATTTAATTAAGCTTTTATTCATTTTTACCTTTATTGTTTTCTTTTGGTAGATTTGGAGCCAATGACTGTTTTCTATTTGGGTCTCATACATTTTTTCTAGGACTATGAAAGGATCTTATATTGGGGATCTCATTGCATTGGGGAAGGTTCTGATATAATAGTGATTCTCAAACATTTTGACTTCAGAATCCTTTACATTCTTAAAAGTGATTGCGGGCCCTGAAGAGCTTTTTTACTTTCTATTTTGAAATATGGGTTATATCTACTAATATTTACTGTACTAGAAATTATAACTGAGAAATTTCAAAATCATTTACTAATTCATTTAAACATAACAATCATGAACTAATTACATTCTATAAATAACATTTTTATGATAATTATATTTTTCCAAAACAAGTCATTGAGAAGAGTGGCATTTTTGTAAATCTTTTTAATGTGTGTCTTAATGGAAGACAGATTCTTATAATTCTGCTTTCACTGTGTTGCTATATACTGTTTTGCTTGCAGTATAGGAAAAAAATTTAGCCTTATGTGGCTATGTAGTTGGAAAAAGGAGATACTCAATAGGTTTTTTGATACTAAATCAAACCTTGCCTGTCAGTTTCTTAAAATGTTGTAACATGGAATCTGAAATCATATTAGTGAAACTTTGATAATATATTACCTTAAAATCCACAGGCTATTTTATACTTTGAATTAATGTTTTACCTGTGCATCGTTTTATAACTTGATGCTTTGGACATTTAAGAAACATCGGTACCCTGAATTATGCAGATCTTTGAGATACTGACACATTTTTAAGATAATATCAAAATATCACATTTATTATCGTTATCACAGATCTCATCAGAAAAATCTGTAAGGATTGGGAAGCTGGCAAGTTAATGTAAACATCTGTGTTTTTCAAAATTCTAGTTTTCACTTGAAAGCTCGATTGTTACCATTAGCAACAAACACTATTAGCTGTGCTTTTCTGTAACACATTCACTTAATTTTTGAGACCATTTGCCAATTACATCTGAATGGCTATAGTTTTTCATTTGTTCTTTTAAATACAAATGGTAATCCAAGGGAAAAAAAGAGTTCAGATCAGATTGCAACTCAGTTGTTTGTGCAGGTGTCTTTCCTTGAGAAAACCAAGGAACTTGAACACGTGTAGAAGTGAATGATGCCATCTTCCCATATCCTCATGCAGAATATAGAAAGACATGTGCTCAAGGGTTGAGATTTAATAAAGGTAATAATTATTTGGCTTCATCAAAATCACAATGAAGTGAAATAGCACTTTTTTCCCGTTGGAAGAACACAGGGTCCACGGGTATCCTTTGGTACACTGCCTTGATTCATGTATGGCAGTGATATTTTACCCTACCTTTTCTTTTACACCATTCAGCGCAAATGTCGATACACTGGGAAAGGAAAATAACTATTTTAGTGTTATTATGAACATTGTTTTGACCTTGTAGATCCCCCTATTGGGGAAACACAGCCTTGCTTTGATACCAAGCCTGATATAAGTACCTAAGATGGTGCCAGGCACGTAATAAATGTTCAATCAGTTGTAACTGAAACCATGTTCTCTTTGGCTTTCTAAGCATCATTTTTTCCCTTTTTGAGTTGCATGAACCTAGAGCCTGTTGCATGAGTGAAGTAAGTTAGAGAAAAACAAACATTGTATATTAATGCGTATATATGGCATCTAGAAAAATGGTATTGATGAACCTATTTGCAGGGCAGGAATAGAGACACAGACATAGATAGAGAATGGACTTTCGGACACAGCGGGGGGAAAGAAAGGGTGGGACTGATTGAGGAGCAGCATTGAAATATATACACTACCATGTGTGAAATAGCCAGTGGGGAGCTGCTATAGCACACAGGGAGCTCAGCCTGGTGCTCTGTGGAGCACCAGAGGGGGTGAGATGGGGGGTTGAGGAGGAGGCTCAAGAGGGAGAGGATATACGTGTGTGTGTGTGTGTGTGTGTGTGTATATTTAAAGCTGATGCATGTTGTTGTACGACAGAAACCAACACAACATTGTAAAGCAATAACCTTCCAATTAAAAATAAAATTTTAATAAAAATACAGTTACTATTACTTCATAGGGTGGTTGTGGAGATCAAATGCAGCAAAATACATAAGATGCTTAGCACAGTGTTCAGCATATAATGCGTTTGTGATGAATATGAGATTTTATTAGCATCACTAATAATAAGTCACATAAAAGCTTCCTGGAGAACATCAGCAGGATTCCTCCCTACTGTCAGTGCATGACTGGACTCCCTTTCCTATTGAGACTCTTAAATGAGTCTTTTTCCCACTTGGTCTTCATGCCTCAGATTAAGGCTGCTGCTGCTGCTGAGGATCTGTTCCTCTGCACTCTGGGAGGAGGGCCTCTGCCAGGGATCTCCACTTGTTCAAGGGCCACAGGAAGCTGAGGTCATTCCCTCCCACCCCCCGCCCACTCCCCAGCTCTTACAGTCTTGTCTAGACACTCTGAGGAGGTGGGGGATATAATTACAGCTTGAAATCCTTTACAGGCATCAGCAACTCCACTCCCCTGCACGTGTGTGACTCAAGCCTCAGGAGGACAGTGAAATCTGATGACTTGCTTGCCCAGATAAGCTGGAAGTGAAACCCTAGAGGGCCAGGGTCTAGTTGCCCTTAGCACACAGCATCTTTTACTCAAAACCAATTTCTTCATTTGGGTCAGTTGGATTAAAAGCAGCAAACGCATCTTGCATGCTTCCTAGACGTCCGCCCTCTGTGTCTGTGTTCCACGCTGCGCCTGCCTAGTGCTGGTTATCCCCACGGGCTGCTGAACTCTCATGCCTGCTTGCCTCCGCCCTGCTCTGTGCCTCATGGTTGATCTCTATCAATGACATCACCAGGCTCTTTTGCCCTCTGGCCTGCAGCTTGATTTGTCTGTGGCAGGAGTTGGCAGGGCAGAGTTCAGAAGGCTAGAGGAGAAATAGGTGGGCCCAACCCGCTCATAGCTAGTTCTCCTTTGACTGCATACTCTATGCGGTGACTCCCCATCATAATCTAGTAATATCATTTTCGCCCCTTGTCCCTTCCAGGATGGTAGCAGCCTTCCTCTGTGGCTAGTCCCTGGCAGGTCACTACCTCCTGCTATTCCCTCGTCCTGCCCACAACTTACCACCTTCACTGCACTTTTGTTGGCGGTCCAGTGCAGCATGTGGAATCTTAATTTCACGATCAAGAATGGAACCTGTGTCCCTGCAGTGGAAACGCGGATCTTAACCATGGCCTGCCAGGGAAATCACAACACTCTTTTTAATTAAGGCGTTCAGTGAACCATCTTTTCCTTGGCTGGACCCTGACTGACCCAGACAGGATCCTGCCTCAGAGAAGCTCACAGTCGGCTTGGACTGGTTATCTCAGAATCTGTCAGGGCGTGCCACCACAGCTGCTGTATCCAAAACCAGTTCTATTATGTGCTAAATATTTGTGCTTGACTTGCCCCACTGTTTTTTTTTTTTTTTAACCATATATTAATTTAGGTTCAAAAAGAGACTTTTTATCACCAGCTAAATAGAAAAAGACTATATTTGCCAAAACAGAAGACAAGGGTAAAACAAAACAGTATTGTTAAACTTTATCTTAGCAGTGTTGTGGTTAAGAGCACACTGGATACCCTGTCTAGGTTGGAATCCTGCTTTGCCCACTTTCTGGCTGTGTGACCAAGAGTGAGTCACAAAACCTCTCTGTGCCTTGGTTTCTTCATCTGTACACTGGGCATCATGATTCTGTCTACTTAATAGGGTTGTGAGGATTAACCAAATTAATTAGTGCAAGTATGTGTCAAGCCCTTAGAGCTCTTCCAGGCACACAGAAAGCTTCATATGAATTTCAGCTGCCATTATTTTGATGACAATGATGATGATGGTGGTGGGGATGAAATTACCTGACTCAGGCTCTGAGCTGGAGAGTTAATAGCAAGGAGATGAAATCCTCCAGACTTTCTCCTGGATGTAATCAGAATTTGGAAAAACTGGAAACAGTAATTACACATTCATTGAATTTGGTTCAGTGTTGTTTGTTTCTCTGTGTATCATCTAAAATGTGGATGTACCACAAAATCTGGCCTTAGGTAGCACCAGTGAAATACTTTCCACACCTTAGAAAATGCAGCCAGGGAAACATATAACTGTTATGCAGAACAAACCAACCAGCAAAATGTGAGAGGCAGCCCAGGGAAATGAGTGACTCATGTGGAGAGTCTGAGAGAAGCCGCTGGCCAGGTTTATCAGAGTCTGAATTGGGGTTGGAAAATAGGCAGATAAAGGGGCTCTTGGGGGGTAGAGGGACTAGCCTATTCAAAGGCAGGTGGATGACTTAGCATTGTATGTTCAGGAAAGGACAATATTCACGAAGAAATCACAACTCCCTAACCACCCCTCCACCGATCCTCCCCACCCCCCAACAAAAGATGTGTCTACAGAAGCAGTTTTCAAAGTGTGGTTCCCAGAACTGCAGTATCACCAAGATTTAGGAACTTGTTAGAAATGCAAATTACAGGCTTTCAGACCTACTGAATCAGGAACTCTGGAAGTAGGTTTCTCCCAGCAATCTGGGGTTTAACCAGAACTCCAGGTGAGCCTTGTGCATGCTAGAATTTAAGAACAACTAGCCTAGAGAAGGATGGGAGAGCACTAGCAATAAATAAGGCTGAGATTTTTGCACACAATAATAGTAAGAACCCTTCATTGAGCACTTTCTGTGTGCCACATATTGTGCCAGGCAGTCTGCCCGTTTTATCACCTGTAATCTCCACAAGTAGATACACTATTGATAGTATGCCCATTTTACAAATGAACAAATTGAGGCTTGGGTTGACAACCATATGTTCCCAAGGCAATAGAGCTTAGAATAATGAGGCCATTGGGTGGTAGAAAGAAAGCCAGAGGCTGGATTTGAACTAACTATCCTAGACTGTCTACAGCAGCGTTGTCCAGTAGAACTTTCTTTGGTGGTAGCAGTGTTCTGTATTGGCATGGTCTGATAATAGCCATTAGTCACCAGTTGACCAGTGACTATTAGTGTGACAAGCATGAGAGCAGAACTGAATTAAAAACATTACTTAATTTGAATGAATTTCAATATAAATAACCACATGGGAGCTAGTGGCAACCATCTTAGTGCAAAACCAAAACCACAGAGCAAGTAAGTTCAGAGGCAGCACTTGATGTCAGGTCCATCTGACGTCCGCAGCCATGGACTTGCCCGCTAGTGCTCTAGCCCAGTGCCTGAGAAGAACTGGGATCACTTCCGGGCAAGTTCCTGAGGAAGTACCTCTCTGACTCAGGACGGCACTCTCAGCGTTGTGTCCTTAGCTGATTGGTATTTGCACAGTGGTTGGAGGTAAGGGATAGAAAGGAGCCCTGATAGGCTGACCCACAAATGTTCCCAATGGTACAGGGTAGAGCTTTTAGGACAAAGAGATCACACACTGACCCCATCCTTTCTGAGCCCTTACTGAGGCCCTGCTGGCCCTGACGTCAATAATAGACACTGACCTAACCAGAGACTCCAAGAGGTCTCCTGGGAAAGATATTTTTTAAACTAAGTACCAGAGCTTGAGCACATTTTATTTTTTTTCCTTGCTCGATTCTCCATGGAACTGATGGAACATTGAAAATCCTGCTCCCAGGAATTCTTGGCCTCATCAGTCCTATAAACTGTTCAATTTCACCTCCTGCCTTTCTTTCCACCATCCAATGACCTCATTATTCTAGGCTAGGGGTTGGCAGACTTTTTCCCAAAATGAGCCAGGTAGTAAATATTTTAGCCTTTGTGAGCCGTGGAAGGTCTCTGTTTCATGTTCTTTGTGAGAGGTTTTTTTTTTTTTTTTTTTTAAGACAATGTTTAAAAATGTAAAACCATTCTGAACTCTCCAGGCAGGATCTGGCTCACCAGCCATGGCTTACTGTCTGTTCTAGGCTCCTTTGCCTTGGGGATAAATGTTTAACAAACCTTTATGGGTATGAGGATATTCTGGGTGAGTTTGCTGAAACCATAGCTTCCTGTGCTTCTTGGAGATTAAGGTTTAGTGACAAGCTAGAGTGTAGAAACTACATGTATTAACAAATATTCTAAATGACACTTTTAGTGCATATGACCTGTGGACCACCTTTTGAGAAACACCGTCGGTGGTGGAAGGGCTCTGAGAGCTCATGCATGACCAGTCCCATCATTGGACAAACTGGGGAACCGAGGTCCAGGGGAGGGAAGGGATCCGTCCTGAGAGTATCTGAGTTAGGGCTGCAAGGGAAGTGAGCCATAGCAGGAAGAGGCTGCTGCCAAAGGCGGAGCAAAGGAGTTGGAGAGAAACTGGATCTTTGGTGACTTAATTTAACCGCCGGGAACAGACCTCCTCTGAAGATGGCCAGACCGTTGCACTTTCCACAAAATCCCCTTTCTGACTTAAGCCAGTTTGAGTCAGATGCTCTGCTGTTGGCAGTTGAAAGCGCCCCAACTGATACAGACCCCTCTTTCCACCAGCCTGCTTTGATCCACCTCTTTTGAGAGAACTGTCTTTGAAGGAATACTCTCAAGGCATCATCCAAATGCTTAATCCTTTAAATGTCAAGGCCTTTGTAGTAAGCTGGGTAGGTCACACATACCTCCCTGCACCTGAAGCCAGAGTGTGTGGAGTTGAAAGTGGTCCAGGTCCGGAATTGGGAAATCTGGCTTCTAATCTCACTTGTATGACTGTTTGAAATGGGTGAATTACTTAATTTTCTGAGCCTAGCGTTCTCATCTGAAAAAGGAGGGGTAGAAGGAGCCATTTTTAGGTCATTTTTGTTCTAGATATCACCGTTGCGTTCCAAGAGTCTACACTCTTCACTTGGCCCACTTAATTCACTTCTCCCCCACCCCACACACGCTCTCTCCTCCCTTCTTCCTTCCTCCCTCTTCTCTCTCTCCCCTTCTTCTCTCTTCTTTTTCTCTCTTTCGAAAGAAAAAAACCAAAACACAAAACATGAGTGCTTTGACTCTGGCCCAGTCTGTTCTTCCTGGCAGAAATTATACCCCCGTGGGGCTCATTTATCTTCACATTTGAATCAACAGCCCTTAAAGGTTTCTTTAGGGAATTTGAACATGTCCTTCCTGGTTTGAAGAATGGAGCTAAATGACACAACATGAATTTTGAGCAGGCAGAAACATTTTTTTTCAATATGGTAAAAAATAATCCAGTTAGTCAGTTGAACAGAGACAATGATTGAAAAAAACACAATGTGCTCAGCTTTCGGTCTGGTGGCGCAGGTGGAATAAATGACCTGTGTGCGATACCCCTGGGAGTGCAGCCACCCGGTCTTGGCAGGTTCTCCTCTTCATGGAGGGAGCACGTGACCTAATCCCACCTTCAGCAGGTTATGGCAGGAGCCAGGGAGGCCTGGGTGTTTAGCGCACACTCACGTGAAATCATTCTTGTTTGAGTTTTCATAACGTTTGTTCTTTTTTCTTCTTAAATCCCCAAGCATTACATGTTCAAAGCAGAAAATGTGGTAAAACAGAAAAGACACAAAGGAAAGAAGCAGCAACAGACATTGCCAGTAATCCTCCAAGCCGGGATGACCACATGCCCGTGTTCTGTTTTGTTTCAACCATTTCTTTTCTAATCACCAAAGCGAAAGATGCTCAGTGCTCAAGCAAACAGGCAGAAAGAGCCATTAAGTGTGGTTAATCCCACAGCCCAGGAGCGTCACGGGAAGGCTTTGAAGGTCTGCCCTGCCGGCCCGGCCCACTTGCTGCCTCTCCTCACCGTTGTGTTGCCCCCACGCACCAGGATTACACGTTCTGTGCATTGAAGGCACCGGGCCTGGCAGAAAGGCACAGTGTATTTGCTTTAGCGTTTTAGAACAATGTTTCCTGAGGGCTGGACTCCAGGGAGGGGCTGTGCATCAGAAACCCAGACTTCATGACTCCACATTGAAGTTGGTACAGAGTATTGGGTTTTCTAGGTAGCGCTAGTGGTAAAGGACCTGCCTGCCAATGCAGGAGACATAAGAGATACTGGTGTGATCCCTGGGTCAGGAAGATCCCCTGGAGGAGGCATGGCAACCCACTCCTATTATTCTTGCCTGGAGAATCCCATGGACGGAGGAGCCTGGTGGGCTACAAGTCCATGGGATTGCAAAGAGTCAGACATGACTGGGTTAGTCAGCATGCACGCACGCATGTCTGGACTGCTCCCACAGGGGGTTGCAAATTGGTTTGAATGCCCACTGTACCCCTCAGTGGCAATACAGTCAAAAGCGGGGCTATTGGCAAGTTAGCTTCAGATGTCCTATTAGAATAGACCGTCTTTCTCCCCAGACCAGTTCCCCTTTTCTGTCCTTCTTACTTCTGCCAGAAATGCCATCACTCTCCCTAATACCCAGGCTCCACTTTCGTTGGCCCCATCTTTTCTGCTTAGAAAAAGTCTCAAATATTTTCTTATGGGGTATATGATAAAGAATGGTAGGATAAACATGCCATTGGCTCTGAAGTCAGGTTGACTTGGATTTAAATTCTGCTCCTGCCACTTGACCAGTGTGAGAGCTTGGATGCACTAATTAACCTCCTTGAATCTGTTTCAGTCTCTGTAAAAAGTGATAGTACTCTTATACCATGTACTGAGTGTTTACTAGGTGCATAACACTCTTCTTACTGCTTTCAATATATTAACTCATTCAATCCTCATGAACACCTTATGGGTATTATAATTTTCATTTTACAGGACAAAGAAATTGGCTCAGAGAGGTGAAGCCACTTGTCCCAGGTCACACTAAGTGGCCAAGTCAGAGTTCAGATTCAGATAGTCTGTTCCCAACCATTCTTCTGCTTACCCTTCCAGTGGGGAAGTATTTACTAAAAGGTCACTGTGAGGATTGAATGGGAATTTACATACAGTGCCTAGAGAAGAACCTGATCAACCTGTATGTCTTACTTAAAAAAATTTTTTTCTTAGAAAATTTTCCTTTCTAAATTTTATTATCCTGTGCTTTCTTGTTTTGTCTTTTTTTTTTTTTTTAATTTTTTTAGGGAGAAACTGGGGTAGGAGTTGCAAAAACTGGAATTTTAGGAAATGCATATGGTCTGTAAACTTTAATGGCCAGGTCATAAAAACAATTGTATACTGTGCACTTACTTATGTCCCAAGTACTATGCTAGACATTTTAAGTAAATGATGTGAGTTCTCATGTGTGCAAAGAAAAAAAAGTCCTAGTGTGATGCACAGTGTAAAGTCATCGTGTAGACAACAAGATTCTTGGCCAGGGGTACACAAGTAAGTGAGAAAGTTGAAGCACAAACTCAGGCTGCTTTAGTTCTGGCCTGAATTCTTCCTCACCTTTGCTGGAAGAGGTCATTCTTCATGGTGTTAATGCTTTTGCAGGGTGGGAGTTAGGGTCGGGTGGAAAGAGATGGGATCCTCTTTGAAAGAATGTGGAATAGTCATCCAAAGAGGGACACTGGTAAAAATTGCTCTGGCATCCGTGGCTAGGGGCCATCGCCGCAGAGCCCCGAGTCATGGGGACATCAGATTGGGAGCAATAGCAGGGGTGTGAGGGCCGGGGGTTTTGTAGGGACTTGATATCCTCGGTCCCCCAGACCCTCCTGCCTTCTTTTGTATAAGATCTACTCTGATAGGGATGGGGGAAGAAAGGACTCTTTTTAATCTTTGCACTGAAACCAAAGTGTGGTGATTTAGGGCTTAGGCAATGAGATTAGAGAATGAAAGTGGAATCACAGTAAATCTTGAAGCGACTGGGGTTTGTGTTGCAAGGTTTTTTCCTTTTCTTCCTTTTTTCTCCTTCCCTCCTTCCTTTCTTTCAATCTTCCTTCCTTCTTTTCATTAACAATATCTCCTTTGCCTGGTATGAAGGGATAGAGAATTACATTTATAGAGTTCCTACTATGTTCCTGATGCTTGGTACCAACATGATTTCTTTTGAGCCTTGTACCACCTTGTAAGGTAGAGTGTATGTACTAGCCCCATTTTGTAGATGGGAAAACTAAGGCTCAGGAAGCATAGGTACTTGTTCAGGATCTTGAAGAATGAAAATGGGGGAGCTGGGATCTGAAATAGATCCTGTAACCCCTAAAGCCTGCCATCTCTCTGTGACCCAGGCATGAAAGGGCGAGTGTGACTGGAGACCCCATATAACAGATGAGGTCTAGCTGTGTTGCTGCAGTCCAGTGGGGCCAACATTAGGTGCCCAGTGCAGCCCAAAACACCAGTATGGGATCAAGGTCAGTCCTTTGTGGGAAAGAAATGGAATTCTGCCTATGTCCACACTGTGTGTGGAAGTGATCTTGTTCCAAAAATAGCTGCTTGTTTGTTTCACATTTCTGTTGTCAGAATGAAGGGTCTGAATGAATTAGAAATTGTTTTGGGCAATCTAAGCTTGGTTGGTACAACCAACCAAGGTAAATATGTGGGTAGTAAGTAACCTCCCAGAAAGGAATTCCTACCGGAAGCTTCTTGGTTCAAACTCTGCCGGCTTCTGGATGGTTCCATCTGCAGTTCCTCTGGGCAGTCTTGCCAGACACCTTTGCTCTGCCTGGGAGAATCTCGTCTCTGCGGCTCTCTGTAGCCAGCTGGGGCAGCACAGCCCATGGAATTAGTGGGATTTATGACCAGCCAGTGAGCTCTGCCCCTAGAGGGCTGGTCAGCAACTCCTGAAGGACGCACCACTATGACACAAACAGCCACCAGCTCCCTTAGCTATTTCCTAGAGTTTCTGGGCTTACTTAGGTTATTTCGTGTGTGTCTAGTGATCCTTTAGTTTTTCCCTTCTCTTTTTTTGAACTTTCTTTTTAACTGGAGGATAATGGCTTTACGACGTTGTGCTGGTTTCTGCTGTACAACGTGAGTCAGCTATAAATATATATATATATATCCCCTCCCTCTTGAGCCTCCCTACCACCCCCCACCCCAGCCCAGCCCTCTAGGTTGTTACAGAGCACAGAGCAAAGCTCCCTGTGTTATACAGCAGCTTCCCACTAGCTATATTTCACACATGGTAGTTTCACTTTCACACACTGGAGAAGGAAATGGCAAGCCACTCCAGTGTTCTTGCCTGGAGAATCCCAGGGACGGGGGGAGCCTGGTGGGCTGCCGTCTATGGGGTCTGAAGTGACTTAACAGCAGCAGCAGCAGCAGCAGCAGCAGCCTTGTATATATGTTAATGCACTTTCACTTTTCACTTTCATGCATTGAAGAAGGAAATGGCAACTCACTCCAGTGTTCTTGCCTGGAGAATGCCAGGGACGGAGGAGCCTGGTGGGCTTCGGTCTATGGGATCACACGGAGTCGGACATGACTGAAGTGACTTAGAAGCAGCAACAGCCTCCCTCTCAGTTCGCGCCACCTTTTCCTTTCCCAGCTGTGTCCACAAGTCTGCTCTCTATGTCTGCATCTCTATTCATGTGCAAATAGGTTTATCAGTATCATTTTTCTAGATTCCATATATATATATATATACATATATGCTTTGATACAAAATATTTGTTTCTCTCTTTCTTATTTCATCCTGTATGACAGACTAGAGGGGCAGCTTGCAATCTTTCCTGGGGAGAAGGAACTCTAGGCCATATAGTCCTTTCACCACAGCAACTGCCCATGGAATTTTCCCTGATGTCTATGTGGTTCTCAAGTTTCCTAACCTGCTCACCCCAGCACTTGGAGTTGGCTTTTCAGCTCAGAGAAAAACACTCTGAGTGCCAGGCCACCAGTTTAGCCTTAGGGCTGGGACTAAATAAATAAGGGGGACCCCCTCCCTCGCCCGATCAGTTTATTTTCAGGGATAGGGCTTGCACAGATGTGGCCAAGGGGCTGGCAAGGAGGCCCCCCGTGGGCTGCGGCCTGCTGCGGCCTGCTGCAGCCATGGGCAGTCGGGACCTGCCCCGTCTAAGTCCCACTGTGATTGATGATTGGAATGGAAAAAAGGCCACTGCAGATGGACAGGCATCTGGGATAAGTGAAAAACAACAGTGCCTTTTCCTGGCATCCGTCCTTGCTTGAGGTTGGGCGGGGGCACTATAAGTAGTTCAGCAATGAGAAGCATGGGTTTTAAAGTCAGACAAGGAGTTCAGATCCCATCACTCACTGGCAGGACAGCTTGGGTGAATTTGTAATCACTTTCTTGAAAGGGGAAAGGGATAGTAATATCTGTCTCTTAGAGTTGTTCTGAGGATGAAACGAGACAACACCAGGGAAAGAAGTTATGGCAGAGCCTGGCAAACGGCTATGATTATTTTGTGATTATATAAAAATAGTCAGCCCAGTACCCGGCACTGGGGAAATGCTTCATAAACGGCAGCTGTCTCATGGGATCTTGGAATGCCAGCACTGGGAGGGATCTGATCTGAAGCCAGGTTAATTCTATCTCCTCTCACAGGTGAGGAGTCTGAGGACTGGAGAGCACCACTAGCTGGTCCAGGACCACATTCCTAGCTCGTGGTAGAGAGGGATGACCATATCATGCTGCCTGCCTTCTCTCCCTTTGAGGACCACTCTGCTTTGCTCATCAGACTTAGTTTGGGGTTTTAAGGCCGGAGGAGAAATTTGCGAGGGGAAATTCTATTTGGCAGAGCCTCTCTGAAAGGGGTCCTGGTTTCCAGTTCTGTTTGATTTGGGAGTCAATGGCATGATGGGGGAAAAAAAACAAACACTAGACTTGGCAGCTGCAGACGTGGGTTCAGATTTTGCCTGTAAATCATCAATTCTGTGGTTTTGGGTCAGTGACTAAACTCTGAGATTCAGTTTCTGCAGTTCTTCCCAAGGTCTGTCTAACTATTTTTGGGTGCACAGGTGGGCTAGGGTACTCCTGAACCCCCTGCGTGTGGTGCTGAGTCCCACAATTCCCATGGGTCACTTTTGTTCATGGATGGATGTGTAATTAGTTGTTAAAAGGGGGAGGGGAAGAATGTCTTAAGCTGCCATGATGCTGACATTGGCCCTGAGACTCAGTTTCCTCTTTGGTAACATGGGGATATAAAGAGTATCCACCTCAAAATGTGCTGATGAAAATTATTGAGTTAATATAAAGAGCTCAGAACAGTGCTGGGCACGTAATACACAATAAACATTGCTGTTATCATTATTCCTAAAGGTCAGGTGCATGGTCTAGGTACTTGGAAGCTTTTCCTGCCCCAGGCTAATTTTTGTGCCTTGGCGGTTGAGTTGGTGGTCTTGTTCACAAGACAAGGGGATAGCTGAGCAGCTGTAGGCAGAGTGGTGGCATGAGAGTACCCAGAATTCATGGGAACAGGAGGGCATGTACTTATCTGGCATGGATTTGGAATGGACATTGGAAGGCTCTGTGTTGGTGGCTGTGAGAGACACATATTGCATCATGCTTGCTATTTTTTTTGTGTGGCTGGAACAGAGCAGAAGCTTTTCTTGGTTCAAACAGGAGTCACAAGCAAGGCCAAGCAGAGAAGCAGGGCAGCTGTCAGGAAAATTCAGGCTGGGGTGGGCTTAGTGCCCGGGCCGGCAGCCTGCAATAGGGGAGGAACCCTGCGCAACCGTGACCCACCCTCCTCCCCTCGTCCAGCTGCTGGGGAGGAGGAAGGAAACTAGCATTTTCCCACCGCCATTGTGTACCTGACAGGTTCATCAATCTTAGCTCAGTGCATCCTCTTAACCTCTCAAGCTGGTTGAGAGGTTCTTTTTTTTTTTTTTTAACTGAAGAGGAAGAGGAGAGGAGAAGTGTCCAAGGGCACAGGGAGGCACAGAGCCAGCCTACAAGCCTGGAGTCTCTATGCCAAAGCCCACCTTCCTTTCATGGCATCGGATAGACCTCGCTGGCCCAGCCGCATATCAGCGGCAGCATCTGGCTTATCCTTAATCAACACGTGCGTGGGTAGAGGAGACAGAAATTGAGGAAGAGGCAGCCAGCTCCTGGAGCTGATGGCCTAACCAAAGGGGAATCTTGAGCCCAAGACTCCTTCCTGGTTCGAGTATCCCTCACTGGCTGACCCCATCTTTCACCTTCCGGCTCCCAGGGACCTGGACAGACCCTTGGCCTGGAGGGGGCAGCCTGTCCCAGTGCCAGCGCAGCAGGCTTGGCCCTTGTAACAATAGCTGGAAGGGCCTTTCGGAGCAAGTACTTCCTGAAGTGCCTGGAACAGCCGCTGCCGTCCTGGGGCGCAGGAACAATCACGGCGCAGGAACAATCACAGCGCAAGCCAGCTCCCGCCCTCCTGGGAGCCTCAGGGACTGAGACTTCGGGCTCCAGGAGGGCTGGGAGGGTCAGGAGGGCCAGGCAGACCAGAAGAGCAGGGCTCAGACTGACCACAAGCCTGCACAGTGCAGGACAGAGCTCAGATTTTTTTTTTTCCCTTTTCATATTGAAGCTGGATGGAAAAATCCTAGATTCTCACTTTTCCTTACCTTTCCTGTAAACCAACTGCCTCATCCTTGATCTTTGTACTTCTATCATTTTCTTTAGGCTTTGTAAACAAGGAAAGGGAAAAGGAAAAAATTTTAAAAAACAGCCAAAAGGAAGAAATAATTTCTGAAATCAGATGATGCACTCATTTAATCATTCAGCAACACTGAATGAGGCCTGGTATGTGCAAACCACAATGGGGAACAAAAAACGGATGACTCAGTATTCACTCACTTAATCAACTTATCTATTCATTTCATATAAATGAGACAGCCCCCGCCCCAGTGCCAGGTGTTGTGGACGTGGCGATGCCTGGATGGCTTGGGCTCTGCCCTGTGTGGGTGGCAGATAAGTGAGCCAGGAATTGAAATACCCAGTTTACGTGATGAGTGCTAGAAGGGGAAGTGCAGGCAGTGAGGGGCATGCAGGAGGGCAGCGGACCCCGGTCAAGAGTCCGAGAGAAGGAACTGGAGGAAGCCTGGGGGAAGATAACTCAGGCTGTGCGGTGGAGGAAGTTCTCCCAGGAAGAGATATTGGCATTTGTGACGCTGGATGGGATAGGAATGCATGTTTTCCAAGAAACATCAAGTAGGTCCCTGTGCCCAGTTTGCGAAAGGAATGATCACCTCCAGTGTTCATGACTCCCGCCCGCCTGGGTTAGAGTCCTCACTTGGCCACTTCTTACTGTGTGTGCTTGGCCCAGCTGTCAACCTTTCTGTAAGGAACTTTTCTTGTCTGTAAAATGGAAAGAATAAAGAAAACAGTCTGGACTTTGTAGGTTGTGATAAAGGTTATGATGCGCTAACACATGAGAAGTGCTTCAGGGCTGTGACTTGTGTGCAGTGAGCCCTAGGGAAGTCATAGCTAGGGAGAGGTGGGGATAGCAACAGAAAGCTTGGAGAAGTGAGCTCCGATTGTGGGCCAGGCTCTAGCAACGTGGGCTTCCCAGGTCGCGCTAGTGGTAAAGAATCTACATGCCAATGCAGGAGACACAGGAGATATGGGTTCAAACCCTGGGTAGGGAAGATCCTCTGGAGAAAGCAATGGCGACCCACTCCAGTATTCTTGCTTGGAGAATCCCATGGACAGAGGAGCTGGTGGGCTATAGTCCATGGTGTTGCAAAGAGTCAGACACAACTGAAGCAACTTAGCGTGCACACACACACTCTAGCAAACCAAGCAGAATCAGAAAGACTCAGCTCCTGCCTTTGGGAAATCTGCAGAACTGAGTTGGTAAGAACTTGGACCTGGAATCAGAGACACGTGGATTCCAGTCTCATCTCATCTGTGTGATCTTGGGCAAATTATCTGCCCTTCCCGAGCCTCTCTTTTCTCCTTTGTAAAATGGGTATAATGACAGTACATTTCTTATATGGTTAGGGTGAGAATCAACTGAGATAATTTACATAATATAAATAGCATTGCAAACACAGTGTTAGAAAAATGGTAGTTATGATGGCAGCTGGTATAAGATGAAAGAGAAATAACCCCCATATTAATATAAGTGCAAATATCTTACAATAATCAAGAGGATGGTGCCCTTGGATACTGTGGCTACAACCTCTCAGTGGTTCCTACAATAAAGTGTGCTTTTTCACTGACTTCTTCTCCTGCTTGCTTTCTACTTTAGCTATCCTGTTTACATCTATACTGGAAGGCTCCACTTCCAAACCTTTGGATCACAGGTGAAACATCATTTACCAGAAGTCTTCCCTGACCACAGGCATGGTCAAGTTTATGTCCCCTTGCTATATGCTCTCTAGTGCCCTTTATTTTGGTTAGTGTCTGTCACCCCATTTAGCTATAAGTGCCACGAAGCCAGAGATCATATCTATTTTTACTTATTATTATATCTGTGGTACTTTGTATAATCCCAGGTTAAGAACTGATAAATATTCATCAAATGAATGAATATCAAGAATACAGCATAAGATTCAATTCTTAGACAGGGAGAAGCTGCCTCTCTATGTTCTCTAAGTCAGAACAGCAGACCCGAGACCCCTGTTTCTTTGCCTGGACAGCAGTGTAATTGATCCATCCCACTGTAATGAACTGGAGGGCTGATTAAGAGCTTATGTAAATGTCGAAACCTTTGGCAGCCCTTCATTTCCCTCCGCTTTTGCCTTGACTCAAAGCACGGAAATTTGTCAAAAGAGAAAGCTTTCAGAGAACACCCACACCCAATGGTGGAAACCTTAGAAGAGTGCAGCACAGGGGAACGTTCCTCGGTGAAGGCTTAGCGGGTTCTGGACAGGTTTTCAAAGGCATATGGAGACAAGATGTCAGTGTGAGCTTGTTTCTCTGACAATCTGAAATGCTTTTAACCAGCAAGTTTCCAAGTGGCTTTTAAGTGAAGAGGTTAATGTTGTAGGTTTATAAATAAATGGATGTTTGTGGTGACTTCACCGTGGTTCATGTGACAGAGTGAACCGTGGGGAGAGGGGGTGGTGCCTTGAATCAATAGCTTAACTGCTTTTCTGCCTTTTGGTTCAGAGAGCAGGAGGAGAGAGAAACTTTCTTTCTAATCCTAGCCTTGCCTCTGACTAGCTGTGTGTGACTATGGGCAACAAAGCAACAGATCTCAGCCTCTGTTCCTTCATTTGTTCAATGAAAAAAACAAACAAACAAAACTCATTAAAGTATTGTAAAATTAACATGTAGTCCAACTCAGCAACTGAACTGAACGGAACTGAATTGAACTATCTCTAGAATTCATGGAGTCCTTACTACTTGTCAGTACTTCTATGAACTTTGTTGATCTTCTCAGCAACATATGAGATAGATTTTACTGTTATCACCCCCATTTTACAGATGAGAACACTGAGGTGTAAAAATTATACACCTTACCTTCCCAAAGTCACATTGCTGCTAAGTGGTGGAGCCAGGATTTGAACCCAGATTGCCTGGCTCTGGAATTGGTTTTAATAACTGTGCTACACTATACTGTCTCTCAAAGTAGGGGGCACATGGCTTGGGAAGGGCTTTAAGAAGAAGAGAGCCCAGCTGGCCAGGATCTCAACAGAGTCTTCAGTGGGAAAGAGAAGTGGGGAGTGGTGGCCAAAGAGATATTATGTCTCTATGGTAACTGCCCCTTTTGGAAGGTGAACTTTTCATTTTTATAGCTACTACTGGGGAATTCGAGTGCTGAGACCCTGAGCTGGGAGACAGGACTTAGGTCAGGGTTGGCTACTTGTGTAACTATTAGGGTGGATTACTAAACTGATCTGAGCTTCATAGCTCACCTGAAAAATGGGCCTAGAGATTATCATATGAAGTCAGTCAGACAGAGAAAGACAAATGTAGTGTGATATCACTTATATGTAGAATCTAAAAAAGGATACAAATGAACTTATTTACAAAACAAAAATAGACTCACCCAGCATAGAAAACGGACTTAGGGTTACCAAAGGGGAAGGTGGGGAGGGATACATTGGAAATTTGGGATTCATAGATACACACTGCTGCTGCTGCTGCTAAGTCACTTCCGTCATGTCCAACTCTGTGCGACCCCATAGACGGCAGCCCACCAGGCTCTCCCATCCCTGGGATTCTCCAGGCAAGAACACTGGAGTGGGTTGCCATTTCCTTCTCCAATGCACGAAAGTGAAAAGTGAAGTGAAGTCGCCCAGTCATGTCCGACTCTTAGAGACCCCATGGATTGCAGCCCACCAGGCTCCTCTGTCCATGGGATTTTCCAGGCAAGAGTACTGGAGTGGGGTGCCATTGCCTTCTCCAAGATGCACACTACTATAATAAAAGAAATAATAAAGACTCACTGTACAGCACAAGGAGCTATATTAATATCTTATAATAACTTAGAAAAGAATCTGAGAAAGAATATATACTTTTAACTGAATTGCTAAGCTGTATACCTTAAACATTGTAAATCAACTATATACTTCAATTTAAAAATTGGACTGTCAAGATTATAGGGTGTTTTATGAATTACATGAGAAATTGGCTGGCACACAGTGGGTACTCAGTGAGTTTCTCCCCCTTTTTCTTATGGTTGCAAGAAGATGAATTTATTTAATCACACCTTAGAAGGGGTTGGGATATATTTATTCTCTGGGTTCTTCAGACAAGCTGCATTTGTCTATCAAAGAGCAATTTCCTGGTCCTTTGGTCTGAGGCAAATGGCCATTTCCCATGAGGTTTTAGCCTTGTTAGGGGTAGGGTCTCAACCCCATTTCAGTGATGAGCTGGAAATGGATATGAAATATGAGACCACTGGGTTCCATACACTTTTAGTGGGCACCATTTCCATGCCAGGTGTCTGAATCTAGGGACTTGGCTGTTCAACCGTGGAGCCAGCTGGATGATTGGCTGTGGCCTTGGCTGTGAGACCTGAGGAACTGGCTAAGGCTTCCTATTAAGGAAGCAGGAAGCCAAGATCATCAGCAGATAAACCCAAGCCAGCCTCCAGGGTGGCTTCTTGGAGTCATTTGCCAGAGAGCCCAGATGCAGGGTCCAGTGAGGTCGGGAGGGACAGGGAGGATACACAAAAATTTGAAAGCTAGATTGGATCTGGAGAAGCTTGAGATCCAAGTGGGGAAGGTTCTAGATAAGCCTGGGTAGACGTGTGTGCGCGTGCTTAGTTGCTTCAGTTGGGTCCCACTCTGTGACTCCGTGGACTGACCCTAACCCCCAGGCTCCTCTATCCAGGGGATTTCCCAGGCGAGAATACTGGAGTGGGTTGCCATGTCCTCCTCCAGGGAAACTTCCTGACCCAGAGATCGAACTGGTATCCCCTGCCTTGCAGGTAGATTCTTTATCACTGGGGCCAGATGGGAAGAGGTACATGGCTGTGAGCGCCAGGTGTTAGCCTGAAGACAGAGGGTGGGGATAGGGCTCAGGTGGTATATTCAGCATTGGAAGAGAGCCAGATATAACCTGAAATTCTCTTGCTAAACCAGTCCAGGGGCAGACATTTTAGGTGGGGGGCCACTTTGAAACAGGAAGGAAAACTGCCTTTGCTTCTGCCCCTGCCTACATGGTGATAATAATGTTTGTATGTATTGAACATTTACTGTGGGTCAGGGGCTGTGAGCGCTCCCTGGGTGGCTCAATGGTAAAGAACCTGTCTGCCAAGCAAGACAGGCAGGTTCAATCCCTGGGATGGGAAGGTTCTCTGGAGAAGGAAATTGCAACCCACTCCAGCATTCTTGCCTGGAAAATGCTATGGGCAGAGGAGCCTGGTGGGCTACAGTCCACTGGGTCAGGAAGAGTTGGACACAACTTAGCAACTGCACAGCACAGCAGCACAGGGGCTGTGAACACGTAATCTCCTTTCATACCCAGAGCAAGCCTGCAACATTAGAACCTATTTTTTCCATCTTATAGACAACCTCTGGAGTTCAGGAATATGGGATGACTAAGTGTTGGTCAAATATTTAGAAAACATGAGGGCTGAACTAATGATTTCCAACTCCTTGGCTTCCTCTCTTGGCGCATTTTCCGGGCTTCTGTTCTTTCTCCATTCACATCCCTTCTTTTCCCCTGGTCAGGTCCTAGAAGGCCCTTGTGGTTTAATTAGTAACCAGAAAATTTGCTGTCTGTTGCCATTTCTCCCACTTGCAAGTTCTTAACAAAGAGCTGGTGTGCCTTCTCTCCCTCTACCAACTTTGGCCACCTGGTTTGAGGACAGCTTCTCCTACTAGTGTTAGGATTTCAAGGGGCTACAAGTTTTCTGAGCTTAGGCTAGAGGACCCTTGAATAGCACCATATAGGGTCCCTCACAAGCATGACCAGACCGCCGGAAGTTAATGACATTTCAGGAGAGAACCTTGAGACATGTTCTCCTTCCAATGAATGATATCCTTGCCTATTGGTAAGTCTTCCCCATTAATGCCCATTTTCCTGTGTTTTGCAGCATTCATCTCAGGGCTCTGGGGGAAGTCTGCCTGGCCCAAAGTCCTTGCAACACTTTACTGAAGGTCTTTTGGGTTGTTATGCAAACATAACACCTCAGGCAATATTCTCTTGGCTACTAAGAGATTGGAAAAAGATTAGACTCCTTTACAAAAAACTTTTAATTTAATATTGGAGAATAGCTGATTAACAGGGCTGGTGGTCCAGCTGGTAAAGAATTCACCTGCAATGCAGGAGACCTGGGTCAGGAATATCCCCTGGAAAAGGAAATGGCAACCCACTCCAGTATTCTTGACTGGGAAATCCCATGAAACAGAGGAGCCTGGTGTGCTATAGTCCATGGGGTCACACAGAGTTGGACACGACTGAGCAACTAAGCATGAACATGAGCTCAGTAGCTGATTAAAATGTTGTGATAGTTTCAGATGGATAGCAAAGGGACTCAGCCATACGTACACCTGTGTTCATTCTCCCCCAAACTCTCCTCCCATCCAGGCAGCCACATGACATTGAGCAGAGTTCCCTGGTCTTCAGTAGGACCTTGTGGGTTATCCATTTAAAAATATAGCAGTGTGTACATCTCTATCCCAAACTTCTTAACTATCCCTTCCCCACATCTTTCCTCTCTGGCAACTATAAGTTCATTCTCTAAGTCTGTGGACTCCTTTTTATTGAAGAGAAAAGTGTAAGACTTGGCTTACACTTTCACCTTGTCCTCAGGTGTTGATATTGTCATGGACACAGCTGGATAGGATGTTAGAAACAGCTTTGTGGTCAGTCTAGCTCCCCATCCTCTCTTCTAAGTTTAGTGCCTGAGGGCTAGTTTTGGTTTCTGCCTGGCTGTGGACGGTTCTTCCTTCCCTCTACCTCACTTACTCAATTTGTATGACTTGAGGTGCCTGCTATGTGTCAGGGAATGTTCTAGATGGTAGTGATAATGAGGTAGACCCTGCTTTCACAGACCTTTCAAATTCTATAAGGGTGATTGACATTAAATAGGCAGTTACCAATATGATAAGCACTCTCATCAGGGAAGCAGCAGGTGCTACAGAAACTCATAAATGGAGCACTGCCTAATGAGATAAGGGAAGACTTCCTGACAAAAGTAACTACTGAGCTATGCCAACACTTGTGAGGCATTGATGAGTGAAATTTCCATGAATTGTGTCATCAAGGCTTGGACATTTTCTTACTTCAAAGGGGACAGTTAAATCCACTGTATACATGGAGATTGAGCAGAAATTTGAAATAATTTGAAAAATTCTAATTAAAGACTCATGTCTAAAATTAAAAAAAAGGTCTCAGTTTCTCCCTACCATCTCCCTCACCCCTAGGGGTGGGCAGACCTATAATTTAACCTGGGTATGATTAAATTTTTTGATTCCTAATTGACATTGACAAACAAGAGGATGTTTAAAAGAGGAGGTCAGCAAGAGGTGGAGAGACTTGAACCTTTGTCATACAAGGGCAGGATTGTATTTTTTAAAGGCATGAATATTTTCTTTATTACAATGTTTAAAAATATGCATTATTTCTAGATTACTCTTTTCTAAAAGTAACGGCTTTATTGAGATAATTCACATGCAGTTCATTACATAGGATACAATTCAGTGGATTTTAATAGACTGTACAACTATCACCACTATGTAAGTTCAGAACATTTTCATCAGTCCCAAAGGAAGACTTGTACCTATTAGTTACTCCTTACTGTTCTCTCCCCCCAGCCCCTTGCAGCCAGCAATCTACTTTCTATCTCTAAGGATTTACCTGTTCTGGCCATTTCATTATAAATGGACTTGTATAACATGTGGCCTTTAGATTTCCTGTTTCTTTTACTTAATGTAATAATTTCAAGGTCTCATACATTCTTGATAAGGTATAAATTGCTCCATATTTGGATAAAAATGTGTTACTATCAACCAAAAATTTAAATGCATATACTCTGATTCAGAAACTTTATGTCCAAGAATTAATCCCTCAGAAATGTTCTCACAATAAGACAGTTGTGAAAAGACATTGATTGAAACATTAACAAAGACTAGGGTAAAAAACAACAACAACTAAAGTCTATCAGTTAGGAATCTGGGTGAATATTTTACAGTCTATAGTGGAGTGATGTGCGGACATTCACAGAATGAGAAGGTCCTGTATGAAATGGTGTGGAATGATCTCCAGAAAGTATTGATTAATGAATATAAGAGAAAATAGCAAGTCAGAGAAGAGTGTATAAAGCTGACTTTCACCAGTGTTAAAAAAAAAAAGTGTGCATATACATTTATGTGTGTGTGTGTGTACATATATGTGTATGTGTATATATACACACACATACAGACAGTGAGAATGAGAGAGGGAGAGAGAGGGTGGGAGGATACGGAGGGAGCAGGGAGGAATAAGACAAAGGAGAGGAGGAAAATATCTCTGGCAGGATGTCTAAAAATGATTAATAGTGATTGTCTCCAGGGAAGGGACACGGGAAAGGGGGTCTAGAAGACAGGGAGGGGAATAGAGGGAGACTTACTTCGATTGCTTTCTTAAAAAAATTGAACCAATTTATAGACATGCAAATATTAGGATTGTATTTTAAAGGGGATACACTAAGGCAGCAGAGCCACGAGAAACCTCACATTTTGCCTGGGACAGAGTAGACCTCCGTCCTCCTCTTACTCATTAAATAGTACATACATTCCAGATGGAATGCCCTGTATGGTGACTCAGAGTCATTAATAACATGACCACTTGTGCAGTGCCAAGATTAGACAGCCAAAAGCCGAGAGTCTGTTGTGTTGAAGTGGCGCTGGGTGGGAAGCACTCTCTCCAGAGATCAGGGCAGGGTATGACTTGCCAGAGGAGGGTTCATAGAATGTTTAGACTGTGACTCATGAAGGTCGCAGATGGATAAATAGCTCTCTTTCTGCTGTGACTGTTGACAGGACTGGTGACAGCTTACCTTTGCAGTTGCCAAAAGAAAAAAACAAAAACCACCTGATTCTGATTTTTGACAAGTCAAACTTTCCTAACCAGTCAGGCCCTCCAGAGGGACCACCATGAACCTCGCCAAAGGCAAAGGGCAATGAAGCAATGGGCGCTCTTGAAAGCGATGAAATCAGAAAAGCAGACATCTCCTCCCAGCCAAGGAGGAATTGTCACTGGGAAGGAAGGAATGGAGGAAGCTTTGCCTCCCCAGAACTGGAGTGGTTATCTTGTTTCTTTGTGTGGCTAGTTGGCCATAGACTACCACTTCGTTAATAGTCTTAGAGTCTCAAAATTCCAATGAGAAGAAACATGATCCTCTTTTTGGAAACATTATATAATTTAGGATATATTTGGTTACAAGTAACAAAAATCTGACTGATCGTGCCTAAGCCATAAAGATGGTTAACTATCTTATGTAATATGAAGACTGGAAGTAAGTACTCTAAAGTGAGAACTTTAGTACAACAGTGTCATCAAGATGCCAGGAACATTTCCATTCTCCATATATATGTGGGTCATTGATTCTCCTGGTTTCCCCATGGCTGCAAGATGGCTACCATATTCCTAGATATCACAACAGTATGCAAAAATAGAAAGCTGATAGGAGGGTTGTAGATAGGCAAAGGGTCCTTTCCTTGGAATGAGTATGCCATTTTATCAATAAAGGGACAAGAGTATCACAGAAGCCCTCCCAGCTGACTTACATTTATATATAATTGATCAGAACACTATTAATCAGAATTGGGTCATGTGTCCATCTACCCTTAGCTGCAAGGGAGACTGGCAAAATGAAACTGTTAATGAACAGCCATGAATGACTTAGACATTATGATTCAACCCCACAAGCCTAGACACTTTGCTGTCTTGCCTGTTGTCAAGGAAGGAATTTACTGAAGGCAGGGAATGGTTTCTACAATATACCCTTAGAAAGCTACTTAAACATTATACTATGAAGACACATCATTAATATAACATTTAAAAACACAAGGATAGAGGTGTGAATAAGTAGAATTTTCAAGGCAAGAAGATCTATAGGGATGTGATGTATCCCAGAGACTTAGAGGGTGCTCATAGAAGATTGCAGAGAAAAACAACATCACTTAACATGCCCTTTGCTATTGTCATCCTCTATGAACCTTCTCAGCCTCCCCAGGCAGAGTCCCAGATCTTTCTCCCTGCTCCTGTTGCACTCTGCACACGCCTTGATCATACCCGTCACCACACTGAATTCAGAGTCAACAGGAAGTTATTGTGTCTCTGCTCAGTCCCAGTTCTGTGTATCGTGTCTTTCTGCATCAGTGCTGGGAGATCTTACATGGCTTCCCATTGTCACTGAGGAATGGGCTTTCATTGAAGGTAAACCCAGGTGATCATTTAACTAAGCTCACAAGGCCTTTTGTGTTCATGCCAAGGTATTTAATTCTTCAGTCTCATGTTTCCCCACTTGCTTCTCTTTGACTCCTGTATTTCATACACACTCAACTCACGGAAGCTGCCCCTCTCCTCTTGACACCTATGCACCACTATCCTTCTGCACAGAACACTCTTCTTTCCCTTTGGTGTCTGGTCAACCTCTACTCACCCTTCCAGCTTTAGCTTAGGTGTCACTTCCACTGGAAAGCCTTTGCCAGCTCCCAGGCTGGGCTCGGTAGCTTTGCTCTGTGTCCCTTCACACTCTGCATATCTCTTGGTAGTGGAACTCTGGGTTTGCCAGCAGTGGGACTGGGTTGCATTCACCCCTTCATTGCCGATGCTGGGTACAGTGCCTGATTCATCCTGCCTGAATGGCTGAGTGACAGAAGCTTTAAAAAAAAAAAAAGAAATCAAACATTTTGTGCCATATCAGCTGGCAGAGCCCACAGGTGCAGCCCTAGTCCAGAGGAGGAGATCACTGAGCACTCACTGGGGCTGTAGTAGAGTAAACCCTGGGCCAGCTGCCCTGTCATCGTGTGACCCTGGGCAAAGCCTGTCCTCTCTTTGGGCACCAACATTTCGCTTTTTTGAGAGAGAGAGAGAGAGAGAGAGAGAGAGAGATGGGGGAGCAGAGAAAGGAATTTGTTTTCAACTTTCAAAAATAAAAATCAGGAAATGTCTCCTTTGTTTTCTTTCCCCAAAGAAATATCACACTAAAGTCTGATCTCAGAAATGTAATACTGGAGAGGCTCTGGCTGAAGCAGGGGGACAACAAGTTTTTGGTGTTGTCATAAGTCACCACCACTAAGTTAGTGGCTTAACACCAAGTGAGCTGAGTATTTTACAGGTCTGTGGGTGAGAAGTCAGAGGAGTCTCACTAGGTGAAAATCAAGGTGTTGGCAGAGCTACAGCCATGGAAAGCCTGGAGAGGTGAACAGTTCCTGGCTCACAGCCCTTCCTGTCTTCAAAGCTGGCACTGTGGCCTCTCTCTGACCATCCTCCCGTAACCACAGCTCCCTCTGACCACAGCTGGGAAAGATTTTTCACTTTTAAGGTCCTGGGTGATTAGACTGGGCCCAGTGGATAATCCTGGGTAATCTCCCCATCTCAAGGTCCTTAACGTCATCTCATCTATAAACTTCATCATAGCCATAAGCTTTGCCATACCCTTTTGCCATGTAAGGCAACATATTCACAGATTCTGAGGCTTAGAACATTGACATCTCTGTGGGGGCCATTATTCTGCTACTGCAAGTCAGTGGGAGCAAAGTGGGCTTGATAGGAGCCTTTCACTCTGGCTTTACCTTCTTGGGCAGCCCTTGACCTCACAGTGTTCCCTGAAGTCCTAGAGCCGAGTTAAGGATCTCAACGATCTCTCATTTTTCTAAAGAAGACATACAGATGGCCAATAGGCATATGAAGAGATGATCAACATCCCTCATTATTAGAGAAATGTCAACCAAAACTACAATGGGGTACCGTTTCACACCAGGCAGAATGGCCATCATTAAAAAGCCTACAAATAATAAATGCTGGAGAGGATGTGGAGAAAAAGGGAACCCTCCCGCACTGCTGGTGAGAATGTAAATTGGAGTGGCCGCTATGGAAAACAGTATGGAGGGTCCTCAAAAACTAAAAATAGAGTTGCCATGTGACCCACCAATCCCACTCTTGGGCGTATATCCAGAGAAAACTCTAATTTGAAAAGATCCATGCACCCTAATGCTCATTGCCACACCATTTACAATAGCCAAGATGTGGAAGCAACTTAAATGTCTGTCGACAGATGAATGGATAAGGAAGATGTGGTATATATATATAATATATATATCTATACATCTATGCACAATGAAATATTAATCATAAAAAGAATGAAATAATGCCATTTGCAGCAACATGGATGGACCTAGAGATTATCATACTAAATGAAACAAGTCTGCTGCTGCTGCTGCTGCTAAGTCACTTCAGTCGTGTCCGACTCTGTGTGACCCCAGAGATGGCAGCCCACCAGGCTCCCCTGTCCCTGGGATTCTCCAGGCAAGAACACTGGAGTGGGTTGCCATTTCCTTCTCCAATGTATGAAAGTGAAAAGTGAAAGTGAAGTCACTCAGTCGTGTCCGACCCCTAGCGACCCCATGGACTGCAGCCTACCAGGCTCCTCCATCCATGGGATTTTCCAGGTAACAAGTCAGACAAAGACAAATCCCATATGCTATCACTTGTATGTGGAATCTAAAAATGATACAAATGAATTTATTTACAAAACACAAACAGACTTACGTACTTAGAAAAATGCATGGTTACCAAAGGGGAAAAAGGGGAAGGGATAAATTAGGAGTTTGGGAATAGCAGATACAAAGTACTATATACAAAATAGATAAACAATAAGGTCTTATTAATACTATATAGCACAGGAACTTTATTTGTTACTCTGTAGTAAGCCATGATAGAAAACCATACACACACACACATACACACACACACGTGTATATACATATGTATACATGTGTATACACACATGTATATTTAAATATGTATAGGTACATGTAAAACTGAATTACTGCTGTATACCAGAAACTAACACAACATTGGAAATCAACTATATACTTCAATAAAAAAGAAAATAAAATATCTCAATGGTCTCTACGGTCTCTTCTGGGTTTGAACAACTTTACTGAATAACTCTGTGACCTTGACAAGTTATCTCTCTCTTCCTTCATTTTCCCAACTGCAAAAGGTGGTAATGTCTGTCTACTGGATTGTGCTGAAGTTAAAGGAAACAGTCTATGCAAATCGCTTAGCCCAGTGCTGGCACACAGTCAACCTTCATCAAACATTAGTTATTTTTGTTATTAGGTGTCTAAGGAGCCTTTCCATTTCAATACTTGCAATTCAAAACATATATACAGCAGAAGGGATTAAAAAAAAAAAAAACCACCTGGTTTTCCTGGGTCATTTAACCACCACACTGAAAATTTTAAAATGTTTCCAGTTACTTGACTTCAAAAACAAAGCATATTTTTGTGCCTCTGGGTTTAGAGACTCATGGGAAAAATGGGAAATACGGTGGGTACCGAGGAGAATGAGGAGGCTTGCAGACAGCAGGGGTCTGCTCACACCAGGAGGCAGCGTGCAGGCCCTGGTGTTTATTTAGGAATGTATAAAAAGGTCTGAGGCTGTGACTGTGAGACAGCTTATGAAACACAAACATTAGGGAAGTTTACTAAAGATCAGGCTTGAATTTTATAGCTTTTGGAAGAAGCACCACATTCCAGCTGACAATAAAAATCTGGCCTTCTAAAGGTACCTAGCCCCTTGTGTCACTTTTGAATACATGAACCCACAGGAATTTCAAGGGAGGGGCCATTCTTTCTCAAGAGATACATCTCCCTTCTCTGGTCTTCAGAGTCTCACTGTGACATCTTGGGCTAAAGTGCTGTGTCTCTGGTGGTGGTGGCCCTAAGTGGACTCATCTTCTCTGTTGCAGTATCATACCTCTTGGAAGATTCAACCCTAAACTAAAATGTGGAAAAATTTTGTGCACCAAGATGTTAACTGCAGCTTTATATACAAAAGTTCCTAAATGGAAAACATCTCAATTGGGCTGTGTTAGGAGAAGGACTTAGTGAATTACAACACATCCAGATAATGGAATAAAAGGCAGCCAGTGCTTATAAGAAGCTTCGCATAACATGAGGAACTGCTTAGAGTACAGTAACTGAAAAAACAAAGATTCAGGATACACATTTCTATAAGCAATCTAAGCTCTGTGTTGTTAGGAAACATATCAAAAAGTTTTTGTGCTTGCTCCTGGTGTCTGAAATATGGAAAAGTGGTTCCACCTACTTATTAGTATTTTTCTCTATTTTCTGTCTCTTACAGCCAGAAGAATGGCATAGTGCTTAAATACATTGGGTACAAAGGCAGACTGCTTATGACCAACCTCTTAATCTCTCTGAATCTGTTTTCTGGTCTGTCATGTGGGAATAATAGTCCTCTCTAGTTTGTAGGATGGATATTAGCACGAAAGAGAATCCAGGTGAAAGGCTCGACACAGAACTCTGTACATAGTCAGCACTCAAGGGATGCGAGCTGGTGTCACTATTTTCCTGATAAAAGTACCTCCAACAAAACTCAAAACTATAAAAAGAGGAATATATAGGTTTCTTTCCTACCTTTAATTCAGTCAAAGACTTACCCTAAAGTGTTATTTAACAATCTTCCTTTTTATTCGTCCTTAATTACCTATGTTACTTTGGAAAGCAGTTATATAGTCAGCAGCTGAAAGCCTTTCCTGTGAATGAGAATACTCAGCTCTTCTATTTAGGGAAAAGTCTAAGACCCTGGCTCTTCCTTTATCTGCCCACAAACCCTGAGACTCTACTCCCATCTTTCATTTCTTTGGGAGGTCTCCTGAGATGCCCACCAGGTATCTGCCAACTGTGTCAATTTAGCTGTATATAACAGAAAGTGGATCCAAGAGGTATAAGGGAGTGCATTAGTGATATATTGCTGCATAACAAAATGCCACAAATGTAGGGGTCTAAACAACATGCATTTATTAATTCACAGTTTCTGTGGGTCAAGAGTTTGGCTTGGTTGAATCCTCTGCTCAGGGTCTCACGCAGTTGCAATGAAGGTGTCAGCTGGGCTGTATTCTCATCTGGAGGATTGGTTGGGGAAGAATCTACTTCTAAGCTCACTCAGGTGTTTGCAGAATATATTTTCTTACAGCGATAAGACTGAGGTCCTGATTTCTCACTGTCTGGAGGCCCTCTAAATTCCTAAAGGGCACTAATAGTTTCTAGAAGCCTCCTACAGTTTGTTGTCTTTCTATAGTTTCTCGGAACCACCCATATTTCCTGGCCATGTGGGCTTTTCTAACTTGACTGTTGACTTTGTCAGCAAGGAGAGTCCTTGTAAGAAGCAAGTCCACAAACAAGAGGAAACCTTGTTACATATAACCCAATGTTGTGGAAAATTGTGAAAGAGATGGGAATACCAGACCACCTCATCTGCCTCTTGAGAAACCTGTATACAGGTCAGGAAGCAACAGTTAGAATTGAACATGGAACAACAGACTGGTTCTAAATAGGAAAAGGAGTACGTCAAGGCTGTATACTGTCACCCTGCTTATATAATTTATATGCAGAGTACCTCATGAGAAACATTGGGCTGGAGGAGGCAGAAGCTGGAATCAAGATTGCCGAGAGAAATATCAATAACCTCAGATATGCAGATGACACCACCCTTATGGCAGAAAGTGATGAGGAACTCAAAAGCCTCTTGATGAAAGTGAAAGAGGAGAGTGAAAAAGTTGGCTTAAAGCTCAACATTCAGAAAACTAACATCATGGCATCTGGTCCCATCACTTCATGGGAAATAGATGGGGAAACAGTGGAAACAGTGGCTGACTATTTTTCTGGGCTCCAAACTCACTGCAGATGGTGATTGCAGCCATGAAATTAAAAGACACTTGTTCCTTGGAAGGAAAGTTATGACCAACCTAGACAGCATATTCAAAAGGAGAGACATTACTTTGCTAACAAAGGTCCATCTAGTCAAGGCTATGGTTTTCCAGTAGTCATGTATGGACGTGAGAGTTGGACTATAAAGAAAGCTGAGAGCCGAAGAATTGATGCTTTTGAACTGTGGTGTTGGAGAAGAATCTTGAGAGTTCCTTGGACTGCAAGGAGATCCAACAAGTCCATCCTAAAGGAGATCAGTCTTGGGTGTTCGTTGGAGGGACTGATGTTGAAGCTGAAATTCCAATACTTTGGCCACCTGATGCGGAAAGCTGACTCATCTGAAAAGACCCTGATGCTGGGAAAGATTGAGGGCAGGAGGAGAAGGGGACGACAGAGGATGAGATGGTTGGATAGCATCACTGACACAATGGACATGGGTTTGTGTGGATTCTGGGAGTTGGTGCTGGACAGGGAGGCCTGGCGTGCTGCGATTCATGGGACTGCAAAGAGTTGGACATGACTGAGCGACTGAACTGAACTGAATTTCTCATGATAACAAGAATCCCGAGGCAGGGAGATGGATGTTGAGGGAGCATCTCCATTTTGCCATCTATGTCCCAGGGTCTTTCCTTCTATTTTACCATCCTTTTGATTGTAAAATCAGTGTGCTCCTCTAAACACATCCACATTCAAAGAAGTAAGCATGGAAAAGGGCAAAAGACACATGCCTACGAAATATCAATACAATAATTCCCAGAAGCCCCACCCACAGGCATGCGCACTGCTTCTCACTGACCTCATCAGCTCACCTGGCTGCTTCTACCAAACCAGCCACCAGAAAATAGACATATCTTAATAAACCTTATTCACGGGACCCCAACAAAATGAGCAATATCTGCCCCAAACATTTTCAATACATAGGTGCATGGGATAGAGCTTCCGGGGTGGGCTAGCCTATGAATAAGTGATAAAGCTTGGATGAGAAAATTCATGAAAAAAATCCTTTGCACAGTGCCTGGCGGAAAACAGCATCTCGGCCAATGCTGCCTTTTCGCTCCCTTCTCCCTTTGCTTTCTGTGTTGCCCCCACCTCTGGATTTGAGCGCTCCGAACTCCGCAGCCCCTTTGGAGTTAAGCACCCTGACACGCAGGCAAGTCTGCGGAGGAAAGCTGACGAGGGAGGAATGTAATAGCCGCAGCTGGAGCCCTGCCAGGGGACCAGCAACTGCAACGCCCTTATTTGCTCTGGGGAGGAGCAGCTTGGAAACTTTTTATGAGATTCCAGAAGCAGCAAGGTCATCAGTTTTATGGCCATCCCGCTTCATTTGTAAATACAGCCTTTGAATGAGAATGTTTGGGCTCCTTGACAAGAGCAAGGCTGATGAACAGGGGACAATCAAATAAAGATACTCTGTTCCTCACCACCGAGGCATCCTGAGTCACCTTAGATCCCTGACAAACAACAATAATAACAAACCAGTTGAACCTTCAGAGAACTGGATTTTACAGTCATGCCCCCCCGCCCACTTGCACCCTGCCTTGTGGGTCTGAGGCAGGTCGTCTGATTTGTCCGGTTACAGGCGTGGCTACACGTGTTTACGATCATGCTTGTTTTCCAACCAGCTGCAAGTGTCTGGGGGACAGCACGTGGACAGGCATGTTTGCTGTGATCAAGTCAAGGCCGAGTAAGAAGGCTGTGTCATAGGCGGCCTCTGCATGTCCTGGTCAGTAGGAACCAGGGGCTGCAGGGACACCTGGGCCCCTTTCTCTAGTTGCTCCGTGAACTGGGGCTTTTCCTGCAGCTCAGTATTTACCAGTCTGGGCCCCGGAAACTGTCAGCCAGCCTTTGCTGTCTGGCTAGATGCCAGGGCAGCCTCTGGTGGCAGTTGGCTAGGGGGACAGGGTCACACTCTCTTTGGTTTTCTTTTTCTGGACCAGGAGGCAGCCAGGCAGAGGCAACTTCTGCATATCTGTTTGTGGGGATTGAGGGAGGGTGTGGCAAGAGGAGGCAGGATGACATTTTTAATAAATGGAGGAAATTCTCCTTTACAGGCACAATTTCTGGCTCCTGACACACTTTTAAAAAAATTTAAGATTGTGCTTGCTGCTGCTGCTGCTGCTAAGTCGCTTCAGTCATGGCTGACTCTGTGCGACCCCATAGACGGCCTCCTACCAGGATCCTCTGACCCTGGGATTCTCTAGGCAAGAACACTGGAGTGGATTGCCATGTCCTTCTCCAATGCATGAAAGTGAAAAGTGAAAGTGAAGTTGCTCAGTCGTGTCCGACTCTTAGCGACCCCATGGACTGCAGCCCACCAGGCTCCTCCGTCCATGGGATTTTTCCAGGCGAGAGTACTGGAGTGGGTGCCATCGCCTTCTCCGATTTTATATATAGTAGTATATATATGGGGGCTTCCCAGGTGGCACATAGTCAGACTTGACTGAGGCGACTTAGCACAGCATCAGTTCAGTTCACTTCAGTCCCTCAGTCGTGTCCGACTCTTTGCGACCCCATGAATCGCAGCACACCAGGCCTCCCTGTCCATCACCAACTCCCAGAATTCACTCAGACTCACGTCCGTCAAGTCAGCGATGCCATCCAGCCATCTCATCCTCGGTCGTCCCCTTCTCCTCCTGCCCCCAATCCCTCCCAGCATCAGAGTCTTTTCCAGTGAGTCAGCTCTTCGCATGAGGTGGCCAAAGTACTAGAGTTTTGGCTTTAGCATCATTCCTTCCAAAGAAATCCCAGGACTGATCTCCTTCAGAATGGACTGGCTGGATCTTGCAGTCCAAGGGACTCTCAAGAGTCTTTTCCAACATCACAGTTCAAAAGCATCAATTCTTCGGCACTCAGCTTTCTTCACAGTCCAACTCTCACATCCACACATGACCACTGGAAAAACCATAGCCTTGACTAGACGGACCTTTGTTGGCAAAGTAATGTGTCTGCTTTTCAATATGCTATCTAGGTTGGTCATAACTTTTTCCAAGGAGTAAGCATCTTTTAATTTCATGGCTGCAGTCCTCATCCGCACTGATTTTGGAGCCCCCCAAAATAAAGTCTGACACTATTTTCACTGTTTCCCCATCTATTTGCCATGAAGTGATGGGACCAGATGCCATGATGTTAGTTTTCTGAATGATGAGCTTTAAGCCACTCTCCACTTTCACTTTTATTAAGAGGCTTTTTTTTTTAGAACAGCATAGCACAGTATATATATTTCATTCCCAGTTTCCCAACTTATTACTTCTCTCTCTCATTCCCCTTGGTAACCATAACTTTATTTTCCACATCCATGGCTTTATTTGTACCTTTTTTTTTTTTTTTTTTAGATTCTGCATATGAGCAATATCATATAATATTTGTCTTTCTCTGTCTGACCCACTTCACTTACTATGACAATCTCTAGGTCCTTCCATGTTCCTGCAAATGACATTATTTCATTCTTTTTTATGACTGAACTGTGATACACTTTTAATGGCTATTTGTTGAAGAAATGAGTGATTTTAGTTATTTAATATTTATCGAATACCTATTATTTACCAGAGGCCTAAAATATGATGACACAGTGCAAAACTTCACAGATGATATTTGAACTCTCCTGGAACTTCAATACTAGTGAGGGCACAATGGAAATCACTAATGAATGAGCAAGGTAATTAGGTAATTATAGAGAGTGATAAATGCCCTGTGAAGACCAGCAGGTAGGATGATATGGGGAGGGGAGGTTGAAGATGGAGGTTTGCTTTAGACAGGGGGCCTCCTCCCAAAGGAGATGATATTTGAGCTGAAACCTGAATGGTGAGAAGACACTAGGCGTGGTGAATGGCAGCCATCTAAATGCTCCATTTTCTCTGAAGCTTTGTTGAAGGCCCAGATGGAAGTAATCACTCCTTTCTCGATGTTCTCATGGTGCCC
This sequence comes from Nanger dama, assembly GCA_917880005.1. NCBI lineage: Eukaryota > Metazoa > Chordata > Mammalia > Artiodactyla > Bovidae > Nanger > Nanger dama. Next base: position 20,712,277 of record CAKJTW010000030.1, read on the forward strand.
ATAATTCATTCTTTCAATATCTCTCCCAACTCTGGTGGGCACTAGTGTTTGTACCGCGCTTTGTAATTCACAAAGTACTTTCCTGTGCATTTTTCTCATTTAATTCTCAGCAACTCTGTGACACTAAGCATAGGGAGAGAGAGGCCCAGAGAGTTGAGATTGCTAGACTGGCTTTGTAAACTATGATTACAAGTCAGACCAAATCATCTGATATAACTAAATTCAGTAGCCAAAGAATGCAGGATTCTGTAAAGAGTTAAATAGAACGGACATTTACTTTGCTTTAGATTCTATTACGTTAAAGTGTCTATAACATTAGATGGAAGAGGCCTGCAGAGATCTTAGGAGCCAAAGAAAACTTGTAATCTAATCAAGAGATCAGGTTAAATTGGGGTTTCAGACATTTGTTGAGTAGACATTTGTGAAGCAGAATCAGGGGCTGTGTATAACTTGAGTCCCACAGTGTGACTGTGTCCCTTTTGAAGTTACAGATTCATTGACATAACCTCTAAAAATTGAGTTCAGGATGTCACATCAAGGTTACCAAAATCTCTGATCACAAGCAATCCCAAGAATGCTGAGATTGCAAATCCCATACTTCTTGGGATGATTTAATAGTTTTCTTAGTTTTTACAAAAAGCACCACCCAAGGAGCCCAATCTCTTGTCCAGCCAAATAGCTCTGTGCAAGACAATTTCAGTTAACAGGGATATGGTTGCCTTTTTTACTGGGCAAGTATCTTTCATTCCTTGGAAATTTTAGATTACATATATACATGTTTAAAGTAATCAGAACTAGAGTATAAATATTTTTGTATTAAGAAAGAGGCCATTTCTGGTATCCTTATATACTTGTAATGTTTAAGAAAATTTAACCTATTAAAATGACATTCTTATAATTCTAATTTAAAATGTATAATTGACATTATTGAGATACATCTTTAAGTGGAAATTCATGTCAATCACAGTTATAAGCATAGTTTATCAGGTTAGCTATTTGGGAGTATTTGTTGGTCAGACAGTTGATCTTCTTAAAATGAAAAATTGAATTCTAAATGAAGCTTAAACTATCTGAAGGAATCCCATTACCTAAGTTTTTAAATGTAACCAAGTATTGGTGAAAGGCTCTCTAAAAGTGATTAAGAAAAGTGAGACTTAAAATTTGCTCCACTTATAAACTAGAAAACAATATTTGTTGCTTTTTTATGTGGAACATAAAATCCAAGGAAAAAATATATGTTTAAAAGTGTAACTTTAGCAAATTGACCATTAACTTAAAAATCCAAGGAAGATGTCTCAATGGTCTTTTTGGTACACAGAATTCAATCTTAGGGCATCAGGATAACTTAAATTCACAGAACTGACCTGTCCAGGATCATGGGAGGTAAGAGGCACAGTCACCACTTAAAGTCAGGGTCTCCATTCTGTATCTTTTGGTTGAGCTCTGCTATCCTTTTTTGGTTGCCTTTTCAGTACCTCTTTTATAGTCCTTGCAGTATTTTGCCTTGGTTTGGAATTATTTATCCATGTCTTATTTTGATTGTTTGCCTCTCCTCAGCTTTATGGGGAGAGGCATGGGGTAGAAGTGGGGGAGAACGCAATAAATGTATTGGATTCAAATTGTTGTTGATCATAGATAGCCTCTGAGAAAGGGTGGCTGGGAAGGGGGAGGTGTGCAGACTATTACCTTTCTGTGATGCTGTTTAGCATTAAGGAGGCTGAGTCTTTAGGCCTGGACTCCAGCTGCCCAAGCTCTGATGAAGTGGGTATAAACTAACTCCATGCTGTCTGCCTTCTTTTAAGATTAATTCCATGGATGTCCTTCAGTGTCTTCTCACTGCTCAGGAGAAAGACAAAAGCCTTTCTAAACTCAATGAAATCAGGATGGTCGAGCCCAAGCCCACTTCTCTAGGCTTTTGCTCCACTTGCTCTAAGGACACGACCTTCCTTTAGTTCCCTGGACAAATCAAGGTCTTCCCCAGATGAAGTCAGGTTTCTAGTCGAACATCTACAGCTTTCTGAACTCCTTCGCAGCACTGCTTAGAGGCTGTAATGCTATATTCTTGTTTGTAGCTATTTATTTAATATCTAGGAAAGACCTTTGGCTCTGGGCGCCTTGGCTCTTTTCCCCACCCTATACTTGGTGCTTATTGGTGCGTGCTTAGTCGCTTCAGTTGTGTTCGACTCTTTGTGACCCGTTGAATTGTAGCCCACCAGACTCTTCTATCCATGAGATTCTCCAGACAAGAATACTGGAGTGGGTTGCCATGTCCTCCTCTAGGGGATCTTCCCAACCCAAGGGCTGAACTCACATCTCCTGCATCTCCAGCATTGCAGGCAGATTCTCTGTTGCTGAGCCACCTTGGCAGTGCATACTTAGTGCATTGCAGGGGCTTCACAAGTGTAGGCTTTTATTATTGTTATTCAGTTCAGTTCAGTTCAGTTCAGTCGCTCAGTCGTGTCTGACTCTTTGCCACCCCATGAATCTCAGCATGTCAGGCCTCCCTGTCCATCACCAACTCCCAGAGTTCACTCAGACTCACGTCCATTGAGTCAGTGATGCCATCCAGCCATCTCATCCTCGGTTGTCCCCTTCTCCTCCTGCCCCCAATCCCTCCCAGCATCAGAGTCTTTTCCAGTGAGTCAACACTTCGCATGAGGTGGCCAAAGTACTAGAGTTTCGGCTTTAGCATCATTCCTTCCAAAGAAGTCCCATGGTTGATCTCCTTCAGAACGGACTGGTTGGATCTTCTTGCAGTCCAAGGGACTCTCAAGAGTCTTCTCCAACACCACATTATTGTTATTAGCATTTAATAAATGTCTGTTGTTCGGATGAATGAATGAAGCAGTGAAAAAGGAAGGATCGACTTTGTGGCAATCATTTAGACTGGTCTGATTTCCACTCAGCTGGGAAGGATTTTAGATGAAATCGTATCAGACAGATAGGGGACACGATGTCTGAGATTTCTTCCAGGCCAGTGAGCCTTTTGCTCCAGAAATGCTGTTTGTCACTTTGCTTTAGCCATTGCTTTTATCATCCTCCTGGGGAACTCTGTGTGTGTGTGTCTAACAGAGAGAGACATAAAATAGAGACAGAGAGACAAAGAGACTCACACAGAAAGAGAAAGAGAGACAGAGAGAGAGAGAGAGGGAAAAACAGATTGCTCTGGCATGTAAGGTGATGGGAAATGACCCAGTAAGGCCCCTGGAAACAACAGTGATCTCCTTTCTAGCCTCATTCAAGCAAGTGGGATCTCATTTGGCAGGCAGTAGGATGGCTGAAAAATGCTAGGTCCCTGAACATCAATGAATTTTGCATTTCCAAATAATGGGTTTATGGTTAAGCTCCAATAACTCAAACGAACCTTCTGTGAAGAATGCCAGTTCAGCTGGTAATTCTTATTCTTTCAAATCCCTTCCCCCTTTATTTTTTAGACCTGTGCCTCCAGTCCCTCAGTCACAACCATGAGTGAGGAATTAATGAAATTCTCTGATGACATGGAGATGCTTCCTCATGATGGTGAATTCATCTTGACTATTGTAGGAAAAGACACCGAAGGGCAGGCATGAGGCTGGAAAGGCAGAAGGATTCTCTAGAAATAGGGTCTTGCTTTCTTCCTCTGGGAGACTGGTGTAACACTGACCTCTAGCTGGATGGAGCGAGTGAATTCAGCTGGTGCCTTCTACTCTGGCTGGATGTTGTCAGACAATGGCTGGTGTGAAATGAAAAGAGAACGTTTGGAAATCTTCTCTTCTTTAAGGATGTTTCCGGTATCCCGCTTGGCTTCTCTTCAAATAACAGTATCACCATTTGTTTAGCATTCGTGGTGTGCTAGGCCTTATGAGTTCCCGTTTTAGCTCTAGTTATTACCAACCACCCTGTGAGGTAGATGCAATTGCATCCATTTTCCTGGCAGGAAGACTGAGGCTCAGAGAGTTTTGCAATTTGCCTGGCACATACTCTTAGGAGCTGGCTGGACCAGTATTCTAAGTCAGCTTTGTCCACTCCAAAGCTTGTCCTCCAGGGAGGGTTTGGGTGTGTTGTTCTACTCTTTGGGGCCTGCTCTTTGGGAAAGATCTCTCAATCAGCATGCTTATTTGTTCTGCTTCTACCTGACTAATTCCTGTTTACATTCAGAAGCTGGGCTGAATCTCCTTCCAGATACGTCAGTTTTCTGTAAAAGAAGCCAGCTGTCTCCCAGGCCCCTGACTTTGGTGATAACATCTCCATTTTCACAGACTGCGAGCTCTGTTTTAAGCCATCGGGTGACTGGTTAGTAGTTAATCAATGAGCTACCCAATCACGACCTAGCATGGAATTTGAAAAATCTCCTGGGGGATGAAATGTCCAAGAAAATGCAATTCAGCTTTTGGTTTACCTTTTCTGTATTAGTTGAGATTTTTCTGGCTGATGGATGGATTTCAAACCATTAAAATGAGATTGGAGGTAAAATGGAGGAAAAGAACTTCATTCTCACCTTGATGAAATGATTCAGCTGAGCATGTGGGTGGTGAGGCGGGTGCAATAAGAGGAGTTTGAAAAAAAAAACAACAACAACTAATAAAAGTTCTGTTTCTTTAAAACACATATTAGCTGATGTAAACACGACTGTGGCTTATGTAATGGGGTGTTTCAGCTTTCCATGGTGGGGTGTCCCTTAGCACGTTCTTGGGTTAAGCCACAGACATAGATGAGACTTTTCCAAGGCTTGCAACCTACTGGTTTTTGTCTGGGTTGGTTTGTTCCTGGAAAGCCTTGCCTTTGGCCATCCAATATGTTTCTTTCAGGGTACAGTGTTTACCTGACTTCACAGTATCTTATTTAAACATTTTAAACAGTTACCCGACTAATGAAAAATATCCACATACTCTTTTAGACATTTTCTATAAATAAAATACATTACTTCTGTTTAAAAAGTGATTATAATATGCAGACTACAATTTTGTAAATTTATTGACATAACTGCCTTCTTTCTTCTGCAAGGCTGAAGAAACACTTTTATTTCATTTAGCTTTCATTGTCCCACATGGACTGAGTACACACGCTTCCATTCCACTGTATGAATGAGCCATCCTTCAGTTCATGAATCTCTCACTGATGGGAATTTTTATTTTTTAAAATAACATTTTGGTAGTAGAGGCATTGCTATGATAAACTTGCTTGTGTCTACTGTGTTATTCATTAGAATAAATTTTCAGAAGTGGAGTTGCTGGGCCAGGATGACAACTCCAGTTCTGAAAATACATATACATGAAAATACAAATTCTTATTCTGTGAGGTAAGTCAGACAAATATCAAAAGATATCACCTATGTGTGGAAGCTAAAAGAATAATACAAATGAACTTTTTTTTAAAGGTACGAAGTAAGAGAGATATACACTCTGTAGGAAGAATGTGGGTCATTGTGGAAAGTGAGAAGCCCAAATGAACTTATTTACAAAATAGAAACAGACTCATAGCACACAAATTGGAGAAGGAAATGGCAACTCACTCCAGTGTTCCTGCCTGGAGAATCCCAGGGACGGGGGAGCCTGGTGGGCTGCCCCGTCTATGGGGTCGCACAGAGTCGGACACGACTGAAGCGACATAGCAGCAGCGGCAGCAGCATAGCACACAAACTTATGGTTACCAAAGAAAATGGAGGTGGGGGGATACATTAGGAGGTTGGGATTAACATATACACACTATTAAATATAAACTAGATAATCAACAAGGACCTACTCTATAGCAAAGAGAGCTCTGCTCTATATTATATAATAACCTATATGGGAAAAGAATCTGTAAAGAAACAGATATATGTGTATGTATAACTGAATTTCTTTACTATCCTGAAACTAATACAATATTGTAGATCTATTATATGCCAATATAAATTTAAAATTTCCTCCTTTGTAAAGTTACATTATTTACATTTTATCCATGCACATGACTTCCTAGCCTACTAATAAGCAGTGTAAGAACACTGACAAAGTTGGAGACTTTAAATACTGTTCAATAATCTCAACTTGAGGACTTCCCAGGTGGTGCTAGTGGTAAATACTTGCCAACGCAGGAGATGCAAGAGACACAGGTTCGATCCCTGGGTCAGGAAGATCCCTGGAGGAGGAAATGGCAACCCACTCCAGTAGTCTTGCCTGGAAAATTCCATGGACAGAGGAGCCTGGCAGGCTACAGTTCATGGGGCCTCAAAGAGTTGAACACGACTGAGTGCCTGAGAATACACCCATAAGCTCAACTTAGAAAACACCTGAAAACGATAAGTGGGAGTGAGCTTTCTTCCAGCTGGCAAGAAGACAAATGCTATGAAGACCAGTCATGGTTTGTAAAACACCTGTCAAGAGTTGGGGAACTGGACAGGAAAGAACAGGATGTGTCTGGAGAAGCGCCAGCAGCCGGCATAGCTGGAGCAAATTGGATGACAGGAGGAGAGAGAGAGGAAGGCTGGGTGTATGGCGCTTGATTGTCTGGAGATTGATTTTGGAAAAAAATTTACTAGTTTAGCTTTTAAGAAAAGACAGTTTCAGTTTGTATCTCAAAAGTCATCAGTTTGAATTTCTCTCTTTGGGATTGTGCTGGTCCTTTGATTGTGAGTCGACATGAAGGGTTTTGAGAAGGAGGATGTTAGTAGATTTGATTTTTGAAAATCATCCTGGTTCCATCTCATCTTTGTCCTTCTTGCCTTTATCATCCTCCTGCTTTCTATGGGAAGCAAGAAGAGAGGATTGAGAAAGTTCATGGTTGTTTGTGTCTGCCTAAGTATTTACTCCTTAAAATTCAAAGTATGGGGTAGGGAGGGTTTCCCTGGTGTGTGCTCGCCTTTGTGTGAAAACCTAAAAGAGCTTAAGATAAAGCAGAGGACCAGCCAGAAGGGCTGATGACATTTTGCATTAACTGCTTATAATTTTGCATTAACTGCTTATTACCTTTTGGGGGCCTGGGATTAAAAATATGGAGATTGATTTTTAAAAAAATTGGTAATTTAGCTTTAAAGAAGACAGTTTCAGTTTGTGTTTCAAATCATCAGTCTGAAAAATGTTGATTGAATAATAATAGTCTGACCTTATGTTTCAGGAGAATAAATATTATGTATTGCCTTCTGATTAAAAATAAATGAATACTACAGTTTAGTTCCGCAAAAGATGTTGCGCTTGAAAATGTAAAAAGTTAAAAATATATTAAAATATATTAAACTATATTAACAAAAAAAGGGCAAATCAAAGAAAGGAGAGATGGGTAAGAAGTGAACAAAGAAAGAGAAATCAAAAGCTTGAGTGTGATTTTTCAAGTCCTTTTTTCTGAAGCAAATTCTCCTTTGAGCAATTTTTTTCATCTCTCTGTAAATCTGTTAGAGACAAAATGATAACTCATAAATTACATTAAATTCTTGTGTCTGTTTCTTTGTATCTCCTTCTTTAGGATCATGTAGAAGGAAATTCAAGAGCCATAATATTCTGGCTTCCAGCATGACATATGACCAGAGTAGGTGCCCATCCCAGACCAGGAGCCTTCCTCTTCATCTTTCAGTTCATAGGCAGGCCTCCTTCTGGACCCAGGAGAGGAAATGACAGAAGATAACAGATGTGGAAGTGAGATGGAAGGTTAAAAATTAATTCCTCACAGACACAAAACTTTATAGAAAAATTCCTGCTTTTAGATTAATTTAACATAACAAATTGAGACACATGTGAGACTCTGTCATCAGGACAGAGATCTCCTGGTGATATTAATATATCTCATCTCTTTCACATCGTCACTAATACAGAGTGAACCCCAAAGTAGTACGTGTTGTACCAATATTGCCAGGCAGTCAACAACTGGTTTCCCTTAAACATTGCTGTTTCCAATTCTTCTAAAATTACAGATCATACTTGTTTTGTTTCACATGTGTGTGTTTTCCCCTTTAGTAACTGAAACCAGGTTTATCTGTGGGTCTTTGGTGTAGATAATTTTTGCTAATTGCTCTTTTAATGTCTTACACATTGACTAGGAGTTTATTGACTCTGGTTTATAAATGAATACTAATAAAGACAGGTGACATAATCATCGTATTTAAGGATTTCTGGTATGGTTAGCATTTGGACAATGACCTATAATTTGCTAGCATAAATGTCTCATTTGTAGAAATGGAAGAGTCATTCTCACATTCTGTTTCATAACATTCATTTATGCAGATTTGCAGCACAAGTTAATTATGGGAACTTAAAGGAATAGTCACATGGTTGTTTTCTCTACATAGGCTTTTGCTTTTGACATCTGAACCCCCACTATTACTCCTTAAAAAGATTCAATACATTTTCCTAAAGAGACCTCTCCCCTTCACTTTTATCTCCCATACAGTAAAGATATTGTTTTCTGTATACAGCTGGAAACTTTCCAACTTCCTTTAAATCTTGCTGGCTTTAGATGGGCCCATGATGTTCTATTTGAGGATAACCTAGTAAAGGGAAGAATGTTAAATTATCTGAGGCCATTGGCTCAGCTTCTAACAGAGTGATCCCAGGTCTTGTTGAAATGAAGGGAATTGATGATCCTGTCCTGGTTGGAATTATTGATGGAGGACTCGAGTTGCCCAAGCTGACCCTTTGGCCTTCAAATCTGGTGTAACATGGAAAATCCCTCCCAGAGTCATCTTTCTTCAAGGCAGTGTCAGGAACCTTCTGTTTGAATATCTGACTTGTTTGGAGCCCTACAAGAGAGACAGGGTGCATTCTGAGAAAGATGATGTTTACCATGAGCAAGAAGACTGATGGAAAGTCCCAGCTTATCTAAAACCCAGGGGCCAGACCTTGAGATAACAGCACTCTGTTTTAAAAGTATTTACGTTCAGAAAAGGAATTTCACAAAGCCCCCAAAGCATGGCCATTGTAGCATGACTGGTGTCTCCCTAACCACTGTCCAATCCTCGAATGTCTATTTTGGAGAGGACAAAGATGTCATTGGGAAAAGGAAATTATATAGTAAGACTCTGACGCTGGGAGGGATTGGGGGCAGGAGGAGAAGGGGACGACAGAGGATGACATAGCTGGATGGCATCACTGACTCGATGGACGTGAGTCTGAGTGAACTCCGGGAGTTGGTGATGGACAGGGAGGCCTGGCGTGCTGCGATTCATGGGGTCGCAAAGAGTCAGACATGACTGAGTAACTGAACTGAACTGAACGTAGAATTTTTACAGTTGGTAATAGCAAAGTGAAATGATCTTGGCTTTGGAGAAAGTAAGCCAAAATATTAAGGAGGTTTATTTATGAATATTCCCTCTCCAGTTGCTAACAATAACTATTAACTTCAGGGTTTACTGTTCCAAATGCTTCATATAGACTTGGGACAACCTTGATTTTTATCATCCCTTTTTATGTATGAGAAAACTGAGGGTCAGAAAACTTAAATAACTTTCCCATGACACAGAGCTGCATACACAAATACACATACATCCACAGATGAAAGCTGTCTAGACTAAGTGGGATTAATGAGCCATGTGTGTTAACTATTAAGAATCTCTCCCCATATTCCACTGTTAAGTGCAAGAGGCCAATTAGCAGTCAGCTACAAAAATAGCTTAGTTTCCTCAAAAATACAAGTACAATCATAGCAAAAGTCACCCCAGTTAATTTTGTGAAAACAGTAAAATTCATTCCTATGCCTTTTCACCTTTACCCACTACCCTGAACAGTAACTCGTGCACTTATTACTGGTGGAAAATGGTGTCAAAGGCCTGTCATATTTTCAGTTTATGAAGAACATTACTGTTATTTTTTGCTGACTTTGACATTCAGAGTAGCACAGAGGGTTCCCACTTTCGGGAAAGACTTTCCAACCCCACAGAGTGGAAACACAAAACTTGCTTTGCTTATTCCTCAGTGACCCGGGGCATTCCAGCTCATTAAGGTTTCTGTGTATTGATTTGGTACATGGTGGCTGAGCAGAGTGTGTGCCAGGAGAGTGGTAGATGAGGCTGGAGAGGTGGATGACGAGATCAGAGCATGTTGTGTGGGCCCTGGAAAGGATCTGTGGTTTTATTACAGGGCAGAGAAGCCATTTAAGCGATTGGTGCCAGAGGGTGATATGATCTGATGTATAATTTTAAAGACTCATCCAGGCTGCTTTGTATATTTAATGCTTGTGTATGTATGCATTAGAAGAAGACAGAAGAGGTCATGGCATCTTAGACTTGGGGAATGGCAATGATGGGAAAGAGGAGATGGATTTGAGATATATATGGAAGTAGGAATTAGAGGATTTGGTGATTGACTGACTATGGGAAGATGGTGGTAGGGGAGAAGGAAGAATTAAGGATGACTTGGGTTTGCCTGAGCAAATGGGTAGATAAAGGTGACATCTGTTGAGATGGAGAAGGCTGCCAGAATAAAAGGCTTAACAGAGGTAATCAAGAGTTTGATTATAGAAATGTGAAGCAGATATCCCAGCACCAGCATGCAATACGCAGTTGCAAGTTTTGGCTGGGAGGTCAAGGAGTTATCTGGAACAGAAAGATAAATATGGGAGTCATCTGCATATGGATGGTCTTTGATGTCTGGGGAATGGGTAAGAACCCTTGTGGTAAAAATGTCAAGTGAAAAGGAAAAGGACTCAGCACTGTGCTTTGAGGACTTTAATTTTTAGCAGAGGAGGTGGAGCCAATAAAGGAAACTGAGAGAATGGAAACCAAAGGAAGAATATTTCAAAAAGGAGGGGATTTTATTAGTGGGGATCAAGTAAAATAAGATTGCACAGCAAAGTTAAATAAACATTTACCAAGGAAAACTAGATGCCATGAGTGTTCTCGAAACTGGAGATTTGGGAAGATCTCAGGACATGTGTTAGGCAAATAAAAGAAGTTTACTGTTAGCTTGTAGAGCATAAAAGTTAGGTTAAATCACTTTTCAACCTAGCTGGGTAATTAGTATCATGGGGGTAGGGCTTTGGGCAAAGTCAGGACTCCTTATCTATTTAAAATCTTCTAATGGACAACTCACACAGAACACCAGTTCTTAGCAATGTACATCATAATTAGGGAAGGGAGAGAATTCAGGGAGCATTATTTGCAAAATTGAGAATTGTGGAGGCAGGGCAGGGTACATTGTCTTTATGAACACAGCAGAGTTATTACGGATTTATTTTCCTCTTCATGTAATAGATTAAAAAAAAGCCTTCATTTGTATTTTGGAGAATAGTTGATTAAAAATGTTGTGTTTCGGGTGTAGAGCAAAGTGAGTCAGCTATACACACGCATGTATCTACTCTTTTTCACATTCTTTTCCCATTTAGGTTGTTACACAGTATTGAACAGTGATATATGGTAGGTTCCCTGGGCTATATGGTAGGTTCTTGTTGGTTGTCCATTTTTATTTCTTAAATTAATTTTATGGAAGTATAGTTTCTTTACAGTTAGTTTAATAGGCTCTTTGGAGAGCAGATCCAATGTGTGTGTTGTTGGCGGGGCGGGTCTTGAAAAAGCCAAAGGTTGTATTAGGCTTTAAAAAGGCTAGATCTTGCTTTTGGGTGGGTGGTCTAGATCAGGCCCTGAGGTCCTCTTTAATAGAAAGAGAAGAACACTATCTTTTCCTTATCCTTTTCTTCAGGTGAATTTGAAAATAAACCGACCCAACCACCTTTGCCCAATTTAGGCTTGTTTTGAGATTGAAAAAAAAAATGTGAAGACTAAAATAGAATAGGAGATTATAGCCAAAGGAGATTAAGAGATTTCTGGCAATCACTGCAGGGAATGAGGGACACGCATGCACCATTGAAGACAGGGAGAGAATGGGACACGGCTCCACAGAGAGAAGGTCACAGCACTGGAGTGGGAGGCTACACTATTGTTGGGAAGAGACGAAATGTTGAAACTTTCCTTGTGACGGGACTGTATCATGGAGGAACTGTTTATCTGATTAGGTCCCAGACCTTTCCCCAGTATCTTTCAAATCAGAAAAATATGCACAAAGGAAGAAAAAGAATTAAGGACATAGGTGATTTTATTTGTACTGCAGAGCCTTTGAGCCTCTTTGGATTTCTGAAGTCAATTCAGGGTGAACCGAACATCCCCCTTAGAGGATGCAAGTAAAAGAACAGAGCAGAACCCTCCCATGGAAGATGAGAATGACAAGAAATCAACACTTTAGCTTTGGGGACTGTAAGTCATGGGATGAATCTTCAGTTTCTTGTCTCTGGGGAATCATTTCCAATATCAGGTTGCTTTGTAGCTTTATATCAGGCAAGTTTACTCACTTGACTAGTTTGTTTCTCCTTCTAAGAATTTATTGATTCATGAAATCATCAAGTATTGCTATTGGATGCATCTCTTTCAAAGCTGGCAGTAACTGTTGCCTGGCCCTAACAGAAGCCTACTAACTCTATTGTTAGTAGAGTTATATTGTGTTATTTTATCAACTTTTAATTTAATCTTTGTTTGCCCCCCGTTATTAAAGATGATTTCACAGATAGCCACTCACTTTCACCCCAGCTCTTAGAGCCCCTGGGGTGTAAATGTTGAGGTTAATCTGACCTTCAGCCCAGAGCTCATAGTAAGCCTACTCCTTGGTTTGAAATAGCTTCTATTTTTTTAAATTAAGGGGTGGATTACAGGGTGAGTATTTATGACATTTTATGCCTTGTTATTTATATGTGTGACATGCATTCTTTAATAAGTAGTGACAATTGCATAAGAAAAGAAATGAAAAAGAGAAAAGAAATCACAGGATATTTTCAAAAGAAGGAACGAATCAGTCCAAGTGTACCAGGAAAACTAGGTGAGGTGAAAGAACACATCAGGGCTTTCAGAATAGAAAAAACACCCTCCTCTGACTCTAGACTGATTTGCCCAAGGTTATAACGCTTTGAAAACTTATTCTTTGACACTTAATTGAATGACCTCGACTAGATTCCTTTCCTTTTGGGCCTTAGTTTCCCCAACTGAAAAAAAAGAAAGAAAAAGTCGGGCCTAGAATGGAAAATCAGGGCTGGTAAATCCATGCACATCATACTCCAGTCCCTGCCCATGGCAGACATGAGTAATTGATCACAGCACTCATTTTCTCTACGTTGGGGAAAAAGATTTACCAATTGTTTTCAATATAGAACTTCAGTTGTTCACATATAAAAAGAGAGAGTTCTAAAGTTCCTTCAAGACTTGCCATTCTGTATCCCATCCCTGCCATTCTCTGTTTAATCCTCCTAATTAGTCTGGGAACTCTTTAAAGGGTGGGACGCATTCCTTGTACTCAGTGGACACTAGAGTTTCAGTAAAAACCAGCCTCCTGGAAAGCGCCATTTCTTCTGCCTTTCGCACTGTTCATATCCTAGATCAAGAATGGAGCAAATCTTCTAGAGGCCAGTAAGTGGACTCTGATTGTTTTAGAACTAAATCCATTCCACCTGCTAGGCTACATTCAAGAGGACCAGGAGCTAGTCTCTGCTGGAGACGTGTGAAAAATACAAGGGAACTTGGAAAAGCCACGTGAAGGAGAGAGGAGCAGAAGTGACTCAGAACTGAGTGAAGAGAGGCCGTGGTGTGAAGGTCTGTATGGGGCGTCTATTAAGGGGAAATAAAGTTAGTTGAAATGCCCCCATGCAGATTAAGGAGATTTTTCTCTGTTGGCTTTGCCAGCTCACACAGTCTCTCAGGCCTACCTCTCATATGTTAACTCTGCCAGATGAGGGAGGTGGTTTCTTTGATGCTCTGATTCCAACGCAATGGACTGAAAATGAAGTTGTGAGCAAGAGAGCGCAAGCCCAGAGGGACAGTTTACAACCAAGCACCGCACGCCCTCCAGTGGCAGAAAACCAGTAACTCGGGTGAAAACGAACCCTCAATTATTACCTAACAAGACTTCGGAAGTAGTATAATTTTTCTTTTTTCCTTTTGCTCTCACCTGGATACTTAGGATAACTATACAGATTTTTTTTTAATACTTGAACGAAACCCATGAGTGTTATGTAATGTTATCAATATATAGAATGTCCAAACTGAAATTAATCATAAAAATAACTTCTCCCATTTTTTTTTAATCTTAATAAATGAAAGTTCAGAGGGACAGAACTGATGCTTCACCACCATCATCTGGCTCCAAATTCAGCGCTTGTTTTACTCTTCATCTTGGCTTCTCTATAGCAGTATCTTTTCTTCTTTTGTAATTGTTCTTAGCCTTTATTTGTATGTTGTTACATATGTTATATGTTGTCACACATATACTATTGTGCCTTTTAAAGCTTAAAATACATTAAATAATAGTCAGGAATTTTTTGACACTATATACATAAAGAAGATTTCCCTGGTGGTGTAGTGGTATAAAGAATCCACCTACCAAAATGCAGGAGATGCAAGAGATGAGGGTTTGATCCCTGGGTAGGGAAGAGCCTCTGTAGAAGGAAATGGCAACCCACTCCAGTATTCTTGCCTGGAAAATTCCATAGACAGAGGAACCTAGCAGGGTATGGTCCATGGGGTCGCCAAGAATCGGACTTGACTGAACAACTGAGTGCACACACGTAAAACCAGGAAAATGTATAACAGAAGCTATCATGACAGACCAGAGAAGGGCATTCAGTAGATGGCATGTAGTCTCAAATATTGAGTTTTTAACATATTCTATTCCTCTGTCTCCACAAAAATAATTCTTAAGATTTTGTCTCAAACCAATGACATAAATAAGTATATTGAATTTTCATTCTTCCTTTTAGAAAAATCTCACATTAAAAATTTACCATCAACTAGCCTCTTGTAATACAGGGGGAAACGCATAACAAAATAGGCCCATGGTCTTGTCAAATTCACTGTATTTTATGGTTTGGAAAATCAGCAAAGAAAATCAACTTCATCAACTGATGAAGTTGATGAAAGGTTAAATGATAAAAGTTTAACTGCTGAAAAGATAACTTACTAAGCATAGGAATGACTATTCATTGGAAGGACTGATGCTGAAACTGAAGCTCCAATACTTAGACCACCTGATGTGAAGAGCAGACTCACTGGAAAAGACCCTGATGCTGGGAAGGATTGAGGGCAGGAGGAGAAGAGGGTGACAGAGGATGAGATGGTTGGAGGGCAACATTGACTCAGTGGACACGAGTATGAGCAAACTCAGGGAGACAGTGAAGGAGAGGGAAGCCTGGCGTGCTGCATTCCATAGGGTTGCAAAGAGTTGGACTGAACAACAACAGCAAAGAGAATGACCAAGTTCTGGATCTTAGCAGGTTCCTGCTGAGCTCTTTCAATAATTCTAATTTACACAATGATCAACAGGAAGAAGAAACAGTATTTTTCTTTAACATTTGCCATGGACATGGCACTATGCTAGGCATCCTTGAGGAATTATGATAATGGTTACCCATTACTGAGTCTCACTCTGGGCAGAGTGCTGTTCTAAGCAAGCCACATTAATTTCTTGTTAATTCTCGCAACAACCTTAGGGATAGCAGTATTATTTTTATTTGGTAGGTGAAGAAACTGAGGTGCAATGTGATATTAGGGAGTTAATAGGTTTTCTTACCTCTGCTGAAAGAAAAGGTACGTCTGTAATCAACTATGGCTAATTTGGCTAGGACACAGAGTTTTGGAACCAGAACTTTAAGGCCGGAGAAAGAAAGAAGGTATTCCAAGTGGATTCTTTGCAATGTTGATAGATGGGACTTACATCAGTAGTGCAGGACAAGGTGACCAGTAGGTTTCAACTCACATAATCTTCCCTACTGAGCATCATCTGCCCTCAACTACATTCTACCTGGTGACCCTATCTAGGCTCAGGAGGAAAGTGTGTTTGGCTGATTAGTGATCTCTATTATAAGTAAGGGATGTGGGCAGTTAGCATGAGAGCACATATTTGCCACAATTGCTCCACATGAACTAAATTCTACAAAACCTACACTTTCTGAAGTGTTATATGCAGGTGCAGAGGCATTGACATCACTTGGAAACTTTATAGAAATGCAAAAATCAGATATCATTCCAGATCCATTTTATGAGCATCTTCATTGTAAGTAAAGCCTGACATGACTTCTGTGCCCACTGATGTTGAAAAGTTCTGGGGTCAAGCTTGTTCACAAACACAGCCATGACATTTCAGAAACCAAGGACTGTGTTCTCCTGCATATGATTCAGTGATGTGATTTTCTTTTTCTCTTTCCTTCTTTCATTAAATTTATTATTAAACAGTCATACAATAAAACTGACTCATTTTTGGTCTATAGTTCTATGAGTTTTAATACCGATACGGTTTGTAGGGCTTCCCAGTCAGTGCTGATGGTAAAGAGCCTGCCTGTCAATGCAGGAGACATAAGAGATGCGGCTTCGATCCCTGAGTTGGGAAGATCCCCTGGAGGAGGGCATGCTACCCATTTCAATATTCTTGCCTGGAGAATCCCATGGACAGAGGAGCCTGGCGGGCTATGGTCCATAGGGTTACTGAGTCAGATAAGACTGAAATGACTTAGCTATGTGTAAGCCACCATCTGAGTCAGGATACCGTATAGTTCATTCATCCCCCAAAACTCTCTTGCTATCTCTCTCTAGGCTCACCTGCCACCATCCTGAACCTCCAGTGACCACTCATCGAGTCTCTGCCACTATAGCTGTGTCTTTTTGAGAATGTCACATGAATGGAATCATAGCATGTGTAACTTTTTGAATCGTGCTTCTTTCACTCAGCATAATGCCTTTCATAACAGGATTTTGATAACACCTTTCTTTGTCTCGCAGCTGTAATGAAAATACTGTAGAGTAAAATTCTGTGACTCCATAGAAAAATGGTGATTTCTCAGATCAATGTTGACAGTCTAAATTTTCTAGGAATATGTCAATGCATTTGGCTCCATGTTCTTTCAAGTGTGAAACCATACACTGAGTTTACTTCCCAGACACATCCATCCGTCTGATGTCTTGAGTTAAACTGCCACTCAGTGTTTGCTCTATTTTATAAATGCTGCTTCATACTTGCTTTATTAGGCTAACATTTCATTTTTTTCCCACTTTTCAAATAATATTTTTTAAAGGCAGTATTCCTTAACCATCTTTATAAATTATCTTTTGGATGGAACCCGTAAGTACATCCCTGCCCCATGCCACCAAACATTCCCAAATGGAATAGACTTTAAAAAATGTTTTGAAACACAGAGTTCTAAAGGTTCCTTGGAAGGAAGATTACAGCAACAGAAAAACAAAAAAGAAGTCTACTCTAGAATATAATTGTCATCATCCTATTCCTCCTTCATGTTTGCAAATCAGTTTCCCATCCATTCTCAGTTAGAGAGTGACAGTCCTGGGAAACGCAGGAACCAAGCCAGGTGTTGTTACTGTCACTTTGCAGACGAGGAAAGTGATGACTAGATGGGGAGGCGAGAAGTCAAAGGTCACACAGCTGGCTGTGATACAGCCAGAAATAGGAAAATTCTATTAGGCACCTGGTATTAATACTATAGGATATTTTTCTATTAAATAATCACAAGAACTATTAGATCTATTGCATTCTAAAAGACAGGGATACTTTCTTTACATATGAAAACCCAAGTTTTTCTAGTCATGGTAATTGTCTAAAACTTCTTGAATATTTTGATAGCAAGTCTGTTCTGTCAGGCTATTTTTGTTTGACTCTAGTCACACAGAGCAACCTTGTTTGAGGATATAATCACTCGTCATTACAATACTACAAATAGACATTTTTCTTTCTAGAAAGTAAAATTCTGAAGACTGAGGCCATTTTCTAGTTCAATTTCCCCTGCTTCCATGTTAAAACTTTCCAAAGTTGGGGTCTATGATGAGGTAGGTCTTTTTAGGACGTGAGACAGACTCCTTTCCTTCCTTGGAATTACCGTAGGATCTGGTAGCTGCTTCTTTACATCCTCTGCTAAGATTTATTGATACATCTTATGAGTCAGGGAATACTTGATCATTCCAGTGGAAGAGGTCATAATTTTTAGCTCACATCTTTGGGGACACTTTTTAAGGCATATAATCTGGAATGTGCAGTGCATTTGTAAAGCAGGAGTCAGAGTCTTCAAAGTTGTGGCAACTAAATCTGAGAGCATCTGTGAATTGTATTAGGATGGGTAACTTTCATGCATGAGGCTTGCATTCTATTGTCTCAGCCGATTTTTACCCACCCGCATGCACGCCCTGCAATGCCCCTGAGTAACACCAGTGCCCAGGTGTTGTGTGGCTCTCCTGCAAGGATGACTTGCCACCATCCCATGCTGCAGACGTCTATTCAGGGTGAGCACCAGGCCCAGAATTCATTAATTAACAAGGGTGATGGGAAGTTGTAAACACAGCTGTCAGCTGCAGGCTCCGCCGACCTGCCTGCATTCAACAAATGAAAAAAGCCGGGTGATAACATAGTCTCATTGTCTGGGGCCTCCTCAACCAAACTTGAAAGCAGGTCTCTGGCAGAGGAATCAACAGCATGCCCTAGTCTCTCCAAAGCTACCCAGAGGCTGGGCTCCTTTCTGTGTGGAGTTTCTACTCTTAGAGCCAACTCATCATCAGATGTCAGACTCTTAAGGAAAGTGAAAGCAGGGAGAAAGTAGCAACCTTGTTACAAAAGGGCACATTTTCCAGACATTCAGCACTTGTGTTTTTGGTGAGTTCTTGGAGACTTGGGCTTCCCAGGTGGCGCTAGTGGTAAAGGATCTGCCTGCTAATGTAGGAGACACAGGAGACATGGGTTTGATCCCTGTGTTGAGAATATCCCCTGGAAAAGGGAATGGCAGAATTTCATGGACAGAGGAGTCTGGCGGACTATAGTCCATAGGGTCACAAAGAATAGGACACGACTGAGCATGCATGCAAGCAAGCAATAAGTATAAATATAAAATATAAGCATCTTTTAGTATTTACCTATTTATAATTGGGCTTCCCTGGTGACTCAGCTGGTGGCTCAGTCCTCCTGCAATGCAGGAGGCCCCAGTTAGATTCCCGGGTTGGGAAGATTTGCTGGAGAAGGGCTAGGCTACCCACTCCAGTATTCTTGGGCTTTCCTTGTGACTCACTGGTAAAGAATCTACCTGCAACGTGGGAGACCTGGGTTGTATCCCTGGGTTGGGAATATCCCCTGGAGAAGGGAAAGGCTACCCATTCCAATATTCTGGCCTGGAGAATTCCATGGACTGTAGTCCATGGAGTCACAAAGAGTCGGACATGACTGAGCAACTTTCACTTTCTTTCACTTTATTTATAATTGTTCTTTGCAAGCTACAAATGTATTCTATATATCATTATGTGAATTATATATTCAGTTCAGTTGATTGGTTGTGTCCGACTCTTTGTACCCCATGAATTGCAGCACACCAGGCCTCCCTGTCCATCACCAGCTCCCGGAGTTCACGTCCATTGAGTTGGTGATGCCGTCCAACCATCTCATCCTCTGTCATCCCCTTCTCCTCCTGCCCCCAATCCCTCCCAGCATCAGAGTCTTTTCCAATGAGTCAACTCTTCACATGAGGTGGCCAAAGTATTGGAGTTTCAGCTTTAGCATCAGTCTTTCCAATGAACACCCAGGACTGATCTCTTTTAGAATGGACTGGCTGGATCTCCTTGCAGTCCATGGGACTCTCAAGAGTCTTCTCCAACACCACAGTTTAAAAGCATCAATTCTTCAGCACTCAGCTTTCTTCACAGTCCAACTCTCACATCTATACATGACCACTGGAAATTCAATAGCCTTGACTAGATGGACCTTTGTTGGTAAAATAATGTCTCTGCTTTTGAATATGCTGTCTAGGTTGGTCATAACTTTCCTTCCAAGGAACAAGTGTCTTTTAATTTCATGGCTGCAATCACCATCTGCAGTGATTTGGGAGCCCCCAAAATAAAGTTAGCCAATGTTTCCACTGTTTCCCCATCTATTTGTCATTAAGTGATGGGACCGGATGCCATGATCTTAGTTTTCTGAATGTTGAGCTTTAAGCCAACTTTTTTACTTTCTTCTTTCACCTTCATCAAGAGGCTCTTTAGTTCTTCACTTTCTGCCATAAGGGTGGTGTCATCTGCATATCTGAGGTTATTGATATTTCTCCTGGAAATCTTGATTCCAGCTTGTGCTTCTTCCAGCCCAGTATTTCTCATGATGTACTCTGCATATGAGTAAAATAAGCAGGGTGACAATGTACAGCCTTGACGTACTCCTTTTCCTGTTTGGAACCAGTCTGTTGTTCCATGTCCAGTTCTAAATGTTGCTTCCTGACCTGCATATAGGTTTCTCAAGAAGCAGGTCAAGTGGTCTGGTATTTCCATCTTTTCAGAATTTTCCACAGTTTATTGTGATCCACACAGTCAAAGGCTTTGACATAGTCAATAAAGCACAAATAGTTGCTTTCCTGGAACTCTCTTGCTTTTTTGATGATCCAGCAGATAGATGTTGGCAATTTGATCTCTGGTTCCTCTGCCTTTTCTAAAACCAGCTTGACTATCTCGAAGTTCTTGTATATATAATTCTTCTGATCAGGTTTATTGGGACTTTATTTTGCTCCAAGTCTCAGTACTATTATGCATCTGTAGTTTGCAAAGCCCAAGAATAGAAGTTGAGGGGGGTATCAGAAATGATTAACCAGGGTCCCTGCTTTTGTGTTCCTTCCAATCTCGAGGGAAAGACTAACCTGTTAACTTTTAGAACAAGAGGCTGAATGAGGCAAGTGCTATAACTTAATGAAAAGCTAAGTGCTATGTAAGCAGAGGAGGGATACCTCGTTCTGACTGAGCTAATGAAAGACTTCAGGTAGAGGATGGATTTGTGGTGGGAAAGATACATTGGGCTCTGGGCCTGAGGAGCAAAAACTGGGGTGTCTGCCATGTTCTGTTTCTCCAGGGGAATGACTGTAGGGTGAGGGACCTGTGAACAGTTGGGAGCAGAGAAAGGGGGCCAGGCTTAAAGAAGAAAGGCCACACAGGTGCTCAGATTTGAGGTGGGATTATTAAAGGTTTTTGTCCAAGCCATGGGAAGACTTAGATCTTCCCCACCTGTCACTTTTTCTCCCAGTTGATTTCCCAGTAGGAAATACAGTCAGGAGTAGCAGTTAATTGGGACTCCAATTGACCTGCATGCGTGCATATCCAATAACCCTCACTGTTACATTCTAGGCTGAATGCTAACTTTAGCTTAAAGACTAAGTTGGGCTTCAGGTCTCAAAAACTTGAATCTGGATCTTTCTAACCTGCTGAATTATATAGAGGGAAAGGCCAGCCTGCCTAGGCATGCATATGGAAACACAGTGGGCCTGCCTGGATATCTACTTGTAGTCACCTGGAGAAGGTAAAGGGATAGATGGGTCTGTACCTTCAGCACACAGGAATCTGACCCCAAAGAAAATGTGATGTGAAAAACGATCTAGAATTTTGATCAATCAGATGAATAACTCTTCCTCTCTTGAAAAAGTTAGGGAGTGAGCTAGGAAGAGATGGCAAAAGCTTGCATGATGATAGGAGAGGGGTGGAAGTGTTCCCTTTCCTACAAGCAGTGATGGGTGCAAAGTGGATGAGAGTCCATGAACCAGGAGAGCAGATTTTAGTTGACAGAACAAAACAGGAAGGCTCAAGTCCTTGCTAACACTTAGGAAGTGGTCAAGGTGACGGAGCCCATGAATCAGAAAAAGGTGGATGATCAAAGGACCAAGAGATTGACAGCAAATGAGGAGCGAAGCAAGATGAGTAGGAGAGACAAATGGCGTGGACAAGGCAAATGGAAGCTCTGCTGTCCACCTGACCACTTAACTTGTTGAGCCCAAGTCCCTGGTGACTCTCAGGCAGTGGTGACTGTGGGTAGCTGACCTGGTAGTTGATGCAGCGTCACGTGTGGAGAGCTATCTGTCTGTATGGTGGGAAGTAGGGCTGGGCAGGAGGCACTTCAGCTTCCCTCCTCCAAATCTAACAACCTCTGCTGTGTTTAGATACATGAGCAATACACGATACTGTTTTCTTAAAGAGGTAATGTTTGAAAACTATTGATATGGCAGAAAAGACTGGACTGGAATTTAGCAAGAAAGAGTTTTAGTCCTAATTCTGCTAGTTTGGCTCCTTGAACAATCATAAAAACTATAATAAAGAGCATGATGATACTGATAGTGTGCTAAGCTATATGTTACACAGTGTGTGTAACCATACCTTCTATGTATTATTTTATCTGATCCTCACAATAACTCTACAAAATAGGCGTATTATTCCCATTTCACAGATGAGGTGCAGAAAGGGAACTTGCTCAAGGGTATACAGAACTGGTATCAGATCCAATTCTCAAATTGAGGTTTATCTGATATTAAAGACTATGACCTTCTAGCACTCACTTGACTGCTATAACTTCATTCTTACCCTAATAGATGAGTAAATGTCTTTACCTGTGAAAAATGTTATTGGTGTTTTGATGGGGATTGCATTGAATGGTAGATTGCCTTGGGTAGTATTTAACAATATTGATTCTTCTAATCCAAAAATATGCTGTATCTTTCCACATAAATCAGAGAGAGAGATAAATATTGTATGATTTCACTTATATGTGAAACCTAAAACATGCAATAAATAGTGAATATAACAAAAAATAGTCACAGATGTAGAGAATAAACTAATGGTTACCCGTGGGGCGAGGAAGGGAGGAGGGGCCATATCTAGAGGTAGGGAATTAACAGGGACAAATCATTATGTATAAAATAAGCTACAAAGATATATCATACTACACACAGAAGATAGCCAATATTTTATAATAACTATAGATGGAATATAAACTTTAACAATTGTGAATCACATAACCATTAACAACTGTGAATCACTATATTGTATACCTGTAATTTATATAATACTGTATATCAACTATACTCAATTAAAAAAGTATGATGGAATTTCAAATGAATAAATGCTTGTGAGAAATCATCGTAAGCTAAAAGTTCTTTAAAAAGGAAGCAATTATTATCCTACTCCAAGTCTGGTGCTTTTAAATGTTTGTTGAATGAATACAAATTGGAAATGCAATTTATCTATCTCCTTATACGTTTATCTCAACTTTCTTTTTCAGTTCTACTTATGTGAAGAAGAATTGTTGTAAACTACCAAAAAGATCTTCTAGAAAATCTCTAAGCAGAAGGGCTACTTTCCCAAGTTTGGTTGGTTTTAGAGGATTAAAAAAAATGACTGATGACTTCCCTGGTGGTCCAACAGTTAGGAATCCACCTGCCAGTGCAGGGGACATGGATTCGGTCTCTGGTCTGGGAAGGTTCCACATGCTGCAGGGCAACTAAGCCCACGTGCTGCAGCTCCTGAAGCCTGTGCACCCTGGAGCCTGTGCTCCACAGCAAGGAAAACCACTGCAGAGAGAAGCCTGTCCCCGCAACGAAGTGTAGCCCCCACTGGCTGAAACTTGAGAAAGTCTGTCCATACACAAAGACCCAGTGCAGACAAATGAAAAAAAAAATTTATTTCTTTGGGAGTTTTTTCTTTTGATCTTGATTTTTTTTTTTTTTCTTGATCTTGGGATACCCTTTATGAAGGGTTTCCAAGGTGGCTCAGTGATAAGGAATCTACCTGCCAATTCAGGAGATGCAGGAGACACAGGTTCAGTGCTTGAGTTGGGAAGATACCCTGGAGGAGGAAATGGCGACCCACTCCAGTATTCTTGATGGGATAATCGCATGGCAGAGGAGCCTGGTGGGTGGCAAAGAGTTAGACATGACTGAGTGAGCACACGCACACCCTTCGTGAAAGGAATCATAAAAGAGCTCTCTCTATTAAGTACACTATGTGTTAGGGACACTTTCTGATCTCATTTAATCTGCAAGTTGTGGGCATTATTATTTTCATTTGCTAGGTAAGGAAACTAAACCTTTGAGAAGTTGAGAAATTCACCCGTATTTATCTTGCTCAAAGTACAATCATGAAGCCTGAAAATACTGGATGCCTTGACGTGAGAATCTAGCTTTGAGGGCAAAGCTTGCAAATAACTTATGACCTTTAACTTCTTACCAAGTCAAGAAAAGAAAAAGGATTCCAGGGCCTATTGGAAAAGCATTCCCCAAAGGTTTGGATAAATAAATAGTTTCGGCAGTCCTGTGACCCTGAAGAGTGTGGGCCTGTTTCTCCCTGGAGCCCTGGGAAGTGTCTCCAGCTCTTCCCAGTAGCCTTGGCTCCCACACTCATCTGGCTAGAATCTTGTTTTCCTCCGCAGCAGAGCTGGGCTGCAGTTTTTGCTGGTGCTTGACTTCAACAAGTTTCCACATGAACCTCTGATCTAGTGCTGGAACAAAGCGACAGCAGAGGGAGGCCCAGCTCGGAATGAGTCAGGTGGAGACTGATGCCTTGTTTCTTGTTAAACACTGTTCCCCTCCAGGTATGTACTTTTCCCCAACAGTTGAACTCTGTCAACACAAGTCTGGGCTTCCCTCTCCCCACTAAAGCAAACATTGTTAATAGCAGGAAAGGAATAGAAATCCGTGGCTGAAATGTGAAAACCTATGCTTTCAGGTAGAGGATCAAGAGCCCTTCACCTTGCCAAACATTATTTGAATTTTGTAGAGCAAACACTGGAGTTTAAGTTACATCCTCGAATTCAATATTTGGCATAGGATGATAACCACTGCTGATCTCTCCCACTTGGTGTACCTGTTAATTGTTTTGAGATAAAGTGACGAACCCCATCAGAGGATTGTGGGTTCAGTTGCTTTACCCCACCTTTTTTTTTAACTAGAGAAGAAAGTGAGTTTCTGAGAAGTTAAGTGATTCACCCAGGATTATATAGCCACTTGAAGAGTTGGCTGTGTATAAAGAATTGAGGGCTCCTAACTTGTATTAAAGTGACTTTTTAACCCTACTAGAATTAATTCTGTTTTTGTTAGTATCTATATCCACTGAGATAAAGCAATTTGTCCTGGATCAGCTTGAAACCAGGTTCTTAAGAAGTCATCTGCTAGTACCTGGTAGTATTTGCTATTGCTAAATATTGTGATGCAGTTTACCTGGTTTCTAATGTTGTGACTGAGAGTAGAACTTCTGGGAGTCTGCCTTGGTTTGTATCTCAACTGCACCAATTATTAGCTCTCTTGTATGTGTTAGTTACCAAGTCATGTCTGACTCATTTGTTAATCCATGGACTGTAGCCTGCTAGGCTCCTCTGTCCATAGGATTCTCCAGGCAAGAATACTTGAGTGGGTTGCCATTCCCTTCTTCAGGGGATCTTCCCAACCCAGGGATCGAACCCGGGTGTCCCACATTGTAACCAGAGTCTTTACCATCTGAGCTACCAGGGAAGCCATCATTATCTTAGGACATTTTTACCTCTTTGCACTCTCCTTTTCATAAAGTGGGAATACTAACAACATCCACCTAACCCTGAGTGACTATGAGAATTAAGTGAAATTATACATACAGAGAGGTCAGAACACAGTAAATACCCAATAAATGTCAGAGATCCCTATTACTGTGTGGAGTCTTATGACATTTTAGCTTTGCCGGTCTCATTAACTAGCCTCATACTTGCTGTGCCTCAGTTTCTTCATCTGCGAGATAGAATTCTTATTGCTTCACCATTCAAAATAGGTTGAGCTTATTTATATGCTTGCAGTGGAGACACTTATTCATTTGATAATTTATTCTTTGTTGAATGAAACTTTATTGAGTGTCAGCTGTGCAGGGTACCCTGTTTTCAAGGAGTTTATAGCCTGTGAAAGAAAGAAAGAAAAGAAAGTGAAGTTGCTCACTCATATCCGACTCTTTGTGACCCCATGGATGGTAATCTACCAGGCTCCTCAGTCCATGGAATTTTCCAGGCAAGAGTACTGGAGTGGGTTGCCATTTCTTTCTCTAGGGGATCTTCCCGACCCAGGGATTAAACTCAGGTCTCCCACATTGTAGGCAGATGCTTTACGGTCTGAGCCACCAGGGAAGTCCCCTGTGAAGGAGATAGAAAAGCATACAAACCAATAGAGTAAAGGATGAGAAAGTTATGAGAGTGGAGTATGGGGCACTGTGGAGACACGCAGCAGGGGTACTCACAATAGTCTGAGGGTAAGGGTAGGCGGGTTAAGGAAGACTACTTGGAAGTGACAATTAAGCCAAAACTCAGAGGACAGGTAAGAGTAATTAGGCAAAGAAAGAAAATGTTCTAGGAAGAAAGTAAGAGAATCAAGAAAAAGCAAGAGAATCAAGTGGTTCTACTGTATTTTGTCTACTTTGAGACACCATTCGTTTTTAAGATGCGCCCTTATTTTATGTCTTAAAAATGAATGGTGTCTCAAACTAGATGAGATACGGTAGACCTTAAGAAGGGAAAAGCACTGGCAGTTGAACTGCGACATAAATGCTGGAGAGGGTGTGGAGAAAAGGGACCCTCTTACACTGCTGGTGGGAATGCAAGCTAGTACAGCCACTATGGAGAACAGTGTGGAGATTCCTTAAAAACTGCAACTAGAACTGCCTTATGACCCAGCAATCCCACTGCTGGGCATACACACCGAGGAAACCAGAATTGAAAGAGACATGTGTACCCCAATGTTCATCGCAGCACTGTTTATAATAGCCAGGACATGGAAACATAGATATCCATCAGCAGATGAATGGATAAGAAAGCTGTGGTACATACACACAATGGAGTATTACTCAGCCCTTAAAAAGAATACATTTGAACCAGTTCTAATGAGGTGGATGAAACTGGAGCCTATTATACAGAGTGAAGTAAGCCAGAAAGAAAAACACTGATACAGTATACTAACACATATATATGGAATTTAGAAAGATGGTAATGATAACCCTGTATGTGAGACAGCCAAAGAGACACAGATGTATAGAATGGACTTTTGGACTCTGTGGGAGAGGGAGAGGGTGGGATGATTTGGGAGAATGGCATTGAAACATGTATACTATCAGGTAAGAAATGAATTGCCAGTCTATGTTCGATACAGGATACAGGATGCTTGGGGCTGGTACATGGGGAAGATCCAGAGAGATGATATGAGGTGGGAGGTGGGAGGGGGCTCAGGATTGGGAACTCTTGTACACCCGTGGCAGATTCATGTCAATGTATGGCAAAACCAATACAGTACTGTAAAGCAAAATGAAGTAAAAATAAAAATTAAAAAAAAGTTTTAGCATTATGGTTTTAATGCTGTTTGAAAGAACGTATAAAAATGTTACTATACAGTGCTCTATCAAATATAACCAAATAAAAATATATGTGAAAGAGTTTGTTTTCAGTATTCTTGAAACTTACTGTTAGAGTTAGATTTTCCTGAAAGTCATTTTGATTCAGAAGCATGGATGTCAAACTTTTCCAGTAGATCAAGAGCCATGGGCTTCCCTTGTGGCTCAGCTGGTAAAGAATCCGCCTGCAATGCGGGAGACCTGGCTTTGATCTCTGGGTTGGGAAGATCCCCTGGAGAAGGTAAATGCTACCCACTCCAAGATTCTGGCCTGGAGAATTCCACGGACTGTATAGTCCCTGGGGTCACAAGGAGTCAGACACGACTGAGTGACTTTCACTTCACTTTCACTTTCAAGAGCCTTGGTAATACAGTGTTTTGTAAAAAGAATTCATGGCTGATCTGAAAGCCATCCGAACTGGGCTCTTAAGCTGGATTTGTGAGTCCATGGGATGAGCCGTCTTTTGCTTCCTACCTGGGAAATGTTGCTGAGTGCCTCTGATTCATCCCCTCCCACAGCATTTGGTGCCTAGAGGTTAAAAGGGTGGCCTACAGTTGTTTCTGGGATTTTCTTCCAAACTAACACCCATTCTGACAGTTTTGAAACTGCGGCTTTTCATGTTTGTGCATGCAAGGCCAAAGCAATTAGTTAACAACTGTTGTCTGTTCTAGAATGATTTTCAGATGCAATCCAATCTCAGAGGGCGGGTGTTATGATATGAGCTGAGGAGGATCTCCTTGGAGAAATCCTGTGACAAGCAGAAATGGCCTGGCTCTCGTTCACTGCCGTACTCGGTCACTGGCTAAAAGCTGCCTGGGGAGGGTGTGGCCATGGCATGAATTGCTATCACAAATGCCCAAAGTGTGGCTGCTGGAATCGATTGACTAACTGTACTTCTCCGTGAAGTTTTTCTTTCTCAAGGGTGATCTTAGCAATCCTCCATGGCTGCCACAGCCCGCAAGTATACGGAGCAGTTACTACTGGCCCTATTTTAAACAGGTTTCATATAATTAAAGATGTTCAGTGTGACAGTGGAAAATTTCCAGCTTTCATGTGTCTTGCTAAGTGGATTTTTAAAATGTTTTTCAAAATCCTGTTGTGATAGATGGTCTTCAAAGACAGCCACCATCTATTTTTTTCATGGCAGTAGGTCAGTTGGCATCCCGTGTCCAGTGTCTCCCCTTGCATCTGGGTGGGACTTATGCCTTGCTTTGACCAATAGAATGCAGTGATGTAATGGTTGGCAGGATTTAAGAGGACAGGTAACTTCTCTCTTTCCTCTTAGAAGCCAGGTATCAGGTGAGTAGTTTGACCCTAATCTCTATCCAATTATGAGAAAACTGGCCTACAAAATAGCTGACTAGTACTTGTCAGAAGTGTGCCAAAACCATGAAAGACAGAGCTGATAAACTGTTATACACGGGAAGAGACTAAGGGAAAATTACAGCTAAATATAATGTGGGATCTTGGCTAGGATCTTTGGGTAGAAAAAAATTATTAGTAGATCAGCTGGTGAAGTTTAATAGTGTCTGTTGTTTAGTCAATAAACATTATACCAAATTAGTTAACTGTGGTCTTGTATTAAGGTTGTATAGGAAGTTAACATTAGGGAACCTTGGGTGATGGGTGTGTAGGAACTCTCTCTACTATTTTTGTAACACTAAGTGTCAGGATGATCTGTAACGTATCAGTAGATAACCTGGAACAACAGAAGAGAGGCAGCAACTCAGATCACACAGCAGGGTTCCTCTTGAGTTGGGGCTCTTGGGAAAAAGTACTGATCTCAAGATTGGGAAGTTGATGGCTTTTCTGTAATGCTATCTTAGGGGGCCAAATGATCTTTGGTTTCCAAACTTCTTCACTCATCTATTCTGAAGTTGAAATTCCTATTCTTCTGGTGATCCACTAATTTAAGGCAACTGTCATGAAAGTAATCTCGTGTGACAGAAATTCTTGGAGATTCATCACAAAAGAAAAATGTTTCACCAAATGTTTGGAAAATAACTACATAGCTTACTACTTCTTGGAGATTATCTATGAATACTGGTATATGAAAGGCTCTGAGAAATTCTGCAATAAGCTATGTAACTATTTAGCTTAGCAGTTATTCTCCAAATGTTATCTAACCACATAACCCTAAATGCGTATATACAAATGCTTTCCTACAGAAGACATTTTAGGGCATGCCAAATGAGAGCATTGCGGACTGCAAAGGATTGCAAGCAGCCAAAGTGAATCCCCTTTCCTAGAAGGGATAAAAAGAAGGCTGAATGTCAAGATTACTCGGAAAAGTTCTCTCACAGTAGGAAACAGTTCAAATTCATTAACCTGTAAATATCCTTTCCCACTTCAAAAGTCTATCAGTCAGTGGAGTGTTGTATATTAATGAAGATTTTTAGTGATAAATAACAGAATTCAAGAATGGGTTTGTTATAGGACATTAATAAGTCTATTACACATAAATGAAGGCCAGGAAATTTGTTTTGATGTTACACAACTGGAAGAACACAGAAAGGAGAAACTTCTAGCTGCAATAGGAAGTCATCTGGAAGAAATTCCGTTGCTAATGATGTCTGGCTCTTAATCACCTGAGGTGCCAGAACTTCCGGGTAGGAAGGACCAAGTGCTTCAGAACTGATCTCATGAAGTGTGACCACTACATCATATGCCTCTGCCCTGTGTCACTTTCACCCACTCCAGTGTTCTTGCCTGGAGAACCCCAGGGACGGGGAGCCTGGTGGGCTGCCGTCTATGGGGTCACACAGAGTCGGGCACGACTGAAGCGACTTAGCAGCAGCAGCAGCATCAGCAGCAGTGGCACTTTTGCTTTCCAAGGACTGAGTGGATGTTTGGGGTTGACAAAGGTTAGTTCTAGTTTTCCCATAAGATCTTAGGAAAAAACCTGAATGAAGTTTTTGGAAAACCCAATATTTATTCATTGACTATAAGGCATATGAGTACTCCCAGCTGCAAAGAGTTCTGGGAAATGTAGTTTTTTCCACTTTTGCAATTATTGTTTAGGGAGGCACTTGGGAAAGGCTTTTGAGCAGATGTTGGGTAAACCAAATTGCAGCATTGATGCTGGAGCTAGATTTACTCATTCTTCATTTGATACAAGCAAACATGAGATGGATGTCATACCATTATTGTCATTATTTTCCATTTCTCACGCAGGCCATAAAACTGTTATTAAATTCACAGATATAGAGAACACTCTTGTGGCTATCAAGGAAGAGGCAGGCAGGAGAGGGAAGGAGTAGGAGTTTGGGGTTAGCAGCTGCAAACTATTATATACAGGAAGGGCAAACAAGAAGGTCCTACCATATAGCACAGAGTACTGTACAGGATATTAGTCAATATCCTGTGATAAACCATAATGGAAAACAATATGATAAATAATATATAAATATATATGTATAACTGAATCACTTTGCTGTACAGCAGAAACTAACACACTATTTTAAATCAACTATACTTCAATAAAATTTTAAAAAATTATTGCTAAAAACTAAACATGGAAACAATAATAAAATTTAGAGCTGTAAAGATGATAATTATTGCCATAAAACCAAAATAACAGTACTAAAATAATACATATAATACAGTATTAATAACAAGCCAAGTATTATAGTTGTACTAAAATTCAAACTATGGTAATAAAACTCAATGCTAATAAAATTTCTTACTCAAATAAAATAAAATTCAGTATTGTAATGGCAATAAAACAATATTTTTAATAGACTAAATAATATGAGTTAAATCTCAATATTTGAACTTTGTTTTTTCTTCCTAGTGATTAAGAACTTGGATTCTGGAAACAGAGTATGTGGCTCGACACTGACTCTCTGACATTAGGTTAGTTAGGTAAGCAATTCAGGTCTCAGTATCTTCTTATGAATTGGACATAATGAGAATGAAATGAGAAAAAGCAGGAAAGTATGCTGCCCATAGTAAGCACAGTTATAGTCAGGGACATGCAAATGAAACTCATTCTCTTCTCCAGGTTCAGGAAAACTGCCTCTCTAATCTAACTTTCTATGACAGATTCCCTGGTGTCTCCCAGTTAGCTATTTCGTGCTCATACCCACCACCACCTAGGCATGTAATAGGGAAGAACCTTTTGTATTCTTTTAGAAGTTAATCACTAAAAGGATATTGCCTATAAACTTAATTTATGGATAATGGCCATCTCTGGGAACCAAGCTTCCCAGGTAATGAGCATTAAGCTAAAGTGCATTTGTTTAGCTCACAGCAAACCTCCTGACCAGTCTCACCTGCGAATGACCACAGGGAGGAAGAAATTAACACATCCCCTCTAGGGAGCTGATGGGAACCAGGGGATGTTTGACTACTCCCTTCTCTTTTAGTGTAAAAGAAACCTAAATTCTAACTCAGGCAAGCTGGTTCTTTGTGGAGACGAGCCCATCATCTCGGCTTGCTGACTTTTCCAAATAAAGTCGTTATTCCTTGCCCCAAACTTGTCTCTTGATTACTGGCCTGTCTTGTGGTGGCCCAGTAACAGGAGGATGTATCATCAACTGCCTAGTCGTGGACTGACTCCTTACAAACATGGAGTTTGGGGTCTGCATTTTGTCATAGAAGCACAAGGTCCATTCTGGGGCTCTATCTTTAGAACTAGCTTTCCCTCAAGCTCAGGGATCTGCTGATATCTTTCACTACCCTTTCTTGGTTGTGGTTTTACAAAGAGAAAGTCTTTGGAGCTAGTCTTGGTTGAATTCAGATAGTATCCACATCTCTTATTAGCTGTGTGATCTTAGGCAAGTTATTTTACCCCTCTGAACCTTGGGTTCATATGTGAAATGGTGTTAATAAAACTTTTTCTAAAAAGGTTGTTATGAGAAACAATAAAGGATTCTGGATGATATCTCGCCCAGTTCTTAGAACAAAACAGGTACTTTGTAGCCAGTATTCCACCCCTTTCCATTGCCTGCTCTCTGCTCTGCCCCAGGGAGCCAGTGTTCTGTGTTTTAATACATAACAGGCATGTGGTGGTAGGGGCTGGAGGCTGGACCTTGACTTTGCTCTGACCCAGAAGACCTCCGGATGCTGTGATTGTTGTTTTAGTTCAAGAGAAACGAAAATTCAGCTTGTTCCGTTGTGTTTCCCCTCTTAAAAAGAGAACTCAGCTAAAATTCTGGGAACACAGCATTCAGGTTAACCAGGTTCTGCTTGAGAAGTTTTCCTGTCTCTCCATTGAGTGAGTTTTTGGTTCTCTTGCTTTGGCAGATGTTTTACTGTCTCTACTTAACAGGTTAACATTTTCTTCAGAGATTTAAGAGACTTCATACAACTCTTGAGACTCTACATTGCATTTTAGTAAAACTATATTATTTTCATACAATATCAGTATAATTATTATCACAGTGTTGGTATTTACTATTTTGGTTGTATGGCAGAGATCTTGAGCGATTGCATTTCGGTGTTAGGTTTGCCTTAGGCTGACATTGAGAAAATTATATCAGAGCCTTTTGGTGAGACTTGAAAGGGTATACTAATGCCCCTGGCTCTTCAGCGGCTGGACAGGCCTGAGGTGCCAGTGCCCCACTGGTGTCTGATGGCTGCCAGTACCTACAATGTGCTGTACTCATTGTATCCTTTGCAATTTATGCATTGATGTGACAAACCTTGGGTTCCTCAGCAGTTAAATGGTCACAGTAATATCTACCCCAATAGAGTGCTCTAAGGATTCAGGTGATCAATGTTTGCAGTGTTTAAGGACAGGACCTGCCACATAGTAATATATGTAAGCAATTACTATTATTAAATTTTTGATGTAATATGTATGATTACATACAAATATACATAAAGACGTATACACATAGATACACTGAGCAGTGACTTCCCAAGGGGCACAGTAGGTAAAGAATCTGCCTCTCAAATCAGAAGACACAAGAGATACCAGTTCGTTCCCTGTGTCAGGAAGATTCCCTGGAGGAAGAAATGGCAACCCACTCTAGTTTTCTTGCCAAGAAAATCCCAAGGACAGAGGAGCCTAGCAGGCTCCAGTCCATGGGGTCACAGAGTCAGACATGACCGAGCATGCACGCATGCAAGACACGAATTTACGTGAGGGGGATTTGTGAACATGTTTTGTACTTTGGGTCATAATCTAATACTGTGCTATTCTGCTGAAATTGTTCTAGTTTTGGCCATTAGAAGCTCTTTCAGTTTGACTTCTGCTGCTACTGCTAAGTCGCTTCAGTAGTGTCTGACTCTCTGTGACCCCATAGATGGCAGCCCATCAGGTTCCCCCATCTCTGGGACTCTCCAGGCAAGAATACTGGAGTGGGTTGCCATTTCCTTCTCCAATGCATGAAAGTGAAAAGTCAAAGTGAAGTCGCTCAGTCATGTCCAACTCTTTGCGACCCCTGGACTGCAGCCTACCAGGTTCCTCCATCCCTGGGATTTTCCAGGCAAGAGTACTGGAGTGGGCTGCAATTTCCCATTGTTCTAGCTTTGGCCATTAGAAGCTCTTTCAGTTTGATGCCTATTTTTTAAAAAAATATTTTAAATCAGGACCGATGGAAAGATCTCAGAAGAGGCAGATGCAAAGCTGAAAGAGATTGGAACAAACTTCTTGGCTGGATTTGAAGCTTAAACTCCTGTGGATTCACATCAAATGCCAGTTTGGTTTTGTCGTTGTTTCTTCTAGTTCCATTTGTAAAAGAATTACTCCAATACTGCAGATGTACAGTAATCACATTAAAATAAAGGTTCCATGTTGCTTGGTGGTTTTCTATAGACTGATTCTTTAAAAGAACTGAGGTTACTTTGAGGAATTGGTAAATATGTTTCTTAGCATTTTTTTACTTTATTAAAGTTAGCAGGCCTACATAATATTTATGACTGAGTTCTTTGCACGATCCCAGAGGGTTTTGAGATTGATTAAAGAGAAATTCACTAACTGGCCATAAGAGGCAAAGTTCATATTTGATAATGTGAAAAGCCTGACTGGCTTCTCTGCCCAGAAGACTGATCTGCATGAAGAGGTACTGTAATCAGTAAAATAGGGCAACAAAGGTTTTCAAAGAAATGAAAAAAATGCTAAGTGAAGAATAAAAGATTAGGGCAAAAATTGTGAAAGTAGGTATCAGAATGAATAAAATTGTGAACATGTCAAAAAAACACTTTAAATGGAAGTATTTTAATTTACAATGTTGTGTTAGTTTCAAGTGTACAGTAGAGTGATTCAGTTACACACACACACACACACACACACACACACACATTCTTTTTCAGATTCTTTTCCCTTATAGGTTATTATAATATATTGAGTATAGTTCCCTGTGCTATACAGGAGATCTTTGCTGAATATAGCTGAGAGTGGTGTGTATGGCAGTGTGTATCTGATAATCCCAAACTTCTAAATTTTGACATGCCTCTTCCCCCCACCTTTGTTGTTGTTGTTTGTTTTTATTTTGAGCTCTTACATTATCTAGCACTGCATGTTCCTCCAGACTCACTTTATATTTCGCCTGCCCCAGCTCTGGAATTGGCTATTCCACCAAGAAGCCCTGCTTCTTTAACTGAACAATGGTATTAGAAACCAAGGGGGGCTAGGTGAGCCACCAGATGTTGATCCCAATACTTCTGCTGTTTATGTTAATGACTGTTAAATGAAACGCTAACTTAGTTGGTCAGGGAGGCCCTGTAGGGAAGGGTATAAGATAGTAATATCAGGCCAGTGTCCAAGGAAGAGTTTTTATTTGAGGTTAAGCATCTCCAAAAGGGAACATGCTGAGGGGAGTCTGTGGAAGACAGTGAGCATGTTTTTGCAGTCAACGTGAGACAGGGTGGTTGTGTAGTAGAGACTGCATTCTAATGCTTCCTGACTGGCTCAGTACTAAGTCTTCCCTTCTGTTCCAACTCCTGCTGCTGTGTAGTAAATTACTCCAGAGCTTAGTGGCTTAAAATGATGATCACTACCTCTCTTGGTTTCTGTAGGCTAATGACTTGGCAGAAAGGCTACACTGGATATTTCTGGATGGTTCTGAAGTCTTTTCTTTGGTTTCAGTCATTTGGCAACTGCAGCTGAAACCCCAGGGGTCTGAAAGCTGGGGTCTGAACCTCTCAGGTGGCTCTCTCCCTTGTATCTTTCCTTCTCTGTAAGTTCTGGGGCTTTTCCAGGTGGTCTCTTCACAAGAACTAGTTTGACTTCCTCATGAAATGGTGGCCTCAGAATAGTTGGGCTGCTTACACAATGATGAAGGCCCCTGTTGCAGGCATTTCAGTGGATGAGGCAGAGGGAGGCTCCTCTTTTCTGAACTAGCTTTGGTTTTACCATCATGGCATCCAACTGGCTCTGAGTCACACACCACTCAAATTCAAGGGCAGAGGACACAGACCCACCTTTCTTCGGGTGGAGTGCCAAAATCACATTTTAAGAGTCTGTGGACTGACACTGTTTTGGTCATACTTTTGAAAAAAAATTATGTCACATATTCACCTCAGCTAAACTGCCAGCATTTCTAACATTTAAAAATGTGCAATAAACTCACAAAAGCTGAAAGCCACTGCCGTAAAGCTGATGGGTGTTTAAAGTCTGGCATCTTCACATCTCTCTCTCCCTCTGTTTTCACACCTTATGACTTCTTCCTACCCACTATGATTCATCTACTTTCTCATGTCGTGTTTCCTCATTCTCCCTTGATGAGCATGTAGATTTCCTTTAAAAACACTGTTTGCTGTTGGTGTGGCTGAAAGGAGGAATGCCAGACAAAGGAAGCACATATATAGAAAGAAAAAACACAAATGAATAATGGAAAACACAGGTGGATTCAGTGATGGAGAAAACAGAATCAGTGGTGTTGAATGTTATGTGAGAATACACGAAGAAGATGCTGAAAAACATTGAAGGGTGAAAAAAGTAAGGAAATACTGAAGAACAGGGAAAACTACACCAGTGCTAAGAACTGTCACAGACCTATCATTTACAAAATAGTGAACCTAGCGATCTGGGATGTTTTTTGGGGGGCATCCTTAAACCATCAAATTGTGTACAAACTATATATACATGGGAGAAGAAGATCCATAGCACTTAGAACTGTAAGAGGTAAGTGGCCAAAACATCTTCAAAACATACTGATAGAGAATATCAGAAGCTCAGTCAAGGACGTGATCACAGGCACACAGGTAGGAGCAGGTGTGTAAGGACCGTTGACACTGTGTATAGTGTCTTAGTCATTCAGTCGTGTCCAACTCTTTGCAGCACCATGGATTGTAGCTCACCAGGCTCCTCTTCATGGAATTCTACTGAAGTGGTTTCCATTCCCTTCTCCGGGGTATCTTCCCAACCCAGGGATCGAACCTGGGTGTCCCACATTGCAGGTAGATTCTTTATCGTTTGAGCCACCAGGGGAAATCTCCAAAAGATAACAGTGGTCGTGGTTTAGTTGCTATGTTGTGTCTGACTCTTTTGACCCCATGGACTGTAGCCTGGCAGGCCCCTCTGTCCATAGCATTCTCCAGGCAAGAATACTGGCAGGAGCAGGGAGCTCTGGCAACTCGACGTCACTTGCTCAGGACTGTGAGCCACCGATGTCTCAGCTGACTTTGGTCTCGTTCCAGCCACACTCTGCTTCCCCCTCTGGTGAGGCACCATGCTGTCCCACCTCTGCACACTTGTGCATCTGCTCGTATGCCATTATCCATTCATTCGTTCTTTAGTTGTTCTCACTGATCTGTATCTTCACCTTTATCAATTACCATGTGCCACTCTGTTCCACAAGCAAGCTCTTCCTCAGAACACCCCAACCCAGCACATGTTACACACACTACAGACTACACACACAATACACACACACAGCTTTGTTCCTCTTGGTCATTAGAAATCACTTTTCTTGTGTGTGCCCAGAGGTAAACTGGATGAAATTGCCACAAACGGATAGTGTATGACAAAATCCAGAGGTTAAGAAAAGTTCAGTCCTTAGAGACTGAGGGACAGGGTTTGGTGGGTTCATGGGGGACCCTGCCAGGCAACAAGAGAAAAATCTATTTTTCTATTTTCAAAGTTTGTACAAGAGAATTTGTGTGTGTGTGTGTGTGTGTGTGTGTGTGTTTGATTAAGGCTGGGGAATAATTTTCAGGTCAAACCACTAGATGGAGGTCCTGCCTAAAGAACACACTGTAAGACCCAGGCACTGCAGTCTGCAAGCTTCCTCCTCGAGATGAAAACATGAGTTGAGGGCATCCTGTGAAGCCCCCGTCTACCCAAAGGGCCCTGTGATCTTGTTTTGTTGTGGAACACACTTCCTCTCAATCTGTTTTAGTACATCTCTCTCTTCTTACTCAGAAATTGCTCCCAATATGGGTTGCTTGGTGCCACATGGTTCATCACTCTTAGACAACCATAGAAATGTTTACTTTTTTTCTGTGTTTCTTTCCTTTGAATGTCAAAATGGCCAGTTTTGTCTTTTATTCTCCATTTTATTAGCTGTAAGTGCTGCCTTTGAAGTGCTTTTGTTCTTTGAAAGGAAACCTTGCAAACACAGGTAATTCTCTCAATATGGGATTTTTGAGTGCAAGCAAGGCAGTGAATAAACTCAGATAAATCTGAAGGTAGCTAGTTGAGTTTTTCTAACTGATACCGATTACACCATAGCTAAGGAACTCAGGACACACTTAATTTTTATTGCAAGGTTACTAGAAGCAAGCATGCATTCATTCTGCAAATAAAACTCCATGAAATTAAACATACTACAGATCGATTTAATGAACTATAAATTCACAAATATTTGACTTTTTTGCCAACAAAAAGCTTCACACTTGAGATTTATGAGTGAACTGACAGTTCACAGGGTCTGTCTGTTTCCCTTTTGTGTGTTAGAAAGTGACAACTTTGCACTTGACAAAGAATGATTTGTTTTCTCGCTTAGCCTGATGGAGAATTTGGTTACACTAATGTTAGTCTTGGGAAATATTATACTGAGTGGCTTCTGAATCCCTCCTTGATGGGCTGACCACTGTCACAATGGCTGAAAGACTATTGAGGGCTGAAGATATTTCTTTACAATGTCCTCAATACTCAGTCAGGTAAGGTCCATGCTACTGTTTAGTCTCCCCCATCTTTTTTTTTTTAAAATTATTTATTTACCTATTTGGCTGTACTGGGTCTTAGTTCCAGCATGTGTGATCTGGTTCCCTGACCAGGGATCCAGCCCAGGCCTGCTGCATTGGGAGTATGGGCCCTTAGCCACTGGACCACCAGGGAGGACCCAAGTTTCCCTTTATTTCATCACTTCCTGCAAGTCAGCAGCAGGGGACAAGGTTGTCAGTTGTATGCTTGCCTCACCAGCTGTCCAAGATTGGGAAGAGGGTAACAATGTCCTACCATCCCAGCCAACTAGAGGAGAGATAATTCCAGCAGGATCTACCAGAATAACTTAAGCCACTCTGAGTATTTAAAACATAGGAAACTCAATGCAGGTAATTGGTTATACGGACTTTCTTTGTGGCTCAGAGGTATAAGAATCTTCCTGCAATGCAGGAGACACAGCTTCAGTCTCTGGGTCTGGAAGATCCCCTGGAGAAGGAAATGGCAACCCACTCCAGTATTCTTGCCTGGGGAATCCCGTGGAGAGAGGATCCTGGCAGGTTACAACCCGTGGGATCACAAAAGAGCCAGATAGGACTCATTGGTTACATGAGTGATGAAAGAGCTATGAAGCCTAAGAGGACAGTAAGGCAACCCAGAGATGAGCAATAGCCAGAAGTCATTCCTGTCCCCAGGCTGGGAGGAACAAAGAGAAGGTGATACCTGAGCCCAGGGACGAGAATCACCAGCCAGAATCTGGAGCCAGAGAAGGCTGACAAGGGGAACTGGAGCCATGGGAAAGACACATACCCTCCCTGAGCTGCCACCCAAAGCTTTTGCAAAGATCTGATAGTAAACATGTTTGGCTCTGTGGGTCCTATATCTCTGTACAGAGGTCTGTTTCTAAACTCTTAGGGTTGATTTTTTTTTTTCTTCTTTAGATACCTTCCCTCCTCCCCTACCCCCACCGTGTGATACAGAAATAAATATTTGCTCTGCTATGTAGGAGCTGCAAACTCCTGGAGGACAAAG
The DNA here is from genome assembly GCA_917880005.1 of Nanger dama. Lineage (NCBI taxonomy): Eukaryota > Metazoa > Chordata > Mammalia > Artiodactyla > Bovidae > Nanger > Nanger dama. The sequence goes on from CAKJTW010000030.1 coordinate 20,751,456, forward strand.
AACCTGCGACAGGGTTCGTTTTCTGGCTTTTCCATCTGTCTGCTGAGTCTGCCTCTGAATTTAGTCTCGCTGAGGACCTGATGTTCTAGAAATGCTTGTGGCTCCCTGCATGCCCCAACATGTTGGAGTTTCCTTGAGTTCTGTACCAGATCATCTTCTTTTTCTCTTCCTCAACCCCAGACCCATGTTTGGTATTCGGTAATACTTATAGGATAAAGAGGGCACAATCAGACCTTCTTGTTTTTAGAACATGAAATTCTTGTTGCCTTCCTAAAGATGAGGAGTTATGAGGTCATGGAGAGAGTGTTAGACCTCACTCCCGTTATACTGCTTGCTAGCTGTGTGATCTAGGCAAGTGGTTTTATCATTTTAGATTTCACATTTCTCATTGTGTAGGAGAATGATAATCGAAGTTGTTGTGAGAACTAGTTGAGGGACTGCTCCTAGTAAAGTGCCGGCTGACATTGAAAAGATTCTTGTCTTTTTCAAGAATCTTGCTTTTCTATTTAAAAAGTCTCACTGTTTCTTGGACAAGACTTGTGCTGTCCTGGGGCTCTGGACGTCTTAGTGCTCCGACCCATATACCTAAGCAGGAGTAGAACCTGTTTTCCTCTAGGCATAAGGCTGAGTGCCATGTGCTTTCCTGTCTCCACGTCTGTGTTTCAGCGCTTCCCTTATCTTCAGTCTCTGTTGATCAAAAATGCATGTTTTGGGGACTTTCCTGGTGGCCCAGTGGTTAAGATTCCAATGCAGGGAGTGCAGGTTTGATCCCTGGTCAGGGAACTGAGGTTCTTATACGGCATAGTCATAAATAAATACATGAAATTGTCTTAAAAAAGCTAGAAACCATCAACATAAAAATTCCAATTTGAAAAAAAAAATAGACTATAAAAATGCATGTGTTCATCCCAGGTCTAGGTATGTTTCTCCGAGACTATGCTGGGTTCACTTACAACAAATCCAACTTCCTACAAAAAAATATTAGAAAGCATGGAAAATGTTTTAAAACTCTGTTGTAAGGGATCAGATTGTTACCAAGCAGTTAGGACTCAAGGAGTCAAGACGATAGAGAGCAGGGAATCCCATGGTTAAGGATTTCCCCTAATTTAGCATCCTAAATTGTCTTGTCCCTGGAGGTCTTCTCTGATTTCTAAGTGGCCAGGTAGAGAGGTGGAGAAGGTGAGAGAAATGTGCACCTAAGGGGGTGGGGGTGAGGTGAGAGGGTCTTCCCAGGTGGTGCTAATGGTAAAGAACTCACTTGCCAACACAGGAGACATTAAGAGACTTGGGTTCAATCCCTGGGTGGGGAAGATCCCTTGGAGGAGGGCATGGCAACCCACTCCAGTATTCTTGCCTGGAGAATCCCATAGATAGAGCAGCCTGACAGGCTACAGTCCATAGGGTTTCGAAGAGTTGGACATGACTGAAGCGACTTAACATGCACATGAGTTCCAGAAAACCATCTATTTCTGCTTTATTGACTATGCCAAAGCCTTTGACTGTGTGGATCACAATAAACTGTGGAAAATTCTGAAAGAGATGGGAATCCCAGACCACTTAACCTGCCTCTTGAGAAATCTGTGTGCAGGTCAGGAAGCAACAGTTAGAACTGGACATGGAACAACAGACTGGTTCCAAATAGGAAAAGGAGTACGTCAAGGCTGTATATTGTCACCCTGCTTATTTCACTTCTATGCAGAGTACATCATGAGAAACACTGGACTGGGAGAAACTCTGGACTGGAAGAAGCACAAGCTGGAATCAAGACTGCCAGGAGAAATATCAATAACCTCAGATATGCAGATGACACCACCCTTATGGCAGAAAGTGAAGAGGAGCTCAAAAGCGTCTTGATGAAAGTGAAAGAGGAGAGTGAAAAAGCTGGCTTAAAGCTCAACATTCAGAAAATGAAGATCATAGCATCCAGTCCCATCACTTCATGGGAAATAGATGGGGAAACAGTGGAAACAGTGTCAGACTTTATTTTTGGGGCTCCAAAATCACTGCAGATGGTGACTGCAGCCATGAAATTAAAAGACGTTACTCCTTGGAAGAAAAGTTATGACCAACCTAGATAGTATATTTAAAAGCAGAGACAATACTTTGCCGACTAAGGTCCGTCTAGTCAAGGCTATGGTTTTTCCTGTGGTCATGTATGGATGTGAGAGTTGGACTGTGAAGAAGGCTGAGCGCCAAAGAATTGATGCTTTTGAGCTGTGGTGTTGGAAAAGACTCCTGAGAGTCCCTTGGACTGCAAGGAGATCCAACCAGTCCATTCTGAAGGAGATCAACCCTGGGATTTCTGTGGAAGGAATGATGCTAAAGCTGAAACTCCGGTACTTTGGCTACCTCATGGGAAGAGATGACTCACTGGAAAAGACTCTGATGCTGGGAGGGATTGGGGGCAGGAGGAGAAGGGGACGACCGAGGATGAGATGGCTGGATGGCATCACCGCCTCAATGGAAATGAGTTTGAGTGAACCTCGGGAGTTGGTGATGGACAGGGAGGCCTGGAGTGCTGCAATTCATGGGGTCGCAAAGAGTCGGACACGACTGAGCGACTGAACTGAACAGGAGGGAAGAAGCACAGATGCTGGCAATCTTACAGTGCTGGTACTGGGAAGACAGGAATGAGAAATCAAAGTCTGTCAAGGACTAACTGTCCAAATAAAAGCCAAAATCACAGGAGAAACTGAATGAGTCGTGCTTGGGAATATCTTGACTTTGGGATGAATCTTTGAAGGAGCTTCTTAATTTAATTGGGTATGTTTATATTCTGGAGAAGGCAATGACAACCCACTCCACTACTCTTGCCTGGAAAATGCCATGGATGGAGGAGCCTGGTGGGCTGCCGTTCATGGGGTCACTAAGAGTCAGACGGGACTGAATGTCTTCCCTTTCACTTTTCACTTTCATGCACTGGAGAAGGAAATGGCAACCCACTCCAGTGTTCTTGCCTGGAGAATCCCAGGGACGGCGGAGCCTGGTCGGCTGCCATCTATGGGGTCACACAGAGTCAGACACGACTGAAGCGACTTAGCAGCATATTCTGTTTCAGAATGGACTTAAAACAAGAAGACCTATAATTTTGTAGAATCTAAATTTGGTGATACATTCAAACCAGGCTCTACCAGGCTCCTCCTCCATGGGATTCTCCAGGCAAGAGTACTGGAGTGGGTTGCCATTTCCTTCTCCAGATACAGTCAAAAGAATCAGACAAGTTTTTTGATAACTGTTGCTTTATAATAAAATATTTATCAAATATAGAAGCAAAAATAAAGTATCCTTGGGCACATCTGAGATGAATTTTTTTTAATTTAATAAAAAATAAAATGTAAAGTCCTCTATTTGGCAGATTTTGCTCTGAGTTTTCAAGGAACATCAGAACTTGTAGAAAAGTATTTCTAAATTAAATAGATAATAACCTACTGGAAGAGTCAGTTAAAGCCATGATCAATTTATTAACCTTAAAATACTACTTTGAAGTTTTCAGACAATTTTCTGAAAAAATTCAAAGTAAAATCATGTAAAACAAAATGTTCAGTAGCGTATTTCATGTCACCAGGATTAGGCCCACATGCATATTCCAAGAATATCCTGTTCAGTTTTTTAAGGTTCATATTATCAGTTTAAAGAAGCAAACAATTTTTTAATGTACACACACCTGTTTTTGAAATGAACTTAAATATAATTTAAAAATTAATCTATTTTATAGATCCAGTAATGTGATGAGACCAATTTGTTGAATAATCAATAAGTATTAAAAAATAATCAGGCTCACTTTCCCCAAGAAGGCCTCTGTGGTCATTAGGCTCAGAAGTGTCCTAACATTATCCACAGGGGAAGGCCGAAGCTTCTCATCTCACAGTCCCCTTAATTCTAACCACTAGTGGACACTGAATCTCCATAGGAAGGGGATTTATGTTCCTAGTTCTTAGAGAGACTCTGTATTTTACTTTATTTTAATTTTTCACCTTGAGAGCAGGAAGCTAGTAATTTTTCACCTTGAGAGCAGGAAGCTAGTAATTCTTACTAATATCTCAGAAATCACCCACCAACAGATTGGTTGGTCCCAGAGGAGAAAAGACATTCCACTTTTCTTTCCTGGACTCTGGGCTATTACTGCAGACGTTAGTCTTATGTTTTTCAAGTATACCACTTTTGTGTGTGCCCTTAGTCGCTAAGTGGTGTTCAACTCTTTGAGACCCCATAGAATATAGCAAGCCAGCCTCCTCTGCCCGTAGCATTTTCCAGGCCTGAATACTGGAGTGGGTTCTTTACCACCTGAGCCACCAGGGAAGCCCCAGTTATGTCACTTAGATAACCAGAAAGGGTATAACCAGAAAGAGTAAAGACTAGGAAATAAAAAGAATGCAATTTACAATGAAAACAGATAGGATCAAACAAAATTGAATAATGATAAGGTCCTAAAAAGAACCAAGATAAAGCAGTAATAAGTAATAATTAAAAAAAAATAGATCAAGGACAGTGAAAGTACAGTAAAGAGTTAAAATGAAAGGAATACAAGATTCAAAGAATAAATCAAGCTGAGCAGAGATGGAAGTAAGGACAGATTAAGGTTGATAGAAATGAAATCGATTTAAGATTGGATGCGGGCTTGGCAGCACAGAGTTCTTTGTCTAACTCTGCCATGTGAAAACAATCTTGGCCTTACTGGCTAAGTCAGACCAGTAAATTCTAGGGGCCTCGAGAACTCCGTGGAAAGAACTCTTAGGCAGAGGGCTCCCAGGGCTGCAAGCTGAATGCCGGAATGCAGCTTAAATCTATGAAGCAAACCCTTTCCTTAGGGTTCCTAATTAACTCTATAGGGCACAGATTAGGATGTGGTTAGTAGATGTTTCCTACAGTTCATGAGGTTGCAGAGTCGAACTCGACTGAGTGAACACACAGGCGTGGTTCCTAAGAAAAACCATCTAGTCCAATCACCTTTCTACAAATGTGTGAACTAAGGCCTACGGCAAAGAAAGAGGTGTAATTCCAATGAGGAGGGTGGAGAAGTGGAGGCATAGGGAACCTTTCCCAGCCACACTGTTTGGTTACAAGGCCTATCCAATTAAAGATTCTACTCTCAGCACCTTCCTAAATTACCCTCTTCCTTGTATCTGAAATTTAGAAATTGACGCAAGCGGGTTTGCTGAGCTGCACAGCTGAGATGGGTCCCAGAACAGGAGTTTCCCATGAATGTCACAGAAAGCCCTGCTGGCTTGGGATGAGTCAAGGCTGATACAGAGGCGAGCTCGGTCCTCCAGAGCTAGGGCTGGGCTGGGTTTGCTGGAGCAGATGGAGACACTTCCAGTGGGGGAGGAAAGATGTGGAGCCAAGCAAGATCATGGGCAGGCCCCAGCTCCACTCTGCCTCTCTTGCTGGTGCTTGGGTGTCTGCACGGCTACCTCTGCAGTAGAGGCCACAGGCACAGAGCTGGCAGGGGTGGGTCTGGGCATCAGCGGTAAGACCCAAAGGGCCTGCAGGCTTCTTCAGAGTTGCACCAGCTCTGAAGTGAGGGACTGAATTCCTCCCTATTACTGCTGTAACACATTACCATAGGCTTGGTGGCTTCAAGCAAAACAAATTTGTTACTTTACGGGGCTTCCCTGGTAGCTCAGCTGGTAAAGAATCTGCCTAAAATGAAGGAGATCCCAGTTCGATTCCTAGGTAGGGAGGATCCCCTGGAGAAGGGAATGGCTACCCACTCCAATATTCAGGCCTGGAGAATTCTGTGGACTTTTACAGGTCTAGAGGTCAGAAGTCTGAAATGAGTCATGGGCTAAAGTCAAGGTGCTGGGTGGGGGGGCGGTGAGTTTCTTCTGGAGGTACTGGGGGAGAATAACTTCCCTGCTTTTTCTAGCTTCTAGGGACTTCCTGTATTTCTTGGTGCCTGGCTCCATCCTCCATCTTTAAACCTCCCTCTAAACTTTTCCACCCCTTCCCTTTTCTCTCTCCTACCTCTGCTCTCTACTTTAACCCTCTGGCCTTTCTTACAAAGACCTTTAATGATTAGATAGGGCCTACATGGATAATCCAGGATAATTTCCCCATCTCAAAATCTTTCATTTAATCACATTTGCAAAGTCCTCTTTGCCAAGTAAGGTAACACATTCAGACTCAGAGGATTAACACATGGCACCTTTGAGGGACTTTTATTTACCTTACCATCAGAGCATCCATCCCATGTCATTTCAGCAGGTGGCACAGTGTCCTGGAGAACCACCAGTACTGAAGATGTGTGTTTCTCAGCTCCTGGTCCTCACCATTATTTTGGTGGCAGCTGAAGGCAGACACTGCCTGGTGTCTTCATTAAATGATGAGTGATGGAGCTAGCTGCTTTAGAGCCAGCTTGCGGCTCCATTTTCTGTGAATTCTCAGAAGCTGAGGCCTCTGGCTGCTTAGTAAGAAGGGCACTGAGGGGTGGGTGTGAATTTCTTAGTATCAAACAAATTTATTGAAAACCAAAGCATCCTCAGTCCTTAGGGGTACCAGATGCTGGACCGGGCAGCTGAACTTCATTGGCCAAACCTCCTGCCCTCAATCTTCCCCAGCATCAGGGGCTTTTCTAATGAGTCAGCTCTTCGCATCAGGTGACCAAAGCATTGGGAGTTTCAGCTTCAACAGCAGTCCTTCCAATGAACACTCAGGACTGATTTCCTTTAGGATTGACTGGTTGGATCTCCTTGCACTCCATGGGTACATAACTATTGACTAAGTCCCTTTTGCTAGCCTGCCAGCACTTCTCACTTTTTTGGGTAGATTTTATTAAATTTGGAGCCCTCTACTCTAATCTCTTTCTCCTCTGTATTAAGTCCAGATAGTTCTTAGACAGCATTTAAGATCAAATAAAAAAAAAAAAAACCTGTCCGTTCTGATTCTGTTAAGAGTTATATTTTCTTAATTTTTTTCCTTCAAAATAAATTGTATAAGCCTTATTAAATATAGCACATGCTGGCTTCATTTGTTGTGATTCTACAGAGACTTCCTGACAAGACAACACAGAAAAGGCACTGGCAAAATTGAAATTTGTCCTATATTTTTCTAAACCCAAATAGCATGAAAAAGTCCTCTTCCATAAAGATAGGATGTGACAATGGTGAAATGATTATTTTTAGGCTATCAAATTATAACCAGTTGTAGAAGCAGAAGGTAAACTTACAAAAAGAATACTTAAAACTACATTTTCCTCCTTTTTCTCCTGCCCTTCCTTCCCCATTCTATTGTCCTCTTCATCTCCATCTTCATTCTTCCCTGATGAGCACTGATGACCATACAGTAGCCTACACACCCTTCTCTGCTTAGAATTTCCAAAATAAAAAATCAGGGAGTACTTAAGGGATGCATTTATAAAGAATCTAACGATGGAAACTGCTCAAAACTTTTCCAAATAAAACTTAGCTTCTGATTCAGTCCAGATTCTTTTTCATTTAAGTGGTTGGATCAAAGTTAGGACCTCTTTAAATGAAATATTAAAAAGCAAAATCCTGAGAATTTAACAATGCTAGAACCTGCTGTTTTTGTCTTTCCATTAGTCCCACAGCCAAAAGAAGACAGATGTATTGAACATGTAAATGTGCTTTGAGAGAGAGAGTTTATGTCTATTTATTGCTTTTTAAATTAATAGACATTTTATAGAGTTCTAAGTTTACAGCACAATGGAGTGGAAAGGACAGCTCACTCCTGTATACTCCATGTGTTTACACAGGAACAGCCAAAATGTGCATTTGTGATCACTGATGAACCAACATAAACTCATCATTGTCACCCAAAGTCTGTAGTTTACATTACAGTTCACTCTATCATGGCATCTGGTCCCATCACTTCATGGCAAATAGATGGGGAAACAATGGAAAAAGTGTCAGACTTTATTTCTTGAGCTCAAAAATCACTGCAGATGGTGACTGCAGCCATGAAATTAAAAGTTGCTTTCTCCTTGGAAGAAAAGCTATGACCAACCTAGATAGCATATTAAAAAGCAGAGACATTATTTGCCGATAAAGGTCTGTCTACTCAAAACTATGGTTTTCCAGTAGTCATGTATGGATATGAGAGTTGGACCATAAAGAAAGCTGAGTGCTGAAGAATTGATGCTTTTGAACTGTGGTTTTGAAGAAGACTCATGAGAGTCTGTTGGACTGCAAGGAGATCAGTCCTGAGTATTCATTGGAAGGGCTGATGCTGAAGCTTAATACTTTGGCCACCTGATGTGAAGAACTGACTCATTGGAAAAGCCCTTGATGCTGGGAAAGATTGAAGGCAGGAGGTGAAGGGGATGGCAGAGGACGAAATGATTGGATGGCATTACTGACTTGATGGAGATGAGTGTGAGCAAGTTCTGGGAGTTGGTGATGGACAGGGGAGCCTGGTGTGCTGCAGTCCATGGGATCCTAAAGCGTTGGACATAATTGAACCACTGAACTGAGCTTGGTGTTATACATTCTGTGTGTTTTGACAAACATAATGTGTATCACCCACTATCGTATCATTCAGAAAACTTCCACTACTCTAAAAATCTTCTTCCAGAAACACCTTCATAGACTCACCCAGAAATACTCTTAGCAGTTACCTCATATCTTATAGCTCCATTAAGTTGACATGTGAATTTAAGTATCATGACAATATTTGCTTTAAATATTTATTTATATTTTAAAAACATTAAGAAAGAAAACTTGGATTTAATTTACTCGTTTTCTTTTTGCTATTGGATGTTGATTTTTTTGCTCATTCTTAAAGAACCATGCATTCCTGTGCAATCAAATCTGTTTAGTCTGAAGAGGTTATTGTTTTAATAGTACTTCTTTTAGTGTAGATTTGCCAGCAATCAATTCTCTTAATTAATTTTATAAAAAAGTGATTGTTTTCACTTTCATTTTGAATATATTCATTGGATATAGAATTCTAGGTTGTCAGTTTTCTTTCAGCAATTTAAAAATATTGTTCTACTGTTTTTTGGTCCCCATAATTTTTGATAAGACATTCATGGTTATTTGCATTTTTGTTTCTCTTTCTATATTATATTTTTCTCTTAAATGATTACTGCAATAAATTTAGTGAACACTCATCATCTTGTGTAGATGTTAAAAAAAATTGAAAAAATCTTTTTTTCTTGTGATGAGACCTCTTAGGATTTACTTTCTTAACACTTTCATATATAATGTATGGCTGCGTTAATTGTATTTATTTTGCTGTACATTAGGTCCCTAGTATTTATTTATCTTATAATCAGAAGTTTGTAACTTTTGGTTGCCTTCATCTGATTGCCCCTCACTCCAACCTGGGTTGACTTTGGTGTTCATCTTTTGCTTTCAGAATGGCTCACAATTTCCTGATTCCTCATATTTTGAGTAACTTTGGGTTGTATCTGCACATTATGGATTCACATGTCAGGACTCAGCACACCGTTTTAGACCTCCAAAGAGTGTTGATAATTTTTGTTCTAGTATGCAACTAATTTAGTTAAACTCTGACTGGAAAGTCTGTGTAACTGGCAGACGTTAAAATCTCAAATTAGTTCTGTTAGTTTCAGATGAGTTATTTGAGTGTATCCAGCATTTATGACTTTGAGTTCTTACCCATAATTCATGAGTAAAGAATCAGCCTGCAATGCAGGAGACACAGGAGGCACATGAGATGTGGGTTTGATCCCTGGGTCAGGAAGATCCCCTGGAGGAGGAAAATGGCAACCTACTCAATACTCTTGTCTGAAAATTTTCCTGGACAGAAAAGCCTGGTAGGCTACAGTCCAAAGGGTCACAAAGAGTTGGGCAGGACGAAACCCACACACTCTTCTCAGATTTCTCCCATCTGAAGTTGCTCCTCACTTTCTGATGACTGTCACTTGTCTTGGAAGATCCCCTGGAGGAGGCAAATGGTAATCTGCTCGAGCAATCTTGCCTGAAAAGTCCCGTGGACAGAGGAGCCTGCAAGGTTACCGTCCAAAGGGTCACAAAGAGTTGGGCAGAACGAAACTCACACACTCTTTAGGTTTCTCCTATCTGAAGTTGCTCCTCACTTTCTCAGGTCCTCAAATGAGTAGGCAGGAGGGCTTCCTATCAGGGGGTTAGTCACTCTACATCATGTCATGACTGTAGCTTGTGACAGCCTAAAGGAGTTAAAATGGAAAAACTCATCCTACTCTGGTCCCTTATCCCAAATTTTGATATCCCTTCCCAATTTTTCTGTTTTGTTTATACTACAGACACCTCAGGTAGCTTTTCTGTTTTCCTCCTATCTTTTCCCCAGTGCTTATGGTCATCTGTTGGAGAATTATTTTATTAGGGACTTTTTACATCACAAAAAATGGCTCTTCCCTACATTTTGACTACATTAACATTTTTTTTCCTCAGTTCAGTTCAGTTCAGTTGCTCAGTCGTGTCCGACTCTTTGTGACCCCATGAATTGTAGCACACCAGGCCTCCCTGTCCAGCACCAACTCCCGGAGTTCACTCAGACTCACATCCATTGAGTCCGTGATGCCATCCAGCCATCTCATCCTCTGTCATCCCCTTCTCCTCCTGCCCCCAGTCCCTCCCAGCATCAGAGTCTTTTCCAATGAGTCAACTCTTCGCATGAGGTCGTCAAAGTATTGGAGTTTCAGCTTTAGCATCATTCCCTCCAAAGGAATCCCAGGGCTGATCTTCAGAATGGACTGGTTGGATCTCCTTGCAGTCCAAGGGACTCTCAAGAGTCTTCTCCAAAACCACAGTTCAAAAGCATCAATTCTTCGGCGCTCAGCTTTCTTTACAGTCCAACTCTCACATCCATACATGACCACAGGAAAAACCATAGCCTTGACCAGACAGACCTTTATTTACTAAATCACATAGCAGGTTCTGGGAACACCAAGAGGTACAAAGTTTAGGCATTGAAATGCAGACTTAAGAGTAGAAAGACTGAGTATCTAGAGTGGTTCTCCATCTTTGTCATCCAGTTAGGCAAGATATTTAGCATTTATTTCTTTGCCTGTCAGGGAATAATCAAAAAATATAATGTGGAATGCTAGGCCATGCTTTTCACATTAGAGGTACTCAGGTTATGTTAGTTTCTCTCACTTGTGTAGCCCCACTAAGTAAGGAAGATTACATATATGAAGTAAGTATAATACAAAGAAATAGATTTTAGCACAAGGTTATACAGAAGAGCAATGGAGAAGGACCATCTCCCACAAAAGGAAAATAATTGGGAGAACTTACTGGAGAAGATATGTCCAAGCTGAGCCTGAGAGGATAAGTAGAAAGGACAGACTCAAAAGCACATATTTGGGAGATGAAATTGTTACAGGGAGAGTATAGGATTCATAAGTGATAGCCTAAGAAGTTGAAAATGTGGCTTGTATTAATCATAAAGATTGAAATGCTGGGCTAGTTTTCAAACATAATTTCACTTGTTTTTTTTTTTTTGCATAATGTCTAATCTTCACGATAACCTCTAGAGTTAAATGTTACAATCTTAACCTTGTTTCATAAGTGAGGAAATTTAGGTTCAGAAAACCTGAGTAACTTGCCCAAGATCACAGAGCCAATAAAAAACCAGGGTAGAGAACTGAGTCAAGTTCTGACTGAAAACAGTAATTCAGGTGAGAAATGACAAGGGCATGAATTAGGACTGATGACTGAACTGAACTGAACTGAAGGACAAAATCTTTCTTGTTTTCTGAATAAGGTTTGGTTTTGTTAGTCTCAGAACCATTCTTCCATCCTTCCTTTAATTCATAATGCCACAGAATTAAGCTACTGCTATTTAGGAATAATTGCTTAATAACCACCATTGAAAAAGATGCCAATTATGAGAATTCTCACTTTTCCACTTCCTTCTCCAGAGGAAACCTCTGGCAACAATTTAGATGTATCTTTTTAGTCTGTGTATATATTCACACACATATACACATGTAATACATATATTATTTATATATATGCAGACAATGGTTGCTAAGCAGAGCTCATAGATCTGATTATAGAGCAATGTTATTTTATTCCCAGTGGCCCTTCTGAGCCTTATCTGAGGAGATAGTTCTTCCCCTGCGCTGGAGGAGAACACATTTAGGTCTTGTCCCTTCTCTAGTCACTTTAAATCACAAAATATAATAATGCACTAATTACCATGCTAAATTGCAAGTAATAATACACAAATCTGGCTTTGATTTAGAGTTGAGGCTTCCTCCCTATTTCATTTTGGCCTTGCTTCAGGAAAGGAAGTGTGGTAGTTTTTATCCATCTTTCCTCATCTAGAACTTCTGCTTGTCCTTTCTCATCTCAACAGCCTTGTTTTTCTGACTCCTCTGGGTAAGAATATCCATTTCCTCACTTTTGACTCATCATTTGATGTCACTATTCACAAAAAAATTCTGCCAGTCTGACAGACACAATATCTCATTGTTGTTCTAATTTCCAGTTTCCCAACTACTAGTGAGATAGAGTATCTTTGTATGCATATGCCAATCACATTTTTTCTTCTCTGAGCTGCTTGTGTCTTTTTATAATTTATTTATTGTTTTTTAAAAATGATTTGTACTTTGTTATATTTTCCCTATATCATTTGTTAAATATTTTGCAAATATTTTCTATCAGTCTGCCATGTCTTTCTTATATAGAATTTTAAAAATTTTCAGAGGTCCAATAACTATAACAAAAGATCTTCATGACCCAGAGAATCATGATGGTGTGATCACTCACCTAGAGCCAGACCTCCTGGAATGCGAAGTCAAGTGGGCCTTAGGAAGCATCACTATGAACAAAGCTAGTGGAGGTGATGGAATTCCACTTGAGCTATTTCAAATTCTAAAAGATGATGCTGTGAAAGTGTTGCACTCAATATGCCAGCAAATCTGGAAAACTCAGCAGTGGCCACAGGACTGGAAAAGGTCAGTTTTCAGTTCAATCCCAAAGAAAGGCAATGCCAAAGAATGTTCAAACTACTGCACAATTGCACTCATCTCACACACTAGCAAAGTAATGCTCAAAATTCTTGAAGCCAGGCTTCAACAGTTCATAAACCATGAAGTTCAGATGTTTAAGCTTGATTTAGAAAAGGCAGAGGAACCAGAGATCAAATTGCCAACATCTGTTGGATCATCGAAAAAGCAAGAGAGTTCCAGAAAAACATCTACTTCTGCTTTATTGACTATGCCAAAGCCTTTGACTGTGTGGATCACAACCAACTGTGGAAAATTCTTCAACAGGTGGGAATACCAGACCAGCTGACCTGCCTCTTGAGAAATCTGTCTGCAGGTCAAGAAGGAACAGTTAGAACAGGACATGGAACAACAGCCCGGTTCCAAATTGGGAAAGGAGTATGTCAAAGCTGAATATTTAACTAATACACAAAGTACATTATGTGAGATGCCAGGCTGGATGAAGGACAAACTGGAATCAAGATTGCCTGCTGAAATATCAATAACCTCAGATATGCAGATGATACCCCCTTATGGTAGAAAGTGAAGAGGAACTAAAGAACCTCTTGATGAAAGTGAAAGAGGAAAGTGAAAAAGTTGGCTTAAAGCTCAACATTCAGAAAACTAAGATCATGGCATTTTGTCCCATCACTTCATGGGAAATAGATGGGGAAACAGTGGAAACAATGAGAGACTATTTTGGGGGCTCCAAAATCACTGCAGATGTTGACTGCAGCAATGGAATTAAAAGACGCTTGCTCCTTGGAAGAAAACCTATGACCAACATAGATGGCATATTAAAAATCAGAGGTATTACTTTGCCAACAAAAGTTCGTCTAGTCAAAGCTATTGTTTTTCCACTAGTCATATATGGATGTGAGAGTTGAACTATAAAGAAAGCTGAGCGCTGAAGATTTGATGCTTATGAACTGTGATGCTGAAGATTCTTGAGAGTCCCTTGGACTGCAAGGAGATCCAACCAGTCCATGCTAAAGGAGATCAGTCCTGTATATTCATTGGAAGGACTGATGCTGAAGCTGAAACTCCAATACTTTGGCCACCTGATATGAAGAACTGACTCACTGGAAAAGATTCTGAAGCTGGGAAAGATTGAAGGTGAGGAAGAGAAGGGAATGACAGAGGATAAGATGGTTGGATGGCATCACCAACTCGAAGGACATGAGTTTAAGCTTCGGGAGTTGGTGATGGACAGGGAAGCCGGGTATGCTGCAGTCCATGGGTTTGCAAAGAGTCGGACACGAATGAGTGACTGAACTGAACTGAATCTTTCCTTTATCTTCCAGGTTTTTGTGTCTTGTCCAGGAAGGTCTTTACCTCTCCATGGTTATGAAATATTCTCCTATAGTTTTTCTTATTATATGTTCATATTTTGTATATTTATCTTAACTCTATAATCTATCTGGAATTGATTTTGTATATAAAATGAGATTGAGAGAGTGAAGATATCTAAATTTAATTCTTTCAAAATGAATGGCCAGTAGTTTTTAAATGCTGTTTACTAAAAGACTGTCTTTTCCCCATTGTTATGAAATGCCATTTTTATCAAAACTAAAATTATGGGTATGTTTCTGGACTCTTATACTATGAAAGCGTCTTCTATTCTTGTGCCAGTACTGTGGTTTTCGTTACTGTGACGCAGTTTATTTTGACATCTGATAGGGAAGAAGCTCCCTTTCCTTCCCTTACTCTGTTTTCAGAGTTCTTGGCTAGTCTTTAACATTTTATCTGTACATGAATTTTAGAATTAACTTGTCACAGTTTATAAATGATCCAGTTGGAATTATGGCTCTAATTTCATTTTATTATGAATTTATTGATTGGAACAGAACCGACATTTTTATAATATTAAACTTTTACATCTAGCACCAAGGTGTGTCTACAGTGTTCAGGTCTTTTAAAGCTATCTAAATCTTTCATGTCTATTTCTAGATTTATTTATACCTATATATTCTAGTTTCCTTTTAAATGGTCTTCTCTGGTTTGGTACTGCCAGTCTTGTTTTGGCAATATTTTACTCATCTGAGAGGAACTAATTTGTTTGTGTTACATAAGATTCTGTCATTCTGAGCAATGTGGTAACACTGATTCTAAGTATTGGGTTGGCCAGTGAATTTGTTCAGGTTTTCCTTAAGATGTCATGGAAAAACACAAACAAACGCTTTGGCCAACATGGTAGAAAAAAGTGGTAAAGTCACGAAACACAGGATTGCTCCCACCATTTATTATATATAATCATTTAAGTTTTTTTGGTTCCTGTTGTTAAATCCTATCTGTAAAATGGGGGCATTAATTTTAGCTACACATCTTTTCATTAAAACACTTGGGGGAAAAGTGAGTACACAGTTTTATGGTCTTAAACTCTGGAACTCAAATATACTTGCATGTTACAATCTCCTTGTAAGTTAAAGAAAAGTAAAAATATGTCAGAAACTTATTCAAAAGTTCCTTAGAACCACCACATAGGTACATTATGAGAGCTTCACGCTGTATTAACAGCAATGAGCATCTAGTCAAACCACTGAGCACTTGACATGAAAGTGAAAGTCACTCAGTCGAGTCTGACTCTTTGCGAGCCCACAGGATTCTCCAGGCTAGAATACTGGAATGGGTAGGGTAGCCTTTCCCTTCTCCAGGGGATCTTCCTGACCCAGGGACTGAACCCAGGTGTCCCACATTGCTGGTGGATTCTTTATCAACTGAGCTCTCAGAAAAGCCCAGCATTTTACATATGTTGTTTAAATCTGCAAGGCAAGTATTATCTACATTTCAAAGATTCCTCCCTTCTTTCCTTTAGCTACACATAGAGTCATTATGAGTATCCAGTGAGATATTATTTGGGAATATGAATTATATGAATGTAAAAGATTATCAGTAGATAATCTTTATTTCAAAATATTCCTTCCTTCTTTCCTTTCTTTCAAACTTACTGAACAGGTACAAGAATAGTAAAAGAATGTCTATGTCATCTTAATTCAGATACTCCAAAAGTTAACATTTTACTATATTTACCTTGTCATTTTCTTATATGTATTTAATTTTTAATATTGTATTATCATTTCTCAAATATTGGAGGATAATTTGAAGATAAAATGCCTTCTTACTCTTAAATATTTCAAGGACCCTCTCCCGCAGAACTATGAGGCATCTATTAGAATCAAATAACATTGATCTAATATTACTATTGAAACCCAGACCCCATTTAAATTTTGTCTGTGGCTCTGCTATTGCTGCAGATTTGGGTGTTGAAGGGACAGACCATGATTTTCTCAATGTAACAAGCTGAGAACAAGAAGGGAACTTTAAAGATTTTCTCCAGTTTTTCTTCTCACTGCTTTTCAGACCATCTTTGGCCCCAGGCTGCACTGACCTGCGTCTTCTACAACCCAGCCAAGACAGTCGTCATGCTCTGCAGCGTTTCTCACATTTTCTTGATGAGTCTGAGAATCTATATTTCCTTTTTATGACTATGGTTTTACCCGGTTTAACATTTGTCAGGGAGCCAGCACCAACCCTTGCTGGTTTTCTATTCAGACAAAAAACTTGGAAAAACTTTTCAATGTAGTCAAGTGGCTATCATTTTTGCTTTATACCATCTGGGTTTTCAATGCAGATTGTACGTGCCATTTCTTAGGTTTATTTTCAATATTTTATTCTTTTTAAAAAATGAAGATTGTGTATCTATCTGTCCACCTGTAATTTATGTTTGTGGATGGTGTAAGATTAGGATAAGGAGGTCTCTATTTTTATTTTTCCAGAAAAATAGTCAGTTGTTTTAATCATCACTTAACATATTCATCCTTTTATTTCAGAATTGAGCTGTCATTTTATCATATAATAAATTTTTCACATAGTAGGTTTTATTTTTGGATTCTCTATTCTCTAGTCTGTTTAGCTATTTAAGTACCAATGATATAATAAATAAAGTAGCTTTGTTGTTAAGCTCTTTTCTTATTTGTGACTTAGCTGAATTTATTTTCTAGACAGTCTGATCATCAAAGATGAGTCTCATATCCAGAGTCACTAATGTTGATTGTGGTTCCCTATTTTAATTTAGAAATACTTGCTGAATCATATTTTTATATGCCAAAATATTAAAAATAAAATTCATGTTGATGTATGGCAGAACCAATATAATATTGTAAAGTAACTAACTTCCAATTAAAATAAATAAATTTATATTAAATAAACAAACAAACAAAAAATAAAATTCGCCAATAATAATTAGCTTTTGTTGAACCCGGGTCATCTGGTTTGGTTGACTCATTGATAGGCAAATTGTACCTTTTTCTGTCTTTCTTTTTAAATACTACATTGTTTTTCAAAGTTAATTTAAAAGGTTACATTAGTAATGGTTACTGCTAAGGAAGAGAAGGTGGTATCTTAGATTGTCTAAACCCATCACAAGCACGGAAGTTGAAACTGTAACCAGAAATCTTCCAGTAAACAAAAGCCCAGGTCCAGACGGCTTCACAGCTGAATTCTACCAAAAATTCCGAGAAGAGCTAACACCTATCTTACTGAAACTCTTCCAGAAAATTGCAGAGGAAGGTAAACTTCCAAACTCATTCTATGAGGCCACCATCACCCTAATACCAAAACCTGACAAAGACACCACAAAAAAAGAAAACTACAGGCCAATATCACTGATGAACATAGATGCAAAAATCCTCAACAAAATCCTAGCAATCAGAATCCAGCAACACATTAAAAAGATCATACACCATGACCAAGTGGGCTTTATCCCAGGGATGCAAGGATTCTTCAATATCCGCAAGTCAATCAATGTAATTCACCACATTAACAAATTGAAAAATAAAAATCATATGATTATCTCAATAGATGCAGAAAAAGCCTTTGACAAAATTCAACATCCATTTCTGATAAAAACTCTCCAGAAAGCAGGAATAGAAGGAACATACCTCAACATAATAAAAGCTATATATGACAAACCCACAGCTAACATTATCCTCAATGGCGAAAAATTGAAGCCATTTCCCCTGAAGTCAGGAACAAGACAAGGGTGTCCACTTTCACCACTACTCTTCAACATCGTACTGGAAGTTTTGGCCACAGCAATCAGAGCAGAAAAAGAAATACAAGGAATCCAAATTGGAAAAGAAGAAGTAAAACTCTCAGTGTTTGTAGATGACATGATCCTCTACATAGAAAATCCTGAAGACTCGACCAGAAAACTACTAGAGCTAATCAATGAATATAGTAAAGTTGCAGGATATAAAATCAACATTCAGAAATCCCTTGCATTCCTATACTAATAATGAGAAAGTAGAAAAAGAAGTTAAGGAAACAATTCCATTCACCACTGCAACGAAAAGAATAAAATACTTAGGAATATTCCTACCTAAAGAAACTAAAGACCTATATATCGAAAACTATAAAACACTGATGAAAGAAATCAAAGAGGACACTAATAGATGGAGAAATATACCATGCTCATGGGTCGGAAGAGTCAATATAGTGAAAATGAGTATACTACCTAAAGCAATCTACAGATTCAATGCAATTCCCATCAAGCTACCAGCAGTATTTTTCACAGAACTAGATCAAATAATCTCAAGATTTGTATGGAAATACAAAAAACCTCGAATAACCAAAGCAATCTTGAGAAAGAAGAATGGAACTGGAGGAATCAACTTTCCTGACTTCAGGCTCTACTACAAAGCCACAGTCATTAAGATAGTATGGTACTGGCACAAAGACAGAAATATAGATCAATGGAACAAAATAGAAAGCCCTGAGATTAACCCACACACCTATGGACACCTTATCTTCGACAAAGGAGGCAAGAATATACAATGGAGTAAAGACAGTCTCTTTAACAGGTGGTGCTGGGAAAACTGGTCAACCACTTGTAAAAGAATGAAACTAGACCCCTTTCTAACACCATACACAAAAATAAATTCAAAATGGATTAAAGATCTAAATGTAAGACCAGAAACTATAAAACTCCTAGAGGAGAACATAGGCAAAACACTCTCCGACATAAATCACAGCAGGATCCTCTATGATCCAACTCCCAGTATACTGGAAATAAAAGCAAAGATAAACAAATGGGATCTAATTAAAATTAAAAGCTTCTGCACAACAAAGGAAACTATAAGCAAGGTGAAAAGACAGCCTTCTGAATGGGAGAAAACAATAGCAAATGAAACAACTGACAAACAACTAATCTCAAAGATATATAAGCAACTTATGCAGCTCAACTCCAGAAAAATAAATGATCCAATAAAAAAATGGGCCAAAAGAACTAAATAGGCATTTCTCCAAAGAAGACATATGGATGGCTAACAAACACATGAAAAGATGTTCAACATCACTCATTATCAGAGAAATGCAAATCAAGACCACAATGAGGTACCATTTCACACCAGTCAGAATGGCTGCGATCCAAAAGTCTACAAGCAATAAATGCTGGAGAGGATGTGGAGAAAAGGGAACCCTCTTACACTGCTGGTGGGAATGCAAACTAGTACAGCCATTATGGAAAACAGTGTGGAGATTCCTTAAAAAATTGCAAATAGAACTGCCTTATGACCCAGCAATCCCACTGCTGGGCATACACACCGAGGAAACCAGAATTGAAAGAGACACATGTACCCCAATGTTCATTGCAGCGCTGTTTATAATAGCCAGGACATGGAAGCAACCTAGATGTCCATCAGCAGATGATTGGATAAGAAAGCTGTGGTACATATACACAATGGAGTACTACTCAGCCCTTAAAAAGAATAAATTTGACTCAGTTCTAATGAGATGGGTGAAATTGGAACCGATTATACAGAGTGAAGTAAGCCAGAAAGAAAAACACCAATACAGTATACTGACACATATATATGGAATTTAGAAGACAGTAATGATGACCCTATATGTGAGACAACAAAGAGACACAGAGGTATAGAGTGGACTTTTGGACTCTGAGGGAGAGGGAAAGGGTGGAATGGTTTGGGAGAATGGCAATGAAACGTGTATATTTTCTTGTAAGAAACGAAGCGCCAATCTATGTTCAATGTAGGATGCAGGATGCATGGGGCTGATGCACAGGATGATTCAAGTAGAGGATGTGGGGTGGGAGGTGGGAGGGGGCTTCGGCATTGGGAGATTGTGTTCACCTATGGCTGATTCGTGTCAATGTATGGCAAAACAAATATAGTATTGTAATTTAAAAAATAAATAAATTTAATAATAATAATAATAATAAAAGAGGTTTGTCAGTTGGATAATGGTTCAGTTTCTTCAGCAGATAATCCCAGTGGGGATCACCTTGGTGATGATGTCACAGGAAGGCTTCTTCAAACTTGAGATCAGTTATTCCTCTACTTATGTTAAAGAGGATACAGCACCAATGCTTCAGCTGTATCCAAGAAAGTGTAGAACTTTCCAGGAATCATTAAATGCCAACTTTCACAAGGGTTTCAGTTTAATGCTGATTGAACCCCACATTTCAAAGACAGTGCCTAAAATTTGAAAGCAACTTGTATGGGAGATAAACAGAAACCACTAAACAAGGTTTCTTTGCAGGTGCATATTTATATTCTTTGCATCCTTTTTTCCCATCTGGTCTTGACCCATCACTGGTCCAAGAAATAAGTCTCTATGTATGTCTTAACTCTGTAAACAACATGGACTGCAATTTTGCCCAAACACATTAAAAGGAAATGCTTGATTTATGTCTTAAAATAAAACCACATATCTATATGAATTTCATCTTCTGTACCCTACTTCCTCACATCTAATTCCTTTCCAAGAAATAAGTTTCTCTAAATTGACTTAACCTAGAAAAACTCGGGTGGTAAGATCTGTAATTTTGCATAAATGTATTAAAAGAGAAATCTTGTGATTTATATTTTTAAAAGATACAGTGAACGCTAAGCAGCTGGGTCAGCACATTAATATTTCTTGGAGAAAAACATAGCAATATTTGAGCTCATCAAGCACCATTGACAGTGATATTTTCTGTATGCGTTCCAGGAAATGCAAAGCTTAGCTCAGTGCCACTACTTACATCATATATAAGTAAGCCAAAACCACCCCTTTTGCACTCGTTGTAAATGATTTCTCATTATATTGATTTCAGCAATTTGACTTTTATAGCCAGTATCCTTCAGCCACATCACAGGATGACTTTTGGAAATACCGCTTTCTCCAAAAAAATAAAAGGAAAGGAAAAATTTCCTCTCTTCTCTCTGCTGAGTGTGAAATTTGGATTATTTTCAAAAGAAAAATGTTTGTATCCCAAAGTGATACTTCGCTTGTGTCACCTGGGTCCCCTGTATACTGTGTTTTATGAGTGTAACAATGTCCAGGGGAAAAAAACTGAATAATTAGTTATGCAGAAAACCCTTGTATTACAGCTTTGGTAAATGTTTCCAAGGAAATGTTCAGCTTATAAGGACAATGTACGGTGGACAAGAGGCTGAGGCTTCTTGGGACTGACAGATAGTAGTTGTTGCTGACCTCTGCTAATATAGATAGGGTAAGGAGACCCTCTCTGTGATACTTTTTGCTCCTGGTGTACCAGAGGAAAATAAAGGAAATCACTGAGTGAGGAGAGTGAAACAAATGCAGATGCTGTCTGACTATCAAAAGTCCCAGATGCCTCTTCAGTAAGGGTTGCAACACTTCTTCTGGACCACGTGATCCAAACACTGTTGTTTAAAGTAGGATCCATGGACCACCTACCACCAGTTACCTGGGATGTTTGTCAAATATCAACACTCCAAGACCTGGGCCTACTGAATCCAAATGGGTGTGTATTGGGAGTCAGCCTTCTAAACAAGCTTCCCAGTGATTTTTACATGCTCCATGATCTGAGAACTTTAGCACTCATGTCTATTAGACCCCCAAATGAGCTTTGCATCCTTTCACTTTTGTCTCTGAATCAATTCTGGGATAACTTCACAGAAAAAGGAGAGTAAAGCCATTGGTAGGATAACTGGAAGCAGCAAGGAGCCAACCTAATTCTACATGAAATTAAAATCTTCACAGTATGGAAAAATACAAAGAGACCTGAATGGGAAACCCAAATTCATGTTTGAACTCTGGGGCTTGTCACTCACTTTGTATGATCATGGAAAGTCATTTCTCCTCTTGCATTCTATTTGCTTGTTAGTAAGATGATCAGAATTTTCCTGACTTCAGCCAATGAAGTATCCCCCTGAAAAGAGTGTCACATATGCTATTAGAAACAGCTTTCTTCTAATGGTTATTAACTTTAATTAGAAAAAGGAACATTACACCATTATCATAAACAGAAGCCCAATTATCACTATAATTAGAAAGTCATAAGTATAAAATATATAACAAAAATTAAAAAGTCTATCCCAGAAGCTCTAAAATAATCAAATCTACTTTAATATTATTGTTACCATACTTGGGGAAGCAGTTAATTAAATGCTATTTAAGAGCATTTTTTTTTTTGCTTTAGAAATCTAAGTACTTATTGGAGTATCCGGACTTCCCTGGTGGCTCAGATGGTAAAGCATCTGCCTATAACACAGGAAAATTGGGTTCGATCCTGGGTCAGGAAGATCCTCTGGAGAAGGAAATGGCAACCCACTCCAGTACTCTTGCCTGCAGAATCCCGTGGACAGAGGAACCTTGTGGGCTACAGTCTGTGGGGTCGCAAAGAGTTGGACACGACTGAGCAACTTCACTTCACTTACATTGGAGTATCAGCAAATGGTTATTTCATTATTTCTGAGAGGAAAAAAAAAATGTTTACACTTGAGAAGACAGTTCTGAAAAATCATCCTTGAGTGATTATAAGACAAAATATGGCATTTAATGCTACTCAAATATTTAATTAAATGTTTATATTAAGTACACAGCATTTAAGCAAGAAATATTTTCCTTAAGAGCATTTGCTAGCTCCATCTGTTTCTTTTTCAAATCATTAAAACTAGACTGGAATTATAAAAAATAGTAGTTTTAGCAAGTATAAACTTCCAAATCTATTCACAGAATGCTTTGTGTATCATTTTTTCAACTTTATTAAGATGTAAGTGACATATAACGTGTAAGTTTAAGGTGTACAACCTAAGCAGAAGATATTAAGAAAAGGTGGCAAGAATACACAGAAGAACTGTACAAAAAGATCTTTATGACCCATATAATCACGATGGTGTGATCACTCATCTAGAGCCAGACCTCCTGGAATGTGAAGTCAAGTGGGCCTTAGGAAGCATCACTATGAACAAAGCTAGTGGAGGTGATGGAATTCCACTTGAGCTAGTTCAAATTCTAAAAGATGATGCTGTGAAAGTGCTACACTCAATATGCCAGCAAATCTGGAAAACTCAGCAGTGGACACAGGACTGAAAAAGGCCAGTTTTCATTCTAATCCCAAAAAGGCAATGCCAAAAAATGCTCAATTGCACTCATCTCACACGCTAGCAAAATAATGCTCAAAATTCTCCAAGCTGGGCTTCAACAGTATGTGAACCATGAACTTCCAGATGTTCAAGCTGGATATAGAAAAGACAGAGGATCTAGAGATCAAATTGCCAACATCTGTTGGATCATCGAAAAAGCAAGAGAGTTCCAGAAAAACATCTACTTCTGCTTTATTGACTATGCCAAAGCCTTTGACTTTGTGGATCACAATAAACTGTGGAAAATTCTTCAAGACTTGGGAATACCAGACCACCTGAACTGCCTCTTGAGAAATCTGTATGTGGGTCAAGAAGGAACAGATAGAACAGGACATGGAACAGCAGACTGGTTCCAATCAGGAAAGGAGTATGTCAAGGCTGAATATTTTCACCCTGGTTATTTAACTAATATGCAGACTATGTCATGTGAGATGCCAGCCTAGATGAAGCACGAATTGGGATCAAGATTGCCTGCAGAAATATCAATAACCTCAGATATGCAGATGACACCAACCTTGTGGCAGAAAGTGAAGAGGAACTAGAGTCTCCTGATGAAAGTGAAAGAGGAGAGTGAAAAAGTTGGCTTAAAGCTCAACATTCAGAAAACTAAGATCATGGCATTTTGTCCCATAACTTCATGGCTGATAGATGGGGAAACAATGGAAACAGTGAGAGACTTTATTTTGGGGGTTCCAAAATCACTGCAGATGGTGACTGCAGCCATGAAATTAAAAGACGCTTGCTCCTTGGAAGAAAACCTACGACCAACTTAGACAGCTTATTAGAAAGCAGAGACATTACTTTGCCAACAAAGGTCCATCTAGTCAAAGCTATGGTTTTTCCAGTAGTCATGAATGAATGTAAGAGTTAGACTATAAAGAAAGCTGAGCACCAAAGAATTGATGATTTTGAACTGGTATTGGAGAAGTCTCTTGAGAGTCCTTTGGACTGCAAGGAGATCCAACCAGTCCATCCTAAAGGAAGTCAGTCCTGAATATTCATTGGAAGGACTGATGCTGAAGCTGAAACTTCAATACTTTGGCCACCTATGGGAAGAAGTGACTCACTGGAAAAGACCCTGATGTTGGGAAAGATTGAAGGAAGGAGAAAAGGGGACAACAGAAGATGAGATGCTTGAATAGCATCACCAACTTGATGGACATTAGTTTGAGTAAGCTCTGGGAGTTGGTGATGGATATGGAAGCCTGGCTTGCTGTAGTCCATGGGTTTGCAAAGAGTTGGACACGACTGAACTGAACTGAACTGAAGGTGTACAACATGTGGACTTGATACACTTCTATGTTGCAATATGATTACCACCACCATAGTGTTACCTAACATATCCATCACATCACATAATTACCATTTATTTTTGTAGTGAGAACATTTATGATCTAATCTAACAACTTTCAAGTATATGATAATAATACGATACTGTTATCTATACTCAGGCTCCCCTGGTAGATCAGTGGGTAAAGAATCTGCCTGTAATGCAGAAGACTCCAATTTGATTCCTGGGTTGGGAAGATCCCCTGGATAAGGGATAGGCTACCCACTCCAGTATTCTTGGGCTTCCTTGGTGGTTCAGATTGTAAAGAATCCGCCTGCAATGTGGGAGACCTGGGTTCGATCCCAGGGATGGGAAGATCCCCTGGAGGGCTGCATGGCAACCCACTCCAGTATTCTTGCCTGGAGAATCTCCATGGACAGAGGAGCCTGGTGGGCTACAGTCCATGGGGTCAGAAAGTGTTGGGCATAACTGGACGACTAAGCACACACATCTATACTCAACACTGTGCATAGATCTTCAAGATTTATTCATCTTCTGATTGGAAGTTTATACTCTTTGATCCACATTTCCTCATTTCTTCACCCTCCCAGTCCTTGGTAATGCTCTACTCTCTCAGCATTATTTGCTACAACCAAAATATGGAAATAATGAGTGTTCATCAAAAGATGAGTGTATAAAGACACATACACAAAGGACTATTATTCAGTAATGAGAAAGAAGAAAATCCTGCCATTGACAACAACGTGAATGGCTCTTGAGTGCATTATGTTAAGTGAAATAAGTCAGATAGAGAAAGCCAAATACTGTATGATCTAATTTATATGTAGAATCTAAAATAGCCAAATGTTTAGAAATGTAGAGTAGAATGAGAGAGTACCATATTATTATTATATAGAGGAAATAATTTCTCCTGAGGGCAGGCCTTGTTAAGAGAAACAGAAATTTCTGGCATATTTTATTTTATTTTATTTTATTTTTCTTTTCAGAGCAGTTTTAGTTTATTCTATTCAGATCACCAATTTTTGTTTTATTTGGATGCAGAGAAATGGAATCCATCATATTATTTTTATTGAGCTCTACTTAATTTATAATGTTTCAAGTGTACAGTAAAGTGATTCATATATATATATAAATACATTTACTTTTTCATATCTTTTCCATTATAGGTTATTCAGTCAGTCAGTTCAGTCATTCAGTCGTGTCCAGCTCTTTGTGACCCCATGGACTGCCACATTCCAGGCTTTCCTGTCCATATTTTAAATGGTTCCTTTTCCCTCCCACTGCAGGAAGAGTAGAGGATATTTCTCTGATATTCACTATGAGAATGTGTAGAGCTCCTGAAGATAAAACTTGCAAAAATGTGAAGGCCCCCTGTGATTCGGGCTCCCTAGAACATTGCCCTTTTAGACTTGTCCAAATTGAATATCCAGCAATTTGTCAATTCAGTTCGGTTCAGTCCCTCAATCATGTCCAATTCTTTGCAACACTGTGGACTACAGCATACCAGGTTTCCCTGTCCATCACCAGCTCCCAAAGCTTGCTCAAACTCATGCCCATCAAGTGGGTGATGTCATCAAACCATCTCATCCTCTGTTGTCCCTTTCTCCTCCCTCCTTCAATCTTTCCCAGCATCAGGGACTTTTCCAGTGAGTCAGTGCTTTGCATCAGGTGGCCAAAGTATTGGAGTTTCAGCTTCAACATCAGTCCTTCCAGTGAATATTCAGGACTGATTTCCTTTAGGATGGACTGGTTGGATCTCCTTGCAGTCCAAAGGACTCTCAAGAGACTTCTCCAACACCACAGTTCAAAAGCATCAATTCTTCAGTGCTCAGCTATCTTTATAATCCAACTCTCACATCCATACATGACTACTGGAAAAACCATAGCTTTGACTAGATGGACCTCTGTTGGCAAAATAATGTCTCTGCTTTTTAATAAGCTGTCTAGGTTGGTCATAGTTTTCTTTCAAGGAGCAAGTGTCTTTTAATTTGATGGCTGCAGTCACCATCTGCAGTGATTTTGGAGCCCCTTCAAATAAAGTCTCTCATTGTTTCCCCATCTATTTCCCATGAAGTGATGGAACCAGAGGTCATGATCTTAGTTTTCTGAATGTATAAAGACCAATGTATTTGTCAGTTATAAAATAAGTTTTCCTTCCCTGGCACTGGTCCTGTGGAAGTTTCTGCTCTGATAAGTTGTGATTCTCTGTATTTGCTTGTTTGTCTCTAGTGTTTTGGGGCAGTAGTTTGCCCTGTGACCTCACTTTTTGACAGATCTAGGGAGTGTTATTGGTTTTTCAGTTTGTTCAGCTTTTACTTGTTAGGATGGAGCAAGGACTTTGAAGTTCCTTGCATGCTGGTCTGGAAACTGGAAGTTCTCTGCTTGTATGTTTTAAATTGGTGAATGGACTGGTCCTGGAAGGAAATGAAAAAGCTTTTGATGCTAAAATTGGATAAATGCATAGATAACATATGTTATACAAGTGCAAGACAGAAAATACATGAGGTCTTGCCTGGCATAAAAACTGAGGTTTTTCTAGATGACTGAGATTCTGGGGAAGTGATGTAGTTTCATCAAAGTTGTAAAGTGGAAAGTAGTCATATGCCCTAGCTTCACTCATTTATTTCACAGATACTGATATACTGGGGATACACAGATGAAAATATCTCTGTCTACAGAGTTTGTAATTTATTGGACACTGTTGGTTGGCTACTCAGCTTCTAGTCTCATGGCCTTCATCTCTTTCTTCAGAGGTACTGCCTTACTTTCCATGTCAGAGCCGTTACTCTTTTTGCTCTGCCTGGTATGCTCTCCTTGCCTGCTTTCCCCCTTCACTTAGATGAGTCTCTCTAGAGAGAGACCAGAGAAGATGCTGATGGTTGCCAACATGTCAACTAATTTCATCTTTGTCATGATGTTTTAGTTATTTGTTCTTCTCCACACAATGGGTGCATCAGTGATGGAGACTACTTCCCAGCCAGAGGGCAGATCCTGACTCATTGAAGTTAAACATGGAAATTCCATTTTCTTTTGTCAAAAATTAGTTTAAGAGAGTTTATGTGACAGAGTTGTGATTGAGAAGACATGAGAGAAAGCTTGGAGGATGGGTTCTAGGAATGGTTTCTTTGCTTCCAAGAAACAGATGCAGGCAATGGTCAGGATTTTTGTTCCCTTCCACATAGTCATGTCTGAATGTGATGCCTGGAACTCTTGTAGCCATTTTAACAGCTTGGGGCTGACACACACACATGAAGTAAGGCAGAAGCAAGAGAGCTACAGAGGAATGGGAGGAAATGTGATGTGGGGAGCCTGCCTCGTTCTGGGACTTAAAGTTTTGTGAGATAAAAAAGTGTCTTTATTGATAGGTTAGGAGTTTCTGTTGATTGAAGTCAAAACTATTATTGTGTATCATTCTTCATCAAACAGCTCAAAAGTCGATTCCTCAGGGAAGGCTGAACACCATGCCCCTCATATTAGTTCTGTTCTCTTACTTCATGCTTTTGTAGCTTCTTAGACTTTTCACATAGAACATTTATCACAATTTGCAATCATTTACTTCTGTGATTACTTGATCACTGCCTGGTGTTACCATTAGACAATTAGCTCTATGAAGACCCTTGTGTCCGTCTTGCTCACCACTGTATTACCAGTGCCCTGAACAGTGTCTTGCATGTAGTAGGTACTTGTGAATATCATTAGAATAAATAAATGAATATACAAACATCTATACTGTTCAGGGGGTTCTCAAGGCAAGAAGACTGAAGTGGTTTCCCATTCCCTTCTCCAGTGAACATGTTTTGTCTTTTTGCCTTTTTGAGAGTGAAAAAACTGGCTTATAGCTCAACATTCAAAAAAATTAAGTTCATGGCATCCAATCCCATCATTTCATGGCAAATAGATGGGGAAGCAATAGAAACAGTGATAAATTTAAATTTCTTGGGCTCAAAAATCACTGTGGAAAAGGACTACAGTTTAGTTCAGTCACTCAGTCATGTCCGACTCTGCGACCCCATGAATCGCAGCATGCCAGGCCTCCCTGTCCAGCACCAACCCTCGGAGTTTACCCAAACTCATGTCCATTGAGTTGGTGATGCCATCCAGCCATCTCATCCTCTGTTGTCCCCTTCTTCTCCTGCCAGCATCAAGGTCTTTTCCAATGAGTTAACTCTTCTCATGAGTTGGCCAAAGTATTGGAGTTTCAGCTTCAGCATCAGTCCTTCCAATGAACACCCAGGACTGATCTCCTTTAGGATGGACTGATTGGATCTCCTTGCAGTCCAAGGGATTCTCAAGAGTCTTCTCCAACACCACAGTTCAAAAGCATCCATTCTTCGGCACTCAGCTTTCTTTACAGTCCAACTCTCACATCTATACATGACCACAGGAAAAAACCATAGCCTTGACTAGACAGACCTTTGTTGGGATAGTAATGTCCCTGCTTTTGAATATGCTATCTAGGTTGCTCATAACTTTCCTTCCAAGGAGCAAGCATCTTTTAATTTCATGGCTACAGTCACCATGTGCAGTGATTTTAGAGCCCAAGAAAATTAAACTCTGTCACTCTTTCCACTGTTTCCCCATCTATTTTCCATGAAGTGATGGGACCAGATGCCATGATCTTAGTTTTCTGAATGCTGAGCTTTAAGCCAACTTTTTCACTCTATTCTTTCACTTTCATCAAGAGGCTACATGGAGTAACAGGCAAATTTGGCCTTGGAGTATGGAATGAAACAAACAGGGCAAAGGCTAATCATAGAGTTTTGCCAAGAGAATACACTGGTCATAGCAAACACTCCCTTCCAACAACACAAGGGAACACTACACGTGGACATCACCAGATGGTCAACACTGAAATCAGATTGGTTATATTCTTTGCAGCCAAAGATGGAGAAGCTCTATGCATTCAGCAAAAGCAAGACTGGGAGCTGACTGTGGCTCAGATCATGAACTCTTTATTGCCAAATTCAGATTTAAATTGAAGAAAGTAGGGAAAACCACTAGACCATTCAGGTATGACCTAAATTAAATCCCTTATGATTATACAGTGGAAGTGAGAAATAGATTTAAGGGACTAGATCTGATAGAGTGCCTAACGAACTAAAGACAGAGGTTTGTGACATTGTACAGGAGACAGGGATCAAGACCATCCCCACGGAAAAGAAATGCCAAAAAGGAAAATGGCTGTCTGGGGAGGCCTTACAAATAGCTGTAAAAAGAGAAGCAAAAAACAAAGGAGAAAAGGAAAACTATAAGCATCTGAGTGTAGAGTTCCAAAGAATAGCAAGGAGAGATAAGAAAGCCTTCCTCAGGGATCAATGCAAAGAAATAGAGGAAAAGAACAGAATGGGAAAGACTAGAGATGTCTTCAAGAAAATTAGAGATACCAAGGGAACATTTCATGCAAAGATGGGCTCGATAAAGGACAGAAATGGTATGGACCTAACAGAAGCAGAAGATACTAAGAAGAGGTGGCAAAAATATGCAGAAGAACTGTACAAAAAATATCTTCATAACCCAGATAATCACGATGGTGTGATCACTCACTTAGAGCCAGACATCCTGGAATGTGAAGTCAAGTGGGCCTTAGAAAGCATCACTACGAACAAAGCTAGTGGAGGTGATGGAATTCCGGTTGAGCTATTTCAAATCCTGGAAGATGATGCTGTGAAAGTGCTGCACTCAATATGCCAGCAAATTCTGAACACTCAGCAGTTTCCACAGGACTGGAAAAGGTCAGTTTTCATTTCACTTTACTGACAAGTTCTGTATAGTCAGAGCTGTAGTTTTTTCAGTAGTCATGTATGGATGTGAAAGTTGAACCATAAAGAAGGCTTGCTGCTGCTACTGCTGCTAAATCACTTCAGTTGTGTCTGACTCTGTGCAACCCCATACATGGCAGCCCACCAGGCTCCCTCGTCCCTGGGATTCTCCAGGCAAGAACACTGGAGTGGGTTACCATTTCCTTCTCCAATGCATGAAAGTGAAGTCACTCAGTCATGTCCGACTCCTAGTGACCCCATGGACTGCAGCCCATCAGGCCCCTCCATCCATGGGATTTCCAGGCAAGGGTACTGGAGGCTTAGTGCCAAAGAACTGATGCTTTTGAACTGTGGTGTTGAAGAAGACTCTTGAGAATCTCTTGGACTGCAAGGAGATCAAACCAGTCCATTCTAAAGGAAATAAACCCTGAATATTCATTGTAAGGACTGATGCTAAGGCTCCAATACTTTGGCCATCTGATGGGAAAAGCCAACTCATTGGAAAGATTGAAGGCAGGAGGAGAAGGGGATGACAGAAGATGAGATGGTTGGATGGCATCACAAACTCAATGGACATGAGTTTGATCAGACTCTGGGAGACACTGAAGGACAGGGAAGCCTGGCATGCTGCAGTCCATGGAGCTGCAAAGAATTGGACACAACTTAGTGACTGAGGAACAACAAAACAAGCATTTGTGTAAAGCTCAATGGGAGCCAGGGGAAAGAGTTTTTAAGCCTGACTGGGAGAGGGAAGGAGTCACAAGAGAGGTAAAACTTATACTAAATTTTGAAGGAGGAAGATAAATTTTGCAAGCATAGAAGTTGGTAGGGAAGAGTGGTCCAGACAGTGGGGAAATATATGCAGAGACACAGAGGTATGTTATAAGCCATTACATCTAAATGAATCAAACTTTTGTTGCAAGAACTTTTGGTTCAAATCTATTATCAAAATTATATTTAACAACACAAAAGGGTATATTTATTCATAAAGTCTCTCCTCTTCCTTAATTTAAATTCCTGGACAGAGAAATTACCCTCAGTGTCCATCAGCTTTTCCATGGATTTCCTCTTTTAGAATAAATTCCCACTAACGAAACTCATTTATTCACCTTTTAATGGTCCGTTAGGGGAGAGATGAAGACTAACGAAGATATCTTGTGACATGTCATTCTGGTGACCTGTGGAGTTATTCCGATTAACCAGCCAAGACGCTAATATACTACAAGTCAAATCAGAGAAATAGAACAGACCGTAAGACTCCACACTGCCAAATGGGGGTAAATTCTAATCCAAGTTACATCAGATCTATTATGAGTTTGGAGGAAAGTCAAATCTTTAGACTATTATATCCAGGAAACCTAGTCATCTTCCGTCGGCACAAGCTGCTATAGCCCATAACATGTCATGTCCTATATAACACTTCAGAAATTGTTGCAACAGCATCCAATCCTCTGTCCCTTCTTTCCAGGGCAGAAATAATTTTTCAACAGAGAAGGAAACAGCCAGTCTGTAGGATGCTGGTTTGGAATGCCATCTTCTAGTGACAAAATACAATATGTACATGGTCTAGCTGATTTTGAATATAAGCCACTACTGATTCTTTATGTTCAGGGTGTAACTAATTCCACAAACTAGGCCAATATCATTTGTTTATCATCATACCATGAAGCTTGTAATTTTGGTCACAATCACTAAAGGTCTCCAGGAAAGCAAGTAATGATTTCATCCACTTTCAGATACTTTCCAAATGCAGATCTCCAATCCAGGTCTCTGTCCTGAGCTGTATGTATATGTAGAGCCAATGGCCAAGTAGATCAGCTCAAGGGCAATCCAAGTTCAGTCTGTTCAAAACTGTGTTCATTGTCTTGCCCACAAACTTGCTTCTGATTTTGTGGCTTCTCTCCTTAAGCATGGAATCACAGTTAACTCATTTTTCTTAACTAGAAACCCGGCAGGCAGAATGAACATCTCCTTCATTCTTTACATGCAGAGAAGCATTAAGTTCTCTGGATGTAGCCTCCTAAGTATCTCTCCATTTCCTCTCCCAGCATTCTAATTCAGTCCTTAATCTCTCATCCAGCTTCTTACAGTAAGCAGATTTATAACCTCATAAGTAGATTTATAGCTTCTAGCCTTGCTCATTTACAATTTCCTCTACAGCGTAGCCAGATGGAACTTTAAAAATGAATATCTGACCAAGGCACTCTATTGTTAAAAAAAAAAAACCACAAAAACACAAAAACCTTTAAGTGGTTCCTCATTGCTTTCAAGATAAAACGTCAACTCTTTGGTGCAACATTCGTTTTGATGTTTCATGACCTGGTCCTTATCTCTGTCTCCAGCATCATATATCTTGTCTCATCCTTGTCTATTCTCTCCCTCTACAACCTCTGTTATTATAACTAACAATAGTTACCATTTACTGAGTACTTACCCTCACTTAGGAACCATGCTGAATGCTTTACATTTATATTTTCTAAACTTCTCTGATGATGTCTATCATCTGGGATCTTTGCTAAAGATACAGTTCTTGGTTCTTAGCCCAGATCCATCGAATCGTAGCCTTCACAGAATGAGACTGGGAAGTAGTATTACAGGCACACACACAAACATGACTCCAATCATCTGAGAATTTTGAGAAAATTCTGCTCTCGGTGAACTTTTACTTAATCCACATATAAATTTAACGAGATAACTATTCTTAGTCTCATTTATATATAGAAATCTGAGGCTTAAGGGAAGAAGTTGTTTGTTCAAAGACACCTAGTTAACTGATTATTATTATTACTCTTTGAACTTAGGCATCCAAACCCAGGATTTACACCATTCCTATGCTCTGCTCTTTTTTCCTTGTAAATCAGCACATGCACTGTGATCACTCGCAATTCTCTGTGCCTCTTCTACCTTTTGAGCTGGAAAGTAATTTTCCTGTCTTTGCCAGGAAAACTACTGCTAACCCTCATTAAACTCAGACTGAAGCTTTCATTAACCTCTCCAATCTTGGATGCCTTCCTATGAGTCATTCTGTTAATATAACACATCATCGTATACATCCTTACCTGTTCCCCTACCAGACCATAAGTAGGTACATCGCAAGTCCTTCTATGTCTTTAGTCTAGCAGTGTGACTGACATATACCTGGTATGTGATTAAATATATGTCAAATGGATAAAAGCAGGACAAGTCACCTTAGTGTTGCACGTGCCTGGAGTTTCAGTTTTGTAAGTGGATGGACCTAGGGGTACTCAAGAAATGTATTTGTTTTTAGGTATTGATTAAGCATTTGTTTTTAGGTATTAGCTGCCCCTTCAATACGAACCATGCCCCTATTGAACTTACCTATTTTCATTCTAGGAGCTTCTTAGAAGAGATGGCATTGAGAACTTGGCCCACTCCATTGGAGTTTGGAAAAATCAAACATATGTGGTGTACCATAGTAGCCCCATCAAGACCAGATGATTGGGAAAGGGCAATGAACACCCCAGAAAGGGCCAGCATTACAAGGGAAAGAGGAGACTGGGCTGGTGATGTGGACTTCATACCAGAGTTCAGAAAACGAGGAGTGTGCTGACATGGGCCTCAGGCCCTTTTCATCCAGATTCTCAGTGCCATAGGCACAGTGTGAGTGTGAAACTCATGGATGGAAGTGATATTTTCATTCATTTATAAACCAACAGGTAGAGCTCTACAGCAGTGGCAGTGATTAAGACTTTCAGAGTAAGAGGCTTGCTTAGGGCCCCAAGCGTGTAGACTAAAAATCTATATACTAGCAGGATTTCAGCAAATGGAAATGCCAAGACTCCTTTCTTCAGGAGACATGGATAAGGACAGGGCACAGTAGGCATACTCAACAGGCAGCAGCTTCCATGGCTGGTGGTGACGCCTGTGTTCCACCACTGGGGACAAGGCGGCAGCCAGAGAGGAAGCCAAGACCAGCAGGTGAAGCTGTCCGCAGGTGAGCAGACGTCACGTTCATTTGTGAGTGTTGCATCCTGGTTCTACCCTTCCTAGTTCTTAGTTGAAGGCAAGAAGTAAAGGGAACAGATAACAGACAGGGGTATGCTATCCTGGTGGTCCTTAGGAGTATTTATTTGGGGCAAGAGAAACTTTGTAAGGGCAGGGGACTATATTTTCTTTTAATTTGACACATTCTTGGGTTTGATGTCATAATTTAGGTATTAGAAGAAAAGCTTAGCTCACCAGGTTGATGAGGGCTGGAAATTTGGGTCACAGAATTCGGTAATAAAAGTAAACAAAGAGATCTTTGAAAACATGATCCCCATATGCTATGCTTGGGAAACTAGCATTCACAAGCATGCTAAAGACAGTTATGTGCAGTCATGAAAAACAAGACCCTATAGGCAACAGAGCAAAAACATGTTTTGAGACAAGTTTTATTTGAAATACAGACTTTACTTGAAACAAAGCTTTATTCAAAAGAAGCCTTATTTGAAGAGAGAATTTGGTTTAGCACAAAATGATTTGAAGGCATTCTGGAGACTCTCACAGATGGGCAAAAGAAATTAGATCCTACATGCATCTGAACAGAAGAGATGCTTTATTTGAAAAGGAGGGAACATGGCTACAACATCTAAAAAGTTGGCATTGTATATGATTAGAAAGAAAAGCGAACTCTTGTGAGAAGGATGATACGTTCAGTGTTAAAGAGATTAATACATAACTGATACGGCTCATGGTCTGTGAAGGCAAATAACCTTGTCATATCTTATAAAATACACTCACTGGAATCTTGCTGAAGTTAGCAACAGGTGAGTCAGTTTCTGTTCTGGACACTCTGCCTTAAGATACGTAGCCTTGACATGACCACATCCCAATCAGCATAAGCCCCTTCTAGATGGCGGGTTATCTCAGTTCCGGCTTCGTAGCTTCACGGCCATGAAGTAAGCGCCAGTTATCAAAGGTAATCACATCACCTAGACAAAAGATTTTTACAGTCTGAATATAATCTTATGTGTAAATGATTTGCTGAACTAGAAAATGTGAAATGCAAAAATAGCCCTGCCATGTGGTTCACATCAAGAAACAATATGTTTACTCCTTTACATAAAATTACATATTCACTTTTTCATACAAATCAGACCACTAGATGCTGATTGCTTTAAGCCTTTTGACACCTCAACTACATAGACTGTCAGGCCCCTGTGGACACTTTTATAATTCTATTATCTCCATGCAAAACTTCTGAATTGTTCTTCCTGACTGTTACTTACCTCCTGCTCAGAAGTATTTTCTTTAAATTGAAATATAGTTGATTTACAATGTTATGTTAATTTCTGCTATACAGAAAAGTGATTCAGTTATACATATACATACGTTCGTTTTTATATTTTTTCCATTATGGTTTATCATAGGATATAGAAAAATTCCCTGTGCTATAGAGTAGGACCTTTTGTTTATATATTTTATATATAAGAGTTTGCATCTGCTAACCCCCAAATCCCACCCCATCTCTCCCTGACCTTGGCAACCACAAGTTGTTCTCCCTGTCAGAGAGTCTTTCTCTGTTTCATACACAGGTTCATTTGTGCCATATTTTGGATTCTGCATGCAAGTGATATCATATGACATTTGTCTTTCTCTTTCTGACTTAAGAAATGCTTATTTCTAGTTTACCAGCCTCAGATAATTATAAGGATAGTGACATTCTTGGTTTGTCTTTTATGTTCTTAGTATTTATGTATGTTATTTCTAAGCCTCATAAAAATCTTGAAGGAAGAGTATTATCTCATCTTTTCATACGTAGAAAATTGAAGCTCTGAGAAGTTGGAGCACTTGTCAGAAGGTTTCTGCCATTAAATGGTGAAGCTTGAATTCTAACTCCTGTTTTTGGGTATTTTTCTCCCATTGCATTTCTATTTTACATGTTACTGCTCTTAAAAATCAACGTGGTGTTGACTTCATAGCAGTGAATTTATGAAGATTCTAGTAGTACTTTACTAGATCCAAAGATCAATTAAAAAAAAAAGCACAAGAGAAAAGTATCTTCTACTTGGCCCAGTCAACAAGAGGGAGAAATTAGGCCTTTTATTTTAGATATCAAAAGCCTTGAGTTTCATGTCACTTTATTAAGTAGAGATGATCAAGAGAACACACAGTGCTTTCTGCTTCTTTATCCAAGTGGCTGGACTATTTCAGTATGACTTTGTTTCAGGTAGCAATATGCCTGCCAGATCAGATAAGTGCCAGATCAGATAAGTGCAGTGAGTAAATATGACTCATGGGGATAATTTTATCTGTTTACCAAGTTAGAAGAATTAAGTATAAGCTTCAGTTTGTATTGACTGGCTATCAGAATAGAAAATATGTCATCAGTCTTCATATTAGATATGAGATTTTATTTGGCCCATAGCTTGTCTTTCAATATTTATTCTTTAGGTTAGAGGTTATTAAATTTTGATGTGTTTAAGGATTACCTAGGAGCTTATTTAAGAATGAGTATTTTAAAGTCAATTTAGAGCCAGGGTAGGAGCCAGAAGTCTGCTATTTAAGCAAGCTGGCTATACACCAAGACTCTGTTGTAAATTGTTCCACATGCCTCGTCTGAGAAAAACTGCTCTAGATACTGTGCTCAATGCTTAAGATTGAAGAAAACCCATTCTTTCAGTTGTTTGAGGAGGTGTGTTCACTGACCTGGATTCATCTTGAAAGTGAACTTGAAATCTTTACAGTTCATGAGGTCAACAAACTCCTTCAGAGCAGCATAGAAAGGCTGAACTCTCTCGACAGGTACATCAAATATCGTGTCTCTAGTTGCATTATTGAAGTTGATACGAACCACTTGATCTTTATCATCTAATCTGTTTTTCAAAGAGAAGTTAAAATATAGAAGTCATGTAGTGTCTAGTTACATTTGTAAGGGTCACTTCATCTTGGATGATGTTTCTGAAACACAGTATTAAAGAATCCAAACACATGTACAGAAAATATTGAGGTTATCTGTGATGCAAAGTATTCGTTGGTTTTTCATTTATTCATCTGGCAAGTGTTTTTGGAAATCTTACCACCAAAGTGCCAGAATGATTCAAATTACTTCAAAATAAATGTTTCTGAGAAGTTTAAGTTAAAATTTTTATTTGTTAGGAAAATTAATTCAGTCTTTGAAAAAGAGTAGCTTTCACATATTAAAATATTTCTATGTTATAGTTCATAGATCAGTCAACTTACATGTTTTATCTATTGGGGTTTTAAGTATGATTTTATTGGTGCACTATTGGGAAGAAAGACTTTTTTTTTTTAAAGCTTGAAATAATCTGTTTTAATTCAATCCCTAATTTACAGATGGGAAACCAAGGCACAGAGAAAGTAGAATCTAACTGGAAGTACATTCTTTGGATCTTTCCATCTATGTTAACTATCTTAGTGTATAGGCTTCTGAGAAGAGTGATACTGTATTTCACTTAATGTTGCATTCCCAGCACTTAGATAGAGCCTGGGCATAATAGGAAGTTAATAAATATTTGTTGCGTATGTAACTTTGTATATT
Source organism: Nanger dama (assembly GCA_917880005.1). Classification (NCBI taxonomy): domain Eukaryota; kingdom Metazoa; phylum Chordata; class Mammalia; order Artiodactyla; family Bovidae; genus Nanger; species Nanger dama. The sequence goes on from CAKJTW010000030.1 coordinate 20,789,314, forward strand.
CTTTAGTACCTTTGGAGAGTACCAAGGTCTTTTGAGTACCTTGAGAGATTCTAATATTGTGATCTCTATGGTATTTCTTAGAATGTAAATTATGATCATGACAATATAACATAATACTGTTTTTAATGTAAGAAATAACATTTCTTACATTGGTTGGTTATAATTAGCAAGGTATGAGCATTGTTTAGACACAGAGACAAAGGAAGAAAAAACTTTTTTAGCTTATTAGGAGATAGACTTTTAGCCAGTTCTAAAATAGCAACCAACTTTATCTTTTCTTTAGGTAGAAAGAGGACAGATAGAGAAAACTGAAGGTGGTTAAGGATGATGATGAAGTGCCAAGAATTACTCCTTGGTCAGCTTAGGAGGTGGTAATGCGAGCCAATAGCTGACTGATCGGTCAAATGGAACAGACTCTGGTACATGTTCCAGGGCTTGGTGACACTGATTTGGGGTCTAGATTACACTTGGCTGGCTCCTCACACAGAGAGAACCAGTGGTTTACAAAGTATGGCTACCTGGTCCCCACACTTTGTATTTGAGATTAATAGTCAATCCTGTGAGCCAGTGGCAAGTATAATGATAAAAGCTCTGTGTAGTCAAAGCTATGTAGTCTTTTCCAGTAGTCATGTATGGATGTGAGAGCTGGACCATAAAGAAAGCTGAGTGCCAAAGAATTGATGCTTTTGAACTGTGGTGTTAGAAAAGACTCTTGAGAGTCCCTTGGACAGCAAGGAGATCAAACCAGTCAATCCTAAAGGAAATCAGTCCTGAATATTCATTGGGAGGACTGATGTTGAAACTGAAGCTCCGGTACTTTGGTCACCTGATGCGAAGAACTGGCTCATTTGAAAAGACCCTGATGCTGGGAAAGATTGAAGGCAGGAGGAGAAGGGGACGACAGAGGATGAGATGGTTGGATGGCATCACTGACTCAATGGACATGAGTATGAGCAAGCTCCAGGAGTTGGTGATGCACAGGGAAGCCTGGCGTGCTGCAGGCCATCGGGTCACAAAGAATTGGACACAACTGAGCAACTGAACTGAACTGAATGATAAACTCTTAGAAATAGTCACTAACAGCAACTCTTTGCTAATTGAGTAGTGACTGAAAACTACCTGTTGAACCCATATAAGGAAAGAAAGTGTAAGAAAGAAACAGGTTTTCAAAAAAAGCTCTTAGAACTTGAATTTATATATATAGATAAAAATACAAATATGACTGAATAGGCAGTGAAGTGCTTTTCCCTACTGCCCCAACTTTTCCATATAGATAAAGGATGCTCTATAGCCTGCACTTTGTAGCTTCATGAACAAAGAATGAAGGAAGAGGTCAGTCAGCAGAAGAGACTGTGGATCTTCAGGTTTGAGTGATACAAAGCATAGAGCTTGAGATCTTTTTGATTGATGTGTTCATACTGCTGGTTTCAGAGTCCTTTCACAGTTTCTGAGGACATTTTGCCTTTTCACTTTATCTTTAAAATTCTAGCCTAACTCCTCCTGACACACATCCCTTCCTTTCCCCTTGCATTATTTTCTGTGCATATAACAATGACAGACTTCCTGGTGGCTCAGATGGCAAAGAATTTGCCTGCAATATGGGAGACCTGGGTTCGATCCCTGGGTTGGGAAGATCCCCTGGAGGAGGGCATGGCAACCCACTCCAGTATTCTTGCCTGGAGAATCCCCATGGACAGAGGAGCCTGGCAGGCTACAATCCCTGAGGTTGCAAAGAATAGGACATGACTGAGCAACTAAGCACACACAACAATGACAGCCTTTGTGTCATCCTTCGTGTCACTGACTAGGATGTTACATCTTTGAAACTTCCCTTGGGACTCTTCCATCCCAGCCACTCTGCTGAATTTTTTCTTTTTCCATTAACACAATGTACCATGGGATACTCAATGAAATCAGAATTGTGTATTTCAAGGTATTTCATTTCTAAGATTTCATCTTTTGCTCACATGCTCAGTTGTGTCCGACTCTTTGTGACCCCAGGATTATAGGCTGCCAGGCTCCTCTGTCCTTGGGATTCTTCCACCAAAAGTACTGGAATGGACCACCATTTCCTCCTCCAGGGGATCTTGGTGACACAGGGATTGAACTCACATCTCCTGTGGTGCCTGCATTGGCAGGTGGAGTCTTTACTAGTAGCGCCACCTGAGTAAGCCCCTAAGAGTTCATACATGTGGGCAACAATAATCAATTCCTCTCTCTCCCCCTGTGTAGTATAGTCTCTGTTTCTTTTAACCTGGTGTTTACTTTCTATATGAGAAAATAAGTCACAAATTTGTTTTTTAACATTCTAAGAAATGACCTGAGGGGAAATAGAAAGTAAATTTAGCTGTGAGATGCAGAGAAGATTATTCTGAGGATAGAAGAATGTTGGAGGAGATGTGTGCTTGACATCATGAGGATCAACTTAAAATGCAAAATTGGACCTTAGTAAGCAGGATATGCTGTATGTAAAAAGAGGATGAAAAGAAAGTCTTGATGCAGGATTATATGCTGTTCAGTTCAGTTCAGTCACTCATTCGTGTTCGACTCTTTGCGACCCTATGGACTGCAGCATACCAGGCTTCCCTGTCCATCACCAACTCCCAGAGCCTACCCAAACTCATGCCCATTGCATCGGTGATGCCATCCAGCCATCTCATCCTCTGTCGTCCCTTTCTCCTCCCACCTTCAATATTTCCCAGCATCAGGGCTTTCCCAGTGAGTCGGTTCTTTGTATCAAGTGGCAAAATATTGGAGTTTCAGCTTCAACATCAGTCCTCCCAATGAATATTCAGGACTGATTTCCTTAAGGATGGACTGGTTGGATCTCCTTGCAGTCCAAAGGACTCTCAAGAGCCTTCTGCAACACCACAGTTCAAAAGCATCAATTCTTTGGTGCTCAGCTTTCTTTATAGTCCAATTCTCACATCCATAAGTGACTACTGGAAAACCAGAACTTTGACTAGACAGACTTTTTCTGGTAAATAATGACTCTGCTTTTTAACATGCTGTCTAGGTTGGTCATAGCTTTTCTTCCAAGGAGCAGGCGTCTTTTAATTTCATGGCTGCAGTCACCATCTACAGTGATTTTGGAGCCCCAGAAATAAAGTCTGGCATTGTTTCCATTGTTTCCCCACCTATTTGCCATAAAGTGATGAGACTGGATGCCATGATCTTAGTTTTCTGAATGTTGAGCTTTAAGCCAACATTTTTCACTCTCCTCTTTCACTTTCATCAAGAGGCCCTTTAGCCCTTCTTTGCTTTTTGCCATAAGGGTAGTGTCATCTGCGTATCTGCAGTTATTGATATTTTTCCTGGCAATCTTGATTCCAGCTTGTGCTTCCTTCAGCCCAGCATTTCTCATGATGTACTCTGCATAGAAGTTAAATAAGCAGGGTGACAATATACAGCCTTGATGTACTCTTTTCCTGATTGGAACCAGTCTGCTGTTCCTGTCCAGTTCTAACTGTTGCTTTTTGACCTGCATACAGGTTTCTCAAAAGGCAGGTCAGGTGGTCTGGTATGCCCATCTCTTTCAGAATTTTCCACAGTTGGCTGTGATCCACACAGTCAAAGGTTTTGGCATAGTCAATAAAGCAAAAGTAGATGTGTTTCTGGAACTCTTGCTTTTTTGATGATCCAGCAGATGTTGACAATTTGATCTCTGGTTCCTCTGCCTTTTCTAAATCCAGCTTGAACATCTGGAAGTTCACTGTTCACATACTGTTGAAGCCTGGCTTGGAGAATTTTGAGCATTACTTTGCAAGTGTGTGAGATGAGTGCAATTGTGTGGTAGTTTGAACATTCTTTGGCATTACCTTTCTTTGGGACTGGGATGAAAACTGACCTTTTCCAGTCCTGTGGCCACTGCTGAGTTTTCCAAATTAGCTGGCATATTGAGTGCAGCACTTCCACAGCATCATCTTTTAGGATTTGATATAGCTCAACTGAAATTCCATCATTTTCACTAGCTTTGTTCATAATGATGCTTCCTAAGTGCCACTTGCTTTTGTTCCAGGATGTCTGGGTCTAGGTGAGTGATCACACCTTTGTGGTTATCTGGATGATGAAGATCTTTTTTGTATAGTTCTGTGTATTCTTGCCACCTCTTTTAATATCATCTGCTTCTGTTAGGTCCATACCATTTCTGCCCTTTATTGTGCCCTTCTTTGCATGAAATCTTCCCTTGGTATCTCTAATTTTCTTGAAGAGATCTCTAGTCTTTCCCATTCTATTGTTTTCCTCTATTTCTTTGTATTGATCGCTGAGGAAGTTCTTTGGAACTCTGCATTCACATGGGTATATCTTTCCTTTTCTCCTTTGCCTTTAGCTTCTCTTCTTTTCTCAGCTATTTGTAAGGCCTCCTCAGACAAGTATTTTGCCTTTGTGCATTTCTTTTCTTGGGAATCGTCTTGATCCTTGCCCCCTGTACAATGTCCTGCATCTCCATCCATTCCATAGTTCTTTAGGCATTCTGTCTATCAGATCTAATCCCTTGAATCTATTTGTCACTTCCACTGTATAATTGTAAGGGATTTGATTTAGGTCATACCTGAATGGTCTAGTGGTTTTCCCCTACTTTCTTCAGTTTAAGTGTGAATTTAACAATAAGGAGCTCATGATCTCAGCCACAGTCAGCTCCCAGTCTTATTTTTGCTGACTTTATAGAGCTTCTCCATCTTTGGCTGCAAAGAATATATTCAATCTGATTTCAATATTGACCATCTCGTTATGTCCATGTGTAGAGTCTTCTCTTTTGTTGTTGGAAAAAAGTGTTTGCTATGACCAGTGCATTCTCTTGGCAAAACTCTCTTAGCCTTTGACCTACTTTGTTTGTACTCCAAGGCCAAATTTGCCTGTTGGTTCAGGTAGCTCTTGACTGCCTCCTGTTGCATTTCAGTCCCCTTTAATGAAGAGGGCATCTTTTTATATGCTGAGAAAGGGTGAAAACCCCAAAGATGAGGAATAACCATGTATATACTAGCTATGCATGCGGGACAAGCATTTAAACATAAATCAGCAACATCTTGACTGCAAACTAGCAAATGCAAAACCTCATCAGTGATGCCCATAAAGAGCCCAGTGAAGACTGGGGAATCATCTATAATTCAAGTGTGGTGCTGTAGATTCTCTTCATTAGTTAAAATATTATTTCTCATTGAGAGAGATATGATGTGAATGTGTTGTGAGACTATTACTATGGTCTTGCCTACCACATCATGTTTTATGCAAGAAAATTTTATATCTTAAGAGCATCTTGAAAATTCATTATTTTCCTGTCTTGCTTTGGTCATTAGAAACTCAGAGCTGAAATTAAAATCTATCACCAGTAAATAGATTGGATTATGAAAATGATAGCTAGCTAAAATTTGTTCTGCTCTTTCTGAGTCAGGCATTGTGACAGCGCTGTCTGTATATTTTCTCTATAATTCCCACTGCAGTTGTTATGTGGTAGGTATTAACTCTGGCTTCCTAGGTAGCTTAGCTGGAAAAGAATCCACCTGCAGTGCAGGAGACCCTGGTTCGACTCCTGGGTCAGGAAGTTTCCCTGGAGAAGGATAGACTATTTGCTCCAGTGTTCTTGGGCTTCCCTGGTGGCTCAGGTGGTAAAGAATCCACCTGCAGTGTGGGAGACCTGGTTCAATCTCTGGGCTGGGAAGATCCCCTGGAGGAGGGCATGGCAGCCCACTCCAGTATTCTTGCCTGGAGAATCCCCATAGACAGAGGAGCCTAGCGGGCTACAGTTCATTGGGTCTCAAAGAGTCAGACACCACTGATGACTAAGCACAGCCCAGCACGTGTATTCATATTACTCCTTCTTTTTCTTTTTACTGACAATTATTCCTTTTTGTGGCTTAGCAAGGCATAAGCCATTTGACCAACAGCACACAGATAACAAGAGAAGGAGTTGTGTTCATGTGACTGGATTTGTAACCACTAGGTTGCACTGCCATAGCTTAATTGACCATTATTATTATTTTTTAATCACCATTATTATTTTTGTCCTGGTTTCTTTCTTTATTTTTTATTGTATTGCATGATACTTATTCTCAGCAGCCTCCAAGATCTCTTTGTATTAAATAGGAAATAAGCAACTCAAAAGAGTGAAAAGATTCAACCACTAGGAAAATTAACCTGAACCCTTGATTAACTGAAAACTCTGTTTCATCTCCTGTTGTTAAAAACACATTTTAAGTGAATTAATGTTAAAACTTGATATTCTCTAGGGATATCTCTGAGACCTTGATAATGACCAAATTCTGGAAGTTCACTACAAAAAAAAAAAATAACAAAGCCAAATTATGATTCAGATGATGACTATTTGGTTAACCTCACTCAATAGCCAAGTTTTTTTGTGTGTGTTTTTTTTTTTGCCTCTATTCACTAGCCTTGTAGAATCTGTAATCATATTGTATCACAACAAAATCATAATTTGTAATGGTCTTTTAAATATTTAAAACTATCATGTTAAACCTAGGAGTCTTGAGAGTTATTCCTTCCTTTTCCATTCCCGATGACTGACCTCTTAGATAATGTTACTTTGGACCAAGACTTATTTTTTTAAGTCTGTCCTCCTCTCAGACCTTTTATCCAATAGTTCAGGGAAATATGCTGATTAAATATGCAAAAATATATCCCAAAGAGGACTCTTCTCCACACTGCTGCTGTCACGACCAGGACCACGTATGTTCGAGGTACCCTCAGCTCTGACCTGCAGTCCCATAGGAGCTCCTTAGCTGGACTTCTTATTCCTGCCCTTGTTCTCCTTCACTATATTGAGCCAGGGTGATCCACTAAAAATGTAAATAACTTTATGTCAATATGGATGTCTCTCTTTTGGTCAAAATCTTTCACTAAGAGTGAAAGCCAGTGTTCTTATGATGGTTAACACAGCTTTATATGAACTGAAAACCGTCTGGCCTCCTCTCTTAACACTCTGCCCCACAGAGTGGCTTCTTGTGGTTCCTTCACCACACCAAGCATCTTCTTAGGGTCATCCTAGGATCTTTGTTCTAGCTGTTTCTGGAAACTGCTTATCTTCTGGACAAACTCCCTTACTCTTAAGTTTTGCTCAGATATCACCTACTCAGTCAAGCTTGTCCTTGAAACACTATTTCAGTTCAGTTCAGTTCAGTTGCTCAGTCATGTCCAACTCTTTGTGACCCCGTGGACCACAGCATGCCAGGCTTCCCTGTCCATCACCAACTACCTGAGTTTACCCAAACTCATGCCCATTAAATTGGTGATGCCATCCAACCATCTCATCCTCTATTATCTCTTTCTCCTCCTGCCCTCAATCTTTCCCAGCATCAGGGTCTTTTCAAATGAGTCAGCTCTTTGAAGCAGGTGGCCAAAGTATTGGAGTTCAACTGAAACACTGTTTAATGATATAAATTTCATCCTTCCTAAGTCTTTGGCTCTTAGACTCCCCTAACCTGCCTGACTTTTCCTTGTTTTTTAAGCACTTAAAATATCTTAACATTCATTTCAATTTCTTCATTTATTTTAAAAATTTCTAATTCTCTACTCCCCCATTAGTAAGTAAGCTTCATGAGGACAGGAAAGTGTTTTGTTTACCAATGTATCCCATGCACCAACAAGAGTGAATGGCCTCAATAAATATTTGTTGAATGAATAAATGATGATCACGTGTGTATTTAAGAAAGTGGAGTTAGTACATTGGGGATTTGATTATTAAATGAGTTTATTTCATATTATTTGGTTATTTCTCCTAAAAGAAGAATACAAACTTAATTGTAAAATTGAAACATCTCAAAATTCATTAAGGTCAGATTAAATCAAATATGTCCTAGAAAAACAATGTAGGATAATTCTCAAATAAAAAGATACATGCGCGGCCTTTGTAGATATCTCTTATGAAATAATGCTAAACAAAAAAAGAACATAAAAAGTTCTGTGTAGGGAACATATGATTTTTTGGCATCAGTCTGGGGAGATGTTATTGTTTCTTTCTCCACCCTTGTGGTTCAGTTGAGGCTGACCTTTCTTTGGAGATGAACGTGTGATCCAGGGACAACCAATCAGAATTCTCTGACTTCCTAGCCATGGTGATTCTTCCAGGATATATTTAAACACATTCTGGGCAGTGAGTCTACATCTCTGCTGTAGCTATTGGAAAATAAATATTTTCTGTGTGCTGTCATTACCAGCTCTAATTAAAGTAAATGTCGCTCAGTCGTGTCTGACTCTTTGTGACCCCATGGACTGTAGCCTACCAGGTTCCTCCATCCATGGGATTTTCCAGGAAAGAATACTGGAGTGGGGTGCCATTTCCTTCTCCAGGAGATCTTCCCAAGCCAGAGATCGAACCCAGGTCTCCCATGTTGTAGGCAGGCGCTTTACCGTCAGAGCCACCAGGTAAATCTCTAAGGACAATGAAAATTTGGAGTTTCTACTAATTGTTTTTAAAATGAAGCCAACACTTCATTTTTGGATGTGTTGGCTAAGAGGTGAAGGAAAAATAAAAGGTCAGTATAAGATGATACTTTTCAACTGCTAGACTATCAAAGTTTGAGTTATAGACTTTCACTTCTAAAAGGGTCCTGATAGTACAATCACAATCACACTGATTATAACCATGAAGAATTTATAGTTTAAAAATGAAGAATACATGAAGTCTTAGTTACTTATATTGATTAAGAACAGAGATTTCATGGAGTTTCATATATTTTTTTTTAATGGTGACAGGGTTCTTTTTTTCCTCCTTAATTTGAGAACTGGGCTAAACAGTTAATATAAAGTAAAGCTCAGAAGTGTATTGGATTTTTCTGTTTAAGCTTTAGGTTAATGAAGCTTTTGCTGTCAACTGTTTTATTGAGATGAGAAACTTAGAAACAGTACTTACTCTATAATTTTGTGTTTGGATTGTACAGAGAAATCACAATAATCCACTCCAATGTCTGTAAAGTCCACGAAGGTGGAGGACAGAATCTGGAATGCTCGAGGATTTTTTTCCTTGAGCTTTTGGCATACATTGAATCCATCTACAATTTCTGACTCACCCCGTGACGGTCTGCTTTATGCAGTGCAGAAGCTGAACCTAGAAATAGAAACAGAGAACCATATTTTGAAATGGTATGCACCTACATTTTTGACAGCTTTAAAGAAAGATTCATAAAGTAATATACTTTTATATCTATCACTTGTGTCAACAGAGAAAGAGGTTAGGGAAAAAAGTTGCTGGAAATCAAAAGTTTACTGTTCAAATAGAGTTACAGTTTAAGACAAGGATGCAATCAAATAATGTTTGTTTGTAAACAAAAGGCACAGATCATAAGAGCAGTAGGGAGTGAGTACTTAACTGTTGACTTTACAGAAGAAGTGGAATTTAATTTGGGTAAAGTGAAAGGGATAAGATTTTGGACACATAGACTAGAACAGCGAGAGCAAATCACTTGGCAGTGTTGATGGGTGTGGAAAAACACACTTCACTGGGTCTCTAAATATCTGGCTTCAGTAGAGGGTTACAACCGGAAATAGTAATCCACTTGGAAAGGTAATTTGGGATCTAGTCAGGGGAAGTCTTGAATGTCAGATGAAAGATTGGACTTTCTTGTGCACAGAGAGGAATTGTTAAAGGCTTTTGAATATGGAAATAGTATAGTCAAGAATGAGTTGAAAATTATTAGTCCAGTGGTGTTAACAAGGGATACAATTTTTTTTAAGGAGAAACTTGTAAGAGAGTAACTACTTGAGAATCTAATGCAGTGAAAGTGAAAGTCACTCAGTCGTGTCCAACTCTTTGCTAGTCCATGGACTATACAGTCCGTGGAATTCTCCCAGGCCAGAATACTAGAGTTGGTAGCCTTTCTCTTCTCCAGGGAATCTTCCCAACGCAGGGGTCAAACCCAGGTTTCCTGCATTGCAGGCGGATTCTTTACCAGCTGAGCCACAAGGGGAAGCCCAAATCACAACGGAGGTAGTTCAAGTATAATGATAAAGGAATGAGGTAGGACGAGGCTATGAGGATGAATAAGCCCCCAAAATAGTGGGAATGAGAAACCAAAAGGATGGTCAGTGTTAGTTACTTTTACTAAGACTTAGAGAAAAATGCATGATTTCATTTTGGAAAGCTAAATGTTTAAATATTTTAAACAATATTCTTTTGAATAGAGTTATTTTCCTTGGTTATGTGATTCCTTTTAGTAAGTCAGCATGGGTGGGTGATTTTGAATACCTAAATTTAGACTGTGATTTTATGCATAAAGAAACTAACACTCTTCAGCTGTGAAAACTTCCTCTTCATGAAATAAAAATAAAAACCAATGTCTGACAATTTTTATACAAAGGAAGAGGCAAATATGATCAAACGCACAGACTAGGGGATACCAGTATAAGTGGGAAAATATCATTTAGCTTGGCTAACTCTGAAGATTGCTAGGGTAGGTGCTGCCCATTAGAACTTTCTGTGATGATGGAAATGTTCTTCCATGAGTCCAATGTAGTCATCCCTAGTCCTGTATGTATATCGTGCACATGAAATGTGGTTAGTTTGTCTGAGAAACTTAACTTTAAACTTTATTTAATCTTAATTTGTTTAAATTACAACTTAATCCTGGATGACTAGTGTCTACTGTATTGGATAGTGCAGATCTAAAATAAAAATCCTTTTCTAAAATTTTTACTTTTTAAATTTAGTTTTTATTTTATATTGAAGTATAGTTGATTTTACAATGTTGTGTTAATTTCAGGTGTACAGCTAACTGACTCAGTTACACATATACATATATACATTCTTTTTCAGATTCTTTCCCCATGTAGATTATTATAGAACATGATGAATGTTTACAGGCTTTTTTTTCACCCAAAAAGAATATTCTATCTTTTTACTCTCCCTCTGCCAGCAAGCCACTCCCTCTGCCTGGAATGCCTGCCCCTCATCTGTGCCTGACTGATCTCAGAACTTCAGACGCTAGTTTGCTTCTTCTCTGAACAGCCCCCATTCTGCATGACCCAGGCAGCATTTGGTGTCTGTGTTTGTCCAGGAAGCTCTTGCCCTGGTGCCGATTCTGCTGTTTTGGAACAGAGTCTCCGCTGGTTCATCTCTTTGTAAATGGTGAGCTCCTGGGGGCAGAAACAATATTCCCCACTCTCCTTTGACTCCTACAGAGTGCCTCATCCCTAACAGATACACAGTGAATGAGTCTTCAGACAAACTGAATGTGTCAGTGAGAAATGTGTCAGCCAGAGTGTGGCTGTGAGAAATCCTGCCTCCTTCCAAAACCATACAAAAGTTCTATTTAAAGTATAATATACATGTGGTCTTAAATTATGGTGTTGGGCTGGGGGAGAAGCAGGAGACAGAGGATGAGATGGTTGGATGGCAACATTGACTCAATGGACATGAGTTTGAGCAAACTCTGGGAGACAGTGAAGGCCAGGGAAGCCTGGCGTGTTGCAGAGTCGAACACGGTGGAGTGACTGAACAACAAGTGCATATTTATTTGTTCCCTACAACAGTCCTTAGGATTTGATAATTTCATCTCCATTCTTTAGAGGAAGAAACTAGGACTCAGGTACACCAGCTGGCCAGCTGATAAGAACTCTGCTAACATATGGCCAAACTAGTGTCCAAACCTTGGCCTTTGTGCTTTAAATCCTTAGACAGCAAGTTCCTTTCCTGTGAAGGGAGAAGTCCCTTTATAGCACTGTTGCTACTTCAGTATTGTGTGTTGTGTGTGTTGTGTTTTGTAAACTTAAACTTCCATTTTTAGACTGATGACACCTCATTTTCTGCTATTATGAGAGAACTGACCTAAATGAATAATCGCTCATCCTTAAATTGATGTCTTCTTTTGAGCTTGAAAATATGTGCATAAACTGGCCAAGTCATTGTAGAAAATTGACTCATTGCCAAGGCAATGAGGGGTGAAGCAGCATAATTAAAAAGAAGATGAAATGGAAATATCAACCTCAAGTCTCTCAAACTCCAAGAAGGCGAAGCGATAACATAACTTGGTCTACGGTAGAATCTGTGTTCTTCAAATCCTTTTAGACTCTGCCATAATGAAGTCACAGAATATTTCAAATATGAATCTTTGAAACAAAGGTCAACTGATGTCTTTTACATATGGCAAGGCCAACTAATAATCTTCTTTTGTATATGTACATTTTAATGCAATCCTATGAAAGAAAAAAGACGATGGACCCAGACAACACTTTCATTGCACATTCTAAAGGTAAGTATATGCCTGGTGTGTATAAAACCCAATTTGATGTCATGTAAGTGATTCAGAACCAAAAATATTTTCTTTTTAAACGTTATTTTATGGCAGCATGTGACTTTTGGCCCAGAGACAGTGAATGAAACATCTGTGTTTCATTAAAGATATGTCTCCTTATCCTGCCCCATGTGATTGAAATTGATCAAACTGAACTCTCAACAGGTAACTCATTATCCAGATCATTTCATCTGTACTGAAAAGAATATTGGTTTATTCTATTTGCTATAAAAGAACTCAAACTTAGGTTCAAAAACCTTTGAATAATTCCAAAGTGGAAACTTAATAGCACAAGCAGGTACCTGAATTTCAATCATTATTTTACTAGAATCTAGACATTTCAGGACCCAACTGAACGACTTCACTTTCACTTTTCACTTTCATGCATTGGAAAAGGAAATAGCAACCCACTCCAGTGTTCTTGCCTGGAGAATCCCAGGGACGGGGAAGCCTGGTGGGCTGCTGTCTATGGTGTCACAGAGTCGGACACGACTGAAGCGACTTAGCAGCAGCAGCAGCAGCAGCAGCAGACATTTCAGGAATAAATTTTTTATTTAAAAATCTATCAGTTTATTTAGATTTAGACCTTCCACTTGCTGGTAGAGATTGGTACAACTTTGTGCATTTTAAACTTCTTTTTAGCATATTTATTAAGTCTCTATTACATCTAAGGTACTGGGCTAAGTTTTGAAATAACATGGAAGTAAAAGGTTCAATTCCTGTATTTCATGTGTTTGTAATGTATGATAAATAGTCAGCATGTTACAGAAATTGTGGTAATTAGAAAGTCCAACTCATAATCCCAATAATGTGGTAAAAAATTTTGATGGAGGCCTGTTTCAAGTTCAAGTTCCCTATTACCTTGAAAAGTATTTAACCATGCTGGGCACCTTCATTTAACATAAAAAAACATGATTGCTTCTATTTACCTTGAAGGAATGCTAAGAGGCATCAAATAAAGCAATATAAGTAAAAATGCTTTGAAAGAATATAAAATACAGAAAGTGTAATATAAAATACAGTGAAAATGTCAAACTTTTTACTTCAGGAATGTTTATGAAGTCATTTGATCACTTTTCTGTAGGCTTTCGATTTTAACCCTGAAACAAAACATAAATTCATAAAAAAATCAGGTAATTTAAAATTTCAAATAGAACCTAGTTTTCTAGTCTAATTTTAAGAACTTTATTTCCTTCGACTTTTCCAACTTGTCTTTGGCAAATGAATGGAGATGATTAGTTTGGCTTTTAACCCCCAGGGTTTTAGAAAATTCCTGGGCCACATTGAAAACAAATCACACTGTGTGTCTTCCCCTCAACCCCTTCCTGAAAAGGTGACTATTGAGGGTCATTTCGCTGTTGCATTTAGTTCAAAGAAATTATGTGGTATTTGACAATCAACAAAGTAATTTGAAACAGGTGAAGTAAAATACTAGACTAGCTTAGTTAATACTGAAGACGACAATGGGTAACAAAGACATGGAGAAGTGTGTCCAGCTACTATGATGGAAAACACAGATGGATTTTGATTTTCCCCCATTTCACCTTCGTTAGCTAGAGAATTACCCCAAATTTCCACTTTCATTTATCTTTGAAGATACAAATTTCTGTGGGGTTATTTCATTTAGTTGCATTTAGCTCTAAAAATAGGAACAAAATCTCTTTTCAAAGATAGTTTTCTGACCATTTATTTCTTGGGTTAGCAAAATAATGCTTTTGTGAAAATGCAGCTGTTTAGTAAAATGGTAATGTTGTCACAAGGCAGTAGATGGGGAGGCTTCCAGAAAATCTGGAGGATTTGTGCTCCATGGTGAACATCTCCCTCCTTGATGAAGAACTGGATAGATGCGAGAGTAGACAATTTCCCAAAACAACCGAGGTTATTCTGCTTCTTGCTTTCACACCCCTTTGTGGTATGTATTTGCAGCTTCTCCCGCAAAGGTGGCCTCTACTTCCTCACCTCTTGAGTCTGGGCTAAAACCTTTGACCAAAAAAAGCATGAAAACATGGCAGAGATGAGACTGTGCTGATTGCTAGCCTGGGTCTCAAGAGGCCTTGTATGTTTCAGCATGCTCTCTGGAGACCCTGCTACCTGCTGTGTAGCAGGCATGAGCCTGGGCCAGCCGGGCGCGGGTGCGGGTGTTGGTGTTGGTGTGTGGGGAGATGATAGATCAGATGGGGCAGGGACAAGTCGTCTCAGCCACCACCTAGGTCAACCAGTCCCTTGCAGACTCGGCAGCAGCAGAACTCCGTAGCTGAATATAGCCGAAATTGTAAAACCGTGTCAGTGGCTGTGCTTTTAAGCTGGGAAGTTTTGGAGAGGTTTTGTCTGTTCCTTTGTTGTTTTTTATTGCAATAGTTAACTGATAGGAATGGTGGCCATGTGACTTTGTGGGAAAAACTCTACATTGTGTTTCCTGGTTTTATTTTCTCTTTCAACTCTCCAAGGAATGTTAAATGTTCAAAAAGACCTCAAGATATACTGCTCCGGTAAAATGTCTTGGCAAAGCAGTAAGTGCCAGTAGTTATTTCCAGGGAGAAATGAAGAAATGTAAAAAAAAAAACAAACCCAAAAACAAACATGGAAATCTTCTATCCCTTGTGAATGTGAGGCTGTTCAAGATTTAGGTACAGAGATTTTTGTAAGTTTGGATTGTGTTTGGAGAAAGATCTACATGAAGACAAATTAGCTAGTGAAACATACAATTTTCTAGGTTCAAAATACAGGAGAATACTGGTCCTTGGCCTGCCTTGTGGAAAACATGTTGAGGCTCACCTTACCCCAGGTGGATGATGGAGGGCTGGATAATCAGTATGAAAGCTTAGTTTCCCAGTTGTGTAAGCCACATTGTTTGCATCGATTTTGTCTTGCACTTGCCAAGTATGTCTGTAAAATACAAGAAACATATGTTTAAACAGTCTGTCACTAAGCCAGAGGAAATGTGTTAGAATGAGCTTGAGACTGGGGAGAAATGGAAACTTCATCTTATGAAATAATTACCATAATGACTATGAGCCAGGAAAAGAGTCTGACCTTTCTTTGTCCAAAGTAGCCTTCTCAGAATCAGCTTCTCATTTCACTTCTCCTCTCCAAAAAAGAGTACAGAGTTTATAAAGAGGTGTATAAGAGATTGTGGGCTTCCCAGGTGGCTCAGTGGTAAAGAATCCTCCTGCCAAATGTAGGAGACACAGGAGACACAGGTTTGATCCTTGGGTCGGGAAGAGCCCCTAGAGGAGGAAATGACAACCCTCCCCCAGTATTCTTGTCTGGAAAATTCCAAGGACAGAGGAGCCTGGCGGGCTACAGTCCATGGGGTCACAAAGAGCAGGACATGACTGAGTGACTGGGCATGCACACACGCATATGGGATTGTAGGTTACATTTTTAATAGCTTAACGCATTTAAAAATGAATTATTGAGGCAAAATCTACAGAATATGAAATGGCAATTTTAAAATGAAAACTTCATTGACATTCAGTGGCATTAGAACATTTACAATGCTGGTGACAAATGCCTCTGTTTATATAGTTTCAAAACATTTCCATCACTCATGTGACTCATGTGCCTGGCTTCTTTCACTTAACATAATATTTTCGAGATTCATCTATGTTGTAGCAGGTAACAGCACTTCATTCTTTTTATGCTTGAATAATGTTCTGTTGTATGAATATATCACAATGTGTTTATTCATTCATTATTTGATTGACATTTGTGGTGTTTCTACTCTTTGGTTACTGTGAATAGTTCTGGTATGAATATGTGGATTTTCATGCACACACATTTATCTGAATAACTATTCTCAATTTGTGGAGGGGTGATATGAAGGAGTAGAATTATGGGGTTATATCATACTTCTATCTTTAAGTTTCTGTTCAGTTCAGTCACTCAGTCATGTTCAACTCTTTGCCACCCCATGAACCACAGCACCCCAGGCCTCCCTGTCCATCACCAACTCCTGGAATTTACCCAAACTCATGTCCATTGAGTTGGTGATGCCATCCAGCCGTCTCATCCTCGGTCGTCCCCTTCTCTTGTCCCCAATCCTTCCCAGAATCAGAGTCTTTTCAAATGAGTCAACTCTTTGCATCAGGTGGCCAAAGTATTGGAGTTTCAGCTTCAACATCAGTCCTTCTAATGAATACCCAAGACTGATCTCCTTTAGGTTGGACTGGTTGGATCTCCTTGCAGTCCAAGGGACTCTCAAGAGTCTTCTCCAACACCACAGTTCAAAAGCATCAATTTTTCAGTGCTCAGCTTTCTTTATAGTCCAACTCTCACATCCATACATGACCACTGGAAAAACCATAGCCTTGACTAGATGGACCTTTGTTGGCAAAGTAATGTCTCTGCTTTTTAATAGGCTATCTAGGTTGGTCATAACTTTCCTTCCAAGAGCAAGCATCTTTTAATTTCATGACTGCAATCATCTGCAGTGATTTTGGAGCACAAAAAAATAAAGTCTGACACTGTTTCCACTGTTTCCCCACCTATTTCCCATGAAGTGGTGGGACCAGATGCCATGATCTTCATTTTCTGAATATTGAGCTTTAAGCCAACTTTTTCACTCTCTTTCACTTTCATCAAGAGGCTTTTAGTTCCTCTTCACTTTCTGCCATAAGGATAATGTCATCTGCATATCTGAGGTTATTGATATTTTTCCTGGCAATCTTGATTCCAGCTTGTGCTTCCTGCAGCCCAGCGTTTCTCATGATGTACTCTGCATATAAGTTAAATAAGCAGGGTGACAATATACAGCCTTGATGTACTCCTTTACCTATTTGGAACCAGTCTGCTGTTCCATGTCCAGTTCTAATTGTCACTTCCTGACCTGCATACAGGTTTCTCAAGGGGAAGGTTAGGTGGTCTGGTATACCCATGTCTTTCAGAATTTTTTATAGTTTATTGTGATCCACATAGTCAAAGGCTTTGGCATAGTCAATAAAGCAGAAATAGATATTTTTCTGGAACTCTCTTGCTTTTTCTATGATCCAGCGGATGTTGGCAATTTGATCTCTGGTTCCTCTGCCTTTTCTAAAACCAGCTTGAACATCTGGGAGTTCACGGTTCACATATTGCTGAAGTCTGGCTTGGAGAACTTTTAAACATTACTTTACTGGTGTGTGAGATGAGCACAACTGTGCTGTAGTTTGAGCATTCTTTGGCATTGCCTTTCTTTGGAATTAGAATGAAAACTGACCTTTTCCAGTCCTGTGGCCACTGATGAGTTTTCCAGATTTGCTGGCATATTGAGTGCAGCACTTTCACAGCATCATCTTTCAGGATTTGAAACAGCTCAACTGGAATTCCATCACCTCCACTAGCTTTGTTCGTAGTTATGCTTTCTAAGGCCCACTTGACTTCACATTCCAGGATGTCTGGCTCTAAGTGAGTGATCACACTATTGTGATTATCTGGGTTGTGAAGATCTTTTTGTACAGTTCTACCACCAAATTGTTTTCCACAGCAGCTGAACCATTTTACATTGTCACCAGCAATGTGTGATGGTTCCAGTGTCTCCACATCCTCACTGTACTTGTTTTCTGTTTTTTTTTGTTGTTGTTTGTTTTTGTTAAATTATTATAACTATCTTAGGGTGTGAAGTTGTAGCTCATGGTTTTGCTTCATAATATTCTTATGGCTAATGATATTGAGCAACTTTTCCTTGGAAGATGGAAACAATGGGTAACTGGAAGGAAGCTGTGTCTCAAAATAAACCATAGTTGGTCACTATATACACATGCCATCTTATTGTTGTTACAATGACCACCTATTATATTATGTTCATGAGTGAGTGAGTGAAAGTTTATCAATCTTGTTCTACTCTTTGCAACCCCATAGACTATACTGTCCATGGAATTCTCCAGGTCAGAATACTGGAGTGGGTAACTGTTCCCTTTTCCAGGGGATATTCCCAACCCAGGGACTGAACCTGGGTCTCCTGCATTTCAGGTGGTTTTTTTAACCAGCCACCAGGAAAGCCCTTATGTTTATAGTCATCAAATCATTTTCAATAACTATATATTGAGCAAATCTATTAGATTCCAGGTATTGTTTTAGCATTAGAAATATAGTTGTGAACAAAAAGGACAAGCAAGTAATTACCAAATCTAATATCAGGTAGAGATAAGTGCTATAACAAAAATAAAGCAAGTTAAGGAGACAAAGAACGGGGCCAGAAGAACGTCATGGTAGAAATGATGCTTTGGGAAGTACTCTAGAAAGAGCTGAAATTTTTCATAGAGGCCTGAATTAAATAAAGGAAGGAGAATGTAAATTTCTGAGAGAGGTATTTGAGGCAAGGAAATGTGAAATGAAAAGTTTGGGCTTCTTCCCCATTCTCAGATTGAGGATGAAATTAGCTATTTTGGTCTTTTTTTTTTTTTTTCTCATTTAAATTTAGGGTAGAAAGCCTGGTGTATCTTTCATTAAAGATTAAAGAGTCATCTACATGTGGCCATGAACTGGAAAGAGACCTAGTGAAAGGAGAAGAGGGTAAATATAGCCTGCTGCTGCTCATTTCAAGTATGAGTCAGGCAATCCATTATATCGTCATGATTATAGCCAAGAAATACATGTTCTCTATGAAGTTCATGTCATTCCATGGCCCATATATAATACAGATTCAGGCTATTGTCAACATCAGCACTCCAAGAATAACCAACATGTAGTAAGGGATTTAAGGATACAAAAAAGTAATTGTATCAAGTTTTAGAAGACATAAGGTCATCTAAGAAGATGATGTTGACACTGTCAGGAGGAAATGACTTTATTTAGATTTTCTCCCTAGAGTGATGATGGTTTTGCATTGATCCATCTACATTCTCTTTCCTGATTGCTCCTATGATCAAGGGTAGAGGAACTGAGTTTTTCTGTGGCCAGAGCTGGCTGAGATTCAAGGTGTGAACTTCAGCCAGGGAACAGATCTTTTCTTCGACACTAACTGGCTTCCACAGAGATGAGGCTTGTGACTTGGCCTCTTCAGAGCATTTCTCCAGCCCTCTAAGCTAACTGGCAGGGGATAATAAACATTTTTTAGCCCTTAAGTGTCTTAGGCACGGTATGGGATGTATAGCCTAAAAGTCTACACTCACACATAATGATAAATCCCAGGAAAGGAGTTTGCCAGTTCCAAGCATAAAACATTCTCTTAATAGTTATAGCATAAGTCTGGAAAAATCTCAGAAATAATTTGATCTACCTTTCAACCTCCTTATAGAAATGAATCACGCCAGGAAGGCTGCTGCTGATTTTCTATGACTCTAAGCTTTCACTTATCCTTTTCAAATCCAAATCTCCAATAAAGCACAGCAGAAATAAATGCAAACATGATCCATTGGCCTATGTAGAAAGCATTTTTAAAAGCCCACTCGTGGGCCTTAGTGAGATTAGGGTGTACTTACAAACACACCTCTCATTAGTGACATATTCTTCGGATCTAAGTAAGGCAACAACTAAAGCAGATTATCAGGAGTTATGATGCAACAGAAGTGGAGGACCAGATTGTTCTAAAGCTGGGGAAGCAGGCTCAGTGTAGCATCTAGATCCAGTGATATAGACTTGTTGGCATTGCCCTGGGGCAGGTAATTGTCACTGAACAAATAATACTGTTTTTGCGAAAGTGAAAATGAAGTTGCTCAGTCATGTCCGACTCTTTGCGACCCCATGGACTATAGCCTACCAAGCTCTTCTGTCCATGGGATTTTCCAGGCAATAGTACTGGAGTGGATTGCCATTTCCATCTCCAGGGGATCTTCCCGACCCAGGGATCGAACCCAGGTCTCCTGCATTGTAGACAGACACTTTACCGTCTGAGCCACCAGGTAAGTTTTTGCCAAAGACTACATTAAATAAACCTACGTATTTTAACTGAGCTGTTCATGTCATTCTAAACATTTATTAATAATTAGAACTTTCCTTTATATTTTTCATCTATTCAAGAGTTTGTTAAAACTTTTGTACATCAAAATCATGATTTTAAGACAGTATTTCATGAAATTGGTTTGAGTGCTGATTTACTAGATTTACCCTAATTTGAATGACCATTCATAGATACTATGGTATTTCATAATATTAATAGTGTTTTGTGATGAATTTTGAATCCTTCAATATGTATGGAATGCTGACATTTTGCTTTTGATAGATTTTTTTTTCCCTTTATACCCTTGGTGATGAATTTATGCTCTTTGGTTAGTGGCTCATACTTGGAAAATCTAGCTGAATTCATTTGTAATCTTTTTCTTTTTGAAGTAGTACTTATATGAAAGGATGTTCTAAACCTGCCACCTAGATTTATTGTCCCTAGCAGCTACAGTCTCCGATACTGTGAGTTCTTCTGGTCAGATTAAGAAAGAATGCCCTTTTGAAACATCATTATATGTCCCAATGGGTCAAAAATATAATGGTCATGTATTATTTTGTTTTTAAATTTTAACATGGAAAACGCTCTTGTAACTAAGATAAACTAAAAAGTTGTATAGTTAACTATCCAAAGGAATATCCTACTGCTTATTATTTCTAACTGTATTTGTGCCATTTCCACATGTGACTTCCTGGATGCGTCACTCTTTAGATCTCTAGTCACTTATGTTTCCAGTACTATTTATTAGGCACATACTAGTGGGCAGGAACTGAGGATGTAGAATTGAATAGACGTTGTACTTGCACCTCATGAAACTGATAGTCTATGGAGAAGACAAGTTAGTGTGATTTATCTCCCAAAGTTAACTTACAAGATGTTATGAAAGTAAAGAAATGACCACCAAGTAGAGACATGAAGATTGGGTAGGATTTACCTAGAAGCTTAAGGGTCATCTATGAACAAAGCTAGTGGAGGTGATGGAATTCCAGCTGAGCTATTTCAAATCCTGAAAGATGATGCTGTGAAAGTGCTGCACTCAATATGCCAGCAAATCTGGAAGACTAATCAGTGGCCACAGAACTGGAAAAGTCAGTTTTCATTCCAATTCCAAAGAAAGGCAATGCCAAAGAATGCTCAAACTACTGCACAATTGCACTCATCTCATACGCTAGCAAAGTAATGCTCAAAATTCTCCAAGCCGGGCTTTAGCAATATGTAAACCATGAACTTCCAGATGTTCAAGCTCAGTTTTAGAAAAGGCAGAGTTGACTCATTGGAAAAGACTCTGATGCTGGGAGGGATTGGGGGCAGGAGGAGAAGGGGACGACAGAGAATGAGATGGCTGGATGGCATCACTGACTCGATGGGCGTGAGTCTGAGTGAACTCCGGGAGTTGGTGATGGACAGGGAGGCTTGGCGTGCTGCGCGATTCATGGGGTGGCAAAGAGTCGGACACGACTGAGAGACTGAACTGATTCCTATTTCTAATTTGTTTTCTGCATATAGTTACTTCTAATGAATCCAGAAAACTCTGATACACTACATGAAAAAATAACTTACGTAAGAATTAGAAACTAAAAATGGGGCGATATACTCAGAAAAGAAAAATGTTTCAAAAATTTTTAAAAAGGAAGGTTAAATTAGAAGAAATGCAA
Organism: Nanger dama; assembly: GCA_917880005.1. Lineage (NCBI taxonomy): Eukaryota > Metazoa > Chordata > Mammalia > Artiodactyla > Bovidae > Nanger > Nanger dama. The sequence goes on from CAKJTW010000030.1 coordinate 20,811,069, forward strand.
GATCAAATAAGCATAACAAATAATGCCTTTAGATAGCTAGAGAATGAAAGGGAGAATTTAAATGTCAAAAAGAGGGAAGAGATAAGAAGTACTGGAGAGAAGGTAACAAATTAAGAGTATAGGCAAAGAAGATTTAATATATACATAATAGATGTCCTCAAAAGAAGAAACCCAAATTAAAAAACAGCAAGTTCTAAAAACTACAATTTAAAAAATCCTTAAAATTAAAAAAGTTATATTTGACACTTTGCATTGAAAGATCGTCAAACACTCTCTGAAAAAGTTGCCTCAGAGCAACCAACATCAAGACATAGTCTGTAAAATCGGTAATCTTGAAAAAAAAAATCTTCTGAGAGGATCTAGGTAGAAATACCAAATTACTTATAAGGAAAAGAAATTACTAATAAAATCATATGGACATATTAGAGATGCTATAAGCCAAGAATTTTATATTTAGCCAAGCTGATTTTCAAGTATAAAGTTCTTAAACTGCTTTCAACATGCAAGAATTCAGAGAATATTGTTCCCATGAGTTCTTCCAGAGAAATTTACAAGAGAATGGGTTTCAGGCAACTAAAGTGAATAGAAATACATTGATGTAGCACTGATGCTGATGAACAAACTTATATTTACAAAAAGAATCAATTGTTAGGTAAGGAAAAATGGTATCAGAAAACTAAAAAGTTGGGAAACCAAACTTTAGTGATAAGGGAGTCACACAGGGTGATCATACTTTAAACCAGAAAAGTATGTAAGTGAATATGGTAGTGAATCCCTTAAAATTCAAGGGAGCTATTACATGTGGGGAGAAAAGGAAGGTTTGTGATTGGTTAGGACTTGTGGGTGGGTTGTAGAGTGGCTGGCAGTGTTCTATTTCTTGACCTGGATGGTATTTAAGCGGAGAAGGCAGTGGCACCCCACTCCAGTACTCTTGCCTGGAAAATCCCACGGACAGAGGAGCCTGGTAGACTGCAGTCCATGGGGTCGCTAAGAGTCGGACACGACTGAGGGACTTCACTTTCACTTTTACTTTCAAGCACTGGAGAAGGAAATGGCAACCCACTCCAGCGTTCTTGCCTGGAGAATCCCAGGGATGGGGGAGACTGGTGGGTTGCCATCTATGGGGCTGCACAGAGTTGGACATGACTGAAGCGACTTAGCAGCAGCAGCAGCAGCCTTAGTAATTCATTAAACTATACATTTGTTTTATATGATTTTTCTCTATCCATATTATATTCTACCATGAGAAGTATATTTTTTTATAATCTATTTTTAAAGATTAATAATACTCTCAACAATCAAGTTGAAGATGGGCTTCCCAGGTGGCTTAGTGGTAAAGAATCTGCCTGCCAATGAATGAGATGAGGGTTTGATTCCTGGGTCGGGAAGATCCTGTGGAGGAGGAAATGGCAACCCACTCCTGTATTCTTGCCTGAAAAAAGCCCATGGACAGAGGAGCCTGGCAGACTGCAGTCCATGGGGTCATGAAGAATCGAACATGACTGTGGATGGAACACACATAAGTGATAGGAAGATGACAACTACCTTTAAAAACATAAACATTTATAGCAATTTGCTTCAAAGTCCAGAAGGCTTTCATTATGAAAAGCCTAGAATGCAATCCATTGCCCAAAAAAAAAAAATCTATGAGAATTCCACATTAAGCATATTTAATGGGTTTTGGGGGTGTTGGGGGATGGAAAATTGCTTAATTTATTTCACCAGAGCAAGAATTGGATGATAGTTTAATTAATAATATGAAAGATTAAAATATAGACTTCATCTTTTCTTGTAACAAGTTATCTGATTCTTTGCCAATTGTCATTTTCCCTTTGCATAAACAGTTGGCTATAATTTGAGCTTAATAGAGAAGAAGGGGAGGAATGAATATTCTGATGCTGTCATTATGGTTTAGTTTGAGGACTTTCCACATAGGCCTGTCAAATTACTTTCCTGCCTCTGGGCTTGCAATATGAGTAGAAGCCACATTTGATAGTCAATGATTATTATGGCACTAGGAACTATGAGAAAATGTTAATAACAACAAACCACCCATAGTAGCATGGTGTACAGGCAAGATTGCAGACTGCTGAGTCAAGTAAACCTGAGTTAGCAACTGATTGTTCTTCAGTTTCCTTACCTTTAAAATGGGGATAATGATATTTATCAGAATTGTCACGATTCAAGATTTATGATGTAAAGCATGGAGTTCAATACTTAGCACATAAAAGTGCTTAATGGAAAATTATTTTCTCACATCCCAGTAACAGCAGCTGCCGATCTTGACATCATAGAGTATTACCAAGGAGGTAACGGGGATCGGAGGGCTTGTGGAGAAGCAACTGCTTTATTAGGGTAGCTTATAAATTTCCTCAAGTGATTTCTAGAGGAGCATGAGACAGAGAAATTATTTTTCCTTTCATTCATGAGATGATCTCATACTCAAGTGGTTTTGTTGGCATTAACTGCAAAACCTAATATTACAGAAGGAACTCCAGGGACTGGCTCTTGGCTGATAACATAAACTGGGATTCACAATGGCTGAAACAACTCAGCATGCTATCCTGCTTAGGAAACCCTAATACTCAGAAGAGTATACATTTTAAATACCCTCCCTCCTCTCCTCAAATACTGTGCTAAATTTAAAACAACTCACTAAGAAATCTCAGTGCAAATTTTTCACAAAGTAGGATGAAATTACAACTCAATTCAGAACTCAGACAAGTTTTCTTTGTCTTCTTCTCAAGTCTGAATTGCTTCTAGGTTGGTCTTTTCTAACTCAGAAGCCATTTTTATTCAAGAAGGGCTGTGTGGTTTTCTGAAGCAATTGCTTGGCTAGAAACTTCAGCAAAATGGGTAAACTTGTTTTTCCTTTCCCTGCTCAGTCCCCACACTTTAGAAATGTTTTCTAGTAACATGTATATCAAGCAAGTAGCTGTTTCAAAGTCAGATTTGGAGAGAGTACTAATGGTAGGAGTAATTGCTAAGGGCCCAGATGCCAAAGAATAATCATATTTTCACTCATACATCCTCAATCTCTAAAACAAATTAATGTGTGAAATGCTGCTGGGCTGGCTTACAGAAATGGTAGCAGAAATCCAGTGGATGCTGGATGGGAGATATACTTGTTTTCCCCAGAGGCCATTTCAATATTGCTAATTCTTAACTGGCCTGGCTGGTGTATTTGACAAATAGCCCAACAGAAACATTTGCTGTTTGATACTTTTTGATTCATCTGATGAAGCCTGCATGCAAGGCACTCATGCAAATGCAAATATCAGCAGTAATAGTAGCATTTTACATTTTTTTCCAGCAACTTCATCCAAAGGCCTTGAAGAGCCTGATAGGTATTAAAACACTCCCTTAGAAAAGAGAAACAAGTCCTCACTAGAAGAGAATGATAGAACTCTGGGAAATTACATGAGAAGTTTAGACCAACTTCTCACCTACAAATAGGCAGTGGTAAAGCCATGATTCAGCTCTGTTTCCTTACTGGTCCTGTGGGCAGCTCTCGGGGCAGTAAGGCGATACAGATGGTCTAGGGTGTTTAGTCCTTAATTCTTTCCTAAACTTTTTGAAATGAAGTGTTTCAAAATATTTACATTTTCCACTACAGTTTGTGACCTTATAAGTTTTATTCAATATTTATATCACTTTCATGCTTATCTCCACAAGATAAAATTTGGCTACCACCAAAATCCATCAATTTCTTTTTTTTATATCTTTCTTACCATCTTTATTTTACTCCTGATGTTACTGTTCCAGAAAAATGTATTATTATTCTTATGAGTCTAATCCTTGTTGCTTGTGTTATTGCATCTTGCTTGTGGTAGAAAATAAAACATTCTTGGAAAGAAGAAAGAACTGAACTTCTGGGCTCTGATCTGGAAAGAAATCTTGCTAGCTAAAGTTGAAATTTGTGTTCTCTTCTACTTGACTTTCTAGTGAGTTGTTCATGAGGTTAATTTTCTAACTGAGGACTGATAAATGTCAATAAGGCTAAAAAGAATTTTTGGTGTCTCAATCAAATGGAATTCCTTAACATTATAGCTTATATTCCCTTTCATTAACATTTCCTGAGAGATAAATGTGTGTGAGGCACCAAGCAAGTTCTAAAGAAAAGTGGTGGCCTGATTAGGCCACCATTCCTACCTGCAAGATGTTCAATATGACAGTAGCAATGGCAAAGAGATAAACTTATTGTCAAAGTTTGTCCTAGTTAGTAGTAACAGCAAGAGAACTAGTTAATACATGAGGCTAATGGTAAACACTTTAAAAAATACAATGTTGAATCTTTCTCCCCTATCCCATCTCTGTCACACACACACACATTAGTTGTCCAACTAATTAGAGAAGGAACTCTCAGGTTATGTTTTTGCCTTTTTTAGGGAAGACCATCTGAACTTTTCAGTGTTGTCATATAGTTTACAGTTTCAAAAGACAATGACCAGCAAACATGACTACAGTCCAACGAACAGTAGTGATATCTTACAACAGAATAGTTCACTTTTTTCCACACTATATGCATTATCCATAAAAATGGAATCTCTTACAGGAAACAGAAAAATGCCTAACTAGATGCTATGACTATATGGGAGAGAGGAGACTTCAACTCTCTTTTCTGGATAAGCCATTCAGAATGCAAAACTGGCTCCTAGAAAGTGGAGTAAAGTACTTATCAGTATTTTGTTTTCTTCTAATGCCCAGGATTGAGAGTGAGGGGCTGGTAGAGCCGAGGCGGTGAAAGGGGTTCTCTCCCTAGAGTCGCAGAGGCTACTAGAGCAAGGGAAGATGTAGGGCAAGTGGTGGTTAGAACAGAGGAAGAGAAAGATGAGTAGGCCAAGCAAGAAGGGCACGGAAGATGGAAAAGGAGCCCAAAACAGAGGAGGACTTGGAACAGGTTGTTTGTAGACAGGATTAAGGCAGGGAGATGGAAAAGTGAGGGAGGTGCATGCCAGAAAGAAGGTGAAGCATGGAGGAGGGGAAGCAATCCTAGCAAAGTGAGGAAAGAACTATGGCTGTGGTTGTTCCCTTGCCAGCTTCTTTGGTGGATAAAATGGTTTGCATATATGTTGAGTTAACTTGTGGTGGGGAGAAGGAGCTGTACGGAATTATACAGTTGTAATTAAATATGTATGTATTAATATCACACCTATTTATACACTGGTAGCCTGTGCAAGTTTGAGGAGCTCTGGCTTCCTTCTCTCCAGTTGGCGTATTAATAGCTGAATATCACCCCATCATCATCATGCTTTCAGAAGACCAGGAGAGCACCATCCTTTAGCTCTGTGCTACCTTTAACTACTGTTGGCATATATTGCCTGTCTTGTTCCCTCATTTGTAATGCCAAAAGTCGAGGACTCCTGGATAGTCCCTTGGTTTTATGGGATATGTATTGTTCTACGCGCTTCCCTTGTGGCTCAGCTGGTAAAGAATTCGCCTGCAATGTGGAAGACCTGGGTTCAGTCCCTAGGTTGGGAAGATCCCCAGAGAAGGGAAAGATTACCACTCCAGTACTCTGGCCTGGAGAATTATATGGACTCTATAGTCCATGGGGTCACAAAGAGTCAGACACAACTGAACGCCTTTCACTTATTGTTCTGCATTATCTAGATGAAGTCAACTCAACTATTTACATTCATCCACATACAAGAACTAGAGAAGGAAATGTCAGCCCACTCCAGTATTCTTGCCTGGGGGATCCCATGGACAGAAGAGGCTGGCAAGGCTACAGTCAGTCCGTGGGATCGCAAGAGTTGGGCACGACTGAGAGACTAAACCACCAGCACCACATACAAGAATCATCAAAGATAATTTTGCATAAGTAGAAACCCAAATATGGCTCAGAACAAAATGCTGGTGTGGTGTTTTGTACATGGCAAAGCATTCAATTGTTGCATGGATATGTAGGACAATACCACCAAACAAGACATTCTCTTTCATTGATTATACTTATTTTCAGATTTACTCTATGGGATGCTTCCTTGAATGCTTTATTCTAACTTGACAGTGGCAGTGGAATGTAATTTACAATGACTTTTTCCCATTGGGTTAAATTATGTGATAAAATTCATATAATTTCTTCAATAAAGAAAAGATGCAGAAAGCTATTTTTATTCCTTTGGGGTGGGGGGTCAGGGACATGGGATGAGGTTTTTGACCTCAACTTTGTAAAAACTATGTTGCCCCAAGTCAAAGGTTTAAATCCTCCTGAAAATGTTATCTTTTTACATACTGCTCCACATGTATATATATTTGACAAAACTGACAATGGGAGTTTCTTTACCAAATCTTATTTTTTTCTCCCAGGAAAGATTTCATCATTAAGGCAGTAAGGTTACTGAGCATTTCACAACATTGCATGAAAAAATATCATCTAGATGATGCACAGTTAAAAAATGACAAGTATCTGAGAAAATACACATGTGGAACAGCTTTACCCTCAAAGCTGTTGCCATTTTGATTCAGGTGAATATAATTTTATAATTATGAAATCCTCTAATAATTATTGCATTCATCTAGTGCTTTATGGTCCTTTTAAACCTAGTGAGAATTTATTCATTAAATATTCCTTGCCTGCTATATACTAAGACTACATAAAGTTCTGGAATCTACTGTTTTTATTTATCCAGCCAATCATATAAAAATAGAGATGACAGTCAGAACCCCAAATCAGATACTATAATTCTCAGTTTAGACCCATGCAATTCAAATTTTCTGATGAAATGAAAAGTACTAGGTGGGTATGAGTTTCCCAAGGCAGGCAAGTGTGAAGTAGCAACCTATTATTGTTTTTGGCATGTGAGTAAGAGTAGAAACCAGGCTCCTTGAAAAATCTAACCGGAAAGCAAAGTTTACCTTTAACATTCCCCATTTTCCTTTCTCTGTCCCTCTCATACTTTTGGCAGTCCCTCGTCTACATTATTTATTTCCTTCATTTATTCTTTCCATTCACTCACCAACCAGTTATTTTTCAAACAAGAGTAAGGCCAGTAGAGAAATAAAGATATGAAAGGGAGAGACCCTGTATAAAGCAGCTACTGATTATGTTATAAAGTTAAGTCATGTCCAGGCATTATCACAGTACCAAGAAGATCATGACAAGTTCTGTTTAGTTACATAAATGTGAGAATTCAGAGGTTGTAAAGAACCCAAGCTCTGTATCAACTGAGACCTGCCTTCTCTTGAACTACCCTTCCTCTCAACCAGAGGCTAAAGACCTTTGATGCAAATGAGTATCACCTGCTGAGTTTTAAAATTCCTGCTACCCAGGCCAAATCCAAGTCTTGTTTTTTTTAAAAAAAAATCTCTGGAGATGAGACTCAGATGTTTTTTGTTTTTTTTTTTTTTTTTTAAATTGGCTATTCCACTGTGCATCCTAGGTTGAGAAACATTGTCCTAAATATCTCTTCTTTTTAAAAATCTCATGTTATCCTAACTTCAACATAGAAAAGGCAAAAAACTTTGGGGAAAACATTAGTTTTCTCATTCTGTTGACAACCCCCGTCCCAAAGCAAATAAGCAAACAAAATCTAAGCTACAACAACAATAGCAGCAACAGCAAAACTGTTTTCTTTAAGTTCTTGGAGTTGGGAATTAGAAATTACCCAAAATAAAAAAACAACAACAAAGAGATTTTGGTTATCATTAGTGGAAGAAGAAGTAAAGTAGAAAGAAAGGCATGTCCTGGAGTGTGGTATAGTTGGAGACACTTAGGGAAGAAATCTGCTGAAGGTGACATTTAGTAGGCAACCTGTTTGATCAGGGCGTCCCACGTGGCGCTAGTGGTAAAAAACCTGCCTGCCAGTGCGGGGGACATAATAGACGCAGGTTCGATCCCTAGGTTGGGAATATCCCCTGGAGGAGGGCACAGCAACCCACTCCAATATTCTTGCCTGGAGAATTCCATGGACAGAGATGCCTGGCAGGCTACAGTCCACAGGGGACTCAAGTGGAGTCGGACACAACCTTGCACACACACAATTTGGTCAGATGCAAAGATCTTGGACAAAGGAAGTGGAATAGTAGTAGGAAGTCTGATTTATTTGGACAACAAACCTTTAGTATTTATTCCAGTAAGTTGCTCAATATGAGATCAGTGGCTGAGTTATTAAGACTTTGACAAACAAAACAAAACACAAGCCATAAATCAGGACCAAGAATCTGACCCTTAGTGTGATGGATGGGGGAGGGAGTCAGGCAAGCGTAACAGAGCCCCCAAATTTGGCCACTGTAATGAAATTATGAAATGTGTTGGCATCAGTGCAAAAGTCTGGTGTAGGCCAGTAAAAATGAAGTAAAACAACACAGAAAAGATTGGTTTGACGTGGTCTGTTTACCTCCAGTGCCTGGAAGCATCTATTCCATGTTCTTCCTTCGTATTGTTATTGCTAGTGAGGTAGCTTAGGAAGCCCAGGGCTCAAACAGACCCAGATTCTAGCTTTGATTCCTTATTTACTATCTGTAGGACCTTGGGGGTATAGTTTAATTCTCTGGGCCTCAGCTTCCAAAAGGAATTCAGAGATAACATCTATTTCAAAAAGTTGTGAAAAATAAAGAACAAATAATACAGTTGAAGCTGTTAATAATTTCAAGATTCTCCTTTTTCTGTTTTAACTGCTGTTATCTCTAAAGTGAAGTCACTCTGTTGTGTCTGACTCTTTGTGACCCAATGGACTGTAGCCTGCCAGGCTCTGCCATCCATGGGATTTTCCAGGTAAGAATACTGGAGTGCAATTCCAGGCAAGAATATTTCCTTCTCTAGGGGATCTTCCCAACCCAGGGATAGAACCTGGGTCTTTCACACTGCAGGCAGACTCTTTACCATCTGAATGCACCTGATCTCATCTGATCTCAGAAGTGAAGCAGGGTCAGGCCTGGTTCGGTTCAGTTCAGTTCATTTCAGTTACTCAGTCTTGTCCGACTGTTTGCGACCCCATGAATCACAGCACGCCAGGCCTCCCTGTCCATCACCAACTCCCAGAGTTCACCCAAACTCATGTCCATCGAGTCGGTGATGCCATCCAGCCATCTCATCCTCTGTCCTCCTCTTCTCCTCTTGCCCTCAATCCCTCCCAGCATCAGAGTCTTTTCCAATGCCTGGCTAGTTATCTCTAAAGGCAGCTTCAATTCTTGTAGATGTAGAGCTGATAAAAATTTTGTACAACAAATTTGCTGATAGTAAAAGTAACTTCCTGGGGTGGGAATGGAGACTAGGTAATTCAAGCTTAAACATGATAGTCTTCTGCCATGAATAAACTTGTTCAAGTCACTGGGGACTGAATATTTTTAAAACTTTTAAATTTGTTTTATTTTTGGCTGCTCTGGGTTTTCACTGCTGTTCACGAGTTTTGCTGTGGTTACAGTGAGTGGGGACTACTCTTTGTTGTGATACGTGAATTTCTTACAGCAGTTTCTTCTCCTGCTATGGAGCACGGGCCCTAGGGCACACAGGCTTCAGCAGATGAGGCACATGGCTCCATAGTTTCAGTGCCCGGGTTCTAGAGTGCAGGCTCAGGAGTTGTGGCACTTGGGCTTAGTTACTCCATGGGATGTGGGATCTTCCCAGGCCAGGGATTGAAACACGTGTCCCCTGCATTGGCAGGCAGATTCTCATCCCCATACCACCAGAGACGTCTGATTGGAGATTTTTGTCCTTCTGATTACCTGCAGATGAGGTCTTGCCCTCAATTAGCTGACCTAAGGGTAAAGTCAAAGACCAGCAGGGCCTTGCAGGTCTGAAGCAGGAGTGGGGACAGAATGTGTGAAACTGGGGTGTGAGAATGTGCTCACTTCAGGATTCAGCCTTTTATATATATATATATATAAAAGGGGGTTAAGCTCAATTGTTGCTATATTTGATTTTTTTCAAGAAAAGTCAGACTCATATTTAATGTAAACTCTCCCAGTTTTTGATGGGAGATGACTAATTTCATTTTCTTTCAACATTATGTGGGCCAAACAAAACACCTCTGAATACTGCCTATGTGCTACCAGCCTGCGACCTTTGCCTTTTGAAGGTCCTTTTCACTTTTAGTGCCCTCTCCTCTGAGCCCAGGAATAAGTGTATTCATCTCAAAAGACAGGCTTACCCTAATGAATGCCCCCATTTTCAGATAAGTGTTTCCCGTTGTTAGCGTTTTATTATCCATAATTAATGTTACCTTCCAGGCAATTCTTATGCAAATGGCCTTTTGTTCCAAAGTTAAAATCGATTATAATATTTCCTGTTACTTGCTAAAGTGTGTAGACTTAATTTTCTGCTCATTAGTTTTATCTAACACATCTGCTGGCTGGTTTCACTTCCTCAGGGCCCAGCTTAATTTTGCACCAGCTTTTGTGAGGTAAAACTTAATCAACTTTCACTTTGTAAAGCTGAATATTTTTAAAACATGTTGCAGAAATAGTCTTTTAGTTCACGTGTTATGGACTGAGTAGTGTTCTCCTCAAATTCATATGATGAAGTGCTAACCTTCAATGTGACTATATTTGGAGTAATAGCCTTTAAGGAGGTGATTAAGGTTAAATGAAATTTTTTTTAAATTTTTGACCAGGGATTGAGTCCAGGCCCTCTAAAGTGAGAGCGTGGAGTCGTAATCACTGGACTGACAGGGAACTCTAGGTTAAATGAAATCTCAAGGGTGGAGCCCTAGGCCAATAGGACTAATGTCCTTATAAGAGGAAGAGATACCAAGAGTGCAAATACCCAGAGGAAAGGCCATATGAAGATACAATGAGAAAGTGGCCAACCGCAAGTCAGGAGGAGAGCGTTCACCAAGAATCATACCTGCCAGTGTACGTGTGTGCGTAGCCACTCAGTTGTGTCCGACTCTTGTGACCCTGTGGAGTGTAGCCCACCAGGTCCTCTGTCCACGGGATTTCCCAGGCAAGAATACTGGAGTGGGTTGCCATTTCCTCCTCCAGGGGATCTTCCCAACCCAGGGATCAAACCCAAATCTCCTGCATCTCCTACACTGGAGGTAGATTTTTTACCATTGCATCACCTGGGAAGCCCATAGCTGCCAAGACCTTGATCTTGGACTTCAGCCTTCAGAACTGGGAGGAAATAAACTTCAGCTGTTTAAGCCACCCAGTCTGTGATATGCTGTTGTGGTGGCCTGAGCAAAAGAATCCTCCACCTTTAACTACCCTATCTTTGGTGTCTGATGTCATTCCAGTCATGCTCAGAGAAATCCCACTTTTAGACTCTCATTTTACTTCCTGTTCAAAACAGTGTAGACATTCTTATATCATCAATCAAAAGAGTCCCCTGCCTGAGAAGTATATCCAACTCTCTCTGTCATGGCAGAACACCAACTATTTGGTAACTCACCCATAAAATGTGAGATAAAGGAAACCAATCCTTTTCCCGAGTTTTAAAATTTCTCCTCGTTTGTCAGCTGCTCCTACGAGTCGCACGATGCCGACCTTCTTGAGGCTGGAGAGCCACCTGTATGCATGCTCATCATCTTTTAAAACATCTTCAAAATCCAGAGTAGGCAGCTGGAACTCTGAGCCCCAGTACTGACACTCTGTGAATTATGAAAAAGGAGAAACCAGTGTTAAAAACAGTGTTCTTCAGAGAACACTTAAAAACAGAGAACTTCAGAGAAGGAATTAGTTCATTGAAGCTGACCTTTGATCTATCATGGAACAGACTAAAGTTCAATCATATTAGAAATACCCAAATTACCAGCTCTTCTTCCTTGGAGCCAGGCCAGTGTACTCAGGCTTTCTGCCTGCTACTGTGCAAGACCCATGACTGGTATTCATCATAGTACTTTGTCAAGAGAGTATTTAGCTTGTGGATGGTTCTTGATACATATGTCCTTTAGGGCTTCTCTGTCTGGACATTGCTTAGAAATAGCCTTGAAATACTGTGCATTTTAAGAGCCAAGTTAAATTACTCAATTCCAAATAGAGAGAAAATGAGAATAATGTATTAGAACAGCCTATGCCTATCCCTGGGGGTTGGGGAAAGGGGAGTGGTGTTTGCCATGGTAGGAACTGCCCCTCCTTCCTCTTATTTCAGCTGATAAGAAGCTTTCTCTGGGGTCAATTTGTTCATGGGAGTCAGCAAAATCTGTCCATGGGAGGAAAAGATGGGTCATGTTGTTTTTCTAGAGAAGGCTGGCTAAAGTGGTAATAATGAGATTTGAATGACTCAGAATATAATTACAATTTTTTGTGGGGTGGAGGGTGTAAAACACATTATTGGTCTTTCTTGATTTGATTAGCTACCCAATAATTTTTTGTTGGTTTGTGTTTTCAATAAGCCTGATGGTGGTGTTTGGTGGTAGTGGTTTAGTTGCTAAGTTGTATCTGACTTCTGCGACCCCATGGACTGTAGCCCACCAAGCTCTTCTGTCCATGGGATTTCTCAGGCAAGAATACTAGAGTAGGTTGCCATTTCCTTCTCAAAGGGTCTTCCTGACCCAGGGATTGAACCTGGGTCTCCTGCATTGCAGGCGGATTCTTTACCAGCTTAGCCACCAGGGAAGCCCTCAATGAGCCTAATATTTTACTATATTGAGAGACATTGTGATAAGCAGGAAGTCTTTAGGAACTTGTGGCTTATGGAAGACTTGGACATGGAAGCTGACCATTAAAACACAATGTGTTGTAAAGCAAATATAATAAAAATGGCTTAAAAAAAAGCAGTAAAATAGTGAAGATAAGCCACCTGCAACAGTATGGATTAGACAGACTCATAGGTGACAAAACCAAACAAAAGCACACAATTTGTTGGATGCTATAGTTGAAGTACATTCAAGATACTGTGGCGATAACAGATCTTCTGATCCCTTATTAATGCTCCTTCTATGATGCCAGTGATTCTTTTAAACACGTGAAGTTCCCCATGTCTGTCCCTCACGCCTCAGGTATTTCTGCCAAAATCAAACAGAGCTGGTTTTTATGGGCCAGCATGCTTGAGCTGTACCACTCTGCTCTCGAACAAGAGCTGGATTTATATGAAAGAGCTTTTATTCAAAGAGGAGATCTGCTTGACTTTTGAATATCGGATTTTATGTTTTTTGCTTTGCCACTCCTATTTGCCCTTTGCATTTACAGTCTCCAGATTGTAATATTTGATACCCATCATAAAGGTCTGTGAAAAGAAGGTGATAAATGTCAAATACTGCTTATTGGCTACCTAGATAGAAAAGTCATTTGGTTTCCCATAAAGGGAAACATTTCCTCAGCAAAATATCAGTGTTAAAGACAAAAATGATAAATCACTATCTTCTCTTTCCAAACCTTACACCTAAGTGGACTACATCTAGAATCTTAAAAAATATTGAAAACAACTTTAAGCTTATTGAGCTCCAAATGAAAACTGTAAGTCCATAGAGTATTAGAAGTAGATGAAATTTTCATATTGGCTTTAGGGTGTCCCATCACTATGGGTTCTTATTATTGGCTAGAAAGATCATCTAAACTATGGCTGAGGAGTTCTCAGATCTTGGGCACTGTAATAATCTGGCTAAGGGCAAATATTTCATTCCTGTATGGACTGCTAGATGGATTAGCTGTGGTCTATATGGTCATCTACAGTAATGTGTGATGTCTTTATTACAAAGGGTTAAGTAATTTATTGATGAGCTTTGTTATAATATTTATAAGAAAAGTCTCATGTCCTGTTGAGAGAAAACCAGCCTGGAGAGATAGTAAGATCCAGACGGCAGTGTTGTCAAGCAGAACTTTCTGAGATGTTGGAACTATTTTCTATCTGTACCATCCAGTATTGTAGCTGCTAACAATATGTGGATATTGAGACCTGGCATATGGATAGTGGAACTGAGGGACTGAGTTTTTTCTTTATTTAATTTAAAGTGACTTAAACTTTGATTTGGGCTTCTTAGGTGGTACAGTGGTAAAGTATCTGCCTGCCAATGCAGGAGACACAAAAGACATGGGTCTGGTGCCTGAGTTGGGAAGATCTACTAGAGTAGGAAATCTCAACCCACTCCAGTATTCTTGCCTGGAAAATTCTATGGACAGAGGAGACTGGTGGGCTACAGTCCATTTACTAGCAAAGAGTCAGACGCAACTGAGCACAAACACAAAAACTTTAATTTAAATAGCCACATGTAATTGATACTATGTGAAATAGCATATGAATAGAATAAAGGACATGGAGTGAAAGAGACTTGAACTTGAGTCATCATATTGTCTCTTACCAGCTTGTTTCTTTGTCTTTTCTCTGATCTTTTATCTCTTAATTTATAAAATAACCATACTAATATTTGCCTTGAAGGTCATATGTTAGCTACGCAATGAGTTTATGCAAGGAGTCTGGTATAGTGAATAGCACATAGCAGACTAAGAAGATACATAATATAACAATTGATATTTGCTGAATACTTTCCAGAGTTAGCTGCAGTCCAAGGTGCTCTCCATGCATTATTTTTTGAAAATCCATAATAAATATACATCATAGGGTTTATAGGAATGCTATGATGGTTTTAGTATTCCCATGCTACAGAGAAGGGAACAGAGAGCTGAGTCTCACAGCTAATGATTCGCAGAGCTAGTTAAGCAAATTCAGGTGACTAATTCCAAAGTCTGTAATTTTAGCAACTACACATAAAATAAACATTTGATGCCTTGAAATACTGTTGTCACATGTATTTTTAAGTCCTATGTCTGAATGTTCACAGCTTACTCTATCCCTTACATGGAAAATATACTTTCTGGATGAAAAGTAAAGCAGGGCAAGTTACAATTAGAAACACTTCGTCTGGACATGTTCAAGCATGAGTGTTTAAAGATAAACCTTGGCTCTCAGTCAGGACTTTCAATGCAGAAAAACTTTACAACTAGGTTTCATGGCACAACTCTAAAACAGCATTGCTATTCACTGCTTTTGCGAAATGAACCAAGGCTTAAAAATCAGCTAGCTTCTTTTTAAAAAATTTATGCCAATATAAGTCAGTGATCCATGCCAGTGGTTTTACTTAAGGCCATTATCACTTTCCAGAGAGTTTTGGTGACTGTGTAGCAAGGAAATGTAAGAAACAGATGGAAAAACACTTTCACAAGATGTAAATGTTTTAAAAGCTTTTCTATTTTGAAAACTTTGTGGATTCAAGAAGGACTGCTTAGGGTACATACTATATACATTGAAATATATTTATAGCATATTTTAATGAATTTTTATTTCTACATGAGTCATTTTCCTGTTATAGAGTAACACACACACTGTCAAACACACATGGACATACAAACACAATATCCAATATTCTTATCTAACTCCTAGAAAATGAATTATATTCTTTCAATAAATATGTTACTCTTTACATGTGGAAAGTTAACTATATTCACATAAAGACTAAAGATAAAGCAAGGCTGTTAATATAAGCATCAATCTGTGCTATAAATAATTTCACATTCATAGGATTTTACTATCAGGGGTTGGTCACAGTACCTTTCAAGTTCTACAAAGTTTATAGTTCTCCAACTATAGCTCCTATTTTGGTGGGCCTAGGCAGCCACTTTGCAAAAATCAGTGACCAAGGGCCACAGCCCATCATAGAATCCTAATATGAGCCACTGATAGATTCAGTAATGGAAAGTGTCATTTTCAGGGACAGCATTGTGACTAACCAGTTTCCAAATCATCATAACATCCTCAATATAAAATACTCTAGTCTTCCAGGAGAAATAAATTTCATCTTAATAAATCCAACCAATAGGATCATTCTATGATCTATGTGTAGATCCGATGATATCTGAACAGAAACTCTGATGCTGAAAAGGTAATTTAGAAGCATTTTCCCAATCTCCCCCAACCACAAAACCTCACCACCGGGGACCATATGAAAACACATTGGCCTAGAAGAAATCATTTGTCAAGTGGATATACATGGAAAGCAAACTTAAGTTTCACACTTGGGTCTGGATACATAAACAGTATGGAAAATGACGGAATATTTAAGGCATGAACCACGCTTTCTAATTTAACTTATGGCCTTACTAATAAATACTTCCTTGAACATGTGCTTCACACATCATAAAATTTATGCACAGGCTACATGCTGGCTTTCAAGGAACCATTTGTATAAGGCTTGCTTTTCAGGGTTAAACCTCACATTCCTGAATCCTGACTTGTTTTTCAAAACAGAAAAAGACACAAAGAAGCTCTTCAGTTGAAGATTCATGAATGCAGTGTGCAGGGTTACAGTGTGTTATTTCATGAATTTAGGACCTTCTGTTCACCTGTACAGAACTGTGCCTGAAACAACTGTCAGAAACAGCTCATTTCATGTGCTAAGGATCAGCTGATGGTTTACTATCTTTTCCTGTAGATATCTTGCAGGACTTCAGACATAAACCAAATCTGACATCCAGGAGAGGAAAGGCCCCTGAGTGGAAATAGGGCTTTGATTCTCTTTTCTGCACTAAGGACTTGCTGCCCTTTTGGAAAGGGCATCCTTGTCTCATGTCTAGTGACTCAACCTGCCTTTCAAGGTCTTGGTCATTTGTCCCCTTTTAGATTGAAATCTTCCAGAAGCTGACCTTAAGATGAGGATTTGAATGCAAGCAACTTACTAAGGTGAGAGTTGGACCATGAAGTGCCAAAGAACTGATGCTTTTGAACTGTGGTGCTGGAGAAGATTCTTGAGAGTCCCTTGGACAGCAAGGAGATCAAACCAGTCAATCCTAAAGGAAATCAGTCCTGAATATTCATTGAAGGACTGATGCTGAAGCTCCAATACTTTTGCCACCTGATGCAAAGAGCTGACTCATTAGAAAAGACCCTGATGCTGGGAAAAATTGAGGGCTAGAGGAAAAGGGGGCAACAGAGGATGAGATGGTTGGATGGCATCATGAACTCAATGGACATGAGTTTGAGCAACCTCTGGGAGATGGTGAAGGATAGAGAAGCTTGGTGTTCTTCAATCCACGGGGTTGCAAACAGTCAGACATGACTGAGCAAATAAACAACAATTTACTAAGGAGGCACCAATAGGAGGTGGGGAAGTAAGACAGGGAAGCAGGCCTCTGGATGGATTTTTAAAAAAACTTTTTATTTAATATTGGAGTATAGCCAAATAATAGTGTTGTGATAGTTTCAGGTGAACAGGTTAGGTTTTGCAGCCAGGACTCAGCACTGCTGGACCTCATGGCAATGCTGTAGACTATACTTCAGATTCAGAGTTATCCTACCCAGAGCCAAGGAAGCTGAGATGCACAGGCTATCGATACCCACTGCTTATTGGTTGAGAGCTGTTTCTGGGGATTCATTCTTGGGTCTCCTGGCCTTCCCTGTGTGTTGGCCAAGCAGGCTCCCTTAGGTGAGAGGACCCTCCAGGAGCATGGCAGGCTTGGGACAGGAAGCTGTTGGCATGTATGAGAAGGGCGCTGAGGAGCACTGGCGCGGCTGTGACAGCCTCTGTGATGCCCTCCTTTGGGATCTGCAAGACTGGACTAGGATGGCTATCTTCTGTGGTGCCTAGCACCATACACACCTCAGTCCCAGTGCTCACCACACTGTGCTGAAAGGATCTTTCATTTACTCTGTACGTGTTTGTTGAAAGCCTTGGCTATGTGAAAGAGAACATGTGATCACTGCCCTTGGGAGGGAAAAGGTAAATAAATAAGGAAGCAAAGAAATAAATACATAAAACTAAACACTGTAGCAAGTGCTGTGAGCATAACAAATAGGGTATGTTGACAAAAACCATTGGAAGTGGGATGGAGACCCTATTTAGACATGGTGGATAAGGAAGGTCTAACTGAAAAGATGCTATTTAAGCTGCATTCTGAGGGGTGAGAGAAGTCAGTCATGCAAAGGGCAGAGAAAATGTCCAAACAGGAAAGACAATAGGAAGAGGGGTGATCTCTTAGCTTATTGGAAGAACTCAAAGTCACTGAGGCTAGGACGCACTAGACAGATGTGGGTGTCGCAGATGAAGTATAAAAGTAAGCAAGGGTGGGTTAGGTGGGTCCTCATCTCTCTCTCTCTCTCACTAGATTGCAAGGTCCTTGCAAACTATAGGGATCCTGTCATTTATCTTTATTTCCTCCTGGCTGTTACCCCTAACTCTTTCTCCTCCTGGTAAACAGCACAGGGCTAGCATTCAATAGATTTTCAGAAAACTACTATGTTCTGTATCCTAAATAAAATATTTTCTTATTTCCTAATAATGAATGAAAATTGGAAGCAACCCAAAAGATGACACTATCTGAGCACCCTTTAGCATTTTAAAAGGTAGAGAAATCCATAAAACCTTTCCTGTAGGTGATAATCTAACCAAACTTGAAAAGTCTCCTTAAGAATGTATAAACAAGTTCATAAGTTGCTTGAAAAAGAGAAATTCATTTTTGTTTTGGACTATTAGGTACCTGGTATATTATATATGTTCAGCCCTATGACCAGAGAAGGCAATGGCACCCACTCCAGTACTCTCGCCTGGAAAATCCCATGGACAGAGGGGCCTTGTAGGCTGCAGTCCTTGGGGTTGCTAGAAGTCGGACACGACTAAGCGACTTCATTTTCACTTTTCACTTTCATGCACTGGAGAAGGAAATGGCAACCCACTCCAGTGTTCTTGCCTGGAGAATCCCAGGGACTGGGGAGCCTGGTGGGCTGCCGTCTATGGGGTCGTACAGAGTCAGACACAACCGAAGCAACTTAGCAGCAGCAGCAACCCTATGACAAGAGTGACGATACAGTTGGAAAAAACAAAACCACAGGAAATTATGACAGAGCACCAAAGGACAGTGTAAAAAACATTTACAAAAACAGAAGCTAACACACTTATTAGGCACTTTTAAGCACTTTACATGGAGTGACGCATGTAATCCTTCCAACAACCCCATAATAGACGTTCTAGTACTGTTCCCATTTTATAGATGAGACAGGCATCGGTATCTTAGGTAAGTGACGCAACATCACACAGCTGATGTTAAGTCAGAGCTGGGATACTACACGAAGAACTGAACCCCGGATATTCAGAAAAACTTGTTGAAGGATAACAAGCTCTGAAGGATGTCAAGAAGGAAAATTATTATCTCAGACTTTGAGTTGGCAGTGCAAACTGAAAATTCAATTTTACCCTCTGTTGTTATTTTAAGTACCCCTTTGACGTCCTTGAAAAGGTTGGAGAACACCCTCTTGACAGCTTTTCACTGCACAGCACACATCTCCCTATGGAGCAACCTACTCTGGTTCTAGTCGTCTCCAAATGACACAGTCTTCTTCCTTACACAGTCACGTCTCCCTCTGTCACCTTTGAGGCGCTAACTCAGTGCTCCAGAATCACACGGAATATGGCAGTCTTGGGGAAGGTATAAAGACAGTTACTGAATGGAGTTTTTCTTTTCAAGGCTAATAAATAGCCCCTTTCTCACCCATATTTTTTCATGTTTTATGGCTCCCAAGCCCCATATGGTTCCCTACCATCCTCTCTGCTCTCCTCTGGTTGATGCTTTCAAGTTTGCTGATGCCCTATAACAGCCTGGGTGTCTCAAATCAGACATACTAATACAGGTGTACTCTGGCCATACCTACACAGTGGGCTTGCTACTACATTTTTATTCATGCAGCCTAAATCTAATTAACCTTGTTTTGGCAGTCTCAAGTCTGTTGACTCAGCCTAACTTTTCAGTCGGCCAAAACATGTAAGAATTGCCCTCAGTCAAGTCCTCATTTCCGAAGCTAGTTCACTGAGAATGTGCTAAGTACTTGTGTAGAAATGAGATGCAGGTCCAATTTGATAGGGACTTTGTGTCAAAGGTTTGAGGGTGACGGATCTGGATTCAAGTTGGAATTCTGACACTTTCTGTCTGCATGACCTTCAGAAAGTGATATATTCTCTCAGTCCAATTTCTTTACTGAAAATCCAGGGTGGAAATAATCTGCTGGATTGTGGGGAAATTTAAATGAGATGGTGTCTTGAAAGGACTTGACATAGTGCACCTAACTGCACTTGAACCAGAGCAGCTGAACGTGGCTGGACGAAAACATACCATGATGACCGATTTTATTGCATACTCCTTACTCTATAGTTAACTCTATCCCGTATTCCCCTAGCTGACTGTTTATCATGTTCTTTATCCTCAGTCTTCCCACACTTCCTCCTTCTACGCATGCTTAGCTGAGAGCTTTGCTTCTTGTTTCAGTAAAAATTAGAAAGACTCAGAAGAGACTTCCATTTACCCCCATCACCACATCGAACACCCTGCCTGTACCTGGGTCCTTATCATCTCTTGATGTGGTATAAATAAGTTTGTAAATTTTGTGATCTCATTCTCTACCAAAATGCAAATTCCTTAAGGACAGAATCTTTTTCTGTTTTGTTCATCACTGTATCTCCAGCAGAGAACAGCTCCTGGTACAATTTTATAATGCATGGAAGATATTTGAAAAATGGTACCTGTTATTAATATTAGTTTTTTCTCTTGATTCCAACTTTCTAGTGGGGCAGACAGTCAAATACATAGACAGTGACCCTTGGCAATGGCACAGAAAGAGCATGTGTACGTGCTTAGTCGAGTCTGACTCTTTGCGACCTTATGGACTGTAGACCATCAGGGTTTTCTGTCTGTGGGATTCTCCAGTCAAGAATACTGGAGTGGGTTGCCATGCTCTCCTCCAGGGGATCTTTCTCACCCAGGGATTGAAATCGCGTCTCTGTACTGTATGTTGGTGGATTCTTTACCACTGAGCCACCAGGAAGCCCAGCATGGAAAGAGAAGCTGGCACAAATTACTAGAAGCACATAGAAGAGGAGGAGGATGACAAAGGAATTTAATAAAGCAGATGCTCTTCAGTAAAATCTTGGCTCCATCACTTCTTCAGCTCTTTTGTTTTGGACTACTTAGTTTTATCAACCTCATTTTCCTCATGTGTAAAAAGGTTATAATAACGTTGCCTTTGTAAAGTTGTTGCTAGGATTAAACACAGCAATACATATTAAGCACTGAGCTTAGTGCCTAGCAATGCTTAAAAATATGAAGAAGGAAGGTTGGCAAAGGAGTAGGGGGAGAGAAGGGAGAAAGAGCGTATATATGTTGGTAATTCAGACAGAGCATTGGTGTAGGAGATAGCGAGATGTTGATGGATTCTGGTTTGTTTAGGCAATAGAGCTAGGAGATTTTCTTGGCACGTTGGGTGCATGGTATAGGAGATAATGAAAAGTCTAGATTTTTATTAATTTATTTTAATTGGAAGCTAATTACTTTACAATATTGTGATTTTTGCCATACATCAACATGAATCAGCCATGGGTGTACATGTATTCCCCATTCTGAATGCCCCTCCCACCTCCCTCCCTACCCCATCCCTCTGGGCTGCCCCAGAGCAGAACACTGACTTTGAGTGCACTGCTTTGCTCACTGAACTTGCACTCGTCATCTGTTTTACATATGGTAATATACATATTTCAATGCTATTCTCTCAAATCATCCCACCCTCACCTTCTCCCACATAGTCCAAAAGTCTGTTCTTTACATCTGTGTCTCTTTGCTCTCTTGCATACAGGGTTGTCATTACCATCTTTCTAAATTCCACATATTTGCATTAATATATTGTATTGGTGTTTCTCTTTCTGACGTACTTCACTCTGTACAATAGGCTCCAGTTTTATCTACGTCATTAGAAGTGAGTTCCCATTTTCTGTTCCAGGGCATCTTCCTGACCCAGGGATTGAACCCACAGCTTTTATGTCTTCTTCATTGGGAGGCAGGTTCTTTACCACTGGTGCCACTGGGGAAGCCCAGATACTTCCAGCATGCCCTTTTGAAGTTAGAGCTTAGACACTCTGCTTCCTCTTTTATGAATACATGGTTCTCTTCAGATACCTTCCCCCTATCTTCTTTATTAATATTGTCTGTTTTCATACGGTCATGAGACTGTATCTAATTTGGGTCTGGAATTTTTTTTTCATCCAAGTATTGAGGTTTGTACATGAAATATATCTGCTGAGTGTTGGTGTCTTCATCTGTAATGATACTTAACTAACCAGTAGATAACACATCACTTTTTCCCCAAGTTTGCTGATCATCCTAGCTTCAGCAAACATTTTTACAGACCTGATTGGAATTAGGGTCAAAGTTGAACAGTCTTTTCACTGCCTTCCTTAGTTTTATTTAAAGAAAACTATCTGTCAGGTAGAAAAATTTAGCCCAGACTTAAAATCAATGTCTGAATGAGTAAAATCCTTTTCATGGCAATAATTCTCTTCTGAGTCACTCTCAAGGGTTTAATCAGGACTATAGTATGCTTATTCTTCAAGTAAGGGGAACTCATGCATAAGGTGTGATCATCATGATGCTGTCTCTCTCTCTCCTTTTATCCTTGCTCAGATGTTCTTTATTACGCCCCTTCTATGTCCATGGCTCTTTATGTAGAAGGAGAAGGGGAGGGAAAGGACCTAACAGGATTTGAGCAGCCACAGTGTGCCAGGCACTGAGCTAAGCACAGCACTTCCTTTTTTCCACCTATTCTTAACATCCCACAGCTGAGAGGCACTGCTTGTTTTACATTTGGAAAAAGTGAAAGTCAGATAATTTATGACACAAGTCAAGTTCACAGAGCAGAAAGTCAAAACCCTGTTGCTGATTCCAAAGCTGTTCTCCTTTTGTAACACTGTGCTGTTTTACAGGGGAAGCATGTTCTTGGCACATCACCCTCTTTCACTTCCTCTCCTAACAAATTCTAACAAAATTCTTTTGGAAAAATGTATAGCTTCCATTGTTATACCACAGCCTTGGATTTTAGTGTTACCAGTGAAATTATGTCCATTTTCTGGACTTGCTCACTTTCTGGTCCATATTTTGTAGTTTGACTTTGTTGTTGTTGTTTAGTGGCTAAGTCTTATCTGACTCTTCTGTGACCCCATGGATAGTAGCCCACCAGGCTCCTCTGTCTATGGGATTCTCCAGACAAGAATAGTGGAGTAGGTTGCCATTTCTTTCTTCAGGGGATCTTCACAACCCGAGGAATGAACCCACATCTTCTGCACTGGCAGGTGGGTTCTTTATCACTGAGCCAGTTTGTCCCAGGGATAATTATAAATCTAGGGTGGAACTGTTGGTAGAAGGGTCCACTGGATGTGAGTTGGATCTTGCAGGATGGAGAGGTGAAGTTTGGCCAGGCAGAAGAATAGAGTAAGTGATTGGGGAAACAAGCAGAATTTGGACAAAGTAAGAAGCCACATGCTTGTGGATGGGGCTCTAGATTGTCGGATGGTTAGAAAGTCCCAGGGAAGACTTTGGACTGTATTGTGCTGCAGAGACTCACCAGGGCTAGGGGAGGGAAGATAATTATGGGCATCCGGAGGATAACACTGCAGGGTTGTGCAAGCTGGGGGTGAAGACAGAGGCCATGTTATTCCAGTAACTCAAGTATGAGATAACAAAAGGCTTTGATGGACAACTTATACAATCTTTTTCACCTATAGCCTTTTGAATGTCAGTCTTCTCTGGGCAAACAGGCAATGAACATGGAAGCTTGATAGCTGACGGAAAAAAAATAGGATTGTACTTTTTTTTTTTCTTTTCCTGTAAACTGATATACTATTTAAGAAGGTCAAGAAGCCTCTCAAGGCTGTTCTCTATAGTTATCAATATTTACAACTGCTTTCAAGGGAACCTTCTGAAGATGAAGTGAGGTCATACGTAAAGTGAGACATCGTTTTTCACTCAGTGTGATGCTATTCAAGGCTGTAAGCAGGTCCCATCTCCATTGTGCAGATAAAGTTTGGGAACAAGAAAGGTTAAGAAAATTGCTCATGGTCACAGATCTAGCAAGACTTGGGTTCTAGAGTACTTTTAAATCAGTGTGATACTGTTCTTTTGATTCAAAGCAAAGTTACAGATTGGGAAAAATACAGAATTCTGAGCAAAAGGTTAAAGTTAGAGAAATCGTTGAATGGAATAGAGACTAAAAACTATTTATCTAATTTGCTCAGCTAGAAAGTAGAAAAATCAACAGAATGGGTGAACAGCAACATCAAAAGTCTTTTCAAAAATCTTCTTTTTTTCCTTATGGGGATAAAAAAATTTAAGAAGAAATTAAAACTAATTTTTTCCCATGGACATATTGAAAGTTCAGAATGGGAATCTAAGAAATTTAAGTATGATGACGATATCTGCTACTCCAAACTATGTTTGTTCCACTATGTTCTGCCATCTTGAAGAACAAAGTAGAACCGGAAGTGAGAAGTAATAGTTTTTTAATCAGAATCAGTTGTCCTTCCCCCCCAGTTGGTGAATCTCCTAATGTGTAGGCACCAGCAGAAATGACATTAAATTTATAACTTATGTGTCTATATGTAGGTTTGGTAAAAGTGAAGCCAGCATACAAAGCAATCCAACTTTACTTCTTGAAATTGCCACACTTTCGAATTTTCTTAATTTATAAATTCTAAATTTGCCATCCAGTTGCCAATGTTACAAAACTTATTCCCTTGCTGCAAGAAAAAGTAAGTCTTATTTGTGAGAAATGGAAGTTTTTCACTCATTGGAGAAAGCCCACTTTACTTTTTCCCTATTTGAAAGAAAAGGGAAATAGAAATAAATTTACTTTAGCGCAACTCTAGATAATTACTTTTCCAAGAATAAAGAAATTAGCATAATTTCCTTAACTTTTGATGTGGTAGCTATACTGAAAAATTATGAAAAGGGAATAGACTATAATAATTCTTCCTCAAAATAAATTTACTTGAGATTCTCAAAAATATCCTCAAACTTTTTCAAGGCTTTTAAAGATATCAACTTTTTGAAGACACGAGCTTTTCAAAGTTCTATTTTGCACTAACACTGGATGATGATATGATAGTTTATTTTAAAAAGTTGTTAAATAATAAAAATGATTTAAAATATATAATTAATGTTTCTTACCTAAAAATTTTAAAAAGTAATAGATGTAGTGCACAGGACTTCCCTCCACCCTGTATTTCTGTAATGTGTCCAGCTTCAAAACAGACTTTATCTTTAATACTTTAATACATATCTCTTAAGTATATGATTATGTGTTTTCTAGCTGGAAGTATGGATGGAGATGAAAAAAACATAAAAGAAAAAGCATCTGACCTAGAGTTTACAAGTAGGACCCCAAACTAGGCAAATGGCTGTGGAAACAACCTCCAGCCTGGGAGCTTCTTGTTGGGTACACAACACTGCAGGGTGCTTCTCAGACTGTGAATCTCCCATCTTGGACTCACTGACTTAGAGTCCACAGGGATGTTAGAGCCTTCAGATATTATGCCCTCGTTTATCAAGTGCAATGCAGAAACTTAGTGCGATAACAAATGATATGTGATTCAGAAAAGAACAGGACATATTGAAAGAAATCACTGTGGCACAGAGAAAAAGAGCAGCAAAATATGCATTTGTAAACTTACAAGCATTTAAGATACCTGTATTCATTTCATCAAAGCCCCAAAAACATTTCTCTGAAACTTGATAGGTTCATTTCCACAGATGGCAGGCAAAATAGAGACTTTCTTTTTAAACATACGAAGACTTTGGGCCATTCTCCCACCTGTGCTTCAGAGTGTGGGCCTGAGTGACTTTTCCTAGGTCTTTCTTGCGAAGGCAATATATTTGGCAATGTGACATAGTGGCTTGATTGTTCTGATGCATCTGTTTTAACAGAGCTCTTCTGAAGCCATTCTGACTGGTAGTTCATACAATTGGAACATTCTAAGATAGCTTGGAAAAAAACCCTCCCAGTCCTTTTTATAATCACCAAGTAATAAGTGAAACAAATACCTTCACTCCATCCCCGACTTGCCCTGCTAATTCCCACCTCTGGGGGTTTAAGAATGGATGAAGGATGGGGCAACGTTTAGGGATACGGGTGAACTATTATGTGGCAATTGGGCATATTTGTGTGTACATTACTTGTTCATTTTTTAAAAGATAATAACTTCCGCTTTTGGGCAAATTTCTATAAAAATAGGCTGTGTACCAAACCAACTCTGTTCTTTGCACTGGAATGAAAATCTTCATCTTCAAGGACGCATATGGCCCTCTATTAGAAAGGGGAACTCTGTTTTTGTTTTTTTTTTTAACCATATGCAAAATCACCACAGAGTTCTTAGAGAGCCCTTATAGTTACTTGAGAGTTTCCAGTTCTTCTTGTGGTATATTCCTTTTGAAACAAAGAAGGGAGTCATAGCTATGGACTGAAGGGTTGTAATCTGATAAAGTACATAGGTGAAGGCTTGCTCTGATAGAAGAGGGACATATGGAAATGAAGGGAAATATTCTTTTCTGACTGTACTGTGTACTTAGTTTCTAGATTGCTGACAAAATTGAGCAGATTTCTTCTATGGAATAAAGATTTTCTTCAAATTAATACCTTTAAAATCTCAATTTGCAATAACAAATGTTACTGATGTCAGAGAGTAATACACAAACATTTCAGTACCAATTCAAGGAGATAGCTAGGAAAACAAGCATTCTTTCTGCCACCACAAGTTAATAAAAAGAACATATATTTAGGTTCATATACAAAAGATCACATTGTGCATTATTCTTTTCTATTTTAATCCTATCAGTTTTATTTTGGGAATTTTGCATCTTAAAGTTAGTCACCAAAAATGAGTGCATAATTATGCCAATTTCTCATGAAAGCTAAAAAGCAATTTCAGAAAAATTCTTCATATTTCCAATGTTTTATTAAAATTCAATTACACCTATCTATTTGGAAACATTCACATGCTAGGCTTGGTTTTAAATGGGTAAAGATTAGAGGGCCAGAACCTCCTGTCCTCCAGGTTAATATCTATTTTTCTTGAGTACAAATACTATCCCTGTGCTCTCTGCTGCTTCCCTAGTTCAAGTTCTTAATGTTTCTTACAGGATGATTTCTAAATCATGCTATGGTCACCCTGCTCCTGAGCACCCCCACACCAATCCATCCAGCCCAGATGACCATGAGCAAGATTTCTCTACATTACAGATCTGATCTCTTCACCCTCTTTAACAAGATAAATACAAACCAAGAACCAAAGGGGTACACTGGAAGAGGGAAGGGGAGAATGCATTAAGAACAAAAGGAAGCTAAGGAGACATTCACAATCTCACAGGCACTTGAGAAATTATATGTGTCTGGTAAAAATCATCCTAAATGCAAATGCATCTTAAAAATGAAAATGTAAAATGCATCCTAAAAAAATAGATAAAGCCATCTTCTTCTTAAATTCATAAATAATCATTTCTCTGGCTTTATAAGAAGAGAGGCAGCCTGAAAAACTAACAGAAGGAAAAATACTTGACCTTGGTGCTAAGCAAACTTCCTTGCCTTAGGGTTTAGGATTGAGCCTCTTAGCAGGGCACTTAAGCCACTTCCTTCTTAGTTGCCTAACAGTTGTAACTTCATCCATAAAAACCAATTGCAGTTTTCTAAACCTACCCTGCTCTATTATACTTCTTTGCTCTTTTCTCTGTTGAGAATTTCCTTACTTTCTATCTTTGTCTAACAAATGGATTCTTCAAAACCCAGTTCAAGTATTAGGTCTTATTTGAGTCACATTTTCTTATCTCTTCAGAGTCCTTCTGCATTCTAATAAATCTTCTATGCATGTCTTAATGTACTTAAAATAATGTACTATACTTATTTGTTTCCATGGCAGATGTCCCTTCCTAGGTGGGATAAATCCTCTAGGGCAGAATCCATGTATTTTGAAAACAAATTTTAATTGGAATATAATTGCTTTATAATATTGAACCAGTTTCTCTTGTACAACAATGTGAATCAGCTATTCTTCTTTCTTTAAAGTCACTCAGTTGTGTCTGACTCTGTGACCCTGTGGACTGCAGCCCACCAGGCTCCTCAGTCCATGGGATTTTCCAGGCAAGAATACTGGAGTGGGTCGCCATTATAAGTATACATATATATACCCTCTCCCTCTTGGGCCTCCCTCCCAACCCTCTAGGTCATCACAGAGCACCTAGTTGAGCTCCCTGTGCTATATAGCAGCTTCCCACTAGCTATCTATTTTACTACTTCACTTTCACTTTTCACTTTCATGCATTGAAGGAAATGGCAACCTACTCCAGTGTTCTTGCCTGGAGAATCCCAGGGACAGGGAGCCTGGTGGGCTGCCGTCTATGGGGTCACAGAGTCGGTCACGACTGAAGCGACTTAGCAGCAGCAGCGTATATATGTCAATGCTATTCTTGCAATTCATCCCACTCTCTGCTTCCCCACTGAGTCCACAAGTCCATTCTCTACGTCTGCGTCTCTACTGTTGTTCATTTGCTCAGTGGTGTTTGACTCTTTTGTGACCCCACGGACTGCAGCACCCCAGGCTTTTCAGCCCTTCACCATCTCCCAGAGATTACTCAAACTCATGTCCATTGAGTTGGTGATGCCATACAGCCATCTCATCCTCTGTCATTACCCTGTCTTCCTGCCTTCAGTGTTTCCCAGCATCAGGGTCTCTTCTAATGAGTCAGCTCTTTGCATCAGGTGGCCAAAATCTCTATTGCTGTCCTGCAATATGTCTTTTAAAACTTGGTATTTCCTTACAGTTTTCAGCACAAGATAGGTGCAATTGAATAGAAATGTATGAGAGAATGATTGTTATCCATGTTTCCCAGCTGTGACTATCCCATGACAAGAGCTTTTTCTGGTGGATGGTCTTTCCATTTCTGAGTGCAATATCTAATGCCAAGGGAAAATCAAGGAAAAGTAATCTGCATCTTGACACCAGATTTTAAAAGTCTTTCTTCATTCTAAGGAAAGAGCAACAGAGGAAACACTGCCACTGAGGACTAAAAGCAAAGCTCTTTCACAAATGTAACTGAGTCTGTTTACTTGTTCTAAGTATGAATGTTTGAAAATATGCAATGGCAAGGAAATAAGGTGCCAAATTCTACAGGCAAAAAGCCACAGAAGCAATATTTCAAAAATGCTCCATTAATTTCTTCTTTTACCTACCAACCACACAGCTTGAGAATATATTTTAAAAATCTGATCTTGTTTTAAGCCATTAAAATAGTTTCCATTGTCTAAATAACAGCCAGTTCTCCTTATATTATTTCTGATTGCAGCCTGTCCGTGTGACCTGTTTTTTCCACTGCTGAACTGAAAGTAGTATCATTTCCATCCTGCTACTGCCTGATAGTACTGAGAAATGCAAGCTATAAAACTGCACTTGTCAAGAAATATTAACAGAGGGGGTGGCTGTATACTTTTACAATGCTTAAAAGCTTAAGCTGTAATAATAAAAAGTTGGCTTTTATTCCCTGAGATCATCAAAAGAACTTGAAGGAAATGAAAGTAAAATCCAATGGGATCACAAAATTAAGGCAGAGTTAAGAAAAAATATTTTGCGTACCAGAAGAAATCTAAAATAAATAATAAAAAACTAATACACTTGTGATATTGCTATTTGACCCAGACAGTTTCCATTCAGTTATGTAATTGGAGACTCTTTGAAGACTCTAGCCGTGAACTCACTGGGGGAAGGCAGGAAAAGCATCTTTCCTTGGATAGCCATCTGGATTCCACAGTTAGCTTGACTAGATAAAGAGGAAAATGGGTTTCTGATGGTTTAGACAGAAAGCACTAGAGCAAACCTTTGTCAGTTGTCAGAATGGTAAGATTAAGGGATGGAGGCCTATCCTTGAACAGGAAGGGGACCACATCACACCATATTGATAACCATGGGTCAAGGTGAAGCTGTAGGGTTCTACTGGGCAAATTAGTAATATCTCCACACCTAGGACATTGTTGTAGGTCTAGCACTGAAAACCATGCAGAGTCACCATACAAGTTTGAGAAGTTCCGATTTGAAAGCAGTAAGGTAAAAATCTGTGTCTTGTTATATGACCCAGAATCCCCAGAAGAGATGTGTTACAAAATCCAATAAGACCGATCAGTTGCCCAAAGGGACAGTGGTCCAATATATCTGGTTAACAGTGGAAAAGAATGTTCAAGGAAACTCACCTTGTTAGTGTATTTGTGCAAGTCAATATTCTAGTAAATACATAAGAATCAGCATGTTCTCAGAATCGCCTTTGACCACATCATCTTATGACACAAATCTTCAAAATACACAGAGAATAAAGTTGTAATGGCTTCCCAGGTGACTCAAGTGGTAAAGAATCCACCTGCCAATGCAAGAGCCTCAGGAGATGCGGGTTCAATCCCTGGCTCAAGAAGATCCCCTGGAGCAAGAGATGGTGACCCACTCCAGTATTCTTGCTGGGATAATCTCAGGGACAGAGGAGCCTGGTGGGCTACAGCCCATGGGATTGCAAAGAGATGGGCATGCCTGAGTGTGCACAAAGTATTACTACTTCCCACTTCTCCCCAGCACTTCTGATTGAGTTGTATTATTGAGTTTGTATTATTGTATATCTCTGAAAAGTCATATTTAAAAAATAACTTTCTATCTTATTAAGTACTTATTTGTATCTCAGGTCAAGATTAAAACCTTCTTCATAGATAACAGATTCATAGTTGCTAAAAGGGAGAGGGGATTGGAGGAAAGATGGAGTAGGAGTTTGCGGTTAACAAATTCAAACTATTATATATAGAATGGATAAGCAAAAGGGCCTACTGTACAGCACAGGGAACTATATCAACATCCTGTGATAAACAATAATGGAAAAGAATATAATAAAAGTGTATTTATATGTATAACTGAATCACTTTGCTGTACAGCAGAAATAGCACATATTGTAAATCAACTATATTTCAGTAAAAAGAAAAAAAGACTGAAAGGAAGGTTTGTTTGTTTGTTTGTTTTTAAAGAATGAAGTCTTCCTTTTTGACTGAATCTGTCTAGTGGAGATTTCCTGAATATTTCTGTGGTCACAGATTCCCTTGAGACGCATATAAATTCTCCCCAAGCAATTTGCTGTGCACAAGCCTGACACACATATTCACATGCACATTCAATGCTGTGTATACTATTTCATGAGGTTCACGGATCACAAAATTTTATCTGTGGATGCCAGTTTAGAAATATTTGCCTTGTTGATCTTGAGTTTTTCTGGCCTCAGATAAAACTGTTAAGGAACAAGTGTGCCTTTGATTCATCCTGCTTCTTTGCAGGGACACTTACAGAGTGTCTGTGGAGTGAAAGTTTTCATGTTAGATGACAAGGATACAAATTTGCTAACTTTCTTTGCTTTTGAGGTGGAAAATTCCAAGTTCTAGAATGTCTAGAATTGCTCTATGTTTCTTTCCATCTCTACTTGCATGATCTGTGTGGTAAATCATTAAACATTCCACATAAATTACAATAATATTTTAACTAGGGTACAAGGGTTTTAATTTGCTTCTGAGCAAATTTTTTACCATATGAAGTTTAAAGGTTAAAATCTGAAAACCAAAGCAAGGTTACCTGGCAAAAACAATTCTTTCTGGAGTTTTTCTCTGGCCTGCTGTGAAAAGCATCTTTTCTTCAGCCAATCAGCTCCATATTCACTGTAATGGTCATTTGGCCACATGATATGAACCTTATAACACAGAAAGCAAATACATAAACATATATTATGCTTCTAGGTACTTTGGTTCTCTGTTATTGCTGTTTCTGAAAGTTATTTAAGGTTATCAGAGAATCAAATTAGCTCTTGCTTTTTTTCCTTCTGTTTTTTAACTTATATACTCAAAAGCATAGAATAAATTTTTGGCAAAGGAAGAAACTGAATGCCAAGGAGATACAGCTGAGGTCTGAAGCCCCTTAAATATTACACAAGAAACAAAACCTGGCTAGATCTGAAGTTCTTGTTGTATATTCTTAAAACCCATGGTCCCTGAACTTTCTGTGATGACTTGAGGTCAGAGATCAATTAAGATTCCTGCCAAGAATATCAGAAACAGTAATGATGATAATGAGGTAGATATTAATAGGAGAAATAGCACCATTTTGAGTGCATGCTCTACAAGGAGCACTATAAACATAACTCACTTAGTGCTCATACAACTTGTGGGAGAAACTATAACTAACATTTACATTTTCAGCCGAGGCAAGTAAGAGGAAATAACATGGTTAAAATCCCACAGCTAGCAAGCAGTGAACTCTGGTAGTAAAGTCCTTGATTCAAGAAGAAGACAGGTGGGGGTGGATGACCTTGCTGGTCACATTTCCTCTTCTGATAACCATTCTAGCAAATTTGGAAGAGAAACAGGCTGGGGCCATGTCTGCTTTGTGTTTCTGAGAGCTGAGCTGTCAGGAGTCCCATACGAAGTCTTTTACGTCTACTCACGAATTTGACTAAAAATATTAATCAATACAAGTTTTTGAGTGCTCATTGTATGCCAGCCACATGCTAACATTTTACCCATATTATCTCATTCAATCTTCACATCATCTCTAGGAACAAATTTTGTTAGTATCCTTCATATCTAGATGAGTAAACTGAGGTTGGACACGACTGAGCGACTTCACTTTCACTTATCACGTTCATGCATTGGAGAAGGAAATGGCAACCCACTCCAGTGTTCTTGCCTGGAGAATCCCAGGGACGGGGGAGCCTGGTGGGCTGCCATCTCTGGGGTTGCAGAGTTGGACATGACTGAAGCAACTTAGCAGCAGCAGCAGCAGCAAACTGAGGAAGGGAGCATTCCTTGTATCAGAGAAATAGTTCGACTGTACCTTCAAGGCTGCCACTCACTGAAGGAATAATGAGCAACTTTGTATATTTTATTAAAGATAATAGCAGTAGTAATAAAAATAGTAATAATACTAGCAGAAGCTTTCACTTAGTGAGCATGCTGACTTGGCACCAAGCACTATGCAATCTTGGTTTTTTATTTTATTTTTATTTATTTTATTTTATTTTTACTTTATTCTACTTTACAATACTGTGTTGGTTTTGCCATACAGTGACATGAATCAGCCACAGGTGTACACGAGTTCCCAATCTTGTTTTTTTATACATGGCTCAGTGTTAAAGAATCTGCCTGCCAATGCAGGAGACACAAGGGATGCGGATTTGATCCCTGGGTTGGGAAGATACCCTGGAGGAGTAGTAGTAGTAGTAATGATGTCGCTCAGTCATGTCTGACCCTTTGCGACCCCATGGACTGTAGCCTACCAAGCTCCTCTGTCCATGGGATTTTCCAGGCAATAGTATTGGAGTGGATTGCCATTTCTTTCTCCACCCTGGAGTAGGAAATGGCAACCTATTCCAGTATTCTTGCCTGGAAAATTCCATGGACAGAGAAGCCTGGTGGGCTATAGTCCATGGAGTTGCCAAGACGTGACTAATTGAGTACATTCCTGACTCTGATATTTAATATACACATACATTAAATACAATATAATTCATTATTTGAATTATTTGAGTCCAGACCTTTTATTTAAGTTGAGAGAGCAGGGAGAGATAATTTGGAGATAGTTACCTTTTTCCTGTCAAACATCAAATCTTTGATCCCAACGTAGACGTCAAGAGCTTCGATAAGAAGTTTCCGTGCTTTTGCCGAATCAAGGTAGCAGTCGGGACACTGACAGTTGTCCCGGAGCCACACAGCTGGGTAGATAGAGTCTGTACCATCCTGCCAGATGATTCGCATCAAGTGAGCTCCATCCAGCACTTCTGCCTTTTCGATGACGCAGCCCATGTTTCTGGTCCTTGGGGGTAAACCTTGTCAGTTACCTGCTATGACAAATCAGTGTTAAAAGACTCTCAGGAGGATCAGGCCTGAACTTGACTTCTAACAATTCAAATGGACTCTGGCTTCTGCTATTTGCTTGGGTTTGTGATTTCACTTATCAGTGCTGGGACCTTTGTTCTGATGAGAGTATTTCATGAGCTGTAAACAGAAACACAGTGACTAAAAGTAAACAAGAGAAATGCTCTGTCATGATCCAGAGAGAAAGAATTCCTTGTTT
Organism: Nanger dama; assembly: GCA_917880005.1. NCBI lineage: Eukaryota > Metazoa > Chordata > Mammalia > Artiodactyla > Bovidae > Nanger > Nanger dama. The sequence continues at coordinate 20,844,878 of CAKJTW010000030.1, forward strand.
TCTCATAGCACTTAAAAAAAAAATAAGTTCAGAACCAATGACACAGGCACTTTTAAGCTTCCATAAAAGCTCTGGAATTTTTTTTAAGGGAGAAAAATATCCCATAAATTGAAAGTGTAACTGTCACACCTGTGCTATTTTAACTGATGCCCAAATTCGCTGGATCTAGCCAAATCAGGAACTTTCAAATCTCAGTTCCTAGACTCATTCTGCCCCCATTGCTAGGGATGACTGTCAGGAAGCATTTAACAGGAGGCTTCCTGTGTGCTGTTTTGGATCTGTCGGGAATCCTCTGTTCCTTATTAATTCCTAAATATTCAGGAATTAAGAGGAGCAGCAAGCCTCTCCAGGGGCTGAGGAATCCAGGCATTTCCTTCTTTAGTTTTTCAATACAGTGATAAGTAGCCTCTTCCTTCTTATGAACCATATGGTAAAACTAATTGTTTACAATTCTCTCTCTCTTTAATATGGATCACCTATGTTTTGTAAGTCTGGAATTTTAATCTTTATCTTTGCTGAGAATAACTACCTTGTAAGACAGTGTATATAAAAATGCCCACACCATGTTGATTAAAACACCTTTGCTCCATTAGAGCTTTGGTCCCTGTGTCTTGCTTTCTCTCTCTCTCTCTCTCTCAGGCTACGTTTTTTTTTTTAATTTAAATACTTTATTCTACGTTACAATACTGTATTGGTTTTGCCATACATTGACATGAATCAGCCACAGGTGTACACGATCTCCCAATGCCGAAGCCCCCTCCCACCTCCCACCCTACATCATCATCCCTCCAGATCATCCCGTGCACCAGCCCCATGCATCCTCTATCCTGTATTGAACATAGACTAGTGCTTCGTTTCTTACATGATAGTATACATGTTTCAATGCCATTCTCCCAAATCATCCCACCCTCTCCCTCTCCCTCAGAGGCCAAAGGTCCGTTCTATACCTCTGTGTCTCTTTTGTTGTCTCACATACAGGGTCATCATTACTATCTTTCTAAATTCCATATATATGTGTCAGTATACTGTATTGGTGTTTTTCTTTCTGGCTTATTCACTCTGTATAATCAGCTCCAGTTTCATTCATCTCATTAGAACTGAGTCAAATTTATTCTTTTTAAGGGCTGAGTAGTACTCCATTGTGTATATGTACCACAGCTTTCTTATCCATTCATCTGCTGATGGACATCTAGATTGTTTCCATGTCCTGGCTATTATAAACAGTGCTGCAGTGAACATTGGGGTGCATGTGTCTCTTTCAATTTTGGTTTCCTCGGTGTGTATGCCCAGCAGTGGGATTGCTGGGTCATAAGACAGTTCTATTTGCAATTTTTAAGGAATCTCCACACTGTCTTCTATAATGGCTGTACTAGTTTGCATTCCCACCAACAGTGTAAGAGGGTTCCCTTTTCTCCACATCCTCTCCAGCATTTATTGCTTGTAGACTTTTGGATTGCAGCCATTGACTGGTGTGAAATGGTACCTCATTGTGGTCTTGATTTGCATTTCTCTGATAATGAGTGATGTTGAGCATCTTTTCATGTGTTTGTTAGCCATCCATATGTCTTCTTTGGAGAAATGTCTATTTAGTTCTTTGGCTCATTTTTGATTGGATTGTTTATTTTTCTGGAGTTGAGCTGCATAAGTTGCTTGTATATTTTTGAGATTAGTTGTTTGTCAGTTGCTTCATTTGCTATTGTTTTCTCCCATTCAGAAGGCTGTCTTTTCACTGTGTTTATAGTTTCCTTTGTTGTGCAGAAGCTTTTAATTTTAATTAGATCCCATTTGTTTATTTTTGCTTTTATTTCCAGTATACTGGGAGGTGGATTATAGTCAGGCTACTTCTTTGGAGCACAGAGACCCTTCGTGCTCATTCTCCTACCCAGGCTTCTAAGACCCTCCCGAGAAGGCACACTGTGCCTTTATCCCCCTCGAGAGGGTGCCAGGTGCCTTCGTGAGCGATGAAAGCCCTGTGTCAAAAGGCTTTATTGGTTTTCTGTGTAAACCAAGGAATTTCAGCCTCTTTCTCTCTCTCTTTTACTGTTTTATCTTTGACTCTGGACCACCAAGTTCCAATCCATTAAAGGACCTCAACAGATGACTTTTCACAAAATTTTCTTTTCATGAGCCAGGCTATCTGTATCCTGGTGATCTGGCAAATAGAAGCTTAAATAAGTAAAGAATTTGTTTTTCTTGTATAAAAAGAAGTCCCAACATGACTGTCCATTACTGGTAATGTGATTTCACAGAATCATGGGGAGCCCAGGATACTCAGAGATTTTATCCTTCTGCTTGTTGCATCACATTTGCAAAATGACTGCTCCATCACCAATACCACATCTACATTCCAAGGAGGAAAAAGGAAAAACATCACGTGGCACTTAAGTCTACCTTATTTTCAACTCTTCCCCATCTAGCAACTTCCAGATATATTTCGTTGGCCAGAATTATATCACAACCTACCTTTAGCTACAAGGAAAGATGGGAAATATAACTGTTTATGAGTTACATGCTTGCTCTGCAGAAATCAATGTTTAATTAGTGACGATGGAAAATAAGATGGAATCAACATGCATTCAGCAGTGTTGCTCACATCCTTTAAGACTTGCTCATATAGATATCTTCTTTAAACAGGCCATCCTGAAGTCTCTCAGACAACTATCAATGTCACTTATGCCTAGCCTTCCTTATTTTTTTTTTTTACTTTCATAATTTTCTTCTTTATTTTCAAGTCTGGAACTTCCAAGTGATCTTTGTATCCTCTCGTGCAGCAGGCACATAGAAGACATTTAATATTGGAATGAAAACTTTAGTTTGACACATGAGGAAGAAAAAGAAGACTCTTTTCTGTATTTAAGTAAGATTGTACTTACTATAGTAAAATCATAACTTACATAAATTGATCAAGGACAGGCAGCTGCCTGTGGGTCAGATGTTTTTATACAGTCCATGAGGAAAAAATACTTTTTATATTCTCAAAGGTATGAAAAAATAAAATAAGAACATGAAACAGGGAAAGTATATAAAGCTGAAAATATACTATCTTCCCTTAAAAATGTGTGTGTGTGTGTGTGTGTGTGTGTGTGTGTATATATATATATATATATATATATATATATTTGCCAACCTCTGAGCTAGAGAAAAATTGACTACATTTATTCTTTTTCTCCTTAAGTTTCCAGTATGATTTAAGGATCTGGTTATATTATCCCAGATTAACTGGAATCATCACTGTCCAGTGAAATATCTACAGCAATTACCCAGGTAAGCAGCAGGAGAAAGAGGCTGGGAAATACCAGAATACAGGTGCTGTCATCTTAAGATCTCCTAAGAAGTAAGACAATTAAGGGGAAAAATCCTTCTTATTAATTTTTAATCATCAAACTTTGATGTGTGTTGGTATATATTTGAAGCTTAACTCATTGTCAAGAAAGTGCTGATTAATAAGCTTGAAGGGTTTCCCTGTAATTCATTTGGTAAAGAATCTGCCTGCAATGCAGGAGACCTAGGTTTGATTCCTGAGTTGGAAAGATCCCCTGGGGGAGGAAATAGCAACCCAGTCCAGTATTTTTGCCTGGAGAATCTCATGGACAGAGGAGCCTGGCAGACTGTAATCCATGGGATTGCAAAGAGTTAGACACGACTGAGCAACTAAACCACCGCCAATGAGCTTGAAAATGTTTTGTTTGAAAGGATGTTCATAAAACTTGAAATTTCACACATTAATTCTTAATAGATACATTGTTTGAAGGGTGCATCTTCTCCCATAATAAACACTGTTCTGTACTCACCCATGGCTCTGTGACAAGTCCCACTAACTGTTGAAGTGATCACACCTACAGATATGGCTGTACCAGCAAACACTTGTTCCATTCTAACCTGACATTTTTGCTTTCTCTCTCTCTTTTTTCATCTTTTTAAAATTTTTCCTTTTTCTTCCTAGCAAGTTTGAACTGGAGAGGGAAAGTACATTTTCAAGTATTAGGGGCACAGGTTAACAGGTGGCGCTAGTGGTAAAGAATCTGCCTGCCAACGCAGAAGACACAAGAGACTCAGGTTCGACCCCTGGGTTGGAAAGATCTCCTGGAGGAGGAAATGATAACCCACTCCAGTATTCTTGCCTGTAAAATTCCATGGACAGAGGAGCCTGGTGGCCTACAGTCCAATGTGTTGCAAAGAGTTGGACACAGCTGAGCAACTGAACACAGATGTGTACACAGACTCTTCCCCACCACACTCCTCTTGGTCAAATGGATGTTCTGGGAATGTTATCCTGAGAAAGGAGGCCACATGAGGAGAGTGGCTGATGGTGGTGCCTGAGGCACCTGCAAGAGAGTGGCAGAACTGGAAAGACATGGGTGTTGCTAAAATTAAATTGTTTGGGTATCTATGAAGGAACTTGACAGGTTATGTCTACGCTTCACAATCCCTTTCCGAACTTTATGACAAATGTGAATGGTAATCCAAACAAAAGGAGGGAATGGATGAGAGAAGAGTTTCTCTCTTTAACTTTTCTTGATTTATTTAAAGCTTTATTGGGATAAATGGGATGAAATGGAAAACGAAAAAAAAAAAATCAAGGGACATTGTACTTGAAAACAAATTTTCTCCTGTAATGTATAGGCTTGTGCATGTGTGTGGCTTGTTAAAATCTGTTTTTCAATTTGAGTTGTTAAAACTGAGCTGTGTTCTTCTGGCTGATTCATGTTAATGTTTGGCAGAAACCAACACAATTCTGTAAAGCAATTATCCTTCAATAAATAAATATAAAAAAACCCTGAGCTGTGTTGAAGCATAATGACCATTTAGTTATTTGATAAGTTATTGTGTTTCTCAGAAGAAAAAAGAAAAACCAAAACATTTTATGCTCATATGCTTCTCTGGAGGCTCAGAGGGTAAAGAATCTGCCCACAATGAGGGAGACCCAGGTTGGATCCCTAGAGAAGGAAATGGCAGCCCATTCTAGTATTTTTGCCTGGAAAATTCCATGGAGAGAGGAGACAGGCAGGCTACTGTCCCTGAGGTCGCAAAGTGTCAGACACGACTGAATGACTAAGAACTCAGGCTCTCCTTCTAGGGACCTTAGAGCTCAGTGCCATGGCAAGCTCTCCTCTCTCTGTCTCTCTCTCTATATATATATATATTTCTCAGTGAGACATTTTGCTGAATTAAAATGGTCCTATAAAATGAAAATATTTATTTTATATCTATTTTACTTCTTATTATTCACAGTTATGATTTAATTCATGAAATACCACTTGAGTTTGGTGGGAGGAAGTCATATTCACGTCCTGAGAAACAGACTTCAGATTGATGTCAGGGGGCTTACTATCTAATGGGATAGATTTCTTTTCATTTCATCCCATTACTTGATGTGTGTGTATGCACTGTCATTTTCCTTGCTAACTCACCATATTTTCCCCCTTCAGAGTTATGGACCTTTGTTTGGGACTCCTGTTTTTCTCAATAAATTGTTTTAGAGATTATCTTACTTCAGTCATGGGTGTAGTTTTTGCCTTCTTTAAAGTTTTACAAACTCAAAATTTCCCAGCTGGCTTGGAAAATCAAGAAAATAGCTCTGAAAGTCATTTTATGTGTTGGTCTTGAGGATAAAATAAAATTAGAACTGAAGTCTGAATGAAAAATCTATGCTATCATTGAGTTGAGTGTCTTTCTCTGATAGCAAGGAAAATGGAAGCTCAGAAATGCTGGGTGTAATTTGTCCAAGCATGCACTGCTGCCTGGTGGGAGAGGTTGCCCCAAACCTGGATTGGCCAATCTACTGTATACATATAAAAGTGAACACCTTCTAGTTCTAATCCAAGGGAGTGCAAAAACTCCTCAAATGCTAATTGTGACTAATTTGAATAATAAGTTTTAGAAAGGATTCTCAAGAAATTGACAAATACACTGCATAGTTTCTATATATAAAATTAAAATTGATGGAGGTTAATAATATACACCAGAGAAGGCTGATTCATCTACTAGATTACTCACACTTCAATTTAAAAACTGTCATTTTTCAACTGTTTCTGTATAATGGAAGACTAGACAGAGAGGACTCATGTTATCAAATGTCAGAATCTGTTAACGTCTTTTTCCTCTTCCTCAGGTAAGTCATCAGGCCTGCTGTGATAGAACAGGATTTTCTGTGTTTGACCTCCTGTTTTTAGGTTTTAGGATTAAAAAAAATCAAAATGCAAGTAACAGGCAATTTTCATGGGTGAGTATATGAGATGCATGTACTAAACCATGTACTCAGCACTTTTTATGTGGTAGCTGCACTATTGATGCTTTCAATTGAATAAACCTTCTGTAATCCTCTGGAAAGCATTGTGAGATCCCTGCCATCATTCCCTTTTACAGATGATTGGAGATTTAAGAGGTAAAGAAACTGACTTGAAGGCAGAGGAAACAGAAATCATGGCCACTACACTTGACTACCTCATGGAGAATTTATGGTCAGATAATTTTCCAGGCAATAACTTCAATTTAGCAAAGACGTACTTTTAAAATAGCAGCGAACTCTCAAGATTGTTGGTTGTTGGTTGACCTCACCATCCGACATGTCATCATTGAAAAGAGAGGACAGGAAGAAGTTTTCCAGACATGACACCATCAAGGTTTAAAATATTATTATTCTTTTATATATCAACCTTTAAGTCATAAAACTCAATTTATTTCCACTTGGTAAGGTAGAGGTTGACCAGACCACATTTGTAGTACATGAACCTCAATATGGTTTGAGTATATACATGCTCTACTCATTACTTTTGCTACCTAAGTCGTTTGAACTTTTAGAAGTTGTTGCTTTTTTTTGCTAACTTGATTTAATAAGTGGCTGAGTTACTTAATAATTCATGAGTGTACTCTCAGGGGAATAATGAATTCTATGAAACCTTTAGTAAAACCGGTCTGTTCTCCTGAGTATGTTTACCCTTCTGCCTGCTCACTTGTTTAAAGTGTCACATTTTATGCAAATACTTTCTTCCTAAACTATAAAAAGGAAAAATTTAGCTTCAATCTGGTGACATTGTTACATTCAGATTGAAACAAATTATCAATGCATTTGTTTATCACGGTAACGCAGAGTACTGGTCTATACAGTACTGGGTCTAGATTTTAAGAAGGTCTCTCAATCTTTGAATCAGAATATGTATTCATTACGAGAAATCCTTTGTTTGCAAAGAAAAGCATTTCAAAATTTCCATCATACTTCCCCTTGAGCTATATTCAGGAAGCAAAATAATTGAAGAGGGAGACAATAGCCTCAATTGACCAATATTCTAAAAAACCATGTTACATTCAGTTTGGGAGCTTAACAAAGGGCCATCATATAATATGCAGTCATTTCCTTTGGGCTGGACTGTGGATTGGTCAGTGAACATTTTCAGATTCCAGCCAGAACCCTCCCTCCCCCATCACCCATCTACTTTTTAGACAGTATCCCCTCTGTCCCCTCTGAATGCTTTCTGGATCTGCTTAGGGACTGCAAAGTAATTTGACTACTAGACTAAGCCAAACACAATTGGGAAGGGAAGCTGCCAAGAAGCAATCAAACCCACTGCATTCCAAAATCAAGCCTATTGCAAATGCTTGATGGACCATCCTCATCTCAGCCCACATGGCTGTGAGACTCATGTGACTGGATTTCCAATGGCATGCCCCCTCCTCCGACCGCTAATCCATAGACCTGGATCCACAAGTTCTTCCAAATACGAAAAAGTTGAACTCAACCATACCTGTTCTCAGATTTGCATTAGGCCCCAAACCATGCAAAACTTACCAAGGCAGGAAAACGTAGGCTTTACTATTCAATGTCCTTTGCACAGAGAACCTTCGGTGGCTGTCACCACCCAGTTGGATCTGCCTCCAGTGTCCCTGTAGTGCTCTGACTTGTAAGCCTTTCTTTCTGCTCCTGGCAGCTCCCACTGCTGCCCTGCCCCCAGACACAGCTGAGGCTTGCAAATGAGGAAGGATGGATGTCCCAATCTGAAGGTGTAGCAACTCCTGAGGGGAGATTGGAGGTGGAAAAAAAAAAAAAGTAAAGAGGTTTTATGGCCTAGAGGAGAAGCAGTTAGAAAGAGAAAATCCTTTAACTCCTACTAGTTCCCGGAAGCCGTGAAACCCCAGGACTCAGTGCAACTTACATTGCCTTTGTTAGAATCTTTCTGATACATGGAGGGCAGTTCTCGGGTTCTCACCTGTTTTATCTCCTGCCCTCGAGCTGGTGGCGCAAGTGCAGGAGCTCCTTTACTCTTGTCCCACCTGTTCATGCAACAGCTTTATTGTTGCAACACTCACTTGGAGAAAAAATTATTGAGATGTATGTTTAATAGGGAGGGGCTACCAGGTCCTCACCTGAGTAGACAGGAGGTGGTATCTCTGTGTCCATAGAATCTTCCTTATGAGTCTCTTTGGAGGGAGCCTGACTTGTTTTAGGGGCTGGTAGGAAAGTTGGGATGGGTCTCCCTCAGCCTGATGCCCTCCTTTCTCTGCAGCTTTGGCTGATGTGAACTGCAGTGGCCAGAGAGCGTGGGGCTTTTCTGAAGGCACATGGTTGCCCAGTGACTTGACTCTCAACACACAGCCCTTAGGGCAACAAAAAGGGGCCCCTGCAGGGTAGGCAGCCTGCCAGGGACCCAGAGCCTGGCTGCCGGGCATTCAGATGGGTCTGAACAGTGCAAAGGGAGGGCTGGTGGGCAAGTCTCAAGTTCTAGCTCTTAATAGGGGCCCAGATTCCATTAAAAGCAAGTCTTCAGGCGGCAAGTAAAGTCCAGGAAAGAGACACATGCCCTCTGCCCTCCTCCCAGCAAACACCACCCTTCCTAGGAAGGCACCCAAACAGCCTCAGCCCACAACCTGTTGATTCTTGCCTGAAGGACATCCACACCTGAGAGACTCAGAGAAGCAGAAAACAAAGAGCTAACTAGAGACACAGAGAGGGAAAGAGAATGCAGATCCACTCTCTGTGGTCTCCTCTTTGGTTTCTTGCTCAGGACAACTCTTCCTTCCAGAACTGCAGTGTCCCTTCCATTAATGATGCCCTGTGGACTCTTTCACACTAAAGTTTAAACCATTTCATTTCTGGTCGCTTCCTTCGCTCTCCCGGATCTCCAGATCAAATGACTGACATCTAGCATCCAGTGAAAATAAGGCAGGTTTTGTTTCCCATGTATGGGAGGAGGGTGTGTGGACATAGGGAGCACTCATCAATGTTGCCAGCACTTTAAACCCATGGTGACTGAGGTGATAGGCATGTCAGAAGCAATTCGTTAATTATACTTTAAACATTTAGGAGACGGTCCTAAGATGGCAGAGGAATAGGATGGGGAGACCACTTTCTCCCACACAAATTCATCAAAAGAACATTTGAACGTTGAGTAAATTCCACAAAACAACTTCTGAATGCTGGCAGAGGATATCAGGCACCCAGAAAAGCAGCCCATTATCTTCAAAAGGAGGTAGGAAAAAAATATAAAAGAGAAAAAGAGAGACAAACGAGGTAGGAACGGAGATCCATCCTGGGAAGGGAGTCTTAAAAAAGAGAGAAGTTTCCAAACACCAGGAAATACTCTCACTGGTGAGTCTGTGGTGAGCCTTGGAACCTCAGACCACAACATAACCGGGAGGAAAAATAAATAAATAATTAAACCCCACAGATTATGTGCCCAGCGGTAACTCCCCAGTGAAGAAGCAATGCAGACACTCACATCTGCCACTAGCAAGCAGGGGCTGGGCAGGAAGGCGAGGGCTGCATTGCTTAGAGTAAGGACCAGGCCTGAATGCCTCAAGGGTAATCTTAGGGAACTAACTTGAGATAGCAAACCAGACTGTGGGATAGCTACCCCCTCAAAAAGTCCTAACCTAAGACATGGCCAGGCCTTCTCACAGAACAAAGGACTGACTAGAGCTACATGAAAGAAAGAGAGTTTCAGAAAAACATCTATTTCTGCTTTATTGACTATGCCAAAGCCTTTGATTGTGTGAACCACAATAAACTGTGGAAAATTCTGAAAGAAATGGGGATACCAGACCACCTGACCTGTCTCTTGAGAAACCTATATGCAGGTCAGGAAGCAACAGTTAGAACTGGACATGGAAAAAAAAACTGGTTCCAAATAGGAAAAGGAGTACGTCGAGGCTGTTTATTGTCACCCTGCTTATTTCACTTATATGCAGAGTACATCATGAGAAATGCTGGGCTGGAAGAAGCACAAGCTGGAATCAAGATTGCCAGGAGAAATATCAATAATCTCAAATATGCAGATGACACCACCCTTATGGCAGAAAGTGAAGAGGAGCTAAAAAGCCTCTTGATGAAAGTGAAAGAGGAGAGTGGAAAAGTTGGCTTAAAGCTCAACATTCAGAAAACGAAGATCATGGCATCTGGCCCTATCACTTCATGGGAAATAGATGGGGAAACATTGGAAACAGTGTCAGACTTCATTTTTTTGTGCTCCAAAATCACTGCAGATGGTGATTGTAGCCATGAAATTAAAAGATACTTTCTCCTTGGAAGGAAAGTTATGACCAACCTAGATAGCATACTGAAAAGCAGAGATATTACTTAGCCAACAAAGGTCTGTCTAGTCAAGGCTATGGTTTTACCAGTGGTCATGCACGGATGTGAGATTTGGCCTGTGAAGAACGCTGAGCACTGAAGAATTGTTTTTGAACTGTGGTGTTGGAGAAGACTCTTGAGAGTCTGTTGGACTGCAAGGATATCCAACCAGTCCATTCTAGAGGAAATCAGTCCTGGGTGTTCATTGGAAGGACTGATGCTGAAGCTGAAACTCCAATACTTTGGCCACCTCATGTGAAGAGTTGACTCACTGGAAAAGATCCTGATGCTGGGAGGGATTGGGAGCAGGAAGAGAAGGGGACAACAGAGGATGAGATGGATAGATGGCATCACCAACTCAATGAATATGAGTCTGAGTGAACTCTAGGAGTTGGTGATAGACAGGGAGGCCTGGTGTGCTGTGATTCATGGGGTCTCAAGGAGTCAGACATGACTAAAGGACTGAACTGAACTGAACTGAAGACACCGCCAGGCCCTCTCACAGAACAAAGGACTGACTAGAGCTAGCCGGCTGCAGACTGGGTCATCCCCCACTGGAGACAGGCAGTCAAGGGCAGCCAGAGCCGGAAGGAGGCAATCGTGGCCCCAGAGAGGCATCATTTACCAAACTGCAAGCAGGCTTCCTTGCTAACCAAGACTTCTTGGAATTCTGGATGGTTGACATCCCCCTGAGAAGGTGCACTGGTTGTACACCCAGAAAACCGAGCAGCAGGGACGGGGGAGGTGATAAGTCACAGCGACTGTGCTCACCAAACACCTGGTCACCTGAGCTGCTTAAACCTGGGAAGGGCACAAAACGCAGGCCCAACCAAGTCTGTGCCTTTGTGGAGTACCCAAGTACCTGAACCTGTGCGGCTTAGACCTGGGAAGTGCATACAACCCAGGGCTGGCCTCAGACAGTTCCTGGCAGAGCAAGCTAGAGCCTAAGCAGTGTAGACAGGGAAAGCACACATGCCGTGAGTGGGGGCAAATCCAGTGTGGCTGAGACACTGTGAGCACATGCCAATGTTATTTGTTTGCAGTGTTCCTCCCTCCCCACAGCAGGACTGAACAAGTGAGGCTAAAAAGTGTCCACCATTGTCCCCTTGTGTCAGGGCGGAAATTAGACACTGAAGAGACCAGCAAACAGAAGCTAAAACAGAGAGAACCACCTTGGAAATGACAAATGGAGAAGTCTTGAGGCTACTGTAAGAATAAGACTAAAAAACCAGAGGCAGGAGGCTTACGTCCAAATCCTGAGAACATCAGAGAACTCCTGACTCCAGGGAACATTAATCGACAGGAGCTCATCAAATGCCTCCATACCTACACTGAAACCAAGCAACACCCAAGGACCAACAAATTCCAGAGCAAGACATATCATGAAAATTCTCCAGCAACACAGGAACATAGCCCTCAGCTTCAATATACAGGCTGTCCAAAGTCACCCAAACCCACTGACATCTCATAACTCATTACTGGACACTTTATTGCACACCAGAGACAAGAAATCCAGCTCCACCCACCAGAACACCAACACAAGCTTCCCTAACCAGGAAACTTTGATAAGCTACCTGTCCAACACCAACCACAGTGAGGAACCTCCAAAATAAAGAGAACTCCACAAAGTGCCAGAATGCAGAAAGGCCACCCCAAACACAGCAATATAAACAAGATGAAGATGCAGAGAAATACCCAGCAGGTAAAGGAACAGGATAAATGCCCACCAAACCAAACAAAAGAGGAAGAGATAGGGAATCTACCTGATAAAGAATTCTGAATAATGATAGTGAAAATGATCCAAAATCTTGAAAAGAAAACGGAGTTACAGATAAATAGCCTGGAGACAAGGATTGAGAAGATCCAAGAAAGTTTTAACAAGGACCTAGAAGAAATAAAAAAGAGTCAATATATAATGAATAATGCAATAAATGAGATAAAAAAACACTCTGGAGGGAACCAACAGTAGAATAATAGAAGCAGAAGATAGGATAAGTGAGGTAGAAGATAGAATGGTAGAAATAAATGAAACAGAGAGGAAAACAGGAAAACAAATTAAAAGAAATGAAGACAATCTCAGAGACCTCTGGGACAATGTTAAACACCCCAACATTCGAATCATAGGAGTCCCAGAAGAAGAAGACAAAAGAAAGACTATGAGAAAATACCTGAGGAGATAATAGTTGAAAACTTCCCTAAAATGGGGAAGGAAATAATCACCCAAGTCCAAGAAACCCAGAGAGTCCCAAATAGGATAAACCCAAGGCAAAACACCCCAAAACACCTATTAATCAAATTAACAAAGATCAAACACAAAGAATAAATATTAAAACCAGCAAGGGAAAAACAACAAATAACACCCAAGGGGATTCCCATAAAGATAACAGCTGATCTTTCAATAGAAACTCTTCAGGCCAGGAGGGAATGGCAGGACATATTTAAAGTGATGAAAGAAAATAACCTATAGCCCAGATTACTGTACCCAGCAAGGATCTCCTTCAAATATGAAGGTGAAATCAAAAGCTTTACAGACAAGCAAAAGCTGAAAGAATTCAGCACCACCAAACCAGCTCTCCAACAAATGCTAAAGGATCTTCTCTAAACAGCAAACACAGAAAGAGTGTATAAACTCAAACCCAAAACAATAAAGTAAATGGCAATGGGATCATACTTATCAATAATTACCTTAAATGTAAATGGGCTGAATGCCCCAACCAAAAGACCCCTATATATGTTGTCTACAAGAGACTCACCTCAAAACAAGGGACACATATATACTGAAAGTAAAGGGCTGGAAAAAGATATTCCACACAAATAGAGACCAAAAGAAAGCAGGAGTAGCAATACTCATATCAGATAAAATAACCTTTAAAACAAAGGCTGTAAAAAGAGACAAAGAAGGACACTTCATAATGATCAAAGGATCAACCCAAGAAGAAGATATAACAATTATAAATACATATGCACTCAACATAGGAGCATTGCGATATGTAAGACAAATGCTAACAACTATGAAAGAGGAAATTAACAATAACACAGTAATAGTGGGAGACTTTAATACCCCACTCACACCTATGGATAGATCAACTAAACAGAAAATTAACAAGGAAACACAAATTTTAAATGATACAATTGATATCTATAGGACATTTCACCCCCAAACAATGAATTTCACTTTTTCTCAAGCACACATGGAACCTTCTCCAGGATAGATCATATCCTGGGCCATAAATCTAGCCTTGGCAAATACAAAAAAATTGAAACCATTCTAAGCATATTTTTGACAACAATGCAATAAGATTAGATTTCAATTACAGGAGAAAAACTATTAAAAATTCCAATATATGGAGGCTGAACAACACACTGCTGAATAACCAACAAATCACAGAAGAAATAAAAAAGAAATAAGAAAACGCATAAATGAATGAAAATTAACACACAACAACCCAAAACCTGTGGGACACTGTAAAAGCAGTGCTAAAGGGAAGGTTCATAGCAATACAGGCATACTTCAAGAAACAAGCAAAAAGTCAAATAAATAACCTAACTCTACACCTGAAGCAACTGGAAAAGGAAGAAATGAAGAACCCCAGGGCTAGCAGAAGTAAAGAAATCTTAAAAATTAGGGCAGAAATAAATGCAAAAGAAACAAAAGAGACCATAGCAAAAATCAACAAAGCCAAAAGCTGGTTCTTTGAGAGGATAAATAAAGTTGACAAACTGTTAGCCAGACTCATCAAGAAACAAAGGGAAAAAATCAAATCAATAAAATTAGGAATGAAAATGGAGAGATCACAACAGACAACACAGAAATACCAAGGATCATAAGAGACTACTATCAGCAATTATATGCCAATAAAATGGACAACTTGGAAGAAATGGACAAATTCTTAGAAAAGTACAACTTTCCAAAACTGAACCAGGATGAAACAGAAAAATCTTAACAGACCCATCACAAGCATGGAAATTGAAACTGTAATCAGAAATCTTGAGCAAATAAAAGCCCAGCACCAGATGGCTTCACAGCTGAATTCTACCAAAAATTTAGAGAAGAGCTAACACCTATTCTACTCAAACTCTTTCAGAAAATTACAGAGGAGGGTAAACTTCCAAACTCATTCTATGAGGCCACCATAACCCTAATGCAAAAACGACAAAGATGCCACACAAAAAGAAAACTACAGGCCAGTATCACTGATGAACATAGATGCAAAAATTCTTAACAAAATTCTAGCAAAGAGAATCCAACAACACATTAAAAGATCATGACCAAGTGGGCGTTATCCCAGGGATGCAAGGATTCTTTAATATTTGCAAATCAATCAATGTAATACACCACATTACCAAACTGAAAAATAAAAGCCATATAATTATCTCAATAGATGCAGAGAAAGCCTTTGACAAAAGTCAACATCCATTTATGATAAAAACCCTCCAGAAAGCAGGAATAGAAGGAACATACCTCAACATAATAAAAGCTATATATGACAAACCCACAGCTAACATTATCCTCAATGGTGAAGAATTGAAAGCATTTCCCCTAAAGTTAGGAACAAGACAAGGGTGCCCACTCTCACCACTATTATTCAACATAGTTTTGGAAATTTTGGCCACAGCAATCAGCAATCAGAGCAGAAAAAGAAATAAAAGGGATCCAAACTGGAAAAGAAGGAGTAAAACTCTCACTGTTTGCAGATGACATGATCCTCTATATAGAAAACCCTAAAGACTCTACCAGAAAATTACTAGAGCTAATCAATGAATATAGTAAAGTTTCAGGATATAAAATCAACACAGAGAAATCCCTTGCATTCTTATACACTAATAATGAGAAAATAGAGAAATTAAGGAAACAATTCCATTCACCATTGCAATGAAAAGAATAAAATAATTAGGACTATATCTACCTAAAGAAACAAAAGACCTATATATAGAAAACTATAAAACACTGGTGAAAGAAATCAAAGAGGACACTAATAGATGGAGAAATATACCATGTTCATGGATCGGAAGACTCAATATAGTGAAAATGAGTATACTACTCAAAGCAGTTTACAGAGTCAATGCAATCCCTATCAAGCTAGCAACGGTATTTTTCAGAGAGCTAGAACATTAATTTCACAATTTGTATGGAAACACGAAAAACCTCAAATAGCCAAAGCAATCTTGAGAAAGAAGAATGGAACTGGAGGAATCAACCTGCCTTACTTCAGGCTCTACTACAAAGCCACAGTCATCAAGACAGTATGGTACTGGCACAAAGACAGAAATATAGACCAATGGAACAAAATAGAAAGCCCAGAGATAAAGCCACACACCTATGGCCACCTTATCTTTGACAAAAGAGGCAAGAATATACAATGGAGAAAGCACAATCTCTTTAAACAAGTGGTGATGCGAAAACTGGTCAACCACTTGTAAAAGAATGAAACTAGAACACTTTCTAACACCATATACAAAAATAAACTCAAAATGGATTAAAGATCTAAATGTAAGGCCAGAAACTATAAAACTCCTAGAGGAAAACATAGGCAAAACACTCTCTGACATAACTCACAGCAGGATCCTCTATGATCCAACTCCCAGTATACTGGAAATAAAAGCAAAATAAACAAATGGAACCTAATTAAAAGCTTCTGCACAACAAAGGAAGCTATAAACACAGTGAAAAGACAGCCTTCAGAATGGGAGGAAATAATAGCAAATGAAGCAACAGACAAAGAATTAATCTCAAAATTATACAAGCAACTTATGCAGCTCAATTCCAGAAAAATAAATGACCCAATCAAAAAATGGGCCAAAGAACTAAACAGACATTTATCCAAAGAAGACATACAGATGGCTAACAGACACATGAAAAGATGCTCAATGTCACTGATTATCAGAGAAATGCAAATCAATAACACAATGAGGTACCATTTCATGCCAGTCAGAATGGCTGCTATCCAAAAGTCTACAAACAATAAATGCTGGAGAGGGTGTGGAGAAAAGGGAACCCTCTTACACTGTTGGTGGGAATGCAAACTAGTACAGCCGTTATGGAGAAGAGTGTGGAGATTCCTTAAAAACTGGAAGTAGAACTGCCATATGACTCAACAATCCCACTGCTGGGCATACACACCAAGGAAACCAGAATTGAGAGAGACAGGTGTACCCCAATGTTCCTCGCAGTACTGCTTATAATAGCCATGGAAGGACATATAGGACAATAGGACATGGAAGCAACCTAGATGTCCAACAGCAGATGAATGGATAAGAAAGCTGTGGTACATATACACAATGGAGTATTATTCAGCCATTAAAAATAATACATTTGAATCAGTTCTAATGAGGTGGATGAAACTGGAGCCTGTTATACAGAGTGAAGTAAGCCAGAAAGAAAAACACCAATATAGTATACTAACGCATATATATAGAATTTAGAAAGATGATAACAATAACCTTGGGTGTGAGACAGCAAAAGAGACACAGATGTATAGAATAGTCTTTTGGACTCTGTGGGAGAGGGCGAAGGTGAGATGATTTGGGAGAATGGCATTGAAACATGTATATTATTATATGTGAAATGAATTGCCAGTCCAGGTTCGATGCATGTTACAGGATGCTCAGGGCTGGTACACTAGGATGACACAGAGTGATGATATGGGGAGTGAGGTGGGAAGGGGGAGGTGGGAAGGGGGGTTAGGATGTGGAACACGTGTACACCTGTGGTGGATTCATGTCAATGTATGGCAAAACCAATACAATATTGTAAAGTAATTATCCTCCAATTAAAATAAATAAATTTATATAAAAAATAAACATTTAGAAGACATAATAGAAATACACTCCAGTAACTTTTATTTCACACTTTGTGTTTTAGTTAACAGTTGTTGGAATAAATTACGTAAATTCCATTTTAGCTCTCAGAACATAGTTTAAAAAATACGCTGCATGAACATGGGTTCTAATGGAAGAGTAAAAGGAATTAATTACTACATTGAAAACAAATAACAGAGTAACAAATTTTACTCTTGACTGTGAGCAAGCCTCTATAAGAGTGAAATAAATACCAGTGGTTCCCTGAGGGCTCTCTCCTGTTAGTGTTAACACTTCATAGCCTTAATTGGCTCTTATATTTGGTCTCTCAGTGTACTCCCCAGGAAGTAGCAAACAGTACTAGTATTATGGGTTTCAGATGGAAAAAATGAGGCTGAAGAGGTTCATGAACTACAGAAGGTCACAAAACTTGCAAGAGGTGACGTCAGTACCAGAGCCAGAAATGTTTTCATTTTGCCCATGTGTTTTTTAAGCTTTAGACTGAAGAAAAGTTTATTTTATTTTAAAAGTTAATTCCCTGTTAAGTACAGATAATTGAACTTAAGTCAATGAGTTAGACAAGCATGTGTATTTTCCTGTAAGAAACGAAGCGCTAATCTATGTTTGGTGTAGGATGCAGGATGCATGGGGCTGATGCACAGGATGATTCAGGTAGAGGATGTGGGGTGGGAGGTGGGAGGGGGCTTCGGCATTGGGCGATTGTGTTCACCTATGCACCTATGACTGATTCGTGTCAATGTATGGCAAAACAAATACAGTATTGTAATTTAAAAAATAAATAAATTTAATTCAAAGAGAGAAAAAAAAACACATTGAAACTCAGTTTTTATTCTAAACAGAAATATAATGAATGATTCTTTCCTTTCAGTGAGCATGCACAAATGAAGGATGATCTGGGTTACATAAAAGACTTCTATGATGTCGGATTTGATGAGATTGAGCAAGATATAACTCAAAGATATGAAGATGGGTGGTGTTTCCAAAGGAGGAAGCCTTTGGAACCTGGAGACTTTAATGGCAACATGCTCGTCTCATCTCATTTTTAGCATCTGGTGATGCTGGAGGTGGGGGTGACTTGGGCTTAAGAAAATTTTATAAGTGGCAGGACCATTTAGCTTCAGTGAAATCTAGTACCTGTGGGAAGATTCTGCTGTTTATATCATTTCCAATTTTGTTTAAGGAAAAAAAAATCTGGATCTGTACAGGATACTTCCTACACAGTTGATTCTCTTTATTTAAATTTTAGTCATTTCATAAAGGTTTAAAAAACAAAATATAATGCTATTAAAAAGGGTATATACATACTTCTCTATAAAGAAGGAAACCAAAACGGTTCATAATCCCATTGCCTTCATATTACTTAGAAAAATATGGAAATATAATAAAAGCCTTCCTTCTCCTTCTTTTGAATTCTTTTTCCCAAAAGTAATTGCTGTTAACAATATTTTATTTTTAGTCCACACTGATTTACTACACATATGTATAACCCAGTGGTATGCTGGTAAACATTGAACAACCAGCTATGTGTGTCCACAAGTTTCTAATTCTCAGGTAAATAACAAAAGTGCTTTTATTATCTAGGATCGAGACACTCGTGAACAAGGAGCAAGCCCAGCCAGAATCTACAAAAGGACTCAGTCAGGTAAGTAGAAGGAGCACTCTTATGGAGTAGGAAGCTGTTCTGAGTCCGTCCTCAGCTGTTGTAACAAATACTGTGATGAAAAATAAATATTGGTAATCATTTTGCAAGCTGAAATCAATAACTCAGCTCTGAATTTTTAATCACTTATTCTCGAAGAACTAAGTAATTTCCAAATAAATAAGTCATTCTTAATCTTATGATGATAAATATCACTATTAATCTTAGAGAGTGGTGATAATATAACCAATTTGATCTTGAACATAATTTGCTTTAAATATTTGATATTTAAACTATTATATATTCTCTTGTGAAACATGAGTTCCACCAGGGCTTTGGGAATTCTATATATAGTATCAGTCTTAGAACAAACAGTAAAGGCTTCTATACTGTGCCCTTTCCCATGTTAGCAAGGTAAAGCCCCAAATCCTCTAAGCTAGGCTTCAACGGTATGTAAACCAACAACTTCCAGATGTTCAAGCTGGATTCAGAAAAGGCTGAGGAACCAGAGCTCAAATTGCCAACATCCACTGGATCATAGAAAAAGCAAGAGAATTTCAGAAAAGCATCTACTTCTGTTTCATTGACTATGCTAAAGCTTTTGACTGTGTGGGTCACAACAAATTGGAAAATTCTGAAAGAGATGGAAATACCAGACCACCTGACCTGCCTTCTGAGAAATCTGTATTAAGGTCAAGAAACAGCAGTTAGAACTAGACATGGAACAATGGACTGGTTCCAAATTGGGAAAGGAGTACATCAAGGCCATATATTGTCACCCTGTTTATTTAACTTATATGCAGAGTACATCATGAGAAATGCCAGGCTGAGTGAAGCACCAGCTGGAATTAAGATTGCCAGAAGAAATATCAATAACCTCAGATATGCAGATGACACCACCCTTATGGCAGAAAGTGAAGAGTAACTAAACAGCCTCTTGATGAAAGTGAAAGAGCAGAGTGAAAAACCTGGTTTAAAACTTAATATTAAAAAAAAAAAAACCACAAAAACTGAAGATCATGGTGTCCAGTTCCATCACTTCATGGCAAATAGATGAGGAAAAAATGGAAACGGTGACAGACTTTATTTTCTTGGGCTCCAAAATCACTGTGGACAGTGACTATAGCCATGAAATTAAAAGATGCTTGCACCTTGGAAAAGAAGCTATGACAAACCTAGGTAGCATACTAAAAAGCAGAGGCATTACTTTGCCAACAAAGGTCTGTCTAGTCAAAGCTATGGTTTTTCCAGTAGTCATGTATGGATATGAGGGTTAGACCATAAAGAAGGCTGAGCACAAAAGAATTGATACTTTTGAACTGTGGTGTTGGAGAAGACTTTTGAGAGTCCCTTGCACAGTAAGGAGATCAGTCAGTTAATCCTGAGGGAATCACCCCTGAATATTCATTGGAAGGACTGATGCTAAAGTTGAAGTTCCAATACTTTAGCCACCTGATGCAAAGAGCCAACTCATTGGTAAATATGCTGATGCTGGGAAAGATAGAAGGCAGGAGGAGACAGGGTCAGCAAAGGATGAAATGGCTGGATGGTATCACCAACTCAATGGACATGAGTTTGAGGAAGCTCCAGGAGATGGTGAAAGATGGGGAAGTGTGGCATGCTGCAGTCCATGCTGTCACAAAGAGTCAGACATGACTGATTGACTGAGCAACAATTCTGGCCCCATTCCATTTGTACCACTTCCCATAAGTGATTTAATATGGAACTAGGAGATCCACAAGGAGCCTGTGCCACCTTCATTCTAAATGATGCTATATGATCCCAGAACCTGACATTTCAGATCTGCAAAGACTTGTGTCTGCTACTAGGATCTATAACTGTTCTCTTCTCTACCCCAAGGCCACTGAGGTTGTACAATTCCCTTGGTATGAAACCCTAGGCCTGAGTGTTGGTCCTAGGCAGCTATACATCTGTGTGTGGTATAAACAGAAGCTTACATGTGTTTTCTGGAGTGTGTCCACATGATCTTCCTCCCAGAGAAGGATGAAACTTGAGATGATTGAGAAGTGGATGGAGCCATGGGCTCAAGCTGGAGACTGGAGGCTAGAGTCCAAGACTGGCTCTCCCTTCCAGGTCAAGATATGGTGCAGAAGAAGAGGAATTTGGGAATTTTAAATTCAAACTTGGCCTCCTAGCTTATTTTAAAGGTAATTATTCAAGGTTGGGGAATAGAACATACTTTATTCAGCTGTTAGGTTGTCATAAGCAGTGGTGAGCTGGACAATGTTTGACAAGAGGCTCTTTGGAAACAACTATGATTACAATGACCCAATCTATAGTGTTTTCTATTCACCATGGTGTAGATGCTCGCAGAAGTGCGGCAGCCACGACAGCGGTGCTTAGTGCGGCTGAGAGGAGCTACCCTACATTCAAGGTCAGGGCAGCGGCCGAGAGGAGCTACCCCATATCCAAGGTAAAGCTGCAGCTGCGCTTTGCTGGAGCAGCCATGAAGAGATACCCCACATCCAAGGTAAGAGGAACCCATGTAAGATGGTAGGCACTGAGAGAGGGCATTAGAGGGCAGACAGACTGAAACCACAATCACAGACAACTAGTCAATCTGATCACACGGACCACAGCTTTGTCTAAATCAATGAAACTAAGCCATGCCGTGTGGGGCCTCCCAAGATGGGTGGGTCATGGTGGAGAGGTCTGACAAAATGTGGTCCACTGGAGAAGGGAATGGCAAGCCACTTCAGTATTCTTGCCTTGAGAACCCCATGAACAGTATGAAAAGGCAAAAAGACAGGACACTGAGAGATGAACTTCCCAGGATGGTAGGTGCCCAATATGCTGCTGGAGATCAGTGGAGAAATAACTTCAGAAAGAATGAAGGGATGGAGCCAAAACAAAACAATACCCAGTTATGAATGTGACTGGTGATAGAAGCAAGGTTCAGTGCTATAAAGAGCAATATTGCATAGGAACCTGGAATGTTAGGTCCATAAATCAAGGCATATTAGAAGTGGTCAAACAGGAGATGGCAAGAGTGAACGTCGACATTCTAGGAATCAGCAAACTAAGATGGACTGGAATGGGTGAATTTCACTCAGATGACTATTATATCTACTACTGCGGGCAGGAATCCTTCAGAAGAAATGGAGTAGCCATCATAGTCAACAAAGGAGTCTGAAATGCAGTACTTGAATGCAATATCAAAACTGACAGAATGATCTCTGTTTGTTTCAAGGCAAACCCTTCAATATCACAGTAATCCAAGCCTATACCCCAACCAATAATGCTGAAGAAGCTGAAGTTGAACAATTCTATGAAGACCTACAAGACCTTCTATAACTAATACCCAAAAAGATGTCCTTTTCATTATAGGGGACTGGAATGCAAAAGTAGGAAGTCAAGAAACACCTGGAGTAACAGGGAAATTTGGCCTTGGAGTACAGTTTGAAGCAGGGCAAAGACTAATAAGAGTTCTGCCAAGAGAATGTACTGGTCATAGCAACCACCCTCTTCCAACAACACAAGAGAAGACCCTACACATTGGCATTACCAGATGGTCAACTTCGAAATCAGATTGATTATGTTTTTTGCAGCCAAAGATAGAGAAGCTCTATACAGTCAGCAAAAATGAGACCAGGAGCTGACTGTGGCTTGGATCATGAACTCCTTATTGCCAAATTCAGACTGAAATTGAAGAAAGTGGAGAAAACCACTAGAACATTCAGGTATGACCTAAATCAAATCCCTTATGACTATACAGTGAAAGTGAGAATAGATTTAAGGGACCAGATCTGATAGAGTGTCTGATGAACTATGGATGGAGGTATGTCACATTGTATAGGAGACAGGAATCAAGGCCATCTCCAAGAAAAAGAAATGCAAAAAAGCAAAATAGCTGTCTGAGGAGGCCTTACAAATAGCTGTGAAAAGAATGAAAGCGAAAAGCAAAGGAGAAAAGGAAAAATATACTCATTTGAATACAAAGTTCCAAAGAATAGCGAGGAGGGATAAGAAAGCCTTCCTCAGCGATCAACGCAAAGAAATAGAGGAAAACAATAGAATGGGGAAAGACTAGATATCTCTTCAAGAAAATTAGAGATACCAAGGGGACATTTCATGCAAAGATGGGCTCAATAAGGGACAGAAATGGTAGGGAACTAACAGAAGCAGAAGATATTAAAAAGAGGTGGCAAGAATATGCAGAACTGTACAAAAAGATCTTCATGACCCAGATAATCACGATGGTGTGATCACTCACCTTGAGCCAGACATCCTGGAATGTGAAGTCAAGTGGGCCTTAGAAAGCATCACTATGAACAAAGCTAGTGGAGGTGATGGAATTCCAGTTGAGCTGTTTCAAATCCTGAAAGATGATTCTGTGAAAGTGCTGCACTCAATATGCCAGCAAATTTGGAAACCTCAGCAGTGGCCACAAGACTGGAAAAGATCAGTTTTCATTCCAATCCCAAAGAAAGACAATGCCAAAGAATGCTCAAACTACCACACAATTGCACTCATCTCACACCATAGTAAAGTAATGCTCAAAACTCTCCAAGCCAGGCTTCAGCAAGATGTGAACTGTGAACATCCAGATGTTCAAGGTGGATTTAGAACCAGAGATCAAATTGCCAACATCCTCTGGATCATGGAAAAAGCAAGAGAGCTCCAGAAAAACATCTATTTCTGTTTTATTGACTATGCCAAAGCCTTTGACTGTGTGGATCACAATAAACTATAGAAAATTCTGAAAGAGATGGGAATACCAGACCCCCTGACCTGCCTCTTGAGAAACCTGTATTCAGGTTAGGAAGCAACAGTTAGAATAGGACATGGAACAACAGACTGGTTCCAAATAGGAAAAGGAGTACATCAAGGCTGTATATTGTCACCCTGCTTATTTAACTTTTATGCAGAGTACATTATGGGAAACGTTAGGCTGGATGAAGCACAAGCTGGAATCAAGATTGCCAGGAAAAATATCAATAATCTCAGATATGCAGATGACACCACCTTTATGGCAGAAAGTGAAGAGGAACTAAAGAGCCTCTTGATGAAAGTGAAAGAGGAGAGTGAAAAGGTTGACTTAAAGCTCAACATTCAGAAAACTAAGATCATGTCATCCAGTCCCATCACTTCATGACATATTAATGGGGAAACAGTGGAAACCGTGTCAGACTTTATTTTTTGGGGCTCCAAAATCACTGCAGATCGTGATTGCAGCCATGAAATTAAAAGATGCTTACTCCTTGGAAAGAAAGTTATGACCAACCTAGACAGCATATTACAAAGCAGAGACATTACTTTGCCAACCAAGTTCTGTCTGGTCAAGGCTATGGTTTTTCCAGTGGTCACGTATGGATGTGAGAATCGGACTATAAAGAAAGCTGAGTGCCGAAGAATTGATGCTTTTGAACTGTGGTGTTGGAGAAGACTCTTGAGAATCCCTTGAACAGTGAGAAGATCCAACCTGTCCATCCAAAAGAAAATCAGTCCTAAATATTCACTGGAAGAACTGATGCCAAAGCTGAAACTCCAATACTTTGGCCACATGATGTGAAGAACTGACTCATTGGAAAAGACCCTGATGCTGGGAAAGATTAAGGGCAGGAGGAGAAGGGGACAACAGAGGATGAGATGGTTGGATGGCATCACTGACTCAATGGACATGGGTTTGGGTGTACTCCGGCATTTGCTGATGGACAGGGAGGCCTGGCATGCTGTGGTTCATGGGGTCGCAAAGAGTCTGACACGACTGAGCAACTGAACTGAACTGAACTGAACTGAGATGATCCCATCATGGCCAAATTCAAACTGCCAGTGCAACATTACTGAATGTGAATTTGGGAAGAGATGGATACATTTGGCTCTCCTGAGCTGTTAACAGCTGGATCGAGCTCAATATTATTTATGTAATAAGGAAGAAGAAATCTGATTTCATATTAGATGTGTTCCTTTGACTTTAACTCTTGTGCTTTGTGGCCTGTGCTTAGTCATGCTGGTTTTGCACCTTTTGTAAAAGAATGTTGCTTATAACCTGAAATATACCAAATAGCCTACTCTTGGGTTTATGATAATTAAATGTCCATTCATATAGAGAAAAAAGTTGCAGAACAGAAAATAGCATTTGTTTTGTTGGAGTTTTATAGGAACATCAGACCTGACCTACATGAACAGCTGCAAGAACAAAGGATTGTGACACCAAGAAGTTTGCAACAGCAAACTGTACCTCCATTCTTACCTTGCCTTTAAAAGCACTTTGCTGAAGCCCTTTGAGAAGTTCAGGATTTTTAAGGCACGAACCACCTGGTCTTCTTGAATGGTCCTACAATAAAACTTTCTCTGCTCCAGACTCTGACTTTGGGCTTTTTGGCCTCATTGTGCATCGGGCATACAAACTTGTGTTGGATGACATTTGTATTTTAAATATTAAGCCATATGGTATAGGATCCTCAATTTTTACTCCCATTCTTGCCCACCCCTCAAATATTTATGATGCACCCTAGTGCATAAAATAGTGCTGGCATGTGGAAAACCTACATCTCCTGGATAAGAGGCTTTTTGGTTACATGACTTTAGATAAGCCACTTATCTATAAATTCATCTATACTTTATAGAATTCTTGACCAAATGACACAATTCATGTGAAAACATCTAACATGGTTCTTGGCACCTTAGATACAATCAATAAATGGCATTGAAAGAAAGAGTAATAGACTTTCAATAAATTTTCCTATCTCTTTATTATCATATTTGGAAAAATTCAAGTTTTTTAGTTTAAGCTGTTCTTCAGTTGAGTTGAGTTCAGTTCAGTTCAGTTGCTCAGTCGTGTCCGACTCTTTGCAACCCCATGAATCGCAGCACGCTAGGCCTCCCTGTCCATCACCAACTCCCTGAGTTCACTCAGACTCACGTCCATTGAGTCTGTGATGCCATCCAGCCATCTCATCCTCGGTCGTCCCCTTCTCCTCCTGCCCCCAATCCCTCCCAGCATCAGAGTCTTTTCCAATGAGTCAACTCTTCGCATGGGTGTTTGTAATTTTCTACAGTTGTCTCTAGATCAAGACACTTGCCCATTTCTTTGAGGATTTTTTTGAGAGTTCTTTGTGATAAGACATCTCATTTTCATACAGTTCCCAAGGGAACAGTGCTCACACAATGTTACTCATTTTAGAAAGTTTGGTAAAATTCCATTTGGCTTCAAGTCTATTATCTGAGCCTCAGGAAGGAAAGTCTGTGTTTTATGCTTTTACTTTGCTCTCAGCTGTATTTTTTAAACTGGGGTAGTGAAAAGAAAAAGGACTTTGAATTAATAGCTAAGATTTAGTCATTGTATATGTTATCCTCAGTGAGGAATTAAAGATGAACACAAAAGGTAAGAAAGTGTAAAAGATTCAGCAGTGGCAATCTCCCTCTCATTTGGTTGGCTAATTGAAGAAAGTTTAATGATTAGCAATCATTTCTGCTGAGAGAATTGTTCCTGGTGAGCATAGTCCATTGACTGGTTATAGATATACTTAGTTAAAGCATTGGTTTTTCTCAGTCATTCCAATTAGCAGATATTTTACTTTTCATGAGGGTTTATTCTTCCTCCCCCAAATATTTCAGTTTTGCTCCCGTGTGCTCAATGAGCCATTTGTTCTCCCTTCAATTTTTTTTTCACCATTAGCTATGTTTTATTTCTTTTTTAGGTGTAATTTTTCTTTCTTTTCTCTTTTTTAAACCATGTTTTCTTTTCACAATGCCATGAATAACTTGTTTTACTTCCCAATTTCTATGAAAAAATTGAGAGAGCTCTGTTTCTATACATTCAAAACTCTAATAAATCACTTGTAAGTAGCAAAATACTTGTCTGAGAATCTTCTTTTGTACTATCAAAACCTACAGTTCTTTCTTCAAAAGATCTTCAAAAGGGATAACCTAGGATCAGATCACAAAGTATTGAAAATCTTCTGAACAAATGGCTGAATGGAAACGCATATTGATCCATATGCCCATGAACCTAAAGACAGGGCTCAGGAAAATCATCAGTAAATGTACAAGTATAATTGCAATTGGGAAGAACCTTAGACATCCTCTGATTTAAAATCTTATTTTATAGATGGTGAATCTGGAATATTTTCAAAGGAAAGAAAAACCAGGTATCATTAAGGTGATATCATCTATGTGTCCACTCTAGAGATTTTCATTTCAGTATTAGTGAAGATTGGTTGAAATATGGTACACAAATAAATAACTGCAAAAGCTAAATGGCTTAAAGCAACTGAGGGGCGTTTCTTATACATACGACATGCCCATTTTTTGTGGGCAGTGGGATCTGCTCAATGAACTTGAGAATCAAAACTGAACTTGGGGATTTAGACTGATGAAGTCTCTACTGCCTGGCACACCACCAGATGCTGTTACAGAGTAAGCCTTGCTAATTATGCCTGGAAGTTAAAGACTCCCATCTGTAAGTGTCACAAATCACTCCTGCTCATTTCATTAGTTAAGGAAGTCGAACATCACACATCCTTTCAAAGAGGCAGATAACTGCAATCCATTCACGTTATTGGGAGGATGAAACTGGAGGTATTTTTGAACTGTCTGAATGTCTGGAAATCCTTATTACTCCTACAGTCACTGACAATTTTCAAATGTGTGAACTCATAGACACAGATAGTAAACATAAAATATACTAAGGCATTATAAGTCCTTAACAATAAAATGTTTTGAGAATGTAATTATAGGAAATTCATTCTAGGAAACTGGCATGGAACTGAGTGGCTGAAACAGTTCTTCCAACTCTCACCTGTCTGAATTAGTAAGACCCAAGCAGTTGTAGAATGTGTGTGTGTGTGTGTGTGTGTGTGTGTTAGTCACTCAGTTGTGTCTGACTCTTTGCAACCACCATAGACTGTAAACCACCAGGCTCCTCTGTCCATGGAATTCTCCAGGCAAGAATATTGGAGTAGGTTGCCATTCCCTTCTCCAGGGGTTATTTCTGACCCAGGGATCGAATCTGGGTGTCCTGAATTGTAGGCAGATTCTTTACCATCCGAGTTACCAGGGAAGCCCTTAGTTGCAGGATAAATGATATCAAGATATCTAAGGAAAGGGTCAGTCGGAAGGTGAGGAAATATTGAAACAGAGGAATTAGAAGAAGAAAGCTGCCAATGCCCCTTTAACACCACACAAGGATTTGGCAGTGAAGATGGAAGCCTTAGTGTTGGATAGAATATATCCAAAATATTTGAGACCCACAAATAGTTCTCCTTGGCCATCAAGTCATTTTTACATTGAAATTTGTCTTCCACAATTTTTTTTTCATAGAAAGAAAATGGACAGTTTAGGCTAATATGAATAGTTGCCATTTCAAAGTTAAGAGTTCTTGTTCTATCTAATTCAACAAATTAGCTTCTAGTTTACAAACATCAGTGTGGACCTGCAAGGCAGTACCTCTTGGTGTTATCAACTCTGACAGACTGACATTTTCTGTGTCTCCAGGGCCAATACTTAAGATAAATCCACCCAGGAGATGCTGCTGAGTAAGACTTTCCTCCTCACCAATATCTAAGCTCCTTTCTTGCTCATCCTTTAAAAGAGGTCTTGCCTTCTCCATTGGAAATGTTGTCTTCAAACTATGATATGCAGGGTGCTAGTTAACTTTTTTTCTTAATATGATCTCTTTTGGCAAAAGAAACTACACCAGTAACAGGCATCCCATTGATTGCAAGGCAAGCATCTCTTCATTAAAATTTAGCCTCTTCCTGAGACCTTTGCAAATGCAAATATCCTTTGAGAGAAGCACTACTTTGTCACTAATATTTACTGAGCGTTTCTTATGGAGCAGACACTTTAATCATTGTTTTCTGTTATATTTTGTTCCATCTTCACAAAACCCAGTGAGGTTGATACTATTATTCTTTCTTTATAGGTGAGGAAATTGGAGCTCAGAGAAAGAAGGTTGGTAACTTGCCCAAGTTTATTCAGCAGATAATTAGCAAGGCTGGAATTGAAATGCAGTTCTGATTTCAAAATCAGAGCTCCCTTCCCTCACTTTGTAGCAATGAAGAGACTAAAAGCAACTGCAATAATCATTTACTCCTTTATTCAACAAGCATGTTTAAGAGCCCACTATAAACACTTTGAGATGCTCCTCAGGGAGCTATTATTGTGGAACACACACAAGAAGGAAATAAATTAGTGAGATGATTTCAGTTAGTGGTAAGTGCTGTAAAAATTTACTGAAGAGGGAAATAGGGTGGAGAGAAATTTGTGTGAAAACATATTAGTTGTGCTGGTCAGGGAAAGCTTTTAGTTTTTAAAAATATTATGCAGAAAATGCTCAAGCAGAGGCAAGAATGATGAGGCAACCAGCCTTTGGGAGAGGATGAAAAATATTACAGGCAGAGGGAACAGAAGAATGGGAGAGAGTATAAAAAATATTTCAGGCAGGGAGAAGGGCAAAGCGAAATGGTCTGAGAGAGGGGTCAGTGTGGTGCCCTTGAGGAAAAAACAGGCCACTGCAGATGCACTTGATCAGGGAGAGAATGCGAGGAGCGAGGTTAAGCAGATGGGCAGGAATCATTTAGGGCAGAAGATGAGAGGCAAGGAAAGCATCTGCTCTTGGATGAGAGTAAAAGAAGCAAAGGAAAAACTGGGGAGTCTTGGGAGACAGAGTTTTACAGAACTATTTCTTTCCAAGGACAACCCTACTTCCTGGGATTCTTAATTTGTATCCTGCCCCCAAGATTCAGTGATGTATTACAGATTTGGTTTTAGCTATGCAAATCATTGCATTCCTTCAAGCACCTGTTGAACACAAGACACAAGACTGTCTATAACCTTGGGTGCAATTAGGTCAAACAGTTCAGTTCAGTCGCTCAGTTGTGTCCGACTCTTTGTGACCACATGAATCGCAGCACGCCAGGCCTCCCTGTCCATCACCAACTCCCGGAGTTCACTCAGACTCACGTCCATCAAGTCCGTGATGCCATCCAGCCATCTCATCCTCGGTCATCCCCTTCTCCTCCTGCTCCCAATCCCTCCTAGCATCAGAGTCTTTTCCAATGAGTCAACTCTTCACATGAGGTGGCCAAAGTATTGGAGTTTCAGCTTTAGCATCATTCCTTCCAAAGAAAGCCCAGGGTTAATCTCCTTCAGAATGGACTGGTTGGATCTCCTTGCAGTCTAAGGGACTCTCAAGAGTCTTCTCCAACACCACAGTTCAAAAGCATCAATTCTTCAGTGCTCAGCCTTCTTCATAGTCCAACTCTCACATCCATACATGACTACTGGAAAAACCACAGCCTTGACTAGACGGACCTTAGTCGGCAAAGTAATGTCTCTGCTTTTGAATATGCTATCTAAGCTGGTCATAACTTTTCTTCCAAGGAGTAAGCATCTTTTAATTTCATGGCTGAAGTCACCATCTGCAGTGATTTTGGAGCCCCAAAAAATAAAGTCTGACACTGTTTCCCCTCTATTTCCCATGAAGTGATGGGACCAGATGAAATGATCTTTGTTTTCTGAATGTTGAATTTTAAGGCAACTTTTTCACTCTCCTCTTTCACTTTCATCAAGAGGCTTTTTAGTTCCTCTTCACTTTCTGCCATAAGGGTGGTGTCATCTGCGTATCTGAAGTTATTGATATTTCTCCTGGCAATCTTGATTCCAGCTTGTGTTTCTTCCAGTCCAGTGTTTCTTATGATGTACTCTGCATAAAAGTTAAATAAGCAGGGTGACAATATACAGCCTTGACGTACTCCTTTTCCTATTTAGAACCAGTCTGTTGTTCCATGTCCAGTTCTAACTGTTGCTTTCTGACCTGCATACAGGTTTCTCAAGAGGCAGGTCAGGTGGTCTGGTATTCCCATCTCTTGAAGAATTTTCCACAATTTATTGTGATCTACAGAGTCAAAGGCTTCGGCATAGTCAATAAAGCAGAAATAGATGTTTTTCTGGAACTCTCTTGCTTTTTTGATGATCCAGAGGATGTTGGCAATTTGATCTCTGGTTCCTCTGCCTTTTCTAAAACCAGCTTGAACATCAGGAAGTTCATGGTTCACGTATTGCTGAAGCCTGGCTTGGAGAATTATATTACAAATGGCTGTTTGTAATTAAATGTTTTGCATTTCGAAAGATGTGTAACACACTAATGGTGGTTCAGGTGAACACACAGCTGAAAATGGGACTAAGTAAATGGTACCTGTGGATCTGATGGCATAAACTGATAAATATACCTCTCTAAGATTTTCCAGTGATTCCCAGATTAACTCTGTAATGTGGTTCTGAATCCTACATATCTACGTTGAAATTGGGGGTTTCTTGAAGTCTCCAGGCAAGTGATCTCAAAGATGGAACATGTTTCTTATCTTTTGGCTAAATTCTAGGAGACCCAGGGGAATCCAAGGGGACTTGCCTTGCTATTGTCTTGTGAGTGCGTGCCTGCATAAACCTTTTCCTGCAAGCCAGCATACTTCAACAAAGTAACCGATAGTTCTGTTTTCTGATTTGTTGTTTAACAAATGAAGTACTCTCCAGACTGTTCGGATATCTTAACAAAAGACTTAAACATATGTGTGGGAAAACAGATATAGAATTTGAAAAAATACTGTGGAAGATGAATTTAGAGTGTGGCTGGAAGAAAATATATACTACATTGAACTGTCTTAAAGAACGTGGTCCAATGTGTGCAATTGTGGACAGATTTGCACTTGAGAAGTATATTAAGTGTCTTTTGTTCCTTTGAAACTAACTCCTAAAATCCCACATTCCTTTCTTATCCAGATGTATTTATGAATTTTTGTACATCCCTGAATGTCCAGTACCTTTGTTAGGACTTGCTGTCTAAATTGGGAGCACAAGTGACCTTTCCTCCCCATGGAAGACCCACTGTTCAAGTGGACTCAACCACCTATTTACTCTTCCTCTCAGTAACCCCTCAAGATGAACGGAGGTTGCACAATCTCCCGGCAAGGAAACCAGATGGATTAAAGAGTCAAGAGAGAGAGTTAACTCAACAATTCCCTGAGGTCTGGGCCGAAGACAATCCCCTTCCCTACCCCCCCTTCCCTCACCCCAGGTTAGCAAAACAAGTCCCACTGGTAATAGAACTCAAACCTGGTACAATTATGTTAGCACCCACCTTGGACTGCCAGACCGTGCTTAGCTGTTTACTCCGTATGTGACTGAAAAGGACAAAGTAGCTATGGGAGTGTAGTCCCAGCCTACAGGGGCACGGGACAGACCAGTGACTTATCTCTATTCAGCTGGACAGTGTTGCTGCTGGGGGGCTGGGATGCTTGCGGGCAGTTGCTGCAGTTGCCTTGCTGGTCCAGGAGGCAACCAAGCTGACTTTGGGCCAAGATTTGTTTGTAAAAATCCTGCATGAGGTCAACACCCTCCTGCGAGGGGACCCCCATAAATGGCTGTCAACATCCCGGATTATTCAATACAGGAACTGTTATGTGAGAATCTCCATGTTACTACTGAGACTTCAGGCCCTGAATCTGGCCACTCTCTTTCTTGTGGGAGAAGGTGGGCCCTCACATGATTGCAAGGAAATATGCCAGCAGACCTGACTTGAGAGACCAGCCAATCCTGGACCCGGATTGGGTCCTGTACACCGGTGGCATCAGCCTGGTGAAACAAGGACAGTGATTGTCAGGATATGCAGCAGTCACGAAAGAAACCATTGCTAGCTCTCTGCCATCACACTGGTCCGCTCAACAGGCCGAAATATATGCTCTAATCCAGGCCCTCCAGCTGTCAAAAGGTAAGAAGACAAACATTGACACAGACTCTGGGTATGCTTTTGCCACACTACAGGGCTCTGTATAAGGAGAGGGGCCTTTGACAGCTAGTGAAAAAGATAGTAAAAATAAGGAAGAAATTAAGACCGTATTAGATGCTGTCTGGGAACCAGAAACGGTTGCAGTCATACGGTGCTGAGGACGTCAAAAAGAGGATACCCCTTGGGCTCAGGGAACAGACTGGCAGATAAGACTGCTAAACAAGCAGATGAGGGCTTGGGGGTGACAACTGAAGCAACTATTAAAGCTCTCATATTGGTGGAGCTACCTGAGCTAACATTGCTGCTGCTGCTGCTAAGACGCTTCAGTCGTGTCCGACTCTGTGCGACCCCCAGAGACGGCAGCCCACCAGGCTCCCCGTCCCTGGGATTCTCCAGGCAAGAACACTGGAGTGGGTTGCCGTTTCCTTCTCCAAAGCATGAAAGTGAAAAGTGAAAGTGAAGTCGCTCAGTTGTGTGCAACTCCCAGCGACCCCATGGACTGCAGCCCACCAGGCTCCTCCGTCCATGGGATTTTCCAGGCAAGAGTACTGGAGTGGGGTGCCATTGCTAGACTCTCCAAAATACAATGAAGCCCAGAACCAACTAGCCAAAGCAGAAGGGGCCACCAAGACTGAAAAGGGATGGTGGGAATTGCCAAGTGGCCAATTATTGGTACTGGAGGAGCTGGCACCCACTCTGGTAAGCCAAACACACAAAGCAACCCACCTAGGCCATGATAAACTGTAAGAGCTAATTTTGAAAATATTTCTTGGTTCCCTGCCTCTCTTCTCTATGCAGGACAAAATTTCAGAACTGCACTGCCTGCTCACAGGTCAATGCTGACTCTTGGCACAGAAACCTCCAAGGACAGGTACAAGGCACGCTGCCTTTTGAACACCTGGAAGTGGACTTCACTGAAATGAAACCTCACCAACACTACCATTACCTGCTGGTCATAGTATGTACGTTCTCGGGATAGGTAGAAGCTTTTCCTACTCGGACTGAAAGAGCATCAAAAGTAGTTTGGTGCCTGCTTAGGGAGACAGTTCCCAGATTTGGCTTTCCCACCAGCACTGGATCAGTCAATGGCCTGGCTTTCGTATCTGATTTAGTATAACAAGTAAGCAAAACTTTAAACATCAAGTGGAAATTACATAAAGCATATAGGCCCCAGAGTTCTGGGATGGTGGAAGGAACCAAACGGACACTTAAAGAGACACTCTCCAAGTGGACCTTAGAGACTGACTGTTCCTGGGTGGACTTGTTTCTGACAGCTCTGCTCAGACTCAGGAGGACCCTACAGTCCCATGGCTCTTCTCCGTACACAATTGTGTATGGGAGGCCCCCTCCCATAATAAAACAACTGTCAACAAATTTCCCTCGGTAAGGGGAGATGAGATTTCACAGCAGATGGAACAACTGGGTAAGATAATAAATCAGGTGACTAAGTTTGAGCAAGAAAGGGTGCCTTTCCCTCTTGGGGAACAGATTCACGAATTTGTGCCTGGGGATCAGGTGTGGTCAAGGACTGGAAACACGAATCCTTGGCCCAACATCGGAGGGGTCCATATACCATTGTTCTAACCAGCCCTACTGCAGTTAAAGTTGCAGGTGTCACTCCCTGGATCCAGAACATGAGGGTGAAGAGAGCATACCATGCGGACCTGGAGGACACCGAGCAGACTATACAACAGGACCCCATTGATCCCCGTGAAACCAAGGTCATCTTAAAGAAGAAAAAGAGATGCAGCCCTACAATCAACTGCTACTACAAGGACTTGCTGGCATCATCTTGAGACTAATCATAGTTTCAGTACAAAGAGGGACCTGTGCTATAATTAAAGTTGAATGCTGTGTATATATTCCTGATTTATCTGACTATATATCAGCCATCCCAGATGACATGAAAGGTCAGGTAAAAGTTATGTCTGATGATAATCTTCCTTTTGGACTTTGCTCCTATCTTGGGTGAAAGGTGATGGGTAGAAAACTATATTTACCATTGTTATAGTTGCCTTGATAGTTCTGCTTTGTGGACCCTTTATTTTACAATGTATTATGAACTTTGTAACCCAAAGGTTGATGTCGTCCTCCCAAATTGGAAGTTGGAGAGTCAAGGTGCAATATATCCCTCATGAATGATGCTCATACTATGAGTTAAGAGCATCAGGAGGGGGAATGAAGGAGGGAACAGACAGAACAGGCCCCGTCTTGAAAGCAGAACTCCATCTTGGGCTGGACAGTGGACTTTGAGCTATATGCCCAGTATCTATTGACATAACAACTGGAAAACCAGGCCCCTGGATGGAAGAGCCCCAGGGCCTGTACCTAGACTCTGTTTCCTAAAAGAATACCCTAATTATCTGTGTAACCAAATAGAATCATACATTCTATTATGCTTATTGGGGTATGGCCACAGGCCTATTGATAATTGTCCACTGTTAACTACCTAGGCTTAAGGCATACGAATCACGGGTTAACTCTGATTGTATCTTTCTTTTCCTTTGTTCAGTCTAGTTTCAGGGAATTTGGGGAGGTGGGTTTGGCCACGTACACTTAGGGTATATAAGGTTTTCACAAAAATTGGTCCAGGTCCTTGGCTAAGAGGAGACTCTGCCTTGGGCCCGCCAGTGTAATAAACTGCGCTCCACTATCTGCATTGTCCTTCTGAGTGAGTTTGTTTCCCAGAACGCATGGCTACAACATTTACAATACTTTTTATTTGTTCTCAGCTTCATAGGGTTCTATAACATTCTTTGTTTTTCTTTCATGATCATTTTTCCAATTAGCTCACAAGACTCTGATGGCGTTTTTGGCAGAAAGAGGGTGGCTTCTCATTCACTGCATGATTTGAGCAGTGGGAAAAGAGAGTTAACACACCATTTATATAAAACATTTGGGAAATAATGATTTGTGGGTTCATTATTTGTCTAGCCAAATTTCAATTTCTCAAAATGCTCTATTTTTTCCTACTTCTGAGAAAGTCATCTTGAGTATCAAAAGTCACTAAAAATGCTTCATCCGGACATGCGTACTTGATTTGCAAATGTAGGAGTGAATTTTAATTTTGAGATGCTTTTAGACAGATAAACTAGCAATATAGAAACATCTCAATGGAAACGCTGTTTTACTCTTAACAGATTACTTAAAAGGGTTTGGTTGGCCCATTAATGGCTTTAAGAAAATTGATAAGCGCAGACCTTTGAGACAGAAATACAAATGGAAAGCTGGAATTCATTTATTTTATAGTACATTAGTGTTACTTGGTTATTTTCATGAGCCCAGTCATGAATATATATAGAATGAGATTTTAAAAATATTTCATACTTCCTTACTTAAGGATTATTGTTATTAATTCCTATACAGTCCATGGAATTCTCCAGGCCAGAATACTGAAATGGGTCGCCTTTCCCTTCTCCAAGGGATCTTCACAACCCAGGGATCAAACCCAGGTCTCCCACATTGACCCATGTCTCCCACATTGCAGGTGGATTCTTTACCAGCTAAGCCATAAGGGAAGTCTGCCTTATCAATAAATGATGTTTAAATATTTTTTATTATAACTTATCATATTTTATATGTTACTAAATTAACATTAATGATAAATACCAGCCACAGAATAATTGTGACATATCACATGAATATACCAAATTATGGATTTCTCAGTGAGTTTGGAAATAAAAGAAATCATTAATAGAGATTATGGCTATATAATTCTGGTAATGAAGATCTTTGTTTCATATTTAAGGAAATGCTTTTATTTGTATCACTTTCTTTTCTTATAAAATTTTACATGATCATAAAATTTTAAGTAATATGGAACTACATAAATAAAGTACATGACTAAAGTTCTCTCTTTACTCTCTTGTCCCCAAAGAAATATGTCAGAGAGAATCATGGTAACAGTTTGGATAATATATTTCCAGATTTTTAATATTTATATAGACTTACATAAAGGTATGCCTACACACACAGTTAATATACATGTACACATATGTACATGAGGCATGTATAAGTTCATACATGTACACAAGAAATGAGATTATATTACGTTCACAATCCTACAACTTGCTTTTTCACTTGAATTGTAGTAAACATTCCCTATGAGCACATGTAGTAATGCCTTACTATTTTCAACCACTGATACTGAAATATGAGATTCTGTTTTTACTTCTCAACTTGATAAAATTGGACAAGATTAAGTCTTGTCTTTAGGAAGAAATGGAGAAACAGACCCTCCTAGGTCCAGTGTGTGGGAATGTAAATAGTAATGTTATGATGAGTT
Organism: Nanger dama; assembly: GCA_917880005.1. NCBI lineage: Eukaryota > Metazoa > Chordata > Mammalia > Artiodactyla > Bovidae > Nanger > Nanger dama. The sequence goes on from CAKJTW010000030.1 coordinate 20,881,935, forward strand.
TTAACAGCTTTAACAGTTTTTCCAGGAATTTAGGCAGTATATAACAAAGTTTTGATGTGTAATACCTTTGGCTTGGAAATTTTCCTTTCATTTTCTAGCATACAGAAATAATTTTCTTATTCACGATGTTATATGCAAAGAGATATTGACTGCAGCACTCTCTGAATTTAAAATTTTAAGAAGGTAAACAATGTAATAGCTAACAACGAGGTGGAATGGCTACATTAACTGCTATCTATCCTTTATTTCTCACGTTTTGCCAGTTGGTTGGGCTCCAGCTGTTCTAGATAGGGCTTGGCTGAAGTTATAAGCCTGGTTCATGTCTTCTCCATGGGTCTCCTGCCCGCTTTGGACCAGTGACTTGTTCTTCATCCTCTTTGGACCTGAGACTTTTCTTCTCGTGGTAAAAAGCAGAGGCACAAGAGAGCCAGCCAATCCACCTAAATGCTGTTTGTGTTCTTGCCAACATTCCATATGCCAAAGCAAGTCCCATAGTTGAGCCCAACATGAATGCAGGGTTCATGCCATTTTCTTCCAGTCTATGGAGGCAGACAAGGGGGAGGGAGTGACCATTTGCAAATAATTTAATGAAATATAATAATACAAACTATTTTAAATGAATTGTCCAGGCTTCCAGTAAATTTTAGGTACAAAGAATGTCATATTCAATGTCATATTCAACTTACTGCTTCTGTTCTACTCTTCTGCATCCGATTTCAGCTTGATTTAGAGCAGGAGCACATGTTATATCTCTTCATTCTCTATTTTCCCTTTCTTATTGTCTCTATTATGGAAAAGGATGGAATAGTACAAGCATCTGTACCTTAGCAATTCTCCGTATCTCTGGGGAGTCAATGAGTCACTGGCTAAGACTGACCGGCTGCTGATACTCCTGTAAGGCAAGCATGCATATACTGACTCTTGTGGATCAAAAGGGCCCTTTGAGGTTTCCTTACTGCCAACTTTTTATTATGAGATTCTTTCTAGCTTAACTGTTTGGAACTCATTCAGCCTATGCTCCTGGTGGTTTATCTCACAGCTTCTTGATGCTCTTGATATCGCACTGCATGCCCAACCCTTTTGGGTGTGTTACCAGCAAGATGTTTCCTGTTCAATTACCATTTGCCATGTTCACCTAACCTTGAAAATTTCACACACCTTTACCAAATCTCACCATTGATACCTCTTTCTCCTGGTTGCCATCTCTCCTCAGTCCCTTTGCCTTGCTTAAACAGGCAGTTTAGTATGTGCATTGAGTAAGCAAAGTCCAACCAGGGAACGAGACGACGGTTTTTTGTTGCTGCGGAACCGTCAGGCTCTCAGATTGTTCTCTACGTGCTCTCCTCACTTGCTATGGGGTAAAGTTAGGAGGCATCATTCTCTTCCTTACGAGACGCTGGAGTTGGGGAGTCAGTGACTCCCTAAACCCATATACCTGTAGCTCTTTGTCTGTTTATTTAGGATGGAGGTGGCAGGGAATAGAGGAAGATGACTCAGGTAGCCGAGACATGGTTTGGATCTGGCAGAGCCAGATCTACTACTTTTAAATAAGCCTTGGAGAGAATTTGGCTCACCTTTGTTTTTTGTTCTTTTAAAGAAGATGTGGTACATATATACAATTTTATACATATATACAATTCATCCGTAAAAAGGAATGAATATGAGTCAGTTCTAGTGAGGTGTATGAACCTAAAGTCTGTTATACAGAGGTAAAGTAAGTCAGAAAGAGAAAAATAAATATCATATATTAACGCTTAGCACAGGAGCCTAGTAGGCAACAGTCCAGGGGCCCTCAAAGGGTCAGGCATGACTGAGCGGATAAGCACAATCCAGAAAACTGGAACTGATGAACCGATTTGCAGGGAAGAAGTGGAGACACAAGTGTGGAGAACAGACCTGTGAACATAGTAGGGGAACGTGAGAGTGGGATGAATGGAGAAAGAAGCGTCGACATATATGCGTGTGCAAAATAGATAGCTGGTGAGAAGTGGTTCACACAACATGATAAAGCAATTTTCCTATAATTAAAAAATAAATTAAAAAAAATAAAGTGTGGGGTACTTGTCATGTTGCCATCTGCATAGGCTCTTGAGAGTCAATTCTAAGCAATGGTGGAAAAGTCCATTCCATTTCATATTATTTAGTATGTGTGAAACTGACATTTCCAGTCAACAGCAGAACTGCTACTAGGGAAATTGTTCCACCTGCAGGGTATAATTTGAGTGTCCTGGAAAGATCATGTCTTGGATAAAAATGCACAGTCTTAAAATTCTAAGTTGATGGTATCCTAGGGATAAGCATTGTTTCCAAAAGGACTAAACCAAGAAAGTATTTTAATCCCTTCTATTCTCAGTTCAGTTGTCTGGCACACTGTGTCCAGGTGGCTCAGAACTGGGTAGCTAGTTGGAAACTTTCTGAGAGGCAAGATGAAAGGATATCATTTAAACTTACCAAGTATAACACCAGCTATAGCCTTCCCAGAAGAAATGCTCTAATCAAAACAAGGGAATCATCATTCTTTTTGATACCTTGTAAATAACATTATTGACTCTGAGCTGGACTTCTGCCTGCTGATCATGATGGGGAAGAAGAAGGGTACTGGAAATCAGAGAAATCTACATTCTAAGCCAAGTTCAGTGTCTTCATCTGAAAACTGGGAATCATAGTAATGACCTGATAGCATCATTGTAGTTAAATGATTTAAGGAATATAAAGGTCTTAGCACACTGTATGTGCTTACTAAATGGCTAGTATTATTTATAAAAGCATGAAAGCAGATAACTGAGTTGGTACTACATATAGATGCAGCTTAGGGAATATCCTTTATGGTCTTCTAATATCTGCTATTAGTCATACCTTGCAGAAACTTTTAATTTTGTTTGAAAGACTCTCTCTTTTTAAAAGTCCCAATTTTGAAGGACCTATAAATAATATTGATTATTTCTTTTAATATATTAGACTCTAATGGGCTAGCTAGCCAAAATTAAAAATAATATGTTATATTTTATAAAGCAAAGCCCAGGAAAGATGGTCTTGGATGACAACCAACATATACTGGTCTACAACATTATGATTGTTTTCATTTTTCATTATTTCCTTCTATTCATGCCAATGCACACACACCCAGTGCCATACAAGAGTCAGTGCCATACAAGAGTCAGTGCCATTTCTTCCCTATAGTTACCAATTGAAGAATGGCCAGCTCTATGTATAATTCAGTTGTTTAATACGCATCCACAGATTCAAGCATGAAGAGGAAGAACCTCACACAGCTTTTGCTTGGGACTTTCCCACTTGCTTGGGAAAGTGAAGAGCCGGTTTGTTGGAAAAGATCTTGCTGCTGGCAAGGATTGAAGGAAAAAGGAGAAGAAAGCAGCAGAGATAGTTATACGGCATCACTGACGCAATGGATATGAATTTGAGCAAACTCCAAGAGATAGTGGAGGACAAAGGAGCCTGGTGTGCTGCAGCCCATGGAGCTGCAAAGAGTCAGGTGCAGCTTAGTGACTGAACAACGACAACAATGAATACACTGGTTCAGGGAGCACACGTGCCCCAGCATCACAGAACTTCCGGCTCACGGCCTGCTATCATGTGATTTTCCAAAATAGTTTTTGATCCTTGGCATTCGTCTTCAAGGGAAGCAACACACTACGTTGGAAAGATTGGAAAGAACATGAGATCTGGACCCTGTGGTGGAAGTCACCAGCTGTCACCCCAGATTCACTCTTCCCACGTGTTCTAGCATGCCCTCACAGTTAAGTGTGCCCATGTGACTTCATTTCTGCTAATGCAGTTTGATTAGGAATAATGACTATCCTCCTAAAGCTGGCTTACATGACTTCCCCAGCGTGTTCTTCAGTTTTCTTTCTGGTACATGATGATGAAAATTTAAAAGGTTATAATAGATCCACAAGACAGAACAAATTTCGACCACTGATGACCATATAAAGGAGAGTTGCCCCACTGACTCAAATGATGCTCCTAGGACACCTATGTGAATGGGAGGCGTCTATTGTGTTAAGCCAGTGAAAGTTTGGGGGTTAGTATCATTGCAGCTTAATCAAACTAATATATAATCAGTAGACTTAAGCATTGAATCTTACCTTTTATTAGATATTTAGTGTTGGGCTCTTCACTTATCCTATCTTATCCTCTTTGTGTGAAATATAGATACAAACTAGGTCCACTACAAATTCTTACTAGAATTTAGAAAAGGTAGGTAAAGCTATAAAACCATTTTTCCTATCTATTTTGGACCTGGGAGCACAGGATGAGATTAATCATAGTCTTTAGCTATGAAGCACTCTCATCACTGGCTCATGAATGGTTGCATTTGTTTTGTTATTTGTTTATAATTATTCATTTATTTCCAATAATAACAGAAACACTTGAGGACTCACTATTTAATGTAAGAACTAGAATATAGCTTAAAACTACCTTTTACTCACCTGTTATGGATAGATTACAGTTATTTGGCATAACCAAATGTCAGGCCAGAGGAGAAGACTCTGGTTCTTAGGTTGTGTATTTTAATCTGTATGTTTAAGGATGTTCCAGCTCCTCTGCCAATGTGATCAGATTCCAGAATAAAATGGCAAAGCAATTCAGCAAAACGTTTAGTCCAGCCCTATCTTGATAGTTAGTAGAGGGTACCATTAGCCTTTCCCTTGTGGGAGTCAGGAGGTAAGGGTCACAATCTACCAGTTGCAGCTGTATGATGATATGATGAGTGATAGAATTTGCCTCTTGGCATGAGTATTCATGTTTATAGAAGCACGAGTCTATCACAGACATTTCAGAGTGTTGGGCTCTAAGTCTGGCATAAATGGGATTGATGTCACCCTAAGAATTTGACTGGGCTTCTCTTGTGGCTCAGCTGGTAAATAATCTGCCTGCAATGTGGGAGACCTGGGTTCGATCCTTGGGTTGGGAAGATCCCCTGGAGAAGGGAAAGGCTACCCACTCCAGTATTCCGGCCTGGAGAATTCCATGGACTGTATATTCCATGGGGTTGCAAAGATTCAGACACGACTGAGTGACTTTCACTTCCACTTTCACTTTAACTATTTGACTAATGCTTGTTTCTGTGAAGCTTTGCAGGAAGCCAGCTCTTTTTGGGGAGATAAGCCTATAGTGAATTGGTCTTAAAGAGTTAATATGTACCTCTCAAACCTAGTATCTAAATTATTCTCAACATTTGGCACTATTCAAAGATCATTACTCTTGTTATTATTTTGCCAATTAAATGGATCTAAATGGCATCTTTATATTGTAATTTGTATTTTCCAGGTATTTAATGATACTGAATCTTTCTCTGTATGTATAGGGCAACATGTGTTTCCTTAGCCTCAAAATGTATGCTTATGCCTTAAACTACTTATTAGTGTGCAATTTGCCCTTTCTTTATGATTTCCCACAGTTCTTTATATGTTTTTATTTCCTTTTTATTGGTTGTACATGTTGAAAATATCTTTTTCCAGTTCACAGCATATATTTTGACTTTCTTTAATGTCTCCTGATTAACAAGTGGTCTTAATTTTAATACAGTAAAATTCATCCATTTTTTTCAGTTATAACAACACATTTTATGTTTTAAGAAATTCTCTCTACCTTGAGGTCAGAAAGAAATTCACTTGTATTTCCCACTAAAATCTTTACTTTTGACATTTAGTTCTCTAATCCATCTGGAATTGATTTTTGTGGGGCAGGCAGAAATCCAATTTTATTTTTGGCCATATGGATAACCAATTTGCGAACGTCTTTCTATTACATCATTTGTACTTTAGGGATTTGAGTTTGACATTCTACCTGGGTTAACATCTTGCATGATATAGAAGGGGCCTCATTATTTCTTCCCGTAGACAAAGTCTCCCCATCATAACTAAGCAGGAAAAGGTTCTGTCTTCACCATGGCTAATTTTTATTTTTAGTGAGGCTAATTAAACTCTTTGTTTTTTAAGTTTTTCTTAGTGTTGATATTATTTGATTTTCTTTGCTCTAAATCATAGCTTTTTAAGTTCTTTCAGACTGACTTTTCAGAAGCGGGCCATATATTATTGCTGCCAAATCCTTTCTCCCGGATCACAGTCAGTGAAGAAAGATGAATCATGTGTTCGCTGAGGGTCTCATCTCCCTCCATTGAGATTTCATCCAGGATATTCAAGGGTCACTTTGAAGAAAGAATACATTTGAGTGTTCTGCAACGTTGGGGAAGGACACACTGGTTCGAGAGTGAAAAGCTGCTGAGATGGTATGGTCCACATGGTGTACGTGTATCCAGTACACGTGTGAGCTGGTGTTTAGTGAGTTCTGTGGACTCACTGATGAAATTCAGATCTCTGTGGTCAGCAAGATCTGGTAGTTTCCAACCATAATTCTCTCTCTTTCTCTCAAGGTTCATTCTCAGGAGAAAGTAAAAATACTACTTGACTAAGTTAGCATGTAGTCTCATTTTGGTAAACTTTTGAACCACATAAACATGGACTTCCTTTTTAAAAAAAAAAATCAAAGTCTATCATTATTTTAAAAAGTATCTTATTGAATAAGTGTCTTGAAGTGCTTTCCACAAGCGTAACTTTAATCTCTCATTTTTATTTAACAGATTTTTGCACAACTGCCCAGTAGCATTGATCAAATGCTAGGATAAGGGAGGTACTATAGAAAAATCAGAAACAGAGAAAGAATACCTTTTTTTTTTTTTCTGAGCTTCAGGACAACAAAAACCAATTTGTGCTATTATCTGTAATTCAGCATACATTTAGCATACTGAATATTTTCAGCATATATTCCTCCATCTTATTCTACAAATCAGTGTTGCTAGTGAGTCAGAGTCTGTAGTGAAACCAGAGCCCTGAACTGCACTGCAGTCTGTTACAGCCACTTCATGATGACACACCACCTACCAGGCAGTTTCTTTGGAACAACATTTTACTTGGAAATCCTTGCCAGAAATCCTAGTAATGCAGTGTAGCACGTAATTTATCTAAGAAGAGTTTAAATAAAGAGTTGCTGAAATCTTATCTGTCAAGATTCCAGAATATAATCTTGTGAGCACAGTTTTCTGAATGGTGGTCAAATATTCTAGTTTTATAGTTGCTTTGGGTCAGAGAAAAGGCCTATTCAATTCATTTCAACTTGATTTAACTTGATTCAATTCAATGCAGTTCAATTCAACTGCAGTTGAACATACAATAGTTCCATTATGTGAACTTTATTGAGAACCTAATATGTACAACTCAGTGTTCTGGGGAATGTGAAGAGAAACTGTTTTGCTGTATTCATTGTACATAAGGAGACTGAAAGTTCCTTGGTAGCAGCAATAAAAATTCCTCTGTTTACTTTAAGCAAAAGGATTTAGTGAAAGGGTTCAGAGGGTCACAGAACATAGAGTATTATCTTGCCATTTACAACACCCATATAAGCAAGTATAGAGAAGGAAATGGCAACCCACTCCAGTATTCTTGCCTAGGAAATCCCATGGACAGAGGAGCCTGGCAGGCTATGCTCCATGGGGTTGTGAAGAGTCAGACATGATTTAGCGACGAAACAACAACAACATAAGCAAACAGCCATATAAACAAAATTCATACAACCATGAGTAACTTAAAAGTTCACTTATCATTGAACATTTGCCCTTATTTCCAGGTATTCCTTTTTGTATGATATACAGCAAAATGTAAAAAGCTTAGAAAAGCAGCTCTGACTATATGGATCGTTGTTTACACATTTTAGAATCTAGATTAAAGATTTTGAGAAAACATGGGTAAAGTGTTAGTTTTTTTCTTATTTTCTTCTATGAAGAATCTGTTGATTTGTTCCATGTATTAAGCATTACGTTGGCTTATCTCGTAGCTAAAGAAAGAAAAAAGTGGAGTTGCTCAGTCGTGTCCGACTTTTTGCTACCCCATGGACTGTCACCTACCAGTCTCTTCCGTCCATGGGATTTTCCAGGCAAGACTACTGGGGGCTGCCATTTCCTTCTCCAGGGGATCTTCCCAACCCAGGGATCGAACTCAGGTCTCCTGCATTGCAGACAGGTGCTTTACCATCTGAGCCACCGGGGAAGTCTCATAGCTAATGAGGTAGTTAAATATGAACAACTGAGTACAGTGTTGAAATATTCAATGTGCTTTAGTTCGCGGTTTGGATAAATCTCATAGCTGGCCATGGACTCATGTCAGAGAAACCTGACTACTATTGCTAAAGATTACCTAGCCAAGATCTCAAACTCAGGATTTTTATTGAAAGTATCCTCAAATGCAATAAAAAGGTAGCAAAGAGACCAGGCTTAGGAATGAGGTAATATAATATAATATGTAATATAATATAGTATAATATAATACAATATGTTAAACAATATATACTGTGTATATACATTGTATAAAATGCATATATAATACATGTATCAATCCAGAGGTCTAAAAACACAGAATGGTTGAACCATTTAGCAAATATCCCCAGCTGGAAATAACATGCTGTGTGCTGGTGATGTAGTAGGTACTGCCACTCTGTCTTCCCCTGTGATAAGAATGTTTACTCCTTAAAGTCCCCAAAGCATCTGATTTGTTGAGATTTGGTCACAGTGCAATCCTAACTGAGCCAGAGTCTGGGCTAGAATTAGAGGTGGGCACTTGCAAGCCAGGAATTATCCTTCCACCAACTTTAAAAACAATGGAGGAAGGTGATTTCCCTGAAAGAAACTGGGTACTAGTTAGAAAAGGGATGACTAGGAACTTCCTAGTGCAAGCAAGGTGGGCATTTTCCTGTTGCATAGAGAATGAGGAGCAGGAAGGGACCATCAGATTTGGAGGTGAATTAGATCATTATTGTTGCTGATAGATGGGGCAACAAGGAAGTGCCCTCAAAAACGTCACAGAAAATGAAATAATATGGCCACATGAGGATTAAACTATAGCATGAACACTTGAGGTTTGATCTGTCAGGGATAGACACAGCTACATAAAGGAGACAGAGTGCCTTTCAGGCTGGTAAGACGGGACTGAAACCTGATTGAAGGCATTACCTTATCTAAGAAAAGAATGTATCAAGAGATGTTGCCCAGCAGAGAGAAGCAGAGAGACACAAGCGAGAGGAGGGAGTGCTCTGATTAGATGGTATAAACATCCATTTCTCACAGGCAGATGTGTTCTTATCCTGGAAGCAGACACACTGGTGTCATTATACATTCCAGTCGACAAAGCTGACTACAACACATCCAGTGCTTTGCTGATCAACGATACTTCCTGATAGATTCTGCAGAGAAAGAATGTGCAATAGGAAGAGATTGTCTTAATGTTCTATCTCTTTTTTTCTTTTTAAAGAAATAAAAAGCAAAAGAAAAGAAAAGAAATCGAGTGTTTGGTTGCATTGGGTCTCTGTTGCAGCTTGGGCTTCTCTCTGGTTGTGGCACATGAGTTACAAAGCATGTGTGGGCTCAGCAGTCATGATACATGGGCTTTAGTTACCCTGTGGTTTGTGGGAACCTAATTTCCCAACCAGGGATGGAACCTGCATCTCCTGCATTGCAAGGTGGATTCTTAGTCACTGGACTACCAGAGATATCCTCCAAACCAACCTTTAAACAAAGATCAAGCAGTGATTTAAAGAAAAATTTAAAAATAGAAACTGAAGATGTATACATATAAATGTAGATATAGATACAGATATGCCTGTGGGCTTCCCTGGTAGCTCAGTTGGTAAAGAATCTACCTGCCACGCAGGAAACCCTGGTTCGATTCCAGTGTTGGGAAGATCCCCTGGAGAAGGGATAGGCTATCCACTCCAGTATTCATGAGCTTCCCAATAGCTCAGATGGTAAAGAGGAAGACCTGGGTTTGATCCCTAGGTTGGGAAGATCCCCTGGAGGAGGACATGGCAATCTCTCGCCAGTATTCTTGCCTGGAGAACCCCGATGGATAGAGGAGCCTGGCGGGCTACAGCTCATGGGTTTGTGAAGGGTTGGACACAACTGAGTGACTAAGCACATGCATGCATATATGTGTGTGTATAAAATTAATATTTATAAAATGTGTGTAAGGAAGAAAGTAGAATTATTTAATTCTATCACACATTCTATATATATTTTACATGCATAGTAAAATTGACACCAACTCCATTATTTGCTGTTTTCATTTTTTCTTTTTCTCTTTCTGATTTTCCTTATCTTCTTGTTTTGGCTCTGAGGGAAAGTTCAGTAAGGTTTACCTTCACCACCTCACTCACAGCCCTGAAACTGTGTCTACTGCACTCTCAGTTTTGGTTCCTGCAGCTCCAGAGCTCATCTGATTTCTTCTTTCCCAGCAAGGCAACATTTTTTTCAAGAAGAAGGAGAGAAAAGATCTTTCCATGTTTCTCCCCCACTGAATCCATTCTTTAAGAACTCTATCTCTTTCGTTTTTCCCATAAAGATTCCCAAATGGACTCTGTGCTTAGGGAAACAAAAAACACTCCTCAAAGTCTTTTACACTTTTATAAAGAACTATTTCCTCAAATTGAGTAAGCAGAATTTTCCCTTTAATTTAGAATTCTAGCAGAGTAGTAGAGCAAATTCCACATCTTTTTTAAAAGCAGTTTTAGAATTAATTTTTTTATAATTCAGGAGATTACTTATTTATTTAATAGCTAGATCCTCAGAAGGTTTCTCTAACAGTATTTTGAAAAAGTTTTTATGCCCTGCCGCCATGGGAAGTTTAAAGAGATAATGTCACTTATAAGATAATGATTAATTGAACAGTAGCTAGAAAGAAAATAGCCCCTCTCCCTACTCTCCTTCTGGACAAACCACATGAAGATTTTATCACAATAAGTCTTCTCATTCCTGACTTCCCTCTCCAGGTCTTATTACAAACTGTTATAGCAACATCTACCTCTGTTATCTATCATAGTTGCAACTGTCTATCTACTGACTTAATCTGCAGTGTTTACTGACCATTCTGCTCTGTCAGGCATTGTTTTAGGCAGAGTCCACAGCAGAAAACAGCATAGACAAGGTCCCTGCTATCACAGTTTTCTCCTGTTGGGGGAGACAGACAACAAAAAAGATAAAAGGAATAATTTTAGTGATAAGAGCCATAAAGAAAACAGAAAATACAACAGGGAAATGTGATAGAAAACGAATTTGGTAGAGGCCTATCTTAGATATGATGTGTTTAAGTTAGCTATTGCTGTGTAACAAGTGAGCTTCATGCTTACTGGCTTAAAAATAACGACAGTTTAAAATTTTCACCATTTTTGGAGTTGACTGGGTTAAGCTGAATGATTTTTCTGTTCCACATTCTGTGATGAGATCATCCATGCAACTGTATTCAGGTGGAAGCTCAGATGGCCCTGTCATGTTCGTTACGGCTTCTCACCTTCCCTGGTCTCTCTCCACGTGGGCTCCTTCATGCAACGGTCTAACCCAGCCTTAGTTGCTGGCTTCCAGGGTGCAAGGATGGAAGCTACTCTTGGCCATTTAAACTGTGGACCCAGAACTAGCAGTGTCACTTGCACCACATTCTGTTGATCAAAGCAAGCTCCGCAGCCATCCAGATTCAAAGGGAGGAATGTAAAATGCCACCTTCTAATAAAAGAAGCAGTAAAGTGTGCATGATCAGTGGCCCTTCGTGTCTGACTCTTTGTGACCCCATGGACTGTAGCCCACCAGGCTATTATTCTGTACGTGGGATTCTCCAGGCAAGAAAACTGGAGTGGGTTGCCATGAGTGGATGCATTCACTTGAGTTTGTGAGCAGACAGTAACTTGTGTATGAAGAAAAAAAGAGCCCCATTTTCCAGGCAGATATCTAATGTTTAATCTAATAATTTGTGGGATTACACGAACTTCCTAGGGGTATAAGGTAACTTTGAGAGGATATTTGGATATGAGCAATTATAGGGCAACATAAATGAAGATTTTGCATCAGTTCTTCATTTTCAACTCTGCTGCTGCTGCTAAGTTGCTTCGGTTGTGTCCAACTCTGTGCGACCCCATAGACAGCAGCCCACTAGGCTCCCTCCATCCCCAGGATTCTCTAGGCAAGAATACTGGAGTGGGTTGCCATTTCCTTCTCCAATGCATGAAAGTGAAGTCACTCAGTCATGCCCTACTCTTAGTGACCCCATGGACTGCAGCCTACCAGGCTCCTCCGTCCATTGGATTTTCCAGGCAAGAGTACTGGACTGGGGTGCCATTGCCTTCTCTGTTTTCAACTCTAGAGCTCCTCTTTCTTATAAGTAAAGGTCTTTCAGGTTGAAGACTCATACCTACAACTCTTTATTTTTAGGACAAGTTGATTCTACCCTGCCATCAGTTGGGTTTACAATGATAACTAGTAAAAACCAACAATGATTATGTGTCCTCCATGTCAAAACCACCAAGTGAAAAATGAAAGTGCCAATCAACCAGATGTTTCATCTACATCATACCAAGCTATTACTTAGAAAAATCAGCATCCCTCATTCCCTTTAATTGTCTTGCCAGAGTATAGGGGAAGCCCTCATCCATGGAAAGGCCAGAAGTCCAGCCTTTTGTCCAGTCCAGCCAAGGAGATAAAATTAGCCTGTTTATAGATGCTTTCAGTCTTCAGCCAGATGCTGGGACACTGTAACCATGATACTATATAAAATATGTGAATTCACATCAGGCATCCTGAGACTCTCTAAGTATCACTGTGCTCTAATACATTAGACAAACCTTCCTAATACAAATCTTTAAAAAAATTTTGTATTTTCTTCTTGCTTTGAATTCTATAATACATCAATTACATCTGGGAAGAATTTTAATTTGATATTCAAGACCCTCAGTCTAACTAGCGTGTCTCTCTTGTCCTCCCTGCCCTCTTACGTCTTACATTGGTAGACCATGGTTTCTCAATCTTGGCACTACTGGCATTGTGGGCCAGAGGACTCTTTGTGGTGGTGGTCATCCTGTGCACTATAGGATGCTGATCAGCATCCCTGGCCTCTGTGCCTTTCCTTTCATGTCAGGCTCTATCCCCCAATGCATGTGATTCTTCCTCCTTCATAACCTTTTCATTGGGAAGTGGAGTGGATTCTGTGCCAGCGCAGTTTTTCCTTTTACCAGGAGCCAGGAGGGAGAGAGGAGGAAAGAAGAGGCTAAACATATAAGGGCAGGAGAATGAGTGTGGACTGTGGGTGTTAATCATTCCGATCCCATTGGGTTAAGGGGACAAAGACTGCTTGCTCTTGGTTCTTTTGTGCATGCATGCTAAGTCACTTCAGTTGTGTCTGACTCTTTGAGACCCTATGGACTGCAGACTGCCAGGCTCCTCTGTCCATGGAATTCTCTAGGAAAGGATACTGGAGTGGGTTGCCACTTTCTACTCCAAGGGATCTTTCTAACCCAGGGATCAAACCCGTGTTTCCTGCATTAGCAGGCAGATTCTCCAGGTAAGAATACTGGTGTGGGTTACCATGTTCTCCTCCAGGGATCTTTCCAACCCAGGAATGGATTCTGTATCTCCTACACTGGCAGGTGGATTCTTTACCAGTAGCACCACCTCAGAAGTCCCTTTGTGCTTTGACACCTAATGCAATAGTGTAACATACATGCCACACCATATACCAACCCCGAGGTGATTTCATACTCAGCAGTGTCTGACTCTTTGTGACCCCATGGATGGTAACCTGCCAGTCTCCTCTGTCCATGGAATTCTCCAGGCAGGAATACTGGAGTGGCTTGCCATTTCCTACTCCAAGGGATCTTCCTAACCCAGGGATCAAACTCTCCTGCATTAGCAGGCAGATTCTTTACCACTAAGCCACTTGGAAATCCCATATACCAAACTGGAGTCTCTTATTTGATCCTCTTAAATATCCTAGGAGATAAGGACCATAGTATCCATTTATAGAGAAGAAAACAGGCCCAGGAATTTAATGATTTGCCACATACAGCCCTGGTGATAAAGGAAGAGCCATGACTCAACGCAAAGCAGTCTGTGCCTGAAGAGCCTCTCCTTAACACTCTGTTGAAGTTTGTGTGATTTAAAAGATATTATCTTTGAAATGGCTTGCTTTGGTTTCATCTTCCTGTTATTAAGAGATGGATCACATGGGAGAAAGAGCCAGTTGAATTCCCATCTTCCCGGTGTATTTCAATTCCAGGGCTTTCATTTGCCTTTAATGGCTTTCTCAGGTCCTTCTCTTGAGAGTGAGACCTTCCAGGGCTGAGCTCAGCCCAAACATAAAACTTTGGGAAAGGAGTTAGGAAAGTCTGGTCAGCTGTTTTTGTAGGTGGAAAGGGGCTGGGAAGGGATAAGATAGAAAGTACCTTTTCTTCCATCCCCCAAATATCTTAGTGTTAGAACTTTCAAATTAGCATGTGGTCACACTTTTATGGGAAAGTCCAGAATTAGTTAAAAAGACTTGAACTCTTGTCCCCTTCTTGAGCAAAGCCATGAGTATGAAGTACCCTGCTCACCACATAGTTGGTGAACTAGTGACAGATAAACTGAAGATGCTTCGCACAGAAAGTTCATCAGTCATGTTCACTCTGGGGTAATCACTGGGCTTCTTCTCTTCATTCTTCCTTCAACCTTCTCTCCAACAGGGTCTTTTCCAAATTTGCAGTACTTTTCTAGACAGCTCCCTTATTCATGATGAATTTGTGCAAAGATCCACCCCAAGGTTTGTTCATTCATTCATTCAGATATAATTGTTGAGTTGCTATGAAGTGCTAGATATAGTACTTGTAATTTTATGTGTGTTATTTTATGCATGTTATTCATGAATAAATGAAATATCATCATCACTGATGCATGTAAAAGGAAACCAAGTTATGGTCAGGATAAGTAATCTGTCTTTAGACATTTGTGTTGTGAGTGCAGAACTGAGATTCAAGCTAGAGGTTTGTTGGTTTGCAAAGCCCATGATTTTAACCACTATGAATAGCTGCTTCCTGGTAATAAGGTAAAGTGAGGAGACCCTGGTTCTCATGTTACAGAAGGAGGGGTTGGAGGAATTGGGCCTATGGAGCCTGACCAAAGGAGCTGCCAGGTCTTTGATTAACTTGAAGTAGAAAAGGGATAAATGGGGCTGTGAGCCTCTGAGTGGTAGAAACCCAAAGGACTTTCTAAGAGTTGGAACTCTTTGACAATTGAATGCATTCCTCCAGAGACAAGGGAGCACCCTATAATTCAAGCAGTGCAAGTGTGTGGGGCTGTATAATCAATCACTTGGCAGGGCTATCAGATTAAGGCAACTGATGACTGATCAGGTGAGCGGGATCAACTTGGCCTCCCTAGGTCATGATTCTGTGATGTTCTGGCCTTAATACCTTGAGCTTATGTGACCTGGGATAAATTTCTTCGCTTGTTTATACTTCAGAGTCTCCATTTGTGAAGATTGTTTCTATCTCTGATATTCTCCAATTATGTAGCTCTCAGACCAAAACTATGATAGGGATGCAAATACAAGTACAGTTTTATTACTATTTTAGCCTGACAGAGGTTAACATAACGTTGAAATCTGGGGTTTCATGATCAGGTTGGCTGGCTCAGTCCTGAAAGCTTGAGCCTGAAGTCAAGGTCTTCTCCTGCCAATCTCTAACATTTCTTTCTCACTTAAATCTAAAGTTTGTTTTATGTAGCTCCCTGTATCACTGAGGAAGAACTGTCTCCAAATACTCCTGAACTCTTGATTTAAAGACTGCCTGGCATTGGGAGATTGTGTTCACCTATGGCTGATTCGTGTCAATGTATGGCAAAACAAATACAGTATTGTAATTAAAAAAATAAATAAATTTAATTTAAAAATAATTAAAAAAATAATTTAAAAAAAATAAAATAAAGACTGCCTGATCCCTTCACAGTCAGTACTCCTATAGAGGGTAGGATGGGCCAGATAAGGAGAGGCTGCTAGCCAGAGGGAGGACTCTGGCAAGAGTGTGGATCAGGGAGGGGGCAAGAAGAAGGGTTGGCATAGGCATCTGGTGATACTCTAGAAAGGTCACTGAACAGTTTACAGGCAAGATTTGTGAAGGACTGTTGCAAAGTTTACCTGTGTTAAATAAATGTGATACACTCAAAATAGTGTTCTGGGTATATAGTAAGGATAAAAATATTATCTATTGTTTTATTTCTATTATTATCAATATTATTACAACTATTATACTCTAAATCTAGTAAAGCAATTGCACATAGTAGGTATTCAACAAATGTTTGTTGAATGAACAGAAAAAATGAGTGAATAAGCCCTTTGAAAAATAGTGAATGGTAAGCAAAGTGGTGGCTTCATGTTTTGGTAATGGTCATATTTTTACAGAGGGAGTGGGAGAACCCTGCAAAGCCAAACATCCTGTTAATATTATGTCATTATTGTGAACTGTCAGTCCAGATTTTTCACTATGATTCTTTTCATGGCAAAACTCTTCTTGGAAATTAGAGAGGCTATGGAAAATGTGATTATGGGATGAGTATTTATCATTAATATGGCCTTTGCCAATTTCTAAGCCTGAATGAGTTTTTGTTTGAGCCAAACAGTTGAAAATTGTTCTATTTCCGAAGTTTCCCAAGTGAACACAATGCCTCTAATTAGAAGCAAAATGCTGCTTATTTCTTATATTTATTGCTAAGTATATGCACAGATTAGTGTTCACTGGGCCAAACTATCTGCTTTTATACTGAAGAGGGTGAAGATCCAAGTCTTCTCTGAGCGTGTGCTGCAAGGATTGCCACACCCTCTCCTGAGTGCTTGTGCATCTGAGCCAGCGCCCCTTCCTTTGCAGTCCAGGTAAAGAGTGCATAGGGGAGAAGCAGGCAAGGTAGAGAATTACTCAGCGCAGAAACTGACACTTCAGGAGGTCTGTCAAGCTACATGCAAAATGTCCCCAAGTTCTCTTAGTGAAGCTTGCATATGTCTGAGCTGACACAAGGTTTGGATCCAATCTACCAGCCCTGGCAAACTCATGACTTGAAGACTATAGAGTACTGCCAGGCAGTCAAATTCAGGAAATCATACAGCCAGAGCATGGGGTTATGTAAAGAAGAGCATGCTGTCACCCTAATCCTTTCCATAGTGAGATCACCACAAATGAGTTCTGGCCTTAGTCTTATATGTCTGAAAACTGGTGATACCTTTTCAGGGTACCCAAGACCAAATATGTAGGTAATGCTTAATAAATGGGCTTCTCAGGTAGCTCAGTGGTAAAGAATCTACCTGCCACAGCAGGAGACAAAAGAGATGGGGGTTCAACCCTTCTATTAGGAAGATCCCCTGGGGAGGGGGTTGGTAAATGGCAAACTACTTGAGTATTTTTGCCTGGAAAATGCCATGGACATAGGAACCTGGTGGGCTACAGTCCATGGGGTTGCAAAGAGTTGCACACAACTGAGCGACTTAGCATGCACATTCAATGAATATCAGGAATTAATATTCTTACGCTCTCTCACTTTGTAGCCCTGTTGCCAAGCTTTGAGAGCTCTCTCACTGTAGCTGCCCATACATTGCAATCCCTGAGTTTCTTTCAAGTGCATCACCCCGCACTCAAGGCGGAAAGCAAAAGCACTGTTAATATTTGGAAAAGAAGGGTAAGCAAGTTTACTAACTGTTATTTC
Organism: Nanger dama; assembly: GCA_917880005.1. Lineage (NCBI taxonomy): Eukaryota > Metazoa > Chordata > Mammalia > Artiodactyla > Bovidae > Nanger > Nanger dama. Next base: position 20,899,489 of record CAKJTW010000030.1, read on the forward strand.
CTGTTGTAGCTTTCATTCTCTTGGCCCAAATGAGGAGTGTTAAACACATATGTGCATAGGAGTTTCTCTTATATGAATCGAAACAAACATGGCTATGTCTTCTGAGATGCCTACAATGGGGAGGTCAGTGCATATGACACACACATACCACATCTAAGGCTTATTTGAAGAACATCTTTTTCATTTTAACCTAAGAATACACAACGTATCCCTTTTATTTATTGGAGTATAGTTGCTTTACAATGTTGTGTTAGTTTCTGCTGTACAGCAAAGTAAATCAGCTATCAGGTCAGTTCAGTAGCTCAGTCATGTCCAACTCTCTGCGACCCCATGGACTGCAGCAAGCCAGGCTTCCCTCACCAACTCCTGGAGCCTACTCAAACTCTTGTCCATCACATTGGTGATGTCATCCAACCATTTCATCCTCTGTCATCACCTTCTCCTCCCACCTTCAATCTTTCCCAGCATCAGGATCTTTTCCAATGAGTCAGTTCTTTGAATCAGGTGGCCGAAGTATTGGAGTTTCAGCTTCAGCATCAGTCCTTCCAATGGATGTTCAGGACTGATTTCCTTTAGGATTGACTGGTTGGATCGCCTCGAAGTCCAAAGGACTCTCAAGAGTCTTCTCCAGCACCACAGTTCAAAAGCATCAATTCTTTGGCACCCAGCTTGCTTTATAGTCCAACTTTCACATCCATACGTGACTACTGGAAAAACCATAGGTTTGACTAGATGGACCTTTGCTGGCAAAATAATGTCTCTGCTTTTTAATGTGCTGTCTAGGTTGGTCATAGTATGTCTTCCAAGGAGCAAGTGTCTTTTAATTTGATGGCTGCAGTCATCATCTGCAGTGGTTTTGGAGACCCTCAAAATAAAACCTCTCATTGTTTCCATTGTTTCCCCATCTATTTGCCATGAAGTGATAGGACCAGATGCCATGATTTTTGTTTTCTGAATGTTTAGTTTTAAGCTAACTTTTTCACTCTCCTCTTTCACTTTCATCAAGATCACATGATGTACTCTGCCTATAAATTAAATAAGCAGGGTGACAATATACAGCCTTGCCATACTCCTTTCCTGATTTGGATCCATTCTGTTGTTCCATGTCCAGTTCTAACTGTTTCTTCCTGAGCTGCACACAGATTTCTCAGGAGACAGGTCAGGTAGTCTGGTATTTTCATCTCTTGAAGAATTTTCCACAGTTTGTTGCGATCCACATAGTCAAAGGCTTTGGCGTAGTCAATAAAGCAGATGTTTTTCTGGAACTCTTGCTTTTTGATGATCCAGCAGATGTTGGCAATTTGATCTCTGGTTCCTCTGCCTTTTCTAAATCCAGCTTGAACATCCTAAAAGGTGATGCTGTGAAAGTGCTGCACTCAATATGCCAGCAAATCTGGAAAACTCAGCAGTGGCCACAGGACTGGAAAATGTCAGTTTTCATTCCAGTCCCAAAGAAAGGCAATACCAAAGAAAGTTCAAACTGCCACACAACTGCACTCATCTCACATGCTAGCAAAGTAATGCTCAAAATTCTCCAAGTAATGTTTCAACAGTACTTTAATCAACCATACGTATACATATATTCCCTCTCTTTTGTACTGCCTTCCCATTTAGGTCACCACAGACCACTGAGTTCCCCCATGCCACAGAGTAGAGTTCACTGTACTATATAGCCAGTTGTCATTAGTTATCTATTTTACATATAATTGTATATATATGCCAATCCCGATATCTCAATTCATTCATTAACAGATGAATGGATAAAGAAGATGTAGGCACTTCCTGATAGCTCAGTTGGTAAAGAAACCACTTGCAATGCAGGAGACCCTGGTTCAATTCCTGGGTTGGAAAGATTCACTGGACAAGGGATAGGCTACCCACTCCAGTATTCTTGGGCTTCCCTGGTGGCTCAGCTGGTAAAGAATCCTCCTGAAATGTGGGAGACCTGAGTTCAATTCCTGAATTGGAAAGATCCTCTGGAGAAGGGAACAGCTACCCACTCCAGTATTCTGGCTTGGAGAACTCCATGGACTATACAGTCCATGGGATTGCAAAGAGTTGTACAACTGAGTGACTTTCACTCAGACTCAGATTCAATGCATATACATATGATGGAATATTACTCGGCCATAAAAAAAGAATGAAATTGTACCATTTGCAGAGATGTGGATTGACCTAGCACTGTCATACAGAGTGAAGTCAGAAAGAGAAAAGTAAATATTGCATATTAATGCATATATGTGGAATCTAGAAAAATCCTATACATGAACCTATTTGTAAAGGTATCCCTTTAAAGGGAGATATTTCATGAAAATGCTATACATGAACCTATTTGTAAAGGTATCCCTTTTAAAGGGAGATATTTCATGAGCTTCTCATGGCAAGGCTTACTTTTGCTCAGTATTATAGTAAGTCGTCTCCATACATTGGTTTATCAAATCCAAGAACCCTGCAAACTACGTGCCACAGTTCCCACTGTACAGCAGAGGAAATTGAGGCTCCTAGAAATTAAATGTTTTGCTTATGTTCTACAGCTACTAAATTGCAGTCATGATGCGAATCAGAATTCTGCCTCTACTTCCCATGCTCTTAATAACAAAAGAAGAGAGAGAGATGGAGAGCAAAGGAAGCAACAGAACGAGTTTGGCTAAACCCAGGGGGAGGGAAACCAGGGTAACAGATAACTGACATTTGAAGGGTGAGCAAAAATATACCCCAGGGCAGAGGGAACCCACTAGGTTTTCTGCCCTTTATAATTTCATCTGTAGTAGAATCATGTGGAAAATATTATTGGTTGACTCAGTGGGACTGCCAGCAAAGCATACGTTTTGAAAGTTGTGCAGAGCACCCACATTTAGGGCTGGGCAAAGATCAAAGCAAAAAAACAAAGAAAAGATGTTCGGGAAACACATTTCCTTAACTCCTGCAGGAGGAAACTTTTCACAACTGGAAAATGCAAACCATCACTGCCAGCCCCAAAGCATGGAGGCTTTACCTCATTAATCATAGCTGTCAGGTTCCACTCTGTAAATAGCAAGCTATTGATATATAAAATGTCTTGTTTTTCATGGAAAAAAAAAAAGAAGATGGTGAAATGTACAAGCCATCTGTTGTTAAAGTCAAAATAGGATACTCTTTTCCCTTATCAAATACAAGGCAATGCAAAATTCTGAAGTCATCCCGAAGCCTCAAGAGAAAAGAATCAGAAGAAGGCAGTGTTAAAATCAAGTCCAAAGTGGGGAGGAAAGAAGAAATGGAGTCAAGAGCTGGGAAATAGGATCAACGCAGAAGAAGTTCTCAAATAAGGACACACATTCTTATGGGACAAAAACAATAATGAGACATATTGGGAGAACCAAGGTCAGTTCCTGCCATTTTTTATCAAAACCGCCTTGGGCCAAGCTTTCATCATCTCCCATCAGCATGACCTCATAGCAACCAAGTGGCTTTCCTGCTTCCATTCTTACTTCCCTGTATATAATCTCCCAACGCAGTCTTTTTTGTGTAAATCAGATCATATCATTCTTCCCTGTAGACTTCCAAGTTCCAACTCTTTGTGACTCCATGGACTATACAGTACATGGGATTCTCCAGGCCAGAATACTAGAATGGGTAGCCTTTCCCTATTCCAGGGGATCTTCCCAAGCCAGGGATCAAACCCAGGTCTCAGGCATTGCATGCAGATTCTTTAGCAGCTGAGCCACAAGAGAAGCACAATTGAAATCTGAATACTATTTAAATGGAAATTTGATAGTTGAAATGAATTATACCCAAATATTATTAATATTTCAATAGTATATATCCTATATTAATACCTAAATATATCCTCTTCTTAGATTTCCAGTGCATTAAAATTATAATAATACTCAAATTTCCCAAGATAACCATTTAGTTCTTATATTACCTAGCCTCAGTTCTCATCTCTGACCCAAAGTTTTTAATTTCCTCTGATTTACTCTGCTATAATTCCACTGGCTTCCTCCCTCCCCCTCCATCTTCCCAAACTTATAAAATTATCTCTGCTTGAAGGATTTTGTAGGAATACTCTTTCCTGTAATATTTACATTCTTGGCCTTCTACTCAAAATCTAAGGCTCAGTTCAAATAACCTCTAGTTACTCAGATCTTCCTTAGTCATCTTGACTAAAATACTACAGTTCACTGCTTAACACATAGGTATATATTGCATATATATGTATTTATTTTATTTATACATATATATGCATTTAGTTTATTTATCTCTTCTCTCAACAAAGAGGTCCTAATGAATTCATATTTGCATATGTAAATATAAGATCAAGAAGGGCACAAATTTTATCTGAGTGCTGTATCCTCAATAGCACCAAACATATTATAGGCATCCAATAAATGTATTTTCAATGAATGAATAGATGAGTGAAAGGCAGTCCTGCAGGCTAAGTGGTGCCTGAATCAGGAATTTTTATATCTGGATTCACCCTGACTGAATAACATTTCTGGCTATGAATACTGGGCTACCACTTCCAAATGGTGAACCACCATAACTTGTCTGGGGCAATTCAGCATCTACTGGCATGCTGAGATTCATGGGGTCGCAGAGTCGGACGCGACTGAGCTACTGAACTGAATTGAACTTGGGTTAAAAGAGAATGTGATAACACTTGTGAAAGTGCTTGGGAAACGTCCTATTTAGCAGGAAGCTAGTTGCTCTTAGGTAGAGAATCACAGAGTGACACAAGTGTAAGGAGATACTTTGGTGTTGTTTAGACACTAAACCATGTCTGATTCTTTTGTGACCCCCATGGACTGTAGTCCGCCAGGCTCCTCTGTCCAAGGGACTTCCCAGGCAAGAATAATGGAGTGGGTTGCCATTTCCTTCTTCAGGGGTTCTTCCCCTTCTCCAAACTCTTCCCAGGGATAGAGCCCACATCTCCTGCAATAGAAGGCGGATTCTTTTCCAATGAGCCACCTGGGAAGCCTCAGGGAGATACTTGGCCCAATGTAAAATCAAGCAGAGAAAAAAGTTCTTTGAGAAAGTTGGGTTTGCCTTTTTCAATAAAGGAAATCATATAACCACATGTCATAGATCCTGGAAGAGGCTGAGAGTTAAGAAGTCATGTGTCCAGTCTGCGTCCAGAAAGGAAAAGCCTCATTAGTGGTTATGATGGCAGCAGAGGAGTCAGACTGCCTGTGTTTGAATCTTGACTCCACTCCTGTCTAGCTGTAAGACCTTAACCTCTTGGTGCCTCAGTGTCGTTATCTAGAAAGTTCAGAAACTATAACATCCACCTGAAATGTTATATAAAATAATGTATAGAAAACACTTTGAGCTGTGCCTGTTCAATTATCTTCATTTTACAAACAAAGAGACTGAATTTCAGAACACTTAAGGGACTTCTTCAAGGTGCGCAACTAACACATGATGGGGCTAGACATGAGTCCAAAACTTCTACCTCCCAAGTACTGTGGACAGATTGGAACATTTTAAAAGCATTTATGCAACTGAGCATATTAACACCTGAACTAGACATTGGCCACAAAGTAATGTATTATTATGATATCATTTTTTCAAAAAATATACATAGATATATATGAAAAATACTAAAAGAACGCAAACCAAAATGCAAATATTGGGTGTATAGAAGGGGAGTTTGAGAATTATAAACAACTCTGTTTTCTTTGTGTTTGCTGTTTGCCCTGCTATTAGAATGCAGCTGGTGTGGCCTATATAACTAGAAAAAAAAGTTATTTAAAAAGCAAAGCAACAATAATAATAACATAAATTATTAAATAAAATTAACAAAGTAAGTTAAATAAAATAAAATAATATTAAATAGAAATAGCATATCTCTTGAATGTGTGATTATACAAAAATTCTTATTTATACTGTTTGACATTTTCCAGAGTCTTCTAGTTTAGACTTTCATTGAGCTTTCATAGAAACTTGTACATATGCCAATGCCCTGTGTACCACACTTAAATTCTCTTTTAGATGTCAGTTTCCTTAAATGTCTATACACAAGTTGTCCATCTTTATCTCCAGTTGATTGGTTTCCAGGGCCCTTGTGGATACTCAAATCCAGGGATATTCAAGTCCCTTATATATAATGGCTTATTATTTGCATATAGCCTATGCACATTCTCCCATAGACTTTAAATCATCTCTAAATTATTTATAGTGTCTCTGTATGTGTGCTCAGTCATATTTGACTCTGTGCGGCCCTATGGACTGTAGCCTACCAGGCTCCTCTGTCCATGGAATTTTCCTGGCAAGAATGCTGGAGTGGCTTAGGGATCTTCCTGACCCTTCCTGAACCTGCAGAAGACTCTGGTGTCTCCTGCATTGGCACGTGGATTCTTTACCAGTAGTGTTACCGGCAGGAGATGCAAGAGATGTGTGTTCTATCCCTGGGTCAGGAAGATCCCCTGGAGTAGAAAGTGGCAACCCACTTCAGTATTCTTTCCTGGAAAATTCCATGGATAGAGGAGCCTGGCGGGCTACAGTCCATGGGGTTGCAAAGAGTCGGACATGACTGAACATACACTCACCTGCTAGATTACTTATAATCTCTAATACAATGTAAATGCTATGGAAATAGTTGCCAGTGTATTACTTTTGCTTTTCCTTCTTGGAACTTTTTTTTTCCTTTTGAATATTCTCAATCTGAAGTTGGTTGAATCCATGGATGTAGAACCCACAGACTCAGAAGGCTGAGTATACTATTTCTATCCTAGTTACCTCCATATGGTTGCATTTGACAATGTCTGATGAATAACATATCCTTGAGGATTCTGACTCTGGAAATAGTACTCCTAAGGACCACCCTGATTCCAAAATTACTAAGATGATTTGAAAAATCTTCTCTATACTAGTGAATGATTGTTCCATATTTCTGTATTCTGTTTCTAACCAAGACTTTTTATGTCTACAGCTATTTTTCCTTTTATATTAAAATATTTATAAAGCACATTCAGCATTCGTGTTTCACACTCAAGTATTCTTTATCAAGAAGATTTTAATAACCACCTCCTGAAAAACATCCCAAGGAAATTCTACCATACCCTTTGGGGACATTTCATATCTTTAGTGGTTTTCATGGACACTTTTATTACTTGTTAAAATAGTTTATAATTGAAGTTGTAAGGCTTCTCTCAGAAACTTTTGAGTCTGTTTCCTTAGCAAAATTGTAAATGAGAGTTTAAAAGGCAATGAAAGTGCATAAACTATAGGACAGCCTCTCCACGTGCCATGCATAGCATACCCACACCTGCCAGCTTCTCTGAGTGTGGTTTTGGTTATTGCAGAGACTAACACAACCTAGCGCTCTTTATTGACAGACTCTGTCTATGGAGCACCTCAAAGCAGGATAAGCTAGTGTCCACAAGGCCAAATTGGAAGTGTGAAGTTGAGTGGTATTGAACAATGCCTCAGAGAAGGTATCAGTGAGAAATTCTGTTACCAGAGTCTGCTTCTGACTGACAGAACTTGGCATCTGAACTGCCTTAGGCTCTAGGCTGACTGACTTAGAGAGGACACCATCTGGAATAGACAAATAGTGGCCCTGGTGGACTCTTACCCTCCATATTCTTCTTTTATTTGATCATATATTCCACTAGATAATCATCAGCTTAAAAAGTGAGAACATGGTGAAGCAAATAAGACATCACAGTTGTAACTTTGGCAGAATTACCTAGGCTTTCTGGGCTTCAGTTATAATAATAATAAGAAGAATAGACAATGTAATAGCAGCAACTAACATTTACTGTGGATTCACTCTGTGTCAGGTACTATTCTAAGCTCTTGGCATATATTAATTCCTTTCATATAATATTTTCCTCCATACAGTTTGTTGTCAGAATTAAGGAGTACCCAAGCAAAGTTCTTAGCACAAGCCCTAACCAATAATGCTAAAATGAGTTCTCAAATAAGCTGGCTATTTTGTTTAATAATAATAATACATTCCTCCTACTCCAAATAAAACTCTAAGAGGTTTTTAAGCTTTCAGCTAGATGGTGTCTCAACTCTGTAATATCTCAGCATTACCTACAACCTAACTAGTGCCTGACACATATTGAGTGATCAACAGATATTTATTAAATTAAGACTATCCTACATTGTATGAATGTTCTTATAAGTACCTTCCTCAGGAAAGAAAGTACATAGTTTTCTTCAGATTTTTAAGATATGTCATGATCTAAACAATAAGGCACCACTACTTAAAAAAAAAATTCTGTCACTGTGTAATAAAGCCTTAATAAGAATAACAAGGAAGCATAGAGGGAAGATTTGTGTGGGGCTGGCTCCCTATCCTAATTTGGAAATTTTCTGTAATGCCAGTCTGTGTTGGTAGTCCAGGATGGCTTACTCTCTCCACCTGGAAATTTCTATTTGACCTCTGGGGTCATTTACATAAGACTCTGTGAGATTACTGGCTATATGTCTAGCCTTGAATGGATGAGTCAATGTTTAACAATTTCATTCTGGTTTTGTAGGAATCATAGAATGTCAGCACTGGAAAGAATCAGCCATCTTCTATTTTGAGGTCTTCAAATTTGTAGCAGATGGGTCACTACTCGCCTACTTGCACGCATGCAAGACATCTCTAATTGGGGACAGCAATCTTTGCAACTGTGCTATTTAAATCCTTTTTAATATACTATTTTTCTATGTAGCTATTAACAATTGGTTGAAATCAGCATCACGAGGAAAGCAGTTTTCCATCCACGTCATGAGTCTAACATCCTCCTATTACAGCTGGGAAAATTGAGAAGATGACATTTAATACGTCTGGGGATTAAAGGTGATCACCCTGAAGTGAGTGATATGAGGTTTTTGAGATAGCAAGGGTTGTGACCATAAACTGCAATCATTTGAGTACTGAATATAATCTCTTTTGCCTCTGCTGTTATCTTTTTTCTCATCTTTCATAGAATAAAGACTGAAACTCTCTTAAAAAGTCATTTACCTATTTCTCACATACCCTTGGTGGTTAAAAGCAGAGCCTTGGGTGATGAAAAGAAATAATAAATGATTGTATGAAGTATTGTTCCATATTTTGTTCATTTTTATTTTAAAGAATGAAATAGTTATGCAAAGCCGTGGGCCTCAGGTCACTCTATCTCATTTCTCAGCATCCTTGAAAAAGCACTGTGGGAAAATCCCATACTTAAATCTAGGAGACTTGGAGCTGTTGGAACTAACCGACGATTGGTCACCTTCTGAATCTCAGGTTCCCCTATTGTCATAGAAGGATATTGGACACTTGAGAGGAATAGAAAACTGGATTCCTCATGCATGGGAGAGAAAGAATGAATCCTTGTTGAAAAGGAGATTATGAATACTTATTTCTTAGTGTGTGTGCGCCCACGTGTGTGTGTTTGTGTGCGTGTGTATGTGCGCAGATATGCACATATTTAAGTGAGGATGAAGACTGGCTGGGGAATGATATGAAATAAAGTGCATTTCCACTTTTAAAATTATTAATGAAATAATGTAGACCTCTCTTCAAAATTATCAAACATTACTGTAGTTCCTACAAGTTAGAATGGAGCTCTCCTCTGCATTCCAAGGGCATATAAGCTCTGAGCCTTACCATAAACTTTTTTTCAGTTAATTCTATGCAAAAACACTAGAGAAGATTGGAGTTTTAGGCAGACCAGCAGAGATCAAGTTTTGACACAGTCTAGATTTTTTGTTTCCTTTGAGGACGGTAAGGGTGGCCAGGGAAGGGAGGTTTGCTAAATATGCAGCGATCCTCTGCCTGCGTTTTCATATACTCTAAGTAAACTGGCTTAAATCCCAGCCTTTCTTTCCTTTTGCATTGGCTCCTCTTTGCAATATGAAAGTTATGAATATAAATTAGAAAATAAGCAAATATTATATAAGAACATATTTATTGGCTGAATAATAAAACTTAGTTAAGGAGTTATGAGAATTAGAATTCCCCCTACTTGAAGTACAAGTTTTCAATAAGCAAATAGAAGCAAAACCCCCAAATGAGAAAGAATACACTGGTAACCTAAGTCACAGGCTTCTGGAGGTGTGTCAAGACGAACTACCTACTTTGTAATGAACTGCCACACTGATGACACACACACACACAAGAGACATGGCAAATTGGCTTATCACAGGAGTTCATGACCGCCACAAAGGTTAGGCTTCTTAAATGTGGCTCCTTTAACTTCAACACAGAGGCATCGCAGACATCTCCCTGCAAAAGATGATTTGCGTATAGTTTCTAGCCAATACTCTTAAAAAAATACCTCCAAAATCCAAAAGAAAAAAGAAGACAAAGAAAAACAAAACCTTGGAGACCGTGGTTAATAAATAAGAAGGAAAAGGAGAAGAAACAAGCAAATTCCATCCTCTGGCAGGCATGCTGAGCAGCACTTCTGACCTCATCTGAAAAACAGGCAATGTTGACAGCTTTCAAAGCCCAGGAGAGAAGGCTGAAAGGAGCCGTGCACAAGCTTCCTGGGCATCTTCACTTAATCTCCAGGATGGGGAACTTTAATCAGTCCTTACTGCATAAACTGTGTCCATTTAGATGTGGCTGAAACAGGTGTCTCTGCAGAGTTTATAAAGCCCTTCTAGGAAAGGCAGGAGGCATGGCTTTAAATTGTCCTTTCCAGGTGACAGATCAGTAACAATCATATAAATAGTGTACAAAACTAAAACCACTCAACTCTCACTTTTTTCCTTTTTCAGGATCATTCTCCAAGTGCAAATCAGGTTATTAAAATAATAAGTATACGGGGAAAGTTAGCCTTGTCTCTGTCCCCCATCCTCCACCAGGAAGGACTGACTTGATGCCCTCTCCCGGGCAGTTTGCCCTTTCACCTACACTTTAAGATAATCGTTCTTCAGCCGACCTAGTCGGGTCCCATGGCTCCTGATGGTGAGGGCCAGCAGCTCATATTTGTCCCTGAGCCCCACGGAGATGTCCAGCGTTTCCTTCAGCAGGGACCTGGTGTGGACCAGCATCCCCAGGAAGTCCTCGTTGAGCCTGCTCTCTTGCCGGCTGTCCTGCTCCTGGCCCTGCTTGAACTTGCTTTCCAGCTCAGTGAGGGACTTGTCCGAATTGGAGTAGGCATCCCCGATCTGGTGGGACTCCCGCCGCAGGTACTTGCCATAGCTCTCCTCCCCGTCAAGGTCGTAGGAGATGCTCTTACTGATGCCCTCCAGCACGCGCCCCGCGTCCTCCACCTGGCGGCCCAGCACGGTGAATTCCTCCCGCAGGGTGAGGCTTAGCAGAGTGCTGGCCGAGCTCCCCTCCCCCCTGGGAGCAGCGCCGGTGGTCACTCACCCTGAAGAGCAGCTGGCACTTCTCGGGGTCGTCGTTCTCCTCGTAGTCCCCGTCAGGCACAAAGTAGTGGTGCAGGGTCCCATTGGACATCTCTGGGTAGAGAGGACCGTCGAAATAGCCCTGACACAGGTGGCACAGAAAACCCATCCAGAGGAACTTCAGGAGCACCATCCTGGATATTCAGGATGACCGGGGACCCCTGGAGAAGACTTGTCGCCCAGGCGCAAGGAAGCGGAGGGGGTCCCCTTGGGAGTCAGTGCCTCCCTGCAACGGCGTCAGCTTCAGTCCCAGTCGCCTCGCTGCACCTTGACCCCCCCTCCCCAGCTGGCTTCATGTGGCTGCGCAGCAGAGCCTGGGTAGCAGACCCCGCAGCCAGCAGCCCAGGATGCACCCTCGCTCTGAGCTCCTGCGCTCGCTCCGGTGGTTGGAACTCAGCCGGCTGTTTCCTGGCGGGATGCCGGCGCTATGGGGAACCCCTCCTCCAGGGCTCTGGCTGGATGCTGGCTGGCTCCTTTGCCCCACTCTCGCTCTCCGAGGTCCCTCTTGCTCCTAGGGAAATGGAGCCTGTAGCTGGAGAGAAAGGCTCTTGCCCTCTGATACGATTTCGACTCCTGGACTGGGTGGGAATGCGGAGATTTTCCTTTGGCTAATGATATCCTGAGGATCTCTCTGCTCTCAAATTACAGCCGGTTTCGTCACTTAGAAGCCAGGGAACAAGTTTGGAAAGAAACCTCTCACCAGGTCTCTGCTATTAAAGGCACAGGGTCTCTTTTGAGGATTGGTAGGGAGACCCTGGAAAACAGAATTTAAACTAAAGGAACAAATGGGAAGAGGATTAAGTGAATTCCCATAACAGAAAGGTTGTTTAACTATTAACTATTGGGAGGAAGGGTAATTACCCTGGAGAAATGCCACTTCACAGTTTTAAATAAGTGTCAGTTAGATTGGATTCTGTATGTCCTATTTTTATCACTAAAAATTTTATGACTTTGAAGACAAATTTGCAATGTATGAAAGGCAGTTTTGTTTGGAAATGGTTAATTAAAATGTGCAATAACAATACTTTGGAAGAAACAAGAATATACAAAACTGATTAATATGTGGTTGCCAGTATGTATAGGAATGAAAGCTGAGAATTGGACTTTTGTCAGTTTAGCAAGTCAGTGGACAACTGGGATAATTGTTTAATTTCATGAAAGCCCATCCTTGTTAAGCTCCTTCATTGCACCTTTAACCTAATACCTTTACAGCTATTGCCTCTTTTGGGATACTTAAAATTTTTTGAAAAAATAGAGGACTAGTACTGTTATCCTCATTTTCTGTATGGAGAACCCAAGGGATAGAAGATTAAACAAATTATTTATTGTCACAAAGATTACAGTTGAACCAGGCAGCACTCAGTAAGTCACTGGGTCTTTTAATTTAACTTAAGAGAAAAAAAGTGTTTGTTTCACATAGCCATCTTAGTTTTTGATTTATGAATTGCTTAGCAAATTGCTATCCTTAAGGACATCTCATTTGTTCATCACACATTTATTGAACAATTATCATATGCCAGAATCTGTTTTAGGTAGTACAGAAAGAGCAGTGAGCAAAAATAAAGAGAAATTCTTGCCTTCCTGGAGCCCTACATTCTGGAACACAGAAAGAAAATTAACATAAAGAAATAAGAGAGATTATATGTTGAAAAGGGTTGTGAAGGAAAAGACAGGGAAAGAGTAGGAAGACAGGCAGCATCCCTGTTTCTATGGTTATATCCTCTTTCTGCCTTGAAATGTAACTGAAACACTCATGTGATTTGTCTGTGTTTATACTTATCTTTCTCTCAAAGTCATAACGCACTGGTATCAGTACCACAAAGCCCTTCTTTCTGCTATCACGTTCAATGACCTAAACCACCCTGGCTACACAATGAGAAGTCTGGTTAAGTAACTGGATATTTATCCATGTGATGTCATATGCATAGATTATGAGGAGCATATTGACCACACATTTTAATTTTTATCCAGATATCTGGCATCATGAAAACAGAGACCAAATGAATTTCCTCAGTGTTTATGCTAACTAAAGACTATGACTTATTTTCAGTGTGTTTCAGCAGAAAACACCAACCGTCTCCGTTGAGAGACTGGGCTCTTGGACCCAAGAGCCATATTGCTTAATTCCATTTCCCTTGGCATTCTGACAAATGACAGCAGATGGATTCAAATGGATTCTTGGCTTGGCCACGAAAAGGAAGAGGAATTTACTCTGATTCACTTCATTACTTGCACAATCTCTTCCCTGACTTACTAGCCAGTTAAACTAAACAAACCTATTTTAAGCACTTACTATACTTGTCCCCTACTATGTGCAGGGCACAGAGTTAGCTACAGATATACAGGGTCTGCAATAAAAAGTTTACACGTACATACACACAAAGTGTTTGCTTTTTCCTTCAGTTTCCTCATTTAAAAGACAAACCCCATGTCACAAAGTTGGAAGAAATCTTTTTCGTGCAAGTAGCTCAAAGTCCAATTTAATCAGACTAAAGGCAAAAGGAATTCCTTGAGTTATTGAAAGTCTAAGCTTCAGTTCAGTTCAGTTGCTCAGTTATGTCTGACTCTTGTTACCCCATGGACCACAGCATGCCAAGCATTCCTGTCCATCACCAACTCCTTTAGTTTACTCAAACTCACGTCCATTCCGTCGGTGATGCCATCCAACCATTTCAACCTCTGTCGTCCCCTTCTCTTCCTGTTTTCAGTCTTTCCCAGCATCAAAGTCTTTTCCAATGAGTCAGCTCTTCGCATCAGGTGACCAAATTATTGGAGTTTTAGCTTCAACATCAGTCCTTCCAATGAACACTCAGGACTGATCTCCTTTAGGATGGACTGGTTGGATCTCCTCGCAGTCCAAGAGACTCTCAAGAGTTTTCTTCAACCACAGTTCAAAAGCATCATTTCTTTGGCACTCAGCTTTCTTTATAGTCCAACTCTCATATCCAAACATGACTGCTGGGAAAACCATATCCTTGACTAGATGGACCTTTGCTGGCAAAGTAATGTCTCTGCTTTTGAATATGCTGTCTAGGTTGGTCATAACTTTCCTTCCAAGGAGTAAGTGTCTTTTAATTTCATGGCTGCAGTCACCATCTGCAATGATTTTGGAGCCCAGAAAAATGAGGTCTGCCGCTGTTTCCACTGTTTTCCTGTTGAGGTCCTTTAATGGACCGGAACCTGGTGGTCTGGAGTCAACCGATAAGAAAGTAAAGGAGAGAGAAAGAGGCTGATATTCCTCGGTTTATGCAGAAAGCCAATAAAGCCTTTGGCATGGGGCTTGCTCTGTTCACGATGGCCTCAGGCACCCTCTTGACCGGGTGAAGGCGCAGAGTGCCTTCTCGAGAGGGTCTCAGAAGCCCGGGAAGGAAAATGAACCCAGAGGACTTCTGTGCTCCAGTGGATCAGCCTGAAAAAGAGAGAGAGAGCGAGAAAGAAAGCAAGACTCAGGACCAAAGCTCTGATGGAGCAAAGGTGTGGGCATATATACTGTAGTTATTCTCAGCAAAAATAAAGATTAAAATCCCAGACTTACAAAACATAGATGATCCATATGAAAGGGAGAGAGAGTTGTAAATAATCACTTTTACCATATGGTTCACAAGAAAGAGGAGAGTATTCATCACCTTATAAGGTGAGGTGAGGTAAGGTGAAGTCGCTCAGTCGTGTCCGACTCTTTGCCACCCTGTGGACTGTAGCCTACTAGGCTTCTCCGTCCATGGGATTCTCCAGGCAAGAATACTGGAGTGGATTGCCATTTCCCTCTCCAGGGGGTCTTCCTGATCCAGGGATTGAACCCGGGTCTCCCGCATTGGAGGCAGACACTTTAACCTCTGAGCCACCAGGGAAGCCTACCACCTTATAGAAAAACTAACAAAGGAAATGCCTGGATCCCTCAGCCCTGGGAGAGTCTTGTTTCTCCTCTTAATTCCTGAATATTCAGGAATTAATAAGGAACAGAGGATTCCTGACAGATCCAAAACAGCACACAGGAAGCTTCCTGTTAAATGCTTCCTGACAATTCCCCTCTGTTATTATGTTTGTAAAATGAAGTTTAATTTGTATCCAGTTGTAGGCATTATGATTAAAATGAATCAAGAGTAACACAAAATTGAAATAATCTGGAAGGTAGGACTGCTGGGCTGCAGTCCATGGGGTCGCTAAGAGTTGGACAAAACTCAGCAACTTCCCTTTCACTTTTCACTTTCATACATTGGAGAAGGAAGTGGCAACCACTCCAGTGTCCTTGCCTGGAGAATCCCAGGGACGGGGAGCCTTTTCGACTGCCGTCTATGGGGTCGCACAGAGTCAGACACGACTGAAGCGACTTAGCAACAGCAGTAGCAGCAGTAGCAGCAGCAGCAGCAGCAGCAGTCTAGCCATGGGACCTTCTTCTCAGGGTTGTTGGATATTTACTGGTAACTACAAATTACATCGAGATCGAAGAATCAAAAGGGAATAATTTCTTAAAGAGATAAAGGAATTAAGACAAATATATAGTTTACAATTAATACGAGTTACAGAACGTAAAATCTTATTGTAAATTTCTTATGGCTATAACAAAAGGAAGTGGGACATAGGCCTGTATAAAGTATGACTGATTATAGAAATAGTTACTATGACCACGACTGGTCCCTGTGAAATGTCTGGTCTGAGTTCCAAGTTTTTTGGTGCTTGCGGCCCACATGTCCCATTGTCGAGGCCCACTCTGTTTATCAAGGATGATTCGAAGAGGAGGAGGAGGAGGAGGAGGAGGAGGAGGAGGAGGAGGGGGGGTGCCATTCCACCATCAAGCCAGCCAAGAAGTCCTTTGTCATGGTAATGTTTCATTAGCAATCTTTTGCATGATGTTTTTTGTTGTTTCCCTAATCCCTAAAGTTTCAGCAGTGTAAACATGGTTCACAGTAGATAACCCAAGCAGTGTCCGAAGGTCTTCCTTTGGAGGCAGGACGAAAACTCAAGTTTCTTGGCTGACCTTTATGCGTAGTTTCCTTGGGCCCCTGCACAAGGAAGGACTTCATATCCTTTTCTGAAATAGTTACCCATTCTATTTGTTTTTATGAAGAAAGCATTTGTAAACCAGATATACAATAAAAGACTTGTATCTAGGGAAAAAACAAAAATCCTGTTAATTAGTTTTCCCTCCTCCCCAGGGTGTGAAGGTCCTTTAATGTACTAGGGAGAAGGCATATGTATGAGTCATTAGTTGAAACGAGTGGTCCTCTCTGTGTCCATTCGACCGCCTGTAAAAGAGGGGGTTGGGTATTAGTCCGAGTTCGAGCAGGGGTGGGGGTGGGGAGATGTGTTCAGGACTCCGAGGCAATCCCTGTTGAGAGACCAAATTTTCAGCTTGATTGGTAAGGGTTTTTATTTGTCCCCAAGTGGGGAGATCATAGGCGTGATGCCACCGAGGGCGGTGCTTCCTGGAGATCTTTAGAGCCGCCATGGCCCATATTGGAATTTCTTCCTCCTGGCATCCTTGTTGTCTCATCTCCATCTTGAAGGCTGGGGGCCCCCTTGGGTCGAATCTTCCAAAGAGGAAGCCATGTGAGTTTGTTGGAACCATCTGGGGAAACACAAGCATACCCCTTTCCCTGTAAGATTAGTTTCCCAGATTTCCACTGTTTCGTTAACCCATCTTGGTACCAAATGAGCAGAGGAAGAGAAGTGTCCTTCAATTCTTTGAAATGCCTTTCTGCTCTCGTTAAGATATCTCCCTGTAGTAAGTTTAAAAAAATTTAAACAAATAAAGCTGTATTAACAATAGTTACAGGTTTAGAAAATATCTTATGTTGAAATCTAGTAAAGTCTGCTTTAGATAATGAAGACAGTAATGTTCCTGTGTATTCTCCCTTTTAAATTCTTTTATTTGCAACTTTAGTGTGTGATGTGCTTGTTTGACTATGCCTTGTGCCTGTGGATTATAAGGAATACCTGTAACATGTTTAATAGAAGTGAATTAAAGTGAAGTGAAGTCGCTCAGTCATGTCCGACTCTTTGCAGCCCCATAGACTGCAGGCTGCCAGGCTCCTCTGTCCATGGGATTTTCCAGGCAATAGTACTGGAGTGGATTGCCATTTCCTTCTCCAAGGTATCTTCCCAACCCAGGGCTTGAAGCCGGGTATGTTTAATAGAAAAAGATTGTAAAAATTGTTTAAAGTGTCTAGAAATATAGGCAGGGCCATTGTCTGTTTTTATAGAACTAGGAGTTCCCATTACAGCAAGCCAAGCTAATAAGTGAGTTACAACGTGTTGTGTAGCCTCACCGCAAAGAGGTGTGGCCCAAATAAAAGAAGAATTAGTGTGGATACAGACATGCAAGAAAGAAGTTGGAGAGAGTTCAGGGCAATGAGTTACATCCATTTGCCATAGTTCGTTAGGTTGCAAACCGAGAGGATTAATACCTTGTGCGAAAGGTCGAAGATGTAGGGGTCTACAAGTAGAGCACTTCTTAACCATTTCTTTAGCCTGGCGGTATGGGATTTTCCATAGCTGGTGTAGGGAGCCAGCCTTGTTATGCAACAGAGCATGCTGTTCCTTTGGAGTAGCAAAGGAAACCAGTTTATCAGCTTGCTCATTACCATAAGTCATTGTGCTGGAGGACAAGAATGTGCTCGAATATGTGTAATGTAAATGGGAGAACTGCAGTTTCTAACAACAGATTGTAGTTTGAAAAAGAGTTGTTGAATAATAAATAGGTTGATTGGAGTTTACAGTGGAGGTTTCTATATTTTTTTAATACAAAAACAGAATATATAGAGTCAGAGACTATATAAATGGGGTAAGGATGCAGGCAAATAACTTGAATAAGAGCA
The DNA here is from genome assembly GCA_917880005.1 of Nanger dama. Lineage (NCBI taxonomy): Eukaryota > Metazoa > Chordata > Mammalia > Artiodactyla > Bovidae > Nanger > Nanger dama. The sequence continues at coordinate 20,917,626 of CAKJTW010000030.1, forward strand.
TATAATTCATTTTGTTGAGCAGAATGAAATTTAGTATAAAAGACTTTATATTCCTTAAGAGGCCAGAATGAAGCTTTGGCATTTTTAGTCCCATCTATATAAAAAACCTTGGCCTGTGGTATAGGCTGTGAGCTGATAATACGAGAAATAATAAATTCAGTATTTTTGAAGAAATTCCACAGCTTACCAGAAGGATAATGAAATGAAATTTTGCCAAAATATTCTAGAAAAGCTATTTGGAAATCGGTAGAAGTTTGTAAAGCGCTCTCAAATTGAGATTTATTGATAGGTATTACAATTTTATGAGGAGCAGAGCCAATTAGAGTTTTAGTCCTATTTCTTCCACTGATAATGATTAAAGCAATTAAATCAAGGTAGGGTGTAAGGGTGGAGAAGGCAATGACACCCCACTCCAGTACTCTTGCCTGGAAAATCCTATGGATGGAGGAGCCTGGTGGGCTGTAGTCCATGGGGTCGCAAAGAGTGACATGACTGAATGACTTCCCTTTCACTTTTCACTTTCATGCATTGGAGAAGGAAATGGCAAGCCACTCCAGTGTTCTTGCCTGGAGAATCCCAAGGACGGGGGAGCCTAGTGAGCTGCCATCATAGGGTCACATAGAGTCAGACATGACTGAAGTGACTTAGCAGCAGCAGCAGCAGGGTGTAAGTGACTTTATTCCCTTAAAATAGGTATAGATCCATTCTACTGGGTGTTCTTGTTGGGCAAGAAGTCTGTGGAAGAAAGAGGAGAGGGGAATATAAACAATTCTAGAGGTAAATCTATTTTGATGCGAGTAAAAATTCCTCTCATGCCTTTTGAGAAAGTGAGCTAGGGCTATATAAATCAGGATCTCCTTTTAAGGTATTAATTAGATTATTCAGTTGATAATTAGCAATGCCTAAAGAAGGTCTAATTCAATTAATATCACCTAAGAGCTTTTGGAAATCATTTAGGGTTGATGATTTATCAGTACAGAACTGTGTTGGTTGGGGAGTAATATGTAGTCTATTAACAACAAACCCCAAGTAATGGTAATGTGTAGAGGTTTGGATTTTTCAGGGGCAATGATTAATCCAGAGTTTTTTAGGCATAGTTGAGCTATATCAAACATGTGTTGAGTTTCTAAGATAGATGGAGCCGAAAACAATATGTCATCCATATAGTGAATGACAATAAAGTTAGGAAACTGCTTTTTTACAGGCTCAAGGGCTTTGACTATGTAGTACTGACACATGGTGGGAGAATTCATCATCCCTGTGGCAGTACAGTCCATTGGTACCATTTATGAGGTCCAATGTGATTAGAATAAGGGAGAGAGAAAGCAAATCTCTCTCAGTCTAAAGGGTGTAAAGATACACTAAAAAGCAATCTTGTAAATCAATAATAATAATATGCCAACTTTGAGGAATAGTGGTAGGTGATGGGATTCTTGGATGTAATGCACCCATAGGTTTTATAGATGCACTAATTTTGCTAAGGTCTATTAGGAGATGCCATTTGTTAGATTTCTTTTTATAACAAAAATAAGAGAGTTCCAAGGAGAACAAGATTCCTCAATATGCGTTAATTCTAGTTGTGTGTCTATAAGTTCCTTAGCCGCCTATATTTTCTCTTTTGTGAGGGACGCTGTCCTTGGAAGAAAAGTTATGACCAACTTAGATAGTATATTCAAAAGCAGAGACATTACTTTGCCAACTAAGGTCTGTCTCGTCAAGGCTATGGCTTTTCCTGTGGTCATGTATGGATGTGAGAGTCGGACTGTGAAGAAGGCTTAGTGCCAAAGAATGGATGCTTTTGAAGTGTGGTGTTGGAGAAGACTCTTGAGAGTCCCTTGGACTGCAAGGAGATCCAACCAGTCCATTCTGAAGGAGATCAGCCCTGGGATTTCTTTGGAAGGAATGATGGTAAAGCTGAAACTCCAGTACTTTGGCCACCTAATGTGAAGAGTTGACTCATTGGAAAAGACTCTGATGCTGGGAAGGGGGCAGGAGGAGAAGGGGACGACAGAGGATGAGATGGCCGGATGGCATCATTGACTCAATGAACGTGAGTCTGCGTGAACTCCGGGAGATGGTGATGGACAGGGAGGCCTGGCGTGCTGCAGTTCATGGGGTCATGAAGAGTCGGACACGACTGAGCGACTGAAGTGAACTGAACTAAACTGTTCTGTCCAAATAGGCTCGTCATTCTTCCAAGTTATTTTAATAATTGTATTGTTTGTTCAATGAGCAGTGGCCCCTAGGGAAAATGTGGAATGTATATCTGAGTGTGCCATTGCATAAGTATGCCCTTTCCTATTAGATTAAGGGGTGCATCTATCACATAAGGTTTTAATGTTGCAAGTTGGCCTTCTGGTCCCTCACATGGATAAATTTGAGTACTCTGATAAACCTCCGGACTTTGGTTTGAGAAATCCCTTCAATTTGGCAAGAAATTTTTGTACAGGCCAAGATTTGGGCCATAAATGTTTGGAAATAATAGTAATATCAGATCCAGTGTCGAGGAGACCAGTAAATCTTTTACCATTCGTTCTGATATTTATAGTTGGTCGGGTGAATTCAGACACTAATGATGTCCAAAAGGACTGCTTTTGATCTGTACTGCTGAATCCACCCGTCCATACATCATTAGAGGAGTTAATAGAAATATAAGGTAAAAGAGGTAATTGAGCGATTTTATCCCCCTTTTTGAATTGCCATATTTTCTGAGATGACATCATAATTTGAATTTCTCCTTTATAATATGAATCAATTACTCCAGGGTGAACAGTAATTCCTTTAGAAGTCAAACTAGATAGGCTAAGTAAAAGCCCCAAGGTTTGTGGGGGCAGGGGTCCAAAAACTCCGGTAGGTATTTTAGAGGGGACTGCCTGGGGGTAAAGAAGAAAGTCATTTAGGGTTGGTATATCGATGGCAGCACTGAAGTGATGGAAAGTGATGGGACCATGATCTTAGTTTTTTGAATGTTGAGCTTTAAGCCAACTTTTCACTTTCCTCTTTCACTTTCATCAAGAAGCGCTTTAGTTCTTTTTCACTTTCTGCCATCAGGGTGGTGTTATCTGCATATCTGAGGTTATTGATATTTCTCCCAGCAATCTTGATTCCAGCTGTGCTTCATCTAACCCAGTGTTTCTCATAATGTACTCTGCATATAAGTTAAATAAGCAGGGTGACAATATACAGCTTTGACGTACTCCTTTTCCTATTTGGAACCAGTCTGTTGTTCCATGTCCAGTTCTAACTGTTGCTTCCTGACCTGCATACAGATTTCTCAAGAGGCAGGTCAGGCGGTCTGCTATTCTCATCTCTTTAAGAATTTTCCACAGTTTATTGTGATCCACACAGTCAAAGGCTTTGGTATAGTCAATAAAGGAGAAATAGAAGTTTTTCTGGAACTCTCTTGCTTTTTTGATGATCCAGTGGATGTTGGCAATTTGATCTCTGGTTCCTTTGCCTCTTCTAAAACCAGCTTGAACATCTAGAAGTTCACAGTTCATGTACTGCTGAAGCCTGGCTTGGAGAATTTATAACATTACTTTACTAGCATGTGCTGCTGCTGCTGCTAAGTCACTTCAGTCGTGTCTGACTCTGTGTGACCCCATAGACGGCAGCCCACCAGGCTCCCCTGTCCCTGGGATTCTCCAGGCAAGAACACTGGAGTGGGTTGCCATTTCCTTCTCCAATGCATGAAAGTGAAAAGTCAAAGTGAAGTTGCTCAGTCGTGTCTGACTCTTCACGACCCCATGGACTACAGCCTACCAGCCTCCTCCATCCATGGGATTTTCCAGGCAAGAGTAATGGAGTGGGGTGCCATTGCCCTCTCCGTTACTAGCATGTGAGATGAGTGCAATTGTGTGGTAGTTTGAGCGTTCTTTGACATTGCCTTTCTTTGGTACTGGAATGAAAACTGACCTTTTCCAGTCCTATGGTCACTACTCAGTTTTCCAAATTCACTGGCATATTGAGTGCAGCACTTTCACAGCATCATCTTTTAGGATGTGAAATAGCTCTACTGGAATTCTGTTACCTCCACTAGCTTTTTTCATAGTGATGCTTTCTATGAACTTGAGTTCATATTCCAGGATGTCTGGCTCTAGGTGAGTGATAATCATGATGGTGTCATCATGATTATCTGGGTCGTGGAAGATCTTTTTGTACAGTTCTTCTGTGTATTCTTGCCACCTCTTAATATCTTCTGTCTCTGTTAGGTCCATGCCATTTCTGTCATTTATTGAGCCCATCTTTGCATGAAATGTTCCCTTGGTATCTAATTTTCTTGAAGAGGTCTCTAGTCTTTCCCATTCTGTTGTTTTCCTCTATTTCTTTGCATTGGTCACTGAGGATGGCTTTCTTATCTCTCTTTGCTATTCTTTAGAACTCTGCATTCAAGTGGATATATCTTTGCTTTTCTCCTTTGTTTTTCACAGCTATTTGTAAGGCCTCTTCAGACAGCCATTTTGCCTTTTTGCATTTTTTTTTTCCCCCTTGGGGATGGTTTTTGCATTTTTTTTCCCCTTGGGGATGGTCTTGATCCCTGTCTTCTGTACAGTGTCATGAGCCTCCATCCATAGTTCATCAGGCACTCTGTCTATCAGATCTAGTACCATAAATCTATTTCTCACTTCTACTGTATAACGGTAAGGGATTTGATTTAGGATACCTGAATGGTCTAGTGGTTTCCCCACTTTCTTCAGTTTAAGTCTGAATTGGAAATAAGGAGTTCATGATCTGAGCCACAGACAGCTCCTGGCCTTGTTTTTGCTGACTGTATAGAGCTTCTCCATCTTTGGCTGCAAAGAATATAATCAATTTTATTTTTGTGTTGGCCATCTGGTGATGTCCATGTGTAGTCTTCTCTTGTGTTGTTGGAAGAAGGTGTTTGCTATGACCAGTGTGTTCTCTTGGCAAAACTCCGTTAGCCTTTGTCCTTCTTCATTCTGCACTCTGAGGCCAAATTTGCCTGTTACTCACAGTGTTCCTTGACTTCCTCCTTTTGCATTCCAGTCCCCTATAATGAAAAGAACATCTTTTGGCATGTTAGTTCTAAAAGATCTTGTAGGTCTTCATAGAACCATTCAACTTCAGCTTCTTCAGCATTACTGGTTGGGCCATAGACTTGGATTACTGTGATATTGAATGGTGTGCTTTGGAAACGAACAGAGATCATTCTGTCATTTTTGAGATTGCTTCCAAGTACTGCATTTCAGATTCTTTTGTTGACTATGAGTGCCGCTCAATTTCTTCTAAGGGATTCTTGCCTGCAGTAGTAGATATAATGGTCATCTGAGTTAAATTCACCTATTCCAGTCCATTTTAGTTCACTGATTCCTAAAATGTCGATGTTCCCTCTTGCCATCTCTTGTTTGACCACTTCCAATTTGCCTTGATTCATGGACCTAACATTCCAGGTTCCTCTGCAATATTGTTCTTTACAGCATCAGACCTTGCTTCTATCACCTGTCACATTCTTTTTAACTTAGGTCTGTCCAGAATCTAGTTTTTCTCTCAGCATGTTTTAGTTCTACTTCCTCAGTTTATAGTCATTCTTGGGCAGTCTCTTTAATTTGTGGTTCCAAGATGGCTACCAGCATCTCTGGGGTTACAGGCTTCTTTGTTCACATCTAGCAAGCAAGGCAGATTAGATTTCCTGGTAGCTCAAATGCAGGTCCTTCAGGTCAACCTCAGATTCCACTGTTGACCTGATATAGATCTTTAATCCATTCCTGAATGAGGCTGATCATAGTCAGAGGTTTGGGATAAGCCACTGGGCTTAAGACAATACAGAGCCAATTCCGTGGCTGATGGTAAGGTAGCAGGCAAAGGACATGGCTGGGAAACAGGCACCTGCTTAGTAAGGGGACAGCATAAGAATAGATTCTGGTCAAGAATCTGCAGATATTCCCTCTTCACCTGCTTTCATCTTCAGTACCCACTTCTGAAAGACACTGGAACCCTGTTGCAGTGGTCTGCTGATAAGTGCTTAACAGTTGGCTTGAGGGGAGAAAAGAGACCCCTTTCTACCATTTGCTGATTTCAGTGGGGCAAATACACTCACCATATCCAATACCACTGAATGCAGATTTAGGAAGATGTACAATAAAATGTCATTGTATAGTATTTTTATTATCTACATACATTAGACACAGATAACCACAAAGGGACAGAATGTAGTCAAATAATCAAGAAATGATGAGTCTTACTCATGCATTCCCTTTATTTTAGTAGAATTTATTTAGCTGTAAGTTTAAATAACAAATTTTAATAAAGACAATAGATGTTTAACAACTGACTTGCAAAATTCCTGAAAAAACCTAACAATTAGCTTTCATGAGCCAGTGCTAGCCAGCTATAGCCCACTGCAACTTTTCGCATTAAACTCTTCATTTTATTCATTTTTAAAAAGCACTTGTTCACACATTCTTTGTTTATGCACAGTTCCATCTTGGACTGCTCTTCTAGGTTCAGAGCTAAGGTGGGCTTCTGAGAATAGGTCTAAAATAAATGGAGCCAGAGGAAACATCTAAACACAGACATGCCATGCAGAGGACTTTGAAGAGTAAAATCAAGAAGCACTATCTGCTGAAAGGGACAGCGATTGAGCTTAAGGCTGAAAATTAGAGACAAAGTTAAAGGACAGGAACTGTGTAAATTCACGAATAAAGGAGAACCTCTAGGGTGGACCCAGAGGATCTGATAACTCAGACGGTAAAGAATCTGCCTGCAATGCGGGAGACCTGGGTTCTATCCCTGGGTTGATCTTTGGGGGGAAGATTCCTTCAAAGAAGGGAACGGCTACCTGCCCTAGTACTCTTGCCTGGAGAAGTCCATGGACAGAGGAGCCTGGCAGGCTACAGTCCATAGGGTCACAGCAACTAACACTTTCACTTAATGGGACAGGGACCAGAGTCATGTAGATGTCATGTAGACAAGCACTGCTTTCCAATACCAGCTGCTTATATGCAATTCTTGTTATGCAGTGCCAGCAGGGTAGGCTAACTTAAAATTTGCTTATCCTTTTTTCTTTTCAGTGCACTTTAAAATCTTGTTCCTTTGGTATAGTTCCCACTCCAGAGAGAGTTACTGAGTTACTGAGACCAGGAATTCAGATTGTCACCATGAGCCTAAACATTTGTAAGATTTCTTAAGCTCTGTGACTTCCCCTTGACAGGCTTTTTCCCCCCCTTGGTGTGATCCTCTGACTGTTTCTGATTATGATAATGGTAGAACTTTTATAGAAAATGGGCTTCTATGCATTAAATATAAGAAAGGTTGGGGAGATTAGGTTCCACTATATAATCTTGTAGACTATATTTGGATTGCAGCCCACAAGGAGCCTCTGGGAAGTGAAGGCTCCAACGTCCGCCCAAAACTGTCAAGTAAAGAAAGTGAAAGTGAGTCACTCAGTCTTGTCCAACTCTTTGCAACTCCATGGACTGAAGCCTGCCAGGCTACTCTGTCCATGGAATTCTCCAGGCAAGAATACTGGAGTGGATAGTCATTTCCCTCTCCAGGGGATCCAAAACTGTCAGGCTAAAGACAAATGAATAAATAAAGACAAATGAATAAATAAAGACAAATGAAAGACATACGAATAAAAGGAATTAGTCTGGACCAGAATGGAGGTCCTGGAGTGGTAGAAGAGGAGAAAAAGTTGGGGATTATGTGATCAATTAACATGCCAGTAACATTTATTGAGCAGCTATTGTTTATGAAGGGTAGGAAGGAGACAGGAATAGAAATGGATGGGAAAAGAGAAAACAGAGAAGAAGGGAAAGAAGGTAGCCAGGAAGGAAGGAAGAAAAGACCCAAAGAAGAAAAGAGGGAAGATAGTGGAATACATTTTTATTTTCTAGTTGACTATTAGTTACATTAACTTAATAAAGTGCTTATTATTATTTACTATAAGAACATTGGTTAGGGGAAGAGGAGAATTAATTAGCAATCACAAACACACAAAGTTCCTGTCAAATATACTCAATAAACTGACCTATGAAAACATAAATAGAATGGTTACAAGGAAATAGTATAGTGTGTAAACAGAGTGATCAGCTCTCCAATCCTTCTCTATTAGTCAGACGAGTCATAATATGCTGTGGTAACAAACATCCCTAAACGCTAATACAGAATTCAGTTCAGTTCACATCAGTTCAGTCGCTCAGTTGTGTCCGACTCTGTGACCCCATGAATCGCAGCATGCCAGGCCTCCCTGTCCATCACCAACTCCCAGAGTTCACTCAGACTCACGTCCATTGAGTCAGTGATGCCATCCAGCCATCTCATCCTTGGTTGCCCCCTTCTCCTCCTGCCCCCAATCCCTCCCAGCATCAGAGTCTTTTCCAGTGAGTCAACTCTTCGCATGAGGTGGCCAAAATACTGGAGTTTCAGCTTTAGCATCAGTCCTTCCAAAGAAATCCTAGGGCTGATCTCCTTCAGAATGGACTGGTTGGATCTCCTTGCAGTCCAAGGGACTCTCAAGAGTCTTCTCCAACACCACAGTTCAAAAGCATCAATTCTTTGGCGCTCAGCCTTCTTCACAGTCCAACTCTCACATCCATACATGACCACACGAAAAACCATAGCCTAGACTAGACGGACCTTGAATTCAAGTCTACTGCAGGTCAAAGTTAAGTCAGTATCTCGCCTTTGTGTGGCAACTCTGCCTCACTATTTACAACAAAAGACCTCCTTGGTGGCAGGAAGGCTCCAGAGAAACTCATGCTGCACTTAAATGCAGTGTCTTAGAAGTGACATGTGTCACTCTGTACATGGCCTGTGGCCAGTGACATGGCCTTGACTTGGTGCAAAGAGAAGGGGAGTCTAATTCTTTCATGTGCCCAGAAGGAAAGGGAAAGCAGATGAAGATGAACACTAGGTATATCTACCACACTTTCCAGAAAAAAGGCTGTTAGAAACGTTCTAGAATTGCTAAACAGGAAAGGAGGATGTAGGTTGTGAAACAGGTTCCACAATAATACAACTATTTCTTATTTTCAGCTAGGATAGAAAATACACAAGAAAAGACTATAAGCACTTATTTCATTGTCACTACCAGATACAAGGAGTTGGTGCTGTTTTCCACTCATTTCACCCATGAACACAGTCCACACCAATTACAGAGCTAGGGAGAGTCATGGAGGTGGAGGTAGGCGAGTCTGAAGGGAGGGAGGAAGATCGAGAGCATGAGGAAGGTTTCCAGGAAGGGATGGGGGGTGGGAAGCATGCTGTCTGGTGTGTGTGTGTGTGTGTGTGTGTGTGTGTGTTTTAGTAATTCAGTTATATTCAACTTTTTGTGGCCACATGGACTGTAGCCTTCCAGGCTCCTCTGTCCACAGAATTCTCCAGGCCAGAATACTGGAGTGGTTTGCCATTCCCTTCTCCAGGGGGTCTTCTCAATCCAGGGGTCAAACCCGAGTCTCCTGCATTGCAAGCATGTTCTTTACCACTGAGCCACCAGGGAGGCCTATAAAATCAAGCAGGGGACCACAGATCAGCTTAGCTGAAGGGGATTCTGAGGAGATAGGCACTCGAAACAATGTACATGTGGAGGGTGGGGGAGAGGTGAGGGGAGGAAGACAGTTAAATCATCCAGGAGGAGATGCATCACCGAAAATGAGAGCTAGGAGGGCCAGAGGAGAGGAGAATGCTGCGTCTTTAGCCAGAGGATCAAACAGTGTGATCAATCACCATGCCATGTCAGCTAAGCATGTCATAAGGACTCAGACTCATTTGGGAGGGATTGTATCCTCCATTACAGATGCCTCAATGGCTTTGCATTGCACTTTGACTAAAATTTAGTTTCCTTAGTTATCCTCCCAGGTCTTGCATTGTCTGATTCTAGCTTCTCAATTTCCACCTCCTGCAACTACCCATTTTGTTCACTGTTCCCAAGCCATAAAGTGAAGTCACTCAGTCGTGTCCAACTCTTTGGGACCCCATGGACTGTAGCCTCCCAGGCTCCTCCATCCATGGGATTTTCCAGGCAAGAGTACTGGAGTGGGTTGCTATTTCCTTTCCAAGGGATCTTCCCAACTCAGGGATTGAACCCAGACCTCCCACACTGCAGGTGGATGCTTTACCCTCTAAGCCACCAGAGAAGCTCACTCAGTCGTGTCCGACTCTTTATGACCCCGTGGACTGTAACCTACTAGGCTTCTCTGTCCATGGGGTTCTCCAGGCAAGAATACTGGAGTGGATTGCCATTTCCTTCTCCAGGGGATCTTCCCGACCCAGGGATCGAACTCGGGTCTCCTGCATTGGAGGCAGATGCTTTAACCTCTGAGCCACCAGGGAAGCCCCTACAAAGCCATAGGAGCTTCTTATTCAAATTTGCTCTCATCTCAAAGTCTTCACTCATTCTGCTCTCCTCACCTAGCGTCCTCTTACCTCACTGCTTTCCTGGCTCATACCTACTCATCTCTCATGTCTTGACTGACATTACAGTCAAGTCCCTGTCTCAAGTCTCAAGTCCCTCCTTGGTTTCCAGATTTTAATTAGTTCTTCTTAGATGGAGGAGCCTGGTAGGCTGCAGTCCATGGGGTAGCTAAGAGTCGGACATGACTGAGTGACTTCACTTTTACTTTTCACTTTCATGCATTGGAGAGGGAAATGGCAACCCACTCCAATATTCTTGCCTGGAGAATCCCAGGGACAGAGGAGCCTGTTGGGCTGCTGTTTATGGGGTTGCACAGAGTCGGACATGACTGAAGCGACTTAGCAGCAGCAGCAGCATTCCCTTTGATACTACCCTGTTCTTTTTCCTTCATGGCACTTTTCATTATTTAAAATCGTACTTTATGTATTCATTTATTAGAGGTTTGTCACTCCACCTCAACTTACAGCATATAAAGATAGGAGCTATGTTCACTTCTCTCTCCCCAGAGCCTGCCACACTGCCTGAATCATAGGAGGTGCTTAGTGAATATTTTTGGCAAACTCTAGGCTAAGTTAGCCACTTCCTATTTAGTGTTTGACAAAAAGTTTCTGTAGTGTTTCAGAGGTACTTTTTCTTTGTTCTTCTATAATATGTATTGCACTGTGTTGGGTTATCTATTAAACTGGCCTATTTCCCTAATTAATGGTGAGTTCTCAAGAGTAAAGATATGTTTTATTTACCTTTATTGTCTCTGTGATTAGCACAGAGCCAAGTGTATAGCAAGTGCCAATATTTGTAAGTTTTATGATAGCTAAACTGTAGAATTTAAGGAATTCTATTATTTAATGATACTCAGATAATAGTCTTATTTGTGCACATGTTTTATACAGCCAACAGTCAGCCAGTGATGTCTCACACTTAATCTGGATGATCCTGGCAGGAGAGAAGAGAAAGAACCTCATGAATTCCAATGTTCAGAACATTCAGAAGGGAGTATCACTCAGAAGGGTAACTTTTGACCTACTTTTAAGTAAACTATGTAGCAGTCTGTACATGTGATTCTAGAGTGTTCTGGTCTGTAAGCTTCAGAAGCATTAGACCACCCTGCAGGGTAGCTTATTATTTGCCTAGTAAAGATTTCCACTTTTCTGCTGTTGAAAGCACATGCCTGGGTTGTGATCAAGTCAGACTGGAGAAGAATCTGGCCTTGTTTATTTCTTTTCTTAAATCAGTGCTTTATTTTTTCTTATTTTAATTCTGAGGTCTGATAGAATTGGAGGAGATGAGAAAAGGAATATGAAAGACTGACAATAATTGGTCTCACTTCAATTCTGCAAACATTTTATTTAGCAGCCACATGGAAAACAAAGAGAGTTAAATGCAGTTCCATACTCTGTGGAGATTGTGGGGAACTTGGGGTGTGAAGAGTCCTCAAACTGAAGTGCACAGTGAGGATCGTAAAGGAGGTTCCACAAGGACTGTGATGATTTGAAGGAGGTGAAGCGAACAGAACAAGTGTCATGGAATTTTTACGCCAAGAGCTGTTACCGAGGAACAAAGGGGCTGAGTCAGTCCCCTTATTTAAGGCATTCTGCTGTTTCTGGTCTTAATAAAACTTACAGAGGAGCCCACAAAATGGCCAAATAGATGCTCCTCAGAAATAAGACTGAGCAGGAAATGGAGGATTGTGGCAGGGTTAATATTCACATTTTTCCGTCTTTTCTTTGTTAGACAAGAGGAATATCTTCCACACTTGGGTTTCTTGATTCTTGGCTGCCTTTTCTTTTTCAAGATCTTGGAGCCTTTTAAATTGTCCTACAGTGAACAAGTCCTTGATTACACTTTGTCACCAAGTCCAACTCCGATTTTTAATTCTAAAGAAATGCAGTTGGAAGAGGATAATAGAGGCTATTTCGAAGATGAGTCAAAAATGGGCTTGTTACTATTGCTTTTGGGAGGAGAAGTCTGAAGAGACTTCACAAAGCTCATTTCCAGACCTTAGTTCCAAGCTGGACTCGATTCACTCCACTTCTTATTTTGCAGCTTTGTTTATGCCACCTAGTGAATACCCACACTTGAACTCTCACTTTCCCACCTACTCCTCATTGTGTCCTTATCACTGATAAACCCCCATGATTCCAAGCGTCAAACGGATGGAGGGAGAAGAGTTGACTCATTCAGACCTTGGTCATATGACAATTTACTTAAATATACTTATTAGGTATTGAATTAAAAATTTTATTTACTTTTTAGAATATTTTTAAAGTGGGACATTTAAAAAGTCTTTATTGAATTCATTACAAAATTATTTCTGCTTTAGTTTTAGTTTTTGGCCCCGAGGCATGTGGGACCTTAGTTTCCTGACCAGAAAAAGAACTCACATCCCTTGCATTGGAAGGTCAAGTATTAACCCCTGGGCCATTAGAGAAGTCCCAGTATTAAGTCTTAATTTAGGCATGTGTTTGTTTGAAACTGGGATGCTCTTCAATCTGATCATATTCAGAGTAGGTCTTACCAATTTAATGCTGACCATATGTTGTGACTGGTGGCTATAAGAGGACTTAGTGGTATAGATTTGACATGATTCATTAGTGTGATTAAGACTCTTCAGCAGAGTTTGCGTATCACGTAGCTAACGATTGTTTAGACTGGGCAAACAATTCTCATTTACTGATAAACATGTTCTGCAAAGTTGTTTTTTTTTTTTTAACAAATAACTCTTGATTTGTTGAAAATGAGTCTGAGTCACAGCCTATCTTATCTTTAGAATGCTATTGCAGCTCTGAAATGATCAGCAAATAAAAGAGTAGAAGGAGCTCTAAAAGGAAAATATGATAATTTAGTTACATTAAAAAGTGTATGTAAAAATCATTATAATGATAAGGGCTAATATCTAAAACATACAAAGAACTCATACAACTCAATAGCAAAAAAAAGTAAACAATCTGATTAATAAAGGGGAGATCTGAATACACATATTCTAAAGAAGACATACAGATGGTCAACAGGTACACAAAAAGATACTCTGTATCCTTAGTCATCATAGAAATGCAAATCAAAACAATAATGAAGTGCCTCACCTGTTCAGATGGCTATTATCAAAAGACTGGAAATAACAAATGTTGGGTGAGGGTGTGGAGAAAGGAAAAACTTGTATGCTGCTGGTGGGAATGTAAATTGATGTAGCCACTGAAGAAAACAGTATAGAGATTCCTCAAAAAGTTAAAAATAAGAATCCCAAGTGATCCATCCTAGATATTTATCCAAAGAAAACAAAAACATTAAATTGAAATGATGTATGCACCCATGTGTTCACTGCAGCACTATTTACAGTAGCCAAGATATGGAGACAAACTAAGAGTCCATCAATGGATAAATGAATAAAGAAATTGTAATATACAATGGAATATTATTCAGCTGCAAAAAGAATGAAATTTTGCCACTTACAACAACATGGATGGAGTTCAAGGGCGTTATACTAAGTGAAATAAGCCAGACAGAGAAAAATATGATCTCTCTTATATATGGAATCTAAAAATATTTTTTTACATAAAAACCTTAAGTCCACAGACACAGAAAATAGATTGGAGGTTGCCAGAGACAGAGGGTGATGGGAGGGAAAAATGAATGAATTGTTGTTGCTTTTGTTTTACATAAAGTGAGTTAAAAATTATTATAGTCATAAATAAATTGGGACAACATTTAAATTTTGAAAGTGGGATATTAATGGGTCTGACCTTTCAGCAACACAATATTCAGAGATTTAAATTTTTTCATATTCTTAGATCTAGCAATTTTGTTCTTAGAATATATATCAGAAACATAAACAGAAATGAATAAAAAGATTTACTAGCAAAAATATTCATTGGCATTGTCCAAGAACAGACACCTAGAAACAGGAAAGATGTCTCAAATAGGAGAAGAATTAAATACACGGTATATCCATATGTTGGAGGTTTTTGCATCTTTCTTTTCAAAGTCTTTGTTGAATCTATTTCAATGTTGCTTCTGTTTTATGCTTTTTTTTTTTTTTTTCTAAAAGGCATGTGGGGGTCTTAGCAGGGAAGTCCAAATTTGTATCTTTTGAAAATTAAATTTACAGTTTTTTTTAAATAGGAAACAATCATGATACAATATTATTAATGTAGTTATTTATATATTTACATATAGTATTGTATCATGATTGCTTCCCATTTTATTAAAATGGTTAATACAGAAAACAACCACAAAAGTAACAACACAAAGCCAAGCTGCTGATATGACAAAAGGTTTAGTTCTATGGGTAGATTGTAGGTAACTCTATGTTCTTTAATATGGCATGCTCTCTTCACATTTTCCACAATAGGAGATAGTATGAATTTGGGGAAGAGAAAGAGAAACAAAGAAAGGACTGTAGCATATAAAGATATGAAAGTGTGAAGAGTGTTAGTTGCTCAGATGTGTCTGACTGTTTGCAACCCCCTGAATCCTAGCCCACAAGGCCTCTGTCTGTGGAATTCTCCAGGCAAGAATACTGGAGTGGGTTGCCATGCCCCTCTCCAGGGGATTTTCCCGACTCAAGGATCTAACCCATGTCTTCTGCTTTGCAGGTAGATTCCTTACTGTCTGAGCCATCAGGGAAACCCCAGGATAGAGGTATACAGAGGTAGAAAAACAGTCTGAAAGCACTCGCTTCCTGGAGTGCCTCCTGAATTCACATGTTTAAGGCAGAAGTCTTGCCTGATATCCTGATTCTGGGTCTGCAGACTCTCCGGTGCATTGTCTCCAGTCTGCAGTCTGGAGCCAAATACCCAAGCCCTGGGGATTCAGGAGCCTTTGGCAGATTCATTCTACTATTAAAATAAAACACAGCATGCTTCATTACAGTGTAGGTTTGAAGTTAAATTCCTAAATTTTCATGGATCGGAATTTTTGTCTCCAGTATTAGTGGTTGGATTAGAAGGCAAGGTGAGAGGAGATATAATTCCTATGTGTTGCAGATTAATATTTTGTGATAAAAATCTCTCTACACTAGGCTAGATGAAGAGTTTCTAAGCAGAAATCTTAAAATCCAGGAAGCAGAGGCAAGCTAAATAATCCAAGACAACTGGATTTTAATTTTTTTCTTTCTCACTTTCAGGTCCCTTAATATTTATTAAGACGGCTACTTTTCCAGATTTTGCTTCACACCATCACCTAAATGGAAGAGGTTTCTATTAATACCATGAAGGCAACTTCATAGTCTAGTTTGTGTTCTGTTATATACAGGAGAAAAATGTAAAGTTCATAACATTAATTAGATGACATATATTTTTTCTCTTTCATTTCTTTTAATATAAACAAAGGTTTCCTTCAGCAATGTTTAAACTAAGTTTCAAGATGTGTAGAAAATGTGGTTTTTGTAGAGAAAATGGTGGAAAAGTTATAATTTCCTATATTTAAAGATGAAAAAATAAAAGAATAGTTTTTAATGAAATTTAACAGCAAAATTTTTCTTGGTCTTAACACTGATCATGGAAAATACCCTGTAAGTATTTTTTCAATGCTGTGAAGTGAAAAACAAAGTTTGGATTTTAAGAAAGTTTAAAAATAGAGTGTGTACTACCAGGGAGGTCTGTCAAGTAACCAAGTAACTGATGATGTTCAGAAAGACTATTAAAGGTATAAAAAGATAGAGAATCCTTTCTCCTTTTTCCTTTCCTGTAAGTAGACTAGTGTCTAATACAAGTGGATAGCAAATTATAAATTATGAATAGTGGCAAGACTTGTGACTTACAATAACCGTGTTGTGACAACATAGTAATATAATAGTGTTTGCCCTGTTTAACATAGAGGGAACACAAAATAAAAATGTTCTCAGTCTGAGAGGTTTTAGTTAGTATTAAGGATACTGAGCCACTTTACTGTGGGATGTGTCACTGGGGTTCATGTGTGTTTGGATAAGAAGAGAAAGAGGCTTTCTGCTTAGGATAAGCCATCTTCCTCTTTTCTCCTCCCAAGTGGTTTATTGATAATGGCTTTATCTCAGAAGCAGGGGCCAAATGGAAAAAGGACAAAATGATCCCCAGAGAAGAAAAAATGTTCTGTTAGGAATTACATAAACAAGTTTTAAAAATAACTAAAAGTGATTTGTCATTAAAGATTTGCTTTCCGCTTGTAGAATGATTTTTACAATCTTCAGCTAGAGGAAAACATTTCTTATTTTTAAACCTCTCTGGTCCTCCTTGGCTCAGGTATGGCTGAATTCCAAAGCTGCTTGAAGAGAAGGAAAGGATTAGCTTTGGAATGATGAATTCACTGTAGTTTATATTTGTGAATGTAGAGATCCAACAGCTGACAGGAAAGAGAAGAAGCAAGCAGTCAAATGTTAGGCCTATAGGAAACCAAACATCAGGCTATTTGGATACATTTAGACTTTGGATGCTTGGCAATGTATAGGCAAAATATTCCTATGTTTTCTTCTTACTATAGATATTTTAATAAACCAGGAACCTGGGCTTAAAATCCTAAACATTAAGAGGTTTGTGGGTATTTTAATTTGAAGACGAAAACCTTTTGATTGAAAAATGCCATCCGAAATAACAAAACCCAGAATATTCTCACAGTATGTAAACTCAAATATCACAGGGAAAAATAAGACATTAAGAAATCATCACATTGATTTGTGCTTCTGCCTAAAATAGCATAACACCATTTGAATGTATCTTTCAACCCGGAAGTAACTGAAACACCAGACATAATACATTAAAAAACAGTTTCAAGACATCACGCCTTGGGCAGTGGGCAGTGTCCCCTGAGAGAGAGGAAACCAAACATGAGGCGGGAGGGAGACCCAGGTGGGGCTTGAAGTCCAGGGAGGTTAGGTTGACTAGAGTGCATAGAGCTGAGTCCTGGAGAGGACAGAATTGTTCAGAGTAGGAGCAGAAGAATATGCAGAGGTCTCCTTGAAGTCTTCAGCTGAGTGTTAGTAAGCACAGGCATTTGAGGAAACTGCCAGAAGCGGATAAAGAACTGCCCAAAGGAATTAGAGGAAGCAATCTCGAGTTCACCCAGGGCTGGAAAGAAGTCTAATTTCATCCAGCCAGAGTAGAAAGCTTCATGTTGAACAGATTACTCAAGAGAATTTTGCCTCAGTAGTGGGGAAATGTTAATCATGTTCTAAATGCCACTCTGCAGGCTAAAGAGCTCACAAACAAAACCTGTAAAAATCAAAATTATTTCCAGGTAACACACCCAGTCCTACAACGATACTCCAGAGTGTTTATAAGACCATAAAAATATATAACACCCAACAATGTAAAACTCCTCATTAGTTAAAAATTAACAGGTATACGCATTTACCAGGCACTTTTCATCTAGAGAAACAGAGCCCATGATGGGGAGGAAAGTCAATCAATCATAACTGACCCAGGAATGACACCAGTAATTGAACGAGTAGACAAGGACATGAAAACAGTTATATAACTGCTTTCCATTTATTCAGAAAGCTAGAGGAAAGACTGATGATGCTAAAGAGAGACGTGGAAAATATAAATAAGAACCAAACCACCCACAGATATGGAAACTAAAACATTTGAGGCATAAAATAAACCAGAGTGGATTAAAGGTAGCTAACACATGCTACCTTTAAAAAAAAGATTAACAAGCTTGAAGACATAAAAATGTAAATGTATTTATACATGAATATATAAATATTCAGCAGAAATATAAAAGATAAAAAATATATGAAGACAGCATCTCTGAGCTGTGGGATGTCTTGAAGCAGACCGATGAAGATATAATTGCAGTTCCTAGAGGAGAAGAGATGGGATCAATGAAAGAGTATTTGAAGATATAATGGTCAATATTTTTCCAAATTTGATTAAAGCTACAAACCTACACATCCCCAAACTCAAGAAACCCAATCATGAATCGAACTTTTAAAGCTAGTGAGAAAAACAAAATCTAAAAATCAGCTAGAGGAAAAATGACAAATTGTAAACAGAGGAACAAAGATGTGGGTAGCAACAAATTTCTTCTGGGGTTAATAATGTAAACCTGAAGACGGTAGAGCAACATCTTTAAAGTATGCAAAACAAAACAACAAAGCAAAAAACAAACAAACAAAACCAAACCTGTCAGCAAATGATTCATACCAGCACAAATATCTTTCAAAATAAAGCCAAGGCAGAGGCAGCCTGGACGTGAGACCACTCTTACTAGGATGGCATAAGGCTGTGCCTTATAAAGGTACCGCATGGCAAATCCTGCAGCAGGACGCTGCTAGAGTGAGAGACCAGACACGGTAAGGACACGAAAGGGTGCAGTTAACATAAGATTGATCATTTACCTAGGCATCCTACTCTTCTTTCCTGTGAAAAGTGCTGAGGGTCTATCTGTCTTCCTGTCTCCTGTGTCTCCAGATGCAACTACCATACCTACCATCATACAGTTGTTTGCAAGTGTGGAATATTTCTTTAAGATGCTCATCATTTTTCTGGCTTCACCCAAGAAGAAATACTCAGAAATTTTCTACTTTTTGGGTTTAAGTTCATATTAGTGTTTCTATTATTTTCCCTTATTCCCACCCAGGGCTCTATTCTTGTAGAAAAGGTACAGGTTTTCCACATTCTGCCTAACTCTTTTATTTTCTTTGAGAATTTCCTGCTTGTCTCTAGTCCACAGAAGTTCTATATATTGTCTCTGAGATAGGAAATTCTGGCTAGCTAAGTATTCCAGTAAATCTTTTTTTTTTTTTTTTTTAAATGCAGAAACTGAATTGCCAGGAACTTAGAAGCCACAAATGAAGTTCAGTTCAGTCACTCAGTCGTGTCCGACTCTTTGCGACCCCATGAATCGCAGCACGCCAGGCCTCCCTGTCCATTACCAACTCCCAGAGTTCACTCAGACTCACGTCCATTGAGTCGGTGATGCCATCCAGCCATCTCATCCTCTGTCGTCCCCTTCTCCTCCTGCCCCCAGTCCTTCCCAGCATCAGAGTCTTTTCCAATGAGTCAGCTGTTTGCATGAGGTGGCCAAAGTACTGGAGTTTCAGCTTTAGCATAAATCTTTCCAAAGAAATCTCCTTCAGAATGGACTGATTGGATCTCCTTGCAGTCCAAGGGACTCTCAAGAGTCTTCTCCAACACCACAGTTCAAAAGCATCAATTCTTTGGCACTCAGCCTTCTTCACAGTCCAACTCTCACATCCATAAATGAAGTTAACTTGGTTTTATTAGCATCTCTCCCATTGTATCCCTTCACAGATAACATGTAAGGAACAAATGCTGCACATACTCAAATTATCATCCTGTTATTATTGCAAATATTTCTTCTGTTATATTGCTTAGGTTTAACTTATTAGCTAGCTGAAAGTCTGAATAGTACTCTGTGTGTGTGTGTGGTGCATGTATGCACATCCACAATGAGTAACTGAAGGGAAGAAGGGTAACACTCAAGACAAATTTAGATGATTTGTCATTTAAACATTTCTCAAGGGCTGTCTCTGATTATGACATTCAGAACCCTCTCTAGTGCTTCCCGTGGTCTAGAGATTATTATTCATGTTGGGTGATTATAGTCCTGGCAGGAAGTTTGCTGGGGAAAAATCTACTGAATCACTTTTGGACTAAACAGACAAATCAGTCAAAAAAGTTAACCTAAGTGTTAACAGCATGCATTTGAGCCTTACAGAAGTGTTACCAAAAGCTCCCCAGGAGAAAAGTCACAGGGATTTACCAAGCTGTACTTAAGATGAAAAAAATAAGTAAATGGCTGAACTTTTAATTTCATCTAATTGCTTCTTCATTGTCATACATATTGTAAATTGGATCCTAATAGTTATAGTACAATTTTGAAAGTGGCTCTTTTTCTATCAATAATTATTTTGAGAGAAATCTTGCTAATATTATAGAGATACAGCCATATTGTATTAATAGCAGCTAACATTTTCCATATTTCACCCATTTCAAGATGTTATCACCTTTAAGATGGACTATTAGTTTGTGTACGAAAAAAATGCTGTCAATTAAACTATAACATAATCCTATCATAGAAGTTTTAAAGAGTTTGGTTGAAAGAGTCCTTTTAGACTTATATAAACATAGACTTTTACCATTTATCACTCTACAGAATACATGAAAATGCAAGAAAAATTAACTGTGTCTTTCCTTTCTCCCTCCCAGCCTCCTCCTTTTTCCATTCTTCCTTTTTGTCTTCATTGATTGCTCTGGAATTTAAATTCAAAAGTAGAAGGAAAAATTTCACAAATACTTACTCAATCCTGTGTAAAATAAGAATTGGTCTTGTGTTTCATTTCTTTAAGATTCCTTTACCTCCTCCAGGTATCAATTTCTCCTCTCTTTAGTTCTGTTGCTTGGTGCGTGATAGATGATCTCTTTGTAGATATGCAGGCAAGAAAATGTTAATGACTTCATTTACTTGTGGGTATGTTACTTTCTTTGGTCCTGTTAAACACTTGATTGTTGCTTTGCAAGAAAATATGTAATCTTAGTAATTTCTCAACAGTGATAATTGCATCCCTAATATCAAATGTCTCAATACTCTTTTCCTGTGATCTTAGGCATACATAATAATTCTTGTTTCAATGTGAAATCATATAATCTTTTAAAAAACATCTAAAATACTAATCACAGTGAGTGTGCATGGAAACAGCTGTGCAAATACAGCAACTGAACTGACAAGGATGTGTGTATCTACTGTTGAAATAATGCAAGCACAGAGAATGACACTTACCTCAAAATGCCACCTGGTTAATGGCGATTATAAGCTCTCTTGTTTGGGGTTGGTCTCTGTCTATCCATAGTCATACTATTGTTACTAGAACAGGGCCCCTTCCAGACCCTGAGAATCTGTTCTTGTCTACCCTCAGGAAGGAAATGTCTGAGGAGACACATGTGCTGACAAAGCAAAAGATTTTATTGGGAAGGAGAGCCCAGGGGGAGAGCAGCAGGGTAAGGGAACCCAGGAGAACTGCTCTGCCATGTGGCTTGCAGTCACAGCTTTTAAGTTCATGGTGTCCCAGACAGTCATCTTGCTTGTGCCGGTATTTGGTCTGACTCAGGTCCTTCGTGGCGGTGCTCACATGTCTCAACCCACATTCTAGTGCAAGAGGTTCTGAGAAGTTGGCCGTTACTATGGGCTGATATCTCTTCCTTCCTTTTGATCCCACCTGAATCCGCCCAGTTAGTCTGCTGATGGCAACACCATGTCTCTTATTGGAATCTCCTGTTGTGAGATAATTCATGCAAGTGATTGTTATCTTCCTGGCCAAGGCGGTCAGTTTCAGTCAAGGATTCCCTAATGCTATCAGCTAGTAATGACTAGGGGCACTCACCTAACTTACCAGACTACTGTACTTGTGGTGAGGCCCATACAGACATTTCACCAGCCAGACCTGATGTATGACAGAGAAAGAAAGAGAGGGAAAAAGAAATTGAACCTGGGGCTCTGCCTTTATTGGGATCAAGGGTGGTGTGCCTAGGTTTTTGAGGTTTTATTCTTTATTGGTGAATTTAAAACATAAGGGTGGGACTTAAAGCACAAGAAGGGAAAGCTAGATCAGTCCATCAATTTTATAGGTTGGCCAGGGCTTTCTAAAAGGAAAACTTCATGGGCGGAGCTGCCTGGCTCTTTAACTAGTTGTGTAGCTGGCAGTGTGTTTATTCCAGGTGGATGTCTTTGAAACGATTATCTTGGTGACCAGAAACTTAATGTCAGGCACTTATGTTATAATACACAAAAGCTAACTGTCAGACATGTTCACATTTATTAGATAACATCTCCTAATTTTAGAGATGTTAAAGTGCTACAAAGTCCATCTTAGAACCAAAATAGTGCAGCATCGATAGCATTTATCATTGGCTAAGTGCTTTATATTCTTTATTTAATCCTTATAGCAGTCATAGAAAATAAGTATGATTATTTTTCATCTCTGCCTTGCAGATGAGGAAATTGAGGCTCATAAAGGTAAACATGAGGGCTTCCCCGATGACTCAGCAGGTAAAGACTCTGCCTGCAACACAGGAGATGCAGAAGACATGGGTTCGATTCTTGGGTCAAGAAGATCCCCTGGAGGAGGAAATGGCAACCCACTCCAGTATTCTTCCCCGAAAAAAAATCCCATGGGCAGAGGAGCCTGGCAGGCTACAATCCAAAGAGTCTCAAAGAGTCAGACACAACTGAGCATGCACACAAAAACAAAAATGTTAAGCAATTTGCTCAAGGTAATAAGAGTAGTAAATTGAGGAGCTGAGATTTTTAACTCAAATTTCTGTTACAAGTATCTACCCTTCTTACCATGTGCTCACTTTCCTTTGGGGCTGGAATGAGTGAGTCCCAGGCAGCCTGAAAAGTAGTGTGGCTCTCCAAAACCACTTTGACATGATTTTTGTTTTAAATTATCTGTTTGCTCTCAAAGTAAACTTGCTTGTATAGTTTAGAATAGGTGTTCATTGTACGTTTAGAGAATGAATGAGAGTTCTTTATGTTCTGAGTATAAAATGCCCATGATATGTCAACATTATGCTACAGGAAAATATAACTTTTTGACAAAAGTCTAGTAATAGAAATTTACTTTTGTAAGGATGCACGCAAAAATCCAGGTAGTTTCAAACAGTGTTATCCATTATCAGTATATTAAAATACAGCAAATATCACTTAAAAGCTACTACTTTCAATAAATACAGACTGTTTATGTAGTCAAGCTTATCTTGAAAGTACCTGTTTCTGTTTGTCTGTTATAATAAAGGCAAGGAACAACAGTGGCCACAGGACTGGAAAAGGTCAGTTTTCATTCCAATCCCAAAGAAAGGCAATGCCAAAGAATGATCAAACTGCTGCACAACTGCACTCATCTCACACTCTAGGAAAGTAATGCTCAAAATTCTCCAAGCCAAGCTTCAGCAATACGTGAACTGTGAACTTCCTGATGTATTGTCACCCTGCTTATTTAACATCTGTGCAGAGTACATCATGAGAAACACTGGGCTGGAAAAAGCACAAGCTGGAATCAAGATTGCCGGGAGAAATATCAATAACCTCAGATATGCAGATGACACCACCCTTATGGCAGAAAGTGAAGAGGAACTAAAGAGCCTCTTGATGAAAGTGAAAGAGAGTGAAAAGGTTGGCTTAAAGCTCAATATTCAGAAAACTAAGATCATGGCATCTGGTCCTATCACTTCATGGGGAATAGATGGGGAAACAGTGGAAACTGTGTCTGACTTTATTTGGGGGCTCCAAAATCACCGGAGATGGTGGTTGCAGCCATGAAATTAAAAGACACTTACTCCTTGGAAGGAAAGTTATGACCAACCTTGACAGCATATGAAAAAGTAGAGACTTTACTTTGCCAGCAAAGGTCCGTCTAGTCAAGGCTATGGTTTTTCCAGTAGTCATGTGTGGATGTAAGAGTTGGACTATAAAGAAAGCTGAGTGCCAAGAACTGATGCTTTTGACCTGTGGTGTTGGAGAAGACTCCTGAGTCCCTTGCACTGCAAAGAGATCCAACCAGTCCATCCTAAAGGAGATCAGTCCTGAGTGTTCATTGGAAGGACTGATGCTGAAGTTGAAACTCCAATACTTTGGCCGCCTAATGCGAAGAGGTGACTCCTTTGAAATGACCCTGATACTGGGAAAGATTGAGGGCAGGAAAAGAATGGGATGACAGAGGATGAGATGATTGGATGGCATCACCGACTCAATAGACATGGGTTTGGGTAGACTCTGGGAGTTGGTGATGGACAGGGAGGTCTGGACTGAATGAATGAACTGAACATCAATTTCCTTGCTCAAAATAGAATGAATTAAGCAAAGAAGAAGGGCTGAGTGAAAAGAGAAGATATATTTGGACTTCTGGTTCCTTATTGTGAAGATACTAATACCATATTAGGAACTTAACTACCTATGAGAGGATGTAAAGCAGTTAGCATTGCAGTTAGCACAGGGCTACTCCGATGGCTGAGCGGTAAAGAATCTCCCTGCAGTTCAGGAGATGCAGGAAATGAGGGTTTGATATCTGCATTGGGAAGATGCCCTGGAGGAGAAAGCTTCGCAATCCACTTCAGTATTCTTGCCTGGAGAATCTCATGGACAGAGGAGACTGGCAGGCTACATACAGCCCATACAGTCACAGAGCTGGATGCAACTGAAGTGACTTAGCGCACATACACACACACACACACACACACACACACACACACACACAAGCTCTCAACAGCGCTGACTGCTATTATTATGTAAAAATCTAATAATAGCCTTTTTTGGGTAAAATTCAGTAAATTTACTAGAATTTTGAAGGAAAAAAAGTGACCCATAAACATTTTAATTTTTAAAAAATCATTCTTTGTGCAAAACTTCTGCTCATTAATGATCAAGCATTGGCATCAGCTAGTGACTGAAATGGAGTTTCAGGACTCTCCCTAGACTTACTGAATTAGAATCTGCATTTGATCAAGGTCCTTGGTAACTGGGATGCACATCAGCCTTGGAGAAGCTTGAACTGGGTGAGGGATGGATGATAGGTGCTCGTGGCTCAACAGATTTATTTTTATTCCTATTCACGCTTCAGGTTTTGACATATTATTGAATTTGCTATTCTATTCAGCTTCTCAGTTTTCCATAATTAATTTTCAGAAAAAAGGAGAACAAAACAAAGTAACAGAACCTAGAATGGAGTAAACTGTCATCCGTTTCATTCAGTGTCAAGTTCCAACCATGTGTCACACAGATGTGTGCTTTGTCTTATTAAATCTATGACGTCCATATAACAATTATCCAAGGTGGGCATTCTTTTGTATGTATTATAGGAATTGAAACCGAGTCTGAGTGAGATTACAACTGTTTTAAAAGGGCACTGAGCCAATAGGTGGAAGAGGTAGATTCAAACCCAGGCTTTCTGTTTTTCTCCAAATTATATGATCCCCCCCCACTCCCCCCGGTGCATCAGTGTGTCATTACCTCAGTTGCATTACATTTCTGTTCTGTAGGTATTGTAATTAATGAAAGAAGTGGCTTTTCCTTCTTTCCAATAGATTGGAAACACAGAATTTCTATCAGTCCAAGAGTATTTATCCTGATACATTAGTCCCCTCCCCCTCTTCATTTTATTGGGTTTTAAAATGGTGCACATTTTGCAATTGAGAATTACTGAGCCAACATATGGTTTCAATTGGACAGTTCCAATATATCATTGTAAAAAAAAAGAAGGAAAAAGAAAACACAGACTAATCTTTGTCCTTTTGCAACTGTGTCTTAATAAAAATCTATGAAGTGAAAGGTCTTGAGTTAAGTAGAGTTTCATTTATATTTATTTATTTTTACCTTCAGTGTTGATCACACCTAACAGCCGGTGAGCTTTAGGACACAGTTCTCATTCAGCTGCTTTTATGATTTCCCTGAAGTTTGGGGCACTATTTACCAGAATTTCAGACTATAGCTTACTGTGTCTGCCTATGGCCAGTGGTGGCTCAGGAGCTGCCTGCTTGAGTTGGCGCTTTGTTCCAGAAAGATCTTAAGGATTTCACACACTAATGTCATTTTACTGAAAGAGAGAGTCACGTCCCTGGGTAGTTCTTGCCTCTGAAATTCTTCTAGCTGGGAATCATTGAATTTCAGTTAGACTGTGGTTATCCGCACCCAAACCAGTTTGGTAAAATCTGCTGTGATAATTTGGAGGCAGTGGTTGGGGTGGGTTATGGGAGAATTCTAACTCTTCAGAAAAATGTGGCACGAAGTAGAGGAGTTATTGCATGTGACTACAATGAAAACAGTTACTGTCATAATTTGTGTAGGGATTTCAATGCTTTTGTGTACACTATTGCATTTCCTCTTCATAATGAATCTTTTGAGGTTGTTGTTCAGTCGCTAAGTCATGTCCAGCTCTTTGCTACCTCATGGACTACAGCACACCACCAGGCTTCCCTGCCCTTCACTATCTCCCAGAGTTTGGTCAAACTCATGTCCATTGAGTCGGTGATGCCATCCAGCCATCTCATCCTTGATCTCCTCCTTCTCCTCCTGCCTTCAATCTTTCCCAGCATCAGGGTCTTTTTCAATGAATCACCTCTTCACATCAGGTAGCAAAAGTATTGGAGCTTCTGTAAAGGGTCAGATAGCAAAAACTTTAGACATTGTTAGCAAGAGATTAAAGATATTATAGGCCTTTAAATCAATGGAGGAGACAAATTTCCCTAAATTTCTATCAAGAAATAAAAAATGCAATAATAGTATCATTTTATCATATCTTATTAGAAGCAATATGTTACTTTTTGTAATACAGATACACTAATGAGAGGAATGGAATTCTAGTTTGAAGGAGGCTAATATTTTGCCTAATTGAGGTTCAAAGGTAGCCTTTCCTATTAACAAAATCAATTGCAAACTTTCTTCTGTCAATATTGAGCTGTAGTATTATATATAAAAGTATATCTCATCTTTGAAAATGTCTTTTCACAAAAATAGATACTACCAAATACTGATATCAATCTATTTATATATAATTTTCAGTTAAGTTCAGTCGCTCAGTCATGTCAGACTCTTTGTGATCCCATGGACTGCAGCATGCCAGGCTTTCCTGTCCATCACCAACTCCCAGACTTACTCAAACTCATGTCCATTGAGTTGGTGATGCCATCCAACCATCTCATCCTCTGTCATCCCTTTCTCCTCCTGCCTTTCCCAGCATCAGGGGAAGACATTTATAGAATTTCATTAAATTCTTCTCTTTGTTAGTTGCTTTTCAGCATGTCTATACACTCTGGATCAGGGCCTTCCTTGGCAGCTCAGTGGTTAAGAATCCCCCTGCCAGTGCTAAAGACTTGATTTTGACCCCTGGGTCCAGAAGATCCCCTGGAAAAGGAAATGGCAACCCACTCCAGTATTCTTGATTGGGACATTCCATGGACAGAGGAGCCTGGAGGGCTACAGTCCATGGGATCACAAAAAGAGTTGGATATGACTTAGCAACTAAACAGCAGTGTTGCAGATTAATCTCTTTAAATTGAAGCTTAGGTGGACTCTTTGATAGCACAGTTAAATGGATTTTTAAATTTGAACATCTCTTTTGCACTTTCATTGCACTTGCATTGAAAGGCTGTTAGAACTCTACTGTGAACTCTGAAAACATAGCTACTTTTATTTTAACTTTCAACAGCACAAAAGTATGTAAAGTAGATTGACACTACTATAATTCAAACATTATTTGCTATTTAAATGACTACTTGTATCTTGAATAAACCTTGTTTTGTCTTATAATTTTGGGTTGAGTTCATAAATATTCTCAAGTCCACAGCAAAAGTAATTTTCAAAATTGTTCACCATTTGGTAATAGTGTTTGGGGTTCATTTTGTTTAGAAAAATTCAAATCTTGTTTGTGAGATCCAAAACATAGCAATAAAATGGCACCCCACTCCAGTACTCTTGCCTGGAAAATCCCATGGACTGAGGAGCCTGGTAGGCTGCAGTCCATGGGGTCACGAAGAGTTGGACACAACTGAGCAACTTCCCTTTCACTTTTCACTTTCATGCACTGGAGAAGGAAATGGCAACCCACTCCAGTGTTCTTGCCTGGAGAATCTCAGGGATGGGGGAGCCTGGTGGGCTGCCATCTATGGGGTCGCACAGAGTCGGACGCTACTGAAGTGACTTAGCAGCAGTGCTAAGTCACTGAACTGTTGTGTGATGGAGTAAGTCATAACAGTCAGCTACAGTTCACAACTTCAGTTCATAAGTTTTCAGCATCAGTGATGGTTAAGTCCATGAGAGCAAGCAAAGCTCATCACTAACTACTGGTATAATATCACAGGATAACTAAAAATTTCTGGAAATGTCCATAGATGAATAATAGAGTGAATAATACATCAAAGACTATAAAAACTACACTTCTTACGAACTTTATAAGTTTGTTCAGCTATGACTTTTTCTGCTCCATCCACATTTTCATCACTATTAGTTGTTATGCTTCTTAGATTCCACGTCATGTTATACTGAAATATGTTTTCTTAATTTTGAAAGTATTCTTGCCTATAGTTATTTCACACAGATCACTCAAGATTATTCTTCAGTCGCTTCAAACTCAGTATTAACTCCTTGAATAAACGACTGAGCAGTATTGGTAACATTTGTTAACTCATTAAGTGCTATGGATAGACTCATATCATTTGTTTTAAATTGATTATTGATGTTGATCTCAATGTTCTCAACTTTTTGAGCAACTGTTTGGCTGAAAGGCTAATAGTCTTAAACAATTTTAGTCTAATCATATTTCTTTGGCTGTTAAAATCATGCATGATTTCATTAACTCACCAAATACTGTTTGACCGGCTAACAAATGAGCCAGTTAGAAATTTACTTTGGTTGTAATTTTATTTTTATTTGTATGGAGAAATCTTGCTGTGATGAGATACTCAGTTTTAAACTTTCTAGTAATTTTTCAGACTGTTGCTTTCCTGTGTATTGGGAGTACTGTGATAAAAGTTTAATCTGGTGATGTCATCACATATTTTATTCTATAGCTATAGTATCATTGCATGTAGAACACAATACTTTGCTATCTAATTTAGTAACAAAATCATCTACATTTCACCGTGCCTTAAAAGCATACTATTCAAGTCCACTTTTTTCTTTTCTTTTATTGACATGATGGGATGCATTAGGAATAAAAATTACATAAAAATATAATTGTAAGACAATGCTTGTGACAATGACATGCTGTTGAGTAGTAACTATGCACTATAATTTATAATGCACCAAGCATCAGTGTGAAGAGATTAATGCCACATATGGTTTCTTTCACAATTGCTCAACCTCATCATTGTAGTGCAAAAGCAACCACAATGTGTAAGTGAATGAATACAGCTGTGCTCCAGTACAATTTATCTATGCACCCTGAAACTTAAATTTTATATGCTTGCACTTTACAAAATATTTCCTTTATTATTGTCAGCCATTTATATGTATAGAAACTATTTTTAGCTCACAGGCCATACAAAAATAGGAAGCCAGCTAGTAACATAGGTTAATAACTTCTGACTTTGACTAACACAGTGTCTATAACTAAATTATTGTTTGTACTTCCCGAACCTATTATTTGTCTAACCTCACCACCTTTATGTATAACATCACTACTCAACTTTCTCAAGGCAAAACTTTATTTCAATTCTTAATTTCTCCCTTTTTTCAACTAGAAATCTTGACCGTATTTTGTCTTTTACTTTTAATTTCTTTATATTTTTATATTTAAAGTTGATTTCTTGGAAATATCACATAGTTACTTTTTTCTTTTAACCTTACAAACTCTGTCTTCTATTAATAACTGAAGTGATTAGACCATTTATTTTATGAAATTAGTCATGTAAGGTTGATCATAAATCTATTATATTCCATTTGCTTTTTATTTTCCTTTTTCCCCTTCTGATAAAATGGAGTATTTTGTGATTTATTTCCATATTTTTTCATTATGTCTCTTTTTAAGTGTTTGCTCTAGGGTTCTCTCTCTCTCTCTCTCTCTCTCTCTCTCTCTCTCTATATATATATATATATATATATATATATTATAATGATCTACCTTTAAGTAATGTTATACCACTATATATTTAGAATAGGAACTTTAGCATATACCATCTAATTCTTTCTTTTTATCCTTTGTCTTATTATTAACCTGCATTTTACTTCTACATATTTCATCTAGCCCCAAATATATTACTACTATTTTTTATTTGGCCATCAATTATTTTTTAAAGTAATTACAATTAAAAAAATAATATTTTAATATTTACTCTCTTTTTGACATTTCTGGTACTCATTTCTTTGTAAATCCAAATATTCATCTGGTATCTTAATTCTTCTGTTTGATGAACCTTCTTTAATATTTCTTGCAGTGCAGGTGTGTTGGCAGCAAATGCTCTCAACTTTTGTTTGTCTGAAAGACATTTTTTAAAATATAAAATTCTGGCTTAGCTAATTTTGTTTCAGTACTGGAAAGATAGTATTCATTTTCTTCTGGCAAGCATAGCTGCTATAATTTTTTTTCCTATAGGCAAGTAATATTTCTTTTTTATAACAATCCACAACATTTTCTCTCTTTTTTATCTCTTTAACTCTGATGTAAACAGATGTATGTGCAAGTATGTGGTATGTGTGTGTGTAATGATCCTGCTTATAGTTATCTGAGTTTCTTGGATATGCACATTGCTGACTTTCATTAATTTTTGGAAATTTTCAGCCATGTCTCATGAATAGGCATGTTTTTAACCTTCATTTTTCTGGGACTCCAATTACATTTATACTATATGGATATAAGCCTACAGTTTGGATGCTCTGTTGTCATTCTTTGTTTACCTGTTCTTTTCTTTTCCCTTCTCTTTCTTCTTCTCTATCATCTTCCTTATTCTTCCTCTTCTGCTCCTTCCTCTCTCTGCTCTTTGTTTCAACTTCAGTAATTTATAATAAAGTTCAAATCCACTCTTTTCTTAACTCTGTCCTATCTTTAGATAAACCTGTCAAAATAATTTTAATGTCTATTATTATGATGTTTATTTCTTATTTTATTTTACTCTCTTAAAATTTCTTCTGAAATTTCCCATCTATTTGTACATTTTGTATACCTTCTTCACTGTATCTTAAAAATTGCTCATAGTTATTTCAATATTTCTGTTTGCTGGTTTCCACACAATATATGTAATAGGTTGCTAGGGCTGCCATATAACAAAATACCACAGACTTGGTGACTTGGCTTAAACAACATATTTATATTTTTTCACAGTTCTGAAGGCTGGAAATTCAAAACCAAGTCTTTGGTAGGTTTGGTTTCCCTGAGGCCTTCCTTCTTGGCTTACAAATGACTGCTTTCTCCATGAATCCTCATATAGCATTTTCTCTGTGCTTGTATTTCCTTGGTGCCTCTTCATATTCATACAAGGATATCAGTCCTACTGGAATAGAGTGCCATGCTTATGTCTGCATTTAACCCCAATTACCTCTTTAATGGTCCTATATCCAAATATAGTCACATTAGTGCTGAAGACTTCAACATATGAATTTAGCGACACACAATTCAGCCCATAAGTATGATCAACTCTGAGTCTGGTTCTGTCGATTGCTTTAGCTTTTGATACTAAATTCTCTTTCTTAACAACCTGTTTTCTGTGTCGTCATTTCTGCATATATTATCCAACATTTGATTAAATGTTAGAAAACAGTACAGCTTGATGAAAATATTTAAAGCTGAAAATAGACTTACCTCTTCTTCTGGCAGGCTATTAAAGCAGAGAATGGAGTCAGTTTGGTCACAGGTTGAGCCCAGTTCAGATTTTGTTGTTGCTAGAGCCACTTTCAGTGAAGAAGATACTTCAATTTACTTCAAAAGTAGAATATTGTTATTTGTGATTATTGTGTGCGTGTCTTACAAGTCTATTGTAGAAAAAATAATGGAATAAGAAACACAAGATTTAGAATGGCGTTTACCTTATTTAGGGTTTCCCAGGTGGAGCTAGTGGTAAAAGACCTGTGTGGGTTCGACCCCCTGGGTTGGGAAGATTCTCCTTGAGGAGGAAATAGAAACCCACTCCAGTATTCTTGCCTGGAGAATTCCATGGACAGAGGAGCCTTGTGGGCTACAGTCCATGGGGTTGCAAAGAGTTCGACAAAATTGAATCAAGTTAGCACACATGTACACATAAAATGTTGATGCGGATTTAAAATTGAGGGATTGCTTGAGATATCCTGCAATAACATATGAAACTAATTAATTATGATACTTTGCAAAATCACAGAATAAGTGCACATTATAATTTCTCCACTTTGTCTTTATAAACGTTTATTTTCACTTGACAGACTGTTCATCCCATCCTCATCAGCAACTTGCCCCAAATCTGGCTGACTTTTTTTTTTCTGTGCCAGATACAGAAAAATCTCTTTTATCTCTAATGAGAATAAAGCTTCAGTTCAGTTCAGTTCAGTTCAGTCGCTTAGTCATGTCCGACTCTTGGCGACCCCATGAAATGCAGCACGCCCGGCCTCCCTGTCCATCATCATCTCCCGGAGTTCACTCAGACTCACGTTCATCAAGTCAGTGATGCCATCCAGCCATCTCATCCTCGGTTGCCCCCTTCTCCTGCCCCCAATCCCTCCTAGCATCAGAGTCTTTTCCAATGAGTTAACTCTTCACATGAGGTGGCCAAAGTACTGGAGTCTCAGCTTTAGCATCATTCCTTCCAAAGAAATCCCAGGGCTGATCTCCTTCAGAATGGACTGGTTGGATCTCCTTGCAGTCCAAGGGACTCTCAAGAGTCTTCTCCAACACCACAGTTCAAAAGCATCAATTCTTCACAGTCCAGCTCTCACATCCATACATGACCACTGCAAAAACCATAGCCTTGACTAGATGGACCTTCGTCGGCAAAGTCATGTCTCTGCTTTTGAATATGCTATCTAAGTTGGTCATAACTTTTCTTCCAAGGAGTAAGCGTCTTTTAATTTCATGACGGCAATCACCATCTGCAGTGATTTTGGAGCCCCCAAAATAAAGTCTGACACTGTTTCCACTGTTTCCCCATCTATTTCCCATGAAGTAATGGGACCAGATGCCATGATCTTTGTTTTCTGAATGTTGAGCTTTAAACCAACTATTTCGCTTTCCTCTTTCACTTTCATCAAGAGGCTCTTTAGTTCTTCTTCACTTTCTGCCATAAGGGTGGTATCATCTGCATATCTGAGATTATTGATATTTCTCCCGGCAATCTTGATTCCAGCTTAAAGCTTCCGGTCATCAAAATTAACCAAAGAGTTTCCTGCACTTTTAATTTCCCTATTAAATACAACAACCAAACATTATTAGATGCAGCCCTTATTGATTTTAGCCTTTGTTAGGTGTGAGATTGCACACTCTCCCAGCAGAATAAGTATTCACTAACAGTGAATGAACGCAGTGATTTCTGGACTTTATACTGGAGACTCTATAGCCTTCTGACCTTCTCTCCATGACCTGTCTCTTCCCAACCCTTTGGAAAGGGTGGAATTTGTAGGAAATGGCAACCCACTCTGGTGTTCTTGCCTGGAGAATCCCAGGGATCGGGGGAGTCTGGTGGGCTGCTGTCTATGGGGTCACACAGAGTTGGATACAACTGAAGCAATTTAGCAGCAGCAGCAGTAGCAAGGCTAACTCACAATGCACATCCTATAGGTAGTTGCCTTACCCCTTAACAAAGAAAAAGCCTGTTCCCAAATGCATTTGATAAAGTGAGCAAACAAGTCTAGCACATAGAGTTATGCAGTTTGTAAATGTTAGTTATTTTATTTTATTTTTTTAATGAAAATATGCCAACATTCTACATGAAACTTTATCGCTCACTTTGGTGCAACTAGTTTAACAAATATGGTCAATAGCATTAATTTTTTATATCACACACAACAAATCATACACATGATTTATACCAGAAGAATTTCATGGAGCTATTTGTCCTGTGACTACACATACAGTTTTCTACTGTTTACTTTTACAACTATGTCATAATTCATCATCACCTCTTATGTTATGTAATTTTAATATATTTGGGAAGATTGAATCACTCTTCTATTAGTTCCTTAAATGTACTATATGTTTGTGTATGTAGACACATGTTTCATCTTTGTGATTCTAGCACATAGAATAGACAATGGCACATTGTTGACAAACACTCGTCTGTCCAGAGAATGGGACAATGCTGGAAATCTGAGACTTGCAAGTATTTCACTTTGGAAATTGTTCTGTCTCTTTTGCACACAGCTAATTTTAGATCTTAGGCCCTGATCTGGTGTTTTGGGGTCTGCATGTATTTGAACTGAATCCCCAGGGTTACCTCATCCATGTATTCTCACTAGCCATTGAATCATTCCCAGGAAGAACAGGAAATCTGGCACTGCTTTTGATGACACATTAATGATGTGATGTCTGGTTTCTATTAAAAATCTAAAAGCTAAAGTTTTGAGGCTAGAAACAAAAGTATAGACAATGTCATACATAATCTTTAATATATTGCTTAATATACTAGATGACCAGACTGGTGGACTCCATTGGACAATGATATAAGAGGCCTAGTCAAGGATGGAATATACGAATAATACAGGAAAACACAGTCTTCTTTTATTTTTGTCTTTTTGGATTTTCTGTGAAATAGTCCCAGTGGAGTTAGCTAGAATGGTGGTAACCACCCATTTCAACACAAAGTAGTTTCCTAGTAGAGTGTTACATATCTCTTCAGTTCAGAATTTTAAAGTAAAATAGACCCATTGCTTAAATTTTGCTCACATGGGTGATGCATCCAAATTTGCCACATGTGAGAGATGTGGCTTGTCCCTCACATAGACTCAGGACTTGGTTGTATTTGCGCTATGATTTGAACTAGGTCCCAAGGATTCCTATTTTTAAAAAATGTAAATAAGTATCATTTCATTTCAGTTCAGTTCAGTCGCTCAGTCGTGTCCGACTCTTTGCGACGCCATGAATCGCAGCACACCAGGCCTCCCTGTTCATCACCATCTCCCGGAGTTCACTCAGACTCACGTCCATCAAGTCCGTGACGCCATCCAGCCATCTCATCCTCGGTCATCCCCTTCTCCTCCTGCCCCCAATCCCTCCCAGCCTCAGAGTCTTTTCCAGTGAGTCAACTCTTCACATGAGGTGGCCAAAGTACTGGAGTTTCAGCTTTAGCATCATTCCTTCCAAAGAAATCCCAGGGCTGATCTCCTTCAGAATGGACTGGTTGGATCTCCTTGCAGTCCAAGGGACTCTCAAGAGTCTTCTCCAACACCACAGTTCAAAAGCATCAATTCTTAGGCGCTCAGCCTTCTTCACAGTCCAACTCTCACATCCATACATGACCACAGGAAAAGCCATAGCCTTGACTAGATGGAACTTCATCGGCAAGGTAATGTCTCTGCTTTTGAATATACTATCTATGTTGGTCATAAGTTTTCTTCCAAGGAGTAAGGGTCTTTTAATTTCATGGCTGCAGTCACCATCTGCAGTGATTTTGGAGCACAAAAAATAAAGTCTGACACTGTTTCCACTGTTTCCCCATCTATTGCCATGAAGTGAGGCGACCAGATGCCGTGATCTTTGTTTTCTGAATGTTGAGCTTTAAGCCAACTTTTTCACTCTCCTCTTTCACTTTCATCAAGAGGCTTTTAGTTCCTCTTCACTTTCTGCCATAAGGGTGGTGTCATCTGCATATCTGAGGTTATTGGTATTTCTCCCAGCAATCTTGATTCCAGCTTGTGTTTCTTCCAGTCCAGCATTTCTCATGGTGTACTCTGCATATAAGTTAAATAAGCAGGGTGACAATATACAGCCTTGACGGACTCCTTTTCCTGTTTGGAACCAGTCTGTTGTTCCATGTCCAGTTCTAACTGTTGCTTCCTGACCTGCATACAGATTTCTCAAGAGGCAGGTCAGGTGGCCTGGTATTCCCATCTCTCTCAGAAGTTTCCACAGTTTATTGTGATCCACACAGTCAAAGGCTTTGGCATAGTCAATAAAGCAGAAATAGATGTTTTTCTGGAACTCTCTTGCTTTTTTGATGATCCAGAGGATGTTGGCAATTTGATCTCTGGTTCCTCTGCCTTTTCTAAAACCAGCTTGAACATAAGGGAGTTTACAGTTCACGTATTGCTGAAGCCTGGCTTGGAGAATTTTAAGCATTACTTTACTAGCATGTGAGATGAATTATCTAACAAACATTAAGTGCCTTCTCTGTGCCAGAGTCTGTATGAGGTTGTGGAAAAAGCAATAAAGAAGATTAGTGTTTTGATTTCAAGGAGAGACAAACATAAAACTTGCAAAAGCAATTCAGTGTAAGAAGAGCTGTGATGGGGGAGCTGCAGTAACATGCATGTGTGCACGCTCAGTCACTCAGATGTGTCTGACACTTTGTGACCCCATGGACTGTAGCCCACCAGGCTCCTCTGTCCATGGGATTTTTCTCACAAGAATACTGGAGTGGGTTGCCAAGCCCTCCTCCCGTGGATCTTCTTTATCCAGAGATTGAAACTGTATCTCCTTTACCACTGAGCCAACTTGGAAGCCCATGCAATAATAGAACACCTAACCAACTGGGGAAAGAGAAACAGGTGTCTTTAGGAAGAGGGGATGGTGGTCAGAATCCAGATGTTCACCATTGTATCATTCATTATTTCATGGCTCAGGAAGTAGAAATGTTTAATGTGAAATATACCACATGGGCAGTTGTTATGAACTGAAGGTTTGTGTCCTCCCCTGGAAGTACATGTGTTGAAATCATACCATCAAAGTGATGTTCAAGAATGGAGTCTTTGGTAGGTAATTAAGTGATGAGGTTGGAGTCCTCAAGAGAATTCAGTTCAGTTCAGTTCAGTTGCTCAGTCGTGTCTGACTCTTTGCAACGCCATGAACCGCAACACACCAGGCCTCCCTTTCCATCACCAACGCCTGGAGTCTACTCAAACCCATGTCCATTGAGTTCGTGATGCCATCCAATCATCTCATCCTCTGCCATCCCCTTCTCCTCCTGCCCTCAATCTTTCCCAGCATCAGGATCTTTTCCAATGAGTCAGCTCTTCGCATCAGGTGGCCAAAGTACTGGAGTTTCAGCTTCAACATCAGTCCTTCCAATGAACACCCAGGACTGATCTCCTTTAGGATGGACTATTTGGATCTCCTTGTAGTCCAAGGAACTCTCATGAGTTTTCTCTAACACCACAGTTCAAAAGCATCAATTCTTTGGCACTCAGCTTTCTTTATAGTCCAACTCTCACATCCATATGTGACCACTGGAAAAACCATAGCCTTGACTAAATGGACCTTTGTTGACAAAGTAATGTCTTTGCTTTTTAATATGCTGTCTAGGTTGGTCATAGCTTTGCTTCCAAGGAGTAAGTCTTTTAATTTCATGGCTGCAATCTTCATCTGCAGCGATTTTGGAGCCCAGAACAGTAAAGTCAGCCACAGTTTCCACTGTTTCCCCATCTATTTGCCATGAAGTGAGTGGGATTGGTGCCGTTATAAAAGACTCCAAAGAACTCTGTAGCCCTCTTTCAGCCATGTGAAGAGATGGCTATCTATGAACCAGGAAGAGTGTCCTCATCAGACACTGAAGCTTCCAGTGCTTGATCTTAGACTTCTCCGCCTCCAGAACTGTGAAAAATAAATACTTTAAGTTTAAGCCACCAAGTCTGTAGTATTAGATTATAACAACACAAACTGAGACAGCAGGGTGACCTAATGATTCCAAAGAGAGAAAACAGAGGTGTCATAGGTCACATATGTAGGAGTATTATTTTTGTCACGAGGAAAGGAGAAATATTAATATCTATACAATAATATTTAACACCAGTAGTCCTACCATGTCCCAGGAAGAGTTCTAAGAACTTTATTTACATGAACCATCTCATTTAATCCTGTAATAAACCTAAGGAAAATGTCACTCAGTTGTGTCCGACTCTTTGTGACCTCATGGACTATACAGTCTGTGTAATTCTCCAGGTCAGAGTACTGGAGTGGTAGGTAGCCTTTCTCTTCTCCAGGGGATCTTCCCAATCCAGGGATTGAACCCAGTTCTCCTGCATTACAGGTGGACTTTTTACCATCTGAGCCACAAGGGAAGCCAATTAACCTAAAAGATAAGTATTATCTTGAGAATGAAAACCTTCTGGAGAAATAGAGGAAAAAGTTGCAGACCAAGTGTTCCATTGTGGAAGACACAGCAAGGGGTGAAAATGGGAAGAGCTCCAGAGGAATCACCTAAGAAAGTGTCACACCCAGAGCATGTATTTCTTGGACTAGAACCTGAGGCAGCATAAAGGTATAAAGATGCTGATGTCTTAGAGGAACTAGTTGGAAGGGATGATGCACATAGAAGGGCCAGATGTGTAGTTAACTTTTTATGAAAGTCTGTTTCAAAATCTGGCACTCAACAGTTTAAGTGGTCTATTCTCAGATTTTTACTTCCTAAGGAAAATAACTGTTTCTTTCTTATGGATAGAAACAGATAAAATATAATCATAACTGGCGATTTTTTAGAGCATTTACTGAGTGCTGGGAACTGTCTCAAGCACTTATCATACATGAGTTCATTTAAATCAAGTAAAAACTATATGAAGGGTGAGCTATAATTGATCCCATTTTACAGATGAGAAAACAGAATTAGAGAGGTTAAGGAAGTTATTCAAGGTTCACATCTCTTAGTAAGTGACTGAGCTGACATTACAACTCCAGCAGTCTGATTCCAGAGCCTACACTCTTCATTCCAAACCTAGGAAAGTGTTAGATTATAACTCAAGACAAAACATTTCAGCTATGGTGGAAAAATCAAAGAAGTAAATTGTAGCAAGATGTGTCCTTTCAAAATTAAAATATGGTTTAATTATTTAAAGTTTTATCTGCTATGAGGCAGCACAGACATCTGATAAATGTGCACCGTTTCAGGCAGAGATCGGAATCTATACAACAGTAGCTTTGAATCCTCTGCTGTGGTTTCCTGCAGCTGTCAATTTTCCACAGATGCAGTTTTGGGTTATCTTGTCATTAGATTCTTGGTGCTAGAGCCTTCAGAATGCTAATATTCTTCTCCATTTTTCTTCATTTCCTGAAGACTTGATGACCTCTGAATCATCTAAAGTTTTGACTGGCGGTGTGCCCTTTGTTGTGCTAAAATCTTGCTCCTGAGGCTATGTTTCCCTTGTTTCAGTTGCCTCCTTCACTTTTCGAAGTCATTTTCATCTAGGGAGGGAAAGAAAAGAACGTATAATTTTTGGTGATTTTGTTGATTTTCTCATTGGAAGAAATTTGCAAAAATGCTTTTCAAAACTTTTGCAGTGGCAGCAGTCTGGGAGGTGTTTAAATGCAATGGAAAAATAAGACATTCACGAGGAAGGGGTTTTCAGGGAATTTGCACAGAAAAAAAATAATAAAAAGGTTCAAACTGTTGAAAAGGCAGCGTTGTCTGCCAAAGTGACCATTCGTGTCTATTTACACTGACTCTTCTTTTCCAGGAGCTCAGGCTCCAAAGGTTTTGAGTTACTGACAGCAGGTAAATGCAGAAAACCTGCAGCAGAGTAGAACAAGCAAGGACCAGGGACATGGGCAAGCTGACCACCTGGGGCAAGGTTTTGATCTTTACCTCTGCCAGTCTCAGTTTTCTCATCTGTAAATTGACGTTGTGTGTTAGTCGCTCAGTCGTGTCCGACTCTTTGTGACCCCATGGACAGTACAGCCTGTCAGGCTCCTCTGTCCATGGGATTTTCCAGGCAAGGATACTGGAGTGGGTTGCCATTTCCTTCTCCAGGGGATTTTCCCAACCCAGGGATTGAACCCGGGTCTCCTGCATTGCAGTCAGATGCTTTACCATTTGAACTACTAGGGAAGCCCCTAAGTTGACATTAATGATGGTAATTACCTCACAGTTGCAGAGAAGATTAAATGAAATGTGTAAAGTTGTTTGGACTTCCCTGGTAGCTCAGCTGGTAAAGAATTTGCCTGCAATGCAGAAGACCCTGGTTTGATTCCTGGGTCAGGAAGATCCCCTGGAGAAGGGATAGGCTACCCACTCCAGTATTCTTGGGCTTCCCTGGTGGCCTAGCTGGTAAAGAATCTGCCTGCAATGTGGGAGACCTGAGTTCGATACCTGGATTGGGAAGATGCCCTGGAGGAAAGCATGACAACCCACTCCAGTATTCTTACCTGGAGAATCCCCATGGACAGAGGATCCTGGTGGGCTTCAGTCTGTCACGCGAGTGTATGCTCCTTGGTTTTTGTCTTGTCACAGCAAAGATTTGGAATGATGGACATTAAAGCCCCCTCGGCGTGTCACAGCTCTTGGGTCTTGGACAGACTGTGTTATAGTTCTCAGGTCTCGAACAGACCGTGTTATAGCTCTTAGACAAATCAGTGTTACAGCTCAGTGTTACAACTCTATTTTATTTAGAAGATGGCAGGAAAATCCATTCGAGGCGTGAGGGCACGAGGATCCAAAGACAAGAAGAGAAGAGCTCCCCAGCGTGTGGGAGGGGAGGGGGAAGAGAGAGAGAGAGAGAGCCCTTTGGCTCCTCTTTTTATGTTTTTTCCTTCCCCCTGGGCCTGCGCTATGCAAATTGGGCTAAGTCAGGAGTGCTGTTCTACCTGAAGTCCTCACTCAGGTCCTCAGACCTTCCTTTGACCTTCCTCTGTTCTATTTTCGTTGGCTTGTCCCTTCCTTGTCTTTTAGCCACTGCCATTTTGGACTCCTTTTCCCTATTCTAACTATGCTGGGCTGGAAGAAGCACAAGCTGTAATCAAGATTTCCAGGAGAAATATCAATAACCTCAGATATGCAAATGACAACACCCTTATGGCAGAAAGGGAGAGGAGCTAAAAAGCCTTTTGATGAAAGTGAAAGTGGAGAGTGAAAAAGTTGGCTTAAAGCTCAACATTCAGAAAACGAAGATCATGGCATCCAGTCCCATCACTTCATGGGAAATAGATGGGGAAACAGTGGAAACAGTGTCAGACTTTATTTTTGGGGTCTCCAAAATTCACTGGAGATGGTAATTGCAGCCATGAAATTAAAAGATGCTTACTCCTTGGAAGAAAAGTTATGACCAACCTAGACAGCATATTCAAAAGCAGAGACATTACTTTGCCAACAAAGGTCCATCTAGTCAAGGCTATTGTTTTTCCAGTGGTCCATCTAGTCAAGGCTATGGTTTTTCCTGTGGTCATGTTGGACTGTGAGGAAGGCTGAGTACTGAAGAATTGATGCTTTTGAACTGTGGTGTTGGAGAAGACTCTTGAGAGTCCCTTGGACTGCAAGGAGATCCAACCAGTCCATTCTGAAGGAGATCAGCCCTGGGATTTCTTTGGAAGGAATGATGCTAAAGCTGAAACTCCAATACTTTGGCCACCTCATGAGAAGAGTTAACTCATTGGAAAAGACTCTGATGCTAGGAGGGATTGGGGGCAGGAGGAGAAGGGGGCAACCGAGGATGAGATGGCTGGATGGCATCACTGATTCGATGGACATGAGTCTGAGTGAACTCTGGGAGTTGGTGATGGACAGGGAGGCCTGGCGTGCTGTGATTCATGGCGTCACAAAGAGTTGGACACGACTGAGCCACTGAACTAACTAACTAAAAAGTCCATGGAGTCAAAAAGAGCTGGACACAACTGAGCACACAAACATAAAGTTCTTTGCAAAGTGCTTGGTGCTGATTAAGAGCCAAATACCAGTAGATATACTATTATTATTAATTTTTAAATAAAAATATTATTTTAATATTTTATTACTGTTTAATTATTATTTTATTAAAATTAAATTTTTTTTAGCTTTTTGGCTGTACCACATGGAAGGTGGGATCTTATTT
Source organism: Nanger dama (assembly GCA_917880005.1). NCBI lineage: Eukaryota > Metazoa > Chordata > Mammalia > Artiodactyla > Bovidae > Nanger > Nanger dama. The sequence continues at coordinate 20,959,327 of CAKJTW010000030.1, forward strand.
CCCCAACCAGGAACCAAACCCCTGCCCCCTGCAGTGGAAGTGTGGAGTCTTAACCACTGGACCACCAGGGAAATCCTATATTATTATTATTTATGTATCTTTTTTTATACTGCATTGACATTAAAATGACAACAGTAAAAATTTCTGTGTGTTGAGATTGACCCTTTCATTATTCAAATGAACTCTTGAAGACTTCAGCCTTCATCTTCGGCCCCTACAGGACCTAATAACCCTGCCTCCTTCTCCCAGAAGCTGCCACAACACGATCATTCCTGAATTATCCATCAACAGTAGACACCTCAGTTCTTTGCATGGTAGCTCGCTGTACTGTTAGAAAACACTCTCAGAATGTCACTGTTCTAAGTACTACTTTCCAGTAATTTCTACCTGTTCACTTCAGTGTGGCTCCCTAGGGCCAACTTGGGATGGGTCTAGCCCCCTTTCCACATGCGTTCATATGTGATAAGTAACTTCAATCATGTCCAACTCTTTACAACCCCATGGACTATAGCCTGCCAGGTTCTTCTGTCCATGGGTTTCTCCAGGCAAGAAAACTGGAGTGGGTTGCCATGCCCTTCTCCAGGTGATCTTCCTGACTCAGGAAAGATCGAAACTGAGTCTCTTACATTTCCTGCATTAGCAAGCAGGTGCTTTACTGCCCATGCCACCTGGGAAGCCCCCTTTCCATACGGCAGCTCCCCAATACACGAGAATATGTGGGCAAGTTACATAACTCCTCTGGATCTCGGTTTATGCCTATGTAAAATGGAAATCATTGTTTCACCCTCAAGGGAATTTCCTGATGTTTAAACATATATGTGTTTGAAATGAACTCCGCATACGGTAGGTGCTTAATAAGCCATGGTGTGCCAAATCCAAGCAAAATGCTTCCTCGATGCCATGCATTTCTGGTCCACATGACTGACGAAGATTGCCTGACATCAGCAGCTTTCCTTCGGGTTCTACAAGAGGAGGTTTGGTCTTCACGGAGCTACACGGCAGCCCTCCATTGCGGGTACCATGTCTTCTGGGCTCTCCCTCCCACAGCCGGGCCTGCTGTGATGACTTTTCCTGGTCCCTGGTGTCACTGGTAGTCATGCTCAAGCAGTGCCTCGCCTTATCTCTTCCCTCTGTTCCAGGGCCTCCCTATTGCCCTGGGCTCAGCAGAACCCCCTTGGTGCCTGTGTGTGCTTTGGTCCACTCAGCCAGGCTGGCGAGGCTCCTGGCTACAGACTGCAGAGATGAGCGCACAGCCACTGACAGGCTGGCCGCTCATGCCGTGGCTTATGATGCCCATGTCACTTCTGCTGCTTGGAGTCCCGGCTGCCTCAAGCCAGAGGGACTGCCCTGAAGTGTGGTGGAATCAATAGCCACCATGTGGATATACAGGGCCACTGGAATAGGATCCAGGAGACATTCCTCCTTCTCACTCTCTGACAGACCGTCTTGGAAAGCAGTGGTTTCAAGAAGCTCTCTGCAGAAGCCCCAGGAGACTGAGCTCTTGATGTGCTTGTTACAAACACACTTTATTCTCCTTCCGTCTCTGCTCCAGTCCTCTCTCACTTTCACTCTCGTTTTTTGGAATTATGATCTCAATACTCTTTAGGACTTAGCATGTACACTTTTGCCTCTGTCTCTGTATTCTTGGGGACCCTGGCAAAGATAGGCAAAGTTATTATTATTACTACTATCCTTCTTGTTCAGAGTCAGTTTGATGATAGCTGATTACCAGCTCTCTGCTCTCCTACTCACACACAAAAAGCTTTCTTCTCTGTTTTATGAGTCAGCACCTTCAGGCCAGATTCTCCTCTCTTTATCTCTCTTTTTAATCCCTTCCAGAGAGTTATTCCCTCAGTGCTGGCTCAGACAGTAAAGCGTCTGTCTACAATGAGGGAGACATGGGTTCGATCCCTGGGTTGGGAAGATCCCCTGGAGAAGGAAATGGCACCCCACTCCAGTACTCTTGCCAGGAAAATCCCATGGACAGAGGAGCCTGGTAGGCTACAGTCATGGGGTCACAAAGAGTAAGACACGACTGAGTGACTTCATTTTCACTTTCACTTTCTCATTCACTGCTTTCAAACCTCATGGGGTGACTGGATTTAAGACAATGTTGTAACAGTGCAAATGGCCTGGTATGTCACCTATTGGCTGTTATGTTGGAATTTCCATAGGGGGTTTTCTGAAGAAAAAGAGCCCGGCCTTAACCTGAAATTAGGAGTTAGTGACTTTTCCTGTAAAGAATCAGAGAGCCAGTATGTTAGACTTTCCTGGTATGACTATAGTCTCTATAGCAACTATTGACCCCTACTGGTATAATGAGAAAGAAGTTTTAGCACATATGTGAATAAACTTGCAATAAAACTTTATTTATAAAAATGCACTCCAATAAAACTTTATTTATAAAAAAACATTTTGGGAATCAGATTTGGCCCAAGGGCTATAGTGCAGACCCTTTCTATAAATGATGAAATTACAAGAAAACAAGTAAAGTGGAATTGGGGGAAAATAAGGGCTCTTTTAATATCTCTAAATTTCTATTTCTTTAACTTGATTTAATTCAGTAAAAGCATATTGAGAGGAGGAAAGAGAATAAATTCTTATTGAATGCCTCCAATGAACCAGATTCTTGGCTGAAGGTTTCCATATGATATAACCCTTGCTTTTAGCAATTATTATTATTTCAATTTTTGGATAAGATGGGTAAGCTGAAATTAGAGATAAAAAGTAGTGTCAAGGTTCAATATATACACTCTGTTATATTTAAAAAGGATAACCAGCAAGGACCTATTGTATAGCATAAGGAACCCTGCTCAATGTTATGTGGCAGCCTGGATGGGAGAGAGTTTGAGGGAGAATGATTACATGTATATGTATGGCTGAGTCCCTTTGCTGTCCACCTGAGACTTCCACAACATTGTTGATTGACTATACTCCAATATAAAATAAAAAGTTAAAAAAAAAAAAGACTGAGGGAGAAAAGACTAAAAGGCAGTGCCAAGGTTTAAAACCAGGCTCCCTCTAACCCTGTGTGAAAGTGTTCTAATTAAGTACCTACTTTGTGCAAAGTTCTGTGCTTTTAGCTGCGTAAAATATAGAGGTGAATAAGATGGTTCTGTTTGAGTCAGAAGCACAGTAAAACAACAGCAAAATAAAATAAGACAGTCTCTATTGTCCCAAGAGAAGCACAAAACACTAAAGGAGTTAAAGGAGCATATCAGGCAAGTGGGAAGCTGGGCAGCCCCTCCAAGACGGTGGCAGTGAAGTTGAGATTTGAAGAACAAATATGATTTTGAAAGGTAGAGAGAAGAAAGAGGGCTGGTCCAAGCAGAGGAAGAATGTGAATAAGACCAAGGAGTCTAGAACAGGAAAAATTAGTAAATGTGATATAGACCATCAAAGACAAGTCTTGTCTACTTCTTAATTTGGCCATATGCTTTGCTCAGCTCTAGACTTAAAGGTCCCTCTCTGGATGTAGCTAGCTCTGGGCTGGGTCTGGCCATTACTGAAATGAAGTCAGTTTTGTCTAATCTTTTCTTGGATAGATGTCTCATTGAGTACTCAGGATGGAGAAATAGAATTTTGATCAATAGGAATAAAGGGGCATAGAGTGAGAGCCATTTAATCAGAGGCTGAGGAGACACAGCAAGAGAGGAATGCAAAAATAGGAACAACACTGGAGAGTCAGGAAGTCTAAGGCTCATTATTTTTAGATCTGTTACTCTCTCTATGTGATGAGTTCTGCAAAGGCAGGGACTCTACCTGTCACTTCCAACATGCCATTCTCTGCACTTAGCACATTGCCTTGCACAGTGTATGAGCTCAGTTATACTTGACAATAGATGGAATAAATGATTGAACTCAGCCAGGCTCTTTTCCCAGTGAGAAAGCTAGGGCCCAAATCTTGTAGTAACTTGCCCCAGGCTTTCTTAGTGGGAACCCCTTCTTCCATAGAAGGATTCCTATAATCCACTGGTGTTTCCCACGTGCTCCTCCCAGTCTATGAAGGCTCAGAGCCAGGGGGAAGTGCTCAAACCACCTCGGGCAACCAAGAGTCTTGCATCATTCACACGGAGAGGGAGATTTTCCAAGCTCTTGTTGCTGTGGAGAGATGAGGTCAAACTGTTAAGAGGTCAGCGGTACTCTTAACACTGCCTTTGTGTTGTTTTCATATAAATATTTTTACTGGGACATTTTTTTGGCAACCAAGGCTAGCTCCCAGGACTGTGGAGAGAAGGGAAGGTTTGCTCACCACATGCCAATGGTATGCACTTGAGTCAACTGAGGGCCAGGGTGATTTGATATCAAATCCTTTTTTGCTTTTGTCTTGATGCTTTCCCACTGACTCAGTGTCTGTCCTTTATCCTCCCTTCAAATGGGGAAACAGCTGGGCTGAAGTCAAGTCCATGTCCAACTTCTCTACCCACTTCCCTTTCAATGTTCCTACCCGCTCCTCTGGCCAAGAAAGCAGAAGCTATTTCTGAGACACTAATCCTGTTACAGATGTTTTGCTAATTACCAAAAAGCACAGTTTGGCAGCTTGTTGGTGGAATAGCTAAATCAGATTCATACATTTCAACATTTTTTGCTACTCACCTAGTGAAGTTCTTTTCAAGGGTTGTTCTATAATTTGGAGTAACCCTAAGAGTGCCTTTCTACCAATACAGGTGAGTTTCTCCAGGAAAATTCAAACAATGACCTCTTGATCCATGTACCAAAAGTGTGATTGATTCCTCTCTGTGTCCCTCCTGCTCTGATCCATATGCATCAATGCTTAAACCATAGTAGTGTTCATAATGGTTGGAGTAAATGAATGAGTTCAGAATTAGATGTTGCATCCTTCTCTGTAATGGTTCTACTTTGCTCACAAGGAATTGGACCCATTTCCTTGAGCTAAGACGTAAATTGAAATAGTATTTGGCAGTAAGATCTTGTGATAATAAAAACATCTTGCGTTTTTAAGGTACTTTCAAATCCATAAACTTAGCTCATTTTTACTACTCTGCAGAGTAAAAAGATACATTATTTTTATTTCTTGGTTGCTTCTCTCACTATTCTCTATATCCAGTACAATCCAGGTCACTGACTTTACATATGCAGTGACTCCTTACACTATCCTATAGTGTTACCAGCTTAACCCAGACTGCTGTTTTTCTCCATATAGCTTCTTGTGATTGTATCCTAGCTGGTCTCATAACTCCTGAACTTTTGATTTAACTCTCACAATATTGTCATGATCTATGTATATTTAATATGCTTTATTATTTCAAAACAAAGATTAAAATGAAATAAGAAGCCACGGCAATAGAAAAGGAAGTATTGATCCTAGTATTGGTCCCGTTACATCAACTATGTGACCTTGGATGAAGACTGGTTCCTCTGGTCCCAGTTGTCCATTAGCATAATGAGGACATTGACCTAGACTGCAAATATGTGGCACTCTTTATACCACTTGCCACTGCTGTGCTTAAGGCAAACATTGCTAATCGATTTCTAAACTCATTCTCGTTGAATCTATATGCAAGATCAAAATTCATTTCTATATAACACAAGAAGTTCCTTCTATTCTATTGGGGTTTTACGTATTTATTTATTTATTTATTTATGGCCTCACTGGGTCTTCGTTGCTCTGCCCAGGCTTTATATAATTGCGGAGCACAGGATCTAGCGGCTCTGGCTTCAGTCATTGCAACGCAAGAGCTCAGTATTTGCTGCTCTCAGGCTCTAGAACACAGTCGCAGTAGTTGTGGTGCATAGGCTTAGCTGCTGTGTGGAATGTGGGTTCTTCCTGGTGCAGATATTGAACCTCTGTCCCCTGCATTGCAGGCAGACTCTTATCCACTGCATTACCAGGGAAGTCCCTACTGGAGTTTTTAAAATGAAAAGATTGTACATGAGATGTAAAACTAAAGAAATCCTTCACTGTTCTTGGCAGTAGATATTTGCTGAAGTCCCCTCAGTTCTGTTATTTTCCAGAAGATCTATGTGGGCCTTTTGATGTGTTTAGATTTAGGTTTCTGAGAATTACATCAAAGAGAAGATCATGCCCAGATCCCAGGGATGCCTGGGCTTTCTGATAATGAACCTAAACCTAATCACCATCCTGTGAGTAATCAGCAGTCTGTTACTCCAAGTCTAAAGCCATTGACTTGGTGTCATAAGCTAATAAGGGTTCCAAACTGAAAACATCTGAGCCAAGTGAAATATTGTCATTATGAGGGCAGATGTGGCTATACAGTTCTCATGTATCTTTTGTATTTTCAGTGCACTAGTGCAAGGGAAGTGTAAATTGGTTTTGGCATTCTCATCCACTATCCAGAGGCCTGTTTAACATAGAAGTTGAGCACTATCAGAATCCTTGATGTTTTTGGAACGTGGGTTACATCAAAACATTCTCTGAGTCCTAATTAAATTGATTTCCCTTTTTGTTCCTGGCACAAACTAAGTGTAAAAATAAATATTTGTAGAATGAATAAATTCTTAGACTTTTCACTAGCTAGCAATTCCACTGCCAAATGTCATGTTCTCTCTAAAATGATCCCCAACTCACTCCAGTATTATCTAGCATCTCCCTTCTGTGAGCTGTCTTAGCATACTTGACTTTGGAAATAATTGACTGTGGGTTGTGATGCGATACATTTGGACACATGTGTCTCTAACTAGCCTCTAAGTCCTTCAGGCAGGACAAAACCTTATTTCTTTTTGTTTCTATTACAAGGACCACTACATAGTCAGTATCTAGTAACTGCTTAGCAATAAACTATAATCCACAGCCATAGCAAGATAGTCTCTAAAATGAGAGTACCAAGGCAAGTGAGGTGGGTTTATTATAGTAGAGGGTAATGTGATCATGTAAACAGAACCATAATCTCAAGACTACAGGGTGAGGCAGCCACCTAGATTGGTGAGATAATGTGTTATATTTTGTTCTAACCACTACAATCTTCAGGGAAATAGGAAAAACCTGGAGCACTTTCAGAAGAAAGGGACGGGGTTGGGAATTGGCTGGAAAGCATATGCTGCAGATTGGTTCCATGCTCTGAGACCATTTACTCAGAAAAGAAATGAATAAGACCTGGCATGAGAGTTTTCTAAAAATATCTGAAAGGCTGCTGTGTAGCAGCAAAAGTAAACTTATTGTATGCATCCTCATGGGGCAGAACTGAGACTGATGGGTAGATAACAGGCAAATGTGGAAATGGGAACCCCTTCAGCATACTTCCTGGCATAGCTCACAGTCTGAGGTTGTGCACGCATGCTCAGTCATGTCTGAATCTGCCACCTTATGGACTGTAGCTCACCAGGCTCCTCTGTCCTTGCCATTTTCCAGGCAACAATACTATAAACCGCAGGAATGGCTTGCCATTTCCTCCTCCAGGAGATCTTCTCGACTCAGGGATCGAATCCATGTCTCACGTGTCTCCTGCACTGTGGGTGGATTCTTTACCTGCTGAGCAATGGGGAAGTCACACTCACAGCGGTTATGTCTCAAGTCAGGAAGTTCCCAAACTGGTATGCTTTCAGGTTCAAGGGTATATATTTATCACATAGGACTCAGCCTTCCTTCTTGAATGAGATTCAGAATGAAGTATTGCTGAATGGAGACACATCCTGGTGCTTATCTCCCACTTGGAAATCTGCTAGAAAATGAATCTGAGAGAAGAAGCATGTCCCTTAGCAAACAAGCCTAAATAACTAAACAAACTCTGAATAGGACATAGGTCCTCAAATCCAGCAGATCCATGGTACCACTCATGAAGGCTCTGAAGTATTTTAGCAATCAGATAAATACATTCAGAGTTTGAAAACCACTTGATTTCTGTCATCTTCACTTGCTTCTAGAAGAGGTAGTGGCAGTGAGCTCTTGAGGTCAGGGAGTCGCAGCCCCTCTGATGTGCCATTGAACTGATCTTATTATAATCTCCTCTTGGGAAGTAGACTTCTGTTTAGTAAAAGAAATGTCCTTCTGGATGCTGGAGTTGCCAGGTAAAATCTACTTCCTCGGTACATGAGAAGCTTTCAGGGGACAATAAGCATGGACTGAAGAAACAGCCTTCTGGCTTACTGCAGATAGTATAATAGTTAATTGTATGGACTTTCCAGGGTTTCTTTTCTACCTGTGCCACTTGTGAGCCCCAAACACCACTGTAGGCGTATTTCTGCCATCTTCCATCTTTGCTCTCATCTGCTCTTCTTAAACCATTCATGGTGCTTGCTTCCATCTGCTTCTGTCTTTAGAGCAACTAATATTGTTGTAATCCTAAAGTCATCCTTTCTCACCCCTAAGACTCGATGTTTTGTTTCGTGACCCCAATCCTCACTTTGCCTCTCTCTCACTCAGCTCCGCTGCCTCTGATTGCCTAAGGTAAGCACAACTCCTGGTTTCCTCGGCCTGGAATCTTTCTATCCTGAGATCTCTTCCCGTGATTTCCCTTCATCTCCCATGAACTCAAAGAGCAGCAACCTGAAGATCCCTCAATTCTCTGAATCCTTTTTTGATGCAAAGTCAACTTGTTCTTTAGGTTGTAGGAACAGCTATGAAGGAAGGAGTCATCCTCTCTTATTGCCCAGCCACTTGGAAGTCTAAGTTCTTTCAGTTGGTCTAATTCTATGGTTTTCCAGAGCAGAACAGAGCTGTTGCTAAAGAAGTAATAAAACAGGTTGTGTTTCTCTCCCTCAACATCTGTGTTTCCCCCACTAAACCGTGCTTTGTACCACACAGTCTAATTAAAACACTTACAACAACATTCTAGATTTAATGTCTTCTCAAGGAAGAAGCAAAGCTGAGCAATAAAGGAAAATGAGCTGTGTCAACAAAAGCATCTGAGTTATTTGGCTTTTTTTTTTTCTTTAATTTGGGTTCACCTGCTGGTAAAGCAGTGTAGTCTTAAATTTTCTTCACTAATTTGCCTGAAAAGTCCATGCTAATAATGACTGTCTGAATTTAATTTTTTAAACTTTCCATCTGCCCCCTTCACATGACTTTTTGGATTTTTTCATGCCCATCCTCTTCTCCAGAAAGCTGATCTTAGATGTGTCAATGCAATTAACAGAGATGTTCCAGTTCAGAAATGCTTTTGAGTATATTTCTTCATAATTAAATTTGAACTAGCAGAACATTTAAAATGAATTCCTCTTTGGACAATAACCAGAGCAACCACAAACGAATATTCTGGAGCCTGGAGCATGACAGTGAAGCTAACTTATAAATATGGAAGTGCAGAACAGTGCCATGAACCAACAATGAGGCCAAAGGGTATGTCTCTACATACTCACCTGAGCCAGCCCTTTGGGAGGAAGAAGAGAATGAGCAGTTCACACAACCATCTGGTTTCTTTCATTCAACTGGCATTGCTTAGACCAGTGGCTCTTAACCTTTTGGGGTCACAGACTTCTTTGAGAATTTGATGAAAGCTTAGGAAAAGTCCTTAGACATTTTTCTTTAGAAAAAGTCTCATTCTTACATGGATAATTTTAGTCATATGGGGATCAAACAAGAGTTTCAGGCAAAGGGGTTAAGAGGTTAGGGACTCAAAATAAATTTAAGGTCTAATTTGCAGCTCAAGTAGCACTATTTTTTCACATAAATGACTATCTCTGGTTCCAGAATTTCATACCCACATTTTACCAGTCTGCTAAACATCTGACTGAAAATTCATCCATACATGCCATTTGAAATTAAAGTTCAATCAACTTCAAATTTAATACTCAGGCTGAAAATCTGAGTCATTTTGATTTCTTCTTCTGTATTCCTCTTGGCAGTCCGTCAGTGTGTTCATCCACTGTCTGGTACCTGTCTCCCCAGGTCCTCTTACATTTGTTCCCTCCTTGTTGCTTCCTTTGCTAGTCAGGTTCTTATTAACAAGTAGACTTGCAGATTTCTAATTGGTCTTCATGTCTGCATTAACAAAACACAGCTTCAAAAATATATTTTTTTAATCTTTGGCATAAAAGCATTTAATTTTTTCACTATCTCATAGATTATATCCAAAATCTGTAGCATGCTATTCAGTCTCACTATCCCAAACTTTGATTCCTGCTTTGATTAAAATGCTTCCATTCACCTGGTGACTTTATATTACACTCACTCTTTCTTAAGAATGTCTTGACACCTCTCACATCACCCTTTACCTGCCCTGAACTTCTCCCTTTTTCGAGAATATATTTTAAAAATTCAGTATATTTATTTGGCTGTGCTGGGTCTTTGTTGCGGCACATAGGATCTTCATTGCATCATATGGATCTTTCATTGCAGTGCATGGCCTCTCTAGTTGTGGTGAACAGGCTTAGTTACTCCGAGACATGTGGAATATTAGTTCCCCAACCCTGGATTTAACCCAGGTCCCCTGCAATGCAAGGCAGATTCTTAACCACTGGAACACCAGGGAAGTCCTTGAAAATATCTTTTTAATTCTGAACTTCATGTCAGTATATCTACAGTTCAAGTCTGAATATATATATTCAAGCTCATATATACATATATGGCTTTAAGTTAAGTTCAGTTGCTCAGTCATGTCTGACTCTTTGCAACCCCATGGACTGCAGCATGCCAGATTTCCCTGTCCATCACCAAATCCCAGAGCTTACTCAAACTCATGTCCATAGAGTCAGTGATGCCATCCAACCGTCTCATCCTCTGTCATCCCATCCTCCTCTTGCCTTCAATATTTTCCAGCATCCGGGTCTTTTCCAATGAGTCAGTTCTTCACATTATGTGGCCAAAGTATTGGAGTTTCAACTTCAGCATCAGTCCTTCCGATGAATATTCAAGACTGATTTCCTTTAAGATTGACTGGTTGGGTCTCCTTGCAGTCCAAGGGACTCTCAAGAGTCTTCTCTCACACCACAATTCAAAAGCATCAGTTCTTCGGTGCTCAGTTTTCTTTATATTCCAACTCTCACACCCATACATAACTACTGGAAAAACCACAGCTTTGACTAGACAGACCTTTGCTGGCAAAATAATGTCTCTGCTTTTAAATAAATTGTCCAGGTTGATCATAGCTTTTCTTCCAAGGAGCAAGCAACTTTTAATTTCATGGCTCAGTCACCATCTACAGTGGTTTTGGAGCCCCCAAAATAAAGTCTCTCACTGTTTCTATTGTTTCCCCATCTATTTACCATGAAGTGATGGGACTGGATACCATGATCTTAGTTTTCTGAATGTTTAGTTTTAAACCAACTTTTTCACCCTCCTTTTTGACTTTCATCAAGAGGATTTTTAGTTCTTTATTTTCTGTCATAAGGGTGGTGTCATCTGTGTATCTGAGATTATTGATATTTCTCCTGGCAATCTTGATTCTAGCTTGTGCTTCATCCTGACCAGCATTTTGTATGATGTATTCAGCATATAAGTTAAATAAGCAGAGTGACAATATATAGCGTTGACTTACTCATTTCCCAACCAGTCCATTGTTCTATGTCCATTTCTAACTGTTGCTTGTTGACCTGCATACAGATTTCTCAGGAGGCAGGTAAGGTGGTCTGGGATTCCCATCTTTTGAATAATTTTCCACCGTTTGTTGTGATCCACACAGTCAAAAGTTTGGGGATAGTCGATAAAGGAGAAGTAGATGGCTTTGTTTTTGTTTGTTTTAGAACTGGACATGGAACAACAGACTAATTCCAAATAGGAAAAGGAGTACGTCAGGCTGTATATTGTCACCCTGCTTATTTAACTTATATGCAGAGTACATCATGAGAAATGCTGGACTGGAAGAAACACAAGCTGGAATCAAGATGGCTGGCAGAAATACCAATAACCTCAGATATGCAGATGACACCACCCTTATGGCAGAAAGTGAAGAGGAACTCAAAAGCCTCTTGATAAAAGTGAAAGTGGAGAGTTAAAAAGTTGGCTTAAAGCTCAACATTCAGAAAACGAAGATCATGGCATCCAGTCCCATCACTTCATGGGAAATAGATGGGGAAACAGTGGAAACAGTGTCAGACTTTATTTTGGGGGCTCCAAAATTACTGCAGATAGTGATTGCAGTCATGAAATTAATTAAAAGATGCTTACTCCTTGGAAGAAAGTTATGACCACCTAGATAGTATATTCAAAAGCAGAGACATTACTTTGCTGACTAAGGTCCGTCTAGTCAAGGCTGTGGTTTTTCCAGTAGTCATGTATGGATGTGAGAGTTGGACTGTGAAGAAGGCTGAGCACTGAAGAATTGATGTTTTTGAAGTGTGGTGTTGGAGAAGACTCTTGAGAGTCCCTTAGACTGCAAGGAGATCCAATCAGTCCATTCTGAAGGAGATCAGCCCTGGGATTTCTTTGGAAGGAATAATGCTAAAGCTGAAACTCCAAGACTTTGGCCACCTCATGAGAAGAGTTGGCTCATTGGAAAAGACTCTGATGCTGGGAGGGATTGAGGGCAGGAGGAGAAGGAGACGACAGAGGATGAGATGGCTGGATGGCATCACTGACTTGCTAGATGTGAGTCTGAATGAACTCCGGGAATTGGTGATGAACAGGGAGGCCTGGTGTGCTGCGATTCATGGAGTCGCAGATAGTCAGACACGACTGAGCAACTGAACTGAACTGAGATGGCTTTCTGGAACTCTCACTTTTTCAATGATTCAACAGATGTTGGCAATTTGATCTCTGGTTCCTCTGCCTTTTCTAAATCCAGCTTGAACATCTGGAAGTTCATGGTTCACATACTGCTGAAGCCTGACTTGGAGAATTTTGAGCATTACTTTGCTAACGTGTGAGATGAGTGCAATTGTGCGATAGTTTGAGCATTCTTTGACATTGCCTTTCTTTGGGATTGGAATGAAAACTGACCTTTCTAGTCCTGAGGTCACTGCTGAGTTTTCCAAATTTGCTGGCATGTTTAGTGCAGCACTTTCACAGCATCATCTCTTTGTTATGAAGTGATTTCCATCAGTTCCACTAACTTTGCTCATAGTGATGCTTCTTAAGGCCCACTTGACCACATTCCAGGATGTCTGGCTTTAGGCGAATGATCACACCATTGTGGTTATCTGGGTCATGAAGATCTTTGTGATGCTTCCTAAAGCCCACTTGACCACATTCCAGGATATCTGGCTTTAGGTGAGTGGTCACACCATCATGGTTATCTGGGTCATGAAGATCTTTTTTGTATAGTTCTTCTGTGTATTCTTGCCACCTCTTCTTAATATCTTCTGCTTCTGTTAGGTCCATACCATTTCTGTCCTTTATCGAGCCCATCTTTGTATGAAATGTTCCCTTGGCATCTCCAATTTTCTTGAAGAGATCTGTAGTCTTTCCCAGTCTGTTGTTTTCCTCTGTTTCTTTGCATTGATTGCTGAGATGTGCTTTCTTATCTCTCCTTGATATTCTTTGGAACTCTGTATTCAAATGGGTATATCTTTCCTTTTCTCCTTTGCCTTTAGCTTCTCTTCTTATCCCAGCTATTTGTAAGGCCTCCTCAGATAACCATTTTGCCTTTTGCATTTCTTTTTCCTGGGGCTATACGGCTTTATTGAGGTATAATTTACATGCCAGAAAATTCACCCATTTTAAAGGTGCAATTCAATGATTTTTAGTAAATCTACAGGGTTGTGCAACCATCTGAACATTATAATTCTGTATTTTAATTTAATAATAATATCTACAGGGCAGGCATCATGATCAGCATATTAACTTTCATAATTACAACTATTCTGAAGGTAGTAATTATCTCTAGTTTATGAATTATATTTTGAAGCTTAGAGATAACTAATTGTCTGAAGTCACACAATCGTTAGAAGGTAACATCAGGATTGGAGTCCAGACCTGCCTGACTGCAAATACCCTATTTTAGGCAATATGACATAATGTGTCTCAAATAGGAAAACCAAGTTCTACTTTAAGACTGTAATTCACTAAATAAAAAGTGAATTGGTTTTAATTCATGGTTTATTCAGATGCTAGCACACATATAAGCAAGAAGTAAACATCTGTTAAATGACTCAAGAATCCAAACCTGTGTTATATGATGGGGTTATTTTAGAACTACTCCACTATTATTTTTGTTCAAATGATAGGCCATTGGTGGCCTTAGCCTTTGGTATAATTTGTGTAACTATAACTAGGAGTGGGTGAGGGGAGGGCTTGTTAATCCTGCTGCCATGTGAGGAGGGGTGAGTAGGATCACTAATTATCTTTTCTTTTTTTTAGAATTATTATTTCATTATTATTTTATTTAAAATTTTAATCATTTTTATTGTAAATATGTTATTATTTTTTTACATTTTTATTGGAGTATAGTTGATTTAAAATGTGTTTCTGCTATATAGCAAAGTGAATCCGTTATGCATCAGTAACAGTATTCTATATATTAACTGTAGTATGTACTCATCTTGAAGAATGATTAGTGACAAAAATGTGAGAATAAAGGTGGGAAAAAATATATAGCTAACTATATTTAGGGAAGGTGCACAACTTGTTTTCTCTGTTGCTCACGTCTCAGTGACATACACTTCACTTTTCTTCCTTGCAAAAAGTAAAGAATAGATACTCTCATAATTCTCTTTTGATTGTCCTGAAATTCTGTATTTTTTCTGGTTAATATGGATCTAGAATCATCATAATCAAATAAAACATTGTCTGCAGCTGGCTTTCACTTCATTTTACAAACAAACTTTGGCAAATATGAGGAAAGGAAAGAAGGAAAAAGTAAATAAACATAAGGAAAATAAAAGAAGCAACTGATGACACGGAGAAAAGAAAGGAATGAAGGGTCTAGAAGAGAAAATTAACTGAAGGAGGAGAGGAAAAAGGGGATTAAAAGGGCAAGAAGAAGGTAGAGGACAAACAGGAGAGAGAAGAGAGAAGAGAGAAGAGAGAAGAAAATACAAATGAGAATGGGACAAGACCTGGGTAGAAAAGTTAGAAAGGCAGAGAAGAAAGCAACTCAGTGATTTCAGCCAGGTCTATGCATTTCGAAACAATGCTGTCTGAATCCACACTTTAACCACAAGCCTCGAAATGCAGTTTGAACTGGAAACAGTCTCCACCGTGACATTTCTCCAAATGTTTTTCTGCTGAAAAGATTGCCTAGTGCATGGATCCTTTTGCTTCCCAGTCCCTATTTGAAAGCAGATCTGGAAGCCTCAGCTTTCTATTTCCATAAGGCGTGAAGGGTTCTGGCCTTGAGTTAGCCAGACATGGAAGGGCTCAATTCGCAAAGGTAGGCTGGCCAAGGGAGCGGAGCGTGAGTTGTTCCCTGCCGCAGGAGGGCTGGCTGGCTTGAGTCGTTCTTGGTTCTGCTCCAGTGTGATCTCACACATCGTGACAGGGCTTGTATCTCACTCTGGTGAAAGTGGTCCTCATTAAGTGAAACCTAGAAGGCTTGACGAGGCAGAATAAAGACAGTCTTGGCCTGTCCTAGGGACTCAGCAAAAAGATAGGATGCTGAGCTTTAGTTGAAATGTTAAGGTCGAGTTCTCAAGACAATCCACAAGCCATGCAAACCTCGGAATCCTCTCCTCAAATGGACTGTGCATTCCGTTTATCTGGAAAAATGAACACAGCTGCTTCACCCATCTGCTTTGCTTTTCAAGACAATGATTTGCTGTCTGTTTTATATGGAAGCAAAATGATAGAACGCATCTGTAGTTCCCGAGAAGGGTGTTTATAGTCTCAGCATTTCTGCCATATCCTTTATCAGTGTACTGGAGACATTGATCGGGTCATTCATATTTATTAAAGCTTAATGTTTTGCTGAATGAAGTTCATCCCTCAGTAGTGTCTGACTCTTTGAGATCCCATGGTCTATAGCCCACCAGGCTTCTCTGTCTGTGGAATTCTCCAGGCAAGGATACTGAAATGAGTAGCTATTCCTCCCTCCAGTGAATCTTCTAGATCCAGGGAAACCCCAGTGACATTAAAGCAGACCACAGAAAATGTTTTATTTAATTGTGATTATACTAGGTTCATAGTAGAAACTTCTAGTTCTTCAGAGCACTCTACAGGGAATTATAGGAGTTGTATATATGTTATGGACTAAAAGTTTTGGGTCCCTGGAAACCTCATACCTTGAAGCCTTAACCTTCAATGTGATGATATTTGGAGATGAGGCCCCCTGAAAAAAAGTGATTAAGATTAAATGAGGTCATAAGTATTGGGCCCTGATTTGAGAGAATGTGTCCTTGTAAAAAGAGACACCAGACAGCAAGCTTGCTCCTCTCTCCTCCCTCCCTTCCTCTTTCTTTCTATCCCTCCTCACATATTGAGGACATTATATGCATGGATGTATTTAATAGCAAGAAGGTGGCCCATCTGCAAGCTAGGAAGAGACCCTTCATTAGCGACTGAATCCACTGGCGCCTTGGTTTTGGACTTCCCAAACTTCATAACTGTGAGAAAGAAATTTGTTGTTTTAGCCATCCAGCCAGTGTCATTTTGATAAGACAGCCTGAGTAGACACAGTATGCTCTCCTTTTTGCAAGGAGGAGGGGAAGGGATGTGCAATCAGGACATGATCAAGAAAAAGGTTGGCCATGTTCCTTTAACTGGAGTCTGTGATTTTTTATTCTTTTGAACTCAACACTTTCATTCTCTTAAACTATCTTGTGTTAAGTAAACATTCCCAGAACATTTTGACACTGATTTACTGATTTTATAGTTATATATAAATATATAAAATCAAATATTCCACATATCATGTTTTTTCCTCAGAGAAATAGTAGCCTTTCACTGAATGACTGTCTTTTTAAAAGAATTATTTGTTTGTCTGTGTTGAATCTTTGCTGCGGCACATGGAGTCTTTGCTGTGTCACAGGAGATCTTTCATTGCAGTGCACAGCTGTATGTATGGCACAAAGGCTTAGCTGCCCCATGCATGGGATCTTAGTTCCCCAACCAGGGACTGAAGTCGCAACTCCTGCATTGCAAGGTGGATTCTTAACCACCGGACTACCAGGGAAGTCCCTGAATGACTGTCTTTAGAAAAGAAAATTCTATGGGAAGGGAAGGTTCATGTTCTCTTTAGCCCATCAATTCAATTTACCCATTCACACAAATTCCAATAGTCAGACTACTGTGCTATTTACTAAACAGTCCAGACACAGTCCAATTTGTTAGTCCAGACAGTTCAATTTGTTAATATTTTCAGAAGAACATTCAGACATTAAGCCCTAGGACCTTTAAAGAGGCTCTCTCTTTATGATCTAAACCTGGTAGGCCTGCATCTGGTTCCAGGTTGTAGATTTCATCAAGGGCCTTCCTCCTAACCAACTGTCTCTCCCCCTGGTCCCTCTTCCATTCACACTCTTCTCTGCATTGTCAGGAAAACAGTGAGTGCTGAAGGCTCCAGACTCCCTCCTACCTCTAGTTTTTTACTTACTGTCTGGAGAGTACTATCTACCAGGATAATCCTATTCATTCATTGTATCTATATATTTATCCATTGCCAGATACTGTCCCAGGAACTAAGGATATATGGCATCTGTTAAGACAAATAATCCCATTTTCAAGAACTATATTCTTGTTGTAAGCCACAGGTTGAATTGTCTGGGAAGCACACTCTGATAAGAAGTTTAGGAGCCAAGATGTTTATTATGAGATATTCCTGGTGTCAAGATCTGTTAAAGGAAATAAAAGGAAGCAGGATTAGAGACAGGGAAAGCTGAGCTTTAACACAAGCTTAATAGAGAGAGGGACAAGAAGGCCTGGAGTGCTACAGTCCATGGAATCGCTGAGTCAGACACGACTTGTTGACTGAACAACAAGGCAGTCTTAGCTACCCCATGGGGCAATTTAGAGCAAAACTGGCCATTTGAGTGGGCCCCACTGAAATGACTGGGATTTTATTCCCTGCCCTGACTAATGATATCAATAATATCTGAGCTCTCCCAAGAAGGAAATGACTTTGGGCAAAGTGGCTTTCTGTGGCTGAGATAATATCTAAAGGGGCAGGCAGCTGAAGGCTCTCTGATGAGCAGGAAGGATGTCATCATTTCTACAGCATCATACATTATATGCTACACATCAAGTAGTTCTAGCATAGGTTTACTGAAACTGTGTGAGCCTAAATCCCAAAGCCGTATTTTTTTGGCTTGTTTTTAGCAACAGACTGTTTTTAAAAAACTGAAGCAGTTTTAGGAAATAAGAGAAATTATAATATTTATTATATAGTGAAAGTTGCTCAGTCATGTCCAACTGTGACCCAATGGACTAAACAGGCTTCTCTGTCCATGGAATTCTCCAAGCAAGAATACTGAAGTGGGCTGCCGTGCCCTTCTCCAGAGGATCTTCCCAACCCAAGGATCGAACCTAGTTCTTCCTCATTGCAGGAAAATTCTTTACTATCTTAGCCACCAGGGAAGCCCTTTATTATATAAGGGACTGCAAATAGCATAGAAATGTGATGATTCTCAGTTCAGTTCAGTCGCTCAGTCATGTCTGACTCTTTGCGACCCCATGAATCTCAGCACGCCAGGCCGCCCTGTCCATTACCAACTCTTGGAGTTCACTCAGGCTCACATCCATCGAGTTAGTGATGCCATCCAGCCATCTCATCCTCTGTCATCCCCTTCTCCTCCTGCCCCCAATTCCTCCCAGCATCAAGAGTCTTTTCCAATGAGTCAGTTCTTTGCATGAGGTGGCCAATTCCACATAATTTTCTTATTTTCAGTAAATGCAATTTTAAAAAATAAATATTTGTTAAGTCAGTTCAGTTCAGTCACTCAGTCGTTTCCGATTCTTTGTGACCCCATGAACTGCAGCACGCCAGGCCTTCTTGTCCATCACCAGCACCTGGAGTTTACCCAGATTCTGTCCATTAAGTAGGTGCTGCTATCCAACCATCTCATCCTCTGTTGCCCCCTTCTCCTCCTGCCTTCAGTCTTTCCTAGCATCAGGGTCTTTTCCAATGAGTCAGCTCTTCGCATCAGGTGGCCAAAGTATTGGAGTTTCAGCTTCGACATTAGTCCCTCCAATGAACACTCAGGACTGATCTCCTCTAGGATGGACTGGTTGGATCTTCTTGCAATTGTTGAAACATCTTGTAAAAACAATTTAAAGATTCCTTTTATAGAAGTGGCATGGAAAAAAGATATACATATATAAAGGAGAATGTTTAATGTGATTCAATGTTTAGAACCTTACAGACTTCAAAAAATTAATACACCAAAGAGCAAAAGTTGTCAAAATTCCTGTACCAAACATAAGTTTAGAAAATACAGTCACTGTACCATTTGGGTTCACTCCAGTGTTTGGGGATAAACAAGCTGATGATGATGGTATGATCCATCAAAGAAAGACATCTTCTTACTGGCTTTCCAATCTCTGATTATGCATATCTTGTTCCTGGTGTGCTGATAAGCAGTGGCTTTCTGCCCTGATCTATGGCAAATAGACCTTCTCACAACTAAACTGTAATGGCCATCCCACTGAATGAAATGGTCCTCTCAGCACAAAGAAAGGTCAGGGAGACAAAGCTCCTTATGCCTAGAACTCAAGGTTGAGTAACAAGTACACAGTCTACAGCAGGACATAAGGTACTTCGAGGCCCCAAGGTACTTCGAGGCCCCAAGGTACTTCGAGGCCCCTCCTGGACAATGCTCGCCAGAAACAGCAAGGTACTCAATCAAGTCAGCACACTTCATGCAGTAAGTGAAGAAAGAAAAATACAGAAACACGTGCATGTGCGCGCGCACACACACACACACACACACACACACACACACACACACACACACACCTATTCTGTGTTTTCCAGTTAACTCCAGAATTTCCTGGACAGATAATGGTCTCTTACTCTAGAACCAGTGATTTCTTCTCCCTCTCTGGTAGAAGTTAGTCTCTTATGAATGAGATTAGCAAATTTAGTGGAGAAGGCACACCCCACTCCAGTATTCTTGCCTGGAAAATCCCATGGACAGAGGAGCCTGGTAGGCTGCAGTCTATGAGGTCGTTAAGAGTCGGACACGACTGAGCGACTTCACTTTGACTTTTCACTTTCATGCATTGGAGAAGGATATGGCAACCCTCTCCAGTATTCTTGCCTGGAGAATCCCAGGGATGGGAGAGCCTGGTGGGCTGCGGTCTATGGGTTTGCACAGAGTCGGACAAGACTGAAGCAACTTAGCATCAGCAAAAGCAGCAAATCTAGATTGATAACTCAGTTTTCTCTCAGTGAGTTGTTAAAAGTCTAGTTTCTGAACCTGCAAAATGAAGACCATAAGCTGTATCCATGAGTGAATGGGATAGAACAGAAACATAGTGCCTTTGTATTAGAAGACCAGGGTTTAGGTCTTAGTTTTACTATTGAGTGACTATCTTTGTCAAGTCCTTTGTTAAACTCTCTACTTTTCATTTACCCCTCCTTTTAACTAACATGATAATAATGTAATTTCACACCCTGTAGTTGAAGACTGTTGTGTAGATACAGGGTATCATCATGATACAGAAACCCTGAAATCAAGATTCCCATAGCTGGGAGGCATTTGAGAGATTGTTTGAGACTCTACCTTTAGAAAAATGAATGTCTGAATCACCACTGAGAGATCCCCTGGTTGACTTAACTCTTAAAGCAAAAGAACTTTGCATGTGGGAATTATGTCCTTTCAGTCATCACAGCAAACTTTCCACAAACACTTGTCCAATTGAATTAAGCTGGAAACATTTGATGCATCAGTTCAGTTCAGTTCAGTTCAGTCGCTCAGTCGTGTCCGACTCTTTGCAACCCCATGAATCGCAGCACGCCAGGCCTCCATGTCCATCACCGATTCCTGGAGTTCACTCAGACTCACATCCATCGAGTCAGTGATGCCATCCAGCCATCTCATCATCTGTCGTCCCCTTCTCCTCTTGCCCCCAGTCTCTCCCAGCATCAGGGTCTTTTCCAATGAGTCAACTCTTCACGTGAGGTGGCCAAAGTACTGGGGTTTCAGCTTTAGCATCATTCCTTCCAGGGTTAATCTCCAAGGGACTCTCAAAAGTCCAACACCATAGTACAAAAGCATCAATTCTTCGGTGCTCAGTTTTCTTCACAGTCCAACTCTCACTTCCATACATGACTACTGGAAAAACCATAGCCTTGACTAGACGGAACTTAGTCGGCAAAGTAATGTCTCTGCTTTTGAATATGCTATCTAGGTTGTTCATAACTTTTCTTCCAAGGAGTAAGCGTCTTTTAATTTCATGGCTGCAGTCACCATCTGCAGTGATTTTGGAGCCCCCCCACCTCCAAAAAAAAAAAAAATTCTGACACTGTTTCCACTGTTTCCCCATCAGTACATCAAGGCTGTATATTGTCACCCTGCTTATTTAACTTATATGCAGAGTACGTCATGAGAAATGCTGGACTGGAAGAAACACAAGCTGGAATCAAGATTGCTAGGAGAAATATCAATAACCTCAGATATGCAGATGACACCACCCTTATGGCAAAAAGTGAAGAGGAACTCAAAAGCCTCTTAATGAAATTGAAAGTGGAGAGCGAAAAAGTTGGCTTAAAGCTCAACATTCATAAAATGAAGATCATGGCATCCAGTCCCATCACTTCATGGGAAATAGATGGGGAAACAGTGGAAACAGTGTCAGACTTTATTTTTTTGCATAGCTGATGCTAAAACTTCAAGTGTGCAAAAAACATCTTTATTTTAATTTAGTTGGTCTTTCTCTCATTGCCCTCTGTTCTACTTGCTACAGATTGTTTGAGCTAGTCACTTCCAGGTGACTTTAGTCAATTCAGATGGAAAGCTCAAGCCCATTTAGAATTTTTCTTCTTGTTCTCCAGTGGTCTCCAGTTCCTGCCAGTAGGTTTTATACAAGGTCATCTGTACTATATTTTCTGGGAGGTCCAGTTGTTCAGTCCAGTCTTTAATAATCTGCTGAAGAGACAAAACCTTCCCTATATTTACATCTCTTTAGAGGTGCGTGCCCTACTTGGCTTTCATGGTCCATTGTCTACGCTGCCTTCTTCATCCCTTTGCTCCTTTCTTCCTCCACTTTCTCATTTCCCTCTTACTTTCTCCTTTTTTTCTCATTTCCTTCATGAGTTTCTTTATTTGTTTTTCTCACGCACTGACCACCCAAACCCCTGACACACACTCATCATTTATTGAGCATATAGTGTTAGCCCTACAAAAGTTACTAAAATGTGATCCTTGGTTGTAAGGGGCCTTCAAATAAAGGAACTTGCATCATCAAGTTGAGGCTAAAAATTTCAGCCTTCAAAAGCCTAAAATCTCTCAAAAGAACTTTTTCGTTAAGGAAGCCCAATCCTCAAGCATCGCCCATCACGAAGACACTGTGTCTTAAAACTGATTGTCTTTCAATCATTTAGGAGCAAATTCTACCTATCGCCTGGCTCAGTGCCAGAAATAGGAGTGTTGCAGGGAGACCAGAAGCTTCCTTTGTTTGAAGATATGAAGCGAGAAGCTCATCTCCATTATCTCTTACTAATCACCAGCACTTTAACTGTGGTTTCTGATGAGGCAAATTCCCTCAGCAGGCTGAGGCAATATTTTCCAAAGGAAAGCAAGTTTTGTTCTGTTTTTACTCCTCCCGCTCATCACAAGCCATGCTGAGGTTCCCAGCCTGGATCTGCCCCCAAGCGACCATCTGGCTAGCAGCTGCTCTGTCCAAGTGGAAACACTCGGCCTGAGTAGTCCAAGGGCTTCGTTTACTTCTTGTAAATGACAATGTCTGTATTGTAGGTTACCCATATCCTTTCCACTGGAAAAGCAACAACTGTCATTTTCTTTCCTTCTTTTCATATGTGATTGTTTACCACGAGAACACATATGTCTGGCATATGGCAGGGGACTAGTTGGCTTAAATTGGTAAGCATGGGCAGTTGCCTTTCATCAAGTCTGTGAGTGCAGCTCTTGGGGAGAAGCTTAGAGAACCTGAAGTTGTAAGGTTCGAATTATGGAATCCAGCCAGATGCATGTTCATTTGGTCAGGAGAGCCTGCTGACTGAGTGCTAACAGTGGTCTCAGCTCCAGAGAATAACCTACCCATCCGCTCTGCTTGCCCTGATCAAGCTCAGTGACGTGGTTAGGAACACCAATAGTTAGTATTTATAATGTGCTTATTATGTGCCTGGCACAGTGCTGAGTGTTTTACATGCATTATTCTAACATTTTGAAATCCACGGGTGAGTCATTTGTCGAAGGTCACATAGCTCATCTGCCTACTTCCTTTGCTTTCTCAATGGCAGGATTCTTGTAAGCTCCTTACAGGCAGGAATCCTGAATTGCTCAGCACTGAGTCCTCAGTAGTTAGCAGCAAAGGGCCTCACTCACAGAAGATGCTAAAAACAAATAAATAACCTCAAGTTCCTCCACTACCACTCACCCAAACCCAACACTTGTGGAATGACTAAATGTTCAATGAATGGAGAACAAGTTTGTGCCTTTACAGTAGAAGGCTGCTTGTTTTTCCTCGAAAAACCATGACCCTCTTAAAAAAGCCAAAAAAAAAAAAAAGACTAAAAAACCAAAGAAATGATGCTCTCCAACCGACTTTACCAGAATTCATCTACATTCAGAAATATGGTAGAGAAAAAATGCCGCTGGTACTCTGACCTCTCCAAAGACTGGTTTCACCCCCACACAGAGCAGCTAGCTGCTCTTACCTGAAAATAGATTATAATTAATGTCTCAGTTATTTTGGCCTGCAGCTTTTCCTTTAGTCATGTTGTTTGCTTTCGTAACATCTTTTTTGTTTGACTTGTTCAATCTGTCTACCTTGGAGTTTTAGCTCAGACCCTCTCTCCTGTTGAATGACTTCCTCTCTATTTGCTCCTACAGTGATTACATCACTTTAACACCAGTTAGAGGGTATGATTGCCAGGAACCCCAGGAGATTATTTTTAGAGGCTGAGGGTTTAATTCTCCTGGATAAAGAGGGCTTCAGGCAGATATAGTCCTGTGTTCTGCACCGTTGCTGAGATGGTGGTTAATAATGGCTTCGTGATCCAGCTTTTGTGGCCAAAATTTGGGTTTCATATCCTTTCCGGCTCACACATCCTTCTTTCCTCAGCTTCTTTACATTTTCAGGGTCCAAATTGTACCTAGAGATATACAACTTTATAATGAGAATATTTCTTTATATTGAGATTTTAGACAACATTTGAATTGATATTGAAGTGTCTACTTGGTGTTAGGCAGCTGACCTACATCAGCATGAATCAGCACTCAAAGAGCAGGGCTGATGTGAATGGAAACAAAGGCAAGCTTCCAGGGCTGGGATGTCAGGAGGGTCACGGAGGTCTTGTAGATTCCTTCTTCCTGAATCTTCTTTCTTACTCTTTCTCCTTTCCCAAGTTCCATTTTTGGAATTTTATTTTCTTGGTTGGTCTTATCAAGAGGTGACCATTTGGGTTTTGATGACCATAATGTTATGCCTTATAGAGCTTTTCTTGGAAAGACTGACCATCCAGAGTTTCCAGCTGTTGTTGGGCTGCTGTGAGTTTTGTTTTGTTTTCTCACATGATACTTCTGTGTGTTAGAACTAGGGTCAGAAGAACCTCATAACTGATATTGGATCTGAGTATCATCCCTTGCAAAGTGCTTTCAGAGGACCTCTCCTGAGCCTTAAATTTTCTGATAAAGGTTAAGAAGATTCCAATCCTTCATTTTGCAAATGAAGAAACCAAAACTTAAAGATACTGAGATTCTGATCCAAAGTCACACAACCAGTAAATGAAGGATTGATGCGTTCCATGTCCAAGCTTTTTCACCATACCACACTTGTCATTCTTAACATCCCCCATATAGTGCTAACCACATTAGAATGATCTGACATTCTTATTGAAAAATACTAATGCTGAAGCCCTATTCCAGTGATTGGCATAACTGGATCCTGGATATCAGTATTTTCTTTTTCATGTCCCTTATTTATTTGTTTTTAATAATTTTGTTTATTTTTTTTGTTTAATTAATTAATTTATTTATTTTTAAATTACAATACTGTATTTGTTTTGCCATACATTGACACGAATCAGTCATAGGTGAACACAATCTATTTTTGGTTGTAATAGGTCTTCATTGCTGCTCAGGCTTTTCTCTAGTTGCAAAAAGTGGGAGCTATTTTCCGGTTGTGATGAGTGGCCTTCTCACTGCAGTGGCTCCTCTGGTTGTGGAGCTCAGGCTCTAGTGCACGTGGGCTCAGTAGCTGCAGCGTATGAGCTCTGTAGCTTAGGTTCAGTAGTTGTGGCACACAGGCTTAGTTGCTCCACAGCATGGGGGATCTTCCCAGATCAAGGATTGAACTCGTGCCTCCTGCACTGCAGGTGGATTCTTCCACACTGAGTCACCAGGGAAGTCCTCATGTCCCCTATTTCTAATGGGACTGTCATTGATCCATAGTCTTTATTTCCATGACCCTTGGTGAATTGCAAAGAATTCTACAAACTGAGAACAGTATACTTTTTAGTGTCCTCATCTTTGTACTGGTTACCAAAAGCCAGGCTCTGTTAAACTATTGAATCCCTAGACAAGTATGTTTTCTGTTGATACATGAGCTTCAAAATCCAACCCTTCTGTTATTCTAGAAGACAGTTTCCAACTCCAGACTGTGTGCTGCTCCAAACGAAAGATTAAAAAAAAAAAAAAAAAAGGCAGAGGTTATCTCCTTCAACTGGCCAGCTGTTGGTATTTATAAAGCTGTTCGTGCTCCTAGAATTGCTCTGCCACGGAAATCATATTTGCTTATAAAAGCTATCACCAGCTGACTTTTATATCTGACCAGCTGTCCAGAAGAAAAATGTTAACTAGTTTACAGCTTATATTTTCTCAGAAGTTTTATGGTAAAAACACATTTTTCCAATAAGTACATTCCTCTCTCTCTGGGTTTCCAGACGTGATCAGTGGCTTGGACCTGGAATCACACTCGGTTACTCCTGGCCAGTGAGGCCAGTTTGCTAAGCAGCAGCAGTCCTTGAAGCTCACATGGAAGAGACACCAGCTGCATTTTCAGGCGTCCTCATTTTGAGTAAAAGGACGGAGTCAGTTTTTCTCTGTGTGTTTCCAGTGGAAGGTGGGTCTGCTGTGCTGGGAAAGGTGCAGAGAGGCACTTCCCAGGGATCCAGTGATTAAGATTCCACCCTACTGCAGGGTGCAAGAAGGGTTTGATCCCTGGTTGGGGAACTAATATTCCACATGCAATGTGGTATGGCCAAAAAATGAAACCAGAAACAAACCCCCACCCAAAACAAAACAAAAAGTTACAGGGAAAAGGGAAGACAGGCAAAGTGGAGAGAGACTTCTGTCTTTGAGGCATTAAAACTCAGCTAACCAGAATCTTCAGTTAATCAGAACTCCTTTCCATTCCAGTAGGCAAAGAGAAACCCTAACCAGACACATTTAATGTAAAAGCAATGAAAAGAAACAAAACAAAACAAAACAAAACAAAACACTTTGTGACTATGCTGTAGGTTCTGTTATAGAAATTTGAAATCAGACATGATCTTTATTCATCTTTGTACGCTTCTCACCTAATACAGTGTCTAAAGTAAATTTGTACTTATATATGATTTCAAATTATTTTATTTTCATTAAATAAGCATATGTTCATAGTTGTTTTTTTAAAGCTGAAATGCCTTCAAGTCTTATAATGAAAAACAGCAGACACTTAATTTTTCCCATTATGCCCTAGCTCCAGCCTCTAGAAACTTTGAAATATTTGACTATTGATATTTTCCTTCTTGTTTCTAAATAATACATCAATGTTGACTTCTCGACTTAAACATTTTAAGAATTATTTATTA
This sequence comes from Nanger dama, assembly GCA_917880005.1. Lineage (NCBI taxonomy): Eukaryota > Metazoa > Chordata > Mammalia > Artiodactyla > Bovidae > Nanger > Nanger dama. The sequence continues at coordinate 20,986,026 of CAKJTW010000030.1, forward strand.
ACCTGATCTCAACTTTAGAAATTATCTGTTGACCTACTATAGTAGATGAGGATTTAGTAGTGTGTCCCTTCCATATTCTTTGTTTCTTCCTACCCTCTCTTTGAGCAGAGTTATGTCACAATTTGGTCGAGTCCTCATTTACATTACTTTGTCCATGTAAATATTATTTGCTGCTGAGCCAAGGTGGCTCAGATGGAAAAGAACCTGCCATCAATGCAGGAGACCCAGGTTCAATCCCTGGCTTGAGCAGATCCCTTAGAGGAGTAAATGGCAACCCACTCCAACACGCTTGCCTTTAGATTTCCATGGACAGAGGAGCCTGGTGGGCTACAGTCCCTGGGGTCACAAACAGTTGGCCTCTACTGAGCAAACTAACACTTTCACATACTTCCAACAAGCAGTATGCTATGACTCTATTTTCTTTCTTAAATGTTTTGTTTTCTTTCATAAGTTAATTTCCTGGTTGTATGTTATTTCTTTTCCTTTGCAAAATTATCTATACATTTTCAGCAGTTTCTTCTTCAGTTCAGTTCAGTTGCTCAGTCGTGTCTGACTCCTTGCGACCCCATGAATCATAGCACGCCAGACCTCCCTGTCCATCACCAACTCCCAGAGTTCACTCAAACTCATGTCCGTCGAGTCAGTGATGCCATCCAGCCATCTCATCCTCTGTCCTCTCCTTTTCCTCCTGCCCCCAATTTGGAAGGAATGATGCTAAGGCTGAAACTCCAGTACTCTGGCCCCCTCATGTGAAGAGCTGACTCACTGGAAAAGTTTCTTCTTGATGCAACACAATTCCAATATGCCTCTCAATACTATTTTTCACCTGTATTGATATATTTTCACATGTTTCAAATAATCTCTAGTTCCATTTTGATACTTTCCCTTGGAGATCTCTTCCCTATTGTTGTTCAATTTTGATGGGCTTCTCAATAGAACCGCCAAATAGCTCTCATGCTTTCTGTAGTTAGAAGCCTCTGAAATGGCCTCTGGTGGTCCTGTCTCCTGTTCTTCATGTTCTTGTGTAATATTCTCCTCTTGAGTGGGGGTGGAACTTACTTATTCATGGCTAACAAACAGAGTATGACAGAAGTGATGGGATGTCACATTCTGGAAAAAAAAAAATGAAAAACTGACCATGGCTTCTACGTTGGAAACTCTTTCTCAGGCACAAGGACTCTCTCTCTTCTACAACATCCTCTCTTTCTCTCTGAGTTTACTCCAGTTGGTCATTCCAGGTATGGCTGTAAAGCAAAAGTTATAAGTAAACACTAAGCCCAGACCGTGAACACATTATATAGCTAAGGAGGAGTTCTGTAGACAGTAGGGAGATAAAATAACTTAAGTCATGTGTAGTCCTTAGCAATCTAAGAGTCATGTATACATAACATGTATAATATGTACAGTTCTTATGTGCTAAGTTTAGCACATAAGAGAAGACAGCACATACGTGTTCAAGAGATATTGGAAGAAGAGAGGAGGAGAGGGAGGAAATCTTTTTAATAGTTCTAATGAGATAATCTTGACTTGAACTAAAGAGTGACATTGGATATAAAATAGTAGAAAGTATCAGAGACCTCTTAGAATCTAGGGAAAACCATGCTGTTTGATTAGTCTGGTTACTGTTCTCTGATTATCTGTTAACAGAGCCTACTTAATCAGATTGTTAGTTTGTTAAAGGCAGAGTGAAAATGATGTCACTCATTCATGTCTGACTCTTTGTGACCCCATGGACTGTAGCTACCAGGCTTCTCCATCCATGGGATTTTCCAGGCAAGAGTACTAGAGTGGATTGCCATTTCCTTCTTCAGAGGATCTTCCTGACCCAGGGATCGAACCCAGGTCTCCCACACTGCAGGTAGATACAATATTAAAGGCAGAGAGGAGTCTTCAGACAAGTTGATTATGTGAAGTCTTAAGGCAAATCGATTGTGATCAATATTGCATCTTATACATCATCCATCCACCTTCTGCTCTCCTGACCTTGCCCAGGCTCTTACTCTTCTGCCAGATGGCTAGGCTCATTAAAAATTATTTTTGCTTTAGCCTTTAATGAGAGATATTCAGTCATTATGCCATTTTTCTTTGGTAAATTAAATTATGGAAAACAAAATACCGTTTATGCTGTGTGTGATGTGTGTGCTCAGTTGCTTAGCTGTGTCCAACTCTTTATGACCTTATTGACTGCAGTCTGCCAGGCTCCTCTGGCCATGGGATTTACAAGGCAAGAATACTGGATCAGGTTGCCATTTCCTCTCCCAGGGGATCTTTCTCACCCAAGGATTAACCTGCATTTCTTGCATCTTCTGCACTGACAGGCAGATTCTTTACCACTGTACCACCCGGGAAGCTCTAATACCATTTATGGTGCTACATGTAAAAGCAGTCTCTCTCATATTCTAAAGTAGAGTCCTGCATATTTGGACAGTTGGGGTCTTTATTCCCACCCCTGTGTTTTTGTATCTTGTTTGTTCTACAGCATTCCACCTCCTTCAACTCTAATTGACTGTGAAATCCTCGTAGGGCATGAGGCTAATATTCATTTTAATCTTTCTTCCATAAATTCTGTTCCTCAAGTCCTCATTCCTGTCTCTGATAACCAGAAATGTCATTCTTCACATTTCAGGGGCTCTGTAAAGGTTGTTAAAGTAGATATTCTGAACAAGCAAACATCCCACCAGAGAGGGCCAGAGAAATTGCTACAGGAGTTTGAAGAGGAAATGTCACAAAGCAATGTAACAGAGCAAAGTCAAGGGATGAATAGGTAGAATCCTAGAATGGATGAGTTGGGAACATGATTGTGAAGTTTGTTTCTTTAGGGAATCTTAGGGCATTACCTAGCCTCTTTGAGTACATACAGCACCCTGCTCTTTGTAAAATAAGCATAATAATATCTCTCTTTTTCTAGCTCCTTGGACTGTAAGTGTTCAGAATAACATATGTAAAAGCAATCTGAACTCCTTGGAAGTCAGGAGTGACAGACCCAATGCATGCCATTATGATTTTCTTCCTACAATTTGGCATTTAAAACAGTGACTTAAATAACATTATTTCAAGTTAAAAGAAGTAATACATTTCATTTATGATGATCTTTTAATTGCCAGAACCTAAAGGCATATATGCTGCTGCTGCTGCTGAGTATGAAAAGGCAAAATGATAGGATACTGAAAAAGGAACTCCCCAGGTTGATAGGTGCCCAATATGCTACTGGAGATCAGTGGAGAAATAACTCCAGACAGAATGAAGCAGTGGAGTCAAAGCAAAAACAATACCCAGTTGTGGATGTGACTGGTGATAGAAGCAAGGTCTGATGCTGTAAAGAGCAATATTGCATAGGAACCTGGAATGTCAGGTCGATGAATCAAGGCAAATTGGAAGTAGTCAAATAGGAGATGGCAAGAGTGAATGTTGACATTCTAAGAATCAGCAAACTAAAATGGACTGGAATGGGTGAATTTAACTCAGATGACCATTATATCTACTACTGCAGGCAGGAATCCCTTAGAAGAAATGGAAGAGCCATCATGGTCAACAGAAGAGTCCAAAATGCAGTACTTGGATGCAATCTCAAAAACGACAGAATGATCTTTCTTCATTTCCCAGGCAAATCATTCAATATCACAACAATCCAACTCTATGCCCCACTCAGTAATGCTGAAGAAGCTGAAGTCGAACGGTTCTGTGAAGACCTACAAGACCTTTTAGAACTAACACCCAAAAAGATGTCCTTTTCATTATAAGGGACTGGAATGCAAAAGTAGGAAGTCAAGAAACACCTGGAGTAACAGGCAAATTTGTCCTTGGAATACAGAATGAAGCAGAGCAAAGGCTAATAGAGTTTTGCGAAGAGAACACACTGGTCATAGCAAACACCCTCTTCCAACAACACAAGAAAAGACTACACATGGACATCACCAGATGGTTGACACCGAAATCAGATTGATTATAGTCTCTGCAGCCAAAGATAGAGAAGCTCTATACAGTCAGCAAAAACAAGATTGGGAGCTGATTCTGACTCAGATCATGAACTTCTTATTGCCAAATTCATATTTAAATTGAAGAAAGTAGGGAAACCACTAGACCATTCAGGTATGACCTAAATCAAATCCCTTATAATTATGCAGTGGAAGTGAGAAATAGTTTTAAGGGACTAGATCTGATAGACAGAATGCATGATGAACTATGGACAGAAGTTCATGACTTTGTATAGGAGACAGGGATCAAGACCATCCCCATCGGAAAGAAATGCAAAAAAGCAAAATGGCTGTCTAGGGAGGCCTTACAAATAGCTCTGAAAAGAACAGAAGCAAAAAGCAAAGGAAAAAAGAAAAGATATAAGTATCTGAATGCAGAGTTCCAAAGAATAGCAAGGAGAGATAGGAAAGCCTTCCTTGGTGGTCAATGCAAATAAATAGAGGAAAACAACAGAATGGGAAAGACTAGAGATCTCTTCAAGAAAATTAGAGATACCAAGGGAACATTTCATGCAAAAATGGAATCGATAAAGGACAGAAGTGGTATGGACCTAACAGAAGCAGAAGATATCAAGAAGAGGTGGCAAGAATACACAAAAGAACTGTACAAAAAGAGCTTCACGACCCAGATAATCACGATGGTGTGATCACACAATTAGAGCCAGACATCCTGTAATCTGAATTCAAGTGGGCCTTAGAAAGCATCACTATGAACAAAGCTAGTGGAGGTGATGGAATTCCAGTGGAGCTATTTCAAATCCTGAAAGATGATGCTGTGAAAGTACTGCACTCAATAGACCAGCAAATTTGGAAAACTCAGAGTGGCCACAGAAATGGAAAAGGTCAGCTTTCATTCTAATCCCAAAGAAAGGCAATGCCAAAGAATGCTCAAAATATCACACAACTGCACTCATCTCACACACTAGTAAAGTAATGCTCAAAATTCTCCAAGCCAGGCTTTAGCAAAACGTGAACTGTGAACTTCCAGATGTTTAAGCTGGTTTTAGAAAAGGCAGAGGAACCAGAGATCAAATTGCCAACATCCACTCAGTTCAGTTCAGTTGCTCAGACGTGTCCATCCAGCCATCTCATCCTCTGTCATCCCTTTCTCCTCCTGCCCCCAATCCTCCCAGCATCAGAGTCTTTTCCAATGAGTCAACTCTTTGCATGAGGTGGCCAAAGTACTGAAGTTTCAGCTTTAGCATCATTCCTTCCAAAGAAATCCCAGGGTTGACCTCCTTCAGAATGGATTTGTTGGATCTCCTTGCAGTCCAAGGGACTCTCAAGAGTCTTCTCCAACACCACAGTTCAAAACCATCAATTCTTCGGTGCTCAGCCTTCTTCACAGTCCAATTCTCACATCCATACATGACTACTGGAAAAACCATGGCCTTGACTAGACGGACCTTAGTCAGCAAAGTAATGTTTCTGCTTTTGAATATACTATCTAGGTTGGTCATAACTTTTCTTCCAAGGAGTAAGTGCCTTCTAATTTCATGGCTGCAGTCACCATCTGCAGTGATTTTGGAGCCCCCAAAATAAAGTCTGACACTGTTTCCACTGTTTCCCCATCTATTTCCCATGAAGTGATGGGACTGAATGCCATGATGTTCGTTTTCTGAATGTTGAGGTTTAAGCCAACTTTTTCACTCTCCTTTTTCACCTTCATCAAGAGGCCCTTTAGCTCCTCTTCACTTTCTGCCATAAGGGTGTTGTCATCTACATATCTGAGGTTTCCAATGTCTGCTGGATCATCAAAAGAAAGAGAGTTCCAGAAAAATATCTATTTCTGCTTTATTGACAATGCCAAAGCCTTTGACTGTGTGGATCACAATAAAATGTGGAAAATTCTAAAAGATGGGAGTACCAGACCACTTGACCTACCTTTTGAGAAACCTGTATGCAAGTCAGGAAGCAACACTTAGAACTGGACATGAAACAACAGACTGGTTCCAAATGGAAAAAGAGTACATGAAAGCTGTATACTGTCACCCTGCTTATTTAACTTATATGCAGAGTGCACCATGAGAAATGCTGGGTTTGAAGAAGCACAAGCTAGAATCAAGATTGCCAGGAGAAATATCAATAACCTCAGATATGCAGATGACACCATCCTTGTGGCAGAAAGTGAAGAGGAACTAAAAAGCCTCTTGATGAAAGTGAAAGAGGAGAGCGAAAATGTTGGCTTAAAACTCAACATTCAGAAATCTAACATCATGGCATCTGGACCCATCACTTCATGGGAATTGATGGGGAAACAGTGGAAATAGTGTCAGACTTTATTTTTCGTTTCCAAAATCACTGCAGATGGTGATTGCAGCCATGAAATTAAAAGATGCTTACACTCAGGAGGAAAGTTATGACAAACCTAGACAGCATATTCAAAAGCAGACACATTACTTTGCCAACAAAGTTTCGTCTAGTCAAGGCTATGGTTTTCCCAGTGGTCATGTATGAATGTGAGAGTTGGACTGTGAAGAAAGCTGAGTGCCGAAGAACTGATGCTTTTGAACTGTGGTGTTGGAGAAGATGCTTGAGAGTCCCTTGGACTGCAAGGAGATACAACCAGTCCATTGTAAAGGAGATCAGCCCTGGGTGTTCATTGGAAGGACTGATGCTAAAGCTGAAACTCCAGTACTTTGGCCAACTCATGCGAAGAGTTGACTCATTGAAAAAGACTCTGATGCTGCGAGAGATTGGGGGCAGGAGGAGAAGAGGATGACAGAGAATGAGATAGCTGGACCACATGACCGACTCGATGGACATGAGTTTGAGTGAATTCCAGGAGTTGGTGATGGACAGGGAGGCCTGGCGTGCTGCAATTCATGGGGTCGCAAAGAGTCAGACATGACTGAGCAACTGAACTGAACTGAACTGAACTGAAAGGATTATAAAACATTGGTTCAAATGGTTTTTTATTTCATGTTGTTGCCATACGTCATCAGTCAGGAGAGTATAGGCTTATGCTGTGGTAATAAACAGCCCAGAAATCTCAGTGGTTAACACCTGATTTTGTGTCTCACGAAGGCAAAATCCTCTGGAATCCAGGCAACTGTTGAGGGCAGCTGCCAGGGCAGGGATGCAGCACTCCATGCTGATTTGGTCTGGGGCTCCCCAGTATCAGTGTGACAAGTTCTCTGTGATTACTAGGACAGGGAGAAGGGAGACTAGAGCGTCACTTGGAGCTTTTCACTGACTTGGCCTGAAATGCCACATCCCACTCTCACTCATATTTTATTACTAAGAACTAGAATGAAACAGCAGAGAAGGTTATGGCACCCCACTCCAGTACTCTTGCCTGGAAAATCCCATGGATAGAGGAGCCTGGTAGGCTACGGTCCATGGGGTCACGAAGAATCGGACACAACTGGGCAACTTCACTTTCACTTTTCACTTTCATGCATTGGAGAAAGAAATGACAACCCACTCCAGTGTTCTTGCCTGGAGAATCCCAGGGACAGGTAGCCTGGTGGGCTGCTGTCTATGGGGTCACACAGAGTCGGACATGACCGAAGTGACTTAGTAGCAGCAGTAGCAGATTGAAACAGAAGTGAAAACCACAGTAACAGAAAACTAATCAAATTGATCATATGGATCACAGCCTAGTCTAACTCAAGGAAACTATGAGCCATGTCATGTAGGGCCACCCAAGACAGATGCGTCATGGTGAAGAGTTCTAAAAAGAAGTGGTCCACTGGAGAAGGAAACGACAAACTACTTCATTATTCTTGTATTGAGAACCCCATGAAGAGTCCAAAAAGGCAAAAGATAGGACACTGAAAGATGAATTCCCTGCTCACTAGGTGCCCAATATGCTACCGGAGAACAGCAGAGAAATAACTCCAGAAAGAATGAAGAGATTGAGCCAAAGCAAAAACAATACCCAGTTGTGGATGTGACTGGTGATGGACGTAAAGTCTGATGCTGTTAATAGCAATATGGCATATGAACCTGGAATGTTAGGTCCATGAATCAAGGCAAATTGGAAGTGGTCAAACAGGAGATGGCAAGAGTGAAGGCTGACGTTCTAGGAATCAGCGAGCTAAAATGGACTGGAATGGGCAAATTTAATTCAGATGACTATTATATCTACTACTATGGGCAAGAATCCCTTAGAAAAAATGGAGTAGCCCTCATGGTCAACAAAAGAGTCCAAAATGTAGTACTTAGATGCAGTCTCCTAAATGACAGAATGATCTCTGTTCATTTCCAAGGCAAACTATTCAATATCACATTAATCCAAGTCTATGCCCCAACCAGTAATGCTGAAGAAGCTAAAATGAAATGGTTCTATGAAGACCTATGAGACCTTCTAGAATTAACACTCAAGAAAGAGATCCTTTTCACTACAGGGGACTGGAATGCAAAAGTAGGAAGTCAAGAAACACCTGGAGTAACAAGCAAATTTGGCCTTGGAGTACAGAATGAAGCAGGACAAAAGCTAATAGACTTTTGCCAAGAGAATGCATTGGTCATAGCAAACACCCTCTTCCAACAACACAAGAGAAGACTCTGCACATGGACATCACCAGATGGTCAATATCAAAATCAGATTGATTATATTCTTTGCAGCCAAAGATGGAGAAGTTCTATACAGTCAGCAAAAACAAGACTGGGAGCTGACTGTGGCTCAGATCAACTCCTTATTGCCAAATTCAAACTTAAATTGGAGAAAGTAGGGAAAACCCATAGACCATTCAGGTATGGCCTAAATCAAATCCCTTACGATTATACAGTGGAAGTGAGAAAGAGATTCAAGGGATTAGATCTGACAGAATGCCTGAAGAACTATGGACAGAGGTTCGTGACATTGTATAGGAGACAGGGATCAAGACCATCCCCAAAGAAAAGAAATGCAAAAAGGAAAAATGGCTGTCTGATGAAGCCTTATAAATAGCTGAGAAAAGAACAGATTCAAAAGGCAAAGGAGAAAAGGAAAGATATACCCATCTGAATGCAGAGTTCCAAGAATAGAAAGGAGAGATAAGAAAGACATCCTCAGTGATCAATGCAAAGAAATAGAGGAAAACAATGGAATGGGAAAGGCTAGAGATCTCTTCAAGAAAATCAGAGATACCAAGGGAACATTTCATGCAAAGATGAGCACAATAAAGGACAGAAATGATATGGACCCAAGAGAAGCAGATATTAAGAAGAGGTGGCAAGAATATACAGAAGAACTGTACAAAAAACATGTTAATGACTCAGATAACCATAATGGTATGATCACTCACCTAGAGCCAGACATCCTGGAGTGTGAAGTAAAGTGGGCCTTAGGAAGCATTGCTATGAAACAAGCTAGTGGGAGTGATTGAAGTCCAGTGGAGCTGTTTCAAATCCTAAAAGATGATGCTGTGCAAGTGCTGCACTCAATATGTCAGCAAATTTGGAAAACTCAGCAGTGGCCACAGGACTGGAAAAGGTCAGTTTTCATTTCAATCCCAAAGAAAGGCAATGCCAAAGAATGTTTAAATTATCCCACAGTTGCACTCCTATCACTTGCTAGCAAAGTAATGCTCAAAATTCTCCAAGTCAGGCTTCAACAGTATGTGAACCGTGAACTTCCAGATGTTCAAGCTGGATTTAGAAAAGGCAAAGGAACCAGAGATCAAATTGCCAACAACTGCTGGATCATTGAAAAAGCGAGAGTTCCAGAAAAAATATCTATTTCTGCTTTATTGACTATGCCAAAACCTTTGACTGTGTGGATCACAACAAACTCTGAAAAATTCTTCAAGAGATGGGAATCCCAGACCACCTTACTGGCTTCCTGAGAAATCTGTATGCAGGTCAAGAAGCAACAGTTAGAACTGGACATGGAACAACAGACTGGTTCCAAATAGGGAAAGGAGTATGGCAAAGCTGTATATTGTCACCTTGCTTAATACATCATGCAAAATGCTGGGCTAGCTAAAGCACAAGCTGGAATCAAGATTGCTGGGAGAAATATCAATAACCTCAGATATGCAGATGACGGCACCCTTATGGCAGAAAGTGAAGAACTAAAGTGCCTCTTGATGAAAGTGAAAGAGGAGATTGAAAAAGTTGGCTTATTACTCAATATTCAGAAAACTAAGATCATGGCATCTGGTTCCATCACTTCATGGCATATAGATGGAGAAACAATGAAAACAGTGAGAGACTTTATTTTGGGGGGCTCCAAAATCACTGCAGATGGTGATTGTAGCCATGAAATTAAAAGATGCTTGCTCCTTGGAAGAAAACCTATGACCAGTGTAGGCAGCATATTGAGGAGGAACGACATTACTTTGCCAACAAAGGTCTGTCTAGTCGAAGCTATAGTTTTTCCAGTAGTGTTGTGTGGTTGTGAGAGTTGGAATATAGATACAGCTGAGCACTGAAGAATTGATGCTTTTGAACTCTGGTGTCACAGAAGACTCTTTTTAAATATAAATTTATTTAATTGGAGGCTAATTACTTTACAATGTTTTGTTGGTTTTGCCATACATCAACATGAATCCGCCATGGGTGTACACGTGTTCCACATCCTGAACTCCCTCTCCCACCTCCCTCCCTATACCATCCCTCTGGGTCATCCCAGTGCATCAGCCCTGTGAGAGTCCCTTGGAGTGCAAGGAGATCAAACCAGTCCATCCTAAAGGAAATAAGTCCTGAATTTTCATTGTTGAAGCTGAAACTCCAATACTTTGGCCAACCTGATGTGAAGAACTGATGCATTGGAAAAGACCTTGATGCTGGGAAAGATTGAAGGAAGAAGGAGAAGGGGGCAACAGAGGAACTGCTTGGATGGCATCACTGACTCAATGGACATGAGTTTGAGTAAGCAGTAAGCTCCGGGAGTTGGTGATGGACAGGGGAGGCCTGGCGTGCTGCAGTCCATGGGGTCGCAAAAGTTGGACATGACTGAGCATTAAACTGAATTGAGACACATGTCCCCCTCCCTGAAATGCTAGGAAGTAAGTCTCTTTTACACTGAACTCCAGCCCTAATTCCATACATAGTAAGATATAACATTGGTAAAGGTGATAAAGGCAATCCAGCACTGACAAGGTACAGACACTAAGGATTTATGCTCTGGGCCAGTATTGATGAGTAAGGAGTAGAACCCAGGGCTCCTGACTCCCAGGGCAGTACTCCTTCTCACCCAACAGGCTTCCCCAAATGCTTTTTTTTTTTTGGAGATTAATATGATACCCCTCTCTCACACACAAAAGTAATTCTGTCGTTAAACTAATTCACAAAGACAGGATTAAACAATAGGATAGATAAAGCTAAAAGTTTTATTTGCAGAAGAATTTCTTAAAGCTTTTAACAAAATGTAATACATTGTGGGACTTTTCTAGTGCTCCTGTGTTTAAGACTCTGCACTGCCAATACATGAGGCCAGGGTTCAATCCCTGGTCAGGGAACTATATCCTACTTGTACAAGTAGAAGATCTAGCATGCTGGACCTAAGACCTGGTGCAGCCAAATAAATAAATAGATAAACAAAAATAAATATTAAAATAATAATATAAATACATTGCGAATCTTATGTTAGCCAAGTATTCAGAAATGACTGACCATTTTTAAACAAGAAATCATCCCCTCTTCCCAGTATTTATTTCTTCAAAGTACCTTGTAAGTGAAGATCACACTTTAGGAAATGCGACATAATCATTTTAAGCTTGAAAAACTGTTAATCTTTGCAAATTAGCATCATCCATATAGGTTAATAGATTTTTTTTTCTCTCCATCCCTCCTTAGGCCTCCATTTCTACCATATCTTGATTTCTACCACATCCTAGCCTACTGATATACATTGTTATTCTTGCATTCATACAAATCTCCATTTATGTATTGAATATTGAGTGAGCATACATTCTATGCCAGGTCTTGTATTGATGTTGGATATTTAAAGATGAACAAGATGTAATCTCTGTTTTTATATTACTCATGGACTAAAATGAGAGACAGATTCCAAATGAACCATAAAACAAAATATTCTAAGTGCTATTATAGACATAAGAATGATATTCTGTGAGTACAAAAATAGATGTGTCCAAATTCTGCTCTTTCTAGTGAACAAAACTCCTAGGAGATTTTTATAGGAACCATTACTAAGTCTCTCCCCGTCCTTTATTTGAATAAGTGATATCCTGGATCTCGGTGCTGAGCTTTATACTCATACAGGTTATCCCGTATCTTGTCCACTCTGGCCTACTGGGATAACCAGACTATATCTTTTGGGAGCTTGAGTTAGTAACACATGTGGTAGCTCTCCTTTCCTGCTCCTGCCATTTGGAGATCTGATGGACGTCCTTGTACATTTTCATGCAAATCCCTAAAAACAACTTCACTCAAAGCAGGGCCAATGACCCCTATCAAGAACTTCTCCCAGCATTAGAAAATTTCATGCTACTAGAGAATTATCTTTCAACCTTAAACCAATTTGAGTCTAAGTAAAAGTTCTAGGTGAGGGGTGGGGGAAACACACACACAGGACCCATTTAAACTGTTCTAAATGGGCCACTGCTTTCCAAATAATGTTCTTAGAGAAATTTGCATCAAGAAGAGAGAACTTTGAAAGTTGATACTGATCCTTCCTTTCTTCTCTACATCTTCATTTCTAAATGTTAACTGAGGTCCTACTAGAGTTGTCAGATGTACTGATAAGCATCTCAGGGACCCTGAACTCAGTCCTTATATAGTGACCTTCTAAATCAGGTACACTTACCCTCATGTTACACATACAAAAATTGAGAAAATGAGAATTTACATGTCTTGCCCAGAGGTACACATGTCAATAGGTTGACGAGTTGAAACTAAATTTGAGTTTTTCAAATTCCCAGATCCAAAGAGTTTTTATTTATAGTATATCATGCCTTATGCTGAGGTTTCACAAGTCTCTGAATGCAAATAGGCCAACCGTTTTATTGACACTTGAATCCTCTTGCCTTATTACATGCCAGGTCACTTTCAATTATCTCTGGGAGACCACAGGGATATGTTACATATATTTTGCTCCAGTGGTTCCTAAACCCATCATCACTAGAATGATCTGGGTATGATCTAAATGTGTGCTCCATGCTTAGAAAATTTTTATTCTACAGGTCTCTAGAGTTAAGGAGGAAGAAACTATATTTTAAAAAAAGTGTCCAAATGATCTGATGACCAGTCAGGTTTTGTAACAATGTTTTTTTTTTTTTTTCCCCCACATGTCATCATATATTGGGATTGCAGATTGAGACCCAAGTGGAGAATAAATGATAAGCAAAGCTTCCTGTGATAATAAAGTTTAGAAAATTAAATGAAACTTTTAACCCTTTCTCAGTGGTCCCTTTTCCATCTTCTCTCCTGGGAAGTACTGTCCAGGAATCAAAGAACTAGACTTTGGCCCTTTTTCCTTGCTTATCTACTCACGCTGAGTCATTCAGTCATGTCTGACTCTGCAATCCTAGCCCACCAGGCTCCTCTGTCCATGAGATTTTACAGGCAAGAATACTAGAGTGGGTTTCCATTTGCTCCTTATCAACTAAAGAGGACTAAAAAGGATAAATCACGATGACTATACCACCACAATACTTTTGTATTATGCACACACCACACCACTTCTCCCAGTCTGGTCTAAGCCACCAACCATCTCACCATGGGGCTTCAGTAATAACCTTCGGACTTGGTCTCTCTGCTTCTACTTTTACTCTTTGCACCAGCCACACTGATCTTGCTCTCTTTTGAACTAGCCAAATTTATTTAGGCCTCATCATTTCTACACTTGAAATCTCTGGGTGAGATATTCATTTGTGCTTGTTTTCTCCTCATTTTTGAAACTTCTCTCTCTCCACCTTGCTTCTCTTACTTCAGGTGGATAATCTATCTTCATATGCCTTGTTTCAGGTATCTTCAAGAATAGAAAAGACAGTTTTAAGGTTATATAGCTTTTCTAGTTTTGTAGAAGGCTAAAGTCCATTGAAGAAATAATGCTAGGTATTTTGGAAGCAGAGGAAAAAGCACAGTCATCTCTCATGGGCATCATATCTAAGAATAGATACTGCTCCATGGGAAGTTCAGAAATGCTTGGCTTGAGTGAAACTCAAGAGCCAAGAGTGAGACAAGCTTCTGAGTACATGATTGAGAAGTAGTAGCATAAATGCCATATTAAAAAAAAAAAAAAAAAAACACAAGCTATCTCAAAGTCTTTGTATGTTGTGACCATGGTAGGTTGGAGATTAAAGTATTTCATCTCTCATTTGGGGTTATTTACCCTATAAATATCCAAGATCTTACATACCTTGGGATGGAGATGGTTTCCCAAAATGATAGATAAAGCAGTACACAGCCTTGTGTAATACAAAGGGGGCATATTGGCAATGGATATTGATAATTGAAGAATGCTTGGATGTAGAATTAATTTAATTTTTAGAAAATAAACTCACTCTTTTTACACACTTTGAGTTTGTCACCAGTGGTATGTGTCATAGGAGAGAGACAGGAATATTGATGAATGGCATCCAACTTAGCACCCAGAGTCAGGTTGGTTGTTACCAAAGATATTCTGGGGAAATGATCCAGAGAGATTCATATGCAATACTATTTTGTCTGTCAATATGGCTGTTAAACAGTTCATAAATTTAGGCAAATTGGAGTAAATTCTTGATTATGTGCTACATCTAGTTTTAAATATTGTTGGAAAGACTTTATCTGATGTTTTATTTGAGTGATATAACCACAGTCAAATGTAATAAACGGTTCTACTATAATTAGTGGAAACATATTTTACATTTTCTCATCTTCAGCAAGAGATTGTGATCCCCTTGAGTGAAGTCTCTAGAGTTCAAAATTTTAATTTATTTTTGCATTGCAAAGAACAGTGTCTAACACCAGTGGGTGATTGGAAAAACTGCAAAAGGAGAAGAGAAATCAATATTAATAGGGGAGGAGGGGAGAGAGAGAGAAGAAAGAGCTGCAAGTCATATAAGAGGATGATAGTAAAAAGAGAAAAGGAGGGAAAAGTAGAGATAGAGGCAAAAAGAAAGAGAAGAGAAAGAAATGTGAGCATTTGCCAAGGAGAAGGAAACAGGGAACAGACTAAAGTGGTTAATCCATTTCTTCCCATTTCCCCATCAGATCAGAACATGTGGTGGCACCCAGGAACCTTCAACTTACACATAACCTTCAACTGACACCTTTCTTGGATAGAGCAACCCTACTTAGCAGTTTCACAAATCCATCAGTTGTTCTTCATTGATAAATCTGGAGCTTTCAGGATAGAGTAAATAAAGTCCAAGAGCTTTTCTTCCTTCTCTTCTGGACAAGGTCGTGTTGTCTTCAGGAAGACAGAAGAACTTAAGCTTTCATGCTTCTCACAGAAAGCTGAGCTGCAGGTGTTCCAACTGGAAACATCTTCCATTGATATTATTACCATCATTGAAGTAGATTAAAAATATGGCAGATTTTCTCCTCCTGTAAATGTGAAAGTAAGCTGTTCTTGTTGCTTTCTAGGAAAAGTGCCTTTTTCTAAACACATCGTTGATTTTTCTTTTTCTCTAGCATAAGTCCAACCAATAGTATCTTGTTTACGTTTGTCTTTTCATTGTCATCATCCATGACAGCAAGAAATCTCAAGAAATTGTGCTGCTCAAGCAGCTGCTGGCATGCTAATAGACATCACCATTGCCAAGCATTGGCAAAGTCACTATGGAAACAAGAGGAGAAAAGATAGGTATTTACTAGAAAAATGAAGAGGAATAGCCAGAAACTGCCATTGGCCAGATGTGCTCAGTAGTGTCTTGGAAATGAAATATGTACCACTTATAGCTCGTGCATGTTAGTGCATTAAATTTCCTTAGAAATGAACAGCGGTGCTTTTTAGGTTAGGCACCTTTACAAAAGCTTCTCCTCTGTTTAAAGGATTTTTCTGAGTTAACATTGTTCCTTTCAAGCCCAAGACTGAAACTTGTTAAGTTTTGCTATCCAAAAATGTATTCTCTACTCCTTTGTGTTCTGACACAGGGAATACTGAACTTGTAATAATTTTTCTGATAAGTAAGGATCAGTCCTTGGGCCTCCATTTCTGTATTTGACGGTGAGAAAAGCTCGCTTCTGCACTGTACTTTTCTGTCTTTTTCTTCTATGTTAAACAATAAACAGTCATTTTCAAATGTCTCTCTCTATGAATATCTCTCTCATTCAGACTTTTCTGTTCTATAAACCTCTCAAGGCATATGGTTTTGGTGCTTGAGTTTTGTGATGGCTATTTCATGAGATAAGCGAGGAGTCTATTTTGCTTAAAAGCATATTTGGAGAATTGAATTTGCTGGAAACATGGCCTGAGGAAAATGGAACATTGCTTTATCAAAATTCACACATTACTTCTTCACCACTGCAAAAAACTCTCCAAATAGCCATTTCTTACTTTTAATCACATGGGTTTTTTTTTTTTTTTTGTAGTATAAACTACTCATTGAAATAACTTTATAGCTTTCTGCCAAATTACTGTTTTTTGCTGATACAAACTACTCATCACAGAAAAATTGGTGGTCAAGTCCTGAGTGACTCTGTGTGTGTGTAGAGGGGAGTTTGTTTCTCAATATATTCTACTTTATTATTTTTTTTAAAGCAAGCTTTGCACAAATAAATTGAAGTATGGGATATTTTTGACTTCTTTTTTAAGGCCACCATTCAGAAATAACATGGAATAGAACCAGCATTGCTTTTGTGTTAAGTATGGCATAAATGCCTTCTATACACCAATTACAGACATTCTGGCAACCAAGGCTGATGTTTAGCAGGAAGAGACTGAAATTACATCCATTGAAAGCTGAATTTCTGTCATTCGTCATCAGTTATCAGTGACTTTATCCTGAAACTCAGTTGAGTCTGTACCACAACCACAAATAATTATAGTTATAGAATTCATAAGATTACCATGTTTGCAGTCTCTTAGCATCAGATTTTTAATATTAATATATTGACTATGTCTAACAGTAGTTTAAAAAATATCTTCTTGTGCTTCAAATATCTCACATGACATTCCCTACTCAGCTGTGCTGCAGCAGAGCAAGATACTCAGCTGCCATGAGTGTTTTCAGTGTAAGGCTGATATACCTTGGCTCCAATTTGACCAAATTCAGCTCCTTCCAGAACATACTATGACAAATTGAAGGGAGTCTATAATCAGTAGAGGATTTTTGTGGCTTGCAAATGCACCCCAAATTGCCAATAATGAATATTCCATAAGCAAGAAGCCTTTTTAACTTCCAAATGCTATTAGGGAAGCAACAATTTTTGTCAAAAATACTTATTTTGCTAAATATTTTTGAACTTAGCAAATGGCTTTAGAGATTCAGCAGAAAGACTCCAAGCATGAGTGCTATTTACATCCAAAGTGGGATTTTCATGTACAAGCTGACTTCAAATGAAACCTCTTAAAACCGTATACTCATCTTCCAAAGAGGATGAGAAATTCAATCATATTTTCCAAAGGCTCAATCTCTAGGTCCAATCAATTTTGTTTGTATTACTGGAAGATTTCTATTTATAAAAGATTAGAAGTGTTCTGCCAGTGGTCAGGAAATAAATTGCTCACTGTTTGGAAGATGATTGACTTTTTCAGGTGGCTCGATGATTTTGTATGCTTTGGGGTTTAGCTGAAAAAAAAAAAAAAAGAACTGCATTAAGCAATTTGATTCCAAACAGATATGTTTGGAACATTTTAGTGCTAAAGGGGCCTTTGAGAGTATCTAGTTAAGAGGCATGCTTTTAAAGATGAGAAAACCAAAGCCCAGACATGAAAAAACATATCTGTAAAAGATTTATGCTATAAATTAGGTTGATCTAACTCTTCTGAATTTTAGTCCCTCAAGTATTCCATCACACTGATGTATCATTATTTTTTTCCACATTTTTAATCAGTTATTTAGGACATGCTATATATGAGGCACTATGGAGTGTTTGGAGAAGGAAATGGCAACCCACTCCAGTGTTCTTGCCTGGAGAATCCCAGGGATGGGGGAGCCTGGTGGGCTGCCGTCACTGGGGTCACACAGAGTTGGACACGACTGAAGTGACTCAGCAGCAGCAGCAGCAGCATGGAATGTTCTATAGGTACAAAGATGTAGAAAAGAATTTTTGTATTCAGGAAGTTAAATAATGCAGTAAAGGCAAAGCAACACCTGCAAAAACAAGAACATACTTTAAATAAAAATTGTAATCAATGTACTATAAGAATACAGAGTAAAGGGTGAACATCTTGATAGGGGAGGGAAGAGGGGCTGATAAAGAGCCAGGAAGAGGGTTCAAGAAAAAAAGCCATGAAGCCTCATTAAGGTGAAGGAGAGAGGAAAGCAGGTGCCAAGAATATGGTACATTTGAAGGAGAGCAAGTAGTTTAGTACACAATGGAATCAAAAGGAGATGAAGCTGATGTGACAGACAGAGGTCAGATCATGAAAGGCTATCTATATTATATAATGATTTGAACATCACCACTAAATTGGAGGAACATATGGAAAGTTTCAGCCAGGGCATGATTTGATATTAATATTATTTCACAATTTAGAATTATAGAAATATCAAGGCAGAGATATCAGAATAAAAAGACCAGAGGCAAGGAGAACACATTAGAAGAGACAGCAGCAGGGAGGTAAGAAGAAGTGATGGTTTGAACATCATGATAATGATGATGAAGAGAAGAGAAGTGGAGGGATGGATTAGACAAGTCTTCATAACTGATTGGAGGTGTGCAGTCAAGGAAGAAGTGATGATAATTCTCAGATTTCTGTCTCAGGCTCCTGGTAAACTATTATTTTTTATCATGATGGGAAAGTTCAAAAAGAAATAGGTTTGTGATGGGAATTTACAGCATGTTGAGTTTGAGATGACACAGTGTACCCTGATGGAATCATTCAGTGTATCTATGGTTCTGAAGGTCTGCACTAAAGTCAAAGATTGAGGAGTGAGTAATTCTCTCAACTGTAATAGCTACCCAAGAAGAAGTTCTGCCATAACAGAATTTGACAGAATTAGCAAGCATGATCCCACATAAGTTATCAAGAAATTTTTTTTGCACTTCCTTGTTCTTTATTCAGGCTTCCCTGGTGGCTCAGAGGTTAAAGCGTCTGCCTACAATGTGGGAGACCAGAGTTCGATCCCTGGGTTGGGAAGATCCTCTGGAGAAGGAAATGGTAACCCACTCCACTATTCTTGCCTGGAGAATCCCATGGACAGCATTCTTTGCCTTCTTCCATTTATTTTGTCTTTAAAAATTACTTTGACTCTGGAGCTATAAGCTTGAATTTTGAGTAATAGTTCTTCCAATGTCCCAGCTTTGTTATGTTTGTTCAAGTTCTGCATGGTCTTTGAAAGTTAGGTTTCTCTTATGTAAAAAAGGAATGATCTTTCATGGGGTTGATAAACTCTAAGGTAAGTAATGAATGTGAAGAGATTTTAAATAGGAGACATAAGCCTTGTTAGAATCACAATAGTACAAAATCATCAAAACTAGCAGAAACTATTATGATAATCTTTTCCAATCTTCTTGTTCATAGTAACGGCCCAACTGATATGAGTTCATGGCCTTGGCCAGGACTGGGATTAGAATCAGTAGCTTGGCTCCCAATTTAAATCTCCTTTGAGGTTGGTAAGCTTTGCAAATGATACCCTTTCATTGTGATCCAGTAGGCAAAGTAACTCAGAATTTGATATTTCATTTCTTGATATGTGCATTAGAAATGCTGGGCTGGAGGAAGCAGAAGCTGGAATCAAGACTGCCGAGAGAAATATCAGTAACCTCAGATATGCAGATGATACCACCCTTATGGCAGAAAATGAAGAAGAACTAAAGAGCCTCTTGATGAAAGTAAAAGAAGAGAGTGAAAAAGTTGGCTTAAAACTCAACATTCAGAAAACGAAGATCATATGGCATCCAGCCCCATCACTTCATGGCAAATAGATGGGGAAACAGTGGCTGACTGCATTTTTCTGGGCTCCAAAATCACTGCGGATGGTGACTGCAGCCATGAAATTAAAAGACACTTGCTCCTTGGAAGGAAAATTATGACCAACCTAGAGAGCATATTAAAAAGCAGAGACATTACTTTGTCAACAAAGGTCTGTCTAGTCAAGGCTTTGGTTTTTCCAGTAGTCATGTATGGATGTGAGAGTTGGACTATAAAGAAAGCTGAGTGCTGAAGAATTGATGCTTTTGAACTGTGGTGTTGGAAAAGACTCTTGAGAGTCCTTGGACTGCAAGGAGATCCAACCAATCCATCCTAAAGGAGATCAGCCCTGGGTGTTCATTGGAAGGACTGATGGTGAAGCTGAAACTCCAATACTTTTGCCACCTGATGCAGAGAGCTGACTCATTTGAAAAGACCCTGATGCTGGGAAAGATTGAGGGCAGAAGGCGAAGGGGACAACAGAGGATGAGATGGTTGGAAGGCATCACCGACTCGATGGACATGAGTTTGGATGGACTCCGGGGAGTTGGTGATGGACAGGGAGGCCTGGTGTGCTGCGATTCATGGAGTCACAAAGAGTTGGACATGACTGAGTGACTGAAATGAACTAAACTGAACTGATAGAGAGATTTGAAATATGTTATATTGAACTGAAGAATCACTAGGACTAATAATATGCAAAAAGATTTATAGCTTGTGAAAGCTACATATGGAAGCCTTTGTATTATTTTGGTGATAAAAAAAACTATGGCTACATAGAGATTTCATAACCTGAGGCTACAAAAGTGCATGCATGCAGACTTGTGTGAAACAAACACACAGAGTATGTATTGCTGTTTTCACTGGGGTGGCCAGTATCCTTGGTAAGGTCTTTAATATCTTCCATTTGGATTACTGCCATTTCCAATTATTTTTTCTTCCTATTTGTGATTCTCTCCTAGTGTGCAATGTGCTACATTAATTTCAAGATAGCTTTTCTTTTAGTAATTTCAGTTTACCACTTAATAACTTGCTAGATCTTGGTCAACTCATTTTAACTCTTGAAAACACAATTGATTCCTCTTTAAAACGTGGCTGATGACACTTAACCTCACAGAGGTGTAAGAAAGTGAAGATCAAGTACATGAAAGACCTTCGCAGGCACAAATCATTATATAAATATTTAGACATTTTATTCTTAAGCATTCTTATCATGTCATCTCCATAAAATTAAAAAATATTTCTACAGCATTAAGATTCAAGTCATCTTAGTTTTTAAAAGCTTTTCTGATTCCAGAAGAGCTTCCTGACGCTCCATTCATGATCCTCTCTGATTCAGTGCATCTGCTCATTATGCTGATAGTTGACCCAATGAAGGCTGTGCCCCTATTGCCATGACGACCTTCATCTTAAAAAATATTTTCCTTTTATCTTTAACTACCTGCCCCTTCTGTTGAGTCCACCGATAGTGCAACTCCTCAAATGTCCCTATTAACTCTCTAAACTTGTTCACCTTCTACTCTTTCCACAGTGTTTGATTTGGTTACTCACTTGTTCCTTCCTGAGGTACCTTTCTAACTTGAAATCTAGGACACTGCTGTCTCTTGGTTCTTATGATTCAGTCACTGCTGCTGCTTAATCTCTATTCTGAGGTCCTGCTAATCTTGTGTAAACACTGGAGTGCCTCTGAGTTCAGCATCTTCCTTATTTCATGCCCTCCCCAGGTGAGCTCATTCTGTTCCATAACATTAATTATCACTTATAATTAACTTATAAGGGCTTATAAGTTATAACTTATAAGGGCTTCCCTGGTGGTTCACCTGGTAAAGAATTCCTCTTGCAAAGGGGGGAGACCTGGATTAAATCCCTGGATTAAATCCCTGGAATTTACTTCCAGCCCCAACTTGTCCTTTAAACTTAATACTCACCTATTAACTTTCCTTCTGAACATCCACATTTAGACGTCTGACAGTGATCTCAAACTTAACATGTCTAAAACCTAACTTTTAATTCTTTTTTTTTTGACCATGCCACACAACGTGTGGGATCTTACTTTCTCAAGCAAGGATTGAACCCATGCCCCTTGCACTGGCAGCACAGAGTCCCAACCGCTGGATCACCAGGGGAGTGCCCTTAACTTTGAATTTTTGTCTCCTCCAAACCTGTTCCTTTTTCAGACATCCCCATCTCAGTAACTGAAAAGCCATCCCTCCACTTCATCTAGTCAAAATTTCTTGAAACCATCTTAGACTTCTCTCCATCTTTTACATACCATATGAAGTCTGTATTAGTATCACGAGGCTGCTGTTAACAAATTACCTCTGAAGACAACAGAAATTTATTCTTTCATAGTCCTAGAGACCAGATGTCCAAAATCTGTTTCAGTTCAGTTCAGTCACTCAGTTGTGTCCAATTCTTTGTGATCCCATGGACTGGAGCACTCCAGCTTTCCCTGCCTATCATCAACTCCTGGAGCTTACTCCAACTCATGCCCATCGAGTTAGTGATGCCATCCGACTGTCTCATCCTCTGTCATCTCCCTCTCCTCCCGCCTTCAATCTTTCCCAGCATCAGGGTTTTTTCCAGTGAGTCAGTTCTTCACATCAGGTGGCCAAAGTATTGGAGTTTCAGCTTTGGCATCAGTCCTTCCAATGAATATTTGGGACTGATTTCCTTTAGGATTGACTGGTTTGATTTCCTTGCACTCCAAGGGACTCTCAAGAGTCTTCCCCAACACCACAGTTCAAAAGCATCTATTCTTCAAGGCTCAGCTTTCTTTATAGTCCGTCCAACTCTCACATCCATGCATGACTACTGGGAAAACCATAGCTTTGACTAGATGGACATTTGTTGGCAAAGTGATGTCTCTGCTTTTCAGTATGCTGGCTAGGTTGGTCATAGCTTTTCTTCCAAGGAGCAAGCATCTTTTAATTTCATGGCTGTAGTCACCATCTGCAGTGATTTTGGAGCCAAGAAAATAACTCTCACTGTTTCCCCATCTATTTGCCATGAAGTGTTTAATGGAGCCTAAATAAAAATATTCGGGAGCTCTAGGCTAGATCAAATCTGTTCCTTGCCTCTTCCAGCATCTAGTATCTCCTGGCACCCCTCGACTGTGGCCAGAGCCCTCACAGCCTCAGAGTCTCTGCCTCTGTGGTCACATTGCTGCCTCTTCTTTTTTATGCTTATGGAAACTCCCTCTACCTCTTATCACATTTATGATTGCACTTCATGCCCACCTGAGTAATTCAGGATTATCACCTTCTCCTAAAGTCTTTAACTTAATTATACCTGTGTGTTACTTGCTCAGTCGTGTCCAACTCTTGGTGACCCCATGGACTGTAACCCGCCAGGCTCCTCTGTCCATAGGATTCTCCAGGCAAGAATACTGGAGTGGATTGCCATTTCCTTCTCCAATGGATCTGCCTGACCCAGGGATTGAACCTAGGTCTCCTGCACTGCAGGCAGATTCTTTACCATCTGAGCCATCAGGAAAGCCCCTATGAATCAGATATCACAACATAAAACTCACTAGTTGTAAACAACAGTTGGAATTAAATTTAAAAAGGTTTTGTGCCTCTTTATTTATTTTTTTTGGTTTCAAGAATTAGAGATAAGATATTCTAGATAGGTGATCCAGAGAGCTGTCGAAAGGTATAGGAGGAATTATTTTCTCAGGGCAAGAACTCTTAAAGAGGTAATTTTTTTCTTGAAGCTTTCTCTGGAGTTTAAGGAATATTGTGACCACATTGTCAAAAATTGTGTTTCTCTGTGGCCACAGTTTTGCAGGCAGAATTTAGATGAGATAGTACTCAAATTTGCCCTGATAACAAGGGCAGATTGTCCCTCTGGGGAAGTGGGGTCTTAGTTTGATCAGCCCCAGGCTCTTGATTAAAGGAGGAAGTTCTGGACATAAGGGAACTTTATTTCATTTTCCTATCCTATGTCAATAAAGATCTAATTTTTAAGCCACTTTTTTTTTTGTCTTTGGATCATAGCTATAGACTGACCAGTCCAAAAAGTTTTTTTTTTTTCCTAGGATTTCCCAGGTGGAGTGTGGAACCTTAGAGTGAGTGATTCCCATATTAGCTTCAGCAGTTTGTACCAGATGTCTGTGTGCTCAAATCAAACCAAAACTTCACCAGCCAGGAGTCACACTCCAAAAGAAACAAAAGGCAAAGAGATGCCCAGAAATCAAAGCCAAGTGGCAAGAGTGCTCCAAAATGATGGTAAAATGATACCCAGAAATCAAAAGCCAAATGTCACTGTGGACTAAAAAAGATGTACGACTTGAGAGTTGCAAATTAAGTTTTATTTGGGGCAAAATGAAGACTGCAGCCCAGGAGGCAGTACCTCTCTCAGAGGTAGCTGGGAGACTGTTCCAAAGGGGCAGTGGGAGAAGGTCAATATGTAAGGTTTTGGTGAAGGAGGAGTCCAATACCTTGAAGCACTCATTTTACAAAAGGTTATTTGTTATTCGTGAGGATTTGATGTCACCATGAAGTGGTTTAGTGCTTCTCTAGCTACGTGGAGATGTAAGGATTGAAATCATAAAATCTGTTTCTAAAAACATCCAACTATCTAAAGACTTGTCTCAATAGATTCCCTGAAGCACAGAGTGCCTTACTCTACCTTGAACTTCCTCAGGGGGTGTTGAAGGTCGATAGCTATGGCAGATGGGGTTCAGTCTCCACAGAGGCAGATGGCAAATGCCTTTGTTGTTCAGTCATTGGCAATGCTCTTGGTGAGTGCCAATTTGTAGTTGACAGCATAAATGCCAAATGTGACTTCCAGTTCCATTAGACTTGTGACCTGGCACAGTCAGTGCTAGCAGCCTTTTTCAGTTCTGAAATAAATAAGATTAAAAGTTTTAACCAGGCTTTACCAGGTTCTCTTTACTCTGGTTTCTGATCACCTTTCTGTCAGTCAGTCAGTTCAGTTGCTCAGTCGTGTCCAACTCTTTGCAACCCCATGAACTGCAGCACGCCAGACCTTCCTGTCAATCACGAACTCCTGGAGTTCACACAAACTCATGTCCATCGAGTCGGTGATGCCTTCCAACCATCTCATCCTCTGTCGTCCCCTTCTCCTCCTGTCCTCAATCTTTCCCAGCATCAGGTCTTTTCAAATGAGTCAGCTCTCTGCATCAGGTGGCAAAAGTATTGGAGTTTCAGCTTCACCATCAGTCCTTCCAATGAACATCCATAACTGGTCTCCTTTAGGATGGACTGGTTGGATCTCCTTGCAGTCCAAGGACTCTCAAGAGTCTTTTTCCAACACCACAGTTCAAAAGCATCAATTCTTCAGCACTCAGCTTTCTTTATAGTCAAACTCTCACATCCATACATGACTACTAGAAAAACCATTGACTTGACTAGATGGACCTTTGTTGACAAAGTAATGTCTCTGCTTTTGAATATGCTGTCTAGATTGGTCATAACTTTCCTTCCAAGGAGTAAGTATCTTTTAATGCATTGGCTGCAAGTACCATCTGCAGTGATTTTGGAGCACAAAAAATAAAGTCAGCCACTGTTTCCACTGTTTCTCCATCTATTTCCCACAAAGTGATGGGATCAGATGCCATGATCTTCGTTTTCTGAATGTTGAGCTTCAAGCCAACTTTTTCACTCTCCTCTTTCACTTTCATCAAGAGGCTCTTTAGTTCTTCTTCACTTTCTGGGAGGAAAGTGAAGGTGGGAGGTGAAAGTGAAAGTGAAAGTGAAAGTGAAAGTGAAAGTGGGAGGTGTCGTCTGCATATCTGAGGTTATTGATATTTCTCCTGGCAATCTTAATTCCAGCTTGTGCTTCTTTCAGCCCAGCGTTTCTCATGATGTATTCTGCATGTAAGTTAAATAAGCAGGGTGACAATATATAGCCTTGACATACTCCGTTCCCTATGTGGAACCAATCTGTTGTTTCATGTCCAGTTCTAACAGTTGCTTCCTGACATGCAAGTAGGTTTCTCAAGAAGGGGGTCTGGTGGTCTGGTGTTCCCATCTGTTTCAGAATTTTCCACAGTTTATTGTGATCCACACAGTCAAAGGCTTTGGCATAGTCAATAAAACAGAAATAGGTGTTTTTCTGGAACTCTCTTGCTTTTTCAATGATCCAGCAGATGTTGGCAGTTGTATCTCTGGTTCTTCTGCCTTTTCTAAAACCAGCTTGAATATCTGGAAGTTCATGGTTCACATACTGCTGAAGCCTGGCTTGGAGAATTTTGAGCATTGCTTTTCTAGCATGTGAGATGAGTGCAATTGTGTGGTAGTTTGAGCATTCTTTGGTATTGCCTTTCTTTGGGATTGGAATGAAAGCTGATCTTTTAGGTCCTTTTCCAGTGGCCACTGCTGAGTTTCCCAAATTTGCTGGCATATTGAGTGCAGCACTTTCACAGCATCATCTTCCAGGATTTGAAATAGCTCAACTGGAGTTCCATCCCCTCCACTAGCTTTGTTCATAGTGATGCTTCCTAAGGCCCACTTGAGTTCACATTCCAGGATGTCTGGGTCTAGGTGAATGGTCACATCATCATGATTATCTGGGTCATGAAGATCTTTTTTGTACAGTTCTTCTGTGTATCCTGCCACCTCTTCTTAATATCTTCTGCTTCTGTCCTTTATCGAGCCCATTTTTGTCTGAAATGTTCTCTTAGTATCTCTAAGTATCTTGAAGAGATCTCTAGTTTTTCCCATTCTGTTGTTTTCCTCTATTTCTTTGCCTTGATCCTTTAAGAAGGCTTTTTTTTTTAAATTAAATTTATTTATTTTTTTAATTACAATACTGTATTTGTTTTGCCATACATTGACACGAATCAGCCATAGGTGAACACAATCTCCCAATGCCGAAGCCCCCTCCCACCTCCCACCCCACATCCTCTACTTGAATCATCCTGTGCATCCGCCCCATGCATCCTGCATCCTACATTGAACATAGATTGGCACTTCATTTCTTACAAGAAAATATACATGTTTCATTGCCATTCTCCCAAGCCATCCCACCCTTTCCCTCTCCCTCAGAGTCCAAAAGTCCACTCTATACCTCTGTGTCTCTTTGTTATCTCACATATAGGGTCATCATTACTGTCTTCTAAATTCCATATATATGTGTCAGTATACTGTATTGGTGTTTTTTCTTTCTGGCTTACTTCACTCTGTATAATCGGTTCCAATTTCATCCATCTCATTAGAACTCATAGGCAAAACACTCTCCGACATAAATCACAGCAGGATCCTCTATGATCCAACTCCCAGTATACTGGAAATAAAAGCAAAGATAAACAAATGGGATCTAATTAAAATTAAAAGCTTCTGCACAACAAAGGAAACTATAAACAAGGTGAAAAGACAGCCTTCTGAATGGGAGAAAACAATAGCAAATGAAACAACTGACAAACAACTAATCTCAAAGATATATAAGCAACTTATGCAGCTCAACTCCAGAAAAATAAACGAACCAATAAAAAAATGGGCCAAAGAACTAAATAGGCATTTCTCCAAAGAAGACATACGGATGGCTAACAAACACATGAAAAGATGTTCAACATCACTCATTATCAGAGAAATGCAAATCAAGACCACAGTGAGGTACCATTTCACACCAGTCAGAATGGCTGCGATCCAAAAGTCTACAAGCAATAAATGCTGGAGAGGATGTGGAGAAAAGGGAACTCTCTTACACTGCTGGTGGGAATGCAAACTAGTACAGCCATTATGGAAAACAGTGTGGAGATTCCTTAAAAATTGCAAATAGAACTGCCTTATGACCCAGCAATCCCACTGCTGGGCATACACACCCGAAGAAATCAGAATTGAAAGAGACACATGTACCCCAATGTTCATTGCAGCGCTGTTTATAATAGCCAGGACATGGAAGCAACCTAGATGTCCATCAGCAGATGCTTGGATCAGAAAGCTGTGGTACATATACACAGTGGAATACTACTCAGCCCTTAAAAAGAATAAGAAGGCTTTCTTATCTCTCCTTGCTATTCTTTGGAGTTCTGCATTCAGATGCTTGTATCATTCCTTTTCTCCTTTGCTTTTCACTTCTCTTTTCACAGCTATTTGTCAGGACTCCTCAGACAGCCATTTTACCTTTTTGCATTTCTTTTCCATGGGGATGGTCTTGATCCCTGTCTCCTGTACAATGTCATGAACCTCTGTCCATAGTTCATCAGGCACTCTGTCAGATCTAGTCCCTTAAATCTATTTCTCCCTCCACTGGTTAATCATAAGGGATTTGATTTAGGTCATACCTGAATGATCTAGTGGTTTTCCCTACTTTCTTCAGTTTAATTCTGAATTTGGCAATAAGGAGTTCACGATCTGAGCCACAGTCAGCTCCTGGTCTTGTTTTTGTTGACTGTATAGAGCTTCTCCATCTTTGGCTGCAAAGAATATATTCAATCTGATTTCAATTTTGGCCATCTAGTGATGTCCATGTGTAGAGTTTTCTCTTGTGTTGATGGAAGAGGGTATTTGCTATGACCAGTGTGTTCTCTTGGCAAAAGTCTATTAGCCTTTGTCCTGCTTCATTCTGAATTCCAAGGCCAAATTTGCCTGTTACTCCAGGTGTTTCTTGACTTCCTACTTTTGCGTTCCAGTCCCCTGTAATGAAAAGGACATCTTTTTTGGGTGTTAGTTCTAAAAGGTCTTGTAGGTCTTCATAGAACCATTCAACTTCAGCTTCTTCAACATTATGGGTCAGGGCATAGACTTGGATTACCATGATATTGAATGGCTTGCCTTAGAAATGAGTAGAGATCATTCTGTCATATTTGAGATTGCATCCAATACTGCATTTCGGACTCCTGTTGATTATGATGGCTACTCCATTTCTTCTAAGGGATTCCTGCCAACAGTGGTAGATATAATGGTCATTTAAGTTACATTTACCCATTCCAGTCCATCTTAGTTCGCTGATTCCTAGAATGTCGATGTTCACTCTTGCCATCTCCTGTTTAACCATTTCCAATTTGCCTTGATTCACGGACCTAACATTCCAGGTTCCTATGCAATATTGCTCTTTACAGCATTGGACCTTGCTCCTGACACCAGTCCCATCCACAACTAGGTGTTGTTTTTGCTTTGGCTCCATCCCTTCACTGTTTTGGAATTATTTCTCCACTGATCTCCAGTAGCATATCAGGCACCTACCGACCTGGCAAGTTCATCTTTCAGTGTCTTATCTTTTTGCCTTTTCCTAATGTTCATGGGGTTCTCAAGGCAGGAATATTAAAGTGGTTTGCCATTACCTTCTCCAGTGGAGCACATTCTGTGAAACCTCTCCACCATGACCCGTCTGTCTTGGGTGGCCCCACACGGCATGGCTTAGTTTCACTGAGTTAGACAAGGCTGTGGTCTGTGTAATCAGATTGGCTAGTTGTCTGTGATTGTGGTTTCAGTCAGCCTGCCCTCTGATGCCCTCTCTCAACATCTACCATCTTATTTGGGTTTCTTTTACCTTGGATGTTGGGTATCTCTTCATGGCTGCTCTAGCAAAGCGCAACTGCTGCTGACTAATGTTTTATTATGAATTCTTTTCTAGGTTACTCGGTGAAAGACATGCTTGTCTTCCAGAACTCATCAAACATCTTCCCACCTCGTGCATTTTGTCTTGTCTGGAAGACTCCTCCTCAAGTTATCTTCATGATTTCCTCCTTCAGTTTATTCAAGTTCTTACTCAAGCAGTGTATTTTCATGGCAATTTTGCCTTACCATTCAGTATGAAAAGCAAGCTTTTCCCTCCATCACTTTCAATCCCTAAATGTGCTTTATTTTTTCTCTTTATATTGCTTATCACTTGTAGTACACGTTTGTTTATTAAGATTTTTATTCCGTAAGATGGTACAGAAAAACCAAATGAATTTTTGGCCAACATAGTGTTTACTGCCATCCTTCCACAATACTATGTCAGATGTATGTCTGTTCTTGTTTCTCAATTGGCATATGGTCAGCACTCAGTTTTTTCAAAGGTTCTAGAAGATACTATGGATGTAATTGCAATATATAAAATAAGATACTAAGTATTACCTAATGAAAATGATGAACAGCATTTATTTCCTTGTTAAATATATGCAAAGTCATAAACTCTGCATATTTAATAGAATGCTGTCCTGATATTCTTTTGTTTTAGTGTTGACTGACAATGAAAGTCTGAGAACAAGAAATTCTAAGTGCCCTCACATTCCTGAGTGAGGTGTTGATTACCTATGCACATCTGCAAAGGTACCAGTTGCAAATCAGCTTTGTGATTTTCAGTTCAACAAATTTGTCAGTAACATTTCAAAATTGGAAGGTGAGAGAGGTACTTTATAGAGATCGTCTCTATGGAGACAGTTATTGGACTTGAGCAAAGTTTGACTTCACCCTACCCAATCCCATGCCTTCCAAATGAAGTTGAAGTGATGTGAGAATGGCTTCAAACAAACCATGCATGGAGTGTGACTGCACATCCTTCAGTTTCATTGCATCGTGTCCATTTCTCACATTTGTCATTGTACCTTATCTGCCAAATTTCTGTAAGCTACCTCAGGGAAGATAATACGTGTTTCCCAGCTCTTCATTGCTTCTTTAGAGCCCAATGCTCAGGATCTAGGACACATGCTCAGGATCTAGGACACTTACACATAGTAGGTATTTAATAAATATCTCTTGAATTAATGAATGAGTGAATTAAGTATTCAGTTATGTAGAAGATAAATATGGATAATGATTTTTCACTCTTTAAAACAAAACATGAAATGATAGCTTCATATTGATTAATCCAATATACCCTCCCACATCTAGTTCTAGCAGTTAGCATCCATATTTAATTTTTTTTTCTATTCTCCTTATACAGGAGGAAAAACATGAACTGTTTTTGAATTAATCTTTATGAATCAAAGTTGAAGCCATTGCAGAATATGTAGTAGAGGTGATTTGCTGTGACAACAAAAATAAATAGTTCCACAATGATTTTGAGACATTCCAAATGTTTTGGTGTGGCATTTTAATAAAAATGGTTTCTAAATTACCAACTCAAATAAATGTGTTTTATATAGAGCTCTAGTATATATTGTACCTGAAGCATTTGAAAGAAAACTGCATGGTTTACAATGGCAAATTTTCTAAGTAAAATATATATGGTTTGAGTAACTGAGTTGAAGGGTTTTTATTTCAAAACCTGAACATAATGCTAAGAGCCAAGCCATCTTCTCTTAATGAGGGAAAATGCCATGACTTAGCGATAATTTTTATTATTTTGTGGAATCTAAATATATAGCTCTTTCAGCTCCATAATTGTTGTAGTTCCAGCAATATAACATCCCGTATTTGTTGTCTCTTCTCCAGATCTATAAAGGGCCCATAAAGTGGAAATAGAACCAATGGAGGCAGAATGAGACTCTGTTATATGGTTCTTTAATTTATTCATGTAGTCAACAAACAAAATTCCTTTAATCAGATTACAGTGTAAGGAGTAAACAATTGAGATTCAGCCATCCAATTAACTGACATTACCTCTTCCTGTTTCCAGTGTAGCCAGGAGCAGGGCCTCTTTAAATGTATTTTGCATACTAATCACCGTGGAATCTTGTTAAAATGCAGATTATGATTCAGTTAGTCTGCAGAGGAGCCAAGATAGTGCATTTTTAACAAGCTTCAAATGGCTTACATACTGCTAAATCCCAGGGACGGGGGGTGGGGGGTGGGTGAGGGGGTGGGGGTGGGGGAGCCTGGTGGGCTGCCGTCTATGGGGTCACACAGATCGGACACGACTGAAGTGACTTAGCAGCAGCAGCAGCAGCAGTCCTGAGACCATATTTTGAGTAGTGAAGAGCTAGAGTCCAAAGACCTATAAGGTCACTGAAGACTGGACTGCTGGCTTTTTCCTGGAGCTCTGAGTTCTGCTGGATGGCGCTAAGTATTTGTGTTGGAAAGGTGAGATGTACCATGTCTCCATAGTTGTTTTCTATTCCCTTTCAAACTTCAGTTTACCACTGGCTGGTAGCCCTGATTTTATAAGTGGTACCATCCTTCTCCCAGTTACAAATGCTTGAGAGTTCTAAGTTGTCTCTGACTGCTCCTTCAGACTTTTCCTCCATCTCCTACATTCAATTATATGGAAAAGATCCCTAACCCAGGCCTGTGCCTGCCTCTCTGGTCACCTGTCCCCATTGTTCATCATCATCACCAGCATATACCAAGAACTTGCAATATGGGCATTATATGCATTTGCTGTTATTGTTGTTGTTCAGTCGCTAAATCGTTTCCAACTCTTTGTGACCCTATGGTCTGTAGCCCACCAGGCTCTTCTGTCCATGGGATTCTCCAGACAAGAATACTGCAGTGGGTTGCCATGCTCTCCTCCAGGGGACCTTCCTGACCCAGGGATCGAACCTGCATCTGTTGCATCCCCTGCATTGGCAGGCAGATACTTTACCACTGAGCCACCTGGGAAGCCCGCTTGTATTCAAATGCCTTTTTCATACCCAGTCCTTCATAACAAGTCTTTTGCCCTTTCCTCTGGTTTAAAGCAGTTTGGTCTTGCTACATCTTTTTTTTTTTCTTTTTCTTAAGGTATTATAAATTCTTTTTGAAATTAGATAAGACAGAAGGAAAATAAGAGGAAAGGCAGGCAGGAAGCAATAATGATTGAAAAAATATTGCTGTCTGTGTTTAATTTCTACTGTAGACTTCCCACTTGAAAGGTTTTGGAGGGCACCACCCTATGGCACTTGGGTACTAAGATTTAGGTGCTTTGGGCAGTTTCTCATGTTTCTCCTCATGGAGTAATGGGCATGCTGCAGAGCTCCACACTTTCATATGAGTACTGGGATTTAGAATGAATTATTAATAGGGGTGATCTCAGTGGACTGAGAACTAGAATTAGCTCACTTCTTTTTCTGGGATTCAATGCTGGATATTGTTAAACCACACTGGGCATGGGGGAGAATGGTTCTTAACAATTTTTTTTTTTTTTTTTGCCAATCTTGTGATGGGTCTCAATGTGGATTTAATTTAAAAATTAAAAAAAAATTGGGACTTCTTGACCTAAAACAAGCTGACTGCCAGATATTTCTCCAGCAAAGACAGATTTATTCAGGATCAGCAGAGAATTGTAAATTCAAGATCTGCAATTATGATAAGCCACATACAAATACCAAAGGGCAAGAGAAGGAGGACTCTTTTATAGAGAGGAAAAAGAAGCTGGGAGTAAACAACTAGTCTGGCTTTTTATTGGCTGAGTTTATTGGCCAGGACAGGAGTCCTTTCTTTTGTTGGGCTTTGCCATTGTCTCAGGGCATAAGAGCTCTACCTTCCACTCTCTTGTTTAATCGAGATTTCTGTATATTAACCTCAATTCCATATATTTTAGAATAATTTATATATATTTTGCAAAAAAAAAAAAAAGGAAGGGGTGAGTAAAAGAGGCTGAGTTGAATTTATATCTCTTGTAATGCCTCAAATTGGTTTGCAAAACAAATAACATAAATTAATTGATTCATCATTTTAGAAGCCCCTACAGATCTCTTATTTTAGGTTTACTCCCTTCTTTTGGACAAAAAAGCCAAAGACAACACTAGTAATCTCACTCATTGTCCAGAAATGCTGTAATTTCTCTTGTAGCTGCTCACAGTAAAAGCCCCACTTAGAAAACAGTAGTGCTTAGTTCTCTTCTTTGTTTCCTCTAAATACAACCTTTCTTGCTCACCTCTTGGCTAACTCTTCTCTCCATCACTACCTCCAGTTTTGTTCCCTTCTGATTTTAA
Organism: Nanger dama; assembly: GCA_917880005.1. NCBI lineage: Eukaryota > Metazoa > Chordata > Mammalia > Artiodactyla > Bovidae > Nanger > Nanger dama. Next base: position 21,019,645 of record CAKJTW010000030.1, read on the forward strand.
GATTTTCCAAAACCCACTCAAAATTCACTCCCAAGTGCAGGTTCCTAATTAAGACTGACATCTGTATTCCTCCTAACCCTGATATTACCTGCATCCTTGTAAGTTTTGGGTAAAAGATTCCACCATCCTTTGCTCCTTAGGACTCACCTCACAACAAGATGAGTCTATGGTTAGGGGGGGGTATTTATTTAATGATTATAGTGTTTTTTATTTTCTTCCCGATTGTTTTCCTTGGTTTGGATACTCATCCCAATGTTAAAGTATCTATATGTTTAAAAAATAAGCAGTACATAGGAGAAACATTTGGATAGTCAGTTGAAAGTTTGCTCAACCAGAAAGCTTAGGAATCATCTATCATCAATTATACTTTTAAGGAAAAAAATCTCCTTCCTCCTTTTTTTTTTTTTTCATCAACTCTAATATTAAAATGTCTTATGCCTGAATTTTCTTTGCCTCCCTGGTAGCTCAGATGGTAAAGAATCTGCCTGCAATGCAGAGGACCCAGTTTCAATCCCTGAGTCAGGAAGATCCCTTGGAGAAGAAAATGGCAATCCACTCAGGTATTCTTGCCTGGAGAATTTCATGGACAGAGGAGCCTGGTGGGCTACAGTACATGGGTTTGCAAAGAGTTGGACATGACTGAACAACTAACTTTCACATAATTCTCTGAGACCCTAACAATAATCTCTAGTTGAAACCATTTGCTAATATCACTATTTGTCATGAGAGTCCATCATTCTTTGTTGATAAGCCAAATTGCCATAAGAATCACCTTCACTCAGAATCTGAGTTTCTGTCACTTTTACTCATTGATTCTAATTCTGCATCCAAAAACAATTTTCTTTCATGTTGTATCTTTTCCAAAGGTTAAAGAAAATGGTTATAATTTTTCCCATTATTTTAAGCAAAATACAATGTTTCAATAGTTTCTACTGTTCTTCATATAACTGCTTTTTTAAATTTGATACTAAAATTATTGCTTTTCAATTACAGGCTCTAGCAGAGGTCTGCTTAGGTTGAGTTCCAGCTCTGCCATCTACTCCCTGTGTAATCTAATGTTCTAGTGTCTGCTCCCTCATCTACAAAATGGGAATAGAAATAATACTACCTAGGGGAATATTGGGAATATATGTAAAATGTTGTGTGTGTTAAGTCACTTCAGTCATGTCCAACTCTTTGCTACCCTATGGACTGTAGCCTACCAGACTTCTCTGCCCCTGGGATTCTCCAGGCAAGAATACTGGGGTGGGTTGCCATGCCCTCCTCCAGGGGATCTTCATGACCCAAGGATTGAACTCGTGTCTCTTATGTTTCCTGCATTGACAGGCATGTTCTTTACCACTAGAGCTTATTTAAAAAAAAAAAAAAAAAACTCATTGCAATGCATGAGGTAGAGTTTAGAGAAGTTCAAGAATAAAAATGGAAATAGCTGCTTCGTCTCTTGTAGAAATTTTACTTCTATCCAAGAAATAAAGACTCCACTGGCTAAGTCTCCTTCAAGCTGTAGTTAAACAATGAACATTTAGAGCCAAATTGCATGACTTTACATCAATTCTTACTACAGTTGACACTTTTTTTGGTACATTGTTTTGGAGTTTTGAATTCTCCCTGAAACCTAAAATATTTAGGTTTCTTGATTATGACTGCCACTGAACTGATTTTAGCTCATGGTTTTATTTATTGTGCTTCTTTAATATTCCTTAACTACAAACTGAGACACCAGAAACCTTTGAAAGCAAGGTGCCTACCCATCCCCACCCCTTAGAGTCCCAGAGAAAGTTTATGACTTTAGAATTCATGTATAACACATGCAAACTTATAGGCCACTGAATCTCTCTTCCTGCAAGCCACTTTTAACACCGTGCTTTCTAATTAACAATGGCAACCCACTCCAGCACTCTTGCCTGGAAAATCTCATGGATGGAGGAGCCTGGTGGGCTGCAGTCCATGAGGTCGCTAAGAATCAGTCATGACTGAGTGACTTCACCTTCACTTTTCACTTTCATGCATTGGAGAAGGAAATGGCAACCCACTCCAGTATTCTCGCCTGGAGAATCCCAGGGACAGAGGAGCCTAGTGGGCTGCTGTCTATGGGGTCGCACAGAGTCGGACACAACTGAAGCCACTTAGCAGCAGCAGCAGCAGCATTTTTCCAAATGGTGATGCTATTTGAAGTCATCATTTTCAGCTAGTCAAAATGTCTGCTTTCTATGACTGCTGAAGTCAATTTGACTGCTGTTCCACAGCTTTACATTAGAGTCTACTGCAGGTATTGCTCTTAGCAGTTTTTTAAATAGGGAGTTATAAAGGCAATCACCTGATTTCTGATGTCTAGGCATCCTTTCCTACATGACTCCATCAAGGAAGGCTGAGACTCAGGCTGTCCCAATCTGCATAATTTATTGAGTTGAGGCCTATTTTCACTGTTGAGACGCCAAATCCCTTAGGTAGCCTTGCCAGAAAACTCTTCCAATCATTCTTTCTCATCCCCAAGGACTTGGCTTCCCTTATTAACAAAAAGCAGGAAACAAGCTCCTATTTGTGAGGTAATGTCTTTTACATGAACAGAAGTTGAATTCTCAAAGAGAATTGTCCCTTTTCAAGTTGTTTGCTTTCTGTTCATATCTCCAATGTGCATGAACTTGATGGTTGAGGTAAGCCTTCCAAAGCATCTGTTGAGTTCAAGTGACTACACTGACTGTGCTCCTGATAAAAGACATCTTTCTTCTGGGTCTAAACTTTCTAAATGTTAATAAATATTGAAGATCAGGAGGGCAATTTTCTCTCTAATTACTCCTGTACAAGACTTTTGGTGGGTGGAGGTGGGAGCCTGGGAGTAAAATCTGTAAATCCTACTTTAAAAACATTATAAGATTATAATTACAAATTAGTTTTGCATGATAGAGCATATGTTAACTCTTTTTTTTTTTTTTTTTTCATTATGACAAGGCATGAGGATGGTAGAAAAAGAAATTGGGTGAAAGTTAGAAGATCCAGGAAGTAGTGCTGGGTAAAGTATGGCCTTGTGAAATGAAATTTCCTCTCTGCCTACAAATTTCTCATAGAAGAAGAAGAATCTGGACTCATATACATTTCTATAGGTTTCCCCAGCTTTAGTACTTTAGAAAATATAGACTGAGGTCTCACCTTGAATAAATGCAGCATAGGGAGTATAGAGACTGAGAAAAGTAGAAACAGGAAACAAATCTGAGGGCAAGGAAATGCTTCTAGACCCTGAAGATCAGTAATAGAGGAGCAAAAGAGAGAAGTATGCTGTGTAAAGTGTGGTACGGCTTTGCCTGAGCAACTATCTCCATATAACAAAAGAGAGAGAGAAATTTTATGCGTAGAGATATGGAGAGAGGTTACGTCACTAAACTTGCCTTCCTATCTTTCTATTTTTTCTTATTTTCCACCCGTGGAAGCTATGAGATCTGTACCTAAAGAGTAAGACATATGCAGAGAATCAGACTAAAATATGGTGTGATATTGCGTGTGCACTGAGTGTTCTGTGGCACACTTGATTTTGAGTACTGCAAAGACCATGGAATGTTCTGGTACTAATTGTCCCATGGTTTATGGGATCATATGGAGAATGCAAAGGCATCATGTTTTACTGCCAAGAGGAGCTCTGCTAAATGTCTTTCTTAGGTTACATGGAATGAAGGAAATGATGGACTAAGGGTGGCTTGAGAAACATTAGGAAATGTTTACATACCAGTTTCATGGGAGAAGGCAGAAAAATGTAGCACATTTAGTTTGAAATTTTTTTAATTAATTTATTTTTATTTAGTTGTTGCTTATGTTCAAATTGCTTATAATTGTCCTTTTGCCATCACCAAAACAATTCAAATCCCATGAAAAATAATGACTGGGGCATTATCAAGATAGACAAGCAGAGTGAAGACTAAAAATCTTCTTTTAGGCTTTATCTGGTATTTTATCATTCTTGTGTGGGCTCTTATAATCCTAGGACATTTTGCAGTTGTCTATGAAAACTAAAAAAGGCTCCAGTTCTAGCAGATTCCACAGTTCAGTTCAGTTCAGTTCAGTTGCTCAGTCATGTCCAACTCTTTGCGACCCCATGGACTGCAGCGCATCAGACTTCCCTGGAGCTTGCTCAAACTCATGTCCATTGAGTTGGTGATGCCATCCAACCATCTCATCTTCTGTTGTCCCCTTCTCCACTTGCCTTCAATCTTTCCAAGCATCAGGGTCTTTCTCAAGAAAATCATATTGTTTATCACTACTCATATAAGTTATAAAACCATAAGATAAAGGAAGAAAATGATTAGGAGAAAGGTTGAAATAGTGGCTCTATCTGTTCTGAGTATCCTGATTCCACATCCTATTACCAAATACATTGCTTACGTTTGTTGCTGTTGTTTTGCAGTCACTAAGTCATGTCCAACTCTTTGCAGCCCCCTGGACTTCAGGTTCCCCTGTCTTCCATCATCTCCTAGTGTTTGCTCAAATTCATGTCCATCGAGTCAGTGATGCTACTGAATCATCTCATCCTCTATTTCCCCCTTCTCCTTTTGCCTTCAGTGTTTCCCAGCATCAGGGTCTTTCCCAGTGAGTTGGCTCTTTGCATCAAGTGGCCAAACAGTTGGAGCTTCAGCTTCAGCTTCAGTATCAGTCCTTTCAGTTAATATTCAGCATTGATTTCCTTTAGGATTGGCAGGTTGAATCTCCTTGCAGTCCAAATGATTCTCAAAAGTCTTTTACAACACCACAGTTTGATTCTTCAGCACTCAGACTTCTTTGTGATCCAACTCTCACATCCATACATGACTACTATACATCGTTGGATGAAAGATATTAGATTACTTAACATTGACATAGAAAACAGGACCCAAATTTGACTTCTTAAAATATCTTAAAACAAAATGAATAAAGTGTATCATTAAAAGACCCTTTCTGTGGAGAAGAAAAAGCAGAACAATGGAGAGCTTTATAATATAAGACTTATAACTATAAGACTGAAGGAAGGAAGAATAAATTTGTGAATACATTTTGGAAAGTTCTATCGATTTTTAGACCTTGACCTGTTATTTTTGTGACTTTCAGCTCAATTTCAATTCCATAAGATGCATTCAGTTCAGTTCAGTCGCTCCATCATGTCTGACTCTTTGTGACCCCATGAACCAAAGCACAGGCCTCTCTGTCCATCACCAACTCCCAGGGTCCACCCAAACCCATGTCCATTGAGTCAGTGATGCCATCCAACCATATCATGCTCTGTTGTCCCCTTCTCCTCCTGTCCTCAATCTTTCCCAGCATCAGGATCTTTTCCAATAAATCAGCTCTTCACATCAGGTGGCCAAAGTATTGTAGTTTCAGCTTCAACATCAGTCCTTCCCATGAACACCCATGACTGATCTCCTTTAGGATGGACGAGTTGGATCTCTTTGCAGTCCAAGGGACTCTCAAGAGTCTTCTCCAACACCACAGTTCAAAAGCATCAATTCTTCGGTGCTCAGCTTTCTATATAGTCCAACTTTCACATCCATACATGACTGCTAGAAAACACATAGCCTTGACTAGAAAGATCTTTGTTGGAAAAGTAATGTCTCTGCTTTTGAATATGCTGTCTAGATTGGTCATAACTTTCCTTCCAAGGAGTAAGCATTTTTAATTTCATGGCTGCTGTCACCATCTGCAGTGATTTTGGAGCCCAGAAAAATAAAGTCAACCACTGTTTCCACTGTTTATCCATCTATTTCCCATGAAGTGATGGGACCGGATGCCATGATCTTAGTTTTCTGAATTTTGTGCTTTAAGCCAACTTTTTCACTCTCCTCTTTCACTTTCATCAAGTGGTTCTTAAATTCTTCTTCACTTTCTGCCATAAGGGAGGTGTCATTTGCATATATGAGGTTATTGATATTTCTCCCCCACAGTCTTGATTCCAGCTTGTGCTTACTCCAGACCAGTGTTTCTCATAATGTACTCTGCATATAAGTTAAATAAGCACAGTGACAATATACAGTGACAATATACAGACAATATACAGCCTTGATGTACTCCTTTTCCTATTTGGAACCAGTCTGTTTCATGTCCAGTTCTAACAGTTGCTTCCTGACCTGCATATAGGTTTCTCAAGAGGCAGGTCAGATGGTCTGGTATTCCTATCTCTCTCAGAATTTTCCACAGTTTATTGTGATCCACACAATCAAAGACTTTGGCGTAGTCAATAAAGCAGAAATAGATGTTTTTCTGAAACTCTCTTGCTTTTTCAATGATCAGCGGATGACGGCAATTTGATCCTTGGTTCCTCTACCTTTCTAAAACCAGCTTGAACATCTGAAAGTTCACCGTTCAGGTATTGCTGAAGCCTGGCTTGGAGAATTTTAAGCATCACTTTACTAGCATGTGACATGAGTGCAATTGTGCCATAGTTTGATCATTCTTTGGCATTGCCTTTCTTTGGGATTGGAATGAAAACTGACCTCTTCCAGTCCTGCGGCCACTGCTGAGTTTTCCAAGTTTGCTGACATATTGAGTGCAGCACTTACACAGTATCATCTTTCAGGATTTGAAATAGCTCAACTGGAGTTCTATCACCTCCACTAGCTTTGTTCATAGTGATACTTCCTAAGGCCCACTTGACTTCACACATTCCAGGATGTCTGGCTCTAGGTGAGTGATCATACCATCATGATCATCTGGCTCATGAAGATCTTTTTGTACAGTTCTTCTGTGTATTCTTGCCACCTCTTCTTAATATCTTCTGCTTCTGTTAAGTCCATACATTTTCTGTCCTTTATGGAGCCCATCTTTGCATGAAATGTTTCCTTGGTATCTCTAATTTTCTTGAAGATATCTCTAGTCTTTCCCATTCTGTTGTTTTTCTCTATTTCTTTGCATTGATCGCTGAGGAAGGCTTTCTTATCTCTCCTTGCTATTCTTTGGAACTCTGCAATCAAATGGGTATATCTTTTTTTTTTTTGCTTTTTGCTTCCCTTCTTTTCACAGCTATTTGTAATGCCTCCTCAGACAGCCCTTTTGCTATTTTGCATTTCTATTTCTTGGGGATAGTCTTGATTCCTATCTGCTGTATGATGTCATGAACCTCCGTCCATAGTTCTTCAGGTACTCTGTCTATCAGATCTAGTCCCTTAAATCTATTTCTCACTTCCACTGTATAGTCATAAGGGATTTGATTTAGGTCATACCTGAATGGTCTCATGGTTTTCTCCACTTTCTTCAATTTAAGTCTGAATCTGGCAATAAGGAGTTCATGATCTGAGCCACAGTCAGCTCCTGGTCTTGTTTGTGCTGACTATATACAGCTTCTCCATCTCTGGCTGCAAAGAATATAATCAATCTGATTTTGGTGTTGACCATCTGGTGATGTCCACGTGTAGAGTCTTCTCTTGTGTTATTGGAAGAGGGTGTTTGCTATGACCAGTGCATTCTCTCAGCAGAATTCTGTTAGCCTTTGCCATGCTTTATTCCATATTCCAAAGCCAAATTTGCCTGTTACTCCAGGTGTTTCTTGACTTCCTACTTTTGCATTCTGGTCCCCTGTAATGAAAAGGATATTTTGGGGGTGTTAGTTCTAGAAGGTCTTGTAGGTCTTCATAGAACTGTTCAACTTCAGCCTCTTCAGCATTACTGGTCGGGGCATAGGCTTGGATTATCATGATATTGAATGGTTTGCCTTGGAACTGAACAGAGATCATTCTGTCGTTTTTGAGATTGCATCCAACTACTGCATTTCAGACTCTTTTGTTGACTATGATGGCTCCTCCATTTCTTCTAAGGGATTCCTGCCCACCGTATAATGGTCATCTGAGTTAAATTCATCCATTCCAGTCCATCTTAGTTCGCTGATTCCGAGAATGTCGATGTTCACTCTTGTCATCTCCTATTTGACCACATCCAATTTGCCTTGATTCATGGACCGAACATTCCAGGTTCCTGTGCAATATTGCTTTTACAGCATCGGACCTTGCTTCTGTCACCAGGCCCATCCACAACTGGGTGTTGTTTTGCTTTGGCTCCATCTGTTCATTTTTTCTGAAATTATTTCTCCATTGATCTCTAGTAGCATATTGGGCACCTACCGACATGGCAAGTTCATCTTTCAGTGTCCTATCTTTTGCCTTTTCCTACTATTCATGGGGTTCTCAAGGCAAGAATACTAAAATGGTTTGCCATTACCTTCTCCAGTGGAGCACATTCTGTCAAACCTTTTCACCATGACCCGTCCATCTTGGGTAGCCCCACATGGCATGGCTTAGCTTCATTGAGTTAGACAAGGCTGTGGTCCGTGTGATCAGACTGGCTAGTTGTCTGTGATTGTGGTTTCAGTCAGCCTGCCCTCTGATGCCTTCTCTCAGTGCCTACCATCTTACCTGTGTTTCTCTTACCTTGGATGTGGGGTATTTCTTCATGGCTGCTCCAGCAATGCACAGCTGCTTCCCCTGACCTCTGGCGTGGGGTTGCTCCTCTCGGCAGCAGCCTCAGGGCTTGTGCACCGTCGCTGCGCTTAAAATGCTTTAAGCATATTAAATTTCTAGTTCTTTTAATATTTGAAGGCAATCATTGATGAAAATTTAGTTGGGCTCTTGAGTTAAAGTTCATTTCAGAAACAATGACTAAGCTTTATAAGTTGGTTTCCTAGAATCTGTTCATTAGAAAAACTATATGATACTATAAATCCCATAATCCTACAAACATTGGAAAGTGTTACTACAATTCTGAATCTTGAATTATATGTGGAGCATGATGATTTTATAATCCTGGGGTTCCTTGAATACACTCTTGCCTTCATTATTGTTGTTTAGTTGCTAAGTCATGCCCGACTCTTTTGCAACTCCATGGACTACAGCCCACCAGGATCCTCTGTCCATGGGATTTCCCAGGCAGGAATATTGGAATGTGTTGCCATTTCCTTCCCCAGGAGCAAACCTGAATATCCTACATTGGCAAGCAGTTACACTAATTGTATGCTGTGTTATTAGTCATCATTGTAGGCAGATCGAATTCAACAAGAAATAATACAGCCTGACAAGTGTATGTATGTGTGCTGGGGCATAACACAAAACCCTAATTATGACTCTGTCCAGTCTGATTGGTGGGAGTAATTGTCAAACACATTGGCATCACTGAGCTTCACTAACCAGCTCCTGGTCTAACATTTTTTTTATTTTCAATTTGCTACTGCTAGCCCACAGATCATGTTAAGAGCTTTGGCAAAGTCCCACAAGTGAATGATCTCCCCTTCCCTGAAGCTGGGCAAATGCCAGCTGCAATCTGCCAGCTTTTTCCAGCCTGGTAGTTTAGGAGATGATAAAGCAGAGAGGGTTTCTTCTATGCCATGTGTGTGGCCCAAGAGACACATGTACAGAGACCTCTGTGCTTCTTGCCAACAAAAGTGCTGATGCCACTTAGGGCACCTGAACAGTTGGACCTTAGATCCACTCATCAGGCAAATAAAGTCATCAGACAGAGAAAGAACAAACAGAAGACACAGAACACGTGGCTCCTAGAGGAACAACACTGAAGAGAAGTTAGATAATATTTTTATTTTAATGTAAAAATCACCTGTGTGTGTACCAAGTCACTTCAGTCATGTCTGACTCTTTGTAACCGTATGGACTGTAGCCCCTTGAGGCTCCTCTGTGCATGGGAATTCTCCAGGCAAGAATACTGGAGTGAGCTGTCATGCTCTGCTCCAGGGGATCTTCCCAACCCAGGGACTGAACTCACATCTCTTGCATCTCCTGCATTTGCAGGATGGTTCTTTACCACTAGCACCACCTGGGAAGACCAAAAGATCACCTATAAAGAGTCAAATACCCAAAAAAAAAAAAAAAAAAGCCACTCTTAATCTGTTTATAAACATGACTGAGGAACTAAAAAGTATCTAGACAGAAGTAAAAAAGGGAGGGGTCATAGCTGAGACTTTAGGTAGGGCTTGGTATAAATAGACGTATTGTTCTTCTTTCTGATTGTTTCTGCTTCCACCACTTTACTTTCAAGAAAGATCTGTTTTCTCCAACCAAAAGAAATTCAAAGAATTTTCACTTTTATGAAAAAAAGCTGTTACTATACTAGTGTAGGTCTTTCATAGAAACAAAATGGCATAAAGGAACATTTAGAAAGTGGGGGATTATCTTCATTTCATGGCATGTCTGCCTATGAAAAGTTTCATAGGAACTCTCTACTTTCTGGTAGTGGGTGAAACCTGTATCTCAAAACACCCACACAAAAAGCAAGAGATGGACATTATTAAGAAAAGGAGTCTTGGAGAATGGAACCAGGATATCCAGTATGTTAAAGAAAAGTTTTCCAAAGAAGAAAACAATTGAAGAAAAATAATTGAAGAAAAATAATAAATAAATGAACAATTTATCATGAAAATGGAAAATACCCACTGAATTTTAGATAATGGTGATGCAAGAAAGTAGAAAAAAATAAAATCAGGATCTGATTCTCATATGAAACACGGGAAGCTAGAAAGTGGTGGGTGGTAGCAGGCACAGAATAGTTAGTTAGCAAAAAGGATGGCAACCCAAGTATAACACTTAACTGTATGGATAAGAAACAGAAATGTCAAGACATTCAAGATACCAAAGAATATCTACTATTTATCTATTCCACTGAAAGAATATTTATGTAAGAACCCCAAGCAAAAAGCAACTAAATCAGAATGAAGACTTCAAGAGGGCTCCGCTGGTAGTTCAGTGGTAAACAGTCCACCTGCCATCGCAGGAGTCATGAGTTTGATCTTTGATCTGGGAAGATCCATACGCCTCAGGACAACTAAGTCTGTATGCCACAACTACTGCACCTGTGTTCTAGAGTCCAGGAGCCACAACTACTGAAGTCCGTGCACCCTGGAGCCGGCGCTCCACAAGAGAAGCCACTGCAAAGAGAAGCCTGCTCATGGCAATTAGAAAGTAGCCTCTGCTCTCCACAACTAGGGAAAAGCCTGCGCAGAAACTAAGAGCCAGCACTGCCAAAAATAAATAAATAAATAAACGTTAAAAAAGACATGGAGAGAGTTGAAAAGAGAACAAGGGTCGTAGATTTTGCAGTCATTATTGTCAAAATCCAAGTGGATAATCACAGTGACCGAGAATGTAGAATTCAAGCATAGAGCAAAAGTTATTGAACTAGAAGAGACAGACTGCAGAGGAAATCCTAATTATTGTCTCAAATTAAAGTACTAGGAGAACAGCAAACTCGGGAGTTTGAAAAAGCAAATGGAGGGAGATAAGGAAATGTCTTTTCAGATTTCACAATGTGGGGATTGTGGGGATGGAAACATCTTAAATGGTCCAGCTGTGCTGATGAAATAGAATATCCTCTTGTAGGCTTTTATTTAGTTTTTAAATTAATTTTTATTGGAGTATAGTTGCTTTACAAAATGTTGTGTTAGTTTCTGCTGTATAGCAAAATGAATCAGCTCTAAGTTTGCACATATTCCCTCTGTTTTTGGATTTCCTCCTCATTTAGGTCACCACAGAGCAAAGAGTACAGTTCCCTGTCTTTTGCTCCTTCCTAAAATTTGCTCACATTCATGTCTATTGAGTTGGTAATGCTATCTAACCATCTCAGCGTTGACACCCTCTTCTCTTTTTGCCTTCAATCTTTCCCAGCATCAGGGTGTTTTCCTAGTATCAGGTGGCCAGAGTGTTGGAGCTTCAGCTTTAGCATCAACCTTCACCACTAGCGTCACCTAAACACCATCTGAGAAATTGTTATTTAAAAAAAAATGTGTTGGAACAGCAATTCTGGATCTCCAGACTGGGCGGAGGCAACATTTCATTTTTTTGCATTCTGATGTTAGTGTTCCATTGCCCCAAATTTTCTAAATGGGTCCAAGAGATAAAGGCCTTGGAGCTGAGTAGATTAGAATTCAAATTAGAGCAGGGATTCTTTTCTAGTTAGGTGGTCTGGAGCAAATCAGTTAATTTCTCTGAGCCTCAATTTGATCTTAATAATTATGACAGTGATGAAGTCAATTATATTAATACTTAAAAAAAATCTATCAGTTTTTGGTCACATTGTGAAAAGCCTTGTGTTAAACACGCCCAGTTCTTGCTTCCTTATATAGCCTGACATCTTTCATCTGTGTTTCCTCCTAATACATATCAGTTATCAGGTATCCACCATGCCTGGCATACTCTCCAGTCAAGGACCACTTCTGAATCACTCTAATCCACCTTCTTCTGCCCTTTCTCAACTTAGCTGACAATTTTATTTCTTTTGTTCCTTCTATTTTCCAGTCTTGTTTGCATAAGATTTGCTTCTCTTCTCTTCCTGGCTATAATATTCTATTAATTTTACATTTAAAAATAAAAAGTTAAAACTTTTTTCAGGAAAACAAAAGTGAAGGTAAAGATAGTCTTAATATCAGAGTTTTAATTTATCAAAATAGTATTAATATTTTATATTCTTAATTTTTACTCTGCAATATCACTTTTAATGATTGTCTAATTTCCCATTTAGGAATCAGTCATGATTTATTTTATTAGTCTTATAATAGAAGGTATTTAGAAGCTATATGCTTAGCAACTAAACCACCACCACCACAACATCCTACTAAGACTGGATATTTATTTATTTAGACTGGATATTTAGATTTTAAAATATCTGCCAATTGTATGGATGAAATGGTATTTAATAATGGTATTTACTTGAGATGAAATATTTTAATATGTATGTGCGTGCCTTGTTACTCAGTCATGTCTGACTTTTGGGACCCTGTGAACTGTAGCCCACCAGGCTCCTCTGTCCATAGGATTCTCCAGGCAAGAATACGCCAGGCAATACTGGAGTGGGCAGCTATTCCTTCTCCAGGGGATCTTCCTGACCCAGGAATCAAACCTGCCCTGCATGGCAGACAGATTCTTTACCATGTGAGACACCAGAGAAGACCAGGTTTTTTTTGTTTTGTTTTGTTTTTTGACTTCTCTGGTGGCTCAGATGGTAAGGAATCTTCCTGGGATGCAGGACACCTGAGTTTGATTCTTGGGTCGAGAAGATCCCCTGGAAAGGGAATGGCTACCCACTCCAGAACTGCCTGGAGTATTCTTGCCTGGAGAATCCTATGGACAGAGGAGCCTGGTGGGCTATATGTAAGGGGTCCCAAAGAGTTGGACACAACTGAGAAACTCAGCCCTGGGATTTCTTTGGAAGGAATGATGCTAAAGCTGAAACTCCAGTACTTTGGCCACCTCATGCGAAGAGTTGACTCATTGGAAAAGACTCTGATGCTGAGAGGGATTGGGGGCAGGAGGAGAAGGGGACGACTGAGGATGAGATGGCTGGATGGCATCACTGAGTCGATGGATGTGAATCTGAGTGAACTCCGGGATTTGGTGATGGACAGGGAGGCCTGGCGTGCTGAGATTCATGAGGTCGCAAAGAGGTGGACACGACTGAGAGACTGAAATGAACTGAACTGAACTGAGAAACTAACACTTTCACATTTTAATATGGCTATTATTTATTTATATTTCTTATGTGATTTATTTGTTGGTTTCATTGAATCATTTCTCTGTTTTGGTATTCCTTTTGAATACAGACTTACTGAAGTTTATCTGAAGTATAGTTGATACAGTGATATTATGTAAGTTTCAAGTGTATAATATTGTGATTCACAATTTTTAAAGGTTAAACTCCATTTATAGTTAAATAAGATATTGACTATATTCCGCATGTTGTGAAATAAATCCTGAGCCTGTCTTACACTTTCCATCCAGTAGTTTGTACCTTCTATTCCTCTGCCCCTAAGCTGCCCCTCTCCCCTTCCCCACTAGGAACCACTAGTCTGTTCTTTATGGGTCTGCTTCTTTTTATTATTTTCATGTTTGTTGTATCTTTTAGACTCCACACATAAGTGAGATCTTACAGTATTAGACTTTCTCTAACTTATTTAATTTAGTAGAATGCCCTCCAAGTCCATCCATGTTGCTACAAATGGCAAAATTTCTTTCATTTTTATGGTTCAGTAGTATTCTTTGTGTATATATACCACATCTTCTTCATCTATGTATCTGTTGATGGATATTTAAGTTGTAAAGGAGATCTTTTTACAGTAATGATACTAGTCTTTCATAATTCATTTAAAATTATCAATAACTTTCACACTTTGTCTTTTCTTTCAGTGTTTTTCTCCCACCTTTTTCTGTTTAGATTTATAGAGTAGTTGTAAAAATAATGCAGAGAATTCCCATATATCCCATGTCAGCTTTCCCTTTGTTGTCTTAAAACCACAGAACAGTTATCAAAACCAAGAGCATAACGTTGGTACAATTCTATTAAAGTGCAGATTTCATTTGGATTTTTCCATTTTCTAGTAATGTCATTGCACTGAGTTGTTGTACCTCTTTGGTTCCTTTCCATTTGTGGCAACCTCCTCAGTCATTCCTTGTCTTTCATGACCTTGATGATTTTGAAGATTATACCTTTAACTTTCAAATGTTATTTTTAGATATTTTTAAGTTTTTATAAATGTTCCTCTTAAAACATTAATATTCGCCTTTATGATTTCTACCTTTGTTGCTAGATATAAGATACTGAGAAAGTCAAGTCCTTCCCCAAGAAACAAATATTTAATAGCATCTTGTAGCACTTTTATTGCTTCATTAAAAATACATTTAATTTTATCCTTCCTGGAATTTGTTTTAGTATAAACCATGAGGTAGCAATATAATCTGCTCATTTATCCTCAAGTATCTAGATATTTGTCCCAATGCTATTTGTTGAAAAATTCATTTTTATATAAAAATTTAATGTGCCTTACTCTATGCTATGCTAAGTCGCCTCAGTCATGTCCAACTCTGTGTGACCCTATGGACAGGGGCCCACCAGGCTCCTCTGTCCATGGGATTCTCCAGGCAAGAATACTGGAGTGGGTTGCCTTAGTGATTGGTCTATTTTTCTTTCCCTTTACCATTTCCAGACCGTTTTAATTTGTATACTTAAGACAATATTTTAATACTGCTATGTTTCATTTGAAAAATGTACTGTCCTGTCTGTTTTGCTCATTTTCCCTTCTAGATCAATTGTAGATCTTATCAAGTTCTAAATATTTCCTTTTGATGGTTTCCTTATTACTTTCTAAAATTTATAGCTTTAGAGGAGACTTTACATTTTTTCCAAATCTTGAAGTTAGCTTTCAGTTGTGCATAAATCTAATTGTTTAAATCTGAATATTTTTTTCTCTCATTTTTAATTGTTTTCATTTTAGTGATAGACTTCTCAGGTGGCCCAGGTGGTAAAGAATCCTTGCACCAATGCAGGAGATGTGGATTAGATCCCTTGGTCCGGAAGATTCCAACAAATTTCAAAAGGTGTGTTGAAAATTGTTAGCAAAGAAACACCATAGAACATCACCTGTTTTGTGATACACATAAAATTTCTTAAAACTATGCTATACTCTTACCATAGAAATTTATACAGAAATTTAACATGACAATTATGTTTCAAAAGTTTATAGATGTGAAAACAACACTTTTGATAAAACATTGTAAGTCTCAGTAGTTGATAAAAAGAAAAAAATACAATTCCAGTGAAATAATTGAGAAATGGTCTTTGAATTTAGCTGAACAGGACCCTCTCAGAAGCAGCAGTTGTGAAAAAGGCTTATATCTAATGTATAATATAAAAAAAACTGAGAACGATTATTATAAGGTAGACATTTACCACGCTATATTATAAAATAATGATTATAATAGAACTTGTGTACCTCCTCTGCCCCCTGCCCACACACACAGAGATTAAAAACTAGGATAGATTACAGTTGAAAATTCTAATACTATATAAATAATCTATAAACAGGACCAGCTTAGCCAGCTAATAAATGTAGGTAGAATCTTCTTGGACGATACACCCAAGACTTGGTCCCCAGTCCTAAATCTTTACTTATCATTTTCTGCCTGAATTCAAACTCTCTCTTTAGGAACACAAAGAACTCTGTAGCTCTCGGAAGAATAAGAAATCAGAGTCAGAATAAGAAAAAATGATAGTAGAAAAAATTAATTGAAATTCACTGTACTTAGCACTTTTATTTTATTTTTTAATATAAATTTATTTATTTTAATTGGAGGTTAATTACTTTACAATATTGTATTGGTTTTGCCATACATCAACATGAATCTGCCACAGGTATACACGTGTTCCCCATCCTGAACCCCACTCCCTCCTTCCTCCCCGTACCATCCCTCTGGGTTGTTCCATTGCACCAGCCCCAAGCATCCAGTATCATGCTTTGAACCTGGACTGGTGATTCATTTCATATATGAAATTATACATGTTTCAATGCCATTCTCCCAAACCACCCCACCCTCTCTCTCTCCCACTTAGCACTTTTAAATGGTTTCAATTTAAGTGTCTTTTGGCTTTATGATTATAATAATGTGAGGATTTTCTCTGTGAGAAAAGTTGATTAAAATATTTAGAGTAATCTAGGACATTTAATTTGCATATTTTGTGACTAGCAGAGTTAGCTGAATTTGTAGCCAAGGGCTACATGTTGGAAAAACTAAATGTGTTAAATGAATATTATTGGTTCTGCAAGTGGTATGCATATATCTATTGAAATTTTTATTTTTTTATACATTAGAATTAGCAAAGGTCATATAACACTGGATTGCTTTCTATTCATATAAACTATTCAGGTACCAAAGGATTCATTTATGTACTATAAAATGCTTTCTACTAATTTTTAAATGTAGAGGAAAAAAATTTTGTTGTATAAGAAAATGATTGAACGAAAGTGCAGTGAAATGTTTATATCAGATCTTTATAATAAAATAAAAGTAATTGTTATTTTTAGATATTGTTTTGTAATTTCTAAGAGTTCTACAACAAATGCTTTTTCAGTCAGTTTGAGCTGAATTACAGCAGAGTAGAAACAACCATATGGTTCATCTTACATGTCAGCTTAGCGAGGTTATGGTGCCAAGATTTTTTTATCAAACACTACTCCAGATGTTGCTTTGAAGGTACTTTGTAGATGTAAGTAGTATTAGCAACAGTTGACTCTAAGTAAAGCGTATTATCCTCCATCCTGTGGAAGATCTCATCCAATCAATTGAAGGCCTTAAGAGCAAAACTGAGGGTTCTTGGGGAAGATGGAATTCTACCTCACCACTTGGATTATAATCTTGCCTGAGTTTCCATCCTGTTAGCCTGCCCTGTGGATTTAGACCCAAGAATCTAATATCAACTCTTACCTGGATCTCCAGCCCGCCAGCCTGCCCTTCAGATTTTGTACTTACCAGATCCCACAGCTGCATGAGCCCGTTCCTTAAAATAAGTTTCTTCATGTACATCCTATTGGCTTTGTTTCTCTGAAGAATCTGGACTTATATAACAACCACAAAATTCAAGTGGTGTAAAACTACAAGTTTATTTTTTTCATTCTGATCACTGTGGACTTTCTCGGAATGCTGTTTCCATGTTGTTATCATACTTCTTTGGTAGGTTAGGTGGACAAAGAAGCTAATATCTATAATTTTGCCAGGCTCTATGGCAAAGGGAAATCATGATGTGGCCAAGATCTGCTATCCCTTTAGAGCTTCTATCTTGGTGGAAATCACTTCCATTCATATTTCATTGGTAAAAGCAAGTCATCTGGCCACATCAGAGGCTGATGGTAGGAAAGTACACTCCAGCCATTGCCCCAGATTGTGAACAGTCCTAATGCCTACCACAATGTGTTAATAAAATCAGAAAACATCTTATACAAGTACATTTAATAACATTGCCAAGTTTGGTTGAACTAGTGATTTTGTGGAATATGAAGATATTTGATACTGTATTCCTTAACTACCATTGTGTCTAGTTTGACATCAAAATGCTTCAGCAGAATCTCCTTCCCAATATTTCCTTTTCTCTTTTAGGGTTCACTCAGCAACAGATAGCTAAATAGAAAGGAAGCTTCTTTGGCCTTCCAGTCTTTTGGAACAAAAAGATGAAGACTTGTTCAAGTCCTCTCTCCTACCATAAGGAAATCAGAAGATATAAGAAGAAATAATACAAGTGTTGAAGCACTCCTCATGCTGCAAAGCTAGAATAAGGCCAGAAGGAATGCTAGATTGTGCTTCAGAGATGTGTTTTGATTTTCTTCTCCAGGTATCCTAGAATGAAAAGAGGATAAACTCACATTCCCAGAAAGAATTGAGGTTTCTGTGGGTAAATCAAACCCATTCAATAATTTAAAGAAGAAAATGAATGGATTCAAATTTAAAAATAAAGTTAGAGACTGAGAGGGAGTATGATGACCTTCAAAAAATAGCATGAAAGACTTGAAGGTGATTTGATTTGAGCTGACTAGTGCAATAAAAACTCAGTGTCTGTGGCTTGTTTTTCTTATTTCTAGGTATATGATATAATGGTGGACTTAAACTTTTGAGTCTAATGTGGCTTCTTTGCCAACTAATTTCTAAAATATTTCTAAAATGTTTCCTTTCAAGTTGCTTCTATTGTTAGGCACAGAATTAGCCAAAATTCTTGTTTGCAAACTGAAAAAATACCTCAAACTGGGACTTGATTGCTTCACGTAACCAAAAGGTCCAGGGCTATGTCAGCTTCTAATGTGGCTGGAAATAGGGCTTGATTTGGGGTTTCAGTAGATTCATGCCCCCTTTTTATTTTCTTCTATGCTGACTTAATTTTCAGCTAGTCTGTTTCCTTATATCATGAATGTGGCTCACAGCAGTTCCAGACTTGTATCCTAAAATCACAGGGCCTCAGTGGAAGACAGCACACCTCTTTCCTAACAGTTCTAGAAAAAATACCTAGAATGGGATCTCAGGTAAATATCAACAGTGATGGGTCACATGCCACTTTAGAACATAAGACCTATGAAAGTAGGGAACTTCCCTGGATCTCCCACAGGTATTCAATAAAGATTGTTGAATTAGTTTATTTAATAGGTGCCAAGGATTGCAGCCATGAAATTAAAAGACAATTACTCCTTGGAAGGAAATTATGACCAACCTAAATAGCATATTCAAAAGCAGAGACATTACTTTGCCAACAAATGTACATCTAGTCAAAGCTATGGTTTTTCCAGTGGTCAAGTATGGATATGAGAGTTGGACTGTGAAGAAGGCTGAGCGCCAAAGAATTGATGCTTTTGAACTGTGGTGTTGGAGAAGACTCTTGAGAGTCCCTTGGACTGCAAGAAGATCCAACCAATCCATTCTAAAGGAGATCAACCCTGGGTGTTCTTTGGAAGGACTGATGCTAAAGCTGAAACTCCAATACTCTGACCACCTCATGTGAAGAGTTGACTCATTGGAAAAGACTTTGATGTTGGGAGGGATTGGAGGCAGGAGGAGAAGGGGACGACAGAGGATGAGATGACTGGATGGCATCGTTGACTTGATGGACTCATGTTCACTCAAACTCATGTTTGAGTGAACTCTGGGAGTTGGTGATGAACAGGGAGGCCTGGCATGCTGCGATTCATGGGGTTGCAAAGAGTCAGACATGACTGAGTTACTGAACTGAACTGAACTGAATCCCTGGGACTAAGGGTGGGATTGTTGTTGTTGAATAGATCATGCCAACTCTTTAAGACCCCAGTGATTATAATCCCCAGGCTCCTCTGTCTATGTGATTTCCCAGGCAAGAATACTGGAGTGGGTTGTCATTTCATTCTCCAGGGGATCTTCCTGACCCAAGGGTCAAACCCATGTCTTCTATATTGGCAGGCAGATTCTTTACCACTGAGCCACAAGGGAAGCCCAAGGGTGGGATTAGCCCAATTCAAACCCTGTGATCTGAAAGGAGGGAACTAATGGACTACTTTATTCCTCCTCTTGGGTGTACCCATCAATGGCACTCTTCTAGGCTTTATTTCTGCAGAAGAGTTTCCCTTGCTTTTGAAATTCATATGAGTGAAAATCATTCAGTCTATATATTCTTTCAATCTGATTTCTTTCTTTCAATACTGAGATTCATCTGTGCATGTATATCAATATACACTATATGATAATGCAAATATAAAGTTATAGGATATGATATAATATTAATGTGTATATGTATGTGTGATGTTATTGCTGTGTACTATTTTAGTATGTGAATATCATACCATAATCCTTTATTCATTTTACTGTTGATGTGTTTGAGGTGTTTTCAATTTCTGGTGATTATGATTAAAGATGCAGTGGATATTCTTGTTCATGTCTTTTGGTAGATATGAACCTACAGTTTTTAGATGTATTCAGAAGAATTATAGAATCATAGGGCTTCCCAGGTGGCTCTAGTGGAAAGAACCTGCTTGCCAGTGCAGGAAAAGTAAGAGACACGTGTTTGATACCTTAGTCAGGAAGATCCCCTGGAGGAGGGAATGGTAACCCACTTCAGTATCTTTGCCTGAAGAATCCTGTGGACAGAGGAGGCTGGTGGGCTATAGTCCATAGCGTCGCACAGAGTCAGACATGACTGAAGCAATGTAACATGCATGCAGAGCATATGGATGTCTATTTCAGAAGTGACTGACAAACGTTCTTAAGCGGTTGTACCACTTTATATTCCTGCCTTCGGTGTGTCTGTCCAGTTGGTCCACATCCTTTCCCAACGCTGGTATTGTCAGACTTTTAAATTGTAGCCATTATGGCAGGTATGTGGTGGTATCTCTTCATGATTTTAACTCACATTTCCTGATGCCTAATTAGTGAGCATCTTTTCATATGTTTAACAGCCAGTTGGATATCCTCTTTTATAAAAGTGCTTGTTTAAATTGTCTTCACATTTTAAATTTGGGTTTATCTTTTTCTTACTAATTTGTAGAAATTTGTTGTATATCTTAAGATATGTTTGTTTTATATCTTGTTATTTTTTTGCTATCTGAGAAACTACCCTAAATCTCAGTGACTTAAAACAAAGATTTGTTCTGCTTACAGTTCTATGACTGAAGAATTTTATAAGCATTCGTCTGGCAAGTTTGTTCCTGATCCTCAGCAGTGGTGTCTGGGGAAGGAGGATTTACTCTCAAGATAGCTTCTTTACTCATTCATCTGAAGCCTCAGACCTCTGGCTTTTCCCAGTTATGGTGATCTGAGGGTGGTACACTTAAATGGTTGCTGTCTTCCTAGAGACAGAAAGCAGAGCTGCAAGGTGTATTAAGGGATTTTGTGGAAATGAGCACAGCATCAATTCTGTTGCACAGCATCATTATTCTGTTGCTTAAAGTAGTCATGCATGGCGTTGGGCCAGGTTCAGAGAGGCTTGAGAAACAGATTCTGAGCCTTCACAAAGCAGCAAGTTCACATGGCAGATGAGCAGGTATGACGGGACATGCTGTGGACATCTTTGGGAAATACAGGTCTTTTCAAAGAAGGCTTTTGAAATAGAGATTAAAGTATATCTTGTTGTATGTTGACCAAATCAGCAAGTTGTCTGACTATATATCATTATAACACTTGAAAGTTACATGCATTGAAGCCCGTCACTCGCACCTGGTCCTCACTGGCTCTTTTGTTCTTCCTCCATTCCGTTTTTCCGTCCTTCCTTCCTTCCTTCCTTCTCCTGTTCTGGCTGCTGAAACAGAATACCACAGACTGGGGTGCTTATAAATGCTAAAAATGTATTTCTCACAGTTCAGAGGCTGGAAAATCCAAGATCAGGATGCTGGCAGATTCCACGTCTGGTGAGGGTCTTCTTGGTTTATAGAGAGTTATCTTTTCACTGTCCTCACAGGGCATAAAGGGTGAGGGGATTCTCTTGGGTCTCTTTGCTAAGGGCTCTAACCCCATTTTATGGGGGCTCCATTCCTCACCTTGATGACCCAATCACCTCTCCTCGCTTCCTAATAACATCACATTAAGGGCTAGGATTTTGACATATGAATCTTGACAGGACATAAAAATTCACTACACTGCTTTTTCTTCTCTTTTGCTGCTTGTTTCCACTGTCCAATTCCTAAAGCTCTTAAGTGCATTATTTTTATTTTCTTGGGAAAGTCCAGTAGCCTAGAGCTAACTTGCCTCATCATCATTCCCAATCTCAAGCAATGCATCTTTTTCTTAACAGAACAAACGAAGAAAGGCTCATACCCTACATCTGCTTTTTAAAAGAATTTTAATCTTTTCTAGTCATCTGAGTCATTGCACTACTTCTTTGTTAATTTTGAAATTTCTGTAGTTCACTTGGTGGGTAGAAAATACAAGTGACTACATAGTCATAGCCTAATTCCAAACTTAAAACTTTTTGGTTGTTATTTACTTTTGAAACTATTATTCAATGCCACCATACTTATTAGAACAATGATTTAAATTCCAATATCAAGAATCATAATTTAGAGTAATGGATTAAAAAGAGAAATATTGAGATTTGTATTAATTTTTAAAGGTTTTGCATATATTTTTATCTTATTAAATGCTATAAAACCCCATAAGGTTGGCATTATTATTATTCTTTTAAGGAAACAGAATGAATGAGGGTCAGTAACTGGATTCAAAGCACATACCTGCTACTGCTGCTAAGTCACTTCAGTCACGTCCGACTCTGTGTGACCCCATAGATGGCAGCCCACCAGGCTCCCCCATCCCTGGGATCCTCCAGGCAAGAACACTAGTACGTGGCTATTTAGGAAAACAGAACTTCTGGTCCATTGCCATTTTCATTACACTAAGCATTCTGCACTAAAATGCGATACAAAGCAGTCACTAAAATGTGTGAGGAAAATGCACATTTCAGGATAATAATGATAATATTGGGTTCTGTATCATATTCAGTAAGGATTATAATTCAAAGTATTAATTCTGCAGCCTTGAATATTTCTCAGTCATCAAAGAAGCCCTTAACCGAAAGTAACAACATGTCACGTCCTTTGCTCAGCTCTACTGGAACTCAGAAGAAATCACGCACGTTGTCCCTGCCATCAAAACACATCAAAGACACATCAAAATAATTGGGGAGACAAGAATGTCTGCTTGAAATGATTAAATAATATTTATGTGGCTTAGGTTGAGTGGGAATGTGAGGTCAATCATTTTTCAGATCATCAATGTGAAGACAATAAGGCATAGGGTTCAATTCAGTTCAGTCACTCAGTCGTGTCCTACTCTTTGCGACCCCATGAACAGGCCAGGCCTCCCTATCCATCACCCACTCCTGGAGTTCACTCAAACTCAAGTCCATTGAGTTAATGATGCCATCCAGCCATCTCATCCTCTGGCATCCCCTTCTCCTCCTGCCCTCAATCCTTCCCAGCATCAAGGTCTTTTCAAATGAGTCACCTGTTTGCATCAGGTGGCCAAAGTATTGGACTTTCAACTTCAACATCAGTCATTCCAATGAACACCCAGGACTGATCTTTAGGATGGACTGGTTGGATCTCCTTGCAGTCCAAGGGACTCTCCAACACCACAGTTCAAAAGCATCAGTTCTTCGGTGCTCAGCTTTCTTTATAGTCCAACTCTCACATCCATACATGACTACTGGAAAAACCATAGCCTTGACTAGACGGACCCTTGTTGACAAAGTAATGTCTCTGCTTTTTATATGCTATCTAGGTTGACCATAACTTTTCTCCCAAGGAGTAAGTGTCTTTAATTTCATGGCTGCAATCACCATCAGCAATGATTTTGAACCCCCCAAATAAAGTCAACCACTGTTTCCACTGTTTCTCCATTTATTTGCCATGAAGTGACAGGACCAGGTGCTATGATCTTAGTTTTCTGAATTTTGAGCTTTAAGCCAATTTTTTCTCTCTCCTCTTTCACTTTCATCAAGAAGCTCTTTAGTTCATCTTCACTTTCTGCCATAAGGGTGGTGTCATCTGCATATCTGAGAACATGATATTTCTCCTAGCAATCTTGATTCCAGCTTGTGCTTCATCCAGCCCAGTGTTTCTCATGATGTACTCTGCATATAAGTTAAATAAGCAGAGCGACAATATACAGACTTGATGTACTCCTTTTCCTATTTGGAACCAGTCTGTGTTCCATGTCCAGTTCTAACTGTTGCTTCCTGACCTGCATACAGGTTTTTCAAGAGACAAAGGGTAAATTTTGTCATATCAGTATTATATGTAAATGTTCAAATGTCTATGGAAACAATTAATAGCACTGATAATCTTCGAAGACTGAGCCAAGTGTCCAATGGGTCACCAAATTATGATAACCAATTTGATGCCTAGAAGAAGACACAAAGTGGAAAGGCCAGTCCTTCCTTTCTAGAGACTGCAAAGTGGAGACATTCTTTATGAAAGGGTAGAAATAAGCATGTTTCCAGGGTTGAGGGGAAAATCTGGATTTGATTGCAATAGGTGCAAACTTCATTTAGAGTAAAAAGAGTATTCTTTCCTTCTCCATGGTTCTGAGTGGTGGTTTCATGGCATGTGCTTCTCAACCCCTCAAGTGAATAAAATGTTGCTGGAAATCTTTTAAAGAAAAATTCAGATTTAGTAGATTTGGTATGGGACCTGAGATACTGAACTTTTGAAAATCTCCTGTTGTTGATCCATTCACCACAGGTTGAGGAGCAAAACCCTAGGGCACAAAGAAGAGAAACATGAAGAGAAGATTCAGCATTTCCAGATGAGGAAGCAGGAGTTGGTTGTTTTGGGAACTGGGCACAGAGAGACACACAACCATGAGAGTTTCTTGTGTAATGAAGCATTAACAAGAGGGGTAGGACAGACAGTATAAGGAGGAGCAGAGGTTGACTGGCTGTGAATCTAATGATGCTTAGCTTTGGTGACTCTTACTTGGTAAGAAACTGGAATCAACACTGCTGGGAGAAATATCAACAACCTTAGATATGCAGATAATACCTCCATTATGGCAGAAATTAAAGAAGAATTAAAGAGCCTCTTGATGAAAGTGAAAGAGGAGAGTGAAAAAGCTGGCTTAAAACTCAACATTCCCAAAACAAAGATTATGGCACCTAGTCTTATGGAATCCGCTTCATGACAAATAGATGGGGAAACAATGGAAAGAGTAACAGATTTCATTTTCTTGGGCTCCCAAATCAGTGTGGATGATGACTGTAGCACTAAATTAAAAGGAGCTTGCTCCTTGGAAGAAAAGCTATGACCAACCTAAACAGTGCTTTAAAAACCAGAGACATCACTTTGCCAACAAAAGTCTGTCTAGTCAAAGCTATGGGTTTTTCCAGTAGTCATGTATGGATATGAGAGTTGGACCATAAAGAAGGCTGAGTGCCAAAGAATTGATGCTTTTGAACTATGGTGCTAGAGAAAACTTTTGAGAGTCCCTTGGACAGCAAGGAGATCAAATCAATCAATCCTAAAAGACATCGACCCTGAATATTTATTGGAAGGACTGATGCTGAAACTGAAGCTCAAATACTTTGGCCACCTGTTGCGAAGAGCCAACTCACTGGAAAAAAACCCTGATGCTGAGAAAAATTTGGGCCAAGAGGAGAAGGGATGACAGAGGATGAGATGGTTGGATGATATCAATGACTTAATGGGCGTGAGTTTGAGCAAACTCAGGGAGACCGTGATAGACAGAGAAGCCTGGCATGCTGCAATTCATGGGGTCGCAAAGAATTGGACATGACTTAGCGACTGAACAACAGCAAAAACAACTTTTAAAGCTGACATAGAAAGACATTTTAAGCATTATCACTTAAGGCTGCTTTCCATTCTCACTTCTACTCTTTTGTCTTTTGTTTCCAGAGTGACTCTGGATAGTTTGCAGATCTATACTCAAGGTTCAGTTGCTCAGTTGTGTCCAATTATTTGTGATACTATGGACCATAGCCCACCAGCCTCCTCTGTCCATAGCATTTTCCAGGCAAGAATACTGGAGTGGGTTGCCATTTCCTCTTCCAGGGGATCTTCCCAATCCAGGGATCAAACCTGCATTGACAGGCGGGTTCTTTACTGTCTGAGCCATCCAGGTGGCTGCATATTCAGTATTTAATTCATGTGGAACTCTCTCCTATTGGTAATGTTCTCAGTGATGCAGCGTATAAAATTATTAATGCCTCATACAATGGAATTATTTTTCAGAGTGCACCGTATCCAATCAATAGAAATTATTCTGATACTGAAAAGTATATTTTGACAATTATTTCTCATTTTTAAAGCAGTAAGTTATTAAGAAGAGATGCATTTGAAGACAAGTACTGAATAGGCTATTATTTTGATTGATAATTAAATTAACAAGGTGGGTTGAATTGTATGAATACATTAGAAAAACAAGTGGATGCCCATTAATTTGAACTGAAACACTAACATGGACAAAAGCAACGTAACACTGACACTACAACAGTACAGTGTAAATATCTAGAACAAACTGGGGAAAGATTATCATTAATTTGCAAGCTTTAAAGCCATGTACTGAGTAAGCAAATCTGAACCACCGCAAAACTCAGTAGTTCACATAGGAAAAAATACCTGATATGTTTTTTCCCAAATTTGATAGTCATCTTAAACATTTACATGAAATTAGCAATAATTGTTTAGAAGTAGAAACTTCTCTAAAATGTCAATAATGATCAAAAACAGGAAAGTTTTGAAAAAAATAACTCAAAATAATGTAAAATTCGGGAGCCCTAGCACTAATTATAAATCAACCATGAATTTACTATGTAGAATGTGAAGATCAATTATTATAATATATTTTTTTGAACATGGATTACATCTTTCTACATAGATATTTTGGACTTGATCTAAGGGGCTGGACTGTGAATTTTAGCACCGCTGCCTCCTAGGTTTCGGTGGTTCACAGGTGATTCACAGCTGAGCTTCCCATCTTCTCTCAGTGGCACCAGTAACACTAAGTGAACACTTACTGCCACAGGCACTGTGTTAAGGGCTTATGATGTTATCTCATTTAATCTTTCAAATAATGGTATTTGGTTGATTCTGTTATTATCACTATTTTATAGACGAGGCATTTAAGGCATAGACAGGCCAGAAACTCACCTAGGGTTAAAAAAAAAAAAATAGCTAGCAGGTGAAAGGATATGACTGTAGAAATTCTGATTCCAGGGCTGCTGCTGCTGCTGCTAAGTCTCTTCAGTTGTGTCTGACTCTGTGCAACCCTATGGACTGCAGCCCACTAGGCTCCCGTGCCCACGGGATTTTCTAGGCAAGAATACTGGAGTGGGTTGCCATTTCCTTCTCCAGGGCACAATCTCTAAATCATCTAAACTGGGCACCATTTTACACTTGGAGGGAAAGAAAGATTATGAAGAAAATGTAAAATAAGAGGCATATTATGAAGCACCACATTGTAGCCACATCCTTAAAACTCTTCATTTTCTGCAAAGGTAGAAAAGACCATGGGACCCTGTTCTGAACTGGAGATGGCTTCATGAAGGAAATGACTCAAGCTGATGACTGCAGGAAGCACCAGCATTTAGATAAGCAATTAAAACAACCAAATAACATGATGTGAGTGGAAAGACTTGCAACAGCTTATTCACTGTTACCACTTGTGGAGCCAGACCTCAGCCATGAAAAGAAACAAAACTTTGCCCTAGCAAATATTTTGACCCAAAGTTAGAGAAAGCCAGTAGAAGTAAGCCCAAACAAGCCATCGGAAGTTCCCTGGAGCCTTACATGGAATGTCCTGATTCAAGTCATAAATCTTGCTGGTTAAGCTCTCAAGGGTAATAGCAATAGATTATTGCATGAGTGTATTTAAGGGACAAATGACAGTTTCTCCCACCAATGGGATAAAAATCATATAGTAAGGCAACAGAGGAATCTGAGTCAGTTTGTGCCAAATCAAACTTCAAGGAATGTTTCTGTATCAAAGTTTACCTGGACTTTCCCTGGCAGAAACTCTGTTATTGAGATATAGGAGCCTGGTTGTACAAGAAGGAGTTCTACCAGTTCTGGGGAAATCATGACTCACAGTAATTCAGTCCTCATGCGATCTTGGCAGAGATCAAGCATTACTTTACAACAGCTGCAAAATCTGCACTGGATACCTCTGTGAATGGTCCATGATGAATGGCTAATGGGAACACGGGACTTTGATTTAGTTGAAAGGGTTCTAACTGACATAGTCCACCTGTGAGTACTGTTCTGTATTTTTGAGAATAGCAACAAATGTTTTTCATTCTTTGGTCCCAGAACATCTTGCTATATTTATTGAATGGATAACTGAAACAAGATGACCCTGGCATCTCAAAAGTTTTGAAAATTTTGTTTTTCAAATCTCAAACCATCACTTCATTTTGAACTCAATGCGGTGCAGTGCATGCATGCTCAGTTTTGTCCGATCTTTCCAACCCCATGGACTGTAGCCCACCAGGTTCCTCTGACCATGGGATTCTCCAGGCAAGGATACTGGAATGGGTTGCCATTTCCTCCCTGGGAAGACCCTGAACTCCAAATGAGCTGAAGGCAATATTTAGCTTGACATTGATCTTTTAAGTATAAAAGCATAAATTACCTGAGTTTATGCTAACACTGCAGTCATGCTGGCAACCCACTCGAGTATTCTTGCCTGGAGAATCCCATAGACAGAGGATCCTGCCAGGCTATAGTCCATAGAATTGCAGAGTCGGGCATGACTGAAGTGACTTAGCATGCACACTGGAGTCATGCTAAGAGATGTCACCTCCTTGAGATACCTGAAGCTCCAATGAGGAATAATTTCTGTTGTCATAGTGGCACTAGGGATGAAAGGTTTTGCTTTTTAACCACGTGATTGGGTTCCTAAGGCTAGAATTTAGAGTATAGTATTTAGAATATAAAATTGTGATTTTTATATGTCTGACTAGTGATAGTTTGATAAAAGGGTGCAAGTCCTTGGTCCTTGACTCACAATTTTGGGACCTTAGAGTTTCAAGTCTAATTTCTTTCAATGAGATTTCTCTCTACCTATGGTGATAGTTGAAATATTTAACAACTATGATGGTTGGACACTGAACAATGAGAAACAAAAAGAAACACATTTTATTTGTTGAATGACAATACTATCTATCTTGTAAAGATCAGGGCAGATTAAAAGAGGAAGTATCTGTAGTGTCTAGAAGATAGTAGTTACTCAATATATGCTCAATACATATTTTTAATTTATTTCATTACACCATTGAATTTTTTCTCAATGTGTTGCTGAATTTTCAATAGATTCTCTCTCTGTCTCTTTCTCTTTGGGGGATTTCAATAAACTGGTTTACGGCTATAATGAATTGACATCCATACATTTAAGCTTCTAGTTGTAAATAACTACATCATAGATTTTATCACTTAGTAAACTGTTAAACCCTTACTCTTAGTGCTAGCATTTTATGGACTTTATGAAAAATAAAATAAAATATATTAGCCCACAAGGCTCCTCCATCCATGGGATTCTCCAGGCAAGAGTACTGGAATGGGCTGCCATTGCCTTCTCCAATATTAGCCATCAGTTCAGCTCAATTCAGTTGCTCACTCGTGTCTGACTCTTTGCGACCCCATGAATCGCAGTATGCCAGGCCTCCCTGTCCATCACCAACTCCCGGAGTTCATTCAGACTCATGTCCATTGAGTTAGTGTTGCCATCCAGCCATCTCATCCTCGGTCGTCACTTTCTCCTCCTGCCATCAATCCCTCCCAGCATCAGAGTCTTTTCCAATGAGTCAACTCTTCGCATGAGGTGACCAAAGTACTGGAGTTTCAGCTTTAGCATCATTCCTTCCAAAGAAATCCCAAGGCTGATCTCCTTCAAAATGGACTGGATCGATCTCCTTGCAGTCCAAGGGACTCCTAAAGAGTCTTCTCCAACACCACAGTTCAAAAGCATCAGTTCTTCAGAATAAAAACCTATTGCATTGGAAAAAAAAAAAAGCATCAATTCTTCCACGCTCAGCTTTCTTCACAGTCCAACTTTCACATCCATACATGACCACAGGAAAAACCACAGCCTTGACTAGACGGACCTTAGTCGGCAAAGTAATGTCTCTGCTTTTGAATATGCTATCTAGGTTGGTCATAACTTTTCTTCCAAGGAGTAAGCGTCTTTTAATTTCATGGCTGCAGTCACCATCTGCAGTGATTTTGGTGCCACCAAAAATAAAGTGTGATACTGTTTCCACTGTTTCCCCATCTATTTCCCATGAAGTGATAGGGCTGGATGCCATGATCTTCATTTTCTGTGTGTTGAGCTTTAAGCCAACTTTTCACTCTCCACTTTCACTTTCATCAAGAGGTTTTTAGTTCCTCTTTACTTTCTGCCATAAGGGTGGTGTTATCTGCATATCTGAAGTTATTGATATTTCTCTTGGCAATCTTGATTCCAGGAGAAATCTTGTTTCTTCCAGCCCAGCGTTTTTCATGATGTACTCTGCATATAAGTTAAATAAGCAAGGTGACAATATACAGCCTTGACGGACTCCTTTTCCTATTGGGAAACAGTCTGTTCCATGTCCAGTTCTAACTGTTGCTTCCTGACCTGCATATAGATTTCTCATGAGGCAGGTCTGGTGGTCTGGTAGTCCCTTCTCTCTCAGAATTTTCCACAGTTTATTGTGATCCACACAGTCAAAGGCTTTGGCATAGTCAATAAAGCAGAAATAGATGTTTTTCTGGAACTCTCTTGCTTTTTGCCATGATCCAGTGGATGTTGGCAATTTAATCTCTGTTTCCTCTGCCTTTTCTAAAGCCAGCTTGAACATCAGGAAGTTCACGGTTCACATATTGCTGAAGCCTGGCATGGAGAATTTTGAGCACTACTTTACTAGCATGTGAGATGAGTGCAATTGTGCGGTAGTTTGAACATTCTTTGGCACTGCCCTTCTTTGAGATTGGAATGAAAACTGACCTTTTCCAGTCCTGTGGCCACTGCTGAGTTTTCCAAATTTTCTGGTATATTGAGTGCAGCACTTTTACAGTATCATCTTTCAGGATTTGAACCAGCTCAACTGGAATTCCATCATCTCCATTAGCTTTGTTCGTAGTGATACTTTCTAAGGCCCACTTGACTTCACATTCCAGGATGTCTGGCTCTAGATGAGTGATCATACCATCGTGATTATCTGGATTGTGATGATTTTTTTTGTACAGTTCTTCTGTGTATTCTTGCCACTTCTTCTTCTGTTAGGTCCAGACCATTTCTGTCCTTTATCGAGTCCATCTTTGCATGAAATGTTCCCTTGGTATCTCTAATTTTCTTGAAGAGATCTCTAGTCTTTCCCATTCTGTTCTTTTCCTCTATTTCTTTGCATTGATCTCTGAAGAAGGCTTTCTTATCTTTTCTTGCTATACTTTGGAACTCTGCATTCAGATGCTATATCTTTCCTTTTCTCCTTTGTTTTTCATTTCTCTTCTCTTCACAGCTATTTTAAGTCCTCCTCCAACAGCCATTTTGCTTTTTCACATTTCTTTTCCATGGGGATGGTCTTGATCCCTGTCTCCTGTACAATGTCAGGAACCTCATTCCATAGTTCATCAGGCACTTTATCAGATCTAGGCCCTTAAATCTATTTCTCACTTCCACTGTATAATCATAAGGGATTTGATTTAGGTCATACCTGAATGGTCTAACAGTTTTCCCTACTGTCTTCAATTTACGTCTGAATTTGGCAATAAGGAGTTCATGATCTGAGCCACAGTCAGCTCCTGGTCTTATAGTGATGTCCAAATTAAAACTTACATGTATAGCTGGTATAATGCTTTCTAATCTGTGTACTACAGAATATTAGTGGTTTTGGAAGATGTTCATGAGCTAATAAGTTTGAGATATTGTGGTTAAACTTCTTTTAAATTATGAGACTTCACTTATCTTTTAAAATCTCATGACTGCAGTGAAAATTTTAAGGCAACTACAAAATTAAATCATACAATGTTTCTCAAATTTATTTGACCTTCAAACACTAATTTTTATTAGAATATCTATTCACATTTATTAGGACAGTAGTATTCCATAGACCTGATTCTGAGAAATAATTTAAGGGCCAAGAATAAAAAACACCTGGGCATTCATCATTTGTCTGCCACTAAACAATGGCACCCTACTCCAGTACTCTTGCCTGGAAAATCCCATGGACGGAGGAGCCTGGTAGGCTGCAGTCCATGGGGTTGCTAGGAGCTGGACACGACTGAGTGACTTGACTTTCACTTTTCACTTTCACACATTGGAGAAGGAAATGGCAACCCACTCCAGTGTTCTTGCCTGGAAAATCCCAGGGACAACGGAGCCTGGTGGGCTGCCGTCTATGGGATCACACAGAGTTGGACACGACTGAAGCGACTTAGCAGCAGCAGCAAACAACCATCTATCTGAATTTAGGCAAGTTGCTTAAACTTTTCTGTACCTTTATTTTCCCAACTCTTAAATGGGAATAATGAGACCCACCACCATCCTCTAACTATCAAATAGAAAAGGAAGTAGGGAGACAAACGTGAAAGTAATTTTGAAAAGTCTCCTTGGTATAAAATTGCATACCTTTGTAAGTCAACTTGTTCAGTTGCTAAGACATGTCCAACTCTTTGAAACCCCATGGACTGCAGCATGACAGGCTTCCTTATCCTTCACCATCTCCTAGAGTTTGTTCAGACTCATGTCCACTGAGTAAGTGATGCTATCTAATCATCTCATCCCCTGCTGCCCATTCTCTTTTTGCCTTCAGTCTTTCCCAGCATCAGGGTCTTTTCCAATGAGTCAGGTCTTCACATAAGGTGGCCAAAGCATTGGAGCTTCAGCATCAGTCCTTCCAAGGAATATTCAGGGTTGATTTCCCCTAGGATTGACTGGTTGGATCTCCTTGCAGTTCAAGGTACTCTCAAAAGTCTTCTCCAGCACCACAGTTTGAAAGCATCAGTTCCTCAGAGCTTTGCCTTCTTCATGGTCAAATTCTCACATCCGTATATGACTACTGGAAAAACCATAGCTTTGACTATATGGACTTTTGTCAGCAAAGTAATTGTCTCCAATTTTTAATATGCTGCTTAGGTTTGACATAGCTTTCCTTCTGAGGAGCAAACATCTTTCAATTTCATGGCTGCAGTCACCATCTGCAGTATAAGTCAACTAGAAGAAAACAATGAAAGATAATTTATAGAATCATATTAGAAACTACTTAATCATGTGATTCTGTTGGAACATTTCCTATCATGATCATGAAAATCTTAAAAACTTTGCTTTTCATTAAAATTTGAAAACAATAGCTACAAATTATCAAGCAAGGATTATAAAGCTAATAAATTTATCAAAATCTGAATATAAATCACTCTGATTTCTGCACTATTAACCTAGCAGTTTGATAGAGAGCCTTCAGAAGCAAATGGTTCATAGTTTCCAAATATTGTCACACAAAATTGTATTCATATGTAGAAACAAACAGCATGATGTAATCTTTGGATTGTCTTCATAAAACAATTTTAGTATGTTTCACTTAATTCCCAATGCATATTCAATTATGGTATTTTTTCTATCAGAGACATGCAATAGTTTAGAAACCTCAGAGAATCATCAAATAAGACCAAAATAATTATGCATCACTTCTTTGAAATGCATGTGTAAATGTGTTAGATAAATAGTCTCACGAGAATAGAAATTTCTTTTAGTAATATCACAAGGAAAGTGGTTATCTTTGTTACCATGGGTTGAAAGATTCCCAAAGACATTACTGGTGTTTTGGGGTTTTTAATTGAATTTGTGGTTCTCCTGGTGTGCTGTTACAGTCAACAAGGAAAACCAGTTTAAAGATGATGTTGTTGCTGTTTTTGTTTTGTAGTCACTAAGTAGCGTTCCACTCTTTTGCAACCCTATAGACTGCAACCCACGAGGCTCCTCTGTCCATGCAATTTTCCAGGCAAGAATACTGGAGTAGTATTACCATTTTCTCCTCCAGGGGATCTTTCAAACCCAAGGATCCATCCTGCATCTCCTGCTTACTGTTTCTCAAAAAGTGAAAGAAAAGAAAGGACACAAAGAGAGCTAATGGGAAGGGTCAAGGATGTTCAGTAACTAGAGTATGATGAGAGTTGATGATTCAGCCTTGTCCTTCTCCTGTACTGCAAAAGGCAATGCTAGTTTGTGAGAGGAAGTCAGAATGCTGCCCCCAGGTTCAGGATGTGTTAGATGAGAATCTTGGCATTCTCACTTTCAAGCTACATGATTGGAGGGCAAGTTACATGGCATTTAAACCCTAGTTTTCTCTCCAGTATTATGAGGATACTATTATTCACCTCAGAGGCTGAAAGAAATGTTCAAAAAAAAAAAAAAAGGCAAATCAACAATAGTGACTGGTATATATTATGCGCTCAGTGTGCATTTCAGAACATGAGTTCTGATGAGAAACCCTTTTACCAATTGATGCTAGTGATATTCCCATTATTTCTAACAGTCACTTTATATGTACTATTTTAATGAGAAACCAGCCCTTTTGAAATTCCTAGAAGCAGTGGAAAAAAAATACAGGAGTGCAGTGCTCACTGTGGATATGCCAAACACTTCCTTCCCTTGCACATGTGGGACCTTCAGGTTGGATCTGGAAACTCTCTGTTTGATTCTACCTTTGCAGACCACCCAGAAGCTCGAGCTGAAGCAGAAAGTATGGCTCATTTCTCCTGGATTGGGAGCCAAGAGGAACCTATTACCCATCTGTTCTGCTTTCTGTTCTGAATATCCAGTCTCTATAGGATAGCTCTAAGAAATGGACCCAGAGTCTGAGCCACATGCCTTGAGGATTATCTTTGTGAGCTTTCTCCTCCTGACTCAAGCCAGCAATTCCTAGCCCTCTTAAAAGTATCTGAATCACTTTCTTGAATTCTGTTTACAAGCAACGTCTCAAATATTTTTCATTAAAATGACAAACTCAGAAATTAATTAATATGTATTTTCATGGTGCTGAAAGAATTCCTCAAATCTTTGCTATTTGACATATTAAAGATTCTACACTTTGACATGGGTTTGTATTCAGTATAATGCTATTACCCTGGTTTATTGAAGACAATAAACCTCCCTGATAGCTCAGTTGGTAAAGAATCCTCCTGTAATTCAGGAGACCCCGGTTCAATACCTGGGTTGAGAAGATCCCCTGGAGAAGGGAATGGTTCCCTACTCCAGAATTCTGGCCTGGAAAATTTCATGGACTAAGTCAAACATGAATGAGCAACTTTCTTTGAAGACAATAGCCCCTCACAAGTAACAGATGGCAGTCTCATGCAATAACTCAGATTCAGACAACTACAAATTGCTACAGAGCTAAGTTCAAATTGCAGATCCACTAGTTACTATTTTTATGATACTGAAGAAGACACTTGACTTCTCTCAATGTCACTTTCCTAATCAATACATGCATGTAATAGTGTCTGTCAGAGGACTGTTGTGAAATTTAAATGAGAAAATACATAGAAAGTGTAAAGCATAATACCTCAGTCATAGTAAGTCTTCAATTTCTATTACCTATTCTTATAATAACAATTATTATTATATTTTTATTAAAAATAAAAATTAGGCATGGGGGATAGTCAAATGTAAAGCTGTGTTTTGATAAGTTGAATTAGGGAAAGAAGAAGGTGTTGTCTAAATTAGAAATCAACCAATGAAGAATTTATTTTGTGAAGATATATTCAATTTTGAAAAAGGATTCAGCAAATCAGTGTATAATAGGAAGTAGCTGAATATTTCCTCAAAGAGTTTTCTACCTTTCTTTTGTATCTCCAATATATTAAAAAGATACATATTTCTAAGTAGGGGATAGTTCTCTGTCTCAGCTACTAGACATATTTTGCTAACTGAATTATATCAAAGATAATTTAGATGTGCATTTTGTTGTATTTTTAGGTTAAGAATGACTTCAGCGACTTTAGAATCTCTTTTCCTGCATTTGTGTACAAGACACTTTTTCAAATTATTTGTTATTTCTCATAACTACAGAAACATACTTTCTACTGTTGAAATTTGGGAAGTTAAATGAGGTGGCTATTTTACTTTTTATAGGTTTATTGAATTTGCTAACATAATTAGAAAATCTTAACTCAGTTTCTTATTTAGTAGATTTCTTTCAAAATATACTTAGTCTGAAGTTCAGTTTTGGTCTAGTGCTAAATTGAAAATGCCTTTTTGTGCTTCTGAAATGTCACTTTTATAAACTTTTTGTTCTTTACTGCAACTAAAAATTGCATATTCAATAAAACATGCTAGATATTCTCACAGCTTCTCTCTTCAAACCCCATTATTATTTAACTAGATCTAAAAGTTCATAAATAACAATATAATATTTTCAAGTTTTCCATGGTTAAGCTACATTGTAGACACATGATCCCATAATCACGATTCTTGAATCTCTAATTATATGATGGCTATGGTTAGTGAAATGGAGACTGAAACAATTTTTTACAGTACAGTTTAGGAATAGAATGATTTCATAGACATTTAGGGTTACAATATATCCATGGGTAAAGAAAGCTATTTGGATATTATGTAAGGAAAATGAGACTTTACCTAATATATTCAGATGACTGGAGTGAATTTTTCTGTACCTTTTATCTTCCAGTTTGCTCTCCTTAGAGACAGAGCTACAATTATGTTTCTAATTTTGCCCTGACTGTTCTTGTGTGACAGTCACAGGCACTTCAGACCAACTTAGATCATGTTAAATCTATAAGCTTTAATGTTAATTCAACATTTTGTGAAAAATATAATGCCTAATCTAGATGTACATGGGTTTCCCAGGAGGCATTAGTGGTAAAGAACCTGCCTGCCTATACAGGAGAGATAAGAGCTACAGGTTCGATCCCTGGGTTGGGAAGATCACCCAGAGAAGGAAACGACAACACAATCCAGCATTCTTGCCTGAACAATCCCATGGACAGAAGAGCTTGGCAGGCGATGGTCCATAGGCTCACACAGAGCTGGACATGAGAGAAGCAACTTAGCACTAGCGTTAGCACTAATCTGGATGTACAGTAAAGGTGTTCTTCCTTTCTGGCCCCACTTTCTTCCCTGGTGGCTCAGAGGTTAAAGCGTCTACCTGCAACGCGGAGACCTGGGTTCGATCCCTGAGTCGGGAAGAGCCCCTGGAGAAGGAAATGGCAACCCACTCCAGTATTCTTGCCTGGAGAATCCCATGGACAGAGGAGCCTGGTGGGCTACAGTCCACGGGTCGCAAAGAGTTGGACACGACTGAGCGACTTCACTTTCTTCACTATACTCATATCTGATGTGAAGAGCACTTTGGGAATTCTAAGATTTAAAAGATAAGACCTATTTTATTTCTAATTTCACAAGTTGTTTATCTGTGGAAAAGTAAAAATAGTCGGTGGGTCATGCAGTCTTAAATATAATGCCATCCCTATAATAGAAAGTGCTACAAATTATAATCGATGTCACTTTTAAAGAATTTTAAGAGTAATTTAACTTATTGTCAGTTGGCACAACCTCTTTTAAAAGTAATTTGATCTATGATCTATGAATTAAGAGTCACAAAACTGTATCTTATGGGCCAGCAATTTTTCAGTCTTCTAGAAATGTATGCTTTTATAAAAGCACATGAGACTTGCTCCAATATAAGTATTATGACATTATTTACGTTAGAAAAAATTGAAAAACAAGGAAATTCCCAACAGTGGAGTGGTTTAGGTCTGTCCCCAACTTTTTGGCACCAGGAACCAGTTTTGCAGAAGAAAATTTTTCTGAGGACAAGGGGGAGGGATGGTTTTGGGATTATTCAAGCACATTACATTTACTGCACATTTTATTCCTGTTGTTACATCACCCCCACCTCAGATCATCAGGTACCAGATCCCAAAGCTTGGGGACCCCTGATTAGGTGACCCATGTTCTTCAATTTGAAGAATGATAAAGTCACTAAACATAATCACAGGAATTCTTACACCACCTGTATCTATGACAAAATGTTTATTATTTGATACAGAATAACAATGGTATTTATTCACACTCACACTACAAAATTGTTCATACAGAGTGCAATAAGAAAACAGAGGGCAGTTATTGTTCAAAGTATGAATTATAGGTAGTTTTTCTTCCTTTCTTCCTTCTTTCCTTTCTTCATTATTTTCTTTAGTACTATTAAATGTTATTTGTAAAATACATACTAATTAGAAGAAAGAAGAATATATTGTATCATCTCTCCTCAAAATATCTATATTAGCAAAACCCATTAAATCTACAATGGTTAATTGATTTACTTTATAGTATCAAACAATAGTAACCTTTCACTTAAAATATTGAATATTGATCTAAATATACAACTATATTTATTTAAATTATTCATATAGTTGGCTTCATTTTCTTGTTAGTATCTCTGGATAAAATAAGCATGCAGGTAGGCAATTGTATATTATTCTGACCAAACATTCTAAATTAACTGTTTCAAAGTCTACATAAAACCCAATTAAATGGAGTAATACAGAAAAATCTAATTAACAAAGTAGTCTCAGGGAAGATAATCATATTTAAGGTCAATATATATTTTCCAGACCAGTCAGAATGTTTTCCATCTAAGGACCATTGAAAAATATTGTGAAAGTTTAGATTCCAAACAGCTGGAATGTGTTTTTGTTAAAATATCCCAATTCTCTATGGCTATTCTCTGTATTTTGTAATCTCATTAGAAATCCTTAATTTAGCAGCAGGATATTACTGGAGGTCTGTTTGTTAGGGAAGCCAAAGACTTGCATTTTAAATCCAGCCTGGCACACGCTCTCTCATTGACCCTGGGCAATATGGAAACTCTCTCTGTAATTGGGTTCTTCAGCCGTGAAATTAGAGACAGTTTGTAATTTCCCTGAAGATTTTAGGACACCAATGTTCATTAATAGGGCTCCAGAAATAAAGGCTTCATTTGGACGTGTTTTTTCCCATGGATGAAACAGATGTTCACAGGAAGAACTCCGGGACAAACAACATTTCTTCTTATAGTCCTAGGTACTAAAAGTTCCTTAAGAACATCAGCTGATTGAAGCAAATCATTTTTTGAGAGGATTCATTAACTAATCAGAAGTTTAGTGGGTATGGATTTTCTGGTTAAGCCATTTCCTCTCTTTGTCCCTTGGAATGAATTGGGAACCCCCAATATATTTTGATGGTAAATAGAGACCCAGAATATGAAGAATTGATAGGCTGGTGGCAGACCTTGTGATGTTTGGGGAAATGGAATTTAATATGAAATGTTATTGGAAAGAAGTGGAAATGGCAAGATAATACAGTTCTTTCATATTTTGCATTCTCCCAGCTCTTTTCCAGGCCAAGAGGAAAGTCAGCAAGGATGCCTGGTACTTTTGAGGTAAATCTTCTGAGCAGATGAGATTAAGAAAAGTGAATTAGGATGTTTTGGAAAACTAAGATCATCTCAGTGACCTTCAAAGTAAGAAAGATATATTTAAATAAGTAAATTAATGTCCCCAAAATAAAGTCACATCTTTCTGTCCTTGTCCCTAGTAATTTTCTTTACTTTTCTCAGCCTGAACTAATATATCTCTTTGAACCCTCTTAAATACATTTCATTTTCAAATTGCATGAAATTGTGTTGAAGAAACTTCCCACAATGTGCTTTCTTCCAACTTGGCTTCCATGTAAAGCAAACAGCTCCTTTTACCTTAAATGACTGTAGTAGTAAATCATGGTTGGCTTTGAAGACCAGTTGGGTTGTATGAGAAGGCAGCAATTATCCTCCAACTGAAAAGGGGTCTTACTGTTTTCTTTTCTTAACCCTCCATGGAGAATATATTTAAGAACCATTGATAGAAATCACAGATCATTTGCAATCTTTCTTGCTTTGCCAAGTATATTCCCATTATAATATTAACCAGGCATTCTGAAATCAGAGAACTCATTAAGCTTTTAGGATTTAATTTTCTCCATTTATGTTTTCATTTCCTATTTATCATCTTCCTCTAATTTTTAAATTCACCTAAAAACCATATTGGAAAGCAAACTGAAAACTGGAGTTACTGTTCACTGGAAAAGTTTTCATAAGAAAATATGACCTGCCTTTAATTATTCCAGAATTGCTATTACTTAACTTTTATTGGGGAAAAAAAAGTTTCCATAAGGTTAAATACTATCATCACCCAAAATCTCTTTTGCTTAAATAGAAGCATCGAGGTTAAATTGGTCTATTAGAGTTTATTAGCTTTCCTTATGGTTGATTTAGGTAACTCAGCAAGAATTTCCCCCTAAATTACATTATATATAAAGTTTCTAAAATTTACCAGGTAGTTACATTCCAAGTTTCTTTATACACATACAACCAACTCAACTAATAACTTCTGCAAAAAAAAATAAACAGTAATAAAATGTTAAAGTTAAGAATCACATCCAACCATTTAAAAGATACAATTTTACAGAAAACAATTTATATTAAGCTCACAAAAGGCAGTTTCAAAACTACTATAAAATAGTTCCATTTTTGTAAATGCACATACATAGAAAATATTTGAACAATAAATAAGAGTTGAGTGATTTTAATTCTGGTTTTGTATTCTAAAATGTCTGCATTATGAATATATCAGCTTTGTAAAAATATTTTTTAAATTTTCTTTTAAAAACAAAAAGTCAAGTCATTAAAATGTATGTGAGTTTTTTCAGCTGTTTTGTGTTTCATTATATATAGCAGGTATCCCCAACCCCCAGGCCATGGACTGCTGCTGTATATTCATACATGGTCATTGACCCATGGTCATTGAGCATAGTTTCATGTTTACCTTGGCTATTAATAAGTCTAAAGCCAGAATTAGGTGGCAATTCTTCAAGAATGTATGGTGGTTAGTTTTTGTTTGTGCTATCCCTAGATTTATTGTTTTCTCTTATTATTTTAGTCATCCCAGGCTGTTATAACAAATTGCCAGAGACTAGATGTCTTATAAAAAAGAGAAATCTATTGCCCATATTTCTGGAGGCTTAAAGTCCCAGATTCGGTGTCAGCGTAGTTGGGTTAGGGTGAAAGCCCTCTTTCAGGATGCAGATTGCTGATTTTTCCTTGTATTCTCACAAAGTAGAAAGAGAATAAGCTAGTTTAGTGCTAGGCTGGTGTTTTCATAAGGGTACTAATCCCACTCATGAAAACTTCATCCTTATGACCTAATTACATCATAAAAGTACAACTTCCAAATACCATCACAGTGGGGATTAGATTCCAGTGTATGAATTTTGGAGGGAATGGACATTCAGTCCATAAAACTTCCCTTCTGTTCCAATTTCCTCATCTATTTATTTGTACTTAATATTAGCTTTAAGGCTGCCTTTATTTCTTCCAGAACAAAGGCCAAGTATAAATAAATGAATGGAATATATATATATATATGCATACATTCATGGATATGTATAGAGGCGGGGAAAAGATGGAAGTAATGACAAATTTCCTCTTCTTGGGCTCTAAAATCACTGTGGATTGTGACTGCAGCCATGAAATCAGAAGATGTTTGCTTCTTGGCAGGAAAGCTATGACAAACCTAGACAGAGTATTGAAAAGCAGAGATATTACTCTTCTAACAAAGTAGTCAAAGTTATGGTCTTCCCAGTGGTCACGTATAATTATGAGATCTGGACTGTAAAGAAGGCAGAGGGCTGAGTAATTGATGCCTTTGAAGTTCGGTGCTGGAGAAGACTCCTGAGAGTCCCTTGGACAGCAAGGAGATCAAACCAGTCAATCCTAAGGGAAATCAACCCTGAACATTGTTGGAAGGACTGATGCTTAAGCTGAAACTCCAGTATTTTGGTCATCTGACGTGAACAGCTGACTCATTGGGAAAGTCCCTGATGCTGGGAAATATTGAGGGCAGAAGGAGAAGAAGATGTCAGAGGATGAGATGACTGGACTGCATCACTAATGCAATGGACACGAACTTGGGCAAACTTCGGGAGATGGTGAAGGACAGAGAGGTCTGGCATGCTGCAGTCTCTGGGACTGGAAATAATTGGACACGACTGCTGCTGCTGCTGCTAAGTCACTTCAGTTGCATCTGACTCTGTGCAACCCCATAGACAGCAGCCCACCAGGCTCCCCTGTCCCTGGGATTCTCCAGGCTAGAACACTGGAGTGGGTTGCCATTTCCTTCTCCAATGCATGAAAGTGAAAAGTGAAAGTGAAGTTGCTCAGTTGTGTCTGACTCTTCGCAACCCCATGGACTGTAGCCCACCAGGCTCCTCCATCCATGGGATTTTCCAGGCAAGAGTACTGGAGTGGGGTGCCATTCCCTTCTCCTTGGACACGACTGAACAACAACAAATATATTCATACATACATCCTTAATGGACAAACAAAATGTCATATATATGTATACAGCATACATATAGGTATAAATATAGATATATAATGTCATAATTAGACTTAAGACAAATAAAGAGCCTCTAACCAGATGTCCATGGGTACCATCTCTTCACATACCCCTTTTACTCAATTAGTTTCTTACATTTTCTGTAGGGAATCAGGCACAGAAATCACATGCTCTCAGAAGATTATGCCTGTGATTCTCTTTCCAATCTCAGAACTCCTAGAAACCTACACAGAATATAATCATGTGTAGGTCTGTACAGTGAATGGACAAAGAATGTATAGATGACAGAGGTAAAGACCTATCAAATCCCCTGGCTATCTTGATAGTAAAAAAGATTTCGTAGCATTCATGTTGCTAGATTTAATTCATTTTCACATTTCAGGCCCTGAGGCTGCTCAGTGAAAGCTGAAGTCACACATGTGAGCCAGCTTCAGGAAAGAAGAGCTTTCTGGCTTATAAAACAATAGCTTTTCTTCTTTTTAATTTTGAAAACTGTTTTGGTCAAAACCCTAAATGCAGCTGATTCAATTCAGAATGTTTTGGTACTAAAACTCACGGACTGCTGGGTAAGATATTAAAAATGTGGTATTTAGAGAGCACTTTCTTGAGATTGCTTTTCTTAAAAACTCATTTTGCAATAGGTCAGGGTGTGGGTTTCATGTGTGGAAAGCCCCATGCCAACCTACATAGAGTTGTCACTATGGGCAGCATAGGGTTTTAAAAGGCTTCACTGACCTCTCATTTGGGAATATATTTGATAATTTAGAAAACAGACACACTCATGACCTTGCCTGATTTTCACAGCAACCCAGTGAGATAAACACAACATGAATTATGATGTTTATTTTAGAGATGAGCAAATTGTGACCCAGTGAGTTTAAAGCTGTCCAAGATCAGGAAAAATCTGCCTGCCCTCTATTTGTTCTATTGCAAACTCCAAACCAAACTTGCCACTTACCCATTTCACTGGTGGAATCTCCATGCTTTCAGTCTTCCAGGGTAAATAGCCTAGATTAATCTTTAACTTTTCCTTCTCTGGAACTTTCTACATTTTGTGAAGAATCCAAGCTCTGTTGTCTTTGGTCTGAAATGTCTCTGCCAGCTGTTCCTTCCTTCTGTCACTTCATCACCCTCTGATGGCTACTGCCATGTTACGTGGACCTGAATTCTAGTAACCATTTTCCAACTGGTCAGCCT
The DNA here is from genome assembly GCA_917880005.1 of Nanger dama. Lineage (NCBI taxonomy): Eukaryota > Metazoa > Chordata > Mammalia > Artiodactyla > Bovidae > Nanger > Nanger dama. Next base: position 21,062,978 of record CAKJTW010000030.1, read on the forward strand.
AGTACCAGCTTCTCTCTGATTCCAATACAAATCTGTCACCAGAGTGCCTCTCTAATATATATAAGTAGTCATGGTCCTTCCTGCTTTAGAATCTATAGTAGATTTATACCGCAAATGAAAAGTTCACTTGGCTCAAGCTGTGAAGCACAGCCCTCAACTCTATATCTAACTTCATTTATAATTTTATTTTCTACTACAGCACACACTTCCAGCTTGTATTACAGCTGTCAACTGGAAACACAGCACAAACTAAAACTTGCAAATTATATTTTATTCATTAGGCATACTGAAGATTTAAACCCAGGAGACAGCCTCTCAGTTCTGAAGGACTGTTCCAATGAGGTAACAGAAGGGTCAGGATATGCAGTTTTTTGCAGCAACAACAACAACAAACCGAAGAAAAATCCAAGTAGTTGGCATTTCAAGCAATTACTGTTAATGAAAGAAAACAAAACATCTTGAGTAAATGCACTTGGCACTTTTCTCTTTATGAAAAGAGTAAGAGTCTGGACTTAACTGAAATCATTTGATACGCACCTTAGCTATTTAGGGCCAGTATCCTGGTTTTCTCTTTCCTGAATTCCCAGCAGGTACACATCTGGGGCTGCAGTGGCTGATGTTGATGGCCACAACATCCTTTGTTCAATGATATGGTAGACAGCTTTCTTTATCCACACAGTCACCATAGTTTCCTCGCTATTTTGCAAAAGCACTTTTCATTTTTAGCTGCTGGGTCTTTACTCAAGCTACTCCATGAGTTAGCTCAAACATGCCTCCTACATGAACAGCTCTTTAATTTCTGTGGCTGGACTTCATCTCCTTCTACATACTCTAGTGACCTTTGGTTCACCTTCTCTTTGAACACATTGGAATACAATCTTTTAACACTTATTTCTGGTGTGTCTTCCACACCAGACTACAAATTCTGCGAGGGAAAGGGCCAAGTCTTTTCTCTGTGTCATTCCAAACATCCATTTCACCTGCTACATTATCAAGCATTCAATCAATGTTTGCCAAGTTAAATTACTTAAGGGCCTCAGCATTTTGGGTTAAGATGTTGTCTCCATTTTTATCAAAATGAGGCTGTCATTTGAAAGTAGCAGCACAGTGACCAAGTGCGTCCGTTTTCCTCTAACTATGGTTAGATTATCAGAACAACAAAAGGCAGAGAAACTTTCTTTTTTATTGCAGTATAATTGACTTAATATTATATTAGGTATACAACAAAGTAATTTGATATTTTTATAGACTATACTCCATATAAAGTTATTGTAAAACATTAGTTATATTCCTTATGCTATATATTATATCCTTGTAACTTATCTATTTTATACCTAGTAGTTTGCACCTCTTACCTATCCACTCCTCTCCTCACCAGTAACCACTCATTTATTCTCAATGTTCTGAGAGACTGGGAAAAGAAACAGGTAAGTAAGGAACAGGAAGGTGTGGTACCCATAGTATTTTTGCATAGGTCAGAATGATGGAAGGTGGCCATTAAAAAGAAAACACAAGCTTACAGAGAAAACATGATGGGCAGTGAAAGGGGAAAAGGGAAGAAAAGAAGGAAGCTAGAATTTTTGTACATGCCAATCCTGTACCCAGAGACTTCAGCACTGCTTTTCTTTAAGCCCCTCACAATAGCCACAAAACATGCTTTTATGCCAACTATTAACATTTAAAAATAGACATACTAAGACTCAAAGAGATTTAGTGAACTTGACCCCATGCACATCTGATTCTAAAGCCTATTGTGTTCTCTGCCTCTTTGACTTGGATAAGATGGATGTTTGGGGTACAGAGGGGATTAATAGAGGTGTTAAAAAGGTACATATGTGGGATAAATGATCAGACATTAGTGGGAAATTTCTGTTTTATTTATGATTTTGCCTCTGGTTTATTTTTGCTTTGAAAAACAAAGAGAAATATATTCTGACAGGAAAAATAGACTTCAAGTCAGATTGCAAGTTCTTGACTTATTTAACCACTGTCTTTCTCATGTCCAATTATACAATCTGCAACTTGTCCTGGATCTGCGGAAAAGGAGTAGATGGACATGGGTAGAGAGCTGGCTTTCAATATAATCACTTTTTTTTTATGGAATGAAGCATGGTGTGGAAGTTAGTCTTGCATCTTCTAGACCATAAATCTGAATGGGCCATGCTATCCTGGCAAAAACCAGTAGCAATGTGCTAAGTGTTTATTGCCAAAAGCAATAGCATTATGACAGCAGATATAATTATTAACAGGGCTACTGAGCAGGACTCAGAAGAGGCAGTTCAGAGAAAAAGAGAGTGGGGTTCTATGGCTAAAACCAATGTGATTCTCAAATCCTTGCCACTGATATACCTTTAAGCTCAATACACCTTTTCCCATAAAGAGCAAGTGGTTTGTTTGGAGAGGAAAAAAGGAAAACCCCAGAGAACCATCTGGAACCAGGAATGAAATGATAATCAAGGGAGAGCAGGAGGGTCTTTTATTTTCTGTGTTAAATCATCTTCATGCCCCTAAACCTGTAAAAAGTGTTGGGATTCTAGTATGGGTTCCTGAGTACCCTTGTTATTTAGGATCTTTCATCCAATATTCGCTCATAATTTTCAGTGGACACATTTTACGAGGTGTGATAGCTGGATCTTGCTGTCTCTTTCTCTTGGTCTGGAGTCAACTTATGAATGAAGGCAATTCAACCTCTGCAGCATGGTTGAGAGGAAAAAAATAAATCTAATGAATTCAGGCTGTGAGGGAAAAATCTGCTCCGAGTCTCTCTTTCAAGGGGAAGGAAGAAGAAAGAAGGCAGTCAGGCTGCTACCTAGCAGCGTCTGGAAGCAAGATTCGTCTGGACATAGGGTTTCCTGCTGGAGTTAAAGAGGCCCTCTGTTACATAAGCCCTCTGACTGGCCTTGCTCTGTAGGCAAAGCCACTGTCTGAAGGTCACTCCCCAGTCTTGCTTTAAGGAGCCTTTGCCATGGTGCTTCGAGATTGCTCGTCTCAACAGAACACTCCCATTTACAAGGGTTCATTTATCTGAACCTGTGCCCTTTCTGTGAGCTAATTTCTCTGAGTTAATGAGGCAAAGCTACCATAAAAACAGTTTCTTGGCCTAGACTCATTAGGATTTCAGTCTTCTAGCAAGTGAATTGTCTGCATAAATCCATGACTAACTACTTGATCTTCAGGAAAACAGACATTATTCAAGGTGGATCAAGATCTTCCTTTAAAAGCAATATCTACTTCCTTCTTATTACACTCATAATTAAATGCATTGATTTATTGCATGGTGTGACATGATGATCTCTTTAGGCAGAGATGAGAGGCAAAATTTTTAGCAGTGGTACATAGTGGAACTAACTAATTAAAAGTTGCTGGCCATAGATAGTCTATGTGGCCTAATCAGTGAACCCTTGGGGATTATCATCCTAGTCCTTAAGGGTCAGTGCCCTCAAACTAAATACTTGCTATCCAATTGGCTTTTATCAAGTATTTACTTTACATTTTTTATCTGATTGAATCCTCAGATGACATGATATAGGGGAAATTATTTACATTTTACATAGGAAAAAGGGTTCAGAAAGACCAAGTGCCTTGCTTCATGCCACTCCACAAATAAGAGGCAAAGCCAGCATCTAAACCCTACTTATCTGTCTGACACCAATGCCATCTACAACAACCTGACCCATTCACTCCTTTGTCCCCAGTTGTCTTCCTCACTCCTCTTGTTTCCTATTGAGAAATAGCTGAGCATATTAAATTTCCAGTCTGAACTGAATACCACAAAGTCCTCTTTCCTCTATTATTCCAACAAATAAGCATTTATTGAATGCCTATGATATGCCTCCCTTGGTGGCTGAGAGGTTAAAGCGTCTGTCTCCAATGCGGGAGACCTAGGTTCCATCCCTGGGTCGGGAAGATCCCCTGGAGAAGGAAATGGCAATCCGCTCCAGTATTCTTGCCTGGAGAATCTTATGGATGGAGAAGCCTAGTAAGTTACAGTCCACAGGGTCGCAAAGAGTCGGACACGACTGAGCGACTTCACCTTACCTCACCTTACCTATGATATGACAAGCACAGAAAATTCAAATGGTCCATGCCATGAACAGGCCTCAAATATTGACTTCATCAGTATTGTGTCCTATCTCCAGACCCCTAGGTAAACCTTATCACTTTGACCAAAGGTGAGTGCAACAGTCTTTTCTACAAAGCAAAATTTTTGTCCTTTGGCATTTAGTTTTATTTCCAATTTTGTGTTTAGTGGATGAGAGGATTGAAAGACTGTCTTAATAAGCAGATTATTCATCCCTGCCAGCTGCCTGATTCCCTTCAACTTATAAAGTAAGTCAGAAAGAGAAAACAAACACCATATATTAATGCATGTACAGTATATGGAATCTAGAAAGATGGTCCTGATGAAGCTATTTGCAGGGCAGCAGTGGAGACGCAGACACAGAGAACAGACTTGTGGACCCAGTGGGGGAAGGAGAGGGCGGGGTGAATACAGAGAGTAGCACCGAAGCATGCATATTACCACATACGATATAGAGAGCTAGTGGAAACTTGCTGTAGGACACAGGGAGCTCAAACCAGGGGCCCTGTGACTACCTAGACGGGTGGGAAGGGGTGGGAGGTAGGAGGGGAAGTTCAAGAGGGAGGGGACATGTGTGTACCTGTGGCTGGTTCAAGTTGATATATGGCAGACCCAACACGATATTGTAAAGCAATTATCCTCCAAGTAAAAACAAGTAATCTTTTTAAAAAGAAGAATGCGCTGAGCAATCCATATCCACTGATACAAATACAAATGAGGAGAAAATCTCTCTCTTGTTCTTAATTCATTTCATGTATATTTAGTGAGGGAGTGCCTGTTTTGCAGCAGACAAACTTAACATTTGTTTCAGGTAAGCCCATGCTACTCAATGACTGTTCTATTTGAAGCAGCGCTTGTAGTTTCATATTTCATATGCCTGCTTCAAGTCTCTTCCCCAGTTACAGCCAAGAGCAACATGAAGTCTTTGAAGCAGAGTTTACAACCTTGTTTTTCTATTACTAATATAGCATGCTGTTCCCATCATAGGTCTTATTTGAATATTGACATGGTGACATTTTGGAATGTTTTCTCAGAGAGCCAGAAGTGAAAAGGAAGCAACAACAATGAAAAAAGCACAAACAGTTCAGAACGAGTAGGTTTCTTCCAGAAAAGTCTACAAAAAGGAATTCACTTTCTTCAGTGCTCTAAAAACCAAGCATTTGGCATTGTAAGACAGGTCTGGGTATTTTCTGGAAAAAAAAAAAAAGTATTGGGGAAAGCTGGGGGAGAATGTCACTCTGTCACCCTCTTTTAACTCTTTAATGGCTCCTCTCCATTTTTGGGTAGATGAAACCTCTTTAGCATGACATAGGAAGCATTTACAATTTGATAACTCTTCCTCCTTTCATACTCAGCTAAAGAATCTGAGAAAGCTTTCTGGGTATCACTGTCCTGGTAAAACTGTCTCGTCTTCTTTACCACTTACTTTATTATTCAGTAACATGTGTCATGCTGTATTTCAGTATTGATTCAGCATTTAGGCTCCAAAATCAAATTGTCTGGGATTGAAACTCAATTTCTGCGCTTAATTGCCTAACAATCAGAAAATTTCTTGCCATTTTGAATATTTGAAATAAAGATCTTAAGAAATTTTTCTATTCTTATGCCATTTTTTAAAATCAGTAGAATGAATTAATAATAGCATCTTTCAAATGGGTTTATTACGAAGATTAAATGAAATAATACAGATAAAGTGGCCAGCACAGTACTTGACGTATAGATCTCAACAAATCTGATGCCTTATTATGATTAGACAGTGAACTCAATTACTCTTATATGTACATTTAGTGCCTGATGATGTTCTTATTTAATTCATTGATAAAAGCTTCAGAGTATAGGGTATGATTCACTATAGGCTATATGTTAGGGAAAACATTAAACAATAACAAAATAAAAGAAAACATTACAAGTTCATATCTTGGGTCTGTAAAATTTCAAATACACTTGTCTGATCATCAGGTATCTCTCCTCAAAAGCATAATATAGAAACCTAGGATGCTTCTATCTTGTGTTTCCTTTGTCCACAACACATAGCCTCCAATATGTTTATGCCCATCTGTATTAAAATAGCAAAAGGAGAAAGAAGAGGGGTAAACACACTTTCTTCTTGATCACCTTGGCCCAGAAATAAGATACCTCACTTCTGTTGATATTCTACTGTAAAAACCATCCTTGGTCCCACAACATTATGTCGACTTTTAGGGGGCAATTAGCCATTTCTAAATAGGGCTTCAGTTCAGTTCAGTCATTCACTCATGTCTGACTGAGCAACCACATGGACTGCAACATACCAGGCTTCCCTGTCCATCACCAGCTCTCAGAGCTTGCTCAAACTCATGTCCATCAAGTCAGTAATGCCATCAAACCACCTCATCCTCTGTCACCCACTTCTCCTCCTGCCTTCAATCTTTCCCAGCATCAGGGTCTTTTCCAATGAGTCAGTTCTTCACATCATGTGGCCAAAGTATTCTTCAGCTTCTGGAGAATATTCCTTCCAGTGAATATTCAGGACTGATTTCCTATAGGATTGACTGGTTTGATCTCCTTGCAGTCCAAGGGACTCTCAAGAGTCTTCTCCAACACCACAGTATTTAATAATTTAATGGGTAAAATATGACAGGGAAGGCTGTCCCAGGGTAAAGAAAAAGATGAGTAATAAATCAAGGAACATTTATGATTAGAAAAAAACATTTCTCATTTCAACAGAAATATAGGATACGTACTAGGAAGTCTAGGAGATGGGAGGTTGAACTCGTTCAGTACATATACTTCATTATGAATGTTTCCTTGGTATCAGACTCAGTCTGGTGGGGCTTCCCCAGTGGCTCAGCAGTAAAGAAATTGCCTGCAATGCAGGAGACATGGGTTCAGTCCCTGGGTTGGGAAGATCCCCTGGAGGAGGCCCACTCCAGCATTCTTATCTGGAGAATCCCATGGACAGAAAAGCCTGAGGCTACAGTCCATGGGGTTGCAAAGGGCTGGACATGACTGAGTGAATAAGCACACAGATACATTCAGCCTGGGGCTCCATATTCCAAAGCCTGGCTTCATGTCCTGCCTCCAACATCAGTGTGAAATTAGAAAGTGTGACAATGCTTGAGCCAATTAGATAATAACTGATTGTGGTCATTCTAAGCAGGGCTGCCAGATCTTGTGAATAAAAATATAGGATATCCAATAAAATTTGAATTTCAAATTTAAAAAAACTTATTTTAAAAGTATAAGTAAGTCTCATAAAATATTTGGGACATTTTTATGCTAAAATATTTGTTGCTTATATAAAGTTAAAATTTAACCAGGCACACTGTATGTTATCTCATAACTCTCAAGAAAGGATGAGAGTTTTTCTTTTCTTGTCTTCTTCGTAGACAAGAAAAGATAACTAAATTATTATTATTTTTTTGGTTGGAATTATCTGTGCTTTAGATAAACGTTTTAAGGATTTTTCCTTTCCCACTCATGTTTTCTCTTTCTTATTCTACACCAAAAATCTTCTTCTGCTAACAATCACTCTTTCACGTTGCCTTGAACAGTAAGAAAGAGAGATGCACTATGAGAAATCATAGTTGGCCCTAAGGGGAATCAGTTATTTAAATGTTAAGACTGCAATTAAGGACTACAAATTCCATTGGCAGCTATTTTCTGTAGTATCTTCCCTTTTTAAGACCTAGGGCTGAATACTAGGTACAAAGTTACAGTTCACTGGCTAGATCATCAACACAGCTGTTGACCGTCAAGTGCATCAATTTTTAATGATGCCAAAAATATTTTCTGGGAAGCTTCTGGTTTTCTCTCAGACTAGGATGTACATCTAACACAAGCCAGCTATCTTATAAACTAATAGCAAAAAAAAATTAGTATAGTAAGAGTAATAAGAGTAGCATCTTGAATGATCACTTAGTATAAGACAGCCCCTTAGACAGTTATGAATTGTTTCATTCAATCTGAGTAAGATAAACTTTGTCAAAAAGAGGTTAACTAATTTACCACAGTCTAAATAGCTAGAGAAAAGGAAAGTAATATCCATCTGAATGCAGAGTTCCAAAGAATAGCAAGGAGAGATAAGAAAGCCTTCTTGAGGGATCAAATAGAGGAAAACAATAGAATGGGAAAGACTAGAGTTCTCTTCAAGAAAATTAGAGATAGCAATGGCATCACTCACTTGATGAATGTGAGTCTGAGTGAACTCCGGGAGATGGTGATGGACAGGGAGGCCTGGCGTGCTGCAATTCATGGGGTTGCAAAGAGTTAGACACGACTGAGCGACTGAACTGAACTGAACTAAAGGGAATATTTCATGCGAAGATGGGCTCCATAAAGGAGAGAAAATGTATGGACTTAACAGAAGCAGAAGATATTAAGAAGAGGTAGCAAGAATACACAGAAGAACTGTACAAGAAAGATCTTCACGACTCAGGTAATCACGATGGTGCACTCACTCACCTAGAGCCAGACATCCTGGAATGTGTGAAGTCAATTGAGCCTTAGGAAGCATCACTATGAACTAAGCTGGTGGAGGTGATGGAATTCCAGTTGAGCTATTTCAAATCCTGGAAGATGATGCTGTGAAAGTGCTGTACTCAATATGCCAGCAAATTTGGAAAACTCAGCAGTGGCCACAGGACTGGAAAAGGTCAGTTTTCATTCCAATCCCAAAGAAAGGCAATGCCAAAGAATGCTAAAACTAGTGCACAATTGCACTCATGTCACATGCTAGTAAAGTGATGCTTAAAATTCTCCAAGCCAGGCTTCAGCAATACATGAACAATGAACTTCCAGATGTTCAAGCTGGTTTTAGAAAAAGTAGAGGAACCAGAGATCAAATTGCCATCATCCACTGGATCATCAAAAAAGCAAGAGAGTTTCAGAAAAACATCTATTTCTGCTTTATTGACTATGCCAAAGCCTTTGACTGTGTGGATCACAATAAACTGCGGAAACTTCTGAAAGAGATGGGAATACCAGACCACCTAACCTGCCTCTTGAGAAACCTGTATGCAGGTCAGGAAGCAACAGTTAGAACTGGACATGGAACAACAGGCTTATTCCAAATAGGAAAAGGAGTACATCAAGGCTGTATATTGTCACCCTGCTTATTTAAACTATATGCAGAGTACCTCATGAGAAACACTGGGCTGGAAGAAGCACAAGCTGGAATCAAGATTGTTGGGAGAAATATCAATAACCTCAGATATGCAAATAACACCACCCTTATGGCAGAAAGCAAAGAGGAGCCAAAGGGTTTCTTAATGAAAGTGAAAGAGAAAAGTGAAAAAGCTGGTTCAAAGCTCAACATTCAGAAAACTAAGATCATGGCATCCAGTCCCGTCACTTCACAGCAAATAGATGGGAAAACAATGGAAACAGTGTCAGACTTTATTTTCTTGAGCTCCAAAATCACTGCAGATGGTGATAGTAGCCATGAAATTAAAAGGTGCTTGCTCCTTGGAAGAAAAGCTATGACAAACTAGACAGCAGATTAAAAAGCATAGACATTACTTTGCTGACAAAGATCTGTATAGTGAAAGCTATGGTTTTTCCAGTAGTCATGTGTGGATGTGAGAGTTGGACCGTAAAGAAAGTTGAGCACTGAAGAATTGATGCTTTTGAACTGTGGTGTTGGAGAAGACTCTTGAGAGTCCCTTGGACTGCAAGGAGATCAAACCAGTCATCCTAAAGGAAATCAGTCCTGAATATTCATTGGAAAGACTGATGCTGAAGCTGAAGCTCCAATACTTTGGCCACCTGATGAGAACTGACTCATTGGGAAAGAACCTGATGCTAAGATCAAAGGCAGGAGAAGAAGTGGGTGACAGAGGATGAGACAGCTGGATGGCATTGCCAACTCGATGGACATAAGTTTAGGAAGCTCCAGGAATTGGTGATGAACAGGGAAGCCTGGCATGCTGCAGTCCATGGAGTCACAAAGAGTTGGACTAGACTGAGCAACTGAACTGAACTGAATTGAAATAGCTAGTAAATGAAAAACCCAAGCCAGGGGTTAAGGATTGATGTTTGATAGCAGGTAGAAGTTGGCCGTATCAGTGAAAGCTACCTGCTACTGGGACAATGACTACACATCAACTCTCCCATACTGAAGCACAATTTTGGAGCGAGACGACTGACTCAACTTAAAATATTGCCTTGTCACTTCTTAACTGGTACTTAGCATAGTGTGTTAAACCTTTCTATATTTTCTATGCTTAGTTTTACCTATAAAAGGAAATTATGATAGCTACTTTATAAAGCTATAGTTTGAAAAAGTTATTTTTATGCAAAGAAGCTAATATAACATGGTCTGTCAGTAACTGGTAATTGATATTGTGATTATGTTATATTAACTTTCATCCAAACTGGTCTGCACAGAATTTACTAACCTTATAGAAAGGTCCTGATGCTAACATATAGATGAAGTAGAAAAAACAACTCTGTACAATTTCTCTCTTACTCTTCTATTGGTGTAATAGACTGTATGTGTGTTTTAAACAAATGATCCATTTAGAGCAACAGACATCACTGTGAAAATTAAGAAGTAAGGGAAACAGAAAGCTAAGTACTTTCAAAGCTTGTTGTTCAAAAGCACCATCATATCCTGTAATTTTGTTCTCTAATGGAATAGCTATATCTATTTCCCCTCACAATAATTTAGGTACTTCTTTTACTACCAAATAAAGCAACAATGGCATTTTTAATGAAAAATATGTGAATGTTGTTTTGAAAAGAAAATAGTGAGTGCTTTGATTACTTGGTGTCTCCTACTTGTTCTGGGAACACACCATGTATACACTCATCTGTGTTCCTTTGCTCTGCTATTCTTCTTGGCTCTCCCTTTTCTTACTTATCTGTACTTTATTCTGGTTCCTGCTTTGGTTCCTAGTCTAAAGAGGTCTAAAGAAAAAAGTGCTGACTATCTCTGAGTGCTCAAACTTTTCTGACCAATCGCCATTCCAAATTCATGTAAGACTTAGAATCTTTCCAGTAATTCATATTAGCATCACAGTATTTTGTAAAACTCATATATATAAAGCTGATTGGTGGAAAAAGCATGGGGTTTTGAGTTTGACTCCATTTTTCTACTTCTAGGGAATTAAACACAGTCTTGTTTATCTTCCCCACAATAATTTCAGTGTTACTACCTGAGAAATTTAATGAATGCTTGCTCAGTTAATGATTATTGTAATTAGATAACTAGTATGGATCATGGAAAAAGCAAGAGAGTTCCAGAAAAACATCTATTTCTGCTTTATTGACTGTGCCAAAGCCTTTGACTGTGTAGATCACAATAAACTGTGGAAAATTCTGAGAGAGATGGGAATACCAGACCACCTGACCTGCCTCTTGAGAAATCTGTATGCAGGTCAGGAAGCAACATGGAACAACAGGCTGGTTCCAAATAGGAAAACGAGTGTGTCAAGGCTGTATATTGTCACCTTGCTTATTTAACTTATATGCAGAGTACATCATGAGAAACACTGGACTGGAAGAAACACAAGCTGGAATCAAGATTGCCAGGAGAAATATCAATAACTTCAGATATGCAGATGACACCACCCTTATGGTAGAAAGTGAAGAGGAACTAAAAAGCCTCTTGATGAAAGTGAAAGAGGAGAGTGAAAAAGTTGGCTTAAAGCTCAACATTCAGAAAACGAAGATCATGGCATCCAGTCCCATCACTTCATGGGAAATAGATGAGGAAACAGTGGAAACAGTGTCAGACTTTATTTTTGGGGGCTCCAAAATCACTGCAGATGGTGACTGCAGCCATGAAATTAAAAGACGCTTACTCCTTGGAAGAAAAGTTATGACCAACCTAGGTAGCATACTGAAAAGCAGAGACATAACTTTGCCGACTAAGGTCCATCTAGTCAAGGCTATGGTTTTTCCTGTGGTCATGTACGGATGTCAGTGTTGGACTGTGAAGAAGGCTGAGCGCAGAAGAATTGATGCTTTTGAACTGTGGTGTTGGAGAAGACTCTTGAGAGTCCCTTGGTCTGCAAGGAGATCCAACCAGTCCATTCTGAAGGAGACCAGCCCTGGGATTTCTTTGGAAGGAATGATACTAAAGCTGAAACTCCAGTACTTTGGCCACCTCATGGGAAGAGTTGACTCATTGGAAAAGACTTTGATGCTGGGAGGGATTGGGAGCAGGAGGAGAAGGAGACGACAGAGGATGAGATGGCTGGATGGCATCACGGACTCGATGGACATGAGTCTGAGTGAACTCCAGGAGTTGGTGATGGACAGGGAGGCCTGGTGTGCTGCAGTTCATGGGGTTGCAAAGAGTCGGACATGAATGAGCAACTGAACTGAACTGATATGGCATTTACTTCCCATTTTTATCATAACCATGCTATGCACATGCCCATGCAAGCTCGTGTATCCCTTTTTGGGAGTTGAATTGGATCCTGCCTAAGTTCCTGATTCAATGGGCCCAGCATTCCAAAAGCTGAACATCTGAAACTCTACTTCTGACTCATTCAACAAATCTTAGTCAGCTGGCTCTGCTGCTGGATATTAAAAGCAGCCATCATGAATAGGATATTGTTGATATTTTTTCAGGAATAGAACTCCTGGAACACTTGGCAGATTGTATTTTTAAAGATGACCATCCCATGCATCTGTTTTACAATGTGACATTGATAGACCTCCAAGAAGGGGGCTGGTTTATGCCCTCCTCTGATCGTTTGAAACTGAATGAACCATTGTAAGTGCCTCAGCCAATACTGCATACCAAAAGTGACATTGTATATTCCTCACCTGTCTCCCCTCATTGGATGTGCACCTCCAGAACATTAGATCAACATGTAAAAGTCCAGCTACCGTCAAGCTCCGACTAGAGAGAATGTATGTAGAATCCACAAAAACAGATGCCCAAGGAATCCCAGCTGTTTTCGGGTGTTCAGTTGCTCAGTCGTGTCCAACTCTGTGCTAGTCTCCAATCCTTCCCAGTGAGCATGGGTGCTTAATCATGTCTGACTCTTTGTGACCCCGTGGACTGTAGCCTGCCAGGCTCCTCTGTCCATGGGTTTTCCCAGCAAGAATACTAGAGCAGATTGCCATTCCTCCTCCAAGGGATCTTCTCAATCCAGAGTTTGAACTTATGTCTCCAGCATCTGTTGCATTGCAGGCATATTCTTTACCTGCTGAGCCATCTGGGAAGCCAATCCTTCCCAGATAAGGTATCAAAACATGTGAGTGAAGAAGCCCTTGGTCTGATCCCAGCTCTGGCCACTGGTTCATTGCACACTCATTACAGACCCCAAGTCAGAAGACCCATATGAGCTGCTTCTGGATTCCAGACCCATGAAACTGTGAGAGATAATAAACAATTAGTATTGTTTTAAACTGCTAAGTTTTAGGACAATCTGTTGTGGAGTTATGGTAACAGCAGCAGGACAATTGGTAAAAAACTTTCTTCAGCTGGTTTGGTCCAAACAGATGAGCCTTGTCTTAGAACATTCCATCCCTCAGCTGAAGTGACCACTGTGAGGTATCCGTTGCTTCCTGGGTTTATGGCAACCAAAGAGATCTAAGGCCATTCTGTCCCGAAAAACTCATGGTTCTGGGAGAATAAAATACACTTTCTTCTTAAGAGCTTTTCCAGTAATTAAAATTTTATTTCCACATCCTTTTAGTAAGCATAAAAATACATTCCAAATCAGTCTTTCCCCTCCAAGTGGGAAAAGGAGGGGGAAGGCAGAGGCCATATATCTCCAAATAAATGTAATTACTGGCTGTGCATTTACCAAGTTCACACACCTATACTGTGGTGGGCACAGGACGGCGCAGGGAAATTTTCACATCTGGATTGCATCAAATCATATTGATTGCAGCTTGCAGACTGCAATTCCTTGCCAGTTTTCTTGTTATTAATCCCCTGGTACCATAAAAGAAAAAAAATATGGTTCTAAACTCTTTATAAACTGGAATTGGGCAAGAGCCATAGTGCACGATAGGCAACCCAGACATGCTGCATGTTAAAAGAGCTCACCACTCGCTACCATAAGGTGAAAAAAACCCAAACAAACAAGGTCTACACAAATGAAGAGGGACGTAGGAAGGTTTTGCCCCTAGCCAGGAGTGAAGTGAATGTAAACAAAATGTGCAAATCCTAAAGGGACTGAGAGCAAGAAGCCCCGCACAGACCACCTGTGGCAAAGGTGTTGAACGGTCACTGATACATTTGGAACTGTCTCAGAGAGAATGGTTTTTCAAGGTTTTGGTCTGGCAGAGTGGACCCAGTAATATTGATAGGTGATTGTCAGACCTAGAGGCAAGGGAAAGAATTGAGGATGGTTCATAGGGGCAAATTCTTTTTCCATGTGTATTACCCGGCCGGTGAATAGAGTCAGAAAAAGGCAGGGGGTGGTGGGGGGATTCATGATTCTCAAACACAATTTGGGCTTTTACACCAAGAGTTGGCAGGCGGATTCTTTACCATTAGTGCCACCTGGGAAGCCCAGAGTTGGCATGAACTTTACAAAGGATGGAATTACAAGGATGGGATTGAAAACTAAGTTCTTTCTAACTCTTGGCTCCAGTGAATAAGCACCTCTGATTTATGGTTAATGGTTATGAGCCTTTAAAATACCTTTCACATCACTTATTATCAGAGAAATGCAAATCAAGACCACAATGAGGTACCATTTCACACCAGTCAGAATGACTGGGATCCAAAAGTCTACAAGCAATAAATGCTGGAGAGGATGTGGAGAAAAGGGAACCCTCTTACACTGCTGGTGGGAATGCAAACTAGTACAGCCATTATGGAAAACAGTGTGGAGATTCCTTAAAAAATTGCAAATAGAACTGCCTTATGATCCAGCAATCCCACTGCTGGGCATACACACCGAGGAAACCAGAATTGAAAGAGACACATGTACCTCAATGTTCATTGCAGCACTGTTTATAATAGCCAGGACATGGAAGCAACCTAGATGTCCATCAGCAGATGAATGGGTAAGAAAGCTGTGGTACATATACACAATGGAGTACTATTCAGCCCTTAAAAAGAATAAATTTGACTCAGTTCTAATGAGATGGATGAAATTGGAACCGATTATACAGAGTGAAGTAAGCCAGAAAGAAAAACACCAATACAGTATACTGACACATATATATGGAATTTAGAAGGATAGTAATGATGACCCTTTATGTGAGACAACAAAAGAGACTCAGAGGTATAGAACAGACTTTTGGACTCTGAGGGAGAGGGAGAGGGGGGATGATTTGGGAGAATGGCATTGAAACACATATACTATCTTGTAAGAACGAAGCATCAGTCTATGTTCAATACAGGAGGCAGGATGCATGGGGCTGGTGCACGGGATGATTCAGGGAGATGATATGGGGTGGGAGTTGGGAGGGGACTTCGGCATTGGGAGATCGTGGACACCTGTGGCTGATTCATGTCAATGTATGGCAAAACAAATACAGTATTGTAATAAAGAATAAAGTATTAAAAAATAAATAAAATAAAATACCTTTCACTCTACACTATTTTTGAACTATATGACTAAGTTTTTTTTTTTTTTAATTGATATGTCTGTTTAATTAACAGTAATCTTTTGATGTTCCAGACCACCTGTATTTTTTAACATTTTATTTTTGATCGAAGGATAATTGGTTTACAACATTGTGTTGGTTTCTGCCATACATCAACATGAATCAGCCATAGGAGTATATACGTCCCCTCCCTCTTGAATCTCTCCCACTTCCCACCCCATCCCACCCCTGAAGGTTGTCACAGAACCCCAGTTTGAGCTGTCTGAGTCAGACAACAAATTCTCACTGGCTATTTATTTTACATATGGTAGTGTCTATGTTTCTAGGCTACTCTTTCCATTTGTCCCACCTTATCCTTCCCCGAACTGTGTCCACCACTCTTTTTCTATATCTGCATCTCCATGGCTGCCCTGCAAATAGGTTCATCAGTACCATATTTCTAGAGTCCACACATATGCTTTAGTATGTGATATTTGTTTTTCTCTTTAGTTCACTCTGTAGAATAGGCTCTAAATTCATCCACCTCTGCACTGACTCAAATATGTTCCTTCTAATGACTAATAGTCCAATGTATACGTGTACCATAGCCTCTTTATCTATTCATCTGTCAGTGGACTTCTAGGTTGCTTCAGTGCCCTAGCTATTGCAAAAAGTGCGGGAATGAACAGTGGGGTACATACGTCTCTTTTTAATTATGGTTTCGCAGGGTATATGCCCAGTAGTGGGGTTGTTGGGTCATGCTTGTATTCCTAGCTTTTTTTATGAAATCTCCATACCGTCCTCCATAGTGACTGTATCAGTTTACATTCCCACCAACAGTGAAAGCAGATTCCCTTTTCTCCACACACTCTCCAGAATTTATTGTTTGTAAATTTTTTAATGGTGGCCATTCTGACTGATGACCAAGTATTTTTGAACAAGTTAGTACCTGATGCTCTGTATTAGGTTATTCAGTATTATGCTTTACTCTTCTTAATTTAGAGACACAGTCAAGAGAATTAATCCTGGGCCTAAACTCAGATCCATCAGTCCTTGACTTGGACAGGCTTCTGAAATTCTATGTGCCTCAGTTTCCCTACATTATTAAACCTGGTGTAATGTGTGACTGCCCCAGAGCATTTTGTGAGAAATAAGTATAGTGAAACATGTAAAGGTCTTAGAGCATTTGCCTAGAATCCTTTCTTTTTAAAATGCTGTCATGAATGCAAGTTTCTACTTATTTTATTTTGCTTTATAACATATTCAGAACAAAGAGAGAGGTGATCTTCTGATAAAGTAAGAACGCTTCCTATATATCTCAACTCAAGTTTAAAGAGTACAGCTTTCAAAAAGCTATCAATGTTGAACAAATGTTCTTATTTTTATTTAAATTTCATTTTAATTTTACATTGGAGTATGGTTTATTTACAACGTCGTATTAGTTTCAGGTGTACAACAAAGTGATTCAGCTATACATGCGCATATATCCATTCCTTTTCACATTTTTTTCCCATATACTTTATTATAGAATATTGAGTAGAGTTCCCTGTGCCACACAGTAGATCCTGGTTGGTTATCTCTTTTACATATAGTAGTGTGCATATGTTAATCCCAAGCTCCTAATTTATCCCTCCCAGAACAAAGCTTTCTTGAGGATCTCCATCTGCTCCATATGCCTCTTTTCTTATTTAGGGAGATACAAATATTAATAGAATATCTATCCTCTGTTTTAGGGCATTAAATTTTGCAACCTAGGTAAATAACGAAGGACAAAAAAATAGTTTCTAGAAATATTAACTTATTTCCAACTTGAGAATATCTTTTTTTTTTTAAGCCTGCTAAGGAATAAAATTAGACCTAGGTCAGAGATGGACTCATAAGCTGTACCAGACCTAGTTGGATGTCCATATTTAAACAGGACATTTCTTCAAAGAAAGAATTTTAATGCCATGCCATATAAGCCTATGGGTGTGCCTGTTGCTCTCATTTATAAATAATTATCTAAACATGATGGAAATTCTTTTGTTGAATCTCAGGTATAATAAACTCCATCTAATTTAAAATGTCCAATAATGTGACAAAACAACCCAGTTTGCCCAGATCTGTCCTAGGTTTAGCTGGAAAATTTATATCACAGGGAAATCCCTCAAGTTCAGGCAAACTAGGAAGGTCAGTCACTCTGTGACAGAGACTAGCAGCACTCCTATTACCCAGGAACTTGATAGTAATGGGGGATCCTGGCCTCACCTCAAACCTACTGAATCAGAAACTGTATTTAATAAGATCTGCAGGTTGATTCATATGCATCTTAAAGTTTGAAATCTAGAAACAAGAGTTGCGAATCTATATAACCGAAATCTAAAATACCTGAAGCATTTTAGAAAATGTTTTCAAATATCTCTATTTCCCCTTCTCTTTACTCCAACATCAGCTGGGCAGATCTTCATATGTGACCCATTGTTCATTATACTTATTCTTTGGAAACACAAAATATCAATTGAGTATCAGCTGTTTAATCTCCACTAACTTTTTGCGTGTGTGTGTTTTCTAATTAAATTAACTTTATGTCAGTTTATTTTAATTCAGATATACTTAGGTCTCTGTAGTTATAATCCAACTCTCTAACATACAATAAGCCAATTACTATATTAAAGAACTAGCTAATCAACAAAACTTCAGTTATTTTCTTCTTTATCTGATAACTTGAGGCTTAAAAACTATATCATTGAACTTGTTCACATGAGTAGATGAAATATTTTTTCTAGCTTGCTTCTTCTTACTTCTTTGGGCATGGTAACACCTTTTATTTTCAATTTTATGCAATGATTATCTTTAATTTTGGTAAATCTTCATAAAACAAGTAGTCAAAATGACAAATTAAACATTTCATTACAATAAAAGGTCTGTGCAGGTCCTCCCAGCTCTATATGTCTTTCCTGTTTTAGAAGACAATATCTATTATACAGAATAGTAGAAATTTTAATTTTTCATATTTTGGTCTTTGTCCTCTGAAAAATTCCTTTTTCCAAAAAAATTCTTTTCAGCATTGTGGGCTTTCCACTTCTGCTCTCAGATCCATGGAATACTCTTCTGAATCTCCAGAGTTTGTTTAAGTTGGCATAAAATACTAGAAAATTCCATTAAGACTCCCTGTGGCCACCATCCAGAAACAAAACACAGATTCACTACTGGCCCATTACCTGAAACCTTGACTGTTAAGTGGAACTGCAGGGTTGACTTCAGCTCAGGAATGCAAGTATGACTTTGTGAAGCAGTTAGGTTTCCCTTCATTCCCATTCCAGTTTAACTAAGGTTTTCTACAGTACAAATTTGTTACACAGAATACTTGCATTTCTTTTCAAGGAAAATAGTATTGTCAACATAATATAAGATTTGAATCCACACAGACCTGAGTCTGCCTTTACTCTGTCAGGAAGAGCTGAATAACTTATAGAAAAATTACAAAAGTTCTATGAGCCTCAGTATCCCCATTTATAAAATGAATAATAATAAATATCTTGCAGAGTTATTATGCAAGTTAAATGAATATATATATGAAAAGGGGTTTCCAGGTGGCTTGCATCTGCCTGCCAATGCAGGAGATGCAAGAGATGTGGGTTCGAGCCCTGGGCCAGGAAGATCCCCTGGAGTCGGAAGTGGAAACCCACTCCAATACTCTTGCCTGGGAAATCCCATGGACAGAAGAGCCTGGCAGGCTACAGTCCACGGAGCCACGAATCGGACACGACTGAGTGATCAAACAATAATATGAAAAGCACAGAGCACGATGCTTCAGTTTATGTGACTTTCCTCCTCTTCCATGTCTCCATGGTGGATCTCCATGGTATTTGTAAAATGATAGTACTTGCAGTCCTGAAAATAAAAATAAAATACATCTATAACTCTCTACATATGGCTAGACATATGTATTTAAACATGTTCATGTGTTTTCCACCACTATAATTTATTTGCTCAATCTTTTCCTAGTCTTCTGCCCGAAGTATTAAATGTCTGTGGGGAAGGGAAATGAAACAACACATGCTATGACTTGTCCCAGGCCAATTCCTTATTTTTTACACAGACTATATAAAAATGGCATTGTTTTCATGAAATATTTATGAGTGTACACGAAAGCTCACACCAGAGCGTGATCTACATTCTTTTCATGCAGAGCATGTGATGAGTTTCCTTGATACCACTTAAGACAAAAGATTCCAACTTTTGCAAACATTTAAATATGTATTCTATCCTCCTTATATAGAGAACAGCAAAATAAAAGGATTTTGAGCCAGAATACCTGCCCTTTATAACTGTTTAATCTGTAGATATAATTTAATCTTTATCAACTTTAGTTTTCTCCTATGTACAATAACGATAATGATCAACTATCATTATCATAATTAGTAATAATGATAATTGCCATGAATGTTTATTAAAAGCTTACTATGCCCTAACCCACATATACTTATAGTCTGATTTAATATACACAGTGATGAGGTTGGCATTGCAGATGATAAATTGAGGCTCAGAGAGAGATTACATGGCACGGCTTAGGTAGGCATCAGAGTTTGTGTTCATAATCTATGCTTCTAGACATTGTAATCTACTGCTGCTGCTGCTGCTGCTAAGTCACCAGTCATGTCCAACTCTGTGTGACCCCATAGACAGCAGCCCACCAGGCTCTGCCGTCCCTGGGATTCTCCAGGCAAGAACACTGGAGTGGGTTGCCATTTCCTTCTCCAGTGCATGAAAGTGAAACTGCTCGCCACCAAATAAGTGCAATAATTTCATATGCTTCTGAGGACTATCATTAGGAGCCAGTGAGTTAATGCAAAAAAACAATACTTTCTTTACTCTAAAACTAACTAAGGGTTGGTTATTATTAGTTTAATTAAAGGACTCTGACCTCTGAAGCTGGGTTTCCCTGGTGCCTCAGTGGTAAAGATCCCTCCTGCTTATGCAGAAGTGGGCTCAGTCCCTGGGTTGAGAAGATACCTTGGAGAAGGAAATGGCAACCCACTCCACTATTGTTGCCTGGAAAACCCCAGGGACAGAGAGTCTAGCAGGCTATAGTCCATGGGATCACAGAGTCAGACACAACTTAGTGACTGAACAACAATGACCTCTGAAGCTAGAGGAAAAGCTACACTAGTACCAGGGAAAATCCAAGTACTTAGTACCAAGAGAAAACCCTGCAAATCCATCTTTCCAGCTTCTTAAATAATTGGATATTTCAGACATGTTCATTCTCTAGCCAAGGATGATTTCCCCAAATTTTCTTCATCATAGGCTGATTTCATTTCCTTTATTGAGAAAAAAATGGTAGATACAGATTTCTGTCTTTCATTTGCAACTATGGACAGCTGTATTAGTTTCTTATGGCTGCTGCAACAAACTAACACAAATTTGGTAGCTTAACCCAAACAGAAAATTTTCTTACAAAATTAATGCTTTTACTATTGCATCCAGTAATACCATCCCTTGGTATTTACCCACATGAATTAAAAATGTATGTATACCCCAAAACCTTCAAGAAGATGTTTATAGCTGCTGTATTCAAAATTGCCAAAAACTTGAAAGCAACCAAGATGTTCTTCAATAGGTGAATGGATAAACAAACTGTGGGGTATTCAGGCAATGGAATATAGTTCAGCACTGAAAAATAGGCCACCAACCCATGAAAAGACATGGAGGAATGTAAATGCATATTGTTATTGTTGTTACTCAGACGCTAAGTCATGTCAGACTTTTTTGTGACCCCATGAACGGTAGCCTGCCAGAGTCCTCTGTCCATGGTATTTCCCAGACAAGAATACTGGAATGGGTTGCCATTTCCTTCTCCAGATCTTTCTGACCCAAGGATCAAACCCATGTCTCCTTATTTGGCAGGTGGATTCTTTACCACTGAGCCACCTGGGAAGCCAGAAAATGCATATTACTAAGTGAAAAAAAGCCAATCTGAAAAGGCTACATTCTTGTAAACATTAATTCTATGTGTCAACTTGTTTGAGCCCAAAAGAACCCAGACATTTGTTCAAATCATATTCTGGTGTCTCTGTGAAGATATTTTTGGATGAAATTAACATTTAGTGGATAGATTTAGAAAAGATTTCCCTCCAGAGTGTGGGTGGGCCTTATCTAATCAGCTGAAGGTATGAATAGAACACAAAGGCTGACTCTCCCTTGACTAAGAAAGAATTCTTTCTGTCTGATGGCTTTTGAACTCGGACTTTGGCTATTTCCCTACCTTGAGATTCAAAGTGATAATATTAACTCTTACTGGATCTTGAGCCTGCCAGCCTTTGGACTAGAACTG
The DNA here is from genome assembly GCA_917880005.1 of Nanger dama. NCBI lineage: Eukaryota > Metazoa > Chordata > Mammalia > Artiodactyla > Bovidae > Nanger > Nanger dama. The sequence goes on from CAKJTW010000030.1 coordinate 21,084,859, forward strand.
AACCATTATGTCTTCTGGGTCTTCAGCTTACTTGCTCACCTTACCAGTTCTTGGGATTTTTCAGCTTCTATAATCATGTGAGCCAATTCTTATCATAAATCTCTTTCTCTCTCTTACACACCTCCCTCCACACACACACTATTGATTTTGTTTCTCTGGAGAATCCTGGTGAAACAATATTATACATTCTAATTATATGACACTTCAGGAAAGATGTAACTATTGAGATAGTTGGGAGATTAGTAGGGATTTCCCTGGAGGTTCAGGGCCTAAGACTGCATTCCCCATGCAGGGGAACCAGGTTTAATCCCTGGTCAGGGAACTAGATACCACATGCCACAACTAAGAGTTCACATGCTAAGGATCTAAGGATCCCACGTGCCTCACCTAAGACCTGGTACAGCCAAATAAATAAAAATACATAAGTATTAAAAGAAAAGATTGGTAGTTTCCAGGGGTCATAAGTGAAGGAGTAATGGAAAAAGAGTGCAGAGAATCTTTAGAGCAGACAAAGTACTCTGTATACTACTACTACACTGGTAGATATCAATATATATTATTAAACATTGTCAAAACCCATAGAAAGTACAACACGGAGACTGAAACTTAATGTAAACTACAGTAATGGGTGATAATAATGTGTCAGTCTAGGTTCACTGACTCTCGCAAATAATCTATCACTCTGTGCAAGATGTAGATAATAGGGAAGGTATGAGTGTGTGGGGCAAGAAATATATGGGAACTCTATTTTCTGCTTATTTTGCTGTGAACCTAAAACTTCTTTAAAAATAAAGTCTATTAAAACAAAGAAAAAAACAAGTAGAAATTTATTCTCTTACAGTTCTGGAGGCCAGAAGACTGAAATCAAGTTTGTCAGTAAGACTGCATTCCAACTGGTGATTCTAAGGGAGAATCTGCCTCTTCCAAATTCTGTAGCTGTGGACCTCCCTTGCCTAACAACCACATCACTCCAACTTAAATGACTTCCATGGCTCCTCTAACTCCTCTTCCTTTTCCTCTGTGTGTTTCTTATAAGGATATTTGCTATTTATTTAGAGCCCACCTGGACACACAAGGATGAGCCCTTAAACTCAAAATACTTAATTTGGTTACACCTGCAAAGATCTTTTTAAAAATATATATATAATGTACAATTCACAGGTTCCAGGGGTTAGGGCATGGAAATACATTTTGAAGACCACTATTCAGATGTCTACCATGGTCAGTTACTCAATCCTAGAAAATAAGACCTCAAGGTAAGTCGACTCAGTGACTTCTAGGAAAAGTTTTCTCCTTTATTTCTCCTCTATTTATTAAAAAGTATGCAGAAAAAGAAACAACTTCCTTTTATACTATTCTGCACAGTTGTAAGAGGAAAAGTTGCCAGGAGCAGCAGCAGCCGCCATCTGGGGTCCAAGAGTTGACAAAGCTGAACACTTGGCTATTGCCAAAATGAACTTAAAACCATCTATCTCCTGAATCTTATTCCATCTGAGATTATAAATGTCTCTATGGTTTAAATGGATGATGACTAAATTTTGTTGCTTGAACCTCTGTGCATCCTAACCATTAAAATAGTAAAGTAGATATAAGGAAAAAGAGAGCATATATCATATTCAATACTTTATGGGCTTAGAATGGAGTAAGCAACTACCTCAACTATCAAGTTGGCTGAAGAGAGAGTACTTTGGAGAGTAGTAATTTATTCTATTTCTAAGGATTAATATGATTCTGTGTTCTTGGGGTTTATTCAAAGAAAACAGTTAGAAAAAAATCATATTTACCCTTAAGAATAGGATGTGGAGAGAAATAGCTTAGCCTAGTTAGGGGTAAGAAGAATTGGAACCAACGTCTAGATTGTAAATTTCATGAAGTCAATTAAGACTGAATTGAGATGAATGTACAAATAAATTATATAAAAATACAGTATCTACTTGTCTTGCTTCTAAACCTCACAGCTCACATGGGCAGCCTTTGAGATCTTGCTGGGTATTACAGTAAAGATTCAGCACATTGAAAAGCTCAGGCTTTTATTTGTAGCAACATGTGAAAACGATTGTGAAGTGGACATAGCCTGATATAGTACTGCATAATTGGAGCTGGATTTGACACAAATCTTATGTAACAAAATGCCAGTCAGTTTTCAGTTTATACTCCAACAACCACTGGCTCCCTTAGCAGTAATGAAAGGGTGACCCAGACAAGTTCTCTTAGGCACACACAGCCTGATATGCAGCCAGAGGAAGCTTGTGAAAATTATGAAATAACCCTCCATTATGAAGTTCATGGACTCACTCCCTCAATGTGATTAAGTGAGCTTTAATTTCAATTGCTGTCAGATTTTACAGCTTTCAACACCTGCAGCTCCCTGGTAGACTTGAGGTGGGTCTTTTTCAAAACTCCTTTTCCACATCTACAAAACAGAATTTCATTTCACTGGAGTTATGACAGATCTTCTCTTTCGCAGTCAGCAGCTCTTTGACTTAGCAGGAGAATTAGCTCCCCCACCTGAGTCAGGCTGTCCTTTTTCTCACTTCACTGTTCTTGATCTCTGCCTCTTGAAGTTGCCTTCTCTCCAGACATCTCAAAGAAAGAAAGAAAGAATCCTGCCCCACGTTAGGATCAGGAGGGATTCTCAGGGGTTCTGTCATAGTATTGTGAACTTCTGCCATTTTGTGGGGGATTACCATACCGAACGACCTTAGTAAACTCCCCCACCAATGACCGAAACAGACCCTGGAATTTTGTTCATACCTAAAGAACAGTCCCTGAGCAGATTCAAATTTTAGGACAGAGGACAAGCACCCTCTATTTTAGAAAGATACTATAATACTTAACTGAGACCAATGTCTTGATAACAACATTTACTTAAGTAATATTCACATCTCCTTTAATCCTCGGTCTGGTCTTTGTTGCTAAATCAAGTGTGACTCTTTGCGACCCCCAGGGACTGTAGCCCACCAGGCTCCTCGGTCCATGGAGTTTTCCAGGCAAGAAAACTGGAGTGGGTTGCCATTTCCTTCTCCAGGGGATCTTCCCGACCAAGGGATCAAACCAAGGTCTTTCTGTAATGCAGGCTATCTCTTCACTGACTGAGCCACCACAAACACCCTATTTCGTAAGGACCACAGTTATTCATTTTCTAGCTGAGAAAATCCTGCTTCCAGGTCAAATCACCTAAACTAGCATCACATATCTAGGAAGTGATGGAGATGTGGTCCCAATTCAGGCTTTTCTCTGCTTTTAACCTCTACGTCTCCTCACATTATTGAGGTGTTTACTAGAGCCACATGTGCACCACAGATCTGTCATCCTATGCTCTCATAGAGATTGCTCCTAGAGAGAAACATACCTAACAAAACCTTCATAAAAGTGGAAAATACTCTTCATGACAGTCATTTATGGTCTAGCCCGTTTGTTTTAATCAAATGGCTGCATTTATGAGAGCTAATGATTTCACTGTGCTAAGCAGAATATTTGTCTTACTTTGCTCTCTTGATACTCTCCCAAAGAATACAGTGATATATCCTTTAGAGAAGCTGTAGCTCAAAGTAATTAAATTTATTTACCTCCTTCTTGTGCTTATATCTGGATTTTCATTCTTTAAAGATGACAGAAAGTACCACACTTAAATGATATACGTTCATAACTAAATTCATGTTCAACTATCAAGTACAACATCTACACAACGATAAAGGATTGGGGTCCAACAGGTATTCCCAGATGTTTGGTCCACATATGAATACAGTTTGTATCAGATATACCTAGATATCTGATTTTTAAAAATAGCTTCAAAAATCTTAGCTCGCCACGATTCTGGAAAAGTGGCCTTCTGTGCATTTTCTAAGCATAGCTTGGGGTAGGAAAAAGATGGCTTGAGAGTAGCCCATGAAAAATTTTTTTAAACTCAAAGACTGGTAAATGAGTCTGTGATGTGACTAGCTGCAAAATGAACTAATTAAACTTAGGCTTCCTAAATAATGGAACCATATTAAAATTTTCTTCTCCCTAGAATATGCTTTTAAAGGAACAGTATTCGTATCTTTTGAAACCTAGGCTTAACTTCAAATGAATATTTCTTGTAATCAGACCTTTCTATGAATCCAAGACACTGAACTATATCTGACTTAAGAGTCACAGAACCGTCTATAAAAGCCATATATTTCTTGTGATATTGTATTTGCTAAACACTGAAAGAACATTCCTGGAACCTTTTTGGTGCATGCTCTGCTGCTGCTGCTGCTGCTGCTGCTGCTAAGTCACTTCAGTCGTGTCTGACTCTGTGCGACCCCATAGACAGCAGCCCATTAGGGGCTTCTCTGTCCCTGGGATTCTCCAGGCAAGAACACTGGAGTGGGTTGCCATTTCCTTCTCCAATGCATGAAAGTGAAAAGTGAAAGTGAAGTCACTCAGTCGTGCCTGACTCTTAGCGACCCCATGGACTGCAGCCTACCAGGCTCCTCCATCCATGGGATTTTCCAGGCAAGAGTACTGGAGTGGGTTTCCATTGCCTTCTCTGGATGCATACTCTAGTTTACCTCAAGTATAGAGACCCATTTTATTCACTGAGGCTTTTTATACAAAGGCCATCCTTCTGTGTAGTCACAAACATTCCTCTAATGTCTGGAGCTCTTGGGACTCAGAATGTCAGGAGTACAGGGAACTCTGCTCAGTACTCTGTAACAGCCTAAATGAGACAAGAACTTGAAAAAGAATAGACAAGTGTATATTTATAACTGAATCACTTTGCTGTCCACCTGAAATGAACACAACACTGTTAATCAACTATACTCAATAGGAAATAAATTTTTTTTTTTTTTAAAAGAAGCAGCTCCTTGAATGAAGGCAAAGCACAGCCCCTTGAAATAAGGGGTTGTGATTTCCAATTGTTATTGCCTTTGGATGGTGGCTCAGAAGGTAAAAATCCACCTGAAATGTTCAAGACCTGAGTTTGATCCCAGGGTTGGGAAGAACCCCTGAAGAAGGAAACAGCTACCCACTCCAGCAGAACTGACTGGAGAATTCCATGGACAGAGAAGCCTGGCAGGCTACAGTCCATGGGGATCACAAAGAGACACAATTGAGCAACTTTCACACACTGCATGAATCTCAGTGTCTGGGAACTGGTTGGATTAAATGGGTATTTGTATGTGTCAGATTCAAGGACAGGCGTTGTTTCAGCATGACATTTAGCACCAATAACTGGTTTACAAAACAAAATCCATTCTACTGAAATCTTTCATTAGAAAACATCTCTCACACTTTGTCCAATTCATTCCAGGCCTTTTAGTCAGTGAAGTGTTTATAGTTTTAACTTGAGTAAAATAGAATCATTCAGGGATATGTCAGTGTTTCCATTACACCCCTTCTTTTTTTTACCCTAAAGTAGCCCAAGTTTATTAGTATGTCCATAAAAATTAATATTCCACTGAAACCTGGCACCAAACCATAAAGTAAATGTTTACACATCCCTTCAAATATTAACTCAGTTGTTTCTACAAGATGATAGGTGTGCCAGGCATGAACATTCTCAATTCATAAGCTTTTCTCAGCTAATTCAGTTGAGTTATTCTTTCAAGGACTAAACTTAGCTAAAAAGCAGTACCTGAAGTGGACAGGATGCCAAAAAAGGGCTGAGAGAACCTTTATTAATTACCCAGCAGCTTTCAACATGAGGTCATACTGGAAAGTGGAATCTATCAAACTAAGCAAGCATAGCCAAGCAAGCAGGGGGGATATGTGCACCAAAACATACCCCCTGGTCTCTGTCAACTGCATGTCAGCTTCAGGAAATGGCCTGAGGACGAACTCCCATGGGGCTGCAGCAGCGGAGGTGCTTGGGACAGAGTGGTTCAGGGGGTGTTGACTGAGCGTCCAATTTTCTTTTGGCTGACCGAGTGGCAGGGAGGCTGGGTCTCCACCAGCCCTTTAGACTTTAGGTCCATTGCAGAAAAGTTGACAAAACAATTCTCTGGATGAGCGGCCAGTGAGGACAGGGGAATGGAAAGTGTGATGAGCTTGGGTGTAGACACAGAAAACTAAGGAGCCAGAGTCCTTATCCTGGTTCTACTTAAATTGAAGCCGTGTTCTGAGTTCTTTGCCTCCTTGATGCTCCCCTGGTTTTTTCTGAATACCTATTGTAACAGAAAGGTGTCAGAATTAGAAGACTGACTTGATTTGAGATGCATGTTCACCACTTACTACCCATGTGGTTTTGAGCAAGATACTTAATTACCTGAATAATCCTTTCTTATCCATGAAGTTAACGTCCAATAAAGGTTCTCAGTAGAAACCTGATGATACTAAGTGCTGTTCTTTTTATCTTACATGGTTAGAATCAGAAGAACATGAGCTAACATATATAAAACTTTTTGGGTAATAATATTAATAGTCATAATCATTTACTATGTGTCTGGCAAGGTTCAGAATTTGGCATAAAATCTTTTGCCTAGACTATATAATGCACATGCAAGCCATTCTTCCTTTTCAATTTTTCAGATGGAGAATCAGAGGCTCTGAAATTTTAAATATTTTTCCAGGGTGCTCTTTCTCCCTAAATTGCCATATAGATTTAGCAACCAAACTCCCAGATGGCTTGCCCTTCTTTGTAGATGTTGACAAACTGATTTTAAAATCAATTTAGAAATGCAGAGGACCTAGAATAACCAAAAAAATTTTGAAAAAGTAAGAAAAACAAAATAATTTAGGTGATATGCACTACCTTGTTTCAAACCTTACTATAAAAGCAAAGTCATCAGGACAGGGTGGTGTTGGCATAAAGGCAGACACACAGATCAATGAAACAGAAAAGAAAGTATAGAAATAGATCTACATATATATGGCCATTCAATTTTCAACAAAGGTAACAGGATAATTCATTGGAGGAAAAGCAGTTTGTGTGTGTGTGTGTGTGTGTGTGTGTGTGTGTTTAAATGATGCAACAATAACTATCTACATGAACAAAATGTACCTGATCCCTACTTCACATCATACAAAAATAATTTAAATAATAAAATATTAAAATAATTAAAAATAATTATAGATCTAAATATAGAAATTAAAGTGCTAAAACTTATAGGAAAGAATCTTTGTGTCCTTATTATAAGCAAAAATTTTAAATATAGGGTGCAAGCACACTAAACTTTTAACATCCAACCCTCTGCATCCCAGCTTCTGCATTCATGGATGCAATCACCTGCTGATTGTGTAAGACTGCAGCATGTATTTAATGAAAGAAAACTGCCTTTTACTTTTAGTAAAAGAAATGTGCTTTGAGTGGACCCATGCAGCTCAGATACATGTTACTCAGTTGTTCAAAGATCAACTGTTTATATATAAACTTGAAAAAGTACTTTAAAAAATAAAGCTAGAACTACCATATGATATAACAATCATACTCCTGGGTATATATCTGGAGTAAACCTTAGTTTGAAAAGATACATGTATCCTAATGTTCACTGCAGCACTATTTACAATAGGTAAGACATGGAAGCAACCGAAATGTCCACCGACATAGAACTGGATAAAGATGTGATACACACATACCGTGAAATATTACTCATTTATAAAAATAAGATCAAAATAATGCTATTTGCAGCTACAGGGATAGATCTAGAGATTATTATACTAAATGAAAGAAAAATACGATATCACTTGTCCGGAATCAAATTTTTTTAAGTGATATAAATGAACTTATTTACAAAACAGACTCACAGATTTCAAAAACAAACTTATGGTTACTAAAGGGGAAATGTGGGGGAGGGATAAATTACGAGCTTGGGAATAACATTCACACACTACTACATGTAAAATATACAACCAACAAAGACATATTGTATAGCACAGGGAACTCTACTCAGTACTTTATCAGTTCAGTTCAGTTCAGTCGCTCAGTCGTGTCTGACTCTTTGCAACCCCATGAATCGCAGCACGCCAGGCCTCCCTGTCCATCACCAACTCCCGGAGTTCACTCAGACTCGCGGTCCATCGAGTCAGCGATGCCATCCAGCCATCTCATCCTCGGTCGTCCCCTTCTCCTCCTGCCCCCAATTCCTCCCAGCATCAAAGTCTTTTCCAGTGAGTCAGTTCTTCGCATGAGGTGGCCAAAGTACTGGAGCTTCAGCTTAAGCATCATTCCTTCCAAAGAAATCCCATAATGACCTTTTGGGCTTCCAGGTGGTACTAGTGCTAAAGAACCCACCTGCTGATGCAGGAAACACGAAACGCCAGGAACGATCCCTGAGTTGCAAAGATCGGCTAGAGTAGAAATGGCAGCCCACTGCAGTATTCTTGCCTGGAAAATTTCATGGTCAGAGGAACCTGTTGAGCTACAATCCACGCGGTCACAAAGAGTCAGACATGACTGAGCACAGTCATAGTCATGGGAAAAGAATCCAAAAAAAAGTGGATATATATATATACACGTATAACCGATTCATTGTGCTGTATAGTAGAACCTAGCATAACACTGTAAATCAACTATACCCCAATAAAAATTAATTTAAAAATAAAATAATGAAAATGCAAAGACAGTTGAGGAAAAAATTTTTACAACACATATATGGGGGAAAAGATTTGTATTAAAAATATATAGAGAACTCCTTCAACTGAATAAGACATGCACATTGAATAAGCATTTACATGAGATTCCAGAACAACCAAAACTAATCTAAATGATTAGAAACTAGACCAATGGTCACCTAGGGTTGGAGGGAGAGGATTAACTGACAAGGAGAAAGAAAAAACTTTCTGTGATAATGGGGATTGACTACTTCATGATGTATTGGTTATATGAATGTGTATATTTGTTATAATTCAACCAAATGTCCACTTAAAATGGGTGAATTTTACTATAATCAAATTATATCTCAATAAAATTGATTTGAAAATTGATACAGTCAACCATTTGGATGAACAATATTTTGAGATTAATTTAGTCTTTGCTTTCATGTGTCTGTTACACGGGAAAATTGTTCATAAAGGAGGGACTCAAAAATAACTTCTAGTTTAGGATCTTTTCATAGTATAGTGATGTCATTAATGGTGATTCATTCATAGAAATAGCATAGCCAGGAGAAGAAAAAGCTTTGAAAATTGAGCTAAGTTTTTACAATGGTGAGTGTTATCTGTCTATGAGATATCTAAGCAGAAATGTCTGGTAAATAGTTAAGTGTGTGAGTCTTGAGGTCAGCAGAAATATTGGCAGAATATGGACATTTGCGAATCAGAAGTGCAGATGTTAAGAAAGCCATAGAATGGATGAGATCTGCCTTGGAGAATTTGAAGTATTAAAATAAGAGGCTTAGGACAGAACTACAAAGAACATGTGACTTAATGGATAAAGAGAGACAGAGATGCCTGCTAAACAGAGTAGGTTTGTGCAGCTAAAGAGCTAGGGCAAAGGAAAGTAAAGTGTCACAGATATTATAAGAGGTGACACGTATTTCAGCTAACATTTAATTAACAAAGCATGTCATAAATGGCCTATCTGACTTCCTAACACATGGCAGGAAGCAACAGGCAGAAATATGAGTGAATGGTACTGATGCCTATTACAATTTGCAGTAAATTTCCCCCGTTAACTTTTAGCTTCACATTTCATTCCTGTTCTCCAATGCTATGTCTGTTTTTGTTGGATTCCATGACATTTTGGTCTTTGTGGGAAATCTACTCTTTTCTTCTCTATATTCTTTTTGCTAACACTCTAACCTTTGGCTTGCTCTAACAATACCACTGCTTTTGTCAGAGTTTTATTGAATTGCTCATCCACTGATGATGTTTTCTGTTATTTTCATTATTTAGAACTTTAAGAGTTCTGATATACTAATTATAGTAATGTATCCAGAAGAAGAGGATAGGAATACAAAGATTTAATTTATTATCTTTAAATAGACACTAAATAATTATGCTTAAATCATAATTTTCTTGTACATTATTGCTTTATGTCCTATGAATTCATTGTTTGATCCCAAGATGCAAAGATAGTTTCCTATAAGTTTTATAATTTCACTTTATTAGCCTGTGTATGTTGTTGTTGTTTAGTCACTAAGTCATGTCTGACTCTTTTGCTACTCCATGGGCTGTAGCCCACCAGGCTCCTCTGTCCTGGCATTTTCCAGGGAAGAATACTGGAGTGGGCAGCCATTTCCTTCTCCATGGGATCTTCCTTCTCCAGGGATCAAATCCTCATCTCTTGCATCTCCTACACTGGCAGGCAGGTTCTTTACCATTGAGCCACTGGGGAAGCCCAGATAATTCATATAAAATTATATATGGTTGGAGGTGGAAATAAGTCTTCAATACTTCCCTGGTGGCTCAGATGGTAAAGCGTCTTCCTACAATGCGGGAGACCCGGCTTCAATCTCTGGGTCAGGAAGATCTCCTGGAGAAGGAAATGGCAACCCACTCCAGTACTCTTGCCTGGAAGAATTCCATGAACGGTGGAGCCTGGTAGGCTACAGTCCATGGGGTCGCAAAGAGTCGGACACAACAGAGCGACTTCAATGTCAAAATGAAATTATAAACTATTTGTTGGAAAACCTGTCCTTCCCCCAGGGGATATCTTTGTCACTTTTTCAAAACTCTTTTGACTGTGTGAGTGGTATATTTCTGAGCTTCTTATGATCCATTTGTATATTTTTAGGATGGTACTACATGCTTTATGTAATCCTTAAAGTCAGGTGATGTAAGTCCCCCTGGAAACTTGTTCTGAGGATGAAAGATGCTGAGATCCCTAGTAGCAAGGAAAATGATAGAATTCTGGTACAGCAGAGGCCAAGTGCCAAGACTTAACCATCAGAAAAATGAAAGTGAAAGTGGCTTTATCATGTCCGACTCTTTGCGACCCCATGGACTGTGGGATTCTCCCGGCCAGAATACTGGAGTGGGTAGCTATTCCCTTCTCCAGGGGATCTTCCCAATCCAAGGATCAAACCCAGGTCTCCCACACTGCAGCTGGATTTTTACTGTCTGAGCCACCAGGGGAGCCCAAGAATGTTGGAAGAGATAGCCTATCCCTTCTCCAGCAGATCTTCCCGATCCAGGAATGGAACAGGTGTCTCCTGCATTGTAGGTGGATTCTTTACCAGCTGAACCACCGGGGAAGCACTAGCCATCAGAGTCAAGGCATAATTCTCAATGGAGAGCATGGTCATGATGGCCTCCAGAAGGTCCTGATAATATTCTATGCAAAACAGACAGATAGACAATGAGTTAGCTCCTTAATAATAGACCATGATCCATTGCCCAGTTTCAAATCTTGGACCAGTTCTAATCCTTAGTGCCCATCAGTTAAAATAGTTTCCATCTTCTTAGTGGTGATTTCCCCAGGCTTTCCCCCAAAACCTAGGACCGTTTATAATGGGCAAAGGGAGAAATTCAGATTTTCAAGGTCTGGGTACAAGGTTGGATACAAGGTTTGAGCTGAAATGAATACCCAGGGAACCAAAGTACCAGTGTGTCACTCCTGTTAAAAGAGAGGTATGTGGAAATCAGCTAGTAAATACAGTTCTAGTATTGGCCTGTCCCATAGTGAGTACACCATTTGTCATTTCTCTGGCTTCTGAACATATATTTATAGTCATATATGGACCTACATGTAGCTTGAAGAAGCCTCAACATTGATTTCCTAGTGCATGCAGTAAATGCAATTAGAGCAAGAACATAACCATATTAGATTAGAGCCATATGTAGTCAGCTACTCAGAATTAGTCATACAGAACTCAGAATAGAAACTTCAAGTCTGGCTTCCCAATATAGATGTTTATTTTGAGGTCTACTAACTCAAACCCCAGAGACATTATTAAGGCCCTAACTTTTTATTTTTAAAGAGTTTTTGGAATAAGTCCCTGTTTAAATATGAATAAAAAGAAATAGTTTATCACATGGTTATTTTGAGGTCTAACTAGAAATTACTTCAAGAACTGTGAAAGGTCTAAAATTCGATGCTACTTGCAAACTAACCTCTTCACCAAACATAGGTTCAAGTATACTGGTGGAAGATGTGATATTTGTAGGTCAAAAATTGCATTTTTCAAAGCATAGGTTATAGCATGAACTCTTACATTTGCGTTGGTTTGCCTTCTCTCCAAATTCATTGGGACTCATATGGAGTCACTTGGTACATCCTGAACACATAGTGGATGTGCATCTATGTGTTGAGAGACCTGAAGCTTAGAAAATCCCATTTAATGGACCCCAAGCAAAGCTGCCTAACATCTGCTCCAGAGGGAGATATTATCTTTACTACATTTGACAGTGAATAAACTTGCTTTCTTCTCTACAGGGGGACATTCAGTTCAGTTCAGTTCAGTCAGTCAGTCATGTCTGACTCTTTGTGACCCCATGGACCGCAGCACACAGGCCTCCCTGTCCATCACCAGCTCCTGGAGTCCACCCAAACCCACATGCATTGTGTCAGTGATGCCATCCAACCATCTCATCCTCTGTCATCTCCTTCTCCTCCTGCCCTCAGTCTTTCCCAGCATCAGGGTCTTTTCAAATGTGTCTGCACTCTGAATCAGATGGCCAAAGTATTGGAGTTTCAGCTGCAACATCAGTCCTTCCAATGAACATCCAGGACTGATCTCCTTTCGGATGGATTGGTTGGATCTCCTTGCAGTCCAAGGGAATCTCAAGAGTCTTCTCTAATACCACAGTTCAAAAGCATCAGTTCTTCAGCACTCAACTTTCTTTATAGTCCAACTGTCACATCCATACATGACCACTGGAAAAACCATAGCCTTGACTAGACGGACCTTTGTTGGCAAAGTAATGTCTCTGCTTTTTAATGTTCTGTCTAGGTTGGTCATAACTTTCCTTCCAAGGAGCAAGTGTCTTTTAATTTCATGGCTGCAGTCATCATCCGTAGTGATTTTGGAGCCCCCCAAAATAAAGTCAGCCACTGTTTCCACTGTTTCCCCATCTATTTGCCATGAAGTGATGGGACCGGATGCCATGATCTTCGTTTTCTGAATGTTGAGCTTTAAGCCAACTTTTTCACTCTCCTCTTTCACTTTCATCAAGAGGCTCTTTAGTTCCTCTTCACTTTCTGCCATAAGGGCGGTGTCATCTGCATGTCTGAGGTGAATGATATTTCTCCCGGCAATCTTGATTCCAGCTTGTGCTTCTTCCAGCCCAGCCTTTCTCATGATGTACTCTGCATATAAGTTAATAAGCAGAACGATAATATACAGCCTTTACATAAACCTTTTCCTATTTGGAACCAGTCTGTTGTTTCATGTTCAGTTCTAACTGTTACTTTCTGACCTGTATAGAGGGAGACATTACCCTTATATATGTGTGTGTGTGTGTGTGTGTATACGTGCTTAGTCACTCAGCCACATCCAACTCTTTGTGACCCCATGGATTTTAGTCCTCCAGGCTCCTCTGTCCCTGGCATTCTCCAGGTAAGAATACTGGGGTGGGTGGCCATGCCCTCCTCCAGGTGATTTTCCCAACCCACAGATCAAAGCCAGGTCTCCTGCAATGCAGGTGGATTCTGTACCATCTGAGCCACCAGGGAAACTCACATGGATGGATATATATGCATATATATACATATAGATGGATGTATATACACATATAGATGGATATATATTATATATATACAACAATTATATATATAATTGGTATATTCACTATGTGATAGCCTTGAAAGAAGAATCTCAGAGAAAAGCGAGATAGGCAGAAACATGGAGAATCCTAAATATTAGTGTATATTTCTTTTTCAAATTTTGATAGAAAAATGAAGATTTTATATGAGATATAAGAGCCACTGATAGACTCTGGATTATTGATACACTATGCATTAGAATGGAACCCTACCCTTAATATCTCAACCCCCACCATTGATAAAAAAGGCAGATTTTTTTTTACATTAATTCTAACATTAAAAAAAAAGGTATCTATCTATCTAGTCTAATACACTCTTTGTATTCTTACATTTTCAAATAACTTCTTGCTAAATCTGTGCTCTAAACCAAGGTGGAGGTTAATTGTGCAGCTGAAACATTGTTTTAGGTCCCAAGAGAGTTCCCATTGGGTTAATGTTGATGGATTTATTTGTCTCATCATTCCATTCGAAAGCTTGGCCATCAGATGAGAGAGAGAATTTCCTAAGGGGCCTTCAACTGAACTTCACATATTTTTTTCCCCAATTCATTTCAGCCAAGGGATAAATTGGCACCTTTTCTGATGTGAGCGCATAGTGGAAAGAACATCAGACTGAGATCCAGGAGACTCATGTTCTAATCCCATTTCTTCCATTAGCTTGCTGTGTAGCCTTGGACAAGAATGTAGGGCTTTAAGTAGCACAGAGTAAGAATCACTCATAAACAAACACAGCCAAAAAAGAAATGAAAGAAGTTTTGCCAATTTCAAATTACATATCTGGCTTCTACATTTCAAGATAAATTTTTCTTTAATAAGCAGAACAATGTTCTTCTATGTTAGAAGCAGACAATTTTACTGTAGTTCTTTTTAAGCAAAGAGAAAGAGAAGTCAAATAAAAATACAGATATTCCAAAAAGTTTTATAAATCTATAACTATATAATGATTCAATATTTTATACTGTAGATGTTAGAATATCATAGAAATTTTAAATCAGAAAAATTTCATATAAAGTGAAGACTTTTTCCTTCATTTTGAAAATATCCCATTTCTTATTTCAAAATAAGGTTATTTTAAGTATCTATCTTTCTTTGTTATTCTCACATTCACTATTCTAGATTGGCCTAGAAGATTAATTATTAATCTCTTAAATGATTTCCACGTTTCTGGCTTGTCTCCACTTTCAATCTGTCCTTTCAATTTAATCTTCTTAAAATTGAAACCACCTCTGCCTATCGGATTACATTCAAACTATATGTCTTGATATTTCTAATCTCAGGTTATCTTATCTAGTTATAATTCATCTTCTTCTTTACTAAAAGAGATCTCTTATCCCTGTCAGATCAATACATTTATATGTATCTAGAATACCTCATTTTCATGTTAACTTCCTGCCTTTTCTCCCATCATGTCCACTTACCTGATTTCAACCTTTCCCTTAAGGTTCAGTTCTATATCTGCTTCCTCTCTGAAATATTCTTTGATTTTTCTCAGGTCTTAGCAAAGCTTTTAGACATTTTATAAATGCTTGTAGGACTAGAACTCTAATTTGAACCACACACATTTTCAAATTTTGTCTTGGTATTTTTCCTTAGGTTGGGTGTTATTTTTGAAAGCAGAAAATTAACTGACTTTTTTTTTTTTTTTAACCACTCCTCAAAACCTTTGACTTTCCAATTTTTCTCCATTTGATTTGTTGGACTGTGATTGCTTGCCATGATTTAGTCTAAGCAAGTTGGAATATTGGTTTGGTTTTAGCGGGCTGAACCAGAAGCTGTATCTTAAGTTTACACTGATGCTTTTCACTTATAGTACCAATAAGCTAGATGAGTGGAGGGTTTTGATTTCATGATTCAAGAGTTTTTGATTGGGACTTCCTTGGTGGGACAGTGGGTAAGACCTCATCTTCCAATGCATGGGGCTGCAGGTTCCATCCGTGGCCAGGGAGCTAAGAACCTATATGTTTGGCAGCCAATAAATAAATAAAACAGAAGCAATGTTGTAATAAATTAAATAAAGACTTTAAAAATATCTTTCATAAAAAGAATGAATTATTAATTGATTTTAAAATTATAATTTTAATAGGGTGGGAGGGAATAAATCCATATTAAAGTAAGCTAGTGTACCTAGTGATGGAGTACTGATGGAGTACTAATTTATTCATACAGTTATTCCATTCAACTCAGTATTCAATTGGACTATTATTGAGGTCACTAATTTACTGCCAGGATCTTTATATATTACTTTAGCCTTAGGTTTCTTCTATGACTCTTCACCAGCTATTCTTCTCTCTGAGACTCTTAGGCCATGTTGAGTCTTATTGCCTTACCAACATTTAATTAATATCCTGAAAGTCCTGCACTCAATATGCCAGCAAATTTGGAAAACTCAGCAGTGGCCACAGGACTGGAAAAGATCAGTTTTCATTCCAATCCCAGAGAAAGGTAATGCCAAAGAATGCTCAAACTACTGCACAATTGCACTCATCTCACATGCTAGTAAAGTAATGCTCAAAATTCTCTAAGCCAGGCTTCAGCAATACGTGAACCATGAACTTCCAGATGTTCAAGCTGGTTTTAGAAAAGGCAGAGGAACCAGAGATCAAATTGCCAACATCTGCTGGATCACGGAAAAAGCAAGAGAGTTCCAGAAAAAACATCTATTTCTGCTTTCTTGACTATGCCAAAGCCTTTGACTGTGTGGATCACAATAAACTGTGGAAAATTCTGAGAGAGACAGCCATACAAGACCATCTGATTTGCCCCTTGAGAAACCTATATGCAGGTCAGGAAGCAACAGTTAGAACTGGACATGGAAAAACAAACTGATTCCAAATAAGAAAAGGAGTATGTCAAAGCTGTATACGGTTATCCTGCTTATTTAACTTATACGCAGAGTACATCATGAGAAAGGCTGGGCTGGAAGAAGCACAAGCTAGAATCAAGATTGCCAGGAGAAATATCAATAACCTCAGATATGCAGATGACACCACCCTTATGGAAGAAAGTGAAGAGGAACTAAAAATCTCTTGATGAACGTGAAAGAGGAGAGTGAAAAAGTTGGCTTAAAGCTCAACAGTCAGAAAACGAAGATCATGGCATCCGGTCCCATCACTTCATGGGAAATAGATGGGGAAACAGTGTCAGACTTTATTTTTTTGGGCTCCAAAATCACTGTAGATGTTGACTGCCGCCATGAAATTAAAAGACGTTTACTCCTTGGAAGGAAAGTTGTGACCAACCTAGATAGCATATTGAAAAGCAGAGACATTACTTTGCCAACAAAGATCCATCTAGTCAAGGCTATGGTTTTTCCTGTGGTCATGTATGGATGTGAGAGTTGGACTGTGAAGAAAGCTGAGTGCCAAAGAATTGTTGCTTTTGAACTGTGGTGTTGGAGAAGACTCTTGAGAGTCCCTAGGACTGCAGGGAGATCCAACCAGTCCATTCTAAAGGAGATCAGTCCTGAGTGTTCTTCGGAAAGAACAATGCTAAAGCTGAATCTCCAGTACTTTGGCCACCTCATGCGAAGTATTGACTCATTGGAAAAGATTCTGATGCTGGGAGGGATTGGGGGCAGGAGGAAAAGGGAACGACAGAGGATGAGATGCTTGGATGCCATCCCTGAGTTGATGGACGTGAGTTTGAGTGAACTCCGGGAGTTGATGATGGACAAGGAGGCCTGGCGTGCTGCAACTCATGGGGTCGCAAAGAGTTGGACAAGACTGAGCAGCTGAACTGAACTGAACTGAAGTGCACTGAACTGAACTATGTATTATGGGTTAAACTGTGTTCCCTTCTGTTTGTATATGTTGAACTCCTAGCTCCCATTATCTCAGTTGTTTCTATTGCTGTTCTGTTGCTCAGTCATGTCTGACTCTTTGCAACCCAATGGACGACAGGCATGCCAGGCTTCCCTGCCCCTCACTATCTCTTGAAGCTTGCTCAAACTCATGTCCGTTGAATCGGTGATGCCATCCAACCATCTCATCCTCTGTTGTCCCCTTCCCCTACCTGCCTTCAATTATCCCCAGCATCAGGGTCTTTTCCAGTGACTCAGTTCTTTGCATCAGGTGGCCAAAGTATTTGAGTTTCGGCTTCAGTATCAGTCCTTTAAGTGTATCTTCAGGACTGATTTCCTTTAGGATGGACTGGTTGAATCGCCTTGCAGTTCAAGGGATTCTCAAGAGTCTTCTCCAACAGCACAGTTCAAAAGCATCAATTCTCAGCACTCAGCTTTCTTTATAGTCCAACTCTCATATGCATACATGACTACTGGAAAAACCATAGCTTTGAATAGACAGACCTTTGTCAGGAACATCAGTAGAGTAACATCAGTGGAGATCTGGTAACTAATGACTTGTGGAGTTCTCTCTGGGAAAAGTCATTCTATTTATTATCATTCCAGTTCAGGTCAGTCATTCAGCTGTGTCCGACTCTTTGTGACCCCATGAATCGCAGCACACCAGGCCTCCCTGTCCATCACCAACTCCTAGAGTCTACCAAACCCATGTCCATTGAGTCGGTAATGCCATCCAACCATTTCATCCTCTGTCGTCCCCTTCTCCTCCTGCCCTCAATCTTTTCTAGCATCAGGGCCTTTTCAAAGTGTCTCTCTATTATGCTGCTGTCTTAATGGCCATCAGCTACTGGGTTGTTCAAAAAGTTCATGTAGGATCTTACAGAAAACTGGAATTTGCTTTCTAGCCAACTCAATAGTTCTGCTAAGGGCTGCAATGACCTCTGTTATTGTTGTTCAGTTGCTAAGTCATGTCTGACTTGTTTGCAGTCCCATGGACTGCAGCACTCCAGGTTTCCCATGCACACTACGATCTCTAGACTTGTTCTTTTTCCCAATTTAAGAAAGTGCCTTTTTTTTTTTTTTTTTGTGGGAGTGGGTGGTGATCTTTATTTCTTTCGAAGTATGAAAAGAAGTACATTTTAGATTTCAAAACAGTCCTGTTCTTCACATCAAGTGGCCAAAATACTGGGGTTTTAGCTACAGCATCAGTCCTTTCAGTGAATATTCAGGACTGATTTCCTTTAGTATTGACTGTTTTTATCTTCTTGCTATCCAAGGGACCCTCAAGTCTTCTCCAGCACCACAGTTCAGAGGCACCAATCGTTAGGTGCTCAGCTTTCTTTATAGTCCAACTCTCATATCCATGCATGACTACTGGAAAAATTCATAGCATTGCCTCAGACAGTGACCTAATTTGGAAACAGGCTTGCTGGAGGTGCAATTAGTTTAAGTGCACGCTGGAATATTGTGGGCCCCTTGTCCAATACAACTTTTTTAATAAGAAAAAGAGAAACTTGGACATAGAGACATGTTCACAGAGAGAATGGTATATGAAGATTGGAATTATGCTGCCATAAGCCAAGCAACTACCTCAAGGGAGGAGAGAGGCCTGGAGAAGATCCTTTCCAGCACCTTCAGAGGAAAAATGGTCCTGTTGACATTTTGCTCTCAGAACTGTGAAATAATAAAATCTATTGTTTAAGCCACTCAGTTTCTGACACTTTGTTATGGCAACATTTGCAAACTTGTACACTGCCCTCACAGTTCCTGGATGGAAATTTTCATTGCATTATTATGCATTTCTACCTCTTTCTAGAACAGTGCTATCTAAAGAATTTTTGTCTGTGATGCAAATGTTCTGTCTTCTGTCCAGATGTTTTCCATTAGCTAAAGGTGACTGTTAAACACTTGAAATGTAGCCTCTGCACCTGAAGAGCTAAATTTTTATTTTACTTAATTTCAATTAATTTACATTTACATTAGATAACTGCTTTTGGCTAGCAATTACCATATAGAAAACTGCAGCTTTAGAACTTGTTATAGTGCAGTAGGAGTGTTTATCTCAGAGTCCTAGTCTTAAACCAGTTTGCTTTTTTTAGAGATTTTGTTTTGTGAACCATTTTTAAAGTGTTTGTTGAATTTATTACAACATTGCTTCTATTTCGTCTTTTGGTTTTTGGGGCCTGAGGCATGTGGGATCTTAGTTCTCTGACTGGGGATTGAACCTTCACCCCCTGCATTGGGAGGTGAATTCTTAACCACTGGAATCAAGACTGCCGGGAGAAATATCAATCACCTCAGACATGTAGATGACACCACCCTTATGGCAGAAAGTGAAGAGGAACTAAAGAGCCTCTTGATGAAAGTGAAAGAGGAGAGTGAAAAAAATTGGCTTAAAGCTCAACATTCAGAAAACGAAGATCATGGCATCCGGTCCCATCACTTCATGGGAAATAGGTGGGGAAACAGTGGAAACAGTGTCAGACTTTATTTTAGGGGGCTCCAAAATCACTGCAGATGGTGACTGCAGCCATGAAATTAAAAGATGCTTACTCCTTGGAAGAAAAGTTACGACCAACCTAGATAGCATATTCAAAAGCAGAGACATTACTTTGCCAACAAAGATCCATCTAGTCAAGGCTATGGTTTTTCCAGTGGTCATATATGGATGTGAGAGTTGGACTGTGAAGAAAGCTGAGCACCAAAGAATTGATGCTTTTGAACTGTGGTGTTGGAGAAAACTCTTGAGAGTCCCTTGGAATGCAAGGAGATCCAACCAGTCCATTCTAAAGGAGATCAGCCCTGAGATTTCTTTGGAGGGAATGATGCTGAAGCTGAAACTCCAGTACTTTGGCCACTTCATGCAAAGTGTTGACTCACTGGAAAAGACCCTGATGCTGGGAGGGATTGGGGGCAGGAGGAGAAGGGGACGACTGAGGATGAGATGGCTGGATGGCATCACTGACTCGATGGACATGAGTCTGAGTGAACTCCAGGAGTTGGTGATGGACAGGGAGGCCTGGCGTGCTGCAATTCATGGGGTTGCAAAAAGTCAGACACGACTGAGAGACTGAACTGAACTGAAACAGAAAAGTACCCATCCAGTTCAAATTTGACTTTCTGTGACCCATAATATCATAGAATAGAATAAAGCATGAATCCCAAAACTTGTTACAAAATTTGTCTGCTGAATTTTGTTTTTAAGCCTTCTCTCAGTAGTTGGAGTTCAACCAAATTGAAAGGAATGATCGAGAAGAAGGATGCTAGATTCTAGTTCATTTGCTAGTCACTTTGATTTTGTTGAGCCTGCTATCAAATGTTCCCATTGTGTTAGTGGATTTCAATATGAATCATGATGAATTAAGCACTAGGTCGTAATTCCTGATTAATTTCAGCTAAGTCATTTGACCAGTCACTGAGGTTGCTTACTAGCTTAAGTGACCCTGGTTAACACTGAATTGGTGCCCAGAAAATACAAGGTTATAACTCAAATTTCCAATTGTGTATGACTTTCATGATTCAATCAAACCACAGGAAGATATATTTCCTTAATATTTTTATTTTTGTGTTTTTTTGCACTAGTAAAGTGAGTTGGTCTTATTTTCTTGTTGCTTTTTTATTTGGATTAAAGCTTTTTTACTAGAGTATCTTATCTTTTTGGTTTTTGATCTTCAGTTTCTATCATGGAAAATGAATCTTGATATTTCATAGATACATTTCTTGTTTTGTGCCTTATTAGCAACCAAAACGTGGGCCTCAGAAAAGGGATCATACATGTTTTGGGGTTGCCTAGATTGACTCCTCATAAATTTTGGATTCTTCTCCATCTTCGAATTCTATACTCAATGATAAAGGTAAAAATTTAGTCTCAAAATTCTAGAATATAAGATTAAGGAACACTCCTCAAAACCTAGGAAAGAGCAGTTTAGGACAAGCTAAAGACATTGGATCAGCTAATTTTACATAAACACTATCAGGAAATAAATATTTATAGGAATTACTTAGAAGACTCAGTAAGGTACTAAGTGACTCTATGTAGTCTCTACCTAAATAGCTCTAGGTATGCAATACAAGGAATACAAGTAAAAGAAAGAAACTATAATGAACAGTTCTGAAACAGATGCTATGTGCCAGTCACCTTGCAAATTGCTTTCATATATAAGGTCTAATTTAGTGTGAGTCCATACCATTTCTGTCCTTTATCGAGCCCATCTTTGCATGAAATGTTCCCTTGGTATCTCTAATTTTCTTGAAGAGATCTCTAGTCTTTCCTATTCTGTTGTTTTGCTCTATTTCTTTAAATTGATCGCTGAAGAAGGCTTTCTTATCTCTGATTTCTATTCTTTGGAACTATGCATTCAGATGCTTATATCTTTCCTTTTCGCCTTGGCCTTTCACCTCTCTTCTTCTTTTCACAGCTATTTGTAAGGCCTCCCTAGACAGCCATTTTGCTCTTTGCATTTCTTTTCCATGGGGATGGTCTTGATCCCTGTCTCCTGTACAATGTCACGAACCTCATTCCATAGTTCATCAGGCACTCTATCTATCAGATCTAGGCCCTTAAATATATTTCTCACTTCCACTGTATAATCATAAAGGATTTGATTTAGGTCATACCTGAATGGTCTAGTGGTTTTCCCTACTTTCTTCAATTAAGTCTGAATTTGGTAATAAGGAGTTCATGATCTGAGCCACAGTCAGCTCCGGGTCTTGTTTTTGTTGACTGTATAGAGCTTCTCCAGCTTTGGCTGCATAGAATACAATCAATCTGGAATCAAGATTGCCAGGAGAAATATCAATCACCTCAGATATGCAGATGACACCACCCTTACGGCAGAAAGTGAAGAGGAACTTAAAAGCCTCTTGATGAAAGTGAAAGAGGAGAGCAAAAAGTTGGCTTAAAGCTCTACATTCAGAAAACGATCATGGCATCTTGTCCCATCACTTCATGGGAAATAGATGGGGAAACAGTGGAAACAGTGTCAGACTTTATTTTGGGGGGCTCCAAAATCACTGCAGATGGTGACTGCAGCCATGAAATTAAGACACTTACTATTTGGAAGAAAAGTTATGACCAACCTAAAGATAGTATATTCAAAAGCAAAGACATTACTTTGCCGACTAAGGTCCGTCTAGTCAAGGCTATGGTTTTTCCTGTGGTCATGTATGAATGTGAGAATTGGACTATGAAGAAGGCTGAGGGCAAAGAATTGATGGTTTTGAACTGTGGTGTTGGAGAAGACTCCTGAGAGTCCCTTGGACTGCAAGGAGATCCAACCAGTCCATTCTGAAGGAGATCAACCCTGGGATTTCTTTGGAAGGAATGATGCTAAAGCTGAAACTCCAGTACTTTGGCCACCTCATGCGAAGTGTTGACTCATTGGAAAAGACTCTGATTCTGGGAGGGATTGAGGGTAGGAGGAGAAGGGGATGACAGAGGATGAGATGGCTGGATGGCATCACAGACTCGATGGACATGAGTCTGAGTGAACTCCGGGAGTTGGTGATGGACAGGGAGGCCTGGCGTGCTGGGATTCATGGGGTCACAAAACGTTGGACATGACTGAGTGACTGAACTGAACTGAGCTGAATTTAGTGTGGGCAAGTATATAAAAATTTTATTATGCTACTTACTTTACTGATGAGGAAATTGAAGATCAAAGGTTAAATGACTACTCTGAGATCTACAGCAAGCATCTCCTAAATGATGAAGAAAACAGAAGATTTGGAAAGATCCAGAAGAGAACAGAGATCAGATGAACTGTGTGAAGAGAAAGCCAAAAAAAAAAAATGATGTCAACTACAAATTGGCACTTACCAACAGCATTGACAGTGACTGAACATCAAGGCATTTGCCATCTGCCTCTATGGATATTGAACCCCATGCTGCTAATGCTGTTGACCTTCAACAACACCTGAGGGAGTTCAGGGTGGAGTGAGGCACTCTGTGCTCCAGGGAATTTGGTGGGATAGGTCCTTCAGTTCAGTTCAGTTCAGTTCAGTCACTCAGTCGTGTCCTACTCTTTGCGACCCCATGAATTGCAGCATGCCAGACCTCCCTATCCATCACCAACTCCCAGAGTTCACTCAAACTCATGCCCATCGAGTCGGTCATGCCATGCAGCCATCTCATCCTCTGTCGTCTCTTTCTCCTCCTGCCCCCAATCTCTCCCAGCATCAGGGTCTTTTCCAATGAGTCAACTCTTCTCATGAGGTGGCCAAATTTTGGGGTTTCAGCTTCAGCATCAGTCCTTCTAGTGAACTCCCAGGACTGATCTCCTTCAGAATGGACTGGTTGGATCTCCTTGCAGTCCAAGGGAAACTCAAGAGTCTTGTCCAACACCACAGTTCAAAAGCATCAGTTCTTCAGTGCTCAGCTTTCTTCACAGTCCAATTCTCACATCCATACATGACCACAGGAAAAACCATAGACTTGACTAGACAGACCTTTGTTGGCAAAGTAATGTCTCTGTTTTTCAATATGCTATCTAGGCTGGTCATAACTTTCCTTCCAAGGAATAAGCGTCTTTTAATTTCATGACTGCAGTCACCATCTGCAGTGATTTTGGAGCCCCCCAAAATAAAGTCTGACACTGTTTTCACTGTTTCCCCATCTCTTTCCCATGAAGTGATGGGACTGGATGCCATGACCTTCGTTTTCTGAATGTTGAGCTTTAAGCCAACTTTTTCGCTCTCCTCTTTCACTTTCATCAAGAGGCTGTTTAGTTTCTCTTCACTTTCTGCCATAAGAGTGGTGTCATCACCATATCTGAGGTTATTGATATTTCTCCTGGCAATCTTGATTCCAGCTTGTACTTCTTCCAGCCTAGTGTTTCTCATGATGTATTCTACATATAAGTTAAATAAGCAGGGTGACAATATGCAGCCTTGGCGTACTCCTTTTCCTATTTGGAAACAGTCTGTTGTTCCATTTCCAGTTCTAACTGTTGCTTCATGACCTGAATATAGGTTTCTCAAGAGGCATGACCAACCTAGAGAGCATATTAAAAATCAGAGACATTACTTTGCCAACAAATGTCTGTCTAGTCAAAGCTATTTTTTCCCCAGTAGTCATGTATGGATGTGAGAGTTGGACTATAAATGAAGCTGAGTGCCAAAGAATTGTTGCTTTCATACTGTGGGGTTGGAGAAGACTTTTGAGAGTCCCTTGGAATGCAAGGAGATCCAACCAGTCCATCCTGAAGCAAATTAGTCATGAATATTCATTGGAAGGACTGATGCTGAAGCTGAAACTCCATTACTTTGGCCACCTGATGCGAAGAAGTGACTCACTTGAAAAGCCCCTAATGATGGGAAAGATTGAAGATGAGAGGAGAAGGGGATGCCAGAGGATGAGATGGATGAATGGTATCACTGACTCAATGAACATGAGTATGAGTAAGCTCTGGGAGTTGGTGACAGACAGGGAAGCCTGGCATGCTGCAGCCGACAGCGTCGCAAAGAGTTAGACACGACTGAGCAACTCAACTGTATTGAACATATTTCCAAGGCACACCATGGAACTGATATAAAGCCTAGGGGTGAGTGATGAGCAAGAAATAAGAGAGCAATGGGCCTGAACTCAGATGTGCTGGGTACAAGGCAGTTCTGTGCCAGATATGACTTAATGATCTTAGAAGAAAATCCAAAACTCAACATTCAAGAACAGAAACATGAAGCTGAACAGAAATGGAATGCTATTTCCTGGCAACAAAGAAGAAAAAATTTTCAGCTAAGAAGTAAATGTCATCCTCCAGGTTGTTTTCAAACTTTATTGGCATGCCAGTTGCCTGGGCTTGTTAAAACACAGGTTCCTGGGCCCCACCTCTAGAGCTGCCTTTTCCAAAGATTTAGATCAAGATCTGAGAATTAGCATTTCTATAAGTTCCCAGGCGATGCTAATGCTTCTAGTTTAGGTTATCACACTTAGAGTGAATCTCTGTTTTAGAATATGTCATCTACTAGCTAATTTTCAAGCTGTTGCTTTCAACTATTTTTTCAGTTCTCTTGATTCTTCTGTTCAGATAACCTCAACTACTATCAGAAAATGCTGCAATATGAACATATAAACAAGCAGATTTTCAACCATCTTAATATGACAGCCTCCATTCCAAGTTCCTGGGCTGAGAGCTTTCATCTGGTCATTTTAAAATTAAATGAAGCAATTGGCCAGGTCATCAGAAGCTCCAAAATATTCAAAACCACTGCATATAAGCATTTATTCTTCTTAAGGGCTAGGAAACCACTTATGATTATTTTCTCAAAAATTTAAATGGCAACAAAATGAGCAATATTCCTATGGGAATTTTATCTCCTCTTGGTCTTTTTTGTCATCTGACAAGTCCCACTTCCACAAGGTGAGAATTCACAGGCTTATGGTTTTTTTTTACTAAATTACTTCTTCTTTGCATAGCTGTTTTCTTTCATCCTATGAGAGTGACTTCCAAAAAGAGTCACTTTTCTGATTACACCATCAAAAACTCCTGGCATAAAAAAATTAAGCACTAAGCATAAATAGGCTTCTCTCTTAGCTCAGTTGGTAAATAATGCCTGCAATGCAGGAGACCTGGATTTGATCTCTGGCTCAGGGAGATCCTCTGGAGAAGGAAATGGCAACTCACTCCAGTATTCTTGCCTGGAGAATCCCATGGACAGAGGAGCATGGCAGATTACAGTCCATGGGCTCACAAAGAGTCAGACACAACTTCGTGACTAAACCACCAAACATAAATAGCCAGTTGCTAATTCTCTTTTTGAAACATCTATATTCTTAGTATCAGTGAAATTTATGTTTATACAACATCATCTTAGGATGACATCAATTAACACAGGAAAGAATTGGGTTTGAATCACATTATCTTCATCTCTGCCTCTCCTAGGAACTACAAGTTGATCTGCATCTCCCTAAAACTGGCAGATATGACCAGTGGCTACAGGTCAGAGAGAGGACAGGTGTGAGATATAGAAGTGGCTTCACACATACTGTGCAGAAGAAGAAAACCATCTATACTCTGCCCCAAAGGCCTTGAAGTATTTTTACAGCTAATTTGGAATCCATTTCCAACTCTGGATTCCAGGCTCCTAATCATGCTGCCTTCTGAGTTTCCTGGATGTTTCTGGTTACTTCTTTCACTGTCTCACACCCTGCTTCACACCATATTGCATGGTTCCACTTATTTTTCTTATTTACTTTGCCCAATAATGTGATTACCTGTAATAGTGACTTCAAAGCTCCAAGAGTTTCAAGTCCTTTTTATAGGGACCTCACAAAATTTAACAGTTTTCAAGACCTAATAAAATTAATCTTTATTGGTCTATAAGCCTAAAGTGGATCTGCCTGAATAGAGATTTCCCAAACTGTGCCTGACACTGAATCAGCCTCTTCCAGTCAAATCTGATCTGAAATCTGTAGCTATATACCTTCCCATCCTTCCACTCCAGATCTCAACAACCACCCGGCTTCTGGACTTCTATTATAATAAACTGCGCATGCCTTCTCTTGCTCCCCACCAGGAGGTAAGACTGCATATTGGTCCAATAAATGTTAACTGATGTTCAAAGTGACTATAGTCCTGAGAAATTTTCCATCATGGATAAAGGAGAAGATGAAGAAAACAGCCCAAGGACTAAAGAAGATTTTAGTCATGAGTAGGAGGACCAGCTAATGTCATAGCAGAGTAAAGACTGTTTCAATGTCCACTGAAGGGAGCAGCGTGTGTGCAGAGGAGCATGTCAATTCATTGTATTTCATTTAATTTGAAGCCTCTAAGAAGTGCTCGTGGTCATGGTGGATCAGCTATCCCTTTAAAAGAAATTTTTTTCATTTATTCAGCTTCTTCTCTGTTTTCACAGTGGAGTACGCAACATGGAGATATTCCTCTGATGGAATACTATATTTAATAACCACTTAAGTCCCCCATATGCACTCACATGAAGTAGTAATATAATGAATAAGCCCTGGTAATGTAATTTATACTCATATGATTAGATATCTTAGTAACATTAGATGTCTTAATAATAACTAGATTCAGTAGAAAGCAGTAGCAAATCAGCAACAAATAAAAACTTCTGGCCTTATTTTTGGCAAAATCTTACATATATAAAATGATTAATAGTTTACAAAGTGTGTCTTGCATGGGTTATCTCAACTAATGTCCATCATGATCTAAGGTGGAAGGAAGACATTATTACTCCTATTTATGTTGAAGAAAGTTTTAATAACTTCCCAAAGTCAGACATTTGGTTCATTATGGGTAAAGGTCTCGAAAACATGAATTTCTGTGCTTTCAATATGTACAAAAATATTGGAAACAAGAAGCTAAAATGGCTGCATTCCCCTGATTTCCTTAACGATATAATATATACTGCTGCTGCTGCTGCTGCTAGGTAGCTTCAGTTGTGTCTGACTCTGTGCGACCCCATAGATGGCAGCCCACCAGGCTCCCCCGTCCCTGGGATTCTCCAGGCAAGAACACTGGAGTGGATTGCCATTTCCTTCTCCAATGCATGAAAGTGAAAAGTGAAAGGGAACTCGCTCAGTCGTGTCCGACTCTTTGCGACCCCATGGACTGCAGTCTACCAGGCTCCTCTGTCCATGGGATTTTCCAGGCAAGAGTATTGGAGTGGGGTGCCATCGCCTTCTCCAAATCTATTACACTAGTAAAGAACATATCCAGTAACTATAACTGGAGCCTTAAAATGCATTAAACAGGTTTCCAAGTGAAGAAGAAATGTGTTTATATGTACCATCTTGACATTTAGACTAATTTTGCTGCTATTTTTACATGGCTAAAAACAAATTTAATCTATTTCTCCTTTCTGCAAGAAGCTTTATGTTAAAGTTCATACTCGTTCATCCTATACTCTGTGTATGTGTGTGTGTGTTTTCATTTAGGTTTCCTTCTTAAGGGGCATCTTAGCCCAATAGGATAAGTTTTATTCTGAGATATATCATCTCTGTGTTCTCCATTCTTTGTATATAAAATCAGAGGCTATCGAGTTAACTGGGATCATAGAAATTATAAAATAATCCAAATACTTATTTTTTAGTCCATTAGTGGTCCCAGCAAGGAGGAATCTGTCTTGCTTATTTTTTTTATTAGAGTCCGTCTGAAACACAATATAAGAAAACAGACACCATAGTCTTTATAAATAAATACTCAAAGAAGTCGACACCACTCAGAAGACAAAACACTGTTTCCAAATTACCATTGTTTATCTTCCACTGTGTTTCCATTCCTAAATACGCTATCTTCTGTCTTACCCGCGTCTCACTCTCCTATTATAGATCACAGATGTTGGGTTAATAGTTTTGTAAACTAGTCCTATTTCTTGCTTTGAAATTGGTTCCACATTTATAGGACATTTTTGGAAACTTGTACCAAATCAAATATTTATGATTGTTGCTAACCTCAGAATTAAACATGGCCTTCCCCTGAAAGCATGAGGGGTATTTTTTTTTTTCATTGTATTCTGGAAACTTACTGACTGTACTCCCCAAGAAGCTTGGATCATTTATCCCAAAATTATCTGGTAGTTGAGAAAACTAAAGTAGATCTTGAAGAAGCCAACCCTCTCACAGAAAGAAAGGGACATGAGCAATGAATGGCATGTCTCTGATTCTGCAACTGAAACACTTGGTCTCCTGTCCATGAGTTCAAGTTCAATACACAATATTTTTCCTCTCTTGTGCCTAGGACTTGGGTAGGGGGATAGATATGTGTTTGCTTATGTTAGAGTTTCCCAGAATATGACATTCATTTTAGTTTTTATGGAAGTATTGAGGAGAGTGGGCTTCCCTGGTGGCTCAGACAGTAAAGAATCCACCTGCAATGTAGGAAACCTGGGTTTGATCCCTGGGTTGGGAAGATCCTCTGGAGGAGGGTATGGCCACCCACTCCAGTATTCTTGCCTGGAGAATCCCCATGGCCGGAGAAGCCCGCCAGGCTACAGTCCATGGGGTCAAAAAGAGATGGACACAGCTGAGCCACCTTCACTTTTCCACTTTCATTGAGGAAAGTGCTAAACAACTCACCACAATGTTATAAGATTCAAAATAAAAGGTATTCTGAATGTAGTGCCTTGGGATATAATAAAGTTTTTCTGGGATGTTGTTAACATTATATTCATTATTTTATATGATCTCTAACTTTCTATAGAAAATCATGGTGTAATAATGGGGGGGTGTTTTGCCAACCATTGGGTCATTGCCTCTCCATTCTTTGGTGATAATAACAGTACTTCTATGACTGCTATGCCATTATTTCTTTCAACTCCTTATGGAATATAGCTAAAATAAACAATGTGTTTGCAGTTATACAGTGAGTAAAATAATAGAGGAAGGAATTCACCAAGACTTATTGAGTTACGGTTTTATGCCTCCTCCACTGTCACAATAGCTTTTTATCCTGCTAATTTAAGGGATGATGACAGCTTCTAAATCAATGCTTCACAGCACAAACTGAACAAATATGTGTTGGATGAATTAATGAGATTTTTGTACCATAACTACCATGGGCTTGGAGTTTAGTTAAAGTACTGGAAAGTGTCTATTCCAACCATATCTGGCAGGAGGACAAAAGAAAAGGGTTGTTGTGGAGTATCTCCCTCTCATTAAAGAGACAATTAAGGCCAGCACATCTACTCCACAGCCACAGAGATTCCAGCCTCCATACGTAGTAAAGTAACGTGATAAACTTTTTCCCTGGTAGGCTGAGGCATTACCTACAGGCAATAGATAGGGAATATGAGAAACATAGATGAGTCTAGAGTGACAACAGATTTCTAGTTTATGCAGACCCAAAGGACAATGAGGGTATTAATTCAGAAAAGGGAAGAGTTGTGAGGAGCAAGTTTAAGAAGGCTGATAACAAATTTCATGTTGGAAATCAATATGAGGTTCTCTGAACCATATGCATGGAGATGTTCATGGTTTGCAATATGAAATCAAAAGTAAGCTCAGAGAACAGAGCTTTAGATCCAAATTTGGCAGTTGATGAGGCCACACTGACCCTTGAAACAAAAATAAATGTATCTGTACTATTTAGATTCTAAGTGCACATGCAAACACAAATGTATTCATTAATTGAGCAATAAGAGAAAAACACGTGATTTACTTCTATCTTTTAAAACATTGAAAGTCATCTTTTTCAAATATCAAGTGCTTTATATTTTAATGTATGTTTTGCTTTCTAAAATTATTTTCTTATACAAATTTAGCGATGCTAGTAAAGTAATGCTCAAAATTCTCCAAGCCAGGCATCAGCAATATGTGAACCGTGAACTTCCTGATGTTCAAGCTGGTTTTAGAAAAGGCAGAGGAACCAGAGATCAAATTGCCAACATCTGCTGGATCATGGAAAAAGCAAGAGAGTTCCAGAAAAACATCTATTTCTGCTTTCTTGACTATGCCAAAGCCTTTGACTGTATGGATCACAATAAATTGTGGAAAATTCTGAAAGAGAGAGGAATACCAGACCACCTAACCTGCCTCTTGAGAAATGTGTATGCAGGTCAGGAAGCAACAATTAGAACTGGATATGGAACAACAGACTGGTTCCAAATAGGAAAAGGAGTACATCAAGACTGTATATTGTCACCCTGCTTATTTAACTTATATGCAGAGTACATCATGAGAAATGCTGGACTGGAAGAGACACAAGCTGGAATTAAGATTGCTGGGAGAAATATCAATAACCTCAGATATGCAGATGACACCACCCTCATGGCAGAAAGTGAAGAGGAACTAAAAAGCCTCTTGATGAAAGTGAAAGAGGAGAGTGAAAAAGTTGGCTTAAAGCTCAACATTCAGAAAACAAAGATCATGGCAGCCGATCCCATCACTCCATGGGAAATAGATGGGGAAACAGTGGAAACAGTGTCAGACTTTATTTTGGGGGCTCCAAAATCACTGCAGATGGTGACTGCAGCCATGAAATTAAAAGACGCTTACTCCTTGGAAGAAAAGTTATGACCAACCTAGATAATATATTCAAAAGCAGAGACATTACTTTGCCGACTAAGGTCCATCTAGTCAAGGCTATGGTTTTTCCTGTGGTCATGTATGGATGTGAGAGTTGGACTGTGAAGAAGGCTGAGCTCTGAAGAATTGATGGTTTTGAACTGTGGTGTTGGAGAAGACTCTTGAGAGTCTCTTGGACTGCAAGGAGATCCAACCAGTCCATTCTGAAGGAGATCAGCCCTGGGATTTCTTTGGAAGGAATGATGCTAGAGCTGAAACTTCAGTACTTTGGCCACCTCATGCAAAGAGTTGGCTCACTGGAAAAGACTTTGATGCTGGGAGGGATTGGGGGCAGGAGGAGAAGGGGACGATCGAGGATGAGATGGCTGGATGGCATCACAGACTCGATGGACGTGAGTCTGAGTGAACTCCAGGAGTTGGTGATGGACAGGGAGGCCTGGCGTGCTGGGATTCATGGGATCGCAAAGAGTCGGACACAACTGAGCGACTGAACTGAACTGAACTGAACTGGCTATAGTTGTCTATATATTTGCTTTGTTATTTGTCTATATATTTATATTTGTTTTGTTGTTTATTTGCTAAGTCATGTCTGACTCTTTTGTGACCCCGTGGACTGCATCCCACCAGGCTCCTTTGTCCATTGCATTGCCCAGGTAAGAATACTGGAGTGGATTGCCGTTTCCTTCTCCAGGGGATCTTTCTGACCTAGGGACTGAACTCCCATCTCCTGCATCACAGATTAATTCTTTACCACTAAGCCATTAGGGAAGCTCCCTATCTATTTAGACCACCACAGTAGATCTTTCTTGTGTACCTTTTTTTAATGCTTAGCTATTAAATTATGCAGGCCAAATTTGGATGAAACCAATATTACTTTTTTTGTTGTTTTAGAAGTTGTATTGAATTTTCACTTTGTATTAATAGTAAGATATCACTGCAGTCATTACAATCATGAATATTGTTATGAGACAAATTGGGTTGGAACTACAACTCTGTACTCCTTGGGAATTCACATAATCTTTTCATGCTTCAACCACTCATTGATAAACTACACACAACAATCTTGCTTACATCATATGGTTATAAAGAGTATTAAATAAATTAGTAAATAAGTAAAATGGCCTTTAAAAGGCCCTAGTGTGTAGTAAGTTTTGTACATTGCTAGCTATTTTCTAATTATTTATAGATATAAATTTTCTAATTTTCTAATTATTTATAATTTCTAATTATATAAATAATTTCTAATTATTTATATATGAATTTATATTTGGAAACATTAAAAACATAATTTATATTCATTATCAAAATTTATATATAAAATATATTTGTGAAGATTCTAAAAACAAAATATTTTGAAAAAGCGTATGAGATACTAATTTTCAACTTAAACATTGTGAATCAAAATTGCTGATGCAATCATTAATGTGTTGAACAGATACCTCTGATGATTCTGTTTTGCAGACGAGTTTGAGAATTATTGTTTTTTTCCGAATTCCTTTTTTTAAAATTTTTTTAAAATTAATTTATTTTTTTAATTACAATACTGTATTTGTTTTGCCATACATTGACATGAATCAGCCACAGGTGTCCACGAGCTCCCAATGCCAAAGCCCCTCCCACCTCCCACCCCACATCCTCTCCCTGAATCATCCCGTGCACCCGCCCCATGCGTCCTGCATCCTGTATTGAACATAGACTGGCGCTTCATTCTTACAAGATAGTATACATGTTTCAATGCCATTCTCCCAAATCATCCCACTCATATGCTTTTTTCAAAATATTTTGTTTTTAGAATATTATGTTGGTTTCTACCATACAACCAAGTGAATCAGCCATAATTCTACATGTACCCTCTCCTTGAGCCTCCCTCCCGTCCCCCATCCCATTCCTCTAGGTCATCACAGAGCACTAGACTGGGGTCCCTGTGCTGTACAGCAACTTCTCACCAATTACTCATTTTAGCAGCATAGTGTATATGTGTTGCTGCTACTTTCTCCATTCATCCCACTCCCCGCTTCCCCCACTGCGCACAAGTCCATTGTCTACCTTTGTGTCTCCATTCCTTCCCCTACAAATAGGTGTATCAATAACCATTTTTCTAGATTCTATATTCATGCTTTTATTTTAAGAAATGAGTGGTTTTCTTGTAGCTAGTATTTAAAAACATGGGTATAGATAATTTTCAAAGACTTAAGCCTGTTTGATGTTAAGCATATTTTAGCATATTTATTGGATATTCTTTTCAAACATTGTGCAGTCTGCTCATAAAAATATTCACTTTCACTTTCTTAGGGACTGTTTTCTTGGTAGTCCTAAATTTGAAAAAAATAATCAAAAATGAATTCATCATTATCATTTATTAGTATTTGATTTTACTGTAACTTGTTTTACTTAATATCTTTCAGGAATAAATGAGAAAGTCAGAATATCTAAATATAATGTTACATAATACAGGCTAAAAAGTTCATTCATTTTTATTTTATAAATTCTCTAAACTAAGATATTGTATTGCTCGCAAAAAGACTTTTTTATTAACATCTTTGCATTGTCACTCTACAATATAATTTAGTATGTCACACTGATAAAGCCTGTGATTCCCTAAGAGAATTAAAATGATGTTAACAATTAAAAATAAATAAATAAATAAATAAAATAAAATATATTTGTGAAGATTATAGTTTAAATTATTGGAATAGTTTCATGAAAAGAGTATTTATTCTTCCAAATTTTGCTTGAGTGCTACAGAAATTGTAAAAGGAAATTGTTTTGATCAGTCTCTTAATGAAATTGTATTATGCAAAGCATCCAATCCAATCACATTTAGGTGGCAATACTGACTTTTCAGTGACCATGAACTCAACTTCTCTTTCATCTCTGTAGTTGCTTTAAAAGTTGGCCTTTGAAATAAATTCTGGAGAGGGTGTGGAGAAAAGGGAACCCTCTTACACTGTTGGTGGGAATGCAAACTAGTACAGCCACTATGGGGAACAGTGTGGAGATTCCTTAAAAATTGCAAATAGAACTCCCTTATGACCCAGCAATCCCACTGCTGAGCATACACAGTGAGGAAACCAGAATTGAAAGAGATGCATGTACCCCAATGTTCATTGCAGCACTGTTTATAATAGCCAGGACATGGAAGCAACCTAGATGTCCATCAGCAGATGAATGGATAAGAAAGCCATGGTACATATACACAATGGAGTATTACTCAGCCACTAAAAAGAATACATTTGAATCAGTTCTAATGAGATGGATGTAACTGGAGCTGATTATACAGAGTGAAGTAAGCCAGAAAGAAAAACACCAATACAGTATACTGAGACATATATATGGAATTTAGAAAGATGGTAACGATGACCCTGTATGCAAGACAGCAAAAGAGACACAGATGTATAGAACAGACTTTTAGACTCTGAGGGAGAGGGAGAGGGTGGGATGATTTGGGAGAATGGCACTGAAACATGTATACTATCATGTAAGAAATGAAGTGCCAGTCTATGTCCAATACAGGATACAGGATGCTTGGGGCTGGTGCACGGGGATGATCCAGAGAGATGATATGGAGTGGGAGGTGGGAGGGGGTTCAGGATTGGGAGCTCGTGTACACCTGTGGCTGAATCATGTCAATGTATGGCAAAACCAATACAGTATTGTAAAGTAAAATAAAGTAAAAAGAAAATTAAAAAAAAAAAGAAAATATAATGGTCTCTGAGGGAGTTGGGCTCTTGTACTGATCAGAATAAGTAAAGGTTTATTTTAGGGGCTGTGGTAGGGGGTTACAGAGTTCTTTGTCCTACCTGAGAGGCAAAATTTCTTAGGTGCAGAAACTGAATGTGAATGACACACTCAGTGCACTGTGGCATGGTTGCATGCAAGCCACAGGGCTCAGCAGCAGCGAGAGTTGTATGACTGCTAAGGTTTGCACAGACAATAAATACTGCGCATAAAGCTACTTACAATTTTTGTGGAAAAATATATTACTCTACTTTTCAGTGTAGAATTTGAAGCCAAACAGCTAAGTGAACATACTATTGTTCACATACCAGCTTTACTCATCTATATAGTAGAACTAATAGCACCTATCTGATGGGTGGTTGGAAGAATTAAACTACTGGTTCTTTATAAATTATTTCAGAAAGTTCAGACATATCATACAACCTTGCTAAATGTTAACTGTGATTGTAATGGAGATATGAGCAGAATGCCTGGGACGCAGAAGAGCGATTGTATTTTTTTTTTTTCTTCCTAGGCAGGTCAAGAAAGGCTTTCCTCTTGCTGATAATTTTCTCTGCCTACCCACTCCAGTTTGTCCCTCGAAGTTTGCTCAGATGTATTCCTTTTCTGTGAAGACCTCTGGTCCCCCTGCACCTTTTTTTTTTTTTTTTAATCAAAATGAATCGCTCTACTCTTTACACTACTTCTAAACTCTTTTACCACCATCTGTTGAATTATTCTTATTTGCTTTACCTTTAATTCTCAACTTTGATGAATGTTGGTGACTTTGCTTGGCAGTGAATATTGAAGATTATCCCTTGAATATATTAGGAACCCTTGTACATACTAGGAATATATAATATAGTAATATAAAGAAATAATATAACAGAAAAAGTAGGAAAATTTACCTGGTGACTTGTTCTACCAACTAATAAAATGTATTTTACTGCAAACAGTTAAACCATAATGATACCAAAATTAATAGCTAGGTATAAAATATCTAAAGAAAGAAAGATTTTTTTTTCAATAAATGGATTCAGACAATGGGAGAAAAACTTTGGAAAAAAATATTGGACTAGGATCACACAACACATCTTAAAGTAAAATAAATCTCAGATGAATTCAAGATTGTAATGTTATTACTAAAAATAAAATATATGTAAATACATTATTTTTAGGATTTTGAAACAAATTTTTCTCAGTTTAAAATTAAGGCAGAAACTATAATTGATAAAATAAAGCATACTTTTCAGATGGCAGAAATACAGTAAGCAAAGATAAAAACCACATTAAGGTTTTAGATACAAAGTTTGAAAAATATATGCAGAAAATATAACAGACAGAAGATTAACAACTTTGACTTCCAAGATACTCTTTAAAATAAATAAGAAAAAGACAGACTCAAGCAAAATCAACAAATGACATAACCAGACAGTTCTCAAAAGAAGAAATATTATTCACTAATAAGGATATTTAACCAAGCAAGTAATCAAAATATCAAATTAACCCATACTGAGATATCAATTTAAAGCTATCAGATTGAGTATCTTGTTTGTTTGTTTTGGATAAAATCTATTGTTGGAGTGGATATGGCCAAATAGATATTACATAAATTATAAACAGACTTGTAAATTGATATACCTTTCTGGAGAGTAATTTGATAAAAATTTACAAAAATGCCCAATCACCTTGTGGTATCAGCTCTATTTCTAGAACTTTAGACTAATGAAATTATCAAATTTGTGTGAAAATATGAATGTAAAGCCTACAGCATAGCAGCCTTTATCTATAATGCTGCTATTCATAAGCAATTTAAGAATAAATTCTCGTGTACCTGTGTATTGGTGAGTTATCAGCCATGTAACTCTTTAAGTTCTGTATTTATTGACATGAAGATGAACACAATGCATTGTAAAGTGTAAGAGCTCTTTTAAAATGATCACATTTATTATGATCTGATATTAGTAAGAAATGCATGTATACACTGGGGAGAAGTAGGGAGTGAATATAAAGAGTGAAAATGTACATAAACATTGTGCCTCGAGCAGTGTTTAGGTAACTATTATATTCTTCTCTTTATATGCTCATAAGCCCATGTTGTCTTAGAGTAAATTCATAGTGTATTTTATCTATAATGGGAACATGTTATTGTTATGAAAAAGAAAGATATTGTCCAATAACCAAATGGATTAAAAAAAATGCGCTTCCGTAGTTTCCAATGACACTAGCTAAATACTTGGAAATGGTCATCTTAAAGGCCTCCCCTGTGTAATTAGAAACACAGCTGTTGAAACTTGAACAGAAATAATTCTAGACTCAGGATTATGCTTTCCTATTTTTCCTTCTCTTCTTAATTTTCCAGAGTCTAAGAAAACAAAGCACCATGAATTATTAGTCCATGGAAAAATTACCAGGGGAAAAAGATCATTTTTAAAACCTTCATTGTTTTTTTATAAATAATTTACTTCATTCTAGACCTAAACGTTCAAAACACCCATGATTTACAGTTCAGAATGCCAGATCTATTTCCCAGGGAATGCCAGATACATTTTCCAGATGTGTTGTTTATGAGACTAGATTATTTATCACAGGTGTCAGGGTTTTGTGTTTTTGTTTTCCTTTTTCAAATTCTCTAATTAGCCTTAGAGGAAAGAGGAAACCTGCTTAATTCATTTTCAGAACAGGATACAGAGGCCCCTTCCACAGCTCAGTCACAAAACAGATGTGTGAGAAACTGATGAAAGTTGACATGTAGCATTAACACAGATCATTTGGAGTAGATTTTGTGGGGGGGGCTGCTTTTTCTAACCTATATATGCAGTGTGTGTGTGTGTGTGTGTGTGTGTGTGTATGCACTGCTAAGTTAAGTATGAAATAGCATTCTAAAAATAACATGAGTTTTATTTTTTATTTTGTAATTCACGTACAGTGTGAATACCCAATAAATAAATGACAGTGATCTAGCTGATATTGAGAGAACACTCTTACATTTAAAAAATATATAAAATATTAACTTCACTTTATGTATATCCATCATGTCTCAGCTCTATTTCTTTGTTGAAAGATAACTTTCTGTGCCTTATAGAAAATTTCGTTTGTCTAATGTGGTTGGTGGCTCAGAGGTTAAAGGGTCTGCCTGCAAGGCGGGAGACCCGGGTTCAATCCCTGGGTCGGGAAGATCCCTTGGAGAAGGAAATGGCAACCCACTCCAGTATTCTTGCCTGGAGAATCCCATGGACAGAGGAGCCTGGTGGGCTACAGTCCACAGGGTCGCAAAGAGTCGGACACGACTGAGCGAGTTCACTTTCACTTTCAACGTGGTTGAATTTGCTACTGCTGCTAATAATAAGGACAGCAATCACTATAGTAAAAGTAGGCTTATTTACTAAATATTAAGCCCCAAGAAACACAGCTATTTTTTTATGACTATTTCCATTTTACAGATGAGGAGACTTAACCACTGAGAAATATCTAGGAAATAACGGATAAAGATGGAAATCAAGGCCCAGTTTGTCTGACTCTGACTTAACTGTGGCTTGATGTTGTCTTTGCCAATGTATTCCAGAATGGTGAAGATATATTTCTTTTAAGCAAAAATAGAATTTAAACGTAAAATACCTTTTTGTATTACCCAGTGTATTCTTGCTTCTACAGTCGCACTTTAAGGCATTTTATAGCTGACACATATCAGGAGTAGAGAAAATAATTCAAAAGATAACAACTGCATTTAAATTAAAATACCAAGCTAGGAATAAATGAAAAGGATGCCTGGCTACTACAGATTTTCTGTCTATAAGCCTAGTGCTTTTACTTTCAGTTTTCTTTCATGGCCTTTCTGGAGACTGTTTGATGTATCATTTTCAACCTTGCTTGATTTTACTCTGCCTCACATGTCAGCTATACACTCTGATGGCTCAAACAGTAAAGAATCTGCCTGCAATGCAGGAAGCCTGGTTTGATCCTTGAGTTGGGAAGATCCCTGGTGAAGGGAATGGATACAAACTAGTATCTTGGCTGGAGATTCCCATGGACACAGGAGCCTGGTGGACTAGAGTCCCTGGAGTTACAAAGATTTGGACACAACTGAGCAACTAAGTACACACACATGCACAACTGTTCATTGTGTCATGCATATTTTTTTTTTGTTTGTTTAATTAAAACCTAGAGTCTATCATACAAAATGAAGAAAGTCAGCAGGAAAACAAACATCATATATTAAAGCATATATGTGGAATCTAGAAAAATAGTACAGATGAACCTATTTGAAGGGCAGAAATAAAAAGGCAGATGTAGAGAACTGACATGTGGACATGGATATCAGGGATGGTGGGAAGATTTGAGAGATTAGATTTGACATAAATACACTACATGTGTAAAATATGCACAGTTGAGTTCCAATTGAGCTCTTTCAAATCCTGAAAGATGTGCTGCACTCGATATGCCAGCAAATTTGGAAAACTCAGCAGTGGCCACAGGACTGGAAAAGGTCAGTTTTCATTCCAATCTCAAAGAAAGGCAATGTCAAAGAATGCTCACACTACCGCACAATTGTACTCATCTCACATGCTAATAAAGTAATGCTCAAAATTCTCCAAACCAGGCTTCAGCAAGACATGAACCGTGAACTCCCTGATGTTCAAGCTGGTTTTAGAAAAGGCAGAGGAACCAGAGATCAAATTGTCAATATCAGCTGGATCATGGAAAAAGCAAGAGAATTCCAGAAAAACATCTATTTCTGCTTTATTGACTATGCCAAAGCCTTTGACTGTGTGGATCACAATAAACTGTGGAAAATTCTGAGAGAGACGGCCATACCAGATCACCTGACCTGCCTCTTGAGAAATCTGTATGCAGGTCAAGAAGCAACAGTTAGAACTGGACATGAAACAACAGACTGGTTCCAAATAAGAAAAGGAGTCCATCAAGGCTGTATATTGTCAGCCCGCTTATTTAACTTATATGCAGAGTACATTATGAGAAACGCTGGTCTGCAAGAAGCACAAGCTGGAATCAAGATTGCCGAGAGAAATATCAATCACCTCAGATATGCAGATGACACTACCCTTATGGTAGAAAGTGAAGAGGAACTTGGAAGCCTCTTGATGAAAGTGAAAGAGGAGAGTGAAAAAGTTGGCTTAAAGCTCAACATTCAGAAAACGAAGATCATAGTATCTGGTCCCATCACTTCATGGCAAATAGATGGGGAAACAGTGGAAACAGTATCAGACTTTATTTTTTTCGGCTCCAAAATCACCACAGATGGTGATGGAGCCATGAAATTAAAAGACGTTTACTCCTTGGAAGGAAAGTTATGACCAACATAGATAGCATGTTGAAAAACAGAGACATTACTTTGCCAGCAAAGGTCCGTCTAGTCAAGGCTATGGTTTTTCCTGTGGTCATGTATGGATGTGAGCGTTGGACTGTGAAGAGGGCTGAGCACTGAAGAATCGATGCTTTTGAATTGTGGTGTTTAAGAAGACTCTTGAGAGTCCCTTTAACTGCAAGGAGATCCAACCAGTCCATTCTAAATGAGATCAACCCTGGTTTTTCTTTGGAAGGACTGATGCTAAAGCTGAAACTCCAGTACTTTGACTACCTCATGCGAAGTGTTGACTCATTGGAAAAGACTCTGATGCTGGAAGAGATTGGGGGCAGGATGAGAAGGGGACGAGGGATGACAGTGGATGAGATGGCTGGATTGCATCACTGACTCAATGGACATGAGTTTGCATGAACTCTGGGAGTTGATGATGGACAGGGAGGCCTGGTGTGCTGCGATTCATGGGGCCACAAAATGTCGGACACAACTGAACGACTGATCTGATCTGATCTGAGTGGGAAGCTGCTGTATAGCACAGGGAGCTCAGCTTGGTGCTATGTGATGAACTAGAAGGCTGAGATGTGGGGCTGGAGGTCCAAAAGAGAGGGGATATCTGTGTAGTTGCAGCTGATTCACTTCATTGTACACCAGAAACTTACACATTATAATTTTACTCGTATGTTGTTGCTTTTGCTCTAAGGAGCATATGCAGCTCTGTACATTCGCATGGACTACAGTCAGACTACTGCCAGACTCCTCTGACCATGGGATTTTCTGGGAAAGAAAACTGAACTGTAATGCCACTTCCTTTTCCAGTGGATCTTCCCAACCCAAGTATTGAACCCGTATTTCCTGCATCGGCAGGCAGATTCTTTACCACTGAGCCACTAGAGAAATTTAATTATACTCATGTATATATATATATATAACGGAGAAGGCAATGGCACCCCACTCCACTCCTCTTGCCTGGAAAATCCCATGGACGGGGGAGCCTGGTAGGCTGAAGTCCATGGGGTCGCTAAGAGTTGGACACGACTGAGTGAATTCACTTTCAGTTTTCACTTTCATGCACTGGAGAAGGAAATGGCAACCCACTCCAGTGTTCTTGCCAGGAGAATGTTCGGGATGG
The DNA here is from genome assembly GCA_917880005.1 of Nanger dama. Lineage (NCBI taxonomy): Eukaryota > Metazoa > Chordata > Mammalia > Artiodactyla > Bovidae > Nanger > Nanger dama. The sequence continues at coordinate 21,126,419 of CAKJTW010000030.1, forward strand.
GGGAGCCTGGTGGGCTGCCGTCTATGGGGTCACGCAGAGTCGGACACAACTGAAGTGACTTCAGTTCAGTTCAGTCTCTCAGTTGTGTCCGACTCTTTGCGATCCCATGAATCCCAGCACGCCTGGCCTCCCTGTTCATCACCATCTCTCGGAGTTCACTCAGACTCACGTCCGTCGAGTCTGTGATGCCATCCAGCCATCTCATCCTCGGTCGTCCCCTTCTCCTACCCTCAATCTCTCCCAGCATCAGAGTCTTTTCCAATGAGTCAGCTCTTCTCATGAGGTGGCCAAAGTACTGGAGTTTCAGCTCTAGCATCATTCCTTCCAAAGAAATCCCAGGGTTGATCTCCTTCAGAATGGACTGGTTGGATCTCCTTGCAGTCCAAGGGACTCTCAAGAGTCTTCTCCAACACCACAGTTCAAAAGCATCAATTCTTCGGCGCTCAGCCTTCTTCACAGTCCAAGTCTCACATCCATACATGACTATTGGAAAAACCATAGCCTTGATTAGACGGACCTTAGTTGGCAATATCTCTGCTTTTGAATATACTATCTAGGTTGGTCATAACTTTTCTTCCAAGGAGTAAGCGTCTTTTAATTTCATGGCTGCAGTCACCATCTGCAGTGATTTTGGAGCCCCCAAAAATAAAGTCTGACACTGTTTCCACTGTTTCCCCATCTATTTCCCATGGAGTGATGGGACCGGATGCCATGATCTTTGTTTTCTGAATGTTGAGCTTTAAGCCAACTTTTTCACTCTCCTCTTTCACTTTCATCAAGAGGCTTTTAAGTTCCTCTTCACTTTCTACCATAAGGGTAGTGTCATCTGCATATCTGAGGTTATTGATATTTCTCCCAGCAATCCTGATTCCAGCTTGTGCTTCTTCCAGCCCAGCGTTTCTCATGATGTACTCTGCATATAAGTTAAATAAGCAGGATGACAATATACAGCCTTGACGGTCTCCTTTTTCTATTTGGAACCAGTCTGTTGTTCCATGTCCAGTTCTAACTGTTGCTTCCTGACCTGCATACAGATTTCTCAAGAGGCAGGTCAGGTGGTCTGGTATTCCCATCTCTCTCAGAATTTTCCACAGTTTATTGTGATCCATACAGTCAAAGGCTTTGGCATAGTCAATAAAGCAGAAATAGATGTTTTTCTGGAACTCTCTTGCTTTTTGCCATGATCCAGCGGATGTTGGCACTTTGATCTCTGGTTCCTCTGCCTTTTCTAAAACCAGCTAGAACATCAGGGAGTTCACGGTTCATGTATTGCTGAAGCCTGGCATGGAGAATTTTGAGCATTACTTTACTAGCATGTGAGATAAGTCAATTGTGCGGTAGTTTGAGCACTCTTTGGCATTGCCTTTCTTTGAGATTGGAATGAAAACTGACCTTTTCCAGTCCTGTGGCCACCACTGAGTTTTCCAAATTTGCTGGCATATCGAGTGCAGCACTTTCACAGCATCATCTTTCAGGATTTGAAACAGCTTAATTGGAATTCCATCACCTCCACTAGCTTTGTTCGTAGTGATGCTTTCCAAGGCCCACTTGACTTCACATTCCAAGATGTCTGGCTCTAGATAAGTGATCACATCATCATGATTATCTGGGTCATGAAGATCTTTTGTACAGTTCTTCTGTGTATTTTTGCCACCTCTTCTTAATATCTTCTGCTTCTGTTAGGTCCATATCATTTCTGTCCTTTATTGAGCCCATCTTTGCTTGAAATGTTCCCTTGGTATCTCTAATTTTCTTGACAAGATCTCTAGTCTTTCCCATTCTGTTGTTTTCCTCTATTTCTTTGCATTGATCGCTGAAGAAGGCTTTCTTATCTCTTCTTGCTATTCTTTGGAACTATGCATTCAGATGCTTATATCTTTCCTTTTCGCCTTTCTTCTTTTCATAGCTATTTGTAAGGCCTCCCCAGACAGCCCTTTTGCTTTTTTGCATTTCTTTTCCATGGGGATGGTCCTGATTCCTGTCTCCCATACAATGTCACGAACCTCATTTCATAGTTCATCAGGCACTCTGTCTATCAGATCTAGGCCCTTAAATCTATTTTTCACTTCCACTGTATAATTATAAGGGATTTGATTTAAGTCATACCTGAATGGTCTAGCGGTTTTCCTTACTTTCTTCAATTTCAGTCTGAATTTGGTAATAAGGAGTTCATGATCTGAGCCACAGTCAGCTCCTGGTCTTGTTTTTGTTGACTGTATAGAGCATATATATATATATATATATATGTATATATATATACACATATACATATATATATATGTTTCATGATATATATTATATATGTATTACTTATTTGTTATTATTCAGTTGGTAAGTCATGTCTGACTCTTTGAAACCCATGGACTGCAGCATGCCAGGCTTCCCTGTCCTTCACCATTGCAGTCCAAAGGACTCTCAAGAGTCTTCTCCAGCATCACAGTTCTGTAAAGATAACTATAAGAAATGAAACAGATTTTATGCATGTATTCTGGAACAGCATTGGTACTGGAATATAATGTCAAAATTTGTGTTTGTTTTTTACATCACATTGAAATAAAGGCATTTTTCTTTTATATGCCAAAGTATTGTCTATATCTTGGAGGCTGTGGTAGACAGAGCTCAGGATGACCCCATGTTCATATCTTATATATCTGGGACTTTTGTCTTGCTTCTAATAAATGCAGTGTAGCAAATATGTTGCAATGTGATGAGGTGATGTCACTCCTGTGATTTTTTGATAGTTACTATGGTTGTGTGTGTGTGTATACATATACATCCATCTTGCTACCACACATGGGAGAGACTTCCTAACTTACCTCCCTTCTTTGTTTAAAGAAACACACTGCCATGTTGTCAAGTGCCCATAGAGAGGGCCAGGTGGTAAAAAATTACAGTTCTAAGAATTGAGAGTAGCCTCTGACAAACAGGCAGAGGAAATTAAAAAGGGAACCCTAGTCCTACAACTCCAAAGAGATGGATTCTGCAACAACCTGAGAGAGCTTGGAAGTGGAAGTGTATATTTTCCCATATATACACCTGAGGCCATGAGCTGACTGATACCTTGATTACATCCCTGTGAAAATCTGAGCAATGGAACAGCTAAGTCATGCTCAGACTTGTGACTCATGAAAATGTGGGATTTAAGATGTTTTCTTTTATATTAATAAGTTTATGGTGTCTTGTTACACAGCATTCAATCCCTGAATATCAACTTGCATTTTCCTTATTCACATGAACAAATGGTGATTCACATAATTCCAGTGGATTGCCTGTTGAATGAAAGAGAATTTATTTTTACTAGAGTATTTTTCTTCATCCTTTGACTTGAATTTGCAATGAGTTTCTTTAAGCTAAGGAAAACTGGGTTGAATGTTTTAAACAGAAAAAAAGACACTTTTAAAAATGATTTGATATATGAATGTAATAACTGCATATATTCACTTAATCAATATGGTTTCTAAAAAAAATTCTCTCTCTCAAAAGTGTTTAAAAGCTATACAATGTGAAAAGTCTATTTATGGGCTTTGGGAAAAATAGGAATACCTCATTCTTGTTTTTAAAATGCTAATTTTACTTTAAGTACATTCTATATGAAATTATGTAGGCAATGAATATATTTTGATATTCTGTAGCTAAGATATAAAAATGTCTACAATTTGTGAATCAATTCATGTGGGTAGATGGTTTCTAATGTCTTTAATTTTAAAAAATTATAGGGAAGAAATTGTTGTCTTGGGAATTCTATTTGCACAGCTATAAAGATACCATGCTTCTCATAGGGACCTACACTGAGGCTCTCACAGAGATAAAAAAATTGTTTAGGGGTGGGATTTGTACAGAGTGAAATAAGTCAGAAAGAGAAAAACAAACATCATATACTAACTCAAGTATGTGGCATCTAGAAAAATGGTACAGATGAACCTATTTCCAAGGCAGGAATAGAGACACAGACATAGAGAACTGACATTTGGACACAGGGTGGAGAGAGGAGGGTAGGATGAATTGGGAGACTAGGATTGACATATATACACTACCATGCATAAAATAGATAGCTAGTTGAAACCTGGTATAAAGCACAGGAAGCTCAGCTCAGTGCTCTATGATGACCCAGATGGGTGGGACAGAGGCTGGGAGTGGGCAGGAGATCCAAGAAGGAGGAGAGGAGGGGATGTATGTATGCATATGGCTGATTCATTCTAACACAACATTTTAAAGCAATTATATTCCAATAAAATAAAATACAATGGATAGCCAACATGGACCTACTGTATAGCCCAGGGAACTCTGCTCAATATTATGTAACAACTTACATGGGAAAAGAATTTGAAAAAGAATAGATACATGTTTTCGTACAACTGGATCACTTTGCTGTACACCTGAAATTAACACAAGACTGTTAACTATACCCCAACATAAAAATAAAAAGTTAAAACAAAGCCTTCCATGAATCCTTTTCCAGCTATTATCTTATCCACATCTAGTTTCAGTCAAAGTTTCGTATTTGAATCATTCTTTGAAATGTCTTGGTGGTCTCTCTACTTTCCAATCCATGCCCCTCTGTGCTAAAAGAGGGCGCTAACACACAATGTGTACCATGGGGAGGTCAATGACTCCCCTTCACCTTCAAGCTAAAAACAATTCCTGCAAGTATCCCATATTTTGCTATCCCATATGCCTATTCCACAGCCTTCTCTTCAGAGTTTTTATTCTAGGCATCTGTGTTCTTCCCCTCATCATGCCTATTGAACTGTACATTCCTTGAAAATAGGACCTGATCCTGGTGATAAATGCTTATGAAAAGAATAAGTGACTCAAATTTTGAATCTAACATTAACCTGGCAACAAAAGGTCAATATGATTTATATAGCCAGTGAATCATGACAGGAAGATCATGACACAGATGTGGAATTTACTTGCAAAATAGCCAGTCCAAGACTTCAGCAAAGCAATATCCATACTTGCTCTATAGAATCTACTTCTCACAACAAGGCTCCTCCCTTGGCCTCTGGGAGCATGGACATCTAAAAGAGAAGTGTTTCTTTTTTATATTTTCATGTTTCCTTAGGGTCTAAGTAACTTCTCTTCTAATTGGAGAGGACATAAATCAATCATATTTGCATGCAGAGAAAGAGACTGTCTTGAGTCTTCACTAAGTAACCCATGAGGTAGACCAGACGTGCCTGAAAAGCTGAATACCAGGACCTAAGAAACCTAGTGCATATGTGGGCTCCACTGTTAGTCTAAACAGACTGTCATGTGGCAGCTGCTTTTCATTATCTACTAAAATCTCTGAATCTTATTTTTTGTCTTACTCCCGCCAAACCATAATCTTCTCTATTGGCCTTGAATGTACAGAATTTCATAGTCTGAAAGGGTTAGACATTGACCACAGGCGCTGTAATCAGTTCTTGGAACACTAGAACTAGTTGTGCTTAGAAGCTTCTGGAGACATGATGCTTGATGATGGAGTGTTTTGGAATGATCCAGCTGGATGATACCCTAGAGGTGAGAGAAACATAGAGCTTGTATTTTCTGGGGTAGTTTTCAAAGTGCTAACTCTGTTGTCAGTATAAACCAATTAGTACTTGTTAGAAAATAAGACTCTTGTTAGAGATCTGGTTATTGTTATAATAGTAGTAGCTATCCTAGAGAACATTTTACATTATTTGAGGGTAGTATGTAAGGGCATGAGCTCAAGAATCAGACTAACTAGGTCCAAATTTGTGTTCTCTCATTCATAGCTGTGTGATCTAGAACAAGGATAAATGACTGATGCTCTCTGAACTTTGTTTCCCTGATTGTAAAGTAGGAATGGAAGAGTTCCTACAACACGTTTATTATGAAGATTAAATAAGATAATTTACATAAATCACTTAGCATTCAGTAATTACTGAATATGTTAGCTATTTTGATTACTATTAAGAATTTTATAGATGAGAGAACAGAAGCATAGGAAGTTTAAATAAGTTGCCTAAGCTAGACAACTTGCAAAGAAGTTAGAATTAGACTTTGGATTCAGATTGTCATAGCGCCAAGCCCTTTTCGTTTTCGCTTCACCATGCAGCTTAACACAGAAACATCCAGTGAATTATTCAACCAGACATTTTGCAATTCACTTGTGGGAAACCTAGGTTCAGATTCATTATACCTGCTTTTCTTCCCTATGAGAAACTAGGGGTAGGATAGGAAGGGTTGCAAGAGAGTGACCCAGAGAAGGCAAACTCATCACTCTTTCCTTGACTTCTTGTGGCTGAGCCTGAGTTGGTTAGTGACAGAACCAGAGGGTACTCTCTTCTCTGAAGTAGAAACAGGGATACTAATAAATATATTTAGTAATTGGATTAACATGAAGAGAAAGCCATCAGAATGAATACAGTGGCTAGCCCCAAATCAAGAGGATCCTAGAGGTTCCTTGCTGGAGTTCCAAGTTTGTGACTTTTTAAAAAATTATTTTAAATTGGAGGATAACTGCTTTATGATGTGTTGGCCTCTGCCACACCACAATCAGCCATAAATATACATATGTCCCCTCCCTCTTGAACTGCCCTTCCTCCCTGCCCACACCCCACCCTTCTAGGTCCTCACAGAGCACCAGGCTGAGCTCCCTGTGTCATATAGACAATTTGCATCTTTAGTTGCTGGATTATGGGGAGAACTGTGGGCTGGCTTGGGGCGGAGACTCTTCTAGCCCAAGGGAAATATTTCCATATTTTAACTGTGCTGCAACCACGCAGTAGCAGGCCAACTGAAGGTCAGCCCTGGAGGTGTACACTTTTCATCCTGGTTACTGGTTTGCTTTCCAATCCTGCATACTGTAGTGCCTTTATTCAATGATGAATTTTAAGGTGAGTTTTATTGCTTCTCAGCAAGTGAAAACTCCTAAACCCAGAGTCAAGCCTGATTCCATAACCTGAGTTCTGTGTTAAACTACCTCAACTTCACACTATGTGCTCAGTCACTTCAGTTGTGTCCAATTCTTTGCCACCCTGGGAAGCCCAGGATAATAAAATTTAACAGCATAATGAAGAGAAAACTGAGATATACAGTGGATGGTAGTGACAGAGCCGAACTTGAACTCAGAACTTCTCCCTTTTCATCCAGAACTTTCTCATCACATGGCATTAGCCTTTCTGAAAAAAAGTGAAAGTGTTGGTTGTTCAGCTGTGTCCAGCTCTTTGTGACCCCATGGACTGTAGCCCACCAGGCTCCTCTGTCCGCAGAATTCTCCAGGCAAGATTACTGGAGTAGGTAGACATTCCTTTCTTTAGGGGATCTTGCTGACCCAGGGGTCAAATCTGGATCTTCTGCATTGCAGGCAGATTGTCTGAGCCACCAGGGAAGTCTATCAATATAAAAAACACTAGTCATCTCTGTCAACCTTTTGCCTTTGCCAGTATTTCTGCTCTCTGGTTGGGAAGATTCTGATAAGGGAGGGCCTGCACTTTAAATCCTATCAAGCACATGCAATGATCAAATATCAACTTGCTCAAAGAATCAGAAGTTTCTAAAGCTCCTTATACACAGCTAGATGATTATTCTTGTGGCTTGCTAAATTTGATCCAGGATTATTTTTAACACAAAAAGAGACTCCTGTTCAATCCAGCCTCTCAAGCTAACTACATTTGCTCAAATCAGATAAAAGTATGATTTATTTTTCATGTCTGTGTGATATTAATAATATTTTTAAAGCTCAGTATTAATCATAACTTCTTCCATTTCAAGATGAGCAACTAGCATGCTTGTGAAACATATTGGCTTAGCCATACACCCTGCCATACTTAAAGAAACAGTATTCTCTGAGTCCCTTTTTTCCCAAGGAAAGGGAAAAACTAAAGGATAAGTAAATGGGGCAAAAAATATCTTAAAAAATGATTTTGTTTATTTATTCTTTCCTGTTTTGTTCAAGAAGATTTTCATTTATTTAATTTTTAGTTTATCCAATTTTATGACTACTGATTGCCACCATAGGTTTCTGAGAAATGAAAATGACTTGTGACAGTCATACCACTAGAAATGACATTGAAATGATCTGTAAGTCCCTTTAAAAATAAATTTAAATTCAAGACTCTAAACAACTATACAGAGTTTCTATAAATAAGATACTTTCTTATTGTTTTCACTTATTTACTTTGCATATTTCCTAAAGCATATAATATCCAACAGTTCAAATTTCACTACACTTCTCCTCCCACTCAGGTTTAAGATGAATTCATATTTACCTAATAGTTTATGTATCATAATAACTAAAATATAGATTTTTCACTTATTTCTTTATGTATTTACTTAGCATCTCAGTTTCTTGTTGAGTTGTCCTTGTGTCAATTTCATAAATTTGCTGTGATTTTAGGTAAATTGCTTAGAAAATTGACTAGCATTTACTAGTTATTAACAAAGCTTACTTTTGAAAATAAATATCAAGTCTTGTCTGAAGAGTGTCCTTAGGTCTCCCCTCAGCTGGGGATGGATCCATGGCTGGGATGGATCTGTGCATTTATCTTAGGGGCATCCTTGCATCTTTGATTCTAGAATTAATACTGAGTTGCTACTTCTGGTTATGCAAATTTTGCACTGCACTATATCTGCTGCTGCTGCTGCTGCTGCTAAGTTGCTTCAGTCGTGTCCGACTCTGTGCAATCCCATAGACGGTAGCCCACCAGGCTCCCCCATCCCTGGGATTCTCCAGGCAAGAACACTGGAGTGGGTTGCCATTTCCTTCTCCAATGCATGAAAGTGAGAAGTGAAAGTGAAGTCGCTCAGTTGTGTCCGACTCTTAGCAACCCCATGGACTGCAGCCCACCAGGCTCCTCCATCCATGGGAGTTTCCAGGCAAGAGTACTGGAGTGGGGTGCCATAATTCACATATACCTCAGGCTTAAAACAGCTTCTCCTCAGAAGGCACAGGTGACCAGACTTTGCATTCCTACAGTTCCTTCTATTTGATGAGCAAGTTGGAAAATGCTATAGAGTTCTCATTTCTTCACTTCAGTTCTTTTCTTTCCTCTCAGGTTATGTTCTCCATCTTGCTGTTTCTGTTGCAGTTCCATTGCCTCCGATTTGAATTTTACCACTCTGGATTTTGGGATTGATACTAGCTTGGCCTACATGCTGGTTTTGCACTGGACTCTTATCTTTTAAAATCCAAGTGAAAAATATTTCTTAAACAATACACAAAAAAGCACAAACTGAGAAAGAAAATTAACTGATTTGATAAAATCAACTTTAGACTTCTCTCTAACAGAGGACCCTACGAAGTTATCAGATGACTGATATAATGGTAAGAACATAATATTTGAATATAGTAGACAATCACTAGAAAAATCACAAAACAGAGTATATGAATAGACAAATCAAAAAGGGAAAACAACGTAGGTTTATGATGAGATACTCAAATTTATAATAATCTGAGAAATACAAAAGATAATTTTATACCAATCGGTTTAACAAAAATGTAAATGTAAAATTTAATTATTCTGGGTGTTCCTTAGATTGTGAGGAATGTACATGCACTACTAATGAATATTTAATCAGCTGTAGCCTTTCTGTACAGTAATTTGGCATGGCTGAGTGAAATGAGCAACAAACAAATATTCCTACACCTATATATACATGCTAGAGAAACTCTCCCATATCTCCATAAAAATACAGGTGAAAAAAAGTTCATCAGAGCATTGTTTAGGGAATTAGGGTATTTGGATGACCTGAATGTCCATTGCTGCATGTACAGTTAAATTAAATGCAATGGATATATTTTCAGTGATGCAGTACAATGCAGCAATGAGAAGGAATGAACAAGACTGATAATAACAACATGGACAGATTAAGGGGAAAGTCTTGAGTTTTTTTTTAAAAAAGAGAGAGCATTGAAACAAGAGTTTTACATAAATTAAAACTTAAGTCCACTTAATGTTATATTGATATTTCTTTCAAGGATATGCATACTCCAAACCACATTAAACACTTTATAATAGGTTCACCATAAAGGAAGTGTTTGTAAGGAAATTACATTAGGATGGGGATGGAGAGTATAATAAAAAATAAATAGAATTAAATGAAATATGGGATTGGTCAAATTATTTGTTTGGATTTTTCCATAATATGTTACAGAAAAGTCTGAACAAAATTTTTGGCCAGCTCAATAAGAAAGGGGCTTTATTGGGATCACTGAGAGTGATATGCACTGAAGCAAGGATTGATTTCTCCATACCTGCTGTCCAAGAAATAAAATTGTCTGAGAAACCTACCAGGACATTCTGCCCAGTTATTTACTTGTGAGACAATGCTTCACATTTAGCATTTCCATCAGAATATCTTGAAGAGTTCAGCTTAGAGGTTTATATTTCTCTATATGCATGAAGAGTCGGACACGACTGAGTGACTGAACTGACTGATATGAATGAATATAGTTTTTTTCTTCTAAAATACATGAAATATTCATTAATATTAATAAGAGTTGAGGATGTACTTGAGATAAACCAATTGCTATCTGGTAAAATACTGGCAAAGTCCATCACCACATGCTATATACTATTTCTTCTCAAAATAAGATGCTTCAAGATGCTTATTTACCAAGTGGCTCAAAAAATCTGTTTGATATAAACTACATGATGTTTATATACATCTACTTGATAGACACCAATAAAGAAATATACTCCGAATGTACTATTCTTTACATATATACATATATAAAGAAGTCACATTATTGCCTGCACCTTTTGAATGTATTTGGAACAGAGACAAAGCATGTGTATTAGTCTAAATACAGATATGAATATACTAAGTGATTTAAAAAACAATTGAAATTTAGATTTGAAAAATAAATTGTGGGGTCTTCACTGGCTCTTACAAGGCCTGCTGTTCCAGGATTAAGTGGGTTTTACAAGATGACATAAGTACTAAATTTACGGATGTTCCTTCACCAAGTTGTGGAAATGATGGAAACTGTGGGGAGATTTTCAAGACAACCTTATATTGTGGAAAGAAATCCAGACTAAAATTGTGAGGATTTCCTTCTAACACTTCTTTCTAACAGCTTGAGAAATCACATTATATCCCTGAACCCAATTTGTTCATCTGTAAGTGGAGAAATAGTTGCAAGATGCTCACAACATTCTAAAGACATAACAAATGTGAAAGAGCTTAGTGAACCTCAGTTGTTGGGATATAGGGAGAGCTAGTAGCAATCATGATTGTTTACCCTCCCTGACCTTGTCACTTCACCTGCTTTGAAAATGAAAAACAAAAGGTAAGAATGGAAGAAAATTACGTTGAAAGTAAGACAAAAACAGATAAGATTCTGAAAGACTTTGAATCTACTGAGTTGAGGAGAGAAATTATATCAGAACAAGAATTTAGCATCAAATCTCTGTCAATTTCTTCCCAGTCTTCTTCCCTGCTTTGGTCAGACAAACCCCTCAAACTGAAGCTCACTTCTAGACCAGGATCTTCCTTGGGGCCTGAGATGATAAAGAATCTGCCTGCAATGCAGGAGATCCGGGTTTGATCCCTGGGTCAAGAAGATCCCCTGGAGAAAGAATGATTACCCACTCCAGTACTCTTGCCTGGAAAATTCCATGGACAGAGGAACCTGGTGGGCTACAGTCCATGGGGTCGCAAAGAGACATGACTGAATGACTAACACTTTCTTCTTTCTTTCTTCCGGACCCTGTAAGTTTGAGGTCTTCAGCCAGACCAGAGTTGACATCTTTCATGTCAAGTGGTGAATATTATGGTATGCAGGGAAAAACTGGGTGAAATGCTATTGTGTTTCCTCCAGACTGGGACACTTGTATGCGTTATGAGAGGGGCACATACGCTGACTACTCCTGGCAACTGCCACAGGTAGTCACTCTACAGAAAGTCCATGTGTCCTTCTGTTTCCTGTGCCCTGTTAAGTTGCAGGTTAAATCATTTCACAAACTCAGTAGCAATGCTGAGTTTTTCTAATCCGTTTGCACTAACACAGTTATGAGAATCCCGGGAATTCTAATGCTCTATGAAGTTTGCTCTTTCCCAGCTATTTTATGGGGTCCCTAGAGAGTAACTCTGCTGTTTGTGAATTCCTTCTTTCTAGCTAGTGTTAGAACATTTGCCGTCTTTTCACCATTTCCTCAGGCTAGTATCATGAACGCAGGGGAGGGAGCATTTTCCATGCCCTGGGTGCCAGCATTTTCCATGCAGGGTACCAGCCGTTTTCACTTCACAAGCGCATGCGATCGGAGTCACCCTGTCCCTGAGTCATATCTGTTGTTTCCTTAGCATCTCCTCCTTTTCAGATGTGAGCCCGTCAGCTTCATGCTCCCCGCTGTGTGCCTTCACCATAGTCCCAATCACATTTTTTGAAGTTTCTTCTTTATTCCCCCTTGTTCTTTGTTAGAGACTCTAAAGCAGCATGTTCAAGATCTCCATCGAAATGCAAGCAGAATCAGTGTTATTTTTAACCACTGCTTCTGCCCAAGACTCTGGCACTGGTTTCTGGAGAAAAACACTAACTCTGTACATAATATGAGTAGCTCACTAATAAAACAAATTCTTCTACTCTGTAACTGGATGTTCATCTTTATAGCACATTAGTTATTTTATCTCTCCCCTCCATAAACAGATGAGCCTTGGCATTTCATAAAAATAGAATGAGGTGAGAGAAAACACAAAGAAGCGAGGAGATAAGTGAGGAAGATATTCTCCACAGGAGGAAAAGCTTGATTAGAGAGCAGCAAGAATAATTATGTCCATGCTATAAGATTCCTAGACTGCTCTCATTGAAAGATGCCTGTTGGGGACTATTTTCGGCCAGAGTTGCCTCAACTAACAGCTGCTCAATTCACACAGGAAGAGTTGAGGCAGTAAATGAAGGGATATTTTGTAGATTTCTGAACAAGAGACAGCCATGGACAATCATGTTTACAGGAGGGCTTGCAATGGGTAAAGACTGTAAACAGAGAGAAAGGCTAGTACTATATGAATAAAACATGTGTGAGGTATAATTTAGACTCTACTGGTGGTCGGGACTGCAGGGAGCGATGGAAAGGAGAATGAACGGCATTTTAAAAGAATAACTGACATAGCTGACTTCTCAGGGGAAAAAAAGTTCAAGTCCATTTCAGAGAGCTTAACAAATTAAAATTCATGAATCTCCCCTGTAGGCTGTTTCCTTTAAGGTGATTTTCAGTCTGAGGAATCTCATCTCAGACTTGCTCTCTCAGTGTCCTAGAACAGAAAATCAGGCCCAGCTGCGTTCAAGGTAACTTTGCCTAGACTGAAGTTCAAGCTTTCAGACTTCCTGTCTCAAAGCTTAAATGTCCATCCCACCAGTTACTTATGGTATGGTACTGGGCTTCCCTGGTGGCTCAGAGGTTAAAGCGGCTGCCTGGAATGCAGGAGACCTGGGTTCGATCCCTGGGTCGGGAAGATCCCCTGGAGAAGGAAATGGCAACCCACCCCAGTACTCTTGCCTGGAGAATCCCATGGAGGGAGGAGCCTGGTAAGCTACAGTCCATGGGGTCACAAAGAGTCGGACATGACTGAGTGACTTCATTTTCACTTTCACTTTTCACTGGCAGGTTGAATGTGAACAAAATGTATGCAATCCATGGATAGCTTCCAGAGTCTGACTCCCTAAAACTGGAAAATAAAAGCAACCATAAAAACGGGAAGATAGAAGATGACATCCACACTGAGGACAGGCTGTTGGCATTGACTTTGGATCTGTGGTGATGTGTTGAAATGTCCAGGTGACAAACAGCAAGGATGATAACTTTCAGAGGGTCAAGATAGGAGAGAGAGATTTGAGTCACTGGGACTGGGGTAAAATTGAAACTCTGAGAATAAATACCCTTTTATAAAGGACAAGATAACAGAGAAGACTAGAAGGGAAGCCAAGATCAATTGTCTCATCATCTATCATAGGGAGAAAGTACCCGTACCTCCTCCTACACAGCAAGCAGCCTTGAACACAGGCTCCTGACTGTCAGGCTATATCAGAGATACGCTTGGCCCCAATTGTCCTCATCACCCAGCTGTTTCTGTGCCATGTTGACCAGCCTGTGCTTTCTCTTTCACACTCTCCTCCTGTGTATCGAGTGTTTGTTTAGACAGGGATGTCTGCACTGTGACCCTGACTCATGTGTTCCTTTCCTGTTTGCTCAAATCTGGCTTTACAAAGGCTTACTGCAGAAGGAGAGGTAATGTATTACTTTCTGACTCTTGGAAATATAAGGAAATCCCATCATTTAGTGAAATTATGCTTATAGTTTCCCTTACATACTGCACAGATGTCATTTCACTTTTGCCTCTGATCCCTCCACAAGCATCTTGGGGAGGGGGAATGAGAGAACACTTTCCCTGGGAACCACCACTGTCTGTAGAAGGTTACAGCAGTTTTTCAAAATGCCAGGTCAGCAAGACATACGCTTCAGGCTTCAGAGACCACAGCACACGATGTAATATTTGCAACCACAGTGAACTTGGCTCAAACCATTTATTTTGAAAAATTCCAGACTGGGGCCAAGGTATAGAGAAATAGCTCCATAATTTATAGGTCCCATTTAAGTCTTCTCTCTGTAAAATTAAATTCCACCCTTTTCCTACTTTTTCTTGCAACAGCAGTTTCCTGGCATGGCTGACAAGCTTTACTCGTGAGAGTGCTACTCCTTAGAGCAATGAAAGGCTGTTTGCAAGCTCCTGATTAACCTGCCAACTAACTGAATATGAAGCCATCGTTTAGGAAGAATCAAAACACCCTCCGCTCCATTTTCCAGATGCATGGTTCCAAGGGCCAGAGCATAGCTGGCCTATGAGAAGTCAATTGTGGTTTATGAGAAGGAAAGAGAAGCATAGGCTTTGGAATGATACAATTCTGGAGTCTAGTCCAAATTTTTTACGGGCTCGGGGTCTTTGCATTGCTATTGCCTATGCCCAGATGACTGTTCTCTTAGCTCAGTTTGTTGCATTACTGATGACTTCTCATCTTCACATCTCAGCTTAACTGTCACTTTTCCAAAGAGGCCTTCCTTGGCCAGTCCACTGAAGCTACACCCTTCCTGTTCTCCCTCTAGTTATTATCATCACAATCCTCAGTTTCATCCAAAGCATTTTCCTCCACATATAAGTGCTGTTTACTTACATGTTTATTTGTGTTTTAGTTTCCCCTATACTCTTGAGTGTCCCTTGGACTACTAGGAGATCAAACCAGTCAGTCCTAAAGGAAATCAGTACTGAATATTCATTGGAAGGACTGATGCTGAAGCTAAAACTCCTGTACTTTGGCCTGGATATGGTACACCTGTACCTGATATGAATAACTGACTCATTGGAAAAGACCCTGATACTGGGAAAGATTGAAGGCAGGAGGAGAAGGGGACGACAGAGGATGAGATAGTTGGATGGCATCACCGACTGGATGGACATGAGTTTGAGCAAGCTCTGGGAGCTGGTGATGGACAGGGAAGCCTGGCATGTTCTAGTCCATTGGATTGCAAAGAGTTGGACACGACTGAGCGACTGAATTGATACTCAAAGAGGCAAGTTACCTGAGGGAAAAACTGTAAACACATCTGGTTTTTTTTATTTTTTGAGAAGTAGAACAGACAGTGTCATGGTTCTCAAACCTTTCAGTTTCTAATCTCTAGATCTTATTACATCCTTAAACAGTATTAAGGATCCTGAGAGTTTTTATTTATGTAAGTTATAACTACCTATATTTCCTGTATTAAAAAGTAAAACTGAGTAAATTTTAACATCTAAGTCATTTAAAAATAACAGTAGTAAAATCCACTGCATGTTAACATAAATAATACTTTTTATTAGAATGAAATATTGTCTTCCAAAACATATGAAGACAGTATAGTGAGTGTCATTATTTTATATTTTTGCAAATCTCTTTAATATCTATCTCACTACCAGAGAGCTCCATTTTCTCATAGCCTTCTGCATTTAGTTTGTTGTGATACACTATTTTGGTTGAATAATTTTAAAAAATATTGCATACACTCTTCTTTGATGTTATACCCAGAATTTACAACTGATAGTTCCTTAAAGTTGGTTGCAAACTCAAATCTGAAACCCTATCAATGGGCTTCTAATAATTCATTACACTATAATTAATTGGCTTAGTACTTTGAAAGAGTTTTTAACCTATGAATGATTGTTTAATATCATGCTTTGATCATCTAAATAAATTTGGTTAATTGGTCTATATCCATCTATCAAATGTTAACATAGGTTATAATAGGATTATGCTAGGATATCAACTAGTTTCATTTGCTAATATCATCCCTAATCTCACAAGAAAAATTTTCATTAGGAAGCTTATTAAGCCAACAACGACATACACATGCTTTTCATAATCCTAGTGTTTTGTTTAAAAGCTTACGTTTTATAAATAGCAAAAAATACTCTCAGTTGTTTGTCTTACAGTGACAGGGTTAAAAATTTTGTTAAGATAATCCGTAACAAAAATACTTCAGTATATTTTCCTGGAGAATTCTATGGACAGAGGAGTCTGGTGGACACAGTACAGGGCGTAGCAAAGAGTCAGACAGGACTGAACAACTAACACTTTCACTTTCTTTTCAAAATTAAGGAGAAGGTACAGAGATTTCCCATCTACTTTCCACCCACACATGCACCCTCCCATTGTCAACATCCCCCTCCAGGGTGGTGCGTTTGTTGCGACTAAAGAGCGTGCATTGGCAGTGTAATCACCCAAAGTCCATAGTTTATGCTGTGGTTCACTTTTGGTGCTGAACATTCTCTGAGTTTGGATAAATGCATAATGACAGGTACCCGTCATCTAGGTATGGAGCAGAGCATTTTACTGTCTTAGAAATCCTCTGTGCTCTGCCCCTTCATCCCTTCTCCTGGCAAACAGTGCTTTAATATTTTGTTGAAAACTTTTTAATTCATGTTCATGAGGGACACTGGTCTGTATTCTTTCTTGTGATGTCTTTGTCTGGTCTTGTTATTAAGGTAATGCTGGGCCTAGAGAATGAATTAGGCAATATTTCCTTTGCCTTTATCCTCTGAATGAAATTGTAGAGATCTGGTATAATTTTCTCCTTAAGTGTTTGGCAGAAATTGCCAGTGATCTGGGCCTGATTTTTTTTGTTTGTTTTGGAAGTTTATTTAATTATTGATTCAATCTCTTCAATAAATATAGGCCTACTGTAGTAACAACCCCTCTTTCATTTCTGATTTTTAGTAATTTGTGTTCTCTTCCTTTTTGTTTTATTTAGCCTGGCTAGAGAACTGGCTCTTGATTTCATTTATTTTCTCTTTTGTTTCCTGTTTTCAGTTTTATTGATTTCTGATCTAATTCTTGTTCTTATATTCTGCTTTCTCTGGATTTAATTTTATTATCTTTTTCTAATTTCCCAAAGTAGACAGATTACTGATTTTAGAGCTTTTTCCTTTCTATTACAATAATGCATAGCTTTACTTCTTCTAAGTTTTCACTTATCCCATTAATTTTGATAAATTTACTTCAATTTTTGAGAAATTATCTACAAAACATCTTAGTGCCAGTAACCTTATTTTGACTTCCATTCATTTAAACAAAAATGGTATTCCATGAAAAAAACTGGCTAGCTTATTTCCCAGTTCAAACATCATATAAATCCTTTTCCTCAAGACAATTGTTATACTTTGTAAGCATAATTAGGGCTTTATGTGCACTCCTTATTCCACGACATAGGCTATTAAAAAAATGTATACTCAAGGGTTGCCACTTAATATAACTAATAATTTTACTCCTTCATCAAATACATTCTTAACTTCTTCAACATTGTTTTATCCTGTGTGTAAACACAATGACTATTAGGTCAGTTTGGTGCCACTGCATTGATTCACAGGATGACACTAGCTGTTTACCAACCACTATTTTGCACCATAAGTGTCAATGTCAACATGATGAAAAGCAAATATTATGAAAATTGGACTGACCTTATGAAAAGGTCTCAAAGACCTCTGGGTACTTTGAGGACCACTGGAGCAGTGGCTGGGGGATAGATGTAGGGCTCTAGAATGCTTTGGGCTCTCCTTCTTGCAGCCTATTCCTAAGGAGGTTGTTTTCATCTTCATTCAGTTTCCTCATCTCTAGAAAAGTATGCTAATGATGAACACATTTCATTATAGCTGTACAACACCAAAACTGAACCCTAATGGAAACTGTGAACTTTGGGTGATTATGATGTATCAATATCAGCTCATCAGTTGTAACAAATGTACACCTGCCCTACTGGCTACTGATAATGGGGGGAGGCCATGCACATGAGCGATCAGGGAGGTGTATGGGAAACTCTACTCTCTCTCTTTATGTTTCTGTGAACCTAAAATTGCTCTAAAAATGTCTTTTTAAGAGAAAATGCTGATAATAATATCTAATGCATAGTATTGTGAATTTAAGTAGGAGAAGGGAATGGAAACCCACTCCAGTAATCTTGCCCAGAGAATCCCCATGGACCGAGGAGCCTGGCGGGTTACAGTCCATAGGGTTGCAAAAGTCAGACATGACTGAAGTAATTAGCATGCATGGGGAAGGTTCAGAGCAGTGTCAGGCACAGAGTGAGGGCAACAGAACATCAGGTCTCTCTGTTGCTTTGCATTGTTGTCCAAGCCCTTAGAAAGCATTTGACACAGGATTGGTACTCCATAAATGTTTACTGAAAAACATGTGATTGGACCAAGCCTTACCACATATTAGTTCTGGGTTCTTAGGTAAATGACTATCTTTGAGCCTAAACTTTTTAAAATAAGATGGGAAATTTTTACTTTACAGGTGTGTTATGAAGATTAAACAGAAGGCTATATGTGGAAATGCTCAAGTTTCAGGTACTCTAGAAATATTTTTTTCCAATAATAAAAATTTTCCCTTATGGACTTCTACCCACTTTTCTGTTATCTTCTGACTTTCCCCCAATTTCTACCCAGTGTTATAGAATTCTCCATGTCTCATCCTCATCAGCTTGGCTCTGACTAGCTCATCAGATATGCCGATGGGGGATTAAGAGCAAAAGTGTCAGAGTTCCATTAAGTGGCCTGCACCTAAAATAAAGTTTGTAGAAGAGAAATTATACGTGTTCTGAACTAGAGCAAAACTTTTGTAAGAGAAAATGGGAATCAAAATTTGAATCAGCTTCCAAGCATAATAATCAGTGACAATTTGGAATTAATTTATATGAACAACAGGTGAATTAGTCAGAATTCTCTTGGTTACAAGTGATCAAAACCCAACTAAAGGGGTTGTAAGGAGTTGTAAGGGGTTGTAAGGAGAAAACAGCCAGTCAAATAGACAAAAGTTAGTTCACATTCCTTAAAGCGCAGCTTCAGGCACAACAGAATCCAAATATTCACATTTTGTCATCCTTCATCTGTCTTTCTCCTCTTCTCCACTGTATTCTCCTTAGCATTGCCTCATTTCTCAGATTAGATCTCAGGACATAGTGACAGAATGAATCCCCAACAGGTTTTAAGCTTTCATCAGTTTAAAAACTGTGGTGGAACATTCATTTACTAGTTGACTTAGCAGAGTCCTGAGTAGGACTCTCACTGACCCAGTGTGGTCATGTACTCATTCCTTCACCACTTAGAGGAGTAAGTTCTCAAATAATTACCAGTTTGTAATTGACAAGTTTGATCAAACACATAACTCTAGAAACAGAAAGTAATCCAAGTCTTATTTTAACTATATAGATTGAAAATAGAAGAAAGAAAGTTTCCCCAATAAAATTTGGTATGATATTACTTAAAGAAGGGAGAAGATTAGAGCTGACAAAATAACAGGTATTTGCTAAGAGTGGTAGAAGAGAAATGTTGCCATTTTACTCTTATAGACTAATTACATATACTGTAAATCCTGTATTTTAACAGGAGTCTTTCTTGTCCGAGGAGTAACTCTGATAGAGGAATGTACTGGGTATCAGGCAGGCAAGTTGACAGACTGCATCACAAGATTCTGTGTTTTGGTGAAGAGGCTTTAAATTTTTATGTTATCCCTAAACTTTTTGTTTAAAATAAATATCTTAGAGAAGCCCCAAATATATAAGCAGTAAAATCATAATTTCTCTGGTTAAATTATAACTTCTCTGGTTAACTAATGCTCTCTCTCTTTTTCTCATTTTCTGAAATTTCTCTTTGGACAGATTTGTGGAATTTTAGGGCTACCAACACAACTTGAAAACTATCAGTGTAATAGAAAGAGCCTAGGATTTCATGTCACAAATTCTGAGTTGCAACGGTAAGCCTGCTACTTATCAAGTGCACATCCCTGAGCGAAACTTTTAACATCAGCATTTTCATTTTTGATAACTCTGCAATAAGTGGCTCAGTGACCCTTCATTCACAGATTTCTGGGAAGATCAGCTGAGGTAATAAATGTGAGCGTAGTTTTCAGTCTGTAAAGTGATATTATAAGAAGATATAATGTTTTGATTGCTTTTCTGGCCAGACTTCCACTCAGTAGCTTGAGCCAGCTACCTGCTAACAGATTGTCTCCTCAATAAAACTGACACACTGTACAGCTATTTACTTCTAGGATCTTCCAGACCATGTGGACTTATTGGGACAAATGGAGGTTTAATAACCATAAAATTGAATTTAATGACTCTTGCTTTGACCTGCTCACACAGAACTTCCAGAATCCCTCAATTTGTCTCCCAGTTACTTCAAGGGGTCTGTGAGGGCTTTCTCACATATATGAGAAAGTAAGTATGCCTTTTTAGTTAGTAAGTGATATCTCCTGTTTCTTCATCTCTTGCAATGAATCCCCTTATCCACATTCTTGTCCATGTACGTCCTTGGAGGAACTGAGTTTCTTGTAGCTGCATTTTCTATTTCTGCCCATTTCCGTAAAATCACTGCTATCTATGTGGTTTCCCAGCTCTCCTGAAATTGCTGTCCATCACGGCACTAAAAAACACCATGCCCCCTTATCTACCTCTCCCTGCCTACACTTCCGTATGTTCTGCCCAGAAGAAAGGGAATGTGTACGTTTTCCTCACTGAAAGCAACGTGATTTTACTGGGGCACAGAAGCCAGCAGTGCCTGGTCTCCATATCTCACAGGGTCCACGATACAAACAGTTGTTTTCTTTTTTGTCCAGGAACTCCTGTCTCTAAAGGGCTCATAGAGGGGTCCTTGAGGATGCGTGGATAGTTGAAAGGAGAAAGATAAATTCCCATCTGGCCAGGGATGGAGCCAAGGTTGTAGTCAAGGAAACAATCCCAAAGTGCCATATTGAGCTTGTGTGAGGTTGGAAATGGCTTGTGCTGAGCTGTATGGAGTGAGTCAGGGTAAGCAGCTCAGGTCTGACTCTGAGAGAAGTGAGAGGGCCAAGGGCTTACTTCTAGGAATGTTAAGTTTTTCTACACTGATGTAAGTGGTACTGTCACTTATATCTTTTAATTAATGGTGTTTCCATAGGGCAATGATTCTAAAAAGCTTAGAGTATGTATTAACAGAATCTTACAAATAAAAAGGCATGTTGCATAGTTTGAAGATATTCTCGAGTACACTGCATGTGCTTGCCTTCCACACAGAGTGACACTCTATTTTACTGAGTCGCCTGCATGGACTGTTGGCTGGCTAGGTCACTAAAGGAACTGCTCTAATGAGATTCATGCTGACTGTGGTGGTCAGTCTCCAAAATGGCCCCCATAATCCTTGCCTCCTGGCATTTATTTCCCTGTGTAGTCTTCCCCCACAATGAATTAAAGCTGGTTTGTGTGACCAATAAGGTAAACTGGAGGTGACAGTGTGTGACTTACAAGACAAGGTCATACAAAGTACTGAAGCTTCCTCTTTGATCCCTTGGACCAGTTGCTCTGGGGGAAGCTGGCCGCAGTGTCATGAAGTCAGTCTAGTATAGAGGCCAATGTGGGGAGAGCTGAGGCCCTCCAACAAGCACCAGCGCTAGCCTGCAAACCACACCAGGGAGTCAGCTAAAGAGGATCCTCCCGCTTCAGTTAAGCCATCAGACAGCTGTAGCCTTGGTCAAAGGTGGCTGTAACTTCATTTGAGATCTTGAGCCAGACTGATCACTCAAGTCTACTTCCAAATTCCTGATTCCTGATTATGTGATTAACAACAAATATTTATCATTGCCTTAAGTCACAGGTTTTTAGATTATTTGTAACACACAAATAGATAACATAGAGTAACTTACTCTAATTTCATTACTGACACCTTGGGTTAATTATACTTGTTCTTTTCCATATTGCACCAAGTAGACATTTTAAAGCTTTAGAGATTCACTAAGGACAGTGGAAAAAAAAAAAAAAACACAAAGGGATGAATAAGTGTATATGATTTAATTTTTAAAAATTCACGTTTGCTCATATGAGGTCACAGACATGTCTTAAAAATTATGAGAGAGGAAAAAGATGTTTCCTACAGATATAAATATATTTATCAAATATTTGATGACAATATTAAGGACCTATTTTTCATTTCTGCAAATCTAACAGAATAAAATGAAACAGAATGGATTAGGGAATAAATTATTTGGCAGAACAAGGTACCAAAAATGTTCACATTGTGTGAGTCAATGGGCCACAAATTAAAAACAATAATTTTAATGAGAAAAAGATATGTTTTCTACTGTGGCCAAAATGTATATCATTTATGTATTTGTAGATCACACACAACACAGTACAATCCTGGATATTCTTAATAAGAAAAATATTTGAAAGATATCAGCTAACACCTAGAATTTATGAGACCTGGGAATCTACTGCAAAAAGAGGAACAAGTCCAGTCTAATTATCTAGATAATATGAACATCTTTAAGCCTCAGGAAGGGCCACTTCTGGAATGAAAATGTGGAACCATTTCTATTCTCAATCTGACTTTCTTTATATAACACTAAGTATCTTGGGCAAACAGAGTCTGAATGCTCAGCTATATGCCGATGTCTACACTAAGAAAGAATATAGCATTTTAATTATAATCTCTCCCTTTATCCTTGTTCATCTCAAATTTAAGTTATTGTTACTACTTATAGAAGAGAAGAAAAGATGCTGGAGGCTATAAAACAGCAATTATGAACACCAACGCAAATTTTCAAGAACAAAATAGCAGAGTTGTAAGGAGGTTTAGGATTTTAGACTCCATTAGGTTCAAATATCATAATGTAGCCTCTAAATGCTCATTCAGACTTCCCTGGTGGCTCAGACGGTAAAGCGTCTGCCTGCAATACCAGAGACCTGGGTTCGATTCCTGGGTCGGGAAGATCCCCTGGAGAAGAAAATGGCAATCCACTCCAGCACTCTTGCCTGGAAAATCCCATGGACGGAGGAGCCTGATAGGCTATAGTCCATGGGGTCGCAAAGAGTTGGACACGACTGAGCGACTTCATACTCAGACTCAGAAATGCTCATTCAGTCTTAGGTACATGGAGAGTCAAGGTATGAAAAATGAGAGAGTAATGTTGCTGCTGCTGCTGCTAAGTCGCTTCAGTTGTGTCCGACTCTGTGCGACCCCATAGATGGCAGCCCACAAGGCTCCTCCATCCATGGGAGTTTCCAGGCAAGAGTGCTGGAGTGGGTCGCCAGTGCCTTCTCCGGAGAGAGTAATAGATGTATACTAACATGTATGCTTAGATCATGCTGGGAAAAGCAGCCTTAATATATGGCTGAGATAAGAATAAATGATTCCAGCATGTTTGTAAACACACATACACAACACACACACACATTTGTAAAGGATAAGACCTACTTTACCAGCTTAGGTCATATATAAAATATATATACGTATAAAGTATATAAAGTCATGAGCATAGTATTTGCTCAAGCCAGCATCTATCTAACAGGCGGGATGCTTCATTTCTCTTCCCTTTTACCTTCTGGCTTCTGAAACCCCCAGAGGCTGCTCAGTTCAAAGGGACTGATTACATCTGGGTTCCAAACCTTTAACTTTTTGTTCACGACTAAAGGATGTAAGATGAGGACAAAAGGGGTAGCCCGTAAGGAGACCAATTTTTGCTTATTACAACACTTTCTGAAAGTCAAAGCAGACTGATATGTGGTTTTGTTATGGAAAGCACTAAGAAATACACTGATAGATATTTAGCAGAAAGTTATACAAGATATTTGATCAAAGATTATAGAACCAGACAGGAGTCGTTCTGCCTTGCTTGTAACAGCACACACACACTTTGTGTATTTGAAAACACTGCTGATATCCTACGTTTATCTACTCAGGCCACTTATAGTCTGCACATCAATACGATGCTCAGTTACTACAAATACTTTTCTAATCACTAATTTATAGCATCTGGTAGTGCTAGTGGTGAAGAATCCACCTACCAATGCAGGAGATGCAAGAAATGTGTGTTCAGTTCCTGGGTGGGAGAGATCGCCTGGAGCAGAAAATGGCAACCTGCTCCAGTATTCTTGCCTGGAAATTCCATGGAGTGGACAGAGGAACCTGGTGGGGTACAGGCCATGGGGTCACAAAGAGTCAGGCACGCCTGAGTGACTGAGCACTGGAATCAAATTCTTGGGTGAAGAAGCTACCATTCTGATTGTGTCCTTCTTTTGCACCGACAGGAGTCCTCCAAGAGAAACCTGCTCCTTGAAATGCTCCAGGGCCTATCTGCACAGAGTTAAGGAAAAGAGAGCAGGGATAAAGAAGCAAAAAAAAAGGAGGAGACTATCAGAGAAGAGAGATGTGACACAGACAGGCTTCTTTTCCCGGAACTAAGATGAAGTTGCCACGCAGCTATGTTTTCCCGCCAGAAAATCAACCTTGTCTTGCTTCTTTCCATTGTTTCAGTTTCTGTTTTTTTGTTTTTGTTTGTTTTTTCACTTAAAAATTTTTCCTTGTCATGGTTATTTAAAAGTGATCCAAAGAGAGCAGTAATGTGTCCAGATGGCAGTGTTAACCAACCTGAGGAATTAGCTAAGCACATTGTGGAATCAAAGACAGCTGCTGCTTTTTGCGTATAATTAAACACTTTGGGGGAAAAACCTACTGACAAGAGCATGTCTCTATGAGCAGTCACTGGCCTTCTACCTGTAAGTTAGAAGCCAGGCAGCATGTAAACCAGCCTCATAATCTAGGGATGCAAAGAACCACTGAAACATATTATAAGATTGCCCTTTTTTTCTTGGCCTGAAAAGTTTCTTAAGATTAAATTATAAGGTGTTGAGGACTTTTATATGTCCCTGGAAATCATTTCCCTTCTCTGTATCTCATTTTCATCAGAAATAAGGTTAGAACTATGGTTCCTCGCCCAAAGTTCCTGGAATGCATAAGGATTTAGGAATGTAAAGTAGTGACAAGAATCATTAAGTTGCTTGTAGTGTCTCTGAAAGTTTAATGGAAATTATAAAGGCTTCCCAGCTTTCTCAGTAGGTAAAGAATTCACCTGCAATGCAAGGGACACAGGAGACACCAGTTCAGTCCCTGGGTTGGGAAGCTCTGCTGGAGAAGGGCATGGTGAACTATTCTATTCTCACCTGAAAATCCCATGCACAGAGGAGCCTGGTGGGCTACAGTTCATGAGGCTGCAAAGAGTTAGATACAACTGAAGCTACTGAGCAAGCACACATGCACACAGGGCTATAAAAATAATCACTATTGAGTTTGAGTTGTTTTGAAATCTATCCCTGGATTGAGACTAGACTGGTTATTTAAAGATGATAAAAAATGTTACCTGGGTATAGAAAGCTTTAAGAAGTTCTGGGACATTATCGATGGACTAGACTTGTAATAAAATAGGGTCACACTGGTCATGACAAAGGAGTGAAGCTCTCTGTTAAGTGTTAAAAAATAAACAACATGGAAAGGTTAGGAAAATCCAGAACAGGTACATTATATTTGTACCTGAAGTTCTCATGGGGCTTCCTAGCGGTTCAGTGGTAAAGAAATCATCTGCCAATGCAGGAGACACAGGTTCAGTCTCTGGGTTGGGAAGATCCCCTGGAGAAGGAAACGGCAATCCACTCCAGTATTCTTGCCTGGAAAACCCCATGGACAGAGAAGCCTGGTGGGCTACAGTCCATGGGGTCGCAGAGAGTTCTACAAGACTTAGTGACTGAGCCTGCACACTCAAGTCCTAACATTCTTTAATTTGAAATTACTAATTTCTGTGGCCTAAATTTGTCATGATTATATCTTTTTTTTTTTTTTTTTTCTTCTTCAATATTCATATTTTATTTTATTTTTTTTTTTAATTAAATTTATTTATTTTTTTAATTACAATACTGTATTTGTTTTGCCATACATTGACACGAATCAGCCATAGGTGAACACAATCGCCCAATGCCTAAGCCCCCTCCCACCTCCCACCCCACATCCTCTACCTGAATCATCCTGTGCATCAGCCCCATGCATCCTGCATCCTACACCAAACATAGATTAGCAGGTGGTGCTGGGAAAACTGGTCAACCACTTGTAAAAGAATGAAATTAGACCCCTCTCTAACACCATACACAAAAATAAACTCAAAATGGATTAAAGATCTAAATGTAAGACCAGAAACTATAAAACTCCTAGAGGAGAACATAGGCAAAACACTCTCCGACATAAATCACAGCAGGATCCTCTATGATCCATCTCCCAGTATACTGGAAATAAAAGCAAAGATAAACAAATGGGATCTAATTAAAATTAAAAGCTTCTGCACAACAAAGGAAACTATAAGCAAGGTGAAAAGACAGCCTTCTGAATGGGAGAAAACAATAGCAAATGAAACAACTGACAAACAACTAATCTCAAAGACATATAAGCAACTTATGCAGCTCAACTCCAGAAAAATAAATGATCCAATAAAAAAATGGGCCAAAGAACTAAATAGGCATTTCTCCAAAGAAGACATACGGATGGCTAACAAACACATGAAAAGATGCTCAACATCACTCATTATCAGAGAAATGCAAATCAAGACCACAATGAGGTATCATTTCACACCAGTCAGAATGGCTGCGATCCAAAAGTCTACAAGCAATAAATGCTGGAGAGGGTGTGGAGAAAAGGGAACCCTCTTACACTGCTGGTGGGAATGCAAACTAGTACAGCCATTATGGAAAACAGTGTGGAGATTCCTTAAAAATTTGCAAATAGAACTGCCTTATGACCCAGCAATCCCACTGCTGGGCATACACACCGAGGAAACCAGAATTGAAAGAGACACATGTACCCCAATGTTCATTGCAGTGCTGTTTATAATAGCCAGGACATGGAAGCAACCTAGATGTCCATCAGCAGATGAATGGATAAGAAAGCTGTGGTTCATATACACTATGGAATACTACTCAGCCCTTAAAAAGAATAAATTTGACTCAGTTCTAATGAGATGGATGAAATTGGAACCAATTATACAGAGTGAAGTAAGCCAGAAAGAAAAACACCAATACAGTATACTGACACATATATATGGAATTTAGAAGACAGTAATGATGACCCTATATGTGAGACAACAAGAGACACAGAGGTATAGAGTGGACTTTTGGACTCTGATTATATCTTAAGTTGTTTATCCAAAACAAATTTCCCAGGATAAATTTGTGAAATTCAATCTTCTGTGAAGAGGCAATGGAAGCCTTTTTTTTTTCTCTCTCTACAGAAGCAGTAAATTTAATAATTCTCCTGCTTTGACTGCACTTCAGGTATCATTTAAAGGATAAAGTAGCATTTGGAAATGTGACCATTAGGTCTTAACTTTGCCAGAGCTTTTCCTCTTTTCAGGGCACTATTGATGCCCATAACCCCCACAAGAAATGTTTTATATCTGTCTTTGTAGAGCGTCTTTTCAAGTAAAAATATTTACTTTATATCTTTCTGGAGACAGAGACAGGGATGGAGTTGACAGCCACAAGCTAAAGCTCAGTGCCCACCTTCTCAAACGACAGATGTTTTTGTGGCCAAAACTCAGTCTCTTTTCATAATGTACTATTTTAGGTCTTCAACATCTGCCACTGGTATTATTTTAATAATTGGTTTCCTGGCCTCCAATCTTACTATCTTACTGTTTCTGCCAGATAAATCTTTCTAAAGCAGAGCTCTGAAAATAATTCTTGCTTAAAATCCTTCAATGGCTTTTTATTGAATATAGAACAGAATAAAATCCTCCAAGCCTGGGATTCAGGGCACAGTATATTCTGGCCCTGAAATTCTTTGCAGAATTCCTTCCCACTACAGCCCCCTCTAGTTTGAACTTCAGCAATGATACCATGCTTATCATTCTCCCTTTTATCATTCATTCTTCATGCCTCCAAGTTTTTGCTCGTTTTGTACCTTACACCTAAAATTCTTTCTTTCCATTCTTTAAAAAAAAAAATTGTATTAATTTCTGGGTACCAGTGCAAATGTTTCTCTAGGAAACAGAAAGACCTTTCTGCTCCTCTTTACCTTCACTTTCACAGACTTTGGCACACATTTTAGTCAACCTTCTGTTGTGTTCTGCAGACTGGCTACCATGGGGTCCCGAAAGAGTTGAACATGATTTAGCAACTAAAACAACAACAAACATGCTTGTCAAACTTGTAAACTCCTAGGAATCAAGACAGAGAAGGCAATGGCACCCCACTCCAATACTCTTGCCTGGAAAATCCCATGGACGGAGGAGCCTGGTGGGCTGCCATCTATGGGATCGCACAGAGTCGGACACAACTGAAGTGACTTAGCAGTAGCAGTAGGGATCAAGAATTAGGCTATTTCCTCCTGTATCTCAGGAAGACCTTTAGAAAGTCTCTAAAATTATTTAGTTCCCCCACAGTGGTCAGTTGCTACATTATCTTGTGAAAGTTCTCCTAGAGAGACAAAATGAGGATACAAGGAAGAATCTCCTCTGTTACTTTAGAACGAAAGGATGAAACTTCACTCAAAACTGTCTGTGCTTGAAATAAGCCCCTATGGTCTTTATTAAAAGCTTTCCTTGGTCATCTTGGCTTTACCCAATTCCCAAATAGTGTAACCGATAATCTGGGTTTTTTATTTTACTGCTTTCAGATCAGGAGCCTGGATCTCTGGTGGCTCTCTTGGGAGAATCACTCCTCCACTAGATACTTGCTTAGAGTCATAAGTAAAGATTCTGCCTGATTCTTGGAAAAAACATGTTGCCAAGCTAAAAACAAGCAGATTCCACTGCACTTCTGCAGAAACCAAGGAAGAGAAGCCTGGAGTTCTGGGTAGGTCTTACCAGAACTTCTCAGAGATATCAGAGAGAAAAGAGTGTCCTGAGGAGACATCAATGTGAATCACAAGATGGGACACGAGAGGGAAACAAGCTGAAAGATTAAACAAAGAGTTCAAGAAATAGATGAAACTCGTGTCAAAAATAAGGTAAAGTTTCCATTTCTTAAGTAATTGTTAATTATTCCTACATTTTTACTAAAAACAAAATTTTCTAAGTTGGCATGGTATATCAAAGTGAGTTCAGATGGTTTTAGACAAGGGAATACCCTTGATATTTAGCTAATTTACATAGCCATATTGTGATGAAACATATGATTACCATTACATTTTAAGAAATATGGAAGCTGATTTGCAGACCCCTGTTATAATCTTTATAGATTCCTAGGAGGCCACCAAATAAGATTTGGGAGAGTCATTAGAGTGAATCAATTCCAATTCTCACACCTTTATTTTTGGAACATGAAGAACTTAACATTTCCCTGAGTTTTACTTTCTCATCCTATTGCTTAACTTCCAGAAAATGTCTTCATTTTTAGATCCTCTATTCCCTCTGAAGGGACACCTATGTTAATGACTCAGGTCTGCCAATCCACAGTATTTCTTCATGAAACCTAATATCACTGTTTACAACAATTTGAAGATAAAGAGGTCCAGATTTAAACCTCACAAAGGATTTTCCTCAAGGGAGGCTTTAAAGGCACAGTACAGGATGAATCACATGACACCCTCTGAGAATAAGGTCTTTGGGGCTGATGGAGAAAGCACTCAATGAAGTGAGACTAGAGGGGCTGTTCTATTAAACCTACAAAAGATAACCTCTATATAGTAAAATTCCGTTTTGAAAAATACCCTATTTATATAGATATGGGAACTTGTAAAACAGTTAACGGGTTTCTCTTTGAGTGGTAATAAGATATATTGTTTTATGTTTTTCTTTTTCATTTTTCTTTTATTTAAAATTTTGTTCTTGTTTAGTAATATAACATGTCAAAAAGAATGGTTTTATGAAGGAATGTCAAACACACTTACTGTCTTTATAGAATGAAACTATGTTGCCTTTTCTCAAAAAGTTATAAATTATTACAGTTAAAAGTGCTTAGTAAAACGAGAAAATTAAATTAAAATTTTAAGTAAATAAATATACCATGTATTTTCAAGTACTTCAGTTCAGTCGCTCAGTTGTGTTCGACTCTTTGCGATCCCATGAACCGCAGCACGCCAGGCCTCCCTGTTCATCTCCAACTCCCAGAATCCACCCAAACCCATGTCCATCGAGTCAGTGATGCCATCCAGCCATCTCATCCTCTGTCGTCCCCTTCTGCTGCTGCCCTCAATCTTTCCCAGCATCAGGGTCTTTTCAAATGAGTCAGCTCTTCTCATCAGGTAGCCAAACTACTGGAGTTTCAGCTTCAACATCAGTCCTTCCAAAGAACACCCAGGACTGATCTCCTTTAGAATGGACTGGCTGGATCTCCTTGCAGTCCAAGGGACTCTCAAGAGTCTTCTCTAACACCACAGTTCAAAAGCATCAATATTCAGCACTTAGCTTTCTTTATAGTCCAACTCTCACATTCATACATGACTACTGGAAAAACCATAGCCTTGACTAGATGAACGTTTATTGACAAAGTAATGTCTCTGCTTTTTAATATGCTATCTAGGTTGGTCATAACTTTCCTTCCAAGGAGTAAGCATCTTTTAATTTCATGGCTGCAATCACCATCAGCATTGATTTTGGAGCCCAGAAAAATAAAGTCAGCCACTGTTTTCCACTGTTTCCCCATCTATTTCCCATGAAGTAATGGGACCAGATGCCATGATCTTAGTCTTCTGAATGTTGAGCTTTAAGCCAACTTTTTCACTCTCTTCTTTCACTTTCATCAAGAGGCTCTTTAGTTCCTCTTGACTTTCTTCCATAAGGGTGGTGTCTTCTGCATATCTGAGGTTATTGATATTTCTCCCAGAAATCTTGATTCCAGCTTGTGCTTCCTCCAGCTCAGCATTTCTCAAGATATACTCTCCATATAAGTTAAATAAGCAGGGTGACAATATACAGCCTTGACGGACTCCTTTTCCTATTTGGAACCAGTCTGTTGTTCCATGTCCAGTTCTAACTGTTGCTTCCTGACCTGCATACAGATTTCTCAAGAGGCAGGTCAGGTGGTCTGGTATTCCCATCTCTTTCAGAATTTTCCACAGCTTATTGTGATCCACAAAGTCAAAGGCTTTGGCATAGTTAATAAAACAGAAATAGATGTTTTTTGGAACTCTCTCTCTTTTTCCAGTATCCACTGGATGTTGGCAATTTGATCTCTGGTTCCTCTGCCTTTTCTAAAACCAGCTTGAACATCAGGAGTTCATGGTTCACGTATTGCTAAAGTCTGGCTTGGAGAATGTTGAGCATTACTTTACTAGCATGTGAAATGAGTGCAATTGTGCGGTAGTTTGAGCACTCTTTGGCATTGCCTTTCTTTGGGATTGGAATGAAAACTGACCTTTTCCAGTCCTGTGGCCACTGCTGAGTTTTCCAAATTTGCTGGCATATCGAGTGCAGCACTTTCACAGCATCATCTTCCAGGATTTAAAATAGCTCAACTGGAATTCCATCACCTCCACTAGCTTTGCTCATAGTGATGCTTCCTAAAGCCCACTTGACTTCACATTCCAGGATGTCTGGCTCTAGGTGAGTGATCACACCAACGTGATCATCTGGGTCGTGAAGATCTTTTTGTACAGTCTTCTGTGTCTTTTTGCCACCTCTTCTTAATATCTTCTGTTTCTGTTAGGTCCATACCATTTCTGTCCTTTATCGAGCCCATCTTTGTGTGAAATGTTCCCTTTGTATCTCTAATTTTCTTGAAGAGATCGCTAGTCTTTAGAAGACTGAAAAACAAAGTACAAGAAAGAGTCCTTCTCTGCAGGTACACGCAGAAGCTTGCCTCAAGGTGGTCACCACAACCAGGAAGAGTCTCAGCTCGGTTTGTCTTTAAGATACAAATAGGCCCTAGGTGGCCTCTGGTCCCCCAGCCCAGTAGAGTCAGACCAGATGGAATCTGGGGGCAGAGCCCTTCCTGTAAATACACTTGTGCTTTCAGTATCTTCCTGAGAACCACCCAAGATAAAACAACAATTTAAATTTATGATAAAAAGTAAATCTTAGAAAGAAAAGGAGTAGCTTTTTTATTTATCTGTGGCCCTTGATCGAATCCCTGCTCCCTGTCCTGCCCTCTACCCCAGGTTCCTGACCCTAAAGTCAAAACCCAGCAGAAGCAGGGAGGCCACAGAAGAGTTAACCGTGAAGACGCTGCCATCTTGTGGCCGCTGAGAACACGCTCATTCTGTTTTCCGCCTACAAAACACAGCTGGTTCCTATTAGACTTGTTTCAGACTGTAGTCTATAGACCATAAATACAAATCCTAGTCATGTGTTAGAGTAGGACTGGGGTCTTATACAGTCATTTTTTATGACTTTCTAAAAAGCAAGGGTCATTTGAGTTTGGGCGTGTGGCCCATTTCCGGCAATTTTGCCATTAACATTATTCTGAATGACCTACTGTCTTCAGTCATTGGAGGCCTTCAGAAATTCACAGTGCACCTTACTGTGTGTGTTTGCTGCATTCTGAAGACTTTCCCCAGACAACTAGGGGGAGGACAGCCACACAGAAGGCTCTCTGTACTCGCCTAACAGAGAAAATATTATAAAGATTTCTAAGAATTTCAGTGTGCAGAAAATTTTATATGGGGGCTCTGTTCAAACATACACACACACACACACACACACACACACACAATTTGCCTAATCATTTGCTTTTTCTAATGTTTGAGGAAATGGCATGGTGGGCTTCAAATTGCTTATGTCATTTTGTCATATACAGATGGCTCCTTAGTGAAATAATTAGCATTGAAATTACCAAAAAAAAAAAAAAAAAACCAAAACCTTCAAACCTATTCCCGTGCAGGCTCCTTAGACATAAGAAGCACTATACCTACCAACTGTCAACCAATGCCTGAGAGTTGTAGCTACTGGGACCAAAAAATTTAAAGAAGTGAGTTTATCACTCAATGGATCTTCATAGTTAGTTTATCCTGTTAGATGTTAAGTCATGTCTGACTGTTTTGCAACTTCATGGACTAGCCACCAGGCTCCCCTGTCCATGGGATTTCTAGTGAAGAATACTGGAGTGGGTTGCCACTTCCTTCTCCAGGCGATCTTCCCCACCCAGGAATCAAACCTGGGTCTCCTGCATTGCACGCAGTTCTTTAATGACAGAGCCAGCTGGGAAACCCCATCCTAATAAAATTCTAATTCAGTTCTGGGGAATCTGCATTATCAGCACACTTACACATATTTTCACTTCAAATCTCCCTTGATCCTGTGTTTCTTAAGTCTCTTCTGAAGTTTTACTTCTTCAGGCATCTTTCTCTTTTTTTAGCTTTATTATTTCCTTTAGCAATTTCCCACTAGTGTATAAAATAACTAAAACTTCTTCATCTCTAAAAATATACAGTGAAACAAAACCAAATAAAAATAGTCTTGTTCAATTATCTATTTCTCTTAAGCCACCATTCCTAGTCTTATTTCTCAGAACAAATTTATGTTTCTGCCTTTCTGTAACTTCCCCAGTGCTGTGACTCAGATGTGAGAATTCAGTTAGACATATAGATTAAGATATCATCAATAGGGAGGCAGTATTTTAAGTCATCAAAGTGAAAAGTCCATCCAGGGAATGAATATAGTTTGAGAACCAAAGAGGGTTGAGGGTTAAAGATTAAAGAACTGATTGAATATAAAAGTTGACCAAAGAGAACAGAAGTAGAAATTAACTGATATAGAGGGGCTGAAAAGGAAAGAAAAAAGAAGTTAAAAGTCACTGACTTCTAACACCAGTAGTATAAACAGCAACATAATAGTAATAATTTCAAAAATAATAATAAATATATTGATTGTTCCCTATATTGATCTCCTACTTTTTACTAATCCTATCTGTAAATATTTGGATTTTTTCATTTAATTCTCATAACAGTCTTCAAGATAGATATGATTTTTCTCTTGGACAGTTGAGAGACTGAGGCTTGGATGATTTATATTATTTTCTAGTTTTATAAAATGGGCTTCCCTCAGCTCAGTTGGTAAAGAGTCTACCTTCAGTGCAAGAGATTCCTGGGTGGGGAATATCCCCAGAGAAGGAAACGGCAACCCACTCCAGTATTTTTGCCTGGAGCATCCCATGGACAGAGGAGCCTGGCGGGCTAGAGTCTATTGGGTCGCAAGAGTCAGACACGGCTGAGCGACTAAGCACAGCACACACAGAGACAGGGTTAGAATTCAACCCCCTTCAGAATGCTTCACATGCTCTAAATGACACTTCACAAATACATAAGTACATATTTTTTCTTATCTTTATGTCTGTCCTCTAACAGAGTTTTTTCCTTTCTAATTTCTTCCCTATAATGGGAAACCATGAGAGAGCACTTTGTTGGGAGCAGGGGAAAGGCGTTATGGAAATGTGATAGTTAAGGGCACATTAAGTAAAAAAGTAGAATTCTTTTTCATTGGACCAGGGCCTTTTCATTTTCAGAAGTGTGTTTATATACCCTTGCTCATATCTATTACTAGCTGAGTTACAGCAAGGATTTCAGTCACCCAGGGAAGTTGGTAGTAGCATGGATTTGTACAAACTCAAAGCATGGCAGTCTTGCCTAGAAAATCCCATGGATGGAGGAGCCTGGTAGGCTGCAGTCCATGGGGTCACGAAGAGTCGGTCATGGCTGAGCGACTTCACTTTCACTTTTCACTTTCATGCATTGGAGAAGGAAATGGCAACCCACTCCATTGTTCTTGCCTGGAGAATCCCAGGGACGGGGAGCCTGGTGGGCTGCCGTCTATGGGGTCAAACAGAGTCAGACATGACTGAAGCAACTTAGCAGCAGCAGCAGAGCAGAAGGTCAGGTTTCCTATGGAGAAGATAATTCAGCTACTTTACCCTTATATGTTTATAAAGATTCAATTCTCATTAGAAAATTCTATAGACCACTGTGTCCATCTGTCAAATGCAATGCTAACATTTATATTAAAATACTATGGATATGTAGGTAAAGCTCTCTCCTTTGTTCTTCTTCTCATGATCAATGCCCAAGAGCTCTCAGAATGAAAACTTTTCTCTCTCTTCCTGCCTCACTTCCTCTTGGTTCCATTATACCTCTTGTCATTTCTTGACTCCCAGGTGCGTTAGCATGGCCCATCACCGTCATTTCTGTTATAGATCAAGCTTCCTAAAGGTTGCAAACCCTACAGACATTATTTGACCTCCCCAGCTGAGCTGTCTCTGAGATGATGTTCTTAAAAATCACTCTGATGGTCACCTCCTCTTTTTAATCATTGTTTTGAAAAAAAAAAAAAATGTAGTTGTTCTCTATTGAGCTGTAATATCTTACACAGACTTGGTGGCTTACACAATACAAACCTATTTTCCTATGGTTCTGGAGAGCGAAAGTCTGAAATATGTCTCACGTAAAGTCAACATGGCAGCAAGCAGTGCTCTATTCCTGGAACGCAGGGAAAAATCTCTTTCCTCGCCTTTTGCAGCATCTGATGCCATCTGAATTCCTTGGCTAGAGGTCCTTTCCTACAACTTCAAAGTTATCAACAGCAGGCTGAGTCCTTCGCATTCTGCCATTTCTCTGCATCTGCATCTCTCTTTTTTTTTCCTCCCTCCTCTTTTATTTATAAGGACTCAAGTATGACACTGAGTCTGCTGGGATAATCTTGGATAATCTCCCCATCTCAGTTCAGTTCAGTTCAGTCGTTCAGTCGTGTTTGATTCTTTGCAACCCCATGGACCGCAGCACGCCAGGCCTCCCTGTCCATCACCAACACCCAGAGCTTACTCATGTAAGCTCGTGTCCATCATGTCTAGGTGATGCCAACCAATCATTTCATCCTCTTTCATCCCCTTCTCCTGTCTTCTATCTTTCCCAGTGTCCGGATCTTTTCCAGTGAGTCAGTTCTTCTAATCAGGTGGCCGAGGTATTGGAGTTTCAGCTTCAACATCAGTCCTTCCAATGAATATTCAGAACTGATTTCCTTTAAAATTGACTGGTTTGATCTTGCAGTCCAAGGGACTCTCAGGAGTCTTCTCCAACACCACAGTTCCAAAGCATCAACTCTTCGGTGCTCAGCTTTCTTTATAGTCCAACTGTCAAATCCACACAAGACTACTGGAAAAATCATTGCTTTGACTAGATGGACCTTTGTTGGCAAAGTAATGTCTCTGCTTTTTAATATGCTATCTAGGTTGATCATAGCTTATCTTCCATGGAGCAAGTGCCTTTTAATTTCAAGGCTGCAGTCACCATCTGCAGTGATTTTGGAGCCCCTCAAAATAAAGTCTGTCACTTTTCCCACTGTTTCTCCAACTATTTTCCATGGAGTGAAGGAACCAGATTCTGAGTTTTAAGCCAGCTTTTTCACTCAACTCTTTCACTTTCATCAAGAGGTTCTTTAAGTCTTCTTTACTGTCTGCAGTAAGGGTGGTGTCATCTTCATATCTGAGGTTGTTGATATTTCTCCCAGCAATCTTGATTACAGCTTGTGCTTCATCCAGCCTGGCATTTCATATGATGTATTATGCATATAACTTAAATAAGTAGGGTGACAATATACAACCTCGATGTACTCTTTGCCCAATTTGGAACCCGTCTGTTGTTCCGTGTCCAGTACTAACTCTTGCTTCTTGACCTGCATACAGGTTTTTCAGGAGGCAGGTCAGGTGGTCTGGTATTCCCATCTCTTGAAGAATTTTCCACAGTTTGCTGTGATCTACACAGTCAAAAGCTTAGGTGTAATCAATAAAGCAGAAGTAGATGTTTTTCTGGGATTCTCTTGCATGATGATCCAACAGATATTGGTGATTTGATCTCTGGTGCCTTGGCCTTTTCTCAATCCATCTTGAACATCTGGAACTTCACAGTTCATGTACAGTTGATGCCTGGCTTGGAGAATTTTGAGCATTGCTTTGCTAGCACATGAGATGAGTGCGATCATGTGGCAGTTTGAATATTCTTTGACATTGCCCTTCTTTGGGATTGGAATGAAAACTGACCTTTTCCAGTCCTGTGGCCACTGCTGAGTTTTCCAAATTTGCTGGCATATCGAGTGCAGCACTTGCACAGCATCATCTTCCAGGATTTGAAACAGCTCAACTGGAATTCCGTCACCTTCCCTAGCTTAGTCCGTAGTGATGCTTCCTAAGGCCCACTTGACTTCACATTCCAGGATGTCTGGCTCTAGGTGAGTGATCATACCATCGTGGTTATCTGGGTCCTGAAGATCTTTTTTTGCATAGTTTTTCTGTGTATTCTTGCCACCTCTTCTTAACATCTGCTTCTGTTAGGTCCATACCATTTCTGTCCTTTATTGAGCCCA
This sequence comes from Nanger dama, assembly GCA_917880005.1. Taxonomy (NCBI): domain Eukaryota; kingdom Metazoa; phylum Chordata; class Mammalia; order Artiodactyla; family Bovidae; genus Nanger; species Nanger dama. The sequence continues at coordinate 21,163,971 of CAKJTW010000030.1, forward strand.
TCTTTGCATGAAATGTTCCCTTGGTATCTCTAATTTTCTTGAAGAGATCTCTAGTCTGCCATATTCTATTGTTTTACTCTATTTTTTTGCAATGATCACTGAGGAAGGCTTTCTTATCTCTCCTTGCTATTCTTTGGAACTCTGTATTCAAATGGGTATATTTTTCCTTTTCTCCTTTGCCTTTTGCATCTCTTCTTTTCTCAGATATTTGTAAGGCTTCCTCAGACAACCATTTCGCCTTTTTGCATTTCTTTTTCTTGGGGATGGTTTTGATCACTGCCTCCTGTACAATGTCACAAACCTGTATCCATAGGTCTTCAGACACTCTGTCCATCAGATCAAATCCCTTGGATCTATTTGTCACTTCCCCTGTATAATTGTAAGGGATTTGATTTAGGTCATACCTGAATGCTCTAGTGGTTTTCTGTACTTTCTTCAATTTAAGTCTAAATTTGGCAATAAGGAGTTCATGATCTGAGCCACAGTCAGCTCCCAGTCCTGTTTTTGCTGACTGTGGGCAAGGGATTCTTGCCCACAATAATTGATATAATGGTCATCTGAATTAAATTCACCCATTCCAGTCCATATTAGTTCACTGATTCCTAAAATGTCCTAACATTTTAAGATGTTTAAGATGTTTAACATACTAAGATGTTCACTCTTGCTGTCTCCTGCTTGACCGCTTCCAATTTACCTTGATTTATGGACCTAACATTTCAGGTTCCTACGCAATATTGTTCTTTATGACATCAGGAAAGGTGTACATCAAGGCTGTATATTGTCACCTTGCTTATTTAACTTATATGCAGAGTACATCATGAGAAATGCTGGGCTGGCTAAAGCACAAGTTGGAATCAAGATTTCTGGGAGAAATATCAATAACCTCAGATATGCAGATGACACCACCCTTATGGCAGAAAGTGAAGAGGAACTAAAAAGCCTCTTGATGAAAGTTAAAGAGGAGAGTGAAAAAGCTGGCTTAAAGCTCAACATTCAGAAAACAAAGATCATGGCATACAGTCTCATCACTTCATGGCAAATATATGGGGAAACAGTGGAAACAGTGTCAGATTTTATTTTGGGGGCTCCAAAATCACTGCAGATAGTGATTGCAGCCATGAAATTAAAAGACGCTTACTCCTTGGAAGAAAAGTTATGACCAACCTAGATAGCATATTCAAAAGCAGAGACATTACTTTGCCAACAAAGGTCTGTCTAGACAAGGCTATGTTTTTTCCTGTGGTCATGTATGGATGTGAGAGTTGGACTGTGAAGAAGGCTGAGTGCCGAAGAATTGATGCTTTTGAGCTGTGGTGCTGGATAAGACTCTTGAGAGTCCCTTGGACTGCAAGGGGATCCAACCAGTCCATTCTGAAGGAGATCAGCCCTGGGATTTCTTTGGAGGGAATGATACTGAAGCTGAAACTCCAGTACTTTGACCACCTCACGCAAAGTGTTGTCTCATTGGAAAAGACTCTGATGCTGGGTGGGATTGGGGGCAGGAGGAGAAGGGGGCCAACCTCGATAGCATATTAAAAAAGAGACATTACTTTGCCAACAAATTTCCATTTAGTCAAAGCAATTGTTTTTCCAGTAGTCATGTATGGATGTGAGAGTTGGACTGTGAAGAAAGCTGAGTGCCTAAGAGTTGATACTTTTGAACTGTGTTGTTGGAGAAGACTCCTGAGATTCCCTGGGACAGAAAGGAGATTCAGTCAGTCCTAAAGCAAATCAGTTTTTAATATTCTTTGGAAGGACTGATACTGAAGCTGAAATTTCATTACTTTGACCACATTATGGGAAGAACTGATTCACTGGAAAAGACCCTGATGCTGGGAAAGATTGCAGGCAAGAGGAGAAGGGGACAACAGAGAATGAACTGGTTGGATGACATCACAACTCGATGGATATGAGTTAGAGTAAGTTCCAGGAGTTGATGAGGACAGGGAAGCCTGGTGTGCTACAGTCCATGGGGTTGCAAAGAGTTGTACATGACTAAGTGACTGAAGTGACAGTATTGGACTCTATCTGTTACCAGTTGCATCCATATCTGGGCATTGTTTTCGCTTTGGCGTCTTCTTGTCATTCTTCCTGGAGTTATTTCTCTACTTGTGTCCATATTAGGCATATTGGGCACCTACCAACCTGGGGAGTTCCTCCTTCAGTATCATATCTTTTTGCCTTTTCATGCTGTTCATGGGGTTCTCAAGGCAAGAATACTGATGTGGTTTGCCGTCCCCTTCTCCAGTGGACAACGTTTTGTCAGAACTCTCCCCCATATCCGTCTGTGTTGGGTGGCCCTACATGGCATGGTTCATAGTTTCATTGAGTTACAGAAGGCTGTGTTCCACATGATCAATTGGATTAGTTTTTTTGTGAGTGTGATTGTGGTTATCCTCTGATGGAGAAGGATAAGAGGCTTATGAAAGCTTCCTAATGGAAGAGACTGACTGAGGGGGAAACTGGGTCTTGTTCTTCTGGGTGGGGCCATGATCAGTAAATCTTTAATCCAGTTTTCTGTTGATGGGTGGGGTTCTGTTCCCTCCCTGTTGTTTGACCTGAGACCAAACTATGCTGGAGGCAATGAAGATAATGGTGGCCTGCACTGCAAGGCCCAGTGCCCCTCTTCTGCACGCGGTGCCCTGACCCCTGCGGCAGGCCACTTTGCTCTTTGCCATGTAAACTAACATATTCTCAGATCCTGGGGATTAGAATGTGCACATTTTTAGGTGTCACTATCCTGTCTACCACAGAAGTTAGAGAAGCCTCACAAGAAAAGAACAGCCAACTTCCATTTTCCCTTTATTATCATGACTTTTATCTCCATCTGTATATTTATACTTATGTGTGTGTACCTGTTCAGTCATTCAGATGTGTCTGATTCTTTCTAGCCCTATGGACTGCAGCCCACCATTCTCCTCTGTCCATGCAATTTTCTAAGCTAGAATATAGGAGTCGGTTGTCATTTCCTTCTCCAGGGAGTCTTCCTGACTCAAGGATCGAATTCATGTCTCCCAAGTCTCCTGCATTGCAAGCAGATTCTTTACTGCTAAGCACAAGGGAAGCCCAACTTATACATATATGCGTATTATAGTAATTATTTGTGATAAGTTTGAAAATAACTGGCAGGCATTATAATCCTTCATAGTTCAGAATTTAGTTCTTAAGAACATCACATTCACTTATAACCACACTGCAATTAGCAAATATTATAGTAATTATTTGTGATAAGTTTGAAAGTAACTGGCAGGCATTATAACCCTTCATATTTCAGAATGTAGTTCTTAAGAACAAGCACATTCACTTATAACCACACTGCAATTAGTAAAATGTATAGGGAATTAATGATGATAATACTATTATCTAATATTCACATTTCAACAGTTATTTTTAAAATGTCTTTAAAAAATTCAACTCAAGATCACACATTGCTGACATTTTTGAAGAGTACAGGATGGTTATTTTACCAAATGTCTCTAAATCTTGGTCTTTCAGGGTTTTTAACCTCAGGATTAGACTCAAGTGATGGTTTTGCTGGCAGCAATACCACAAAAGTGATGCTGTGTCATCTCAATGTAGTACAGAAGGAGGCTCACACTCTCAGATTATTCTGTTATTGTTGATGCTAATTTTGATTACTTCACTAGTAGCATTTGCCACAGTTTTTCACTATGCAGTTCCCATTTTCCCTTTCATAAGTAATCAATAATCTGTGAGAGAACTTTGAGACCATAGGTGTTAATCTTTATTCCACCAGACATTCACGCAATATTTTAGCAACGTTTGCTGATTCTTGCCTGAGTCAATTATTGGGAAAAATGATTGTAAAATGTGGATTTGTTGGAAACTTTATCATTCTTATTATACTTGTTAACTAGCATTTTATTATAAGGATCATACCAACCATCAATTCATAAACCTCCAGTGGCTACTCATGGCCTACAGAACAAACTCCTAAACAAAGTCACAAACCAGACGTGGGACCAAAAGTCAGAGGATATATATTTTCTGTTTGATGCAAGTCATCACCTGCAGAGACTCTGCTGACTTGTCAGTTGTTCTGTGTTTTTTTCTGATTGCCCCTTAGGTCTATGTGATAGGAAGAGGGGTCTTCAAAGAGGAAAGGATGAACATGACCTATTATTGTTAATAAGTTGGGTTAAAGGAGATGTAGATGCCTATCACTGATTCTGTAAGCTGGAATAAAGAAGAGGAAAACTTCACAAATAGTAAGATCCATTTGGGGGCTCCCTGTGCAGCCCAGGGCCTTCCGCAGGATGGAGACTGTGAGATAGTTAGTAGTAAACCAGGAAAGAAGATAGAGTTTTATAGGTTAGCCATTATATGCATACTAGAAACTATTTTTAAACAATGACACATATTAACTCATTTAACAGTCATTTAAGTTAACACGAGGAAGTTTGCTGTTGCTGTTGTGCGGTCAGTCGTGTCCAACTCTGTGTGACCCCATGAACTGCAGCACTCCAGGCACCTCTGTCCTCCACCATTTCCCAGAGTTTGCTCAAACTCAAGTCCATTGAATCTGTGATGCTATCTACCATCATCCTCTGCTGCCCTCTTCTCCTTTTGCCTTCAGTCTTTCCCAGCATCAGGGTCTTTTCTGAGTTGGCTCTTCACATCAGGTGGCCAAAGCTTCAGCTTTAGCATCAGCCCGTACAGTGAATATTCAAAGTTTATTTCCTTTTTTTTTCCCTAAGTATTTTATTCCTTTTTATGCTATTTTATTTTTTATTTTTATTTTTTACTTTATTCTACGTTACAATACTATATTGGTTTTGCCATACATTGACATGAATCAGCCACAGGTGTACACAGTCTCCCAATGCCGAAGCCCCTTCCCACCTCTCACCCCATATCATCTCTCTGGATCATCCCCATGCACCAGCCCCAAGCATCCTGTATCCTGTATCGAACATAGACTGGCACTTCATTTCTTACATGATAGTATACATGTCTCAATGCCATTCTCCCAAATCATCCCACCCTCTCCCTCTCCCTCAGAGGCCAAAAGTCCGTTCTATACCTCTGTGTCTCTTTTGTTGTCTCACATACAGGGTCATCATTACTATCTTTCTAAATTCCATATATATGTGTCAGTATACTGCATTGGTGTTTTTCTTTCTGGCGTACTTCACTCAGTATAATCGGCTCCAGTTTCATTCATCTCATTAGAACTGAGTCAAATTTATTCTTTTTAGTGGCTGAGTAATACTCCATTGTGTATATGTACCACAGCTTTCTTATCCATTCATCTGCTGATGGACATCTAGGTTGTTTCCATGTCCTGGCTATTATAAACAATGCTGCAATGAACATTGGGGTACATGTGTCTCTTTCAATTCTGGTTTCCTCGGTGTGTATGCTCAGCAGTGGGATTGCTGGGTCATAAGGCAGTTCTATTTGCAATTTTTAAGGAATCTCCACACTGTTTTCCATAATGGCTGTACCAGTTTGCATTCCCACCAACAGTGTAAGAGGGTTCCCTTTTCTCCACATCCTCTCCAGCATTTATTGCTTGTAGACTCTTGGATCACAGCCATTCTGACTGGTGTGAAATGGTACCTCACTGTGGTCTTGATTTGCATTTCTCTGATAACGAGTGATGTTGAGCATCTTTTCATGTGTTTGTTAGCCATCCGTATGTCTTCTTTGGAGAAATGCCTATTTAGTTCTTTGGCCCATTTTTTGATTGGATCGTTTATTTTTCTGGAGTTGAGCGTCATAAGTCGCTTATATATTTTTGAGATTAGCTGCTTGTCAGTTGCTTCATTTGCTATTGTTTTCTCCCATTCAGAAGGCTGTCTTTTCACCTTATTTATAGTTTCCTTTGTTGTGCAGAAGCTTTTAATTTTAATTAGATCCCATTTGTTTATTTTTGCTCTTATTTCCAGTATACTGGGAGTTGGATCATAGAGGATCCTGCTGAGATTTATGTCGGAGAGTGTTTTGCCTATGTTCTCCTCTAGGAGTTTTATAGTTTCTGGTCTTACATTTAGTTCTTTAATCCATTTTGAGTTTATTTTTGTGTGTGGTGTTAGAAAGTGACCTAGTTTCATTCTTTCACAAGTGGTTGACCAGTTTTCCCAGCACCACTTGTTAAAGAGATTGTCTTTACTCCATTGTATATTCTTGCCTCCTTTGTCGAAGATAAGGTGTCCACAGGTGTGTGGATTTATTGCTGGGCTTTCTATTTTGTTCCATTGATCTATATTTCTGTCTTTGTGCCAGTACCATACTGTCTTAATGACTGGCTTTGTAGTAGAGCCTGAAGTCTGGCAAGTTGATTCCTCCAGTTCCATTCTTCTTTCTCAAGATTGCTTTTGCTATTCGAGGTTTTTTGTATTTCCATACAAATCTTGAGATTATTTGATCTAGTTCTGTGAAAAATACTGCTGGTAGCTTTATAGGGATTGCACTGAATCAGTAGATTGCTTTGGGTAGTATACTCATTTTCACTATATTGACTCTTCTGATCCGTGAACATGGTATATTTCTCTATCTATTAGTGTCCTCTTTGATTTCTTTCATCAGTGTTTTATAGTTTTCGATGTATAGGTCTTTAGTTTCTTTAGGTGGGTATATTCCTAAGTATTTTATTCTTTTCATTGCAATGGTGAATGGAATTGTTTCCTTAATTTCTTTTTCTACTTTCTCATTATTAGTGTATAGGAATGCAAGGGATTTCTGAGTGTTTATTTTATATCCTGCAACTTTACTATATTCATTGATTAGCTCTAGTAGTTTTCTGGTGGAGTCTTTAGGATTTTCTATGTAGAGGATCATGTCATCTGCAAACAGTGAGAGTTTTACTTCTTTTCAAATTTGGATTCCTTTTATTTCTTTTTCTGCTCTGATTGCTATGGCCAAAACTTCCAGAACTATATTGAGTAGTAGTGGTGAAAGTGGGCACCCTTGTCTTGTTCCTGACTTTAGGGGAAATGCTTTCAGTTTTTCACTGCTGAGGATAATGTGAGCTGTGGGTTTGTCATATATAGCTTTTATTATGTTGAGGTACGTTCCTTCTATTCCTGCTTTTTGGAGAGTTTTTATCATAAATGGATGTTGAATTTTGTCAAAGGCCTTCTCTGCATCTATTGAGATAATCATATGACTTTTATTTTTCAATTTGTTAATGTGGTGAATTGGTTTGAGGAAGGTACCACTTAGTATATCCATTTAACAGAAGAGGGAGTGATACACAGAGTTTAAATAATTGCCCAAGTCCACAGAGTCGGCAAGTGACAGAGCAAGAACTGCAGCCTCCAAAAGGGAAATGCTTCACTACTGACTATCCTACATATGTTCAGAATACAGCTTGGTATTGATTCAATAAAAATATATGGTAAGTAGATGTATGAATGAATGAATGACTGAGTCTTTTCAAGCTAATAATACAAAAACCTCTTTATTGGTCTCTCTATCTCCATGCTCCTCTCATGCCAAGTTATTACCATACAGTTGGTGAATCAATCTAAAATTGCTTTTGCACATGGTGGGCATTCAATAAATATTTGAGAGAATAACTAAGAATTCGAATATGAATGCATACTTCCCTTGACAATGAGTCAATGTATATTAACAATATATACTTGTAAATCCAGTCTTTTCATGGCATGATCATTTCCGGCTTAGCTGATATAGCACATCTACTTCCAGTTTTCAGGTTCTAAGCTTCAGTATTACTAACACATTACCCACGAAAGCTGTTTTTTTCTGTCACCTCCATGCTTTTGAATGTGTTTATTCTTCTATCTAGAACTTCTTGCCATCTATACTCCACTTTTATCCACTTAGCACTGTGTTCTTCTTCAAGCTTCCTCTTGAGTGTTACAGTTTTTAGGAACCTAATCTGATTCTGTCAGTTAGAATTCAACTTTTCTGTATCTTTGATCCCACTGGGCCTTGGTGTGAATGCGTGCATGCGTGCCCAGTTGCACAGTCATGTCTGTGTCCGACTCTTTCTGACGCTATGCACTGTAGCCTGCCAGACGTCTCTGTCCATGGGACTCTTCAAGCAAAAATACTGGAGTAAGTTGCCACACTCTCCTCCAGGATGTCTTCCCAACTCAGGGACTGAGCCAGCGTCTAATGCATCTCCTGCACTGCAGGCAGATTCTTTACCACTGAGCCACTGAGGAAACTCTGGAAGTTGATAGATACTTCTTATTAAATATCCTCTGGTAGATCTTTTGATTTATATCATATCACAATTATTTCTTGCCTGCTCTTCAACTAGATCTCCAAAGCCAGACTAAGTCTAATTCATTTTTATTTCCTTGTATCCATCACATGGGTCTTTCCCAGTGGCTCAGTGGTAAAGAACCCACCTGCCAATGCGGGAGATGTGGGTTCGATCCCTGGGTCAACAAGATGCCCTGGAGTAGGAATGGCAACCCACTCCAGTATTGTTGCCTGGAAAATCCCATGGACAGAGGAGCCTGGCAGGCTACAGTCCATGGGGTCACAGATGAGTAGGACACAACTTAGCAACTAAAAAACAATAATATATAATATAGCCTGGCACATGGGAGATGCTGAGGTTTGTATATCTCATTATAAAGAATGTAGATTCTGAAATCAAACTGCCTCATCTTAAGTCCTGATTCCAGAAAGTAAGAGCTTTCTGATCGTTCATGAATTGCTACCTTCTCTGTATCTTGGTTTTTTCCATCTGTTAAAGGAAAATAATAATACTTAGCTTTTAGGTTTGTTGTGAGAATTAAATGAGCAAAATGTGCACATGCTTTACATAATTTAATATAATTAATCTTTAAGATAATGCATATAGGTAGGTCCTATTGTTGCTTATATTTCACATCATCCAGTATATTGAATTGTGGGGAGTTAGAGTAACTTGCCAAATATCAGTTATTGTCATTATATTAGTTAATTTAGATCCATTGACTAGAACAAAGGTTGATGTAACAGTAGTTTCATATAGAAGATTCTGAAGACAGGTAGGAAGAGAATTCAAAATTTTCAAATGCTGGATTAGAGCTGAACTTTATCCTAAAGATGGGAGTGGCAAATAAATTTCAGTTCTTGTGCTAACTTAGACTAATTGCTGATGGCTGTTTGGAGTGTTGAGTTGAGAAAGATTGTTGGCTTGCACACTGCATTAGGGAAAGCAAGCAGTGTGAGTGAGCTCATATACCTATGCTAAATGTGGGCAAGGGGAAATGGTAGCATGCATTCCACTTAGTTGACTTCCCGGAAACAAATCATTAAGGACATATGGATCTTGGGAAACTCAGACTAACTTTTCAGACTCTTGGGAAGGAACATGAGTCTCTTGTACATGAAAATAAAAATCCAATTTTATTCTTTTTGACAGTTCTTTAAACGGAGATATTTCCCCATGACCATATTCAATCATAGCTCATAGTAACCAAACAAAAGTCTTTGATATTTTCTTCTAGATCATGTTGGAGACTCAGATTATATTATAAATCTGATTCAGAATTATTATCATGAAATCTTTGCTTAGACAAATCAAGTCATTAAAAGAGTTCCTGGAATTTCAAAGCCCTTTCTTTCACTGATTCTAAAATATATCATATGACATCCCTCATATGAAGAATCTAAAAAAAATGATACAAGTGAACTTATTTGCAAAACAGAAACAGACTTAAAGTACAAATTTATGGTTACCAAGGGAAAAGTCAAGGGAGAGATAGTCTGGGATCAACATGTACCGACTGTTATGTTTAAAATGGATAACCAACAAGATCCTACTGTATAGCACAGGGGACTCTGCGCTCAGTGTATGTGGCAGCCTGGATGAGAGGGAAGTTTGGAGGCAGGGGGAATGGATATATGCATATGTATTATAGTCCCTTTGCTGTCCATTTGAAATTATCCCAACATTGTTAACTGGCTACACTCCAATATAAATTTTAAAGTTTTAAAGAAATATATGGCTCTGGCTGAGTACTTGCTTGTGTATGTAAAGAGTGCAAGCCTCAGTAAGTCTCTACTAACTTTATACTAATTCTCAATGCTGTGCTTGTGACATGCCCCAAGAGAATGAAACAAAAGTATGCCTACCAGTAAGGAGCACATACTTTAGTTGGAGAAAATTAAAGAAAAAAAAAAAGGAAGAAGAAATGTCTAGCACACTTGATTGGGAACAATCTCTGAGATTTGGGACTTCTGTGAAAGAAACTTGGCTTAATTGAGTCTAAGACGGGTTGGATTTGAATGGGAGAACAGAAACAGAGCATTCTAGGTAATGAAAACTGGGCCAACATGGGGAAGCAGGGATGCAGCTGGGACTGCAAGGAAAAAGTAGAAGAATGAGGCCAGAAGAAGAAGGCTTAAGTGGAGAGCAAAGAAGTGACTTACAGAAGAAGGAAGGGGATAGCTAATGAGAGGTATTGGAGAGCCTAGGCAAAGAAGTGTCACCATATAGAGACGAAAAGTGGTTTTTGAGCAAGATAAAATTATTATTTCAAGAAAACTACTTTGTACAGATTTGCAGGCTGAATTAGAATGGATGAAGACACGAGACAGAGACCTCGCTTAAGAGTTGCCTGACAGGTTCCTCTGTTCATAGGATTTTACAGGCAAGAATACTGGAGTGGGTTGCCATTTCCTCATGCAAGTAATCTTTCTAATCCAGGGATCAAACCTGAGTCTCCTGTGTCTTGTGCATCGGCAAGCAGATTCTTTATCACTGGGCCACCTGGGAAACCCAAAGACCTTGCTTAACAGGCACTGCAAAATGCTTTGTAAACTAGAATGCTTGATACAAAGGCTTATAAATGTAAAAGAGAACAAGAAACAGAATAAAATTGCTTGGACTACAGAAGACAGAGTGAATTTAAGAGATTTCAGAGGACGACTCAGAATAGAGAGACATCTTGTATTAACAGCTAAGCTTAATATCCACTCTACTCCTGGCTTCTGGCAGATGGGGAACACTTGGTATGTCCACAAAGAAAAAAAAAAAAAAAGAGAGAGAGAGAGAGAGAGAAAGAGAAAGAAGAAAGATGAAATTGGTATATGAGATAATTATTCATTAAATTCACAATTTAAGGACTTCATATTCACTTTCTATTTATTATATCCCATCTTTTTCTAGAAATAATTTCAAAAGGCCTATATATTATGTGTAGGGCATAATAAAACATTATAAATTAGTTCAGGTTAAATGTGGGCAAAAAGTTGTGAAAAAGTAGATACAAAATGGAGCCATAAATAAGACTAATCATTCAAACTATAATGAACTACACATTTAATGTGGATTTGAGCAACTGATGTCAAAGGTAAAAATTGGCAATTAAACAAACCAGTGTCATCAGATAAGAGCATATGGGTTACTAGATGGAATTTTAAGTAATCTTGGTTCTAAACTTAGCAAGATAGCCTCCCATGATATGTATTTCAGGTGAAAGTTAATTTTCTTACAGCAATACTCTCTCTATTTCAGCTTTCTCTCTGTTTCTTTCTGTTCCTCCCTTTTTCTTTACACTTGACTCCCACCTAACAGACACACACACACATGCTCACACACTCTACACACAGAGAAGAATATTATTACTAATTGTGATTAAAGAATAGCTAATATCTAACTTGGGCCATATTATTGAGTTTTAATGGATAAATCAATGCTCCTTCTCCTCCTACTCCCCACCAGAAACAATCCAGAAAATACTCCCTGGAGGTACAAATATAGAATTGCTTGTTTTAATATTATGTCTTATGATGGACTAGATAAAATAAAGAATTTACAAGAGGACAAAGAAGGTATAAGAAGAGAAGTGAGAAAAGGAAAATGGGATTTTCTTTCAGATTTCTCCTGTGGTCTGAATACTTATGAGCTAATGTTTGACCTTGATTGTAATGGAACTGCACCATGAAGTTTAACTGACTGTTCCAAGAATTATCTAAATTTGGCAAGCAGATAATGCTACATACCTAAGGAAAGATTAGAATACTCACATAAATCAAAGGTGAAGATCAAGTACCAGTCGAAATAACATTTAGAAATAATAATGCAGTGTTATATGCAATAAAGTACAATGACTACTTAATTAGATACTGTGGTCTTAGAAGCATTTATGTGCAAACCTTGGCCAGTGTGAGCTCCCCAAATAAAAAAGAGTTCATTAAAGTATCACATTCCTGCTCCATAATTCTGTTATAATGATAACCAGGTATTCACAGCAGGGCCTCAGAGGATTCCTGCTTTTACAGCCTAAGCCAATACAAAGTCTTGCAATGTTTTCATTTTTTGTTACATCCTAGCCACCAGTCAGAGAAAGTGGAATTATAGCTTAAAAATAGAAAGATGGTTTTATTTTAGCAAGGGGAAGTGTTATGGAGGTTATTTAGTAATAACCTTTCAAGCAAAAAGGGGGCAGGAAAATGACCTTGTTTAGGGTTTCAAGTTAAATGGAGAAGAATACATATAAACTGGGTAACATTGAAATATAGCCATTATATGAAAACTGAAAGAAAGCTCATGTCCAAGAAAACAGTGCATCTTTGTAGAAAGACAGCTTTAGAACTATATAGATCTGGGATTGGTGTTCTCACTCTGGCACTTACTAACTCTGTGTCCTTGGAAAAGTCAAACAGCTTTTTCACTCTCAATTTCCTTATCTGTAAAATGGGAATAGTGATACTTATTTCTTAGGGTTGACAAGACACACTTTTTAACATATCTTATTCAAAGTCAGGCACATGGGAAGTAATCAATACATGACAACTTTATGCATTTCAAGATTTGTTTTTTGTTATTTTATTTCATTTTTTAGATTCCAGATATAAAGACATAGTTCTTATACTCAAAAATGCAGAGTTTAACAGAGGCTACAGGTAGATAAATAAAGAGTTAAGAAATAATGTGATTAATAATATAGTAGCAACATGTATGATGTTCCACAGGGGTAAAGGCTAACCAGTTACTAATTCTGTTCTGGGTAGTTGGAAAAGGCCTGGAGGCAATTATATCTGGGTCTGTCTTAAGGATGAGTAGAACTTTTTCCATCTAAGGACTGACCTGATAAAAGATAAGGGTCCATGAAAATCCTGGAGTAAAGGATAATCTTGGACAAGGCACAAAACTGAGGACCAAGATTCTGGTTGAAGCTACATTTTGAAAGGCAAGATGTGTTTTGCTAAGGATTTGGAATCTGTCTTTAGGCAGAAAGATTGTGGATGGTTTACTGATTTTTAAGCAAATGAATGACTGGTTTAATGTGTTTAGGGAAGGAACCGGCAACTCTATAGAATAAGAACTAAAGAATTTGGAGAATGGAGACAGAAAATAAATTGGCCATTGCCACAGTCCATGACCACTCAGTTGGTAAAGAGTCTGCCTGCCATGTACGAGATCAGGGTTGGATCCTTGGGTCCGGAAGATCCCCTAGAGAATGAAATGGCAACCCACTCCAGTATTCTCGCCTGGAGAATTTTATGAACAGAGGAGACTTAAGGGTTAGTCCATGGGGTCACAAAAAGTCGGCCACGACTGTGACTAACACTTTCACTTTCACAGTCCAAGTGAAAAATAAAGGTTTGGACCAAGGTCCTAGTAGTGAAATTAAAAGGGGTAAGGAAGACTGCAGTTTCAGAGGCGTTTCAGAGGTAGATGAATAGAAGTTGGTAATGGCTGGATATTGGCGATGAAAGAGTTAGGAGTTTTGATGGCAGCTAGAGGTGCCAGGCAGGCTACTGTCCAGGGGGTCACAAAGAGTCCGACACGACTGGCGTGACTTAGCATGCACACACACACGGTAGTGTTATGATAGGGTCATCAAGCTGACAGAAGAGGAAGCTGAGTTTTGCAGACACAACACTGAAGTTAATTTCGAATGGGTTGGTGTGAAGGGATGAGGAATCATCTAAGCAGAAAATAGCTGTACCTTGTGTTCTGGGGCTCATGATTCAGAGATGAAGATAAAAGTGAAGGAATATAAATAATTATAACATCTGTAACAACAACAGCAATAGCTACTGTTAACTGAGTACTGATTACGTGCCAGTCATGGCGCTAAAAGCTTTAATACATTATTTTATTTAACTCTGACAATATTTTCTTGCTCAACACAGGGAACCTCAGAAAGCTACATGACCATATACAAAGAGTGGATTTCATTCCTTAGAGGGAAGGTATACAGAATCAACTGAGAAGCTGTTGACTGCAACTAACAGGAAACTAAACTCAAACTCATCTATTGATGTTTAATAATTGAAATGTCCCAAAATAGGGTAGGTCCAGTTGAAATTTGACTCTACAACTCAGCAGTGTCTCACCAGAACCAGCGTCCATTCAGTTCTTGATTCCTGCTCTGCCTTCCACAAATTTGCTCTCCCTGACCAGCTTAAATCATGGTTTCTGGCCTTCCCAATTCATATGGCTAGAGGAACAGAATGTGCTGACTTGCTTACACATGACTTTATGTGCATCTTCATGAAACAGCTACTATAGCTGGGAAGGAGGCCTGGAATTTGCTTACTGGGAAAGACCCAGAAAGGCCTATTCTCTTGAGGTGTGGGCATCAATCCTATTCAGACTTTACACTGGAAAACATTACATTCTTTAAGGAAGTGAAATGGAATGCTGGGGAGACAAATAGCAATTTTGACTAAACAGACTAAACATGAGAGGATCGAAGATGGAATTCTGGAAAGGCACTCTATTTAAAGGACAGGTTAAGAAAGCAATATTACTGCAAGAAAATCTTTAAAAAATGTGATTAAACAAGTGAGAGGAAAACCAGGGAAGAGTAATATCTCAGATACCAAAGAAAGTTTTATGTGTGCCCTGGAGACTGATTGCTAAATTCCCTGAATCACCAATATGATTTTGTTTTTAGGAATCTATTATTATTATATCTTTCTAAAACTTTTGTAAATGAATGGAAATGAGGATATTACTCCAATGTTAGCATAGTATGATCATCTAATATGATTGCTTGAAATTTTACAATAATTTTCTCAGGCTCTCGAGATATTCTTTTTCCTTTGAGGGAGAAAATACAGACAGTACAGTTCCAGACCTATATGTGTGGTCTTTGTTGTGAGGGGCGAGGGGTGAAGAGATCTCTCGGATGCCTTTGAACTGAGCATTATCTCATACTCAACTCCCAGGCCTTAGAAGGCATTCAACCTGTAGTACACATTTCTAATGCACAAAGCACTCCTTCCAAGATTAAAGAAGTGGGATAAATTCAAACGATTATCTAATTGAAAGACTTATTTACTGCAACAAAGGTTCAGCACTACTTTAGGAAAGAATTGAGGTCTGGGGAGAAGAGATGTCTAACACACCTGAGTCTGAATCTGACTTCTGATGCTAGCTGTAGGATCCTAACCAAATTACTACATTCCTTTGAGGCTCAGTCTCATGACAATAAGATGAGGAATTTGATAATATCTTGAAAAATGTTTATAATGTTAACTACATTGTAGCTGTTCAAAAAATTGCTGTTATAAAGTCCCTTGTATGTTGTCTTTATAGTTGCCATTATTATCTGTTACAAAAAGGAGGCAGTTTGAATAGTGGCTGATCACAGAATAATGAAAATGGAGCTGCCTAGGTTTCAATTCACACTATTTTTTAAATAATTGTATGTATTTGGATAACCACACCTCAGTTTCTTCATCTGCAGGCTAATGGTAATAATAATACTTTTTCAAAAGATTGTAAAGAAAATTAAAAGACACAATAGATATATAACTCTTAGACTTGCTACGGATGCTCAATGAGTGAGCAGTAAACATTGGTTTTAATTACTGTTATCTAGGATGATGATCGGAGGATTTTTCATTTTAATAGACTGTCTCAGAGTGCTCTACTTACCAAGCTATTTCTTACTTGACTTCATCTCATGAAAGGGTAGATGAGGTTCTCTCTGATGGTCTTTAGATACAGTCTCATTAAGAACATGTGATCTTCTGATGGATCCACATTCACTTTATGTACAATGTGATCAGAATAACAGTAACCTCACTGGACTGTTGTAAAAAATTAGCGATCTAAAATTATGCAACCCTCCAGATTTAATAAGGTTTAACTGGAGCTCCATTGTACACTCCCTGGAATTTCAAATACTTCCTCAGATTGGACTGAGTTTTGCATTCTCCTGGTCAACCTTGATGCTGTGCTTTCGGTCTTTTTCTGGATCGTGTAAAAATATGGACACTCTCACCTTCTCTCTCATGCTCTTGTCTGTTTTGCAATGGCTTTCTCAGCGAAGAGAAAGGGAGAGAAGAAGAGATGAGAGGATTGAGAGAGAGATTAAATAAACACAGGACACTTAAGTGTGTTGTAAAAATCACTGACAATTTGGGAGAACAAAATTCCTAATTAAAAATTAGATATTGTTTTTGTTTAAAGTCCTCATCATAAGGGAGTTTTTCTCTCATCATTTTACCTTTCAGTGTATCCTAGCCTCATATCATTTAGCTGATTTCTCTCTTTCCTTTTTTTCTCTTGTCATTTTAATCTTTTTCTACTCCATTCACTATTCTCTAAAGTAATTTATTTCTTTTGTTTCTTTGACTTCTGTTGACATATATCCTGGCTTACTTATCAAAGGATATTCCTGAACAAATGTTTTATCCTGTTACCTACAAGCAACAATTAGTAAAGTTAAAGCACATAAAATGTGTTCAGTGATATAGCATTTAATAATAATGGAGATAGTAATTATCATTATTGTGATTTTGCCATGGGAAAGAGCACTGGTTATGGGAGAGAGACATGGTTTCAGAGCATCACTCTATGGCTTACTTAGGTGGAAACTTAGGACAAGTTACTTTATCTCCTTAATCTCATATTCCTCAAATGTAAAATGAGGTGTAAAATTAATATCTACCTCATAGTGGGTTGTATGGATTTCCTGAGAGAGTATGTAATTTACTTAACACTATGCAGGAGATCCAACCAATCCATTCTAAAGGATATCAGTCCTGGGTGTTCTTTGGAAGGAATGATGCTAAAACTGAAGCTCCAGCACTTTGGTCACCTCATGCAAAGAGTTGACTCATTGGAAAAGACTCTGATGCTGGAAGGGATTGGGGGCAGGAGGAGAAGGGGACGACAGGATGAGATGGCTGATGGCTTCACTGATTCTATGGATGTAAGTTTGAGTGAACTCTGGGAGTTGGTGCTGGACAGGGAGGCCTGGCGTGCTACAGTTCACAGGGTCGCAAAGAGTCAGACACGACTGTGCAACTGAACTGAACTGAACTGATGTCTAGAAATACTTAATATTTGATATTTGTTCATTATTATTACTCATAAACATCCAAACAAGCTCTCAAGGCCCATAATGCACAAAGTACATGCTACTTCAATAAACATACTTTCAAACACTCACCATCTAGCTCACAGTCAGGTGTACTCATGGTTTTCTCTCCCAATCTACTTCTTTTTTTTTTTAATTTTTTTTATTGAAGGGTAATTTCTTTTCAGAATTTTGTTGTTTTCTGTCAAACCTCAACAAGAATCAGCCATAGGTATACATATATCCTCTCGCTTTTGACCTCCCTCCCGCTTCCCACCCCATCCCACCCCTTTATATTGATACAGAGCCCCTGTTTGAGTTTCCTGATACATATGGCAAATTCCCGTTGGCTATCTATTTTACATATGGTAGTGTAAGTTTCCATGTTACTCTTTCCATACATCTCACCCTCTCCTCCCTTCTCCCCATATTCATAAGTCTATTCTCTATGTCTGTTTCTCCACTGTTGCCCTGAAAACAAACTCTTCAGTACCATTTTTCTAGATTCCATATATATGTGTTAGAATATGATATTTATCTTTCTCTTTCTGACTCACTTCAATCTGTATAATAGTTTCTAGGTTCATCCACTTCATCAGAACTGACTCAAATGCATTCCTTTTTACGGCTGAATAATATTCCATTGTGTATATGTACCACAACTTCTTTATCCACTCATCTGCCAATGGACATCTAGGTTGCTTCCATGTTCTAGCTGCTGTAAATAGTGCTGCAATGAACAATGTGATACATGTGTCTTTTTAAATTTTGATTTCCTTAGGATATATGCCTAGGAGTGGGACTGCTGGGTCATATGGTGATTTTATTCCTAGTTTTTTAAGGAATCTCCATACCATCCTCCATAGTGGCTGTATCAATTTACATTCCCACCGGCAATGTAAGAGGGTTGTCTTTTCTCCACATCCTTTCCAGCATTTATTGTTTGCTGACTTTTTTTATGATGGCCATTCTGACCAGTGTGAGGTGATATCTCACTGTAGTTTTGATTTGCATTTCTCTAGTAATGAGCGCAGAGAAGGCAATGGCACCCCACTCCAGTACTCTTGCCTGGAAAATCCCATGGACGGAGGAGCCTGGTAGGCTGCAGTCCATGGGGTCGCAAAGAGTTGGACACAACTGAGCAACTTCACTTTCACTTTCCACTTTCACGCATTGGAGAAGGAAATGGCAACCCACTCCAGTGTTCTTGCCTGGAGAATCCCAGGGACGGGGAAGCCTGGTGGACTGCCATCTATGGTGTTGCACAGAAGCAACGACTGAAGCGACTTAGTAGCAGCAGCAGCAGCAGTGATGAGCGATGCTGAGCATCTTTTCATGTGTTTGTTAGGCATCTGTATGTCTTCTTTGGAGAAATGTCTGTTTAAGTCTTTTTCCCACTTTTTGATTGGGTCACTTGTTTTCCTGGCATTGAGTTGTATGAACTGCTTGTATATTTTGGAAATTAATCCTTTGTCAGTTGTTTCATTTGCTATTATATTCGCCCATTCTGAGGACTCTTTTCACCTTGCTTATAGTTTCCTTTGCTGTGAAAAACTTTTAAGTTTAATCAGGTCCCCGAATCTACTTCTAAATGATGTGAAAAGGTGAGTTTTTTCACTCATGGATCTGTTGGGATCTATCGGATCTGCACATATATATGCCTATATGTTTTATATAGTATATATTATATAATATATCCAATATCTATAGATCTTGTTTTAATATATATAACATAGTGTATATTCTTTTAACTTCTTTTAGTGTCTGTATTTAAATATACTTTAAGATGTGCATGATATATTAGTATATATAAATAATTTTAAGCAGATAAGATATACCTATATTAAAGTGTGATGGAAATTTTTAAATAATGAGGTGCAGTATTAAAAAAAGTTTAAAAGACAATTTACAACATTCTTGGCACAATAATATTTAATTTGATACAAGGTGCGAATTTGCCAGGCTCTAGGAGAAGGCAATGGCACCCCACTCTAGTACTCTTGCCTGGAAAATCCCATGGACAGAGGAGCCTGGAAGGCTGCAGTCCATGGGGTCGCTGAGGGTCCAGACATGACAGAGCGAATTCACTTTCACTTTTCACTTTCATGCACTGGAGAAGGAAATGGCAACCTACTCCAGTATTCTTGCCTGGAGAATCCCAGGGAGGGGAGAGCCTGGTGGGCTGCCGTCTATGGGGTCGCACAGAGTTGGACATGACTGAAGCGACTTAGCAGTGGCAGCAGCAGGCAAACTCTTGCACTCATCTCATATGCTAATAAAGTAATGCTTAAAATTCTCCAAGTCAGGCTTCAGCAGCACATGAACCATGAACTTCCAGATGTTCAAGCTGGTTTTAGAAAAAGCAGAGGAACCAGAGATCAAATTGCCAACATTCGCTGGATCATCGAAAAAGCAAGAGAGTTCCAGAAAAACATCTATTTCTGTTTTATTGACTATGCCAAAGCCTTTGACTATGTGGATCACAATAAATTGTGGAAAATTCTGAAAGACATGGGAATACCAGACCACCTGACCTGCCTCTTGAGAAACCTGTATGCAGGTCAAGAGGCAACAGTTTGAACTGGACATGAAACAACAGACTGGTTCCAAATAGGAAAAAGAGTACGTCAAGGCTGTATATTGTCACCCTGTTTATTTAACTTATATGCAGAGTACAGCATGAGAAACGCTGGGCTGGAAGAAGCACAAGCTAACCTCAGATACACTGATGACACTACCCTTATGGAAGAAAGTGAGGAGGAACTAAAGAGCCTCTTGATGAAAGTGAAAGAGGAGAATGAAAAGTTGGCTTAAAACTCAACATCTAGGAAACTAAGATCATGGCATTTGGTCCCATCACTTCATGGCAGACAGATGGGTAAACAGTGGAAACAGTGGTTGACTTTATTTTGGGGGCTCCAAAATCACTGCAGATGGTGATTGCAGCCATAAAATTAAAAGACGCTTACTCCTTGGAAGGAAAGTTATGACCAACCTAGACAGCATATTCAAAAGCAGAGAAATTACATTGTCAACAAAGGTCCATCTAGTCAAGGCTATGGTTTTTCCTGTGGTCATGTATGGATGTGAGAGTTGGACTATAAAGAAAGCTGAGCACAGAAGAATTGATGCTTTTGAACTGTGGTGTTGGAGAAGACTCTTGAGAGTCCCTTGGACTGCAAGGAGATCCAACCAGTCCATCCTAAGGGAGATCAGTCCTGAGTGTTCATTGGTAGGACTGATGTTGAAGCTGAAACTCCAATACTTTGGTCACCTGATGTGAAGAGCTGACTCATTTGAAAAGACCCTGATGCTGGGAAAGATTGAGGGCAGGAAGAGAAGGGGACGACAGAGGATAAGATGGTTGGAGAGCATCACCGACTCAATGGACATGGGTTTTGGTGGACTCCAGGAGCTGGTGATGGACAGGGAGGCCTGGCATACTTCCGTTCATGGAGTTGCAGAGTCGGACACGACTGAGCAAATGAACTGAATTGAACTGAAGAGAGAGGTTATGTTTAATACAATGATATAATAATGGCTTATATGATACAACAATGTAATAATAGTTCAGTTCAGTCGCTCAGTCGTGTCCGATTCTGTGACCCCATGAATTGCAGCACGCCAGACCTCCCTGTCCATCACCACCTCCCGGATTTCGCATCCATCAAGTCAGTGATGCCATCCAGCGATCCCATCCTCTGTTGTTCCCTTCTCCTCCTGCCCCCAATCCCTCCCAGCATCAGAGTTTTTCCAGTGAGTCAACTTTTCACATGAGGTGGCCAAAGTACTGGAGTTTCAGTTTTCAGCTTTAGCATCATTCCTTCCAAAGAAATCCCAGGGCTGATCTCCTTCAGAATGGACTGGTTGGATCTCCTTGCAGTCCAAGGACTCTAATTACGTTTTATACTTATCAGACATCAGGTTATGCACTTTACATATCTTTCCTCATTTAAACTGTCTAAACATCTGTGGTTATCAATAAAATGTGTATTTTACAGATGAGACAAAATCTCAAAGAAGCTAAGTAATTTGCAAAGTTATAGAACAGGTAACTTGTAAAGTCAGTTTATACTCATGCAGTCTGACCATGTCATACATCAGAGCACATGACAGTCTGGTTCTAGTAATTTTGTATCACACTTGGCTAACCCAAGTTTTAAAATTTGTTCCTGAGTCCAATATTATTTGAACCACAGAGCAAATCTTTGAGTCATAATTAGCCCTTGAATTTGATATGCAGAGAGCAGGAGTCCTTTTCATTACTAGTCTGCAGACTCTCTTTGTTCTCATTAAACCTTTGCTGTTAGGGAAAAACAGAGTCGAAAGCTATCAGAGCTGAGATTTGATATATTTCTCTGATGTTTCTTCTTTAATTCTCAATGTCAATGTGAATGTGTCTGTCATACCTTTTGCTTCTGACTTCATCTAATGAAGTCAATAATCAATGAATGTTGCTGTTTAGTCACTAAGTCATGGTTGATTCTTTTGTGACCCCATGGACTGTAGCCCACCAAATTCCTCTGTCCATGAGATTTCCCAGGCAAGAATGCTGGAGTGGTTGCCGTTCCCTTCTCCAGGGGATCTTCCTGACCCAGGGATTGAACCTGTGTCTCCGGCACTGGCATGTGTGTCTATACCACTGAGCCACCAAGGAAGGTCAATCAATGAATTACACAACTTCAAATTACTTGTGAAATGTAAAATTTCTTTCTTCTATAATGCCACTGAAGCCCTTTCAAGTTATAAACTATTCAATAAAGAAACAACTAGGACTAACTGCTTTTGATAAAACATTAACAGGGGATGAATTTACTATACTTCTTTGCTGACTAATGCCCTCATTCATTTTTGAGCTCTAGCAAACACATAAGCTTGTTTTTACGCCTTCATTAATAGACACATTCACTGCAAAAAGAGGCAGTCATAAATGTGTGATGGTGGGATAGACATACATATTTATCTTGCATGATTTCACAGCAAATATTTGCTGTTAAATGGAAACCAGAAAGGGGAAGAATGATTTCTTGTATTTTCTGTAATTTCTGAGAGAGATCTGGAGAGAGACTTACAAAAATATTTGAAAGTTACCTAATCCAATGAATTATGAGCAACAGAAGTAAACTGGAGAGATGAGCAATTGTCTGGCACATTCAGGCCTTGAAAATCTTTCATCCAAAATGATGACATGATGAAAAAAACTTGTTTTTGGCTTGAGTGATCAGGAAGATGGCTTAAGTACTCCACTTCCAGTGCAGATTAGATCTCAGCATGTAATTTTCTTTTTCTAGTATCTAGAGCAGGGGTGGGCAAACTTTTTTCTGCAAATGAACAAGCAATAAATATTTTAGATCTGTGGCCCGTAAAGTCTCTGTTGCACTAATGAACTCTGTCATTGTAGCAGGAAACCAATCACAGACAATAGTACATGAGTGGGCAGGACTGCATTTCAGTAAAAATTTATTTATAAGGACAAGCAAGTGAAACAAGGGTTGAATATGGGCTGAAGGACATAGTTCGCCAATTTGTTGTCAACAACTTCTGGCTCCAAAACACCATTACTATCAACAATTAAAACTTTTTTTCTATTTCTTATTTTAATTTTTTGACTGCACCATGCAAGTAATGCTTAAAATTCCCCAAGCCAGGCTTCAATAGTACATGAACTGTGCATTTCCAGATGTTCAAGCCAGATTTAGAAAAGGCAGGGGAACCAGAGATCAAATTGCCAACATCTGTTGGATCATCAGAAAAGCAAGAGAGCTCCAGAAAAACATCTGCCTCTGCTTTATTGAGTATACCAAAGCCTTTGACTATGTGGATCACAACAAATTGTGGAAAATTCTTCAAGAGATGGGAATATCAGATCACCTGACCTGCCTCCTGAGAAATCTGTATGCATGTCAAGAAGCAGCAATTAGAATTGAACATGAAACAACAGACTGGTTCCAAATCAGAAAAGGAGTATGACAAGGATGTATATTGTCATCCTGCTTCTATAACTTATATGCAGAATATATCATGAGAAATGTTGGATGAAGCACAAGCTGGAATCAAGATTGCTGCGAAAAATATCAATACCTCAGATATGCAGATGACATGACCCTTATGGTAGAAAGCAAAGAATTAAAGAGCCTCTTGATGAAAGTGAAAGAGGAGAGTGAAAAATTTGGCTTAAACCTCAACATTCAGGAAACTGAGATCATGGCCTCTGGTCCCACCACTTCATGGCAAATAGATGGTGAAACAATGGAATCAATGAGAGAGTTTATTTTTCTGGGCTCCAAAATCACTGCAGATGGTGACTGCAGCTATGAAATTAAATTTCCTTGGAAGTAAAGCTATGACCAATGTTAGAGAGCATATTAAAAAGCAGAGACATTACTTTACCAACAAAGGTCTGTCTAGTCAAAGCAATGGTTTTTCCAGTAGTCATATATGGATGTGAGAGTTGGACTCTAAAGAAAACTGAGCACTGAAGAATTGATGCTTTTGAACTGTGGTGTTGGAGAAGACTTTTGGGAGTCTCTTGGACTGCAAGAAGATCTAACCAGTCCATCCTAAAGGAAATCAACCATGGCTATTCATTGGAAGGACTGATCCTAAAGCTCCAATACTTTGGCTACCTGATATGGAGAACTGTTTAACTGGAAAGGACCCTGATGCTGGGAAAGATTGGAGGCAGGAGGAGAAGGGGACAACAGAGGATGAGATGGTTGGATGGCATCACTGACTCGATAGACATGATTTGAGTAAGCTCCAGGATTTGGTGATGAACAGGGAGGCCTGGCGAGCTGTGGTCCATAGGATCGCAAAGAGACACAACTGAGCAACTGAACTGACTGACTGACCAATGCATGTGGGATCCTAATCCTGTCCAGGGATCAAACCCATGCCCTCTGCAGTGGAAGCTTGAAGTCTCAACATTGAACTGCCAGTGAAGTCCCCAGTAATTTTGAATATGTTGTTCAGTCACTAAGTCATGCCCGATTTTTTGTGACCCTATGAATTTCGGCACATCAGGCTTCCCTGTCCTTCACTATCCCATGGAGTTTCTTCAAACTCATGTCCTTTGAGTTGGTGATGCCATCCAGCCATCTCACCCTCCATTGTCCCCTTCACCTCCTGCCTTCAATCTTTCCATCAGGGTCTTTACCAGTGAATCAGCTCTTCACATTAGGTGGCCAAAGTATTGGGTAGAGTCTACACATATACATTAGATATTCATATGCATGTGTGTATGTATAAATAATGTCTCTGATGATGAAAGTCTTTCCAAATCTAATTTAGTAAATTCAAATTATCCTACTGTTTCTCATTTTCAAATTACTTTTCTCACGTAGGTGTCATACCTTTCCATATCAGAAAAGGCAGGCACTATTACATGTGCTTTCTTTTTATAGAACATGAAACTATGAGCTAATTAGTGGAACTTGAACCGAGTCTTCCAAAGCTCAATCATAGGTTATTGTACTTTACAATACAGCATTGTAAAGTAAAAAAATAAAAATATATAAATAAATAAAAAGCAGAAAAAAGAGAAAAGATGAGGGGAAGACTAGCAAAATGTAAAGTGGCAAAAAACAAAACCAAAAATGTTTTTTTTTTTTAAAAAAAAGTATATATTATTGAAGGATAATTGTTTTACAGAATTTGCTGTTTTCTGAGAATGAATCACTGGGCTTTCCACGTTAGAAGGGGCCCCAAATAATCAACTTGCCACCAAGTGGCTAAAAGGTCTACTTGAGCAACAGTGGTATCTCCAAGGCCATCTTTTGTCTCTACTAGGGTCCAGAACCCAGGAGTCTACTCACTGGTTGTCCCACTGGGATCTGACACAAATTCTTCAGTACAGCTTTTTCCACCAAAGACATCTCCAGAATCATAGATTCTGCTGGATCATGTGACCCAATTGGCAGGCCCACATACACTGCAGTTTAGGTCTGCTGAAGAACCCTTTATTTCCAGTTCCCAATCAATGTTGGCATTCTTTCACGATATGCGATGTATGATCCAGAGCAATTTTTCTAGTTATAAAATTGTTTTTTTTTTTTTGTGTGTGTGTGTGTATGTGTGCGTGTGCATGTGTGTGTGTGCACGTGTGTGTTTTATCATTCAGTCGTGTCCAACTCTTTGCAACCCCATGGATATAGCTTGTCAGGCTCCTCTGTCCATGGGATTTCCCAGGCAAGAATATTGGAATTGGTTGTCATTCCCTTCTCTGGGGGATCTTCCTAACCCAGGGGTTGAATCCAGGTGTCCTGCATTGCAGGCAGATTCTTTACCGTTGAGCCACCAGGGAAGCTCATAAAATGGGTTACCTTGAGATAAAAAGATACTCTCAGAAATTAGATTTCTTTGTGGAAGAGGATACAAGATTCACAATATTTAAGGGAATGTCCTGACACATCTCTGACCTATGGTTCCCTGAAATATTTCATTACAGTAGCACATCTTGAAATAGTCATAAGGTTGATCTGAGTGCCTCTGTAGCACTTATGTCTCAAAGGCTTTTGTATATAAGTCACTTCCTGCTTATTCTAACCTATCTGTATGATATCAGTGATACATTAGATCAATGTCATGGTCTGCAGGATGTCACAACAGCTCAGATCTCTTTACTATATTATGACAAAGGAAAGGAGAGTTGATAATACTCTGGGGTAAAATTGAAAATATATTATCATCTATTTATTGTACATGTCAACTGTTTCTAGTCCTCAGTTGTGATGGGACTGAAAGGAATACATTCACCAAATTACTGGTCACATGCCACGCACACAGAGTCATGTTATATC
Organism: Nanger dama; assembly: GCA_917880005.1. Taxonomy (NCBI): domain Eukaryota; kingdom Metazoa; phylum Chordata; class Mammalia; order Artiodactyla; family Bovidae; genus Nanger; species Nanger dama. The sequence goes on from CAKJTW010000030.1 coordinate 21,190,030, forward strand.
AGTCTACTGTTGCAAAAATATCTTGTTTTTACATGGTAACTCTGGCTGTAGCTACTCCTTGGCTAAGCTTGCAATAGTCTATGACATTCTCCAGGATCCATTTGGTTTTTATATGAGTTCAGACTTGCAAATGAAATAAAACTATGAGAATGACCCTCACTTTTGCTTTCCTTAAACTTGTACTGTTTTAATCTGTCATCTCCTCTGAGATGTGATATTGCTGCAAATTTACTATTCTGGCCAGTCTTGGGATGCAGTTTCAAGGGGTTCCATTTGATTTCCTTACTCTGCTGGTACTTACCCCAGAGGCCAAGGACTTAGTATGGGAGATCGTGCCAAGGATGTCATTCACAAGTTTACTTTCATGGACCAAAAAGTGATCAACCAGTTGAGATAATGAACAAGGGGTCATACAGTCATTCAGACTTTGGGGAACATGCCGATTCCTTATATCTCCAAACATCATTACCCTTAGAGACACTATGCTCTATGTACATGTCTATAATTCTCACTGATTTACGTTCCCTGGGCTGCCACTCTGGCCTTGCGATTTGTTGTAACAATTGCAACATCTTAGTTTCTAGCCATCAAGGCTGCCTTCTAGCTTTTCACTTCAGGGCGCCATCATTCCCATGGCTATCAGTAAGCCACATTCTCTGAAAGCCTCTCCAACCACCTGATCTCAGAGATGTTGGCATTTCTGTCCCATCCCATTCCCACCAGCTTTTATGAATAGTATGTCTGCTAGGCCTTTAGGGGAATCCTAATCCTCTGCTGGTTCTTCTGGCCTCCTATACCTGTCCAGCTTGCTCACTCACTTGTCTATTTTTATTCTTAATAATCTTTTAATTTTAGAATAGTTTTAGGTATACAGAAAAGGTACAAAGGTAGTACAGAGTTCTCATATCTCCCTCAGTTTCCCTCATTTATTAACTTTTCACATTACCATGCTATAATTTTAGAACTAATAAACCAACATCAATACACTATTATTAGCTAAAGTTCATACTTATTTGGATTTCCTTGATTTTTACCTAATGCCCTTTTTCTGTTGTAGGATTTCATCCAGAATATCATAAGACATTATGCCATCTTTGTATTTAGCCTCCTCTGGAGGGCTTCCCTGGTGGCTCAGATGGTAAAGAGTTGGCCTGCACTGCGGGCAAGCTGGGTTCAACCTCTGGGTAGGGGAAGATCCCCTGGAGGAGGGCATGACAACCCACTCCAGTATTCTTGCCTGGAGAAGCCCCATGGACAGAGGAGACTAGTGGGCTACAGCCCATGGGGTCACAAAGAGTTGGACACAACTGAGTGACTAAGCACACACACTTAGATGGCAGCAGTTTCTCAGACATTCCTGTTTCTGATAGCCTTGACATATTTGAGTAGTACTTTCTTTTTAGAGTATTTCTCAATTTACATGTGACTGATATTTTTATTATAATTATATTGGTGTCCGAAGCCATGCTATCCTTCCTCTACCATCTGCCATGATGATGCAGGCTTAAATTTCACTCATCACGGACCATTACCTTTCTCAATCTTCTAGGAGCCACCTGAGTGGCAAGTTTCTACCATTTCTGGGGGTCCTTGCCAAGGTGTTAAAAATAGTATCCTAAGAGAGCTTCCCCAAGGGAGGAAGCTCTTCTTTATCTAGGCTTATATTTTTCACTGGCGGTACAGATGGCCATAGAAAAGATAGTTTCCTAAGACTTAACACAACTGTAGAGATGTATCCTGATATATGGTTAGATAGGGTCACCGATTGAATAGACATGAATTTAAGCAAGCGAAGCCCAGTGAAGCCTAGTGTGCTGCAGTCCATGGGGTCACAAAGAGTTGGACATGACTTAGCAACCGAAAAACAACTCCTGATACTTAGAGGTAGTTTAATAAGTGAGGCTCTGAGAAAATTAAGATTCCATTTCAAGAAACAAGGGAAACTCAGATGATTTTTGGGTCTGTCATGCAGTGTGAAGCCTTCTGATCCACACACATTAAATAAGTGGTCTGACAAAGGTACTTTTTTTTTTTTTTCCTCTCCTGTTGGCTGTTTTCCATAGGCTGGACTTGGGAAGAAAATTGCATAGTATGTCTGCTCAATGAGCCTTTGATTCCCTGGAAAGATGGTATGTGAAATCAATTCATGAAAACATTTCATCTGAGATGGTTCTGATTCTAAAAATTGTTGAGAATGTCTTTTCTATTCTAGCAAGTAATGCAATCTTTTTCTTCATACTCAGTGACTAATCCCTGCAATGAAACTGTAACATCAATGAAGTCCTAGAACTTCAGCTAAATTTGTGTGACCTGTGATCTTTGGTCCAGTTAAACAGCAACATCTTATTACCAGGTAAAACAATTATTAACAAAAGACAAAGTTCAAAAACAAATCTCTAACCGAAGGAAAATATCCTTGGGAGTGTGCAAAGTGCTAAGTAAGTTTCAAAGCTTTTAATGAAGTAAGATTTTTCTTATAAGTTGTATATTTATAAACTTTATATCCTCAGCAGCGAGACCATTTACTGAGTTATTCCATCTATAGTGTACTGTACTAATCATCTTAATTACTTGACGATAGTGAAGACCCGCTGCTGCTGCTGCTGCTGCTGTCGCTTCAGCCGTGTCTGACTCTGTGCAACCCCATAGACAGCACACCAGGCTGCCCCGTCCCTGGCATTCTCCAGGCAAGAACACTGGAGTGGGTTGCCATTTCTCCTGATACTGTATTAATCATCTTAACTACATTTATAAGCATTGAATTCAAGTGATCATCTTTCATATAATAATTCCCATTTCACAGCCAAGGACACTAAATCTCACAGTTTTCAGAACTTTCTCCAACCTGTAGTGTGGAGCAGAGCTTGGGAAAGAACCTAGATTTGACCATGGTCATGATCTGTCCACCATGATACCCTGTCTTCTCAAAAATATTTACTTCTGCCTGACAAGGTCACTCGCTGGTGGTCTTTAAAAACTTCCCCATCTCCCCTTTTCTGTATTTAATTTTAGATTTGGAAGAGCAATCTGTTACTCAAAACCAGAACCCTTTAATCAAGTATAAGGGCTCTCTTAGGGAAAGAGAGTGTTAGAGCCATGTTAGAGCCACCCTCCCCAAAATTACCATTGTTCCTCTTGAGTAGGAACTGTGTCAGTGGCTTCTTTCTGCCTTTCATTGTTGTTGTTGTTGTTTTCCCAGTTGATTCTTATAAGTAAACTATATAGAAGCTCCTTGATTTAACACCAAGACAAAATCAAACACAAAAGTATTGCTTTTTATTAGCAGTTCTATGAGTTCTACCAGCTCTCTGCTTTCCCCTTTGACAGCAAGGTTAACTTTAATCCCAAAGTCATTAGGGGTATTTTTCATTCTTTGGTGCCTAAAAATAGACACATTAAGAAGTGGCTTAGTGACAGAAACCAGGGCATCAAAGATCTCAGCTGCTGTGTGTAGGTTTTCCTTCACTGGGGTGGGAATCCTGTTTTAGATGGTGTTGTGTTTTTTTGTTTTTGTTTTTGTTTTTCCATAAGATACTGGAGGATGGGGCTGTTTTTGATCTCAAGCATTTACCCAGTGGAGATGTTGCCAGAGTGTGGGTGCTGGAAACCAGAATGTTCTGGATCCTCCTGTGATCAGAAACAAAGTACCACAGACTTAAAAGTTGGCCTGAGGCAATTGGAGAAAGTCAGCAGATATATGCCCTGCAGAAGGGGTGACCATATGCTCTGGTTTGCTTGGAACAACAATCTCTTTCTCATTATCATAACACCCTTTTCACTGTCAGCACTCCCAATTCAGTTGATGTATCATAAATTATACCATGTCTTTAGTTATAGATCTTATCTTTCCATCTTCACACTCATACTAGATGATAGCTAGCTTGAGAATACGAACCAGACCTCATTTGCCCTTGCATAGTTCCTCAGCATTAAGCTTTGACCCTTTAACACAGTTTGCACGTAATACATGCTTATATTACTAAATTGATTCCTGTATTCATACTCTCCCCATCCATTGTTAAAAAAAAAAAAAAATAAAGGCAACTAAAGTGTACAGAAAAACTACTGTGTGGTAAGCACTGATATGGGCTTCCCTGGTGGCTCAGTAGTAAGGAATCTGCCTGCAGTGCAGGAGACCCAGGTTCAATCCCTGGGTCAGGAAGATCCCCCTGGAGGAGGGCATGCCAACCCACTCTAGTACTCTTGCGTGGAGAATCCTAAGGACAGAGGAGCCTGGAGAGCTGCAGTCCATAGGGTTGCACAGAGTCAGACTGAAGCAACTAAGCAGCGGCAGTAGGCACTGATTTAGATGATATCTTCTATTGCTCATAAATACCTTGCAAGGTATTTTTATTTTACCAAAGAAGAAAGTCAGAGAGGTTCAGTAATCAGAGTAAGTTACATAGTTAGTAAGCAATATAGCAAAAATGCCCTTCAGTTTTGTGTTTAAGCTCAAGACTTATTTTCCCTGTCTCCCCCTGACTGCCTATGCTAGCATCCTCGTATAATGATTTTACAGTTTATAATGCATAAAAGCATGGAAACCTCAAAGCAGTTGTTTGAGGTAAGTAGTATCATTTTCATTTTAACAAAGATGTCTTTTAAAATTTGTTTGTTGTGCTCAAGATCACACTGCTGATTAGCGGAAAACTGGGCTCAAACTCAGTTCCTTTCACTTCAAATCACAAATTGTTTTGGTTCAATACTTTTAAATGTGCTGTCTCAGCGGTAAAGAAACTGCTTGCCAATGCAGGAGACATGGGTTTGATCCCTGAGTCAGGAAGATCCCCAGGAAGAGGAAATGGCAACCCATTTCAGTATTTTTGCTGGGATAATCCCAGGGACAGAGGAACCTGGAGGGCTATAGCCCATGGGGTCACAGAGTTGGACACAACCGAGTGACTGAGCTCACATGCACGATATTTAAAAGCAAAAATAAACAAATGGGATCTAATTAAAATTAAAAGCTTCTGCACAACAAAGGAAACTATAAGCAAGGTGAAAAGACAGCCTTCTGAATGGGAGAAAACGATAGCAAATGAAACAACTGACAAACAACTAATCTCAAAGATATACAAGCAACTTATGCAGCTCAACTCCAGGAAAATAAACGAACCAATAAAAAAATGGGCCAAAGAACTAAATAGGCATTTCTCCAAAGAAGACATACGGATGGCTAACAAACACATGAAAAGATGCTCAACATCACTTATTATCAGAGAAATGCAAATCAAGACCACAATGAGGTACCATTTCACACCAATCAGAATGGCTGCGATTCAAAAGTCTGCAAGCAATAAATGCTGGAGAGGATGTGGAGAAAAGGGAACCCTCTTACACTGCTGGTGGGAATGCAAACTAGTATAGCCATTATGGAAAACAGTGTGGAGATTCCTTAAAAATTGCAAATAGAACTGCCTTATGACCCAGCAATCCCACTGCTGGGCATACACACCAAGGAAACCAGAACTGAAAGAGACACATGTACCTCAATGTTCACTGCAGCACTGTTTATAATAGCCAGGACATGGAAGCAACCTAGATGTCCATCAGCAGATGAATGGATAAGAAAGCTGTGGTACACATACACAATGGAGTACTACTCAGCCCTTAAAAAGAATAAATTCGACTCAGTTCTAATGAGATGGATGAAACTTGAGCCGATTATACAGAGTGAAGTAAGCCAGAAAGAAAAACACCAATATAGTATACTGACACATATATATGGAATTTAGAAAGATAGTAATGATGACCCTCTATGTGAGACAACAAAAGAGACTCAGGGGTATAGAACGGACTTTTGGACTCTGAGGGAGAAGGAGAGGGTGGGATGATGTGGGAGAATGGCATTGAAACATGTATACTATCTCGTAAGAATGAAGCACCAGTCTATGTTCAATACAGGATACAGGATGCATGGGGCTGGTGCACAGGATGATTCAGGGAGATGATATGGGGTGGGATGTGGGAGGGGGCTTCAGCATTGGGAGATCGTGGACACCTGTGGCTGATTCATGTCAATGTATGGCAGAACAAATACAGTATTGTAATGTAGAATAAAGTATTTAAAAAAAAAAAACACTGAAAATGGTGAAATAGCTCACCTATTGATATCTTCTGGAGAAGGCAATGGCACCCCCACTCCAGTACTCTCGCCTGGAAAATCCCAGGGATGGAGGAGCCTGGTGGGCTGCAGTCCATGCGGTCGCTGAGTCAGACACGACTGAGCGACTTCACTTTCACTTTTCACTTTCATGCATTGGAGAAGGAAATGGCAGCCCACTCCAGTGTTCTTGCCTGGAGAATCCCAGGGATGGGGGAGCCTGGTGGGCTGCCGTCTCTGGGGTCGCGCAGAGTCGGACACGACTGAAGCGACTTAGCAGCAGCAGCAGCAGCATTGATATCTTCAGTGTTCTAGGGCAAATTAATTGTGCCCTCCCCACTCCACTCCAGCCTTCTTTCCTCGAGGATATGATACGCAGCCTTTTAATTTATGCTGGTGATGAATTCTTAAAAATTTTGTAGTTATTTGGCTTGCAATATGTTTTCCTAAAATTGTTATCAAAACTACTTATATTTAAAATGTAGCAGTATGTCTTTCCCAGCTGATAATTTTTGTTACTAATCCATGCTTTACCATCAGAAAAACCTCAGCAATTTCAGACAGACCTCACAGACCTCAAACAAAGTTTAATAATTTTCCTTGGCAGGGATAAGAAGTCTGATTTTGGACTTGAAATATATCAGGTAAATACATATTAAAACCTCATCCATATAGGCATTCCCATACACAGATATGTTTTAAAAGGAATGGAAATTAGCTTCTTCAACCCTATTTGTCCTGTGAAGGCACTGATATTGTAAAAGTTCTTCCATAGGTTTTTCTTTCTAATCCTCTACAATTTAAAAGTATAGCACACAGACAGATCATGTGCAAATGTGCTTTCTTACATAGTCTTCCCTAAAGTTCTAGTCAGTATGATATTCCATAACATGTTTGCTTCATGGGGAACTGAAATAATATTGATTTGGTAAAGCTTGAAATATTTGCAAAATGGGCCATACAATTGCTTTTCTAGAGTATAGAGCTGACAAGAAACTACATAGAAGCATAATAACTGCAAATACCTATAACATCACAAAGTCAGCTTCAGGCTTGCTGGACAGATATCAGCTGAACCAGAGCTTTTAGCACATTCATAAGAACATTCCCATCCCAAGATGCAAACAGCTAATTTGAAAAAAAGAAAAAAATTATAGCAGTCACAAAATGATGAATATCATCAGTTCAATGAAATTGAGAAGATTTCCACAATCTATACATTAAAGGCAAAGAATAGAGCAAAAACCAAGGAAACCCAATCAGAAATATAAATTTTATCCCTCTGGTTTGTGAAATAAATATTTATGATTGATGTATGGTAGCTCCTGTGTTATTTCCCTAGGCTTTGTTCTTCCCAGCATAGTACTAAAAGTTCCCAGTGTAAATGCTGAAATATGACCGCTGCCAATCATATAGATAATTTGTTGTTCAGTAGCTCAGTCGTGTCTGACTGCAGCCCCACAGTTTGCAGCATGCCAGGCTTCCCTGTCCTTCACTATCTCTCAGAAAATTTGGTCAAATCCATGTTTGTTGAGGCACTGAAATGCATAAGCATTATTACTGAAGTTCCCATGATGTGCCCAACTCTGCATAAGGTAGCTGACAGACACCTTCAAAATTAACAACTACCCAATGAAAAGGGTCTCATTTCTATGTTAAAGATGAGCAATTGAGTGTCAAAGAAATGAAATAACTTTTTAAGATGATCAAATTAAATATCTGAGCAAAAGTCTGAGCCTAGTTATGACTCAAATTCTCTAGTCTTCATTATTAATAAGAGCTTTCACTTAGACACTTTCACCTGATATACTTAAGTATGAGTCAATTACCTGCATGTTAAACTAATCCTCAGATCATAAGTAGGGCCACCAAGAGCAAGCGTCTAGAAAAAGAAAAAAAAAAAAGAGAGAGAGAGAGAGAGAGAGAGAGAGAGAAATACAAATAAAATAAATTCAAGGTCTCCAGCAAAGGGGGAGAGATACAAATCTTTACCTGGTATTTGTATGGATATGTTCATTGACTTCCTACAGAAAACTATGCTCACAGATTACTCCAAATTATTCCCCTCTGTGTGCTTTATCATTAACCTGAGTTTCATGATGAAGAATGAAAGACATAGAGCAACTTTCTGAAGGTCATAAGGTTGGTTGACTGAGATGAGATCTGAATTCAGTTCTTTCTGCCTTAATGTAAGAAGAAGCTTTTCTAATTAAACAATTTCTAAAAGTGGAACATTTCAGAAAACTGAAAACTAAACTCTAAGGGAAGTTTTTAAATGACGTATTTTCCATGTATCATGAACCAAAATAAAATATCATCAAGACCTGGCAACCCACCATGCAAGGAAATCAAGTCTTAGAATAAATTGGAAGGTATAGAATTAGAATAAAATGTTTGCAAATTCTTTCTTAGAAACAAAATTCCAAAAGACACACATGATCACTGAGAAATTCAACACTTGAAGAAGTTTGAATGACTGTGACCCATGTGGATGAACCTCTGTTATTACCATTTTTAATTAAAGAAGACAAAAGCATCTTATATGTGTCTCTAAACACTTGCAAACACAATCCCCTCAATCAGGATTTTAAACAAGTCCTCTTGGAATAACTATATGTTATAGTTACCATTGCACCATACAGTTTGTGAAACCTTTCTTTGAATCGCCTATGAGGCTGGGATATATTCATTTGTATATTCTTAGTGATGAAAATATCCAGTTAACTTCAGCTTAGGAAATATACAAAAGTTATTTATTCATAGTGGTGCCTGGTGATGTCAGAAATAGCATGAGGAATGCTGGAATTGATAGGAAATAAGAAACTAAAAAGAGTTTCCATGGTAACTGATAAACACTGCATCTGAGCTTGCCAGGTATACTGTATGTTCGAGTACATTTCCAAAGGATCTGAAAAACAAAAATCACTCAACATTAAATTTTGCCTGAATTTAATGGAAATGTAATTGCTTATTTATAAGATATTTGCTGCTGCTAAATTGCTTCACTCATGCCCGACTCTGTGCGACCCCATAGTCAGCAGCCCACCAGGCTCCCCCATCCCTAGGATTCTCCAGGCAAGAACACTGGAGTGGGTTGCCATTTCCTTTTCCAATGCATGAAAATGAAAAATGAAAGTGAAGTCGCTCAGTTATGTCCGACTCTTAGCGACCCCATGGACTGCAGCCCACCAGGCTCCTCCTTCCATGAGATTTTAGATATCTGAAGATGTGACAACATCACAAGATCGACACAAGGAGCCTTGAGTATCACTGTTCTGTTTTGCTTCAGATGTGTTGACTATCATTGTTGCGGTTGACAGGAGAGAGAAACCCAGATTTTTCTCTATTACTTTTAAGAAGTGCCCCCATCAAAGCTTGAAAAGTAAGCCAGAACTGTGTTTGTAAGAAATATTCAGTACAAAGAACATGGATTTTTGAGTAACCCAGGACTAGATTGTGTTAAAAACCACCACTTAGTGACTGTGTGAACTGAATCTTTATGTTGCACAAAGCATTTCCTTGTGTATACTTTTCATTTGGAAGATGGGATTATTGACACTAATTTTAAGATTTTTTATGACTATGAATGATATGACATATGAAAGTGTCACACACATGCTTGATTCTGTCCCCTTTGAAACTTATTCAAAAGTTTTATTTTAATGCCTAGAAACCTGAAACAAACAAAAGATCCCTTTTGTTTATGCTTATTTAACAAAAGGAAGCTCATAATAGATCCTGCTGGTGGTTCTCCCATTTGTCATTCTACAATGAGAAGTTATTTGGTATCTAAGGATATTTAGCTAAGGAACTTGATCCTCATGCTCAATTACCCTTCTAACTACATATTTACTTTAAAAGTTCTACTTGTTTACTGCAAGTGTGTGATGCCTTTAGTCTGTTTTAATATTAAACGATGATCTCTGCTGGACTCTGAAATTTGCCTCTTAAAGTTGAAAGTCACCATTTTTCAAAATTGTTAAGTGTATATAGGATGAATGAATAAAATTTTAACTACTGTCAAATTTAGCTGTAAAGAATTTTGAGAATCTGATAGAATGAAATATAAATTTCAGTTTTTATATAGATGGGAAAATGTGTTTCGGAGGTAGATAAATATTTCAACTTTTAAAAAAATAGTCTTGGAAATTTTTCTTTTAGTTTCCTTTTATCAGTAAAACAAGATTTAAACATAGATTATAATAATGAAAGAAACCCCTAGAATTCACCTAATTCAATTTGTTGAGTGTATACTATGAGACAGAAACTTATAGGTACTAAGAGTAACATAGAGAACAAAATAGACAAAGTTCTTTATGGAGCTTATATTCTTGTAGGGGGATATTGACATTTAAAATATTATATGATATATTAGTAGGAGATACATTTTATGGAGAATAAAGAAAGTGGAGGTTGAACATGTAGCTGTTTACAGTATAAAAGATTGTCTGGTCCAGGAAGGTAACATTTGAGCAGGCTTGAAGAAAGGTAATTTAGTTACTTAAATTAGTCTAATTATCTAATCATTATTAAATGTGATATAGCATTTTCAAATAGTTAGCTAAGAACAGAGACATTAGTAACATGTCCAATATTACAAGATGGCTGAGTGAGAGGGTGGAAAAAGAGACTTGGTCCTTGTTGCAGATTGAGGATGTTTTCCACTATAGAACAATATCAAAATGGCCAAGTCTTGTTCATGTCTGTTTTCTTCCTTTCTGACCTGCTAAGTCACTTCAGTCCTGTGCGACTCTGTGCGACCCCACAGACAGGAGCCCACCAGGCTCCCCTGTCCCTGGGATTCTCCAGGCAAGAACACTGGAGTGGGTTTCCATTTTCTTTTCCAGTGCATGAGAGTGAAAAGTGAAAGTGAAGTCGCTCAGTTGTGTCTTACTCTTCACGACCCCATGGACTGCAGCCCTCTGTCCTAGGCTAACATAAACGTAGTGTGCATAGCCTGCTGTTAAGAATATTGCAACAGCAATATTGTCTTTTCCCTGGATGTCCTGTCCTTCCAGTCCTTTACTCTTCTCCCCATTCCCCACCTTGGTTAGCATTCAACATCCTCCAAATCTTTTCCATTATAAATGCTCTTTGCCAGCTGCAGAACAATTTCACAGCACAGAACTATTAATGATCACAAGTTCAAATATAACCCACTAGGCAAGGGAGTAATTGGAGAGTTGGGCCTTGTAAAGGTAGTGTGTGTATGTGTGTGTGTGTGTATGTGTGTGTGTGTGTGTGTGTGTGTGTGCATGTGTGTGAAGGGTGGCAGTATTTAGTATTTACATTCTAATAAAGGTCTCAGTTTTACACTAAAGAAATAAAATTGAGATGGTGCCCTTGGAGGCCTCAGTAAGAGGATACAGGAAATACTGTGGTTTCTTTCGGTCAAAGCAACACATTTTCCTTTGTTCTCCCCCCGATGTTAATATTTCTGACATAGGAATGTACTTTCTAACTGATAATCACTGAATATGTTGGCTTTTTGTTTTCCCCCAAAAGTTATGAATAAACAAGTGTTCTACATTATAATCAATATGAACCTTGCATAGAGTGAGTTTTAATGGGCTAGAGGGAGAGAATTTGAAGACACCTAAGGCTATCAAAGGAAGAAAGTGTAAAGAAATAGAAAATAACTGAGAATTAAATCAATAAAGTAATGTTGTGTCTTATAATCAGCGAAAGTTGAAAGTGAGGAAGGCCAATACCATTTCTTGACAAAAGTTAACTGAAATCACAAGTACGCAGCAATTCTTTATCTACAAGCTTCTGGTACTTAACTTTGGGAATATATTGATATAATGATAGTGTTTTGAATTAATATTCACAAGACTTGTACAAACTGTCCTCATGTCTTATGGATTGAACATTAACAGTTAGATGTTAATATTAAAGAATAGAATAACCAAAACTCTGAAAGCTGGAGCTCTGATTTTCTGCTGAGACAGCTACCAACAAATACTTGTTATATAATTAGAATATCTCATGATAAAAATTAGTAAAACTCAAGGTTAAGGCAAAAAAATTAAAGAATTATTTTTTTCATTAATGCTGATATCAACGCTATAAATTTAGAGGAGGGAATAAAGAAACAGGACATAGACAACCCTGGCAGAGTTTTTTCAGATTTATTCTCAACTAAAAGCATATTTCAGTCATCAAAGCTTTGTGTGGTTGACTTCAAATCCATGGATCAAAGTAGGGAGTAAAGACGGTATCCAAACTAAGCAACTAATCAAGGAGTCAGTCAGCTACTCAGATGTCAAAAGCAAAATTAGAGGCTCCTCTGTTTAATAGGAAGTATTTCTGGCCTTGGACATAATTTTTGTTTTCTTCTTTTGCTTTTTGGATGAGTTCTTTACTTTCTACAATTGTTGTTATTCAGTCACTAAGCTGTGTCTAGCACTTTGAGACCCCATGGACTGCAACACACTAAGCTTCCCTGTCTTTCACTATCTCATGGAGTTTGCTCAAATTCATGTCCACTGAGTAGTTATGCTATCCAACCAACTCACCCTCTGTCTCCAACTTTTTCTCCTGCCCTCAGTCTTTCCCAGAATGACTCTTCACATCAGGTAGCCAGAGTACTGGAGCTTCAGCTTCAGCATCAGTTCTTTCTACATATGGATTGGGCACCAGGGACCAGATCTTGTGCCTCTGCCTTCAATGAGTTGGTCATATCCAACCACTGACTGGCTCCTACAGATACATACATCAGTTCAGTTCAGTCACTCAGTCGTGTCCGACTCTTTGCGACCCCATGAATCGCAGCACACCAGGCCTCCCTGTCCATCACCATCTCCCAGAGTTCACTCAGACTCACGTTCATCGAGTCAGTGATGCCATCCAGCCATCTCATCCTCTGTCGTCCCCTTCTCCTCCTGCCCCCAATCCTTTCCATCATCAGAGTCTTTTCCAATGAGTCAACTCTTCGCATGAGGTGGTCAAAGTACTGGAGTTTCAGCTTTAGCATCATTCCTTCCAAAGAAATCCCAGGGTTGATCTCCTTCAGAATGGACTGGTTGGATCTCCTTGCAGTCCAAGGGACTCTCAAGAGTCTTCTCCAACACCACAGTTCAAAAGCATCCATTCTTCGGTGCTCAGCCTTCTTCACAGTCCAACTCTCACATCCATACATGACTACTGGAAAAACCATAGCCTTGACTAGATGGACCTTAGTTGGCAAAGTAATGTCTCTGCTTTTGAATATGCTAGCTAGGTTGGTCATAACTTTTCTTCCAAGGAGTAAGCGTCTTTTAATTTCATGGCTGCAGTCACCATCTGCAGTGATTTTGGAGCCCCCAAAAATAAAGTCTGACACTGTTTCCACTGTTTCCCCATCTATTTCCCATGAAGTGATGAGACCGGATGCCATGATCTTCGTTTTCTGAATGTTGAGCTTTAAGCCAACTTTTTCACTCTCCTCTTTCACTTTCATCAAGAGATTTTTAGTTCCTCTTCACTTTCTGCCATAAGGGTGGTGTCATATGCATATCTGAAGTTATTGATATTTCTCCCAGCAATCTTGACTCCAGCTTGTGCTTCTTCCAGCCCAGCGTTTCTCATAATGTACTCTGCATAGAAGTTAAATAGCGGGCTGACAATATACAGCCTTGATGGACTCCTTTTCCTATTTGGAACCAGTCTGTAGTTCCATGTCCAGTTCTAACTGTTGCTTCCGGACCTGCATACAGATTTCTCAAGAGGCAGGTCAGGTGGTCTGGTATTCCCATCTCTCTCAGAATTTTCCACAGTTTATTGTGGTCCACAGAGTCAAAGGCTTTGGCATAGTCAATAAAGCAGAAATAGATGTTTTTCTGGAACTCTCTTGCTTTTTCTATGATCCAGTGGATGTTGGCAATTTGATCTCTGGTTCCTCTGCCTTTTCTAAAACCAGCTTGAACATCAGGAGTTCACAGTTCGTGTATTGCTGAAGCCTGACATGGAGAATTTTGAGCATTACTTTACTAGCGTGTGAGATGAGTGCAATTGTGCAATACATACACACAGAGTCTTTAAAACAGGTGAGGATATTTGCAGAGTAAAAATGAGTACCTAGGGACCCTGCTTCCTACAGGAGTTGGGGGAGAGGACAGTAGGAATTATGAGTCAGAAAAGGCTCCACAGAGCAAGGTAAATATGAACTAGACCTTGTGGAACCAACTGGTTTTGTAGGAGTAGAGTAGGAGAAAACCATTGAGAAGGCAGAAGAAGCATGAATAATTTCCCCACAGAGGCTTGCTGGGGGCACTTTGGATCAATCAACAGAGTCTAAGAGCAGAATCAAGAATCTCTGTTTCGTAGAAAAGTTCATTTGTAATATTTTTCCACATAAAAGTGTTATCATATGATATTTGTTTTTCTCTGTATGATTTACTTCATTTATATGATAATATCCAGATCCATCCAAGTTGCTGCAAATGGCATTATTTCACTCTTTTTAATGGGTCAGTAATAGTCCATTGTATATATTAATATATACCACATCTTCATCCTTGGATGGATATTTAGATTGCTTCCACATCCTGGCTATTATAAATAGTGCTGCAATAAACAGTGGGGTGCATGTATCTTTTGGAATTATGATTTTCTCCAGATATATGCCCAGAAGTAGTATTACAGGGTCACATGGTAACTCTATTTTAATCTTTTAAGGAAAGTCTATACTGTTCTCCATAGTGGTTAGACCAATTTACATTTCCACTAACAGTGAAGGAGGTTCCCTTTTCTCCACACCCTTTCCAGCATTTATCGTTTGTAGACTTTTTGATGATGGCCATTCTGACTGGTATGAGGTAGCATCTCGTTGTAGTTTTGATTTGCATTTCTCTAATAGTTAGCACTGGTGAGCATCTTTTCATGTGCTTTTTGGCTGTATGTCTTTTTGGAGAATTGTCTAGTTAGGTCTTCTGCCCATTTTTTTGACTGAGTTGTTTGTTGTGGTTTGTTTGTTTTTTTATATTGAGTAGCATGTGTTGTTTCCAATTTTGGAGGCTAATCCCTTGTTGGTTGCATCACTTACAAGTATTTTGTCCCATTCTGTGGGTTCTTTTGTTTTATTTATTGTTTCCTTTGCTGTGCAGAGCAGAAACATATTCACAGACTTAGGAAATGAACTTGTGGGTACCAGGGGGAAGGCAGAGGGAGCAATAGGTTGGGAGTTTGGGATGGACATGTACACACTGCTATATTTAAAATGGATAACAAACAAGGAGCTACTCTATAGCACAGGAAACTCTGCCCAATTCTTTAATAGCCTAAATGGAAAAAGAATTTGAGAAAGAATAGGTGTTTGCGTATATATAACTGAATCACTTTGATGTACCCCTGAAACTAACACAACATTGTTCATCAACAAAACTTCCAATGTAAAATTAAAAAAATTAAAAAGTAAAAAGAGGAGTAATAAAAATAATTTTAAGGCACATAGAAAAAACAATCTATAACTGGATTCTTCTTTCTCTTATTTGTCCTGGTCTTAAACTTAACCTCTGTGCACAAGTGTTGTGAGCTGGAAAAATGATAGAGAGACAAAGAAGAAAAATTTGAGAACTACAGGCAATGTTTTAACTATTGCTAAGTTTATTTTCTGAAGCCTAGAGTCAAGAGAGAGTCAACTATTATGTTCCTAGTTGCTTGGCTATAAGCACGTGCAATAGTTATTTACAGATCAGAAAACAAGGGTCAGAAAGTCTGAGACACTTAAAGATTCACCATACTCTATAAGGTGTTATCATTCCATGTTCCAGCTGAAGCTCTAAGAGTTTACATAATTCATCAACAATATCACAGCTCAGTTAAGTTTGCACCAACTTGAGCAAAGGTCTCCTGACTCCTTGTTCTTTGCTCCTTTTCCTCCACACCCACTGGCTCAGGAAGTCACAGGTACACACCTTCACTCTCCCTTACTCGGAAGAAAGACACTGGTGATGGTTGTGTTGGCATTTTACAGATTCTGTTTAACTCATTAAAAATGCTGAGGTGGTGAACTTGAATCACTCCTATGTTTCCCAGTAATATTTAACCTTAAGTTAAAAGAAAACCTAGGAGATTAAAGAACATGTTATCTGGCAAGTGCATTTCACCCTCGGTGGTTATTAATTTCAGAATACATCTGAATTCCTTCTCTGCATCATATGCTTTAGCAAAGGAACAGAGAGCTCCAGGCCAGGGTCAGATTTCAAGTTCTTATCTGTTGATACCCATAACACTACCAGAATCCTCTTTGCTGTCGACTTCTGAGATTCTTCCCAGGTACAACTTGGTGTCTGAAGTGCTACCCAAGTGCCTCTGGTCATCATTCTCTTCACACCACCTCAGCCTCCTCTCACAGCAAAGCGTATACTGTACTGAGCTTTGCTTTTGGAAAGACATTGGGTTGAAAACAATTCTCTGGTGCCTATACCTCTCAGCATGGAGGTGAAGAACTTTGCAGTTTGGGATTATGTTGTTTTTGCAGCCCTCTTTATCATTTCCTCTGGAATTGGGGTGTTCTATGCGATTAAGGAGAGAAAAAAGCAACTTCGAGGGAGTTTCTGGTCGGTGGACGGCAAATGAACTTCGGCCCAGTGGCACTATCCCTGACAGCCAGCTTCATGTCCGCGGTCACTGTCTTGGGGACCCCTGCTGACGTCTACCGCTTTGGAGCATCCTTTGTCCTCTTCTTCATTGCGTATGCGTTAGTCATTATCCTCACATCAGAGCTCTTTCTTCCTGTGTTCTACAGATCTGGCATCACCAGCACGTACGAGGTAAAACAACTACTTGCTTCTTTTTACTTTGGGAAGAGTTGTTGTTTCCTCTCCACTTGAACAGGTCTTTTTATGATTGCTTTTTCCTCTAATATACATCTTATGTGTATTATATCTTAATGATAACACATGGTGGTTGAAAAATACTTTTTTGCAGGATAATTACAAATCATGGCGAGAATTTATTACAGTGTTATTGGGGAAAGCTTAAGCTTTGGACACAGACATACCTGTATGCAGAGACAGCCACAGACATCTACCCCTTCCATCTGTAGAGTGAAAGTAACAAAGTCAAGCTCTGAGGCTATTTCAATGATTAAATGAGAATTTGTTGGTAAACATCTAAAGCACTGCCTAACTCATAGGAGATTCTCAATGAAAAAGACCTGAACTTGTTAGTTGTTTTATTTTATTCTGAAAAGCACAAAGAACATTGTATATTGTCTCTTTTGGCTGAGAAAACAGATACAGATATATGATTCAAGATTGTACAGTAGATGGTGCACTTTTAGTAAAGTGGTTCAGTTACTTAAATCACTTACAAATATGTAACTGAGGAGATTTGAGACCATACAGATAGAGGACATACAGGGATTTAGTTGAATTTAATTTACCCTTCACATTTGCCCTTTACATATTTTTTAAATTGTAGTACTCTGATATAAAGAAACTTAGATTGTGTAAAGTATGTATTTTGGAATTTCCTCTTTCTTTGTAAGAATTGGCAGTGTCAGGGGTGGGGAACAGGGCAGAAAGGTTAATTAGAGAGTTTGGGATCAGCATGTACACATTGCTATGTTTAAAATGGATAACCATCTGTATAGCAGAGGGAACCCTGCTCTATGTTCTGTGGCAGCCTGGAGGAGAGGGGGAGTTTGGGGGAGAATGGATACATGTATATGCATGGCTGAATCCCTTTGCTGTCCACCTGAAACTGTCACAACATGGTTAGTTGGCTATACTCCAGTAAAAATAAAAAGTTTAAAAGAGAGAGAGGAAAGCATTGGCAGTGTGGCATATGAGTTAAAGGCATAACTCTTTTGAGTCTAGAGTTACTTGGTTTTGACTACTAGCTCTGCCACTTAACTAGCTGCATAGCTTTGGGGAAATGACTCACCTCTATCTGATTCTAACACAAGTAAAAAAGATGGCTGGATGGTATCACTGACTCGATGTACACGAGTCTAAGTGAACTCCGGGAGTTTGTGATGGACAGGGAGGCCTGGCGTGCTGCGATTCATGGGGTTGCAAAGAGTCGGACATGACTGACTGAACTGAACTGAAAATAAGAATAATAAAAGGGTCTATCTTAAAGAATGTCTGTGTGAGGAGTAAATGAGTTATTATAGGCAAATACTCTTAACAGAGCCTGGCAAATGGTAAATACAGAGGAAGAGTTTGTATTATTATAATTATTATTCTTGTTGTTGCTACTTGTCCCCAAATTTATAGTCTCAATATAGAGGCTTTAATTTATGTTTATTTGCTCATCCTCCATTTCTTGCTACCTACCTATGGATATTCTTACCGGGTGTTTTAAAGTAGAAAGGACTGAAAGGGGAGAGTTTATTTCCCCACCTGTTAAATCTGGGATGGCTTTGTGACTTACTTTGGCCAGTAGAATATGGCAGAAGTGATGTGTGAATGTGGAGCTGAAGTCTCGTGAGCTCATAGCTTCTGCCTTTGCCTTCTTGGGATGCTGCTCTGATACAGCTGTGTCAGGAAGCGGATCTAGCTGGTCTCATTCCTGGAGGATGAATGGACACATAGAGGAGAAGAGAGGCGGCCTGGCTAGCAGCCAGCACTGACCACCAGACTTGTGAGTGAGGCCGTCTTGGACTTTCTCCCCCAGCTTATCTTTCCATCGATTGCAGACCCATGAGAACTTTGGGCAAACAAGCAGAGCAGTCGCCTACCCAGTCTTAAAAACTGTGAGAAATAGTAAGTCCTTAGTTTCTAAGCCAATGACTTTTGGGGCTGGCAATAACCAGCTGATTTACATGCTTTAATCTGCAGAGAGATTTCAAGGCTAATCTATGGATGTGGGCTGCTTTGTCCCTATTCTCTCCCATGTCAAAGCGTAAGGAATTGTTCTCACCCTCAAGCTGTAACTCAGGCTCAGCTCATTTGCAATAGCGTGCATCTTCTTTATCTTCACTCAGACAGTTTATAGTCTCACCACGTTGTCTCCACCTCGGTTAGAGTGATTTTCTTCTTTCTGTTATCAAACATTAATAGATCCGGTCTGTTATGATTTACCCTTAACACTAGCTTGTGGGCTACCTACTTTCTCTTTTTTCTTAGTCGTCTTTTTTTAGTTTGAAGCACAAACTTGCTATTCTTATTTTATTTTGTTATTTTTTCTTGGCTGCACTAGGTCTTCACTGTGACACACGGGCTGGCAAACAGGCTTAGTTGCCCCACAGTATGTGGGATGGAACTCGTGTTCCCTGCATTAGAAAGTGGATTCCCAAGCACTGGACCACCTGGAAGTCCTTTCTTGTACTTCCTAAACTAAATAGCTTCTGAGCTACTTCCTTCTCTCTGATCCAGATTTTTCATTATAATGCCAAGGCCACTACTTCTCTATGTCTTCGTCTATGGTGTTTTCTAAGCACTATAGATTACATATACTCTTTATTTATAAATTGCTTTCATTTTACTTCTCTTTTAAATTACATTTGTAGCATTTTAGTAATTATAGTTAAAAGTTGAGAAATTAGATGTGTATGATATCATTATTGAGTGTATGATATCATTATTGAGTATATGATATCATTATTGAGTATTATTTCAGTATAGTAAATATTGTGACAAAATATTTGTTGTAAATGGATGATTAGTGTGTGATAGTGTCTGAACCACTGTTATGAGACCTTTTTAGACCATTTTAAGGATTGGTTTTTACTCTCAGTGAGAGAGGTCATTCAATGTTTGAGCAGAAGAGTGACTTGTATTTCAAGAGTATTCCTCTAGCAGGATATTGCTGAAGTAGGGGGTCTAGTTAGGAGGCTACTGCCATCATTTAGGCAAGAGATGACAGCATTAGTGTGGAGACAGAGGGGATAACACAAGAGGAATTTTGAAAGTGGGGGGAGGAGACGCCAGGATTCTTTTATGAATTGCATGTGGGGAGTGAAACAAAAAGGAGTCAAGGATGGTGTCATGTTACTTGGGCTTGAACCCACATGAAAAGTGGACTTGTTCTTTCCTGAGATGGAAAGGAGTGTGGCTAGATCAGGTTTGGGGTTTGAAAATAATCCATCATGATGGTAAGTGTTACCTGTGCTATTTTTAGAAGCAAGCATGATATGTGCAACTTTTCTGCTGAACTTCCATTTTTACTTTTGGCCATACCCAGTATTCTTGCCTGGAAAATTCCATGGACAAAGGAGCCTGATGAGCCTCAGTTCATGGGTTTGAAAGAGTCAGACAAAACTAAGCAACTGAGCACGCTTGCTTGCAAAGCTATACATCTACAAAGATGACCACTGGATGAGTAAGTGGGTGAATACAATCTTTCAGATGGAAAATTATGCAGTTTGAATAGTCTCTTATTACGGAGTGAGATAGTGGCAAAGCTCAAATGAGAATTCAAGGAGTCTTACTATATATATATATATTTTTCTTTTTCCTTGATACTGTCTCTCTAGTTTGACCAAATTGACTGTATTTAGAGGAACTAAACCGAATTGGATGTTACAACCAATGACTTTTTCTAGATTCCTATAGTAGTTTCCTTACCTTATCTCCATTTTCCAGTAACAATTTTCTCTTTGCTTTCCTACACATCATATGCTATCCAGCCAATACCATATATTTTGCATTTTGTTACATTTCTCAACTTCTGACATCACTTTTTATGTCAATTATCTATTGATGTATAATATACCACCCCAAAATAAATTTCTTAAAACAACAATTATATCTGTTCACAATTCAGTGGATCAGTAATCTGATCTGAGCTCAAGAAGTTCTAATAAGACAGTCAGGTTCTTCTTCTGGTCTACCTTGGGGCCGTCTATCCAGATGTTCAAGCTGGTTTTAGAAAAGGCAGAGGAACCAGAGATCAAATTGCCAACATCCGCTGGATCATGGAAACAGCAAGAAAGTTCCAGAAGAACATCTATTTCTGCTTTATTGACTATGCCAAAGCCTTTGACTCTGTGGATCACAATAAATTGTGGAAAATTCTTCAAGAGATGGGAATACCAGACCACCTGACCTGCCTCTTGAGAAATCTGTATGCAGGTCAGGAAGCAACAGTTAGAACTGGACATGGAACAACAGACGGATTCCAAATAGGAAAAGGAGTATGTCAAGGCTGTATATTGTCAGCCTGCTTATTTAACTTATATGCAGAGTACATCATGAGGAATGCTGGACTGGAAGAAACACAAGCTGGAATCAAGATTGCTGGGAGAAATATCAATAACTTCAGATATGCATATGACACCACCCTTATGGCAGAAAGTGAAGAGGAACTAAAAAGCCTCTTGATGAAGGTGAAAGAGGAGAGTGAAAAAGTTGGCTTAAAGCTCAACATTCAGAAAACGAAGATCATGACATCTGGTTTCATCACTTCATGGCTAATAGATGGGGAAAGAGTGGAAACAGTGTCATAATTTTTTTTTGGGGGAGGGGGCTCCAAAATCATTGCAGATGGTGATTGCAGCCATGAAATTAAAAGACACTTACAACAAAGGTCCATATAGTCAAGGCTATGGTTTTTCCTGTGGTCATGTATGGATGTGAGAGTTGGACTGTGAAGAAAGCTGAGTGCCAAAGAATTGATGCTTTTGAACTGTGGTGTTGGAGAAGACTCTTGAGAGTCCCTTGGGCTGCAAGAAGATCCAACCAGTCCATTCTAAAGGAGATCAGTCCTGGGTGTTCTTTGGAAGGAATGATGCTAAAGCTGAAACTCCAGTACTTTGGCCACCTCGTGCGAAGAGTTGACTCATTAGGTGAGACCCTGATGCTGGAAAGATTGAGGGCAGGAGGTGAAGGGAATGACAGAGGATGAGATGGTTGGATGGCATCATCAACTCAATTAACATGGGTTTGGATGGACTCCGGGTGTTGGTGATGGACAGGGAGGCCTGGCGTGCTGCGATTCATGTAGTCGCAAAGAGTTGGACCGACTGAGTGACTGAATTGAACTGACTGATGTGACTGCCATCAGCGAGTTATTTGGTTCATTGGTCTAGCCAAACTCAGATGGGACAATTTGTATAATAGCATATTAGAACTGGTATTATCTTACAGTAGGCTATCCTTGACTCTTAGTGTTATGGGAGACAAATCTCTGTCAATAAGCAGGTACAGCTTATCACACAAGCAATTCTGCAGTCTCCATTTGAATCATATTTGTTATTAATAGAAATATCACTGTCCTAAGTTGCATTTCCCAGAAGCAAATCCTGAGCCAAGGTGTTGTATGCAAGTCATTTTGGGGGAAATGATTTTATTAAACTATAAGTAGGCCAGTGGCAAGTAAGACATGGGGGAAAAAAAGCCAATGTTTTTGAGCAGGTTGTTAACCATGAGCAACTGAGGTTCCATCTCATTGGGGAACTCAAGGAGACAGTATAGGTCACATATCAGGGTTGGCTTCACTGAAATGGAAATTACCGGGATTTTGGGGGTCCAGCTTCCTTTTATCATTGGCTTTCAGCAGTTCTAGTCTGTCCTGGGGAAGGGCTGAGATAAAGCCCTCAAGCAGATAATCACAGAACACTTAGATGCCATCAAGGTGTACTGGGACAGAGAATGGCAATAAACTACAGGGGTGACACCCACGACAGCTACTACGGTCACTAAGATCCCATATATTCCTATGCCTACACTTGGTGCTATCATCCACTGTGTCGTTAGGTCACACAAGTGTCAGTTTTAGAGAGAGGGAGCCATGGTTTAGTGCAATAATCTAATCTTTCCAAGGACATGTAATCTGAACCCAAGTTGTCCTCAACATAAAAGTTTTGTTCTGTTTTTTATCTTTTGATAGCTGAGACTTTCAGATCCTTCCTCAGTGACTTCTTTAAAAATATTTTCCTTGTACATGGTGCCCTCATTCACACATCCACCTGACTCATAGTGTACTGAATGCATTATCTGAAGAAAGATGGGATGAAAATAAGGCAGTTCTTTCTTCAGGTGAAGGGTTGAATAGGTAAGTTGAGAGATGTGGATTAGTGTGAAATCGAGTGACAATTCTGCCAAAAGGAGTCTTTTCTAGGGTTTTAAAGAAGGTCCCATCTTAAGGCATCAAACAACTCTTTCATTCAGTTCAGTTCAGTTGCTCAGTCATGTCTGATTCTTTGCGATCCCCTGAATCACAGCACATCAGGCCTCCCTGTCCATCACCAACTCCCCTTCTTACTTAGGTATTATTTCTAGGAAAAAGGAGTGGTTAATTCCTGGTTTAATCAAAATGATTTTTTTCTTAAATTAGATAACAACTATTACCAATTAAAAATTACTACCAAGAATTACTACTAAGATATTAAATCCTCAACTATTTGCTACTTTTAACATTTATTTTGTTCATTCAATACATGTTTATTGTGCACTGGAATTCAAATACTAGTGCCTTCTAGAGTAGGAATTCTAGGAATTCAGAAATACTTTTGTTGACCCCAACAGTAAATCAGATACATCTATTTAGTATGTTCATAGCTCCCTGTAGCTTTTCTTCTAGTACATACCATCACTTAACTTTACTGCTACAAGTTTAGTAGTCTCCTCTTCTCATCTGTAAAGTCCTTTGGGTCATGAACTATATAATATTTGCTGTCATTGTAGGTCAGAATGCAATATGGAAGACAAGGGATAAATATCTGTTAAATGAATACATGAAAGATGAAGATAAAGTGAAAAAGTTTGACACTGTTACATGCACCAGGGAAAACAAGTGGTAGACTGAAAGATGCATATACTCCCCTCCAAAAATGGTCTTCCCAGTGCTCAGTGATAAAGAAGCCACCTGCCAAGCAGAAGATAAGGATTCTGTCCCTGGGTCTGGAATATTCCCTGGAGGAGCAAATAGCAACCCACTCCAGTATTCTTGCCTGGGAAATCCCATGAACCAAGGAACCTGGCAGTCTACAGTCCATGCTGTCACAAAGAATCAGACACAATTTAGCGGCTAAACCACCACCACCACTCTCCAAAAAGGATAATATATGTCCTAACGTCAGGAAGCTGTAACTACTACCTTATATGGTTTTAAAAAAGAGATCCTTGCAAAGTTGATTAAATTAAGAATCTTGAGATAGAGGGATTGTCCTGATTTAACCAGGCAGGCCTTAAGTACAATCATTTTTATAAGAGGGAGGCAGAGGAACACTTGTCAGACAAAGAGAAAGCAATGTGACCACACAGGCAGAAGCTGGAGTGATGATGTTAGAAGTTAAGGAATGCCTGCAGCCACCAAAAACTCCTAAGAGGCAAGAAGTATATTCTTCCCTAAGACCTCCAGAGAGAGCAAAGCCCAGGAAACACCTTGATTTTGGTCCTGTGAAATTGATTTTGAATATCTGACTTCCAGAACTATAAGAAAACACATTTCTGTTGTTTAAAGTCACCAAATTTGTGATAGCTTGTTACAATGGCTATAGGAAATGAATACTGTAAAATATGTTGTATGTGCACACATGTGTGCTCAATCAAGTCCAACTCTTTGCAACCCATGGACTGTAGTCAGTCAGGCTCCTCTGGGAGCCCGGACTCCTCTGGGAGCCCATGAGATTTTCCAGGCAAGGATATTGAAGTGGGTTGTTATTGCCTTTTCCAGAAGTCTTCCCAACCCAGGGATTGAACCCAATCTCCTGTATTGGCAGATGGATTCTTTACCACTGTGCCACCTGGGAAGCCTATAAAATATGTGAATCCAACATTAAAATCCAAGGTAGCTGGTTATCAAGTGCTAAAGAAGTTTAGTATAATTGCCTGAAGAGTTCGGAGGGGAAAGTATGAGTAGGAACAGGAATGGCAATCAGGCTCTCGTTTTTGAAAGATGACTAATAATTGGTGAATTTTGAGGGTTGGGGGTAAAGGGAGGCTCTCTTGCACTGAAAAATCTTGCTATACAGAAGAGAAATCTGCAGGGTACAAAGCATGCTGGCTGAACAATACATAGTGATTTTATGTACACAGTAGATCAGGTGAGGGCTAGTGATGTTGAGAGGGGAAGGGTGTGGATCAGGTTGTAGAGGGTTTAGAATGGAAAGCCTGGATGTGCGTTATGTTTTGTCAGTGATAGAGAATCACTGAAACCTTTGAGGAGAAGTGTGATGTGACTAGTGTTCTGCTTTAGGAGAATCAATGTGACAGGTGTGTGGTTGGTGGAATGGGTGGGCACGATTTGGAGAGAGCTTAGAGAGCTCAGAGCATTGCTACATTGATCTGAG
This sequence comes from Nanger dama, assembly GCA_917880005.1. NCBI lineage: Eukaryota > Metazoa > Chordata > Mammalia > Artiodactyla > Bovidae > Nanger > Nanger dama. Next base: position 21,215,298 of record CAKJTW010000030.1, read on the forward strand.
CAAGAGGTAAGGAAGGCCTGAGCTGAATCTGGGGGCAGTGTGGCTAGAAAAGGAAATAATGGCTTTAGTACATCTAGTAGGAAGAGCCCTGGGGAGAGAGCCAGGAGACCTTTTAATTGAAGCAATAATAATTAAAAAAAAAAAAATTATCTTCTCTGACCATCATGTGAAGTTTGAGCAAAAACTGAGCTTTAATACATCTTTAACTTTAAACAATCCAAATTTCTCTCCCTTTCCTTCAAGTTCAAATAGGGTAAAATCATGTTATAAAGCTAAACATTAAACTCAGAGAAATACCAAGAAAAAGCAAACCTTCTTAGCAGCCTTTAAATAAAACTTGCTGATTTTTTGCATGTCCTTCTCTCTGTTCTTTCTAGTACTTACAACTACGATTCAACAAACCAGTTCGCTATGCAGCCACAGTCATCTACATTGTGCAAACGGTAAGGAGGAGGGCTGCTGCAGAGGCGGGTTGTAGGGTGGCAGGAATGGGTTTGTTTATTTCAAGAAGCAATCAACACAGTTAAAGGAAAGATTCAACACTAAGAAGAAACTACTGTCTTCCAAGGATAGTGCTTTTAAAATATGTGATTTTATAGAGGGATTTCCACATTTCATAGACTTCATATATCTGTATAAATAATACCAAATGCATATCATAAGCCACCAAGGGGGCAAAAAAGCATTTTCTTAAATTTATTGTGAACTTTTATTTAACTGGTACAAGTTGTTTTTGATATGAAATGGTTTTTGTTTGTTTATTTGTTTGTTTTGCTTCTGGTTCAACAGAGAAATGAGTTCGTTTCTGAAAATTAGTTTAAAATTATACTCTCAAACCAATACTCCCACATCCGCTTTTGGACTCTTCTCCTACCTCCTCGATTCTAGGGTATCCTCTTGCTGCCCACAGCTGCCTGTGGGAGAGCTTTGATGCATTTCAGTGACTCACCAAGAACTTTTTACTATAAGATAACCTTCTTCCATTTTTAAATTAAAACTTCCATCAGTGACTGAAGGATTTAAGAGCAAGAAAACGGGGAAAACAATGCTCCTTAACCTGTCCATGGTTATCTGCCTTTTAAAACTCTCACATGGATCTCTAAATGGTGAAATTTCATTTAAAACTATATGGGATCAGACCCACTTCTGTCAGTGTAGTGGCCTCCAGTTCTGGAAGTTTGAAGATATGCCCATAAAGGAGGTCGCTCGTGTTGCCAGTTTTCCCTGCAAGGTGATATAGATTATTCCTCATAGGTTATTCCATCTCCACTCTAAAGTCTATGTTTCAGCAAACTTCTAAAATGTGTTTGTGTCATGGTGATATGTGTTTGTGCCGTGGTGATATGTGTATGATGGGTCAGTGGAAGGGTGAGTCAAAAACTGAACCTTATTTTCATATCCTTCAGAAATACACCAGCTGTAGCCATAAAATCTCAAGATGTATAGCCATTTTAAAACTCCACCAGCCTTCCTCTATCTCATGCTTATTATCCTTTTTGCAAATTAGTTACAGTTGCCAAGAACTTCAAAATGAGAGTGTGAGGGAATAAAATGTTTGGAACAAGTTGAAGGAAATGTAGCGCTAAGGTAGTAAGGAAAATTTCAGGAAGGTTTCCTTTCCACGTCGCTCTTCTCACTGTTCACCTGATTCGTCTCGCCACCAGATTCTCTACACGGGAGTGGTGGTGTACGCTCCGGCTCTGGCCCTCAATCAAGGTGAGCTAGCTACACTCTCTTGTGCTTTTCACCATTTTTATACCTTGAGAAATGTATGCACAAAATCTTGTTGGGAGAACATTCCTGTGGTGAGAATGCTATGAGTTGCTGTAGTTGTCACAACAGAAAGCTCTAAAAGTTGAACATTGAAAATAACATGAATAACTAGTTACTTGATTTTATCGGGTCTCTGGTGGCTCAGACGGTAAAGCGTCTGTCCACAATGCCAGAGACCTGGGTTAGCTCCCTGGGTTGGGAAGATCCCCTGGAGAAGGAAATGGCAATCCACCCCAGGACTATTGCCTGGAAAATCCCATGGACAGAGGAGCCTGGTAGGCTACAGCCCATGGGGTTGCAAAGAGTTGGATACAACTGAGCGACTTCACTTCACTTGACTTTATCCACATAGTTTCAAACATCCAATTTAATTGTCATTCATCTTCTAATCACTGAAGTAACGACAAATTTTTTTTGAGGTTTGGTTGATTTACAACATTGTATTAGATTCAGATGTACATCAAAGTCAGTTTTATCTATATTTTTCAAGTTATTTTCCATTATAGTTTATTATAAGATATAGAATATGGTTCCCTGTGCTAAATCTTTGTTGTTTATCTTTTTCATCTATTTCATATATAACAGTTTAGAAATAGTATTAGAAATTCTGTGTGTGTGTGTTTGTTGCTCAGTCGTGCCCTGCTCTTTGCGACCCCATGAACTATAGCTCACCAGGCTCCTCTATCCATGGGATTCTCCAGTCAAGAATACTGGAATGCATTGCCATTCCCTTCTCCAGGGGATTTCCCAACCCAAGGATCAAACCTGGCTCTCCTGAATTGCAGGCAGATTCTTTCCTATCTGAGCTACCATTTATCCCTACTCCCTCTCTCTCTCCTTTGGTAACCATAAGTTGACAGTTTTGTATTCTATACAAACAACCTAAATAAGGTCATCTATAACATATGGTCCTTTCTCAGTAATCTCATGAAGAGGATACTCTGAATACATGAGTAACAAGTGTTTGTAGTAATTATTTTAAAATTTACACTTGACGTTGTTGAAAGAATAGAATCCCTGGAGGAAAAAAGGAAAGAAAAATCAAAAGCAAAAGAAATTTCATAATGATATCTATAATATTAGAAGTCCTCAGTATTCAATTTAATTGTGTTATGTGCTTATACTGAAAAATATTTATTCACAGTCATTGAAAGTATGCAGACTTTGTTAAGAAAAACAAATAATGAAATGTTTGGTGCAGAGATTGGACTAACTTTTTAAGAAAAACAAACAAATAAACAAACAGCTGGTACAGAGATTGGAAACTCCAGAATCTTAAGAGGAAAAAGTTTGGCTTATAACATTACATGAAAATTACGGACTGGGTTGCTGCTGCTCAGTAGTTTTAGCTGTGTCTAACTCTGCAACCCTGTGGACTGTAGCCCACCAGGCTCCTCTGTCCTTGGGATTCTCCAGGCAAGAATACTGGAGTGGGTTGCCATGCCCTCCTCCAGGGGATCTCCCCAGCCCAGGGATGGAATCCATGTCTCCTGTGTCTCCTGCACTGCAGGTGGATTCTTCACTGCTGAACCACTGGGGAAGTCCCATGGACTGGATTGAGTTATAATAATAAAATAATCTCTATCAGACATGATAAAATTTAATTTAATTTTATCACCTCTAATTTGATTTTCATTTGCCCACAAAGAACACAGACAAGAATATTGTGACTTTTTCTCATAAAGTTTGTTCTTTTACTGTCCTTAAAGGAACATCTTTCAATATTTTTTTCGCCTTTCATAGTGACTGGGTTTGATCTCTGGGGCTCTGTGTTTGCAACAGGAATCGTCTGCACATTCTACTGTACCTTGGTATGTATCTAGCTGTGAAAAAGTATTTGGCACTACCTCCTAATATGGGAAAGGGCAAATTTCCAACAACAAGGTATCTAAGTATAGCAGAAATTGCTATTTCTCAATTAAATAGAAATATGCTGCCTTATTTGTAACAGTTTTCTGAGGAAGGTGCTGTTGTTTTATTTTTATTTTTGCATTTACTGATTTATTTTCACCATAATGAGAAATGATTTTTACTTTTCTAAGCCAACTAAAAGAGTCCAGGTCAGTTTGTGAAGTAAATGAAGTAAAACACGGCTTCTTCTTCCCTAAATGACTACAAAAACATCCATGTATGTTAAGTAAACTGTACTTGAATGACACAAACATCAACACATGTTTAGAGATAATAGTAGTTGATTTTCAAGGCTGAGTGGTGGCTTACCATGGTCTGAGAAAAGCCTAGGTAATCGCCTGTCAAGGAAGAACCATTTTTGTTAACTCTTAACATGAATCTTGATCAGCACTTCATTAACTAGAATACTTCCATTTAAAAAACTGCAGTTTCTGTAGGTTTAAGGACTTGGGAACACAATTTCTAATAATTCCCTATAAAAGACCTTAAATGACAGTAACAGAAATTAGTGTTTAATAACTGAAACATAGGAATTTAGGTAATTCATCTTTCCCAAAGAAACATTTCTGCTCCTCCTGAATGTAGTGTGGGCTTCCTTTAGAAACCATCTTCTTGACTCTTCCAGTTGTTTGTCCCACTAGTATGAATTTCATTTATGTTGAAAAGCATAAAATTAAGAGTCCTAATGGCTATATAATCCCTGTAAAACTATTAGCAATAGGATAATATTCAGACACATACAAGTAAGTAAACTTTCTAGAAAGAAAAGGTACCACAGTGTCATAAAAGATGGTGGGTCCACAGTTTTAGTGTGGGGCTTGGGGAAATGGATTCTAAAATCATTGCTTTTACGTCTATGGGGAGAAAAAAAATCCCTCAAAGCTGCCAATTTAAACATTAATAAGATTTAGTCACACTACAATAAGAGCAGTGCTATGAATGATAACTTTAGATATTTATAACCTTTTTAATTTTCAATTTTCAATTTAAAAATCCATACAATTGAAAGCACATAGGCACGGAGCTAACAACCAATGACTCCAGGTGAAGGTTATATAATGTTCACTGTACCATTACATTTAACTTTCCTATAACTTTGCAAATATTTTTTAAAAAAGTGAAAATGTCTATAGTACAGTAGTCAAGACACCACGAATGAAGTTAAGAAAACACAAGACATAGACATGAAGAATGTCACTGAAAATCACGAGTTTTAGAGTTGTTGTTTTTTTAAAAGGCGTAACTTACAGGTAAAACTTTTCTTCTAAAAGAGAGCATGAGAGAGAGATGCAACATGCATTAAAAGAACAAGTTGGTTTAGAAGTCAGCAGAGACATACCTCATTGACATCACGCCTTGAATTTTCAGTGTGGGTATATTTTTCTTGGTCCAACATTGGCTGCCATGTTAAATCATGCAAACCATAGCAATCCACTGACTTGCACGTTTACAAATGACAGTCTAATCCTTTTCCGTATCAACCATTAGTAGAATTTGAGCTCTGGGCTCATTTGACAGAGCCCTGAGTAAAAGAAGATTTAATGACAGAACTATCTCCCTGCTTGAAGGTGAGGTGGCCATATGCAACTACTGAGAAAGAAAAATGTGCTCATTAACAGTGATTAGGTAGCTTTAGGTAACATTTATATTGGGTTGGCCGAAAAGGTCATTTGGGTTTTTCTGTAACACTTTATGGAAAAGCTAAACAAACTTTTTGACCAACCAGTACTTCATTGACTGCTGGTTAAGGAATACAAAATGTACCAATGAGCAACCAATGATGGCTGGCATTTTGGAAACTTGAGGATTCCACACCTTGATTTTGTCTTATTGATGGATAAGCTTGGATTACATTTAACATCTGACTTTACATATGCTTAGTTTTAATCAAGGAACTTGGATGGTATTGGGAATCATATTTATGAAATTGTTACAATTAGTTTAGTTCAACAAATATTCATTGAGCACCTATTATTTGTCATGCCCTATCATAGGAATCTTTATCCTTATGAGCCATTGCTACTGTGCTTGCTAAGTCACTACAGTCATGTCTGACTCTTTGCGACCCCGTGAACTGTAGCCTGCCAGGCTCCACTGTCCGTGGGATTCTCTAGGCAAGAATACTAGAATGGGTTGCCACACCCTCCTCCAGGGGATCGTCCCAACCCAGGGATGGAACCCGAGTCTGTATTGCAGGCGGATTCTTTATCATCTGAGCCACCAGGGAAGCCCTACTGGTACTATCCATTCAGTTCAGTTCAGTTCAATCACTCAGTTGTGACCGACTCTTGGCAACCCCATAGACTGCAGCATGCCAGGCCTCACTGTTCATCACCAGCTCCCGGAGTTTACTCAAACTCATGTCCATTGAGTCAATGATGCCATCCAACCATCTCATCCTCTGTCATCCCTTTCTTCTCCTGCCCTCAATCTTTCCCAGCATCAGGGTCTTTTCCGATGAGTCAGTTCTTCACATCAGGTGGCCAAAGTATTGGAGTTTCAGCTTCAACATCAATCCTTCCAATGAATATTCAGGACTGATTTCCTTTAGGATGGACTGGTTGGATCTCCTTGTATTGATCCTATATATGGAGCTTATAAGTAACTAGTTATGAATATGGCAATGGTTCCCAGATAGTCGGATGGTCTTTCCCCCTTTATAGAGAAAAAAAGTAATTGGTATATTATCATATAGTATTTTGATATAGCATACCGTCCATGCATTTTAGCCTTGTGTGCATATCACCTACTTTTTTCAAAACATATGTTATGATAATATACAATTTAAAAATATTCCTATCTCTTTTTTCATACCTGTAAATCCCATCTTTTCTTTACACTGAGAAGTTCCATCTTATTTTTTTTTTCCATTCCATTCTCACTACCATACTTCTGTTCCAGACACACATCTCCTTTTGTTGTTGTTTAGTCCCTAAGACATGTCTAACTCTGAATCCATAGAGTAGAGCACAGCAGGCTTCCTTTTCTTTCACTATCTTCTGGAGCTTGCTCAAATTTATGTCCATTGAGATGGTGATGCTATCTAACTGTCTCATCCTGAACTTCCCAGGTGGTGCAGTGGTGAAGTGTCCACCTACCAAGCAGAAGACAGATTCCATCCCTGGGTTGAGAAGATTCCCTGGAGAAGGAAATGGCAACCCATTCCAATATTCTTGCCCAGAAAATCCCAGGACAGAGGAGCCTGGAGGGCTACACTCCATGAGGCTGCAAAAAGTTAGACACAACTTAGCATACACACATCTCCTACCTAAATTAAAAATGGGCTTCTACTTTGTACATGTCTGGCCATACGTAACAGATTAGTGGCTTCGAAGTATTTGCCTGTAGGAAGATAACTAGATACATTGCCAGGGACATGAAAGGCAGATTTCTTAGCAACAGTAATGGAAGCCAGAGCAGTGAAACAATACCTTCAAAGCACTGAAAGAAACAATTGCCAATTATAATTGTGAATTCAGCAAAACTATCTTTCAGCAAAACTATCAACTGTCAAGAACTAAGACAAATTACCATTAACATATCTTCCCCAGAGAATAACCTAAAGAAAGTATTGTGGGAAGAAATAAAATTCTCTGGATTTTGATGGAAAAAAATGACAAAAATATAATAATGAACATTTAGTAAGTCTAGTCAATTTTTGGTGCTTAATAACAATAATAATTTTATAGTGTGGTATAATTTATATATTGTTGAATAATATAATTTATAATATTAAAATGTAACAACAATAATTATATGTGATTTAGGGATTAAGAAAAAGAATAATTTCACTTAGACATCAATAGCGTGTAAATCAAGGAGAGAGCACTTAGATTTAAAGATGTTTTAATCCTTGAATTGTTGGAGATTAAGACATTTTTAAAAATTCAGACTTTAAATGAAAACTCCATGGCACAATTTCAAGGGGACCCACTTAAATAAAACAGTCAAAGTAGAAAAAGGAAATTAGAACAAAGTGAAAAAATAAGAAAACACCCTCAACTGGGATGGAACCCGAGTCTGTATTGCAGGCGGATTCTTTATCATCTGAGCCACCAGGGAAGCCCTACTGGTACTATCCATTCAGTTCAGTTCAGTTCAATCACTCAGTTGTGACCGACTCTTGGCAACCCCATAGACTGCAGCATGCCAGGCCTCACTGTTCATCACCAGCTCCCGGAGTTTACTCAAACTCATGTCCATTGAGTCAATGATGCCATCCAACCATCTCATCCTCTGTCATCCCTTTCTTCTCCTGCCCTCAATCTTTCCCAGCATCAGGGTCTTTTCCGATGAGTCAGTTCTTCACATCAGGTGGCCAAAGTATTGAGTTTCAGCTTCAACATCAATCCTTCCAATGAATATTCAGGACTGATTTCCTTTAGGATGGACTGGTTGGATCTCCTTGTATTGATCCTATATATGGAGCTTATAAGTAACTAGTTATGAATATGGCAATGGTTCCCAGATAGTCGGATGGTCTTTCCCCCTTTATAGAGAAAAAAAAGTAATTGGTATATTATCATATAGTATTTTGATATAGCATACCGTCCATGCATTTTAGCCTTGTGTGCATATCACCTACTTTTTTCAAAACATATGTTATGATAATATACAATTTAAAAATATTCCTATCTCTTTTTCATACCTGTAAATCCCATCTTTTCTTTTACACTGAGAAGTTCCATCTTATTTTTTTTTTCCATTCCATTCTCACTACCATACTTCTGTTCCAGACACACATCTCCTTTTGTTGTTGTTTAGTCCCTAAGACATGTCTAACTCTGAATCCATAGAGTAGAGCACAGCAGGCTTCCTTTTCTTTCACTATCTTCTGGAGCTTGCTCAAATTTATGTCCATTGAGATGGTGATGCTATCTAACTGTCTCATCCTGAACTTCCCAGGTGGTGCAGTGGTGAAGTGTCCACCTACCAAGCAGAAGACAGATTCCATCCCTGGGTTGAGAAGATTCCCTGGAGAAGGAAATGGCAACCCATTCCAATATTCTTGCCCAGAAAATCCCAGGACAGAGGAGCCTGGAGGGCTACACTCCATGAGGCTGCAAAAAGTTAGACACAACTTAGCATACACACATCTCCTACCTAAATTAAAAATGGGCTTCTACTTTGTACATGTCTGGCCATACGTAACAGATTAGTGGCTTCGAAGTATTTGCCTGTAGGAAGATAACTAGATACATTGCCAGGGACATGAAAGGCAGATTTCTTAGCAACAGTAATGGAAGCCAGAGCAGTGAAACAATACCTTCAAAGCACTGAAAGAAACAATTGCCAATTATAATTGTGAATTCAGCAAAACTATCTTTCAGCAAAACTATCAACTGTCAAGAACTAAGACAAATTACCATTAACATATCTTCCCCAGAGAATAACCTAAAGAAAGTATTGTGGGAAGAAATAAAATTCTCTGGATTTTGATGGAAAAAATGACAAAAATATAATAATGAACATTTAGTAAGTCTAGTCAATTTTTGGTGCTTAATAACAATAATAATTTTATAGTGTGGTATAATTTATATATTGTTGAATAATATAATTTATAATATTAAAATGTAACAACAATAATTATATGTGATTTAGGGATTAAGAAAAAGAATAATTTCACTTAGACATCAATAGCGTGTAAATCAAGGAGAGAGCACTTAGATTTAAAGATGTTTTAATCCTTGAATTGTTGGAGATTAAGACATTTTTAAAAATTCAGACTTTAAATGAAAACTCCATGGCACAATTTCAAGGGGACCCACTTAAATAAAACAGTCAAAGTAGAAAAGGAAATTAGAACAAAGTGAAAAAATAAGAAAACACCCTCAACTGATTTAAGCAAAAGGCAAAATAATATAGAAAAAGTAGAACAAATAGCAAAAGATGTCAGAAACAAGTCTGGATATTTTAAAAATCACAATAAACAAAAATGAGCTAAATGTACTACCTCTTAATTTATTTCAGTGCTTCCCTCCAGCCTACATACCTCTGTCAGCCTAATCTTCTTCAAACATGCATCTCTTCATGCCACTTGACTGACCTAATTCTCTCTTTGCTTTGCATTGTTCACAGGATAAAGTGTAAGCTTCTTAGACCAGTGTTGAAAATCTTTCTGTCTGTGAGTCAGTCTGCCCAGTTTGATTTATCCTCACCACACCTCTATTCCATCCTCTCTGGTCAGGGGGCAGGTCTTCAATGTCTCACCAAAACAATGGCTCACCTATCTAACACTTGCTCATATTGCAGTCTCTTTACTCTGATAATCCCATGGATGTATAGCATAGCTAAGATAATCAGTGGACAGTGGTGGTTATTTTAAAAATAATAAGAAGAAATAATTCCTGCCATCCAGGAGTTTGCAATCTAGTGAGGTAAACAGTCGGCAACACCAAACAACACAGACTGATTAAATACCTAAGTGACATTCAAGATTCAATGAGGATTATATATGAGTGGTATGTGGGTAGGTGTGTTTCTTGCTATATGAAGGAGTCATAAAAATCAGAGAAGTGTTCACGCTAGCTATAATCTGCCTTTTGATGCACATTTGATAAAGTGGTTTGTTCTCTTGCCCAGGTCTAGCTTAAGTTCAGGTTTATACATACTTTTGCATAACCCATGCCAAATAGCCTCTGAAAGGATGCCTTTGGCATTGGTCTTTGTATCACCAAAATCTGATATTTTGATTTGGATTTGGAAGGATTTTATCACCTTTAAAGAAAATTAAAGGCGAGGAGGTGTAAGTAAGTGATTGAATATCCTTCCAATCAGAAATTGAGCAGAATATGCAAATACAATGCATCTGGAAGGGACTTTTATGTCTATTTTTAAAAATCATTTTAATTTTAATTACACAAGAATTGATGAGACAAATCCAATGTCTTTTTTTCTTCTCAAAATAAAGATGAAGCCTATCATCTTTTCATAGAAGTTCTTGACACTCTGGAGGAGTAACTGAGGATAATAATTCTATTTTTCAGTGTTAAAAATATCACATCCTTTCATTCCCATAGTGCTTATTCATTTTCAAAGTACTTTAAAAATATATCATTTCATTTAATCTTTCCTAGTTTGCACATTCCACCTTCGCCATGGTCCTAAAAGATTCTCCAGCAGCCTCTTTCTTTCCTCCTTTCTTCTTGCCCACATAGTTCCAACTAGAATTGTACATTGGAGTCACCTGGGGAGCTTTCAGAAATACTTAGAACTGTCCCAACCCAGACCTCAATTTATTCTGAATTCCTGGGAATGGGGCTCAGACATTGTTTTTTGTTTGTGTCCTTTTAAATTCCCCAAGTGACTCTAAAGAGGATCCAGATTTGATAACAACTGCTCTAACCACTTGCTTAATCACCCTCTCCTGAAATCTGTTAGATTCATCCTCCTGACACTCTGGTTTGTTCATCTCACTATTTGATCTTCCTCCAGTTCTTAAAATGCTTTTCTCCATGAATGTATGAAGTCTATCATTCCTTCCTAGTTCTTTTATTTTTTCCTTTTCAGTAGCCTACCATCTCAGTTTCCCCAAATTTATTCACTAAATTTACAAAAATAAACCTCAAGTTGTACAAGCCAGACCCAGGTGATTATCCTCAGTAAACTTGGCACATAAAAGGTGTTCAGTGACTGTGAAAGGATGGAAGAAGGAAATAATGAAAGGAAAGAGGGAAGAAAGGAGGAAAAAGACAGAAAGAAAGATGTCTAGCAGATAGCAAAGAGGTTGTGCAGAAATGGAAGAGTTTGAGTCTTCACTTCAAGAACTCACATCCATTCTCTTCATTTCAGGGAGGATTAAAAGCAGTAGTGTGGACCGATGCATTTCAGATGGTTGTCATGATCGTGGGCTTCTTAACGGTTCTCATTCAAGGATCAAACCATGCTGGTGGATTACACAGTGTATTAGAAAAAGCGGAAAATGGATCTCGATTAAATATATTTGAGTATGTCTAATGCTACTTTCCCCTGGAGAAGGAAATGGCAACCCACTCCAGTACCCTTGCCTAGAGAATCCCATGGAGGGAGGAGCCTGGTAGGCTACAGTCCATGGGGTCGCAAAGAGTCAGACATGACTGAGCGACTTCACCTTCCCTCAATGCTACTTTCTCTTGTTTTATAAAAGATTTAGCTGTATGACCTCATCAACTAAAATAATATTTGGCTATCAAAGGAATGTGTTTGCTCACTCATTTCTCTCTGCTTCATAGCTTTGCTGTAGATCCTCTCAGGAGGCACACTTTTGGACAATCTCAGTGGGAGGAACCTTTACATGGCTTGGGATCTATGGAGTTAATCAGTCGACCATCCAGCGATGCATCTCTTGCAAAACAGAAAGGCATGCCAAGCTGTAAGTTATTAATAAACATTTGTATGTTTTCTTCTCTGCCCTTCTTGGGGATTTATATGCTTTGAGCGTGTATATATGTGTGTAAAAGAGAGAAAGAAGTGAAGATTCATTTAACCCTTTCAATAATTTTTTAAAGGCAGACATGACCATTCCCTTTCCCACAAGGAAGTGGCAGGGCTGGGATTTGAACTTTTTTTGTTTTCCTTTGCTCACTGTCACTTGTTGCTTTCATTGTTTGAGAAATTACTAGGTTAAATTAGGTGCTGTGGGAGACAATGCAAAGATAAGGAGCACCTATATTTTACTTACAGTTTCGGTGATGAGTTGGTTCTTATCACTATTTCCATTCACCATGTGGTCTTTTCAACTAGCATCTTTATTTTGATGGATTTACCATAAAAGTTTCCAAGGAGGTTAAGAGAATAAAACGCAAGGTAATGAGGCAGTCATAACAGGACTTCAGTGGCTCCAACTCCTGCCAGGATAATCAGTAACCAGTCTTACCAGCCCCCGCTTACTCTGAAGAACACCACAGAGTCACAGCTTGCTAAGCCTTTTTTAAACCATGTAAGTCATCCCACTCTTGAGAGTGGAGACCAAATGAAGTTGTACACTGTTTGTTTGTTTTCTTTTTTCCAAAGCTGGACTAAATAAGCTAAAATTGCATTAAAAATAGGCATTTCATCCTTATTGCTGCTATCCAAAGTTCCAGCCTCTGCAGACTTGTCAGGATGCCCTTAACTTCTTTTGGAATGAGAAACAGTCTCTATAAATATTTCCATAGCTGATCATAAAGACTTTAAGTGCATAGCCTCTTATTTAGATGGAATAAAAGATGCAAGTAAATGGTCATGGTTCAACATTTTGTGACTTGAATTACAAAAGGGAATATATTACTTTTATAGTTCACGTACCCTCAGGAGGAAGAAGTGAATATGTTGCTTACTATTCTATCATTTCATATGATATTACAGTAAATAATATTAAACTCTCTATGCATGTGATCATCACTTTATCAAATAGTTGAGTTGCTTAAAATGTATTCAAGATCAAATGTAATTTTGATCTTAAAATTCATATGAAATTAGAATTTATTTAAAATTCTGCATTAAAATAAACTAGAGGATATCTGATAGGGGAAGAATCCTTAGGTGAAATAAATAATAATTCTCTGTTAGAGCAGGGGTTTTTTTGGTCTTATGTGCTTGTGTTATACCATTTATTCTTATGAACATGACCAATTTCTTCCTATTACTATAATAGTACCTAAAAGTTAGGAAATGTACTTTTTTCATCATATTCCCCACAAGAATAAGAATGATGCTTTGTGCTTATTAAATATTTATTACTTATTTAATAAAGCAATGCCTCAAGAAGGTGATGCTTATATATGTCAGTGTGTAAGCATATAAATTGATACATATATACATAGGAATTTTTATGTATATGTATGTGTGTGTAGAAGTGTGTGTGTGTAGTAGTGTATGTGTATACTCCTGCAAGTGTACTTGTGTTTGTGTATCTTTCAGTCTCATTTAGTGGACTAGTTTAAATTAAGCAACCCATTCATAATAGTTTCTTGGAATTTGTTACATTAATATTTGATGCATATGAAAACTGTCAGAAAAGGAGAGAGACTCATAAAGGAAGAAATATGTATAATTTCCTAAGCATTTAAGATCACAATTCTTGGTTTGACCCATCCCCACTCCCATGGAGAGACCAGAACTATGATAGGAATTTTGTTAGAATAAGGAAAGATGAAAAATAAAAACTGACTTTAGAAAATATTTACCTGTAAGAATCTAAGTTGATTTCATTGATACCATCCAGGAATGAGAAATCAGCCCAAGTGGTCAGTACAGTTAAAATGCACGTAGCTGGAGGGGAGATTGCTAGAGTAGGGATCTACTGGGACCCTCATTTGTCACAGAACTTGAGCATCAAGGCCACCACTGGGGCACCTGAATACCACTCAGAGCCAGCTGCCAGCAGACTCTGACCTAGAAGGCTCTATAGAATGTTAACCACAAGTACCACTTCCATTCAATTATCTGATGTGATTAAAACAGTCCATCAGGGCTAAACCTATGCATCATTGGTAGGCAAAAATACATCCAGAAAGTTCATACTGAATGTGGCCATAAGTGAAAACGAAAAGTGACCCATTATATATGAATTTAATTGCATGGTCAGAATTCTGATTACTTACAAAAGACACCATCTTAAGCTAGATCTTCTTCACACCTAGGAATAGTATCACTTACTGAGTCATCTTAGATGTGCTCCCTGGAAACTTCCTTGGACTCTTGTTTCTAGGCTTCCATTTACATTTGAGGACTGCTGGTGGGAGACAGTGCTGTGAGGGCAGGAGAAGCTGGTGCAGGTTATCCGGTCCCTTCCCACCACCACTCACTCATCTCCCAGCTAAGATGAGCATGTCTATATGCAGTCGCTTTTGTTCCGTTCTCATTGCCTCTGTTTATTTTCATTATATCTCTTATCATATATAAAAAACACTTTGTTTATTTTGCCTTGGTGATTATTACCTGCCTCCAGTGGGTTCTGGGTTGCCCATTGCTATGTCCTCAGTACCTAGAAGAACCTGGTACATAGTGACGCCTAATAAGTATTTTCTGAATGAATCAACAAAATGGCTTAGGTTCCAAATAGAAGAATTAGCCTTGCCGGGAGTTAAAGTATATCTCTAATGAAAAAATGGGTTTCCCAGGTGGTGCGGAGGTAAATCATCTACCTGCCCATTGCTGAAGATGCAGGAGACACAGGTTCAATCCCTGGGTTGGCAAGATCCCCTGGAGAAGGGCATGACAATCCACTCCAGTATTCTTGCCTGGAGAATCCCATGGACAGAAGAGCCTGGCTACAGTCCATGGGATCACAAAGAGTCGGACATGACTGAGCACACACACATCCAGATTCAGTGTGAGGCCAGCCAAATTTCAAATCTTCCCTGATGTCATGGTCGTGTGTAAGTTGGAAAAGAATTTCCAGACATGAAGCAGAATGAGAGGAGAATAGTTTATTAGAGCAGAAGATATTGTTAGAACAGTGGGCTGGCTCAAGGGAGAGTTGAGGCTTTTGTGGCTAGTAGCCAATTTTTAGAGCTTCAAGACAAAGAAAACTCCTGCTGGAAGGGTGGCATTCGATTATTTGTTAGGGTGCTATATGTTGGGTAATAGAGTGGATATTTTTACCTAATATGGGATCAGGGAGTTGGCAGATTTCGATTAGGAGTGCTCATGGCAATGGCTGCTATGGCGCCTAGTCAGTTCCAGAGTTGACCTTAGTGCAGGTCCCACGTCTGTGGCCTTGGTACAAGGCCTTACACCTATGTCCTGGGCATATGGCTCCACACCTGAGATTTAGAAAATGTGTAATATTTTGACTTTCAAAGGACAGTATGAATACAAAATAGCCATAGGATACTACAAATGCATGCAAACTGAAGTTAAGGAGAATTTTGTAGAATTTAAAAGAATAAAAAAGAATTGCTTCAAAGAAATAGGGAAAATGACTTTAGGTTTGTCATACTTTATTTTTTTTTTCTTAAAGATGGCTTGTCTAGCAGTTTATTATTATTATTTTTTTGATTCTCCACTGCAAGTAGCTTTCATTTTTTTAATACTTTATTCTGCTTTACAATACTGTATTGGTTTTGCCATACATTGACATGAATCAGCCACAGATGTACACGATCTCCCAATGCCAAAGCCCCTCCCACCTCCCACCCCACACCGTCTCCCTGGATCATCCCCGTGCACCAGCCCCAAGCATCCTGTATCCTGTATTGAACATAGACTGGCGCTTCATTTCTTATATGATAGTATACATGTTTCAGTGCCATTCTCCCAACTCATCCCACCCTCTCCCTCTCCCTCAGAGGGAGAGGGTATCTCTGTATCTCTTTGTTGTCTCATATACAGGGTCATCATTACTATCTTTCTAAATTCCATATATACGTGTCAGTATACTGTATTGGTGTTTTCCTTTATGGCTTACTTCACTCTGTATAATCGGCTCCAGTTTCATCCATCTCATTAGAACTGAGTCAAATTTATTCTTTTAAGGGCTGAGTAATACTCCATTGTGTATATGTACCACAGCTTTCTTATCCACTCATCTGCTGATGGACATCTAGGTTGTTTCCATGTCCTGGCTATTATAAACAATGCTGCAATGAACACTGGGGTACATGTGTCTCTTTCAATTCTGGTTTCCTCGGTGTGTATGCCCAGCAGTGGGATTGCTGGGTCATAAGGCAGTTCTATTTGCAATTTTTTAAGGAATCTCCACACTGTTTTCCATAGTGGTTGTACTAGTTTGCATTCCCACCAATAGTGTGAGAGGGTTCCCTTTTCTCCACATCCTCTCCAGCATTTATTGCTTGTAGACTTTTGGATCACAGCCATTCTGACTGGTGTGAAATGGTACCTTATTGTGGTCTTGATTTGCATTTCTCTGATAATGAGTGATGTTGAGCATCTTTCAAACACATGAAAATAAGACATAGGTTTGTCATACTTTATATTGCCTTTTAAAAACTGAACTTTAAATTTCATCTGAATCCCTAAAGTGAATATTGCCAAAATGTGTCTACTTCTACATTTATCTTATCATCCCTCTGGGGGAAAAAAAGATGTTGAAACATAAGTTGGCTTTTTGACAATTTCATGAATTGAGAGAGGGGAAATTATTTGAAGTTATATAATATGAGTGATTGATACCTGAAATTTCACCCAAGGAATCAGACCTGACCCCATATTTGAGGCTTCACAGAAAACCTCTCTATTTCAAAAGCTTTACAGAAAATTCTCAAATTCAAAACCCATAAAAATCTACCTCATTTTATTTCACAATCAGTCTAAAAGTGTAACATTCCCAAATAAAAATGAAAAAATACAAAATGTAATGTTTTTTTAATTGCGATATAATCGGCATAATATTATGTGGCTTCCCCGGTGGATCAGTGGCAAAAATCTGCCTTCAATGCAGGAGCCACAGGAGATGCAGGTTCAATCCCTGGGTTGGGAAGATCATTCAGAAGAGGACGCGGCAACCCACCCCAGTGTTCTTGCTTGGAAAATCCCACTGACAGAGGAGCCTGGTGGGCTACAGTCCATAGCGTTTCAAAGAGTCGAACACGACTGAAGTGACTCAGGGTGCGCATATTATATTCATTTCAGGTGTCTAGCATAGTGACTTGATATCAGAATATATAGATTTCTGAAGGCTAGAAAATTTTACTTTATAGCAAAAAGGCCCTCCAAATTTTGTCTTGATTCTTTGGTAATGACCTTGTTGACTTAGAAAAATGTGACAGATACAAGTCAAATTTTATTTGGGGCAAAAAAATGAGAACTGAAGCCCAGAAGATAGCACCTCAGATAGCTCCGAGAAACCGCTCCAAAGAGGCAGAGGGGAAAGGTCAGTACATTTGTCATTTTGGTGAAGAAAGAATACATGCAGTCAAGCACATGTCTTTCCAGAAGGTTTCTAACTAGTCTTGTGAAGCTTTTGCTAGTCACTAGGAACAGTCATCACCACGAAGAATTTTAATATTTTCTAGATATAAGGAGGTATAAAAATTGAGCTCATAAAATTAACTGCTTAAAATATCTTACTATCTGAAGACCTGTCCTGCCAGTGCTTCCTGAACACAGAGTGCCTCATTTCTGCTCTCCAACATAAACTCCTTTCAGGATGTGTTGAGAATCAGCAGCTACAGCAGCTCATGTTTTAATGCCATGGCAACCAAACTGTAGTTGACAACCTCACCACATTATATGACATAGAGTCTCCCATGTATTCTTTTCTAGAGCCTTGTACTTCAACTTGCTAGGTCTCTGGATCATTCTGCTATGTGCAGTCTTTTCTGGTTTAACCATGTATGCGCACTTCAAAGACTGTGATCCTTGGACTTCGGGCATCATCTCAGCCCCAGACCAGGTATGTGCTCCCGTGGGGCCAGCTGAAATGAGCGTGTTTCTGGCCTTCACTAGATAATGTTGAGCCTTTCTCTTTTTCCACCTGGACCTCTAGCTATTTCCCAAACCCCATGATTTGATTTCTTTCCTCTCCTCTTGGATGATATTGTCACAGGATCTACAGTCTTCACTCTCTCCTCCTATATGTTAAACTGTCCCACTGTGTCTTGTGGGAGCTCCTCTCCCACACATCTGGCTCCAGAGTAGAACCATAATACCTAGATCCCCTCAAGACCTGTTTTAAGCACTTGTTTTTATAGCTTGGTTTCTATCATTAAAGTAAACAGGCAAGAAAATGGCACATATTGAAAACATTAAAAAAAGTAAAGATGTCTGAACATTCTAAAGTTCATACAGTGGGTTTTCTTAATATGACTGTCTGCTTCCTACCCCTTTTCTTAGCCTACAGCTGGACCTCAGGTCCATGGAAATTGGATGGATCATAACTTCATTTGCTGACACTTAAAAACCATAGTCAATGAAAACTTCTTTATTATTACTTTCTTTTTCCCCCACCTCCTTTTGCTAAAAAGCTACAATACGTGCTCAGATGCTTAGTCTTGCCCAACTATTTATGACCCCATGGACTGTCATGCACCAGTCTCCGCTGTCGATGAGATTCTCGCAGCAATACTGGAGTGATGTACTATTTCCTCCTCCAGAAGATCTTCCCACCCCAGGGATGAAACTCGTGTCTCTTACATCTCCTGCGTTGGCGGGCAGATTCTTTACCACTAGCGCCGCACAGTGAGTGAGTGAGTGAGTGAAGTCGCTCAGTCGTGTCCGACTCTTTGCGACCCCATGGACTATAACATACCAGGCTCCTCCCTCCATGGGATTCTCCAGGCAACAGTACTGGAGTGGGTTGCCATTTCCTTCTCCAGGGGATCTTCCCTGACCCAGGGATCAAACCCAGGTCTCCAGCATTCCAGGCAGATGCTTTAACCTCTGAGTCACCAGGGGAGCCCCCCAAATCCCACATTTCAGACATTGTTGATGAGACCACTCACCTGTCCCATCTCATCTTGCCTCCTCTTCAGCTGATGCCATACTTCGTCATGGAGTTATTTTCCACGATGCCTGGACTTCCAGGACTTTTCGTGGCTTGTGCCTTCAGTGGAACTTTGAGGTTAGTGTATTGATAACACTTGTCAATAGTGTTCTGATAATGAGGATGGTAATAACAAAGCAACAAGGATGACAAGAGTATTAGTGGTACCCACCACCAGTATCACTGAGTACTCACTGTGTATCAACTGCCTGCTGAATGCTTTATATGTATCTGTTCATCAATTGTCATGCAGTATATGAGACCGAAACTACTCATTATCTTCTGATAGATAAGGAAACTGAAATTTAGCAAGGTAGATAACTTACCCATGATAAGAAAGTAAACTGCAGATGTGGTATATAAACCTAGGCCTGCTCTTGCACTAGATCTCTCTGCTTATTTTCTCAGCCTCTTCTGGAGCTCACTGCCTCATGGTTTCATATCACTTGCCCACAAGGCAGCTCTGTTTGCTGGCATTTCTCATTCAGCTGCAGTATATTCTTCCAGATCGCTCCTTTGCAATCCATTCTATACATCTTCAATAACACACTCAGGCAGCTAAGAATATCCATTTCCAAAATGTAGACATTATTATAAATTCAAAATTATTCACACGTTTACTCTGACAGATATGTTAAAAGGCTTACACTATGCCAGGCACAGCTGGTGACCGTGGAGATGCTACAGAAAAGATTGGCGTAAATGTTGCCCTTAAATAGAGTTTGCATTCCAGTAAACATGAGGAGAAGGCAATGGCAATCCACTCCACTCCAGTATTCTTGCCTGGAAAATCCCATGGACGGGGGAGCCTTGTAGGCTGCAGTCCTTGGGGTCACTAAGAGTCAGACACAACTAAGCGACTTCACTTTCACTTTTCACTTTCATGCACTGGAGAAAGAAATGGCAACCTACTCCACTGTTTTTGCCTAGAGAATCCCAGGGACGGGGGAGCCTGATGGGCTGCCGTCTATGGGGTTGCCTTGAGCAGAAGTGGAGTTGTCTATCTTTCCATACCTTCATTGGCCATTTGTATTTCTTTTTCTTTGAAATGCCAGTTCATGTTCCCTATTACTTTTTCTTTCTTTTGAGTTTTCTTCCATATATATATATATATATATGGGAAAAGCTTATTGATATATATGTCATTTTTTCTCATTTGTCCTATGTATATTTGCTTTATTAATATTTTTGAGTATATAGAGCTGCTATATCATATTAATTAATTTTTATATTATGATTTCTAGGTTTATATCATTCTTATGAAGGTTTCTCCATTCCATGCTGACAAATAATCATCCAGATATCATTCTAGTATATTTATAGTCTTATTAAATGTTAAAATTATTAAATCATCTAGACCATACATGGGGTATATAAAGAAAAGAAGTGGAGTTCCTGACTTATTTTTCTGCTAAGATAGTAGCAAGTTATCTCATTATTTTTAGTGAAAAGTCACATTTTCATCACTGACTTGAAATGCTACTTTTCTTACATCCTACCTTCTTTGATATTTTTGGAACTTTTCCTGGATTTTCTGTTATATTCCTTTGATCTATTTGTGTACAGCTATGATGCTACTAATAAGTCTAATGCCTAAGCTTTAAAGAACAATTTTGAATATGTTAGTGCAGTATATAGTATTTATTCATTACTTTTATAGAATTTCCCTCGATATCAGTTTTTTTTCTAATTATTTTCAGTCCATTCTATAGAACTTGAATGTACTCAAGTTATAATATTTGCAAATACTTTTGAGTTCTTCTTTCCTAATAGCTACACGTCTATGTTCACTCTCATACAGTCATGCTTTGAGAACAGTGATTAGAAAACTGAGGGATGATGGAAATCTTCGTTTTGTTATACACTCTAAAGGGAACTTCCCTGGTGGCTCAGACGGTAAAGTGTCTGCCTACAATGTGGAAGATCCAGGTTCGATCCCTGGGTCAGGGAAGGAAATGGCAACCCACTCCAGTACTCCTGCCTGGAAAATCCCATGGATGCAGGAACCTGATGTAATACAGTCCAAGGGGTCACAAAGAGTCAGACATGACTGAGCTACTTCACTTTTTCTTTAAAGGGAATGGTTCCTGGATATTACCAGTAACTATGATACCAGGTTTTGGTTTGAATGATATTATTTATTTACATTTAATATACTTGTATGAAATTAATAAAATCATAAATAAGAACAATAATGCATATATTTATTTTACTTTTAGGAAATATTTTTATCAGGGAGATATATGGAATTGTGATTACTATTGGCATTTTTGAAATGACTATTGTTTTCTTTTCTAGCTTTTGACATATCAATATTAGTATGCTGATGTATTTCCAAAATAGCAATATCTCTGAATTCACATAATGATTTTAGCTTGCTTATGGTGTAATTTTAATTTAGTGTTCTGCTGAATTATTTTTGCTACTATACTTCATAGGATTTTGCATCAGTAGTACAAATGATGTTGTTCTGTGGTATTAGAATTGGTATCTCAAGGAAACTAAGGAAGAAACAATGAACAGTAGAGGATCAATATCAATAATAGGGATGACACATTAGCTTTCATTTGGTCCCTTCCTAAAGAGCTTGATTTATTTATTCAATTTTCCTAAAGCTGACTCCATAATGGATAAATACAGTGGTCAACAGATTGATTCTCTCTTAAAAATTGATTGACTCTTTTGATCTCAAATCCAAAAATTCCAAGAAAGAGATGTACTGGACAGTACATATTATAGAGAGATTTCTTTGCTATAAGGTTAAAGAATGGGGAAGACAAGGGAAGTGTAGAATAAAGAGATGGTGGTTTAGTGATAGGAAAGAAAAAAAGATTTTCACCATCTTTTACCAGTTTTAAAATCTGAGAAATTGACATATGGATAATATATCTGACTACAAAAGCAGTCCAGCAGAGGTTCTGCAAATCCGATCCTTCTGGGGAAAACTGGCTTTTTGTTGCCTCCCTCCCAGTGGATTCAAGGGTAGAAAATAAACCCTAAAGCTTAAAGCTTTCAAATGATGGATTTTGAGCCATATATGTAGGGCGCATGGAAGCTTATTTTATCTGATCCTCTCCTTTCTTTATTTGACTTGTGTGGAGCTGCAGATGGAAGAAGAATCTTCTAGGGGACATACACTGTGCCTTGATTCTCAGGAAAGGGAGAAAGCTAAGCTGAAGTACTTGGAATTTCAATTTCTAGAAGTGGGTCACAGAAAGCTTCTACTAACTGTATCTGTCATTAGGGAAAGAACTTTTAAATTTTGCACTAGAAGAACCTGGAACCATCCCAACTGAAGTAAACTACAGCTAATAAATTAATAATAGTATTATCTTGCATTACAGAAAAAAAGGCAAAGTTTGAATTTTTTTTCCATGCTGTTGCCATAGCTATAGCTTGTCTTCAAATGAGCATTGGAGGATGACAAAACAATTAACTAATGGATAGCAATAGAAAATTAACAAACAGCTGGCCGGGCTTTGTTCATTTGTTTGTTTCTTTTCCAGAACTTTTGTTTGTGCTTGTGATTTTGCATAACATGATTTTAATAAATATATACATCCTACTAGCTAAAATCTTCCTGGTCTGGATGAGAAATTTAATAAGTTTTCATGCTGTTCTACAAAGGAAACTCCAATTTTTTTGGTTTTTCTGTCCATTAAGCAAATTTTGGGCTGTAAGACTGAACTCAGTTTGGAAAGTCAGAGAGAGAATACCAGAGCTTTTGTGTGCTTTTAATCTTTGCCTATTTCTTAGTATTTTTTTTCTTTTTCTCCCTTATTAATTACATGCTAGTCACACTGGTGCTTTTTGTTGTTGGATGAAACAAGTTTTCCATCTGCAGGCATTTACTTAAAATTTTCTCTTTGTTCTAAAACATTATGAATTTGCAAGGGTCCTTTTAGTACCTATATTAACCACCACTGTCCATGGAATTCTCCAGGCAAGAGTTCTAGGGTGGGTTGCCATTCCCTTCTTTAGGGGATCTTCCAAACCTAGGGATCAAACCTGGGTCTCCCGCATTGCAGACACCACCATCTGAGCCACCGGGGAAGCCCTTCCTTAGAGAAAATCCTAATTTCATTTCAGTTTAGGTCTCTGCAAGATATGCTTTCTTAACTCTGTTATTTTTCTTCATAACAGTGTAGTCAGTTGAATAATTGATTGTTAAATATCTATGTCACAACTAAAATGTAAGCTCTATGTCTTTCTGGTTCACCACTGTATGCCTAGTACTCAGAATGAACAGATGTATAAATGATATGAATGAAAGAATGAATGAATGACATATTGTAGTGATTCCTGAATTAGAATAGTCACTACTTCCTGCCTCAAGTTTAACCTACACATGTACACACACACACACACACACACACACAAAACCTCTCTGCTACTGCATGCTAGCTCATTTAAAGTCTAGGGAAATCAGTGGGAGTTAGAGAATGAAAGCTTCACTTCTTCACTGGAATAAGAGGAAGAAAGTGAAGAACATTAAACACAGAAGCAGCTTTGGAGAGTGAGGCCTTGTAGTTCCCTGGAGATCCAGAATAAGGACATATGTCTATCAATTTTGTCTAGAGCCTTGCCTTGTCTATTTACCCTGGAGGGCAGGCCGATCAGCTTTATTTAGTTTGGGCTATGTTCTCGCTTTTGTCTCCCTATAGCACCGTGGCTGCCAGCATCAATGCCTTAGCAACAGTGACCTTTGAGGATTTTGTCAAGAGCTGTTTTCCTCGTCTCTCTGACAAGCTGAGCACCTGGATCAGTAAAGGCTTATGTAGGTACAGCCAGTGGATCTTCTATTCCATATCATGAAATGTGTATGTGGTACATGTCAAAACCCTGCACACTCTATTCAGCACATGCTGAAAGGCACAAGTTCACATGGAGATACATGAGTAATCTCACATATAAATTCTTTTTAAATTGGGGTATAGTTGCTTTACAATATTGTGTTAGTTTCTGTTCCACAACAAAGTGAATCACTATATGTATACATATATCCTGTCTCTTGGACTTTCCATCCACCGCCAGCCCATCATCCCACCCATTTAAGTCACCATAGAGCACTGAGCTGAGCTCCCTCTGCTATACAGGAGGGTCCCACTAGCTACCTATTTTGCACATGGTAGTATATATATGGGCTTCCCAGGTGGGTGAAGTATCTGCCTGCTAATGCAGGGGAAAAAGAGATGCAGTTTGATCCGTGGGTCAAGAAGATCCCCTAGAATAGGAAATGGCAACCCACTCCAGTGCTCTTGCCTGGAACATTCCATGGACAGAGGTTCCTGATGGGCTAAGGTCCATGGGGTTGCAAAGAGTCAGACAAGACTAAGTGACTGAACAACGTATATATGTCAGTCCCAATCTCCCAATTCATCCCACCCTTTCGTTCTCACTCCCCCGCTATGCAACCTTCTAAGACTGAACCAGGAGCAAATACAAAATATAAACAGATCAATCACAAGCAATAAGATTGAAACTGTGATTAAAAATCTTACAACGTATAAAAGTCCAGGACTGGATGACTTCACAGGTGAGTTCTATCATTCATTTAGAGAAGGGATACCCATCCTTCTCAAACTGTTCCAAACAATCATAGAGAAGGAGGACTCCCAAGTTCTTTTTACAAGGCCAAGATCACCTTAATACCAAAATCAGACAATGATATCACAAAAAAGAAAGTTGCAGACCTGATGAACTGATGAACATAGATGCAAAAATTCTCAGTAAAAGCTAGCAAATAGTACACTTTCAAAGATCTTAGGAAACCAGGACGGTACCAAGAAAGAAAGACTGGCTAGCTTCAGTTCAGAACAGTTCAGTCGCTCTGTCGTGTCCAACTCTTTGTGACCCCAGGAATCGCAGCACGCCAGGCCTCCCCTGTCCATCACCAACTCCTGGAGTTCACTCAGACTCACGTCCTCGAGTCAGTGAGCCATCCAGCCATCTCATCCTCTGTCGTCCCCTTCTCTTCCTGCCCCCAATCCCTCTGAGCATCAGAGTCTTTTCCAATGAGTCAACTTTTCTCATGAGGTGGCCAATGTACCGGAATTCCAGCTTCAACATCATTCCCTCCAAAGAAATCCCAGGGCTGATCTCCTTCAGAATGGACTGGTTGAATCTCCTTGCAGTCCAAGGGACTCTCAAGAGTCTTCTCCAACACCACAGTTCTAAAGCATCAATTCTTCAGCGCTCAGCTTTCTTCACAGTCCAACTCTCACATCCATACATGACCACAGGAAAAACCATGGCCTTGACTAGACGGACCTTTGTTGACAAAGAAATGTTTCTGCTTTTCAATATGCTGTCTAGGTTGGTCATAACGTTTTTTCCAAGGAGTAAGCATCTTTTAATTTCATGGCTGCAATCACCATCTGCAGTGATTTTGGAGCTAAAAATAAAAATAAAAAATAAAAGTCTGACACTGTTTCCTCATCTATTTCCCATGAAGTGATGGGACCAGAGGCCATGATCTTTGTTTTCTGAATGTTGAGCTTTAAGCCAACTTTTTTCACTCTCCTCTTTCACTTTCATCAAGAGGCTTTTTAATTCCCTCCTCCCTCTCTGCCATAAGGGTGGTGTCATCTGCATATCTGAGGTTAGCTTTCACCAGTCTTATACTTGACATTCTCCTGTGTTCATCCTACATTCTAGATTCATCACATCAACACCTCTTCATTATGCCATATATCAATTCTATTTGTTCCTCCCAAGACAAAATATTTAGCTCTCTGTGGCCAGTCAGCTTGCC
Source organism: Nanger dama (assembly GCA_917880005.1). Taxonomy (NCBI): domain Eukaryota; kingdom Metazoa; phylum Chordata; class Mammalia; order Artiodactyla; family Bovidae; genus Nanger; species Nanger dama. The sequence goes on from CAKJTW010000030.1 coordinate 21,241,142, forward strand.
TAATAAAGTCAAATTGTTTTCTAAAGAATCATTTATTACCAAACTCCTGGTAACCTTGACTCAAGAGATAATTGCTCTTTGCTTAATCATATAATCACATTTTTTATTTATGATTACTGTAGCACTTATATTGAATTATAATTTTACAAAATTTACTTCTTTTTAAGTATAAACAAATTATACACCTACTTACTATAGGAAATGTGTAGTAGGAAATGTAATTTGGGAAAGTATATGTGCTTTTAAAATAAAATAAGAAATGTATAGTAAGTAGGTGTCTAATTCGTTTATACTTAAAGAAGTAAATTTTGTAAAACTATAATTCAATATAAGTGCTATAGTGATTATAAATACAAAATTTGATTATATGATTAAGCAAAGAGCAATTATCTCAAGTTAAGGTTACTGGGAGTTTGATAATAAAGGATTCTTTAGAAAACAATTTGACTTTATTAGATAAGCTGACTGGCCACAGTGAGCTAAATGTCTTTGTCTTTGGAGGAACAAATAGGATCAATATATGGCATAATGAAGAGGTGTTGATGTGATGAATCTAGAGTGTAGGAAACTCCAGTACTTTGGCCACCTCATGAGAAGAGTTGACTCATTGGAAAAGACTCTGATGCTGGGAGGGATTGGGGGCAGGAGGAGAAGGGGATGACGGAGGGTGAGATGGCTGGATGGCATCACCAACTCGATGGATGTGGGTTTGAGTGAACTCTGGGTGTTAGTGATGGACAGGGAGGCTTGGCGTGCTGCAATTCATGGGGTTGCAAAGAGTCAGACACGACTGAGCGACTTAACTGAACTCAACTATAGGAAATGTAGGTAATTTGGGAAAGTATATGTGCTCTTAAAATAAAATTATGTATAATTTTGTTCCTGGTTATTATTTTTTCTAGTATGCTGTACTGAGCATCTTCCTGTGCCATTTAATGTATTTTTTTTTAATTTTTATTTTTACTTTATTTTACTTTACAATACTGTATTTGTTTTGCCATACACTGACATGAATCTGCCACAGGTGTACATGAGTTCCCAATCCTGAACCCCCTCCCACCTCCCACCCTGTAACATCTCTCTGGATCGTCCTTATGCATCAGCCCCAAGCATCCTGTATCCTGTATCGAACATAGACTGGCGATTTGTTTCTAACATAATAGTATACATGTTTCAATACCATTCTCCCACATCATCCCACCCTCTCCCTCTCCCTCAGAGTCCAAAAGTCCATTCTATACATCTGTGTCTCTTTTGCTGTCTCGCATACAGAGTTATTATTACCATCTTTCTAAATTCCATATATATGTGTCAGTATACTGTATTGGTGTTTTTCTTTCTGGCTTACTTCACTCTGTATAACCGGTTCCAATTTCATCCATCTCATTAGAACTGAGTCAAGTTTATTCTTTTTAAGGGCTGAGTAGTACTCCATTGTGTATATGTACCACAGCTTTCTTATCCACTCATCTGCTGATGGACATCTAGGTTGTTTCCATGTCCTGGCTATTATAAACAGTGCTGCAATGAATATTGGGGTACATGTGTCTCTTTCAGTTCTGGTTTCCTCAGTGTGTATGCTCGGCAGTGGGATTGCTGGGTCATAAGGCAGTTCTATTTGCAATTTTTAAGGAGTCTCCACACTGTTCTCCATAGTGGTTGTACTAGTTTGCATTCCCACCAACAGTGTAAGAGGGTTCCCTTTTCTCCACACCCTCTCCAGCACTTATTTGAGAACATGATTTTGACTGATTGCTTAATGTTTTACAAAATGACTCTTTTTATGCTGTTTGAATTTTTTTTTTTTGGTAACACTGTGATGAAATCTATACGCATAGTATTTTATTGTATCTTTTTTCCTTAGTCAGGAACTCCAAAAGAAAATTACCAGGTTGAATAAAATGCTATAGTTTTTGTTTTCTTTTGTTTTGTAAAGCATATATCTGGCCATTGGCACAACTCTTGTTTATTCCCAAAATTTTAATTGATTTTCTAGTAAGTATGGTTATTACCTTCAAATATTGATGGTTTTATGGTATTCTCATTCTTAAATGTTTCTCTAATCTGAAGTTTGTATTCTCTATATTCTTCACTATTTCTCTTATTTTCATAATATTTTCCTCCCCCTCTGTTGAGGAGCTCAGGTTTTTTTCTCAGTGTTATTGTAAGTCTTCCACAAAATAAATTTCTTAATAATAGTGATTTGTATTCTGCTATAGTATTTTGTTCCTCACATTTTACTATTAAAAATACAATCATACAGCAATGTTTAAAGACATTTGTTATGATCTCCTGTATATATACCACCAAGATTCTCCATTAATGTTTTATTGAACTTGATTTTTCACACATCCATCTAACTATCTAGACATCTTTAATCCATCATATATTTGATATATTTAAAAGTAAATCCAGACCTCAGTACACTTCCCTCTAATTATTTTAGCATATTATTAACTGCTGCTGCTGCTACTGCTAAGTCGCTTCAGTCATGTCTGACTCTGTGCGACCCCATAGACGGCAGCCCACCAGGCTCCCCTATTCCTGGGATTCTCCAGGCAAGAACACTGGAGTGGGTTGCCATGTACTTCTCCAATGCATGAAAGTGAAAAGTCAAAGTGAAGTCGCTCAGTCATGTCCGACTCTTCGTGACCCCATGGACTACAGCCTACCAGGCTCCTCCGTCCATGGGATTTTCCAGGCAAGAGTACTGGAGTGGGATGCCATTGCCTAGAATTCAATAATTGTTTAAAGTTTCTTAAGTGTAAAATTTATGCACAATTTCATAGAGAAATGTTAAATAAGCATTTGCTGAGTTTTGAAAAATGCATACAGCTGTGTGATTCAGCCACTAGAAATATAAATCATCACCGTCACCCTTGAAAGTTCTCTCTTGGTTATTCTGGTCAATTCTCACTTCCACTTCCTTCCAGCTGCAGCCACTATGATATTTTTCATCATAGATTAGTTTTAACTCTTCTAGAATTTTAGGTAAATAGAATCACACAGTGGACATTTGTTTTTGTAAGACTCCTTTTACTCAGCGTACATGTTTGAGATACATCATATTGTTTTGTGTATCAGTATTTCATCCCTTTTTATGGCTGAGTAGTATGACATTGTTGGAGAAGGCAATGGCACCCCACTCCCAGTACTCTTGCCTGGAAAATCCCATGGATGGAGGAGCCTGGAAGGCTGCAGTCCATGGGATCGCTTAAGTCGGACATGACTGAGTGACTTCACTTTCACTTTTCACTTTCATGTATTGGAGAAGGACATGGAAACCCACTCCAGTGTTCTTGCCTGGGGATCTCTGGGACAGTGGAGCCTGGTGGGCTGCTGTCCATGGGGTTACACAGAGTCGGACACGATTGAAGGGACTTAGCAGCAGCAGCAGTATGACATTGTATAGATACACTGCTGGTTTTTTTTTTTTTTTTAACTTCTGTTGATGTACCCAGATTATTTCAGTCTGAAGCTCTTTTGATACAGCTGCTATGGATATTCTTGTACAAGTCTTTTGTGAACATGTTTTCATTTCTCCTTAATAAATACCAAGGAGTAGAAGTGCTTGGTCAACTGCTATAGTTTTCAATTTTCTTGTAGTCCTTTCTTATCATACCTGGATTCATCCTCACCTAAACTATAGGTACTTATCCTATCCTGCTGTTTTTTTCTTGCCATTTGTTCTCTCTTGACCTGCACTTTTCACTTCATTGAGTTCACACATTTTTGCATAGTATTGAAATTACCAGACAATTTCTAAATACTTTTTATGGTTCTTAAGGTGAATTATTTCCAGAAAACATACTCTGTATTTGAGCTTTTAAGTTAATATATTCATTTCCTTCTTTGGCAACCTTTTGGCATGGATCCTATCTTTCTTTTTTCTTTTCACTTATGCTTGAACAAGAGATTGGTGTTGACCAATGTTTGTTAACTGGGTGATTGAATTGCCTTGATTTTTTTTTTTTTTTACTATCTTGCATAATGAGTTACATACAGCTAATAGCAGGTGGATGAGCATCACTTCTTATGCAATTCCCAATTTCTAGCAGATATGCAGGAACATGCTGGGTAGAAGTTTCTGCTAAGGCCACAGTGTATTGTCTGATCCTCCAAGCTGTTGTAACACTGGGAAAATCCATAGGATTTGCTGAAACTGTGGTGCTTTCTCTCTCTCGCACATTTACTGCTTTGTCTGTGGATCCATACACTCTAGGTCTCCATGGAACACCGCTAATTTTCCCTAAGCCCCTTGCCTTGAAAGTTGCTATTGATTGTAATTTGGTGGACGTATAAAGAGCTGGGGGGGGGGACTGAATCAATTCTGTAGTCAGCACAGAAAAGTAGAACCCTTGGATTGAGGGGTTCCTAGAATCCCATTTGAAACAGATAACTGTTGGCTCAGCAAGAAGATAATTAACAGTTGAAAAATATGTCTTTTAAATTTTCTTCAGGCAGCAAAATTCTCCTTATTCATGAAGTGATACAGAATTAGGGCAAACATTTATTTCTGATGTCTAATTTATCATCTTTAAAAATAATGGGAACAATTTTGTAATTCTGAAAGGTGTTTATTGGTCAAACTTGGTTTTATTGTTATTTTGCAGGTTTCCTAATTTTTCCATGTTTCATTGAGAAATTGGAAAATACAGCTTTAAAGTTGCTACTCTGATTTCATCTTAAAAGTGAATTCCTGACAATAAATATTATGGGTATCACATACCAAATCTGATATAATAATGATAATAATAATAACAAGCATATAGTACTTTCTATATAACAGGTACTCTTGGATAAATTAATTAGATGTGATCCCTTCCTAGAATGTGAGATCTTTGGGGGAAGTGGTATTTACAGCATTGGCATTTTATAAGTGTTTGACATACTCAGTGAAATTAATGGTGACATTGGGAACTGAGCCAAATATTTACCTGAGAGAGAATTTCAACTAAAATGAAAAAAAATCATTTTCTCTATCTCTGTCACTGTGTCTCTGTCTATATCTATCTCCAACTCCTTGTCTCTCACCCTTTCTCATTTAGTCTACGGGTTTTAATGGGAACTGAATAGTTTTAAGGTAGTTTTTAAACAAAGATGTATGGAAACAATTGTTTTTTAAAATATGCCTTAGAAGAAGATATCACCTTTAAAAGATACCCAAGATATGCTGATTCATCCAGCAAGAGCCTATGATGCTAGAGGCACTGTGCAAAATGCTTCAGAGTGTGGTACCCTGATGACCCTCACGGTGCTCCAGCATAGCCATGTAAACAGAGAAATCCTTATGCAATATACTGAGGCCATAAGGAGGTTATGAATAAAGCATGAAAAGACCAGAAAAAAATTCCAGATTTGCAAAATCTGGAAGATAAAGTGTATAGACCTTTAGCCATTTTAAAGATGAAAAACTACATGTATCCCAGAGAAGTTAGTAATTTCTTCAGTTGATTATAGGTAAGTGGTTGAAATGGACTTAGTTCTCTCTAATTTAGCCTGGATTAGTCTGTAGACCAGTGATCTTTCTACATCTTCATGTTGCTTCAACATGACAGTTTTCTTCTTAAATCCTGGAGAGAAGACTCCTCAAGGCTGGACTCCAGCTCATTCTGCCTGACAGAGGAAAGCATGTGTTGGGAGAGAAAGTCTTATCAGTGCCCTTCTTGGGGCTTGTGATAGCTACCTGAGGTAGACAGTCCTTCCTTAGATCCATTCCAAAACGACTTGCATGAGAGAGGACCCTGAGTAGGAGCTCAAGAAATCCCTCAAAGCAGGTTGGATGATATGCATTTTCTTTCTTCAGGTCTCTTATTTGGCGTGATATGTACCTCCACAGCTGTGGCTGCATCCCTCATGGGTGGTGTCATACAGGTAATGACAGACCTGAGAATTTATTATCCTTAAATAAAACTAGGATAATCATATTAGTAAAATCAATAATTAAAATGGACCTTTATAGAACACTTATTATGGTCTAGCTGCAGTCTCGATTGTATTACCTTATTTGATCCTCATCACTTCCCTAAGATATAGTATGAGTAATGTACTAATGTCACAGGTGAGGAAACTAAGAGGTAGAGAAGTGAAGAACTGTCCCAAATTCATATAACTAAAGCATGATAGACCTTGGAAATAAGCCCACCTCTACCTATTAACAATGCTGAACTACTTTCCATATGTGCAACTCCCAGTTCAGTTTATGTCAGCACTAGAAAGTGCTGATAATCTGCTTCAACATTTATTTTGTAGATGATACAGAAAAAATGAAAGCATCCTGCTCAAGTTCTCCCAACTAGCTAGTAGTTAAACCATGTTCATGACCCAAGTCTTCTGAGCTCCCCCTTTTCCTTCCTCAAATTGCCCAACTGACAAAACATCATCCGATAAGCAATCATCATAGTCTACATCAACCATCTTAATTCTATCACATCTTTGTATAATTTGAACATCCTGTATATTTTCTTGGCATGGTTTAGGTTTTCAATACATGCTGCTTAAATGTAGAAATGAGTGAGAGTGAGTGAATAGTCATCACTGACTTTTATAGGGTGTGTTTTAGTTTCCAGAGCAGTGGATCTTGCTTTATCCTTCCAATGACTCTTCACATAGGTTCCATTATTTCCTTTTTGAAGTCCAGGAAACTTATTTGGCTAATTTAGTACCGCAACAACCATTTCATCCTCCATCTTTATAAGAGAAGTTGTGGGACTGGAAACGTCCTATCCTCTGTGGCAAGTATGAGCTTTATTTAATGACAGTTACTTGTTGATCTCTTTACAACTTTTGAGGACTTTGATATCTCCCCCTCCACACAGAAGAACTGACATGTTCATGAAGTTGCTTTAGTGACCTCAACAGCTTTTTTAAGGTTTGCGTGCTTAGTCATTAAGTCATGTCTGACTCTTTGTGACCCTATGGACTATATGTCTGCTCTGTCCATGGGGATTCTTCAGGCAAGAATACTGGAGTGGGCTGCCATTTCCTTCTCCAGAAGATTTTCTTGACCCAAGGATCGAACCCAACGTCTCCTTTGTCTCCTTCAATGCAGACAGATTCTTTAGCCAGTGAACCATCCGGGAAACCTCTTTTTAAGGTTTATTTCCCTCCATTTCCAAGTTACCTCTGATGCTTTGTGCCCCTTTGTTTTCTCCCCTTTGTCCAATCTTTATTTACTCTTTTTTTCTGTCTATTTTTATTGGTGTGTAGTTGATTAACAACATTGTTTTAAGGATGTATCACCATGTCCAATATGGTGAGAATTTGAAATGATAAATTGTTTTCTTCCAGAGATATTTCCATGTTAAGCTTATTTGCCACTGAGGCATGAAAGGCTCTGGAATAGATAAGGTCTCCTGCAATGCTGGTGTAACACATTAAGCTTACCATGAAGAGGGAGCTGTGAGGGATGCTTGTCCTTATTCAAATAAGTATGCTAGGCTTGCTTCCTTTCTTGATTGGTTAAAATGTGTGTCACAAAGTTCACACAGTTTAGGGGATGCCAGTGGACAAGAAATGAACACACTGATGTGCTACTTCCTAGGAAAGAGATTTGTGTCTAAAATGCTCTCCTTGCTTCTCTGAAGACATCTGATTTGACAGGTGCAGAAAGACTAATATACCATTTAATTTTCCAATGCATTACCCTTTCAGAAAACTACAGCACATAGTACCATAGCAAAGGCTCTGGAAAAACCTAGTAAGCTGTTTCACTGTAAATATGTGACCATAGAATCATGCACAAGGAGAGAAGATAGGAGGAGGGGCAGGTAGCACCAGTCAGTTCAGTCAGTCAGTTCAGTCACTCAGTCATGTCCAACTCTTTGCAATCCCATGGACTGCAGCACACCAGGCTTCCTTGTCCATCACCAACTCCTGGATCTTATTCAAACTCATGTACTTTGAGACAGTGATGCCATCTAACCATTTCATCCTCTGTTGTCCCCTTCTCCTCCCGTTTTCAATCTTTCCCAGCATCAGGATCTTTTCCAATGAGTCAGTTCTTTGCAATGGGTGGCCAAAGAATTGGAGTTTCAGCTTCGGCATCAGTCCTTACAGTGTATATTCAGGACTGATCTCCTTTAGGATGGAATGGTTGGATCTCTTGGAATCCAAGGGACTCTTAAGAATCTTCTCCAACAACACAGTTCAAAAGCATCAATCCTCCAGCTTTCAGCTTTCTTTATAGTCTAACTCTCACATCATACATGACTACTGGAAAAACCATAGCTTTGACTAGACAGACCTTCGTCAGCCACATCAGTAGAGTAACCAATGGAGGTCTGATTTGTGGAGTTCTCTCTGGGAAAAGCCATTCTCTCTATTATGCTGCTGTCTTAATGGCCATCATCTGGGTTTGACACTGGGTTGGTCAAAAGTTCATTCAGGATCTTCCGGAAAACTGGTATGTACTTTCTGGCCAACTCAATAGTTCTGCTAAGGGCTGTGATGACCTCCGTTATTGTTGTTCAGTTGCTAAGTCATGTCTGACTGTTTGCAACCCCGCGGACTGCAGCACTTCAGGCTTGCCATGCACATCACGATCTCTAGACTTGTTTTTTCCCCCAACTTAAAAAAATGCTTTGTTTGTTTTTTTGTGAGAGTGGGTGGTGATCTTTCTTTCTTTCGAAGTATAAAAAGCAAAGTACATTCTAGACTTCAAAACAGTCCAACTATCAAATGACACACCTCAGGGATCAGAGAACTCACCAACAAGAGAGGTAAGAAGATAATAGTAAGATGATAATAATGGTGGATAATATTTTGGGGGTGATTATCATGTGCTCCAGACTGCCCAGGTTCTATTTAGATTCTATTGGATTCCACATTGAATACTCTCAAACAGGCACACACACAAAAATCCTAGGAAGCAGGTATTTTGATCCCCATTTGTCATCTGAGAAGGCCAGGACACCCCAGTCCTGAAACACATTTCTTTAGCTGCAGTCCTCTCCTTGCAGCAGGGGCTTAAATGAGATTTGGCCATTGAGGTAGAGGCTATTAAATGAGCTCTGTCTTCCTTCAATTAAACATACTTAATGACAAAAAGAAAGACAAAAAATTGAAGTTGGTTTTGTATATTACCGAAATATGTATTTTTAAAATCCAGAAACTCTTTGATTTATTTCTCTTTTATCACATGAAGACTTCCCCCTTACCCGGAGAATATTGGCTAAGGACTTTGTAAGAGACTGTTCATTATTTTTCTCCTATGGGGAAATAAACATTTACCCTAATTTATTGATTCTCCCATATAATAGCTAGTAAGTTAGCTTCTAAATTCAGCAACCACAGCAACTAGAAATTAATGCTATCAATCGGCAGAGAAAATGTGAAGACTATTAAGTATTGACTTTGGGGAAGAGTATCTACTGTAATTTTATCTATCTCCATCTTGTCAAAGATCTATCTGTGGCATTGATTTCTCTAAAAATTATCCTGGAAAAGCAATCATAACAGTGCATTGTAGCTCATTTTTCTGGACAAAAGAATTTATATTACAGCTGGAGTGAACTTGAAGTCCCCTTGGTCCTACTTCTATTTTATTTTTTTAAAGAAAGAAGACTCTCTGAAGTAAAATAAATCTGAATTAATAACTGAAGTTTCACCAGATCATATTCACATGTGGCAGAGTCAAAATGAGAATCTAAATATTCTTTTAGCTATGAAGTCTTTCAAATAATTTTTTCCCCTTAAACCGAAAAAGGGAGCATGATGGTTTTCCATGCTTTTGTCTTTTTAGGTGGGACTTGCTTTTAGAAGAGAAAATATGGGTTTTAGAGCCAAACAAAACTAACTTCAGACTTTTAAATCTCACCTTTGCAACATTCTAACTGAGAGTATACCTTGAATATGTTTTCTTTCAGTCCAATCTGTAAAATCCAGTTAGTGCTATCAACTAAGCAGGGTAATTGCGGGGATGAAATGAGACCATTTGTTCATAGTACCAAGGTAGTTCATCTCTATTATCTGACACATAAGACATGGAGCTGGTGCCTGACAAACCAAAAAGATGTATAAACTGTTTAGAGCATTCTTATCACAGCCCCTTGATCTAAGAGCCCTGCAGTTGCATGGATAGAACTAAGGTTGCACTGCAGAGTAGCTTTGTGTGTGTGTGCGTGTGTGTGTCTGTTCATGTGTGCATGCATGCACATACTTAAGTACATGCTCCCTTCCAGGCTTATTAGTGCCTATGTATGTTCAAGACTTTTGTAAAGCTATGGCACAGGACTATATAGGTTGATAGAAAACTAGTTTAGTTAAAACCCATTTCCAGTTCACTGGGTTCAATAACTAAAAGGCTAAGAGAGATGGAAATGCATTTGCCAAACTACCTCTATGTCCAGAGGAGACAGTGGGATAACAATGGGATATAGGATATGGAGTATCCAATGGCCTCCCCACCATGTTCCAAATTAATGCTGCAACATCCTTGAGGTATTCTGGTGAGATAGCAAGAGTGGGTTAATAATTATTGTCAAAATAAGAGAGCTGTTCAAACTAAATTGAAACCACTGGACCAACTGCATAAGATATGCAACCAAGTTATAGAAGTATTTATTAAATACATTATTTAAAAAGTTTTCTTTTTAAAAACTGTGTTATAATTCCCTTACATGTTGTGTTAGTTTCTGCTGTACAATGAAGCGAGTCAGTCATATGTATACATATATTCCCTCCCACTTGGACCTCTCCAATACCCCCTACGGAAGCTTTTTGACAAGATAGAAAATATAAACAAATCAGTAATTTCCAGCTGTGGGAAAACTTATTCTATTAAATCCAAATTGTCTGTGTTCACACACACACACACACACACACAAGTATGTTTATAGATATTTTTGGTTTTTACATAATGCTTATCAATGAGCCCAGAAGGGATAAATTATTTTGAGAAAGCATATGATTAATAAGTGACACAGTCAGGACTAGGACTGTATTTCACTGCATGTCCAAGAAAGGGAGTTGGTCCTGGGTGGGCCACAGATTCAGGGAAATATAGTTTGTTGATCTGATTTGTTTTGCTCCACAGGCTGCCCTCAGCATCCACGGCATGTGTGGGGGGCCAATGCTGGGCTTATTCTCTCTGGGAATTCTGTTCCCTTTTGTGAACTGGAAGGTAAGTCTCCCACACTGTTCTGCACACTTCCAGCTGAGACTGGGCCCAGCCACTCTCTCTTCTCTCAGTCCTCCTTGGAAAGGCCATTTGTCTTTGCCAGAAAAAAATGAGGTCTTCTTTCCAGAGTAGGTCTAAATAGAGCCCTAGCCCTCCAATCTCTGAATATGTGAATCTGTATTAAGAGAAGAAAACAAAGTAAGAGCCAGTCATGAAATATATGTTATGGCATCAATGCGAACTCTTTAGGGTTTAAGTTGTCTTCTCTGAATTAAGAGCCCACAAAATGAAATATAAAACAGATACTAAGATCAGAAATAGTTTAGTTAAAACCCAACTTTGAAAACTTTAAAAGTGTAAATTTTCTTTTCTATATTTAGTTACCCCAAATTATAAGTAACTTGATTAAGCTAATTAATTGAAGAAGGAGAGAGGAGACCAGCCTGCATATTTTAATAGCTGGGTATTCTTGGTTTTGACGAAGATACAAATACTAGATACCATACAAGCTAATGTGTGTGTGTGAGTGCTAAGTCACTTCAGTCGTGTCCAGCTCTTTGTGACATTATGGACTCTAGCCCACCAGGCTCCTATGTCCATGGGATTCTCCAAGAAAGAATACCGGAGTGGGCTTCCATGCCCTCCTCCAGGGAATCTTCCCAACCCAGGGATCAAACCCACATCTCTCATATCTCCTGCATTGGCAGGTAGTTTCTTCTTTACCCCTTAGCACCACTGGCGAAGCCCCAGTACAAGCTAATGGTACATCCTTAAGTAAATATTGGTTGGATGACTGTGTAGTAAAAATAAATCAAAGGGAACACTTATTTGGAAACATAATACAATGCTCAGTTATTGCAAATACCTTTCTGATCATTAATTTATGGCATCTGGTCGTGCTAGTGGTAAAGAATCCACCTGCCAACGCAGGAGACTCAAGAGATGTGGGTTCGATCCATGGGTCTGGAAGATCACTGGAGGAGGAAATGGCAACTCACCCCAGTATTCTTGCCAGGAAGATACTATGGACAGAGGAGCCTGTTGGGCTACAGTCCACAGTGTTGCGGTCAGACATGACTGATCAAACGCGCAGCGTAGCCCAAGGGCCCTAGCAGTCAAGTCACATTCCTTGCTTTAGTTCCCCCAAACAATAACAAACAACATTCTGGTGCTGTAACTGAAGAGACATTTTCACGAATAAATAGAGAAACCAACAAGTTGTTTTCTATCACAGAGAAAGCTCAGCTGTCTGGCAGAGACCAGCAAGATTCAGTTTCAGTTTTCCATGGTCCTGATCCTTGCTGGGTTATTCTGTTTCCTTGGAAGGAGGAGTGAGTGACTCACTGACTTTTAACTTTTTATCAAAAAGTATGACCCTTAAGTGACACGACTACATTTACACTCAAACCAAAAACTCCAAACTTGGGAGTCCAAGGACTGTGACCAGCGTCACCTGTGAAGAGATATGGGAATAAAAATTTCTATATCACAGCCTACAATGGATGCCAGGGAAAAATGACCCCAGTGTCTCTATTATCTGAGGTTTTCTTGTATTTCTGACACTCTTCTTCTGGGAACTGAGGTTCAACAAGTACTTTTTAGGAGAGAGAAGCCAAAAGGAGAAAAATCCTGCTAAAATTTACATAAAATGACCACAATAAAATCTTCCAATGTCTTCATTTAAGGAACAATGTGTCCCTAAATAAAGCTCGTTGTGGGAGTTTGAAGGCAGGCAGTGTGCTAATTTGAATGCAAGTGGCCAGGACTGGGGATAGAAAGCCAGAATCTCTGAGACATAAGGCTTTTCATCTCATTATTCTTTCAATGCCTTTGATCGTTCAATGGTCAGATCTCTCATTAACTTTTGCTTTTCTTTATCAAGGGTGCCCTAGCAGGCCTTCTGACTGGAATCTTCTTGTCATTTTGGGTGGCCATCGGGGCCTTCATTTACCCTGCACCAGCCTCTAAGACATGGCCTTTGCCTTTGTCGACTGACCAGTGCGGCCTAGCAAACGTGACGGAATCGGTGCCTCCAGTGCTGTCCAGCAGGTATTCTCACCTTAAGGATGGCGTCAGGTCCCAGAAAGACGGTCACCAAGTTAGAGAAAGGTGCATACTTCCTGCTAAGTCTGAGGAGGCCATCTTGCTCTCCTAGGGAGAGTTAGTTGTTCTGGACGGTACCCAGAAATAGAGTGCCCCCAGGTTTACATAAATATGCATTCCTCTGCATCCTGGTGCCCAATGATGAGCTTGGCAACAGCGTTAATTGGAAGTCTCAGTTCTCAGGCCCACTATGCTGTTTCTTCCTTCCTGCCTGTGCTTATTCTATATTTTTTCTTGGAATGCTAAATCCTGGCTCTAACAACCTTTTTATTTTTTGAATAACAGCTAAGTATTTTTAAAAACAAGCTGAGGCATCATCTCACATATCAGCCTGGGTTTAGCACCCTTTCTGAATATTTTCCAAATCCTTTGTTGCTCTTCTACGAAGCTATGCTGGCCTATTTTATGATTGTGAACTATTATATGTAGACTTTGTGGCTTACTTATCTTTAATCTCCAGTGTCTGTCACAATTTCTGGCACTAAATCTGGGCTTAGTAAATGTCTGAAGTGGAAGGCATGGTCCTTATTGCAATTGTGGTGCAATTCAGGGATGGACTGAGTTAAGTAGAATATAAAACACAACCACTCTACAGTCAGTTATTTAAAAAAAAAAAGATCAAATGGCAAAAAGATAAGCTTTGGGGTTTGGGAGATTGTTGTTTAGTTGCTCACCCATGTCCGACTGCTTGTGACCCCATAGACTGTAGCCTGCTAAACTCCTCTGTCCTCAGGATTTCCCAGGCAAGAGTACTGGAGTGGGTTGCCACTTCCTCCTCCAGGGGATATTTCCAATCAGGGATCATACCTGGGTCCCCTGCATTGGCTCCTCACCACTGAGCCACCAGGGAAGACCATTTTAAGAAATGCCGAGCCCGCAGCCATCCTCTTAGTCACTGTGAATCATGACTTCACACTCAGAACTGAGGATGTGTTGCTGTTTTTCACAGACCCGCCATTGCTGAGACCTGGTATGCCCTCTCCTACCTGCACTACAGCACCGTGGGCTGCCTGGGCTGCGTAGCTGCTGGAGTAATCGTCAGCTTCCTAACAGGTCAGTTACATACTTTCCTCTTCTTGGGGCCAAGGAAGACATGGGCTAGTCTTATGCTTTGCCAAATGAGGTACCCATCTTACAGGCATGATTTGGAATTCACCACGAAAAGAGTGACCTAGTTCTCAAATGGACAGTCCTTAAAGGAACTCTTGGAAGCGTGCAACACCTAATCCATTTTTCCTTTCATTACTAGGTCGCCAAAAGGGCAAGGATATTCCACCACTGTTAATTAGACCAGTCTGCAATTTATTTTGCTTTTGGTCTAAGAAATACAAAACACTGTGCTGGTGTGGAGTTCAGCATGACAGCGGAACAGAGCAGGTAAGCTGATGTTTGAGCTTCTGAACAATGTGAACTGGCTCAAAAGGATTCCATTTCTGCCCACTTAAACCATCTGCAAGGCTGGGAGTTGGGAGGGTAGCTGGTAGATATGAGAATCTGAAAGAATCTGGGTTTCCACTTCAGTTACTTCAGCTAAATTCCCTGGTAGCTCAGCTGATAAAGAATCCACTTGCAGTGCAGGAGAGGAGACCCCGGATTGATTCCTGAGTTGGTAAGATCCTGGGGGAATCCTTGGAGAAGGGATAGGCTACCCACTCCAGTATTCTTAGGCTTCCTTGGTAGCTCAGCTGAATCTGCCTGCAAGGTGAGAGTCGTGGGTTTGATCGCTGGGTTGGGAGGATCCCTTGGAAAAGGGAACAACTATCCACTCCAGTATTCTGGCCTGGAGAATTCCATGGACTGTATAGTCCATGGGGTTGCAAAGAGTAGGGCATGACTGAGCGACTTTCACACTTTTGGAACTTCAGCTTTTACCTGAGAACAAAGGGGAGGCCATGGAGTGTGATCCGGACATGAACATGTCTGGTATGTCATGGAGTGTAAATATAAAGTAAGATTTATTGGTGGAACTTCTCAGACAGAGAAGCAGCAGGATACATACTATCTCCCAGCTCTCCTCTTATCCTTCCAGGAATCGTGTTTAGGCCACACAGGGTGAGGGAAATTGTCCCAGTGCTTTTAAGGTCTAGAGACACTGCCTGAGTATGATTAAAGTCACATCAGCCCATGACCAGCATAACAGCCTGACATCAGACCAGACTGGACTTACTGACTTGATATAGGAAGGGGGGCTGGGACACCCCAGGGGAGCCAGGGAGTGCCACCCTCAATAAAAGGGTAAGGTTGGTGTTTCTGCTGGAGGATTCTAAGAGGGGTCTAAGTAAGGGAAGAGGGACTGGAGACAAAGTCATCTGCGGCAGCTTTGGTGGAAGAGCAGTAACCACTCAGAGTTACTGTGGCATCTGATAACGCCAGGACCTTGACAGAAGCTATGTTTCCTGTTGGGTTTGCAACTGATTTTATCCATGTCTGTCCTCTCAGTCAGATAACAGGCAGGATTTTTTTTCCCCTTAAAGTGAGGGCTTATTGTCTTTCTTTCAAGCCCAGATATTTCACTCTTTCAGTACTTTAGGAGAGGGATTCTTTGCCCTTATCACAGCTCTTAAGTTGACATTTGCTTCCCCGCTACCCAAAGCCCATAATAACATGTGTGTGAAGTAAAGCTGAGTTTCATGTTTTTGCTAAGGAGAGCACCTTCTTGACAGGGGCTCAGAGTGGGAAGGCAGTCTATTTGCTGACAAGGCAGCTGGCTAAGCAGTGTATTGTTTGGATAAATGGAGTTTGAGGAAGTTCTAGAAAAAGAAGAATAATGTTATTTACTGCTTTACGGGCACAAATTTCCTGAGATAAATGGGAAATCTTGCTGATGCAGGCAGCTTCTGTTCCCAAGGCTGAGTCTAGAGTGGGAGGGGACACTTAGTTGTCACTACTGGGCTCCTTTGCCAAGAAATAACACTAAGCAGCCTTCTGCAGAGTTCGCATACGAGGCCCCTGTTGTGACCAGAAGACTTGCTGTTCATGGAAAGGAGGAAGGTGACCACCTTCTGAGACACAAGTTTGTCTCTCCTCAGAAAGTAATACTACTGCCTCACAGGACTATTGTACTAGAGACGTAAATGTCTTCATGCCATGCATGGATACATTGTGCAATGCAGTTACTGGCTCAGTTGTGTCCAACTCTTTGTGACTCCATGGACTGTAGCCCATCAAGATCCTCTGTCCATGGGATTTTCTAGGCAAGAATACTGGAGTGGGTAGCTCTTCCCTTCTCCAAGGGATCTTCCTAACCTAGGGATTGAACCTGGCTCTCCTGCATTGTAGGCAGATTCTTTACTGTCTGGGCCACCAGCTCACTAAACTGCTCTGTTTTTATTATTATTATTATTACCATCATTAGAAATGGCACCTACATGGATTGAGGCGTCAAAGCTACCAATTAATAAGTGCCCTGGGTCAGAGTTATTTGTGCTGCTTTCATATTTATCTATCTTTCTTTTCTTTTTCAAAAGGCGAGGTGTAAGCAAGGTTCCCTCAGTTTGATTTGGGATACATCAAGACTGTCCCACTAATATGTGTCTTTCTATTTTCCTCAGGAAAACCTTGAGAATGGCAGTACCTGGAAACAAGGGACTGAATCTGTCTTACAAAACGGCCTCAAGCAAGAAACCCTGGTTCCAGGCTATGATCCCAAGGACAAAAGCTATGACAACATGGCCTTAGAGAAGATTACCCATTTCTAAGGCAATACACACACATGATACACAGATACACACAGTCCACATACTTCTTTCTTAATGTTTAGAGGGCTTCCCTGGTACCTCAGACAGTAAAGAATCCACCTGCAATGCAGGAGACCTGGGTTCAATCCCTGGGTTGGGAAGATTCCCTGGAGGAGGGCATGGAAACCCACTCCAGTATTCTTGCCTAGAGAATCCTCATGGACAGAGGAGCTTGGTGGGCTATAGTCCATGGGGTCAGACACAACTGAGCGACTAAGCACGTTGGTTAGTAGACTTTGTGGTTGCCACTACTAGATGACAGGGTTGTCTAATGTGTATTTATATTATTTATGACCACAAATAAAATGAATGTTCCCCAGAATATTCTGAAGATTATTTTTTGGAAGATCTCACTTTCAGGTGAGAAAAAAATAGACAAGTTTTAAGCGCCCCAGCAACTTTCTTTTTAATAAATGTGGGCTTGACTTCATCAGAGTGCAAAAATCAGTCTCTTTGCTTTGTGTTATATAAAACTCCAGGGACTATGTGTGTTTGCTGGTTGGCTGTTTTTTTTTTTTTTTTTTTTTTGGAGATTTTTTTTTTTTTAGCCATCAAATATCTTGGAGTTTGAGCTTCCCTAGTAGCTCAGCTGGTAAAGAATCTGTGTGCAATGCAAGAGACCCCAGTTCGATCCCTGGGTCAGGAAGATGCCCTGGAGAAGGGATAGGCTACCCACTCCAGTATTCTTGGGCTTCCCTAGTGGCTCAGCTGGTAAAGAATCTGCCTGCAAGGTGGGAGACCTGGGTTCAATCCCTGGGTTGGGAAGATCTCCAGGAAAGGGAAACAGCTACCCACTCCAGTCTTCTTGCCTGGAGAATCCCTATGGACAGAGGAGCCTGGGGGTGCTGCAGTCCACGGGGTCTCAAAGAGTTGTACAGGACTGAGATACTAAGCACACATAGCACATACACGTTGGAGTTTGCAGGAGGAGAGGTGCATATTAAATGCTTCCCTGACACTGCACATAAAATAAGGGAATGACGTCCACCCCAACCCCCATACCTTACACATATGCAGACATGTCCCATCCCTTCATCCTTCAGAGCAGTGGGAACACAACTGCTCTTAATCCTTCCCCCAACCCACCCACACACCTTTAAGTCCTCTTCCAGTCATTCTTGCTATTACAGCTGTCCTGACCAAGCCTTCAAATTAATTTTGCTCAACACAAGAGAAGAGACTGGTATGTCTGGTAAATGGGAGCAATTATAACTAGATACGCTGCTCCCTTTATGTTCTCAGTATAGCATTTCTTCTTCTCTTCTATCACTTCACAGTGAAAAATGCACTCTGTGCTCAATAAGAAGTCTGGAGTCTTTTTCCATGCATGCATGACTGCTCAGTTGTTCCGCTGTGTCTGACTCTTTGTGACCCTATGGACCACAACCTGCCAGGCTTCTCTTTCCATGGATGTTTTCAGGCAAGAATACTGGAGTGGGTTGCCATTTCCTACTGCAGGGGATCTTTCTGACCCAGGGATCAAACCTATGTCTCTGTTGTCTCCTGCATTCCAGCATCTCCTGCATTCACAGGCGGATTCTTTACTACTGAGCTGGGTACAGAGCAAAGGCCCCAATAGGAAGCTGTTAGGACAGTATTGTGCAAAAGAAACTTACAGATAGCTTACCAACCCACAGGGGATTTCAAGGGATGCTAAGTGCCTTGCCCACAGGATTCCTTCTTTGTTCCTTCAGCTCATATCTGCAAGCTCACTGTGATCCATTAGGTTAAGGAGATGGAAGTAAAGACCTTAGTAGTTGAATTCTAGAAAATAATTGTTAAAGTTCTGGAGTGAGAGGAGACTATAGATCAAAAGTGAATTAACAAATGGAGAGTCAATCAAAAATTTTTGGAAGAAGCAAAGAAAGCAAATCCTTAAAGGGTTAAAAAGAACCAGTGCCATAGGTGCTAGATCAAGGAAAGATAATAGAAAACAAACTGATGTCTGTTAGGTGCATTAGGTCAGGGGCCAGGTATTTATTTTGGTGGCCAGGTAAGATGAAGAGCCTAGAACAAGTATGCCAGCAAAATAAGGAGAAATGGTCCAAATAAGTAGGAATAAGGAGTCCCAAGGCTGTGTTGTGTCAATGTTACTCAAGAGGAGAAAACTTCAAAAGAAGCAGGAGATAGGGGAGAAAATATGTAAACAGTGTTTATTAATAGGGAGATAAACTAAAAGAAGGGAAAATAATCAATAGAGGAATTTAAAATATAGCTGGAGTTTATAAATCATAGTCCATTGCTTGTCTTCTCTTCTCCAGTTTCAAACAGGAGGGGAAATAATGGGAGAGGAAGAGAAAATTGGGCTATGGTATACAAGAGAGATGAGAAAAATATATTTTGAAAAGAGGAGGAAAGAAGGAAGGAAGTACATTGGAGAAAATAATATAAAAATGAGAAGGAAAAGAATTACTAAAAACATTTTTGAGGTACAGCATGTTAATGAAGGTATTGATCTAAGGATTTGTAAATTGAAAATTGCCAACTATTTTCCAAATGAGCTAGTGGTTAAGACATTCTTATTAATTAGAACTTGAAAAATACATTAGGTGAATTTGAAATCTGGGCCAAATGTCATTGGCTCAGTTAATGGGACAGAGATGGGAAAAAAATCTGAGGATAAGAATTAGACTAACAGTAGCTCTATCTATAAAGAGATATCCCTGGTGGCTCAGTGGTAAAGAACCCACCTGCCAATGCAGGAGCCATAGGAGATGTGAGTTCTATCCCTTGGTGGGGAAGATCCCCTGGAGAAGGAAATGGCAGCCTACTCCAGTATTCTTGCCTGGAAAATTCCATAGACAAAGGAGTTTGGCAGGCTTCAGTCCATGGGGTCCCCAAAAGTTAGACACAACTGAGCATGCACACTATAAATATATAGATGTATGTGTATATATACATGCAAATATATAGTAGCTATATATATGAAATTCAGAACTTCACTTAGAATTCTGCAAAACTAAAAGATACCCTGTATTTTTCCATTTTACTCACAAATTCTCTTACAAAGTTTACTCAAAAATTCTCCTACAGATATTTCACTAGCTTACTACTTTCCCAGAAAGTTTTTGGATCCTTTTTCTTTTTCAGTCACTAATTCTTTCACTTAGAGTGTTATCAAAATATAAAATGACTTACTTGCACATTGAAAATAATATTTATTATAAAAATATCTTTGTCTTCTCTCATGTGATTGAACCTATGGCATTCTGAGGTCACATTTCAAGAAATTTTAGAGGTCAATATAAGGATCACACCTAATTCTCCCCTCTTTTGGGGAGAAATCCAAGATTTTTGGTGAAAAATCCAAGAGCAGATGGGGATCCACAGGAAAGCCATCTTCCACAGTGCACAGAAACCACATGTGCTGTGCAGTGAGGCAGACAGGCACTACAAGGGCAAGGTCAACAGATTTGCCTAGTTAGTTCTAGCACACCTCTGCTGCCTCACTCCTCCCTAAGGAATGTCAGCTCAGAGTTGTGTCAAGGCCGCTGGTGCGGTATAAAGTCTGCCCAGGGCTAAGTTCAAAGCCATAAAAATGGGTTACATTTGTGTTTGGTTTTGCCATAGAATGAACAGGGTATTTTCAATAAGGAGGCAATGAATGATGAGCTCCTGCTGCTGCTACTACTGCTAAGTCGCTTCAGTTGTGTCTGATTCTGTGCCATCCCATAGATGGTGGCCTACCAGGCTCCTACATCCATGGGATTTTCCAGGCAAGAGTACTGGAGTGAGTTGCCATTGCCTTCTCCTGATGAGCTCCTAGGATGGCCTAAAATGTGCCAAATTTGATTCCAGTCTCTTATCTGTTAAACATGCCCACAGATTTTGGTAAAAATGGAACAGAATGTCCTCAATGCCTCTTTCACTCATTTGGAATGAATTCGTTTTGATGACTGACATTTTCTTTGTCACCAGTTGGAGCAAGGAGTACAGCTTCTTGATTGAGGTTAGGGATTGGAGTCCCAAAGGACTTCAGGTATAAATGTAAGTTCCAACAAAAATTATCTTGGTAATCTTTGGCAAGACTTTCTGAACTTCATTCACAAATTAAAAGGAGCAACACTGTCCCTACTTAATAGAATTGTCATGGGGATTTACATAGGTAAATCATCTAAAGTAGTTAGCACAGTGACTGACCTGTGTGCATCATTCAGTGCCTGTTAGTCTACAGTGCATGAAGCAAATTGCCTCCATTCCAGTATTCCTTTTAAATTAAATTGGTTTACTGTTTCCCTTTAGAATTTTCAAGACACATGATGCTGAGTTCAATTAAAATATGATATTTCAGAGAGTAACTTTTATAAAGGTCCTAAACTCTTAAAAACAGAAAATAAAATACTGTTCTAAAGATAGACAAGCTTTATTATTGAAAAGTATAATATTCATATCTATGATTTAAGTAATACATTTATAAGAATAAACTTTGATAAGTAAACAGCATTTCAACCCAAGTTTGCCACTCAATGCACAGTTAATAGCAAATGTAGCTCTCTAATCAAAGCAACAGTTAGAAGTGGACATGGAACAAAAGAGCAGTTCCAAATAGGAAAAGGAGTACGTCAAGGCTGTATATTGTCACCCTGCTTATTTAACTTATATGCAGAGTACATCATGAGAAATGCTGGGCTGGAGGAAGCACAAGCTGGAATCAAGATTGCCAGGAGAAATATCACCATAACCTCAGATATGCAGATGACACCACCCTTATGGCAGAAAGTGAAGAATAAAAGAGCCTCTTGATGAAGGTGAAAGAGGAGAGTGAAAAAAGTTGGCTTAAAGCTCAACATTCAGAAAACGAAGATCATAGCATCCAGTCCCATCACTTCATGGCAAATAGATGGGGAAACAGTGGAAACAGAGGCTGAATTTATTTTGGGGGCTCCAAAATCACTGCAGATGGTGATTGCAGCCATGAAATTAAAAGACACTTACTCCTTGGAAGGAAAGTTATGGCCCACCTAGATAGCATATTAAAAAGCAGAAACATTACTTTGCCAACAGAAGTCCATCTAGTCAAAGCTATGTTTTTTCCAGTATTCATGTATGGATGTGAGAGTTGGACTATAAAAAAGCTGAGCACAGAAGAATTGATGCTTTTGAACTGTGGTGTTAGAGAAGACTCTTGAGAGTCCCTTGGACTGCAAGAAGATCCAACCAGTCAATCCTAAAGGAAATCAACCCTGAATATTCATTGGAAGGACTGATGCTGAAGCTGAAGCTCCAATACTTTGGCCACCTGACACAATGAGCTGACTCATTTGAAAAGACCCTGATGCTGGGAAAGATTAAAGGCAGGAGGAGAAGGGGACGGCAGAGGATGAGATTGTTGGATGGCATCACCGACTCAATGGACATGTGTTTGGGTGGACTCCAGGAGTTGGTGATGGACAGGGAGACCTGGTGTCCTGCCGTTCAAGGCGTTGCAAAGAGTTGGACACGACTGAGCGACTGAACTGAAACAACAGTGGAAAGGGGGGGGAACTTTTCTTTTGTTTAATTCAAATAAAATTTCTTTAGTATAATTTTCATTACTTTGTGATTTTATGGTGTTATACATTTCTTTCTAAAATAAAAAGAAACAAACCACACATCTGGGGGCTTGTGACCAGTATTTCAAAGATAGTATTACTGAAATATTTTTATGGTATTTCAATCTTAATCAAGCATTATTACCAAGATCAGATCAGTAAATTAAAAAAATAGAGGATTCTCCCTTTAATTGTTCTTTTAGGAATAAATTGCTTTAAAATTAGTAATAGACATTTTAGCTCTTTCTATGTACATTTCAATATTAAAAATCTAATGTGCTCAGTCTCAGTTTCATAGCAACTAAGTTTCCTGTAGAGTTAACCTCTTTTATCCAGTATTCATAACCTTGAAGTAAAATCTATTTTCAAACAAAATGTAATTGATATTACAAATGATGTAATTTAAATGATATAAAACTTTAAATTAAGCAAGAGTAACTAGTAATCAATTGTAATCACCTAGTGGTTATTTTTATTTTCATTCTTGGAAAGAGTTAATGACATTATTTTCTCCTCCATTCCAATCTTTTGACCCATCTAATCTAGATTTGCAAACACTTCTATGAGTAACAAACACTCATAAGCCCACTTTTCTTTTGCTGTACCTTTGGTGTTTGAAATATCAAGTTATCTTCACAAGACAGACATCAGGTTATAAATATTTGGCTACTTAATACAAAATGGCCCTCACATGGGATGTCAGGATATCAGTAGCCTTTCTTATTGGACTCTAATGACAAATTAGAAAAATAACCCTACTCTATAATGGAAACTGTTGGTTAATAATAATGCTGCTGTACATCAACAGGAAGTTTAAGACGATGTTTTGTATTTCCAAAAGTGTACACAGATACTTTACAGAGCCTTGGAATGCCACTCAATTTAATGCTATATTTGTATAACTAGTTAATTTTAAGGGAAAAAATGCTTATAGATTAAGAATAGAGATACATAATGAAAATACATAATTATTTTAACTATATCTTCTAAAAACAAGTGCAGATTGAAGTGTATTTAAACTTCCAGATGTTCAAGCTGGTTTTAGAAAAGGCAGAGGAACCAGAGATCAAATTGCCAACATGCACTGGATCATGGAAAAACAAGAGTTCCAGAAAAACATCTATTTCTGCTTTATTGACTATGCCAAAGCCTTTGATTGTGTGGATCAAAATAAATTGTGGGAAATTCTTTAAAAGATGGGAATACCAGACCACCTGACCTGCCTCTTGAGAAACCTGTATGAAGTTAAGGAAGCAATAGTTAGAACTGGACATGGAACAACAGATTAGTTCCAAATAGGAAAAGGGGTATGTCGAGGCTGTATATTGTCACCCTGCTTATTTAACTTATATGCAGAGTACATCATGAGAAATGCTGGGCTGGAGGAAGCACAAGCTGGAATGAAGATTGCCAGGAGAAATATCACCATAACCTCAGATATGCAGATGACACCACCCTTATGGCAGAAAGTGAAGAACTAAAGAGCCTCTTGATGAAAGTGAAAGAGGAGAGCGAAAAAGTTGGCTTAAAGCTCAACATTCAGAAAACGAAGATCATGGCCTCTGGTCTCATCACTACATGGGAAATGGATGGGGAAACAGTGGAAACAATGTCAGACTTTATTTTGGGGGGCTCCAAAATCACTGCAGATGGTGACTGCAGCCATGAAATTAAAAGACTCCTACTCCTTCGGAGGAAAGTTATGACCAGCCTAGACAGGATATTAAAAAGAAGAGACATCACTTTGCTAACAAAGGTCCATCTAGTCAAGGCTATGGTTTTTCCAGTGGTCAGGTATGGATGTGAGAGTTGGACTATAAAGAAAGCTGAGCACAGAAGAATTGATGCTTTTGAACTGTGGTGTTGGAGAAGACTCTTGAGAGTCCCTCGGACTGCAAGAAGATCCAACCAGTCCATTTTAAAGAAGATCAGTCCTGGGTGTTCATTGGAAGTACTGATGTTAAAGCTGAAACTCCAATACTTTGGCCACCTGATGTGACCAGCTAACTCATTTGAAAAGACCCTGATGCTGGGAAAGATTAAAGGCAGGAGAAGAAGGGGACGGCAGAGGATGAGACTGTTGGATGGTATCACCGACTCAATGGACATGGGTTTGGGTGAGCTCTAGGAGTTGGTGATGGACAGGGAGGCCTGGTGTGCTGCGGTTCATGGGGATCACAGAGTGGGACATGACTGAGCAACTGAACTGACTGACTGACTAGGGTCAGGAGTGGCATGAAAAAATTATCTTCTCTAAAATCTTCTATTTAACCAACATAGTAAGGCAGGTCAACCAAGTGAGCAAGCAAACATATGTCAAAATGAGATCTGACATATTGTTATAAAAATGACTTTTCAGTGTTTTGGATAGTGCCTGTAACATCTGGGCTACCCAGGGCTACATATACACATACACACACAGATACAGACAGAGAAATAAACATTAAGGGGATTTTATGACAATAAAATTGGTTACTGTAAATAAAGAAAAGAAAATATAATGGAGGTAGCACTTATGGACATGACTTATTTGTCCTCAGGAATTTCTATAAGCAACAATTCATCTCTTTTAAAAGCAAGTGTATACTCAGGTATTCACAACACACAGTTCCCAATTATGGAGTCTGCTTCAACACATTTGAAAAACTAAGAATAAATTTCATGTAGTGTATTGATTTCATGCCAATGTAACTGCCATGTAAGAAAATAAATAAGCAATCCCCAAATTGCTTATTTGTAGCAGAATAATATAATCAGGCAGAATTTGTAGAGAACTGAGCGATCAGACAATATTGTTGACCGATTCAGAATCCACATTATAAAGGCTTATGAATCTTTATTGTTCACTTTCTTTAATAATGTCGACCTTCTCTCAATAACGGTATCTTTGGGAAGATACCATCTAAAAACTTATTCTATCTCAACAGAGCAAAGAATTTCTTAACTGGCTTTAAAGTTTCTTATGAGAGTTTGGAATGTTTAAAGATTAATAATCACTATTGTTAAGATTCATATTTTAAGATTTAAAGCATTTTCAGAGCAAAACTTGAGAGTAAAAAGAAAAAAATTGATATTTATAATCACCAGGCTAAATGGCTCAATATATGTAATTCTCATATTGAAATCAAAAATGTTTGGAGAAATCCAGTCTTTCTCTTCTGGCCTTCCCCGAATTCCCCCAATTACAGGACGCTAGTAGTTCTTTTCTACTTGAAAATTACACTATAGAGGCCAACCACCCTTCCAGGAAGATAAAATTTTTCACTTAATTGCATTTTCATCTTCAACATTGAAAACTGAGATGATTATTCTTTAACTAGAATTGTCACTGAAATCTAAGCTTACTAGATTTAGCTTCATGTCTTAAAATAGGGAAGAAAAAAAAAAAGGAAAACAAGACCATAAACCCTCCATTTCTTCTTCGTATTAAAAGATGAACTAAACTGAAATTGTTTTTCAGTCAGAAAGAAGGCAGGGTGTACTGACAGCAGATACTGAATCAGGATCTGCAAAACAGCCATTTTTTTGCTTGTGTAGGAAAGTCCATTGCGCCCATGCTCACCATTCTCAGAACACTGCTTCCATAATTATCTTTGCTATCAAAGTTTACTGATCATTCAATTCTCCCTTTTGTCACTTACAGAACAGCATCCAAAAAAGTATAATATGTTGAAATCAGCGAGACAATCTGTTCATATTTTTGTTAGAAAAGATATTAAATTTGGTCTGATGTGTTTACCTGCTAGCATTGAGGGGTACTGACAAAATAATTATAAAAATTTGCAGGCAGCTTAAATACCACAGGGGGTTAGCTATCCACATGACAATCATTTTTGTGGGGAATTATCGAAGTGGATCTCATTAAGTTTTGTTTTGAGCTAATAACTTTTAGAAATGTTTGTTTTTTGAAAAACAGAGTAAAGATAATGCTTTTCCCACAGAGAGAGAACTGAGAGTGAACAAATATCCTGAATAAGTCAATGCCAGCATATGTATGAAACTATCATCCCCTTCCTTCTTAGGGAAAGATGTAAAGCTGAGCCCACCTAGCTGACTGTCCTGTCTACTGTACAAGGCTCCCACTTTGGGGATAGTTATACATGGAACTGATGCTAAAGCTAAAACTCCAATACTTTGGCCACCTCATGAGAAAAGTTGAGTCATTGGAAAAGACCCTGATGCTGGGAGGGATTGGGGGCAGGAGGAGCAGGGGATGACAGAGGATGAGATGGCTGGATGGCATCACCGACTCGATGGACATGAGTTTGAGTAAACTCCGGGAGTTGGTGATGGACAGGGAGGCCTGGCGTGCTGCAATTCATGGGGTCACAAAGAGTTGGACATGACTGAGCGACTGAACTGAACTGATACATGGAACAGTTGTTTTTTTTTCCCTCAGGGAGAATGTGCTGGAAAACACATTGATACCATCATAAAGTAGTAAAGCAGGAGGTATAGATGTCTTTTTTCCTTAATGTGATGGTCTAAGAAATTGGATCTGGTCTCAGATATGAGTCTCTTTTCCCAATCTGCCTGCTTTCATCTTACTTTCCTGAAAACATGTCTTGTAGATGTGGCTAGGATGCTGTGGCTCTAATATCTGTGTTCTCTAGAAAGAAAACCATTTAATGTGGTCATGGGTATCGTTTCTGAGATGAACACAGCTGACGAGCACTCTTGAAGGAACCTCAACACCACTACAAGTATATGAATCCTAGCTAGAGAGCACCTACGTTGATTAGCAAATCAAGCGCAAGCCAAATCAATCTTTAGACTATGCTTTGTTGACACATTTCATTTTGAATAGAAATGTCTATATGGGAATGCCCAGGTTTCCACTAGAAGCTGGGTTTTTTAAGCCATTCCTAAAATGTTTTCTTTTGAGCTACTGAGGATAACAGGAAGGATATAAGAGGTTCACTGATGCTCTGGATAAAACTTACAATTGTTTCCAGAGCTTGTTATAATACTGAGATTTGGGGGAAAATAAAAATATCAGATGAATGTAACAGGATTGAGTTAGGCATATCTCACAGAGAGTAAGTACTCACTGGTTTTTACATAATAAAATGGATTCTTAGTCTTGTGTGTGGGTGCACCCACTCACACACACATACACACACATATACACGAACACATCACACTCTCGGCTTATGTCTCCCCGTTACCAACTGATAGACTAATCAAGTCAGCCTTATCAGTTAAGCAACTCTTTTCACAACCTGGATTTTCAATTTGCACCATCAAATTGAGAAAAAAAAATGGGCAATTTGGTGGCTTCTTGTTGACAGCAGGCTCAATTTGTCCTCCTTCGTTGGCATGAATTATAATCTCTGCTAAACTTCCTATTCTAAGAAGATTTTAATGGTGACTGATAGAGCCAGTGCAAGTATTAAAAAAAAAAAAAGAAAGAAAGAAAGAAAATGCTTCTATGTGACAAGATCAAGCTTTCTCTCCCATCTTTGCTAACACAAAGCACTATTAAGATCAATGTGGTACTCCGTCTGCATTATCATATGAGGAAACGCCTTGATGATGACAGTGAGTTTATTAGAAGACAAAGAGTCAAAACTTTTCAAGAGAGGGGAAGGGCCCAAAGAAAAGGAAACTATTGCTTTGGAGAACTAAAGAACATGTAATCCCCTCTTCCCATACACACTCAACAAATCCCAGGTTCAAATTTAGAAAACAAACAGGATTAAATTAACATGCATATTATAGAAAAAATACCATCTCACATGAAAATTTATTGAGTGAAAAAGATTCCTTTTATCGCATTCTACAACAGATTATGCTAAGAGTCATTTTGGAAGAATATGCAGCATTCAGAAGTTGTATCTCCTCATGCAGTCACTCAGGCACATTTTATCTCAAAGTGCGTGCACAGTCTCAGACAACTGCAAACAATTTCAGCTATAACCTACGGCGATTTTCCACACACTGTACAATGAAAATGCTGCAGCCTGGCGCAACTTGTCAAGGCTGAGAGCATGCACATATATGTATATATTAGTTATCTGCTTGAAAAGACAACAATTTAGAATAAGAAAATATATAAGCAGCATTCATGTAATACAGAATTCCTGAGAATAGTGTGTTATATAAATATTTGAGAAATAATTTGTATTCATACGAAAACCATGATATAAAATATTTCTCTCAACTAAAGCTGAGTTGTCTAAAACTTATATACTGTGAGGGGCTGTCAATGTTTTGCTGTCAACAATGATGAAGATATAACAAGATTCTACTGCACTGGTTCACAAAAGGAGAATTTCAGATAATTTTTTCATTGTTTCTCTATTTTTCCATTGATTTCAAAAATATCAGAGAAGGCATTTCCTAAATCAATATATTATAATTTTTATTAAAAATACCTTTTTCTTTTCATATTATTCCCGCTAGGCAATCAATATGATTTTATATGGTTATATAAAACTAACTCAGAAAGAGACAAATTCTCAAGGGCACAGCTATCCGTATTATTTACTATAAGGCAAATAAATGTCTTTGCCTTACGTCCCTAATTGTAAAAGGACAGAACTGTCAGGTTCACGTATGTCTTCAATAGGCATAGAGGGTATTTATCCTCAGGCGTGTGTATACATTTAACCAACAAAGAAAAGGAAATGTAGATGCTACAAAATGGAAGTATTTAAAGTTTCTTTCTGCAACTAGTACAATCGGTTACTGTGAATAGGCAGGTGGCAGAAACAGAACCTCTCTGGAATCTGAACGGAATTCCCTTGAGACGAGGAAATGGGAGGAACATTTAAAGTCTGAAGTTCTTCCTCTTGCTCAGAATCAGAGGGCAGGTAGGGAAGTAAGTATTTTTGACAAAAATCAACCAATCACTGTGATTTATTTATCTCTGGAGAGAAAGAAGGAAAACTAAAATAAAACAAAACAAAAACACTTCCATTGTTAACATTTTTTAAATAGTGAGGAGAAACTTTATGATTTTTCTTGCTAGAGAAACCCTTGCTTATATACAAAGTAGTTTTATTTCCATTGGGTTTAATCTGGTCTTTATAAATTTTGGAAATAACTGTACCTTTAAACAGCACACATAAACAATCACATACGTGTATGAATGCATGATTGCATATGGGCTTCTCTGGTGGCTGAGTGGTAAAGAGTCTGCCTGTCAATGTGCAAGACTTGGGTTCGATCCCTGGGTAGGGAAGAGCCCATGGAGGAGGAAATGGCAACCCCCTCCAATATTCTTGCCTGGAGAATCCCATGGACAGAGAAGCCTGGCAGGCTACACGGTCCATGAGGTCTCAAAAAGATGGGCATGACTTAGCAACTGAACCACAACCACCACGATTATGCATGCCTCATCCCATTCCCAGAAGAAGAAAATTGAGATTAGCTTTGTTTTGCAAGAAAAAGTGTTGATTTCTATTATATATTTTCTTAATTCACTTCTTTTCTTTTTCCCATCCTGCCCCCATAGTTTATGCCTCCACCAGACTCTCTTTATTTGAATGCTTCCTCCAACATCAGTCTGTGAACATTCATGCTCACAGAGTTCAGAGAAACAGCAACTCCACAACAAGCAAAAACAATATCTTTCACAATTAATTTGACTTTGTTTCTAGTGAGTTTTCAAAAATAAACCAAATCAATCTACCAAAGAAATAACAGAAAACTCCCGTCAGTGATGAAGAGAAAGTAAAACTCAAAAAACTGTGTTATTTTACAAATAATATAAATTTATATTCATGCATTGTTTTCATCGTCTCACGAGCAAGAGTGCACATTGTTGGAAAAGCTTACATGTTGCAAAGCATCTGGCTTCTGTTTTCCTGAATAAACAAGCTACAATGGAATATTGTGTAACTGGTCTCAGTGCTGCGTGAATTGTATTAATAACTTGTGTTCCGTATTGCAAGGTGCAAAGGTACAAGGAAAATCAATATATTTACAGCATTTCAAGTTATTCTGTGAGAACTGTAATAAATCAGGGAGGTGGAAATTAAGTATAGATAAAACAGCCTTCCACAGTAAAATACGGATTCATTATCTTCTAAATTATATGAGAATGAGCATCCATATTTTATAATAATATGACTCCACTGGCCTTTAGTAAAGGAGAAAAAAAAAGCAGTGAAAGTGAATTTGCTAATGATAAAACAGATTTGAATGCAGCCAAAGCAATAGAGTATTATTTCAATGAATGGTATTCTTTTTGGAGTCTTAGATTTTTGGTTTGACTACTGAAGTTGTGCAACTCTTCAACTGCATAGTCAGTGAAAAACAACATGAATTTCCTGTGACACAGATCCAATAATCCCAGCAAGAAACAAAGGAAATTCCTATAAAACAGTAAGTTGAAGGGACGCGGAGTTCTGGCAGCAAAGGCAATAAACTGATTTGTCATTTCTTGGTAAGTAGCTCAACTTAACCTAAGGTTCCAAAGTCAGATTAGTGTGCGCATGAGGACCACATGATATTTTAAGTCATGCCTGACCTGTGTACATTTACATGGAAATCTGTCATTAGAAACCTCATCATCACCCTCCCTAGTATACTGTGTTGATGGAAGATGGAGGTTTCCAACCACACAACTCCCTGAGGCTGGTTCTGAGAATTAGACCCTGGCTTTCTGCAATGTCAATCTAAGCATTTTTTTTAAGGTCATGAGCCATTTTTCTTCTTCCCTAGAAGACTGGATATTTCAAATCCAGAGATGGCTGTGATGTATTTCTAAATATCATATTATGCATGTGGTTTGCCAGGTATGCCTTCTTGTTAGATCCCACCTAGAATTATAATTTGCCATCGTGTCCACTAGCGGTATTGCCCCCATTGGGCTACAGATCCACTAAGGCCATTCATGGTGAACAGGGTGACCACTTTTTCTCCGCTGCTGTTGCAAGTGTTCTAGTTCAGCCTCGTACATCATTTCTTGGACTAAGTACTTCTCCCGTCTTATTCGGTCATATAGGTTTTTGGTACATCTGGAATCAGGTATGCGATGAAAGACTTGATCCCAAATACAAGGTGCTGAAAGGTTAAGAGGAGAAAGTACATTTTCAATGATTCTGAAATGCTAATTATAAACCAAAATAGTCACGAACAATGATGTGTTTGCCTTACAATCAAACATCAGGACTCAGTATGTACCATCTAGAATATTTGGGGATATTTTGGGGCTATCCTAAAACTATATTGGGGATACATTTATTGCCTTCCATCTAATAAGTATTCAACAAAACGTGTTGATGTCACCTTACAAACACTGAATGAATCCGACATGCACATCCATAAAACCCTTATATACTATGCAATACTGCTATGATATGCATTGTCATACATGGATAAGAATGACCATATGCAGGGAAAATTCCTGCATTATAAAATGTTATAAGACACAGTGCATGAACCATACAGAATACAGTGAAGCTGTGAAGCTGAATTTGGACTCAACTCCCAGCATATACATTTTTCAGAATTTCTATTCTATTAAAATCATATATTATTATAACTGCTCTAAAATATCTTATCTTTATCAACATTTATTCTATGATAAAATATATCATACTAAAATAAACTGATAAACGTATTGCATTAAAAAAAGCAGGAACAAAAATCAAAAGGTAATATGCCTGTGATTAAAAGTACAGATGCTGAATGAAATTGAATTTGAATCTTACTCCAACATTCTTAGCTGTGTAACCTTATGCAAATAGCTTATGTTCTCGATGTCTCAGCTCTAAAATGATGCTAATATTGGTATCTTTTAAAGGTTGGTATAAGAATTAAAAGAGCAAATATATGTGAAAAATTCAAAGGGGTGCCTGGTACAGTATAAGCACTGCTTAAATAGTACCTTCAACTATTATATCTTTTTCTTTTCTCATGAATAATAGGTCTTTTAATTTCTTGTTAAAAATAATCTAATTGATAGAGTTAGGATGATCTGTAGAAAAGAACCCATTCACTAATTTAAATTGTAACAAATGTTTCTAATTTTTACTTCTATGCTCTTGAGTCACATTGATTTTAAAAATCTGATTGAAAACCCATTCACTAATTTAAATTGTAACAAATGTTTCTAATTTTTACTTCTATGCTCTTGAGTCACATTGATTTAAAAAAAAACTGATTGATAGAGTTAGGATGATCTGTAGAAAAGAACCCATTCACTTGAAGGACGTAGGACTTAATCTCTACGTGGAAAGGAAAAAGGTACTTTCAATTGGGCTTACTGTACGTGTCCAGGGAAACAGCACTGCATAGTAAATCATAGAAATGCAAGTCATACTTTCCCATAGATAAGCAGATCAAGAGTTTCTTTCCTGACCAAATACTTGATATGCACAGAATATCCAGCAATGTGACTCAAGAGCACAGAGGTAAAAATTAGGAACATTTGTTACAATTTAAGTTAGTGAGCAGGAATATGCTCCAGTCCTATGTGGTTCAGTCACTCAGTCATTTCTGACTCTTTGTGACTCTAAGGACTGCAGCATGCTAGGCTTCCCTGTCCTTCACCATTTCCTGGAGCTTGCTCAAACTCATGTCCATTGAGTTGGTGATGCCATCCAACCATCTCATCCTCTGCCACCCTCTTCTTCTGTTGCCCTCAGTCTTTCCCATCATCAGGGTCTTTTCCAGTGAGTCAGCTCTTCACTTCTCAGAAAGTCAAAGTATTGGAGCTTCAGCTTCAGCATCAGTCCTTCCAATGAATATTCAGGGTTAATTCCCTTTAGGATTGACTGGTTTGATTTCCTTGCAGTCCAAGGGACTCTCAAGAGTCTTATCCGGCACCACAGTTTCAAAGCATCAATTCTTTGGCACTCAGGTTTCTTTATGGTCCAAATCTCATATCTGTATATGACTACTGGAAAAACCATAGCTTTGACTATATGGACCTTTGCCTGCAAAGTGATGTCTCTGCTTTTTAATATGCTGTCTAACTTTGTCATAGCTTTTCTTTCAAAGAGGAAGTGTCTTTTAATTTCATGGCTGCAATCACCATCTGCAGTGATTTTGGAGCCCCCAAAATACAATCTGTCACTGTTTCCACATGAAGTGATGGGATCGGATGCCATGATCTCCAAGTTCTATACAATGGTAATAAATGAACCTACAAACTGATTCTCAGAAATTGATATACAAGGATGGCTTAATACTAAAAAGGAAATCTTTTTAAGTTCGATTTTAATACCCATTTATCAAGGCACTGTCACAACCAGTAACAAATGACAATTTTCTTAAATGATAGAGTTTATCTTAGAAAACCTACAGCAGGTAATATTTAAAAAAAAATCAGAAGTATTTCCATTGAAGATGGAAACGAGACACGGTTGTTCACACTGCTCCTATTCAACATCCTATTGGTTTCCAGCTATAGAGTAAGGCAAACAAAAGCAATGAAACTTTGGAATTCAAGATGCAAAACTCTTGTTATTTGCAACTGGTATTTTCATTTGAAAAGACAATTCACCAGATTTACCAGACAGAATACTAGAACTTAAACAAGGAGGTATGATCATCTTAAAAACACTATTAGCATTCCAGCAAAAATCAAGCAAATCATGTAAGGAAGGTTAAGATAGTATTCATAACAGCAGTAAAAAAAAGTCTATAAATTTTATACAAATTAAAAGGGAAAAATAGCAAAAGAATATTTAAAACTCTATTAATATAGAATGATTTGAATAAATTCCGTTTATTAATGAAACAACAGATTTTGTAAATAAGTCAAAATTTGATTTCTACAAATGTAATTCTAACCAAAGCCTTTGCTCAATAAATGAAGGAACCTGAAAAACAGTTTATATGAAAGACTAATAATTCCAAATAGCTATGATAATTTTTTAAATTAAGAAAAAATGTGGCAGGAATGGAAGGTCACTTACTTTATCAGATATGAAATATTTAAATATTGCATTTATATAGTGCAATAGTGATCCAGTCATAGTGATCCAGTTACAGACAAAGTGATAACTCAAAATACTGAGGTCAGAGATATACCTGTGACAATATAGGAACTTGAAATGCTTGAAATACAACAGAGATGGTTTTATTAAGTCAGTGGATAGATAATAGATTATTTAGTAAATCACAGTGCAAAAATTATTTTACTATATGGAGAATAAAAATTACTTTTTCTTTCAGACTCTATAAGAACTCCAGGTATCTTAAAGACATGTGATAGGTAAGACTATAGAGTTAATAGTAAAAATGCAGCAGAATACCTTTTTGAATTGGAGATAAGGAAAGTGCCCTAAATAAGCTATACAGAATAAGCACACAGCATGAAAGGTAAACAATTATGGGCTTGAGTACATCAAAATGAACATTATCTATTTACAGATAAGACTAATAGGTTTTGGACAAAAAATGATATCTGCTATGTATATAGCTGGTGAAGATTAATATGTAAAATAGATAAGGAAATCATAAAATTTGTTAACAAATACACTGGAAACACAATCCAAAATGGATCCAAGTTATAATACACGTACAAAAAAGGAAGCCTAAATGGCTTTCTAGTGCTAAAAGTGATGGTCTGTGCCATTAGTAAACAGGTTATAACAACAACAACAAAAATTAAAGCAAAATATTACCTTACTCTTTTAAAACTGCAAAGTATTAGAAATCAGATACTATGAAAATCTGGTGAGAATCCAGGAGAATTTTGAAGAGCACTCTCTCAGTATTATTATACATGAAACCAAGTATGCATATAAACTAACAATTCCACACTTGAGTAAAATACTCCTTAAAAACCCTTAAATGTGTTTACAAGATAACCTGTCTAATAGTCTTAACAATAGGCACATTGAGGTAGAGAATTATTGTAGGTCTAAGTACCTATCTTAAGGAGCATATAGTATTTAATTTTGATGAAATATCATAAGTTGACAAAATAAATTACAGATCTCATGGAGAGATGTCTCTCTAGATCTGAAAAAGTACAATGGCAAAAGATAAAATGAACTATTACATAATACCATTGAAGTAATTCTGGAAAATAGTACTTAATACTATACACACGCACACATATATATATATTTATAAACAAACATATATTCAAATAAAGATGTGGAACATCTTACACAGAAGAAGACAGAGTGGGTGCTTATGGAAGGAGTGGGTAGCAGGGAATGAAAAGAGAGGGGAAAAAAGAGGTCATCACTGGTGTCATGGATCCATGATGGTAGGTTGCTGGTAACTGAGGCACTTTATTAAGTTCTTCACTGTATCAGGCTGGCTATATTTTAAGGAAGGCAATGATACTGTAGCTTCTCTAAATTTCTTCACAGGACTACAATCTAGTATTATTGCATCACTCTGATCGTCAAAATCTGTGCAATTTTTATAAAAGTGTTCTCAGGCATAAATTACTGAATTATTTGTATGCTTATACAAATACATATGATCAACTATAATTAGCACTGATTGTTCAGAAGATAATCTCTCCATCTGATGAATAAAATGGGTCTTTTTGTTAGATTATGAAAATCATTCTTTCCTTTTTAAATTTGGTTACTATGGTGCTCATAACTAAGTTGAAGTACAGTTGATTTATAATGCTATGTTAGCTGCAGGTATAAAGCAAAGTGACTGAGTTATATTTATACATATACATCTATTTTTTCAGATTCTTTTACCTTATAAGTTATTATAAAGTATTGAATATAGTTTTCTATGCTATATAGTAGGTCATTTTTGGTCATCTGTTTGATATATAGTAATACACTCTTGAGAGTCCCTTGAACTGCAAGGAGATTCAACCAGTCCATTCTAAAAGAGATCAGCCCTGGGTGTTCTTTGGAAGGAATGATGCTAAAGCTGAAACTCCAGTACTTTGGCCACCTCATGTGAAGAGCTGACTCATTGAAAAAGATTCTGATGCTGGGAGGGACTGGGGGAAGGAGGAAAAAGGGATGACAGAGGATGAGATGGCTGGATGGCATCACCGACTCGATGGGTGTGAGTTTGAATGAACTCTGGGAGTTGGTGATGGACAAGGAGGCCTGGTGTGCTGCAATTCATGGGGTTGCAAAGAGTCGGACACGACTGAGCAACTGAACTGAATTGAATATGTATATGTAAATTCCAAACTCATAATTTATCCCCCTCTTTCTCCTTTAGTAACCATACATTTGTCTTCTATGTCTGTGAGTTTGTTTCTGTTTTATAAATAAATTTATTTGTATCACTTTTTTAGATTCCACAAATAAGTGAAATACATTTGTCTTTCTCTGTCTGGCTTACTTCACTAAGTGTGATAATATGTAGGTCCACCGTGGACCTAGAGATTATCCTAGTTTTCTGATAGAAATACTCTTTAACTAACATTATTCAGCCCTTGCTTTTTTTGTACTTGTCACCATGATTTCATTGTATTTAAATCTTTTACAGGTACATAGTCAGCTCCAGTTTTGGAAGTCAGTGAGAAACTGAGCTCAAAATGACAATTAATATATCAGTTGGAAAAGTGTTTATCTACAGTAATTTTATCAGCCTGTGACTAACCTCAAACACAATAATGAAGGCCAATCTAGCAGCGAGGATATGCCAGTACTGTAGGGTGAATTCATAGGGTTTGGAACTCCAAGGAGGACCTCTGTAGTCTCGGTACCTAAAATCCAGAAAAACAGAGTTTGGAGAATAGAGATCAAATTGTAAAGATCCCGAATGTTCTTTATTTGCCAAAACTTCAAAATGACAGTTTCAGTGGGCCCATTAACATGTTGAATGGAAGAGATGGAATGGTGAAAGCAAAAAGAAAAGACAGCTCTAATTTTTAAGTACCTGCAATACCCAGATTTTCCTACGCCAAGTTCACTCAGGTCAAAGAAGGATAGGCTATTGTTGACATATCCTGTTAAACAACTGAAAAGAAAAGAAAGCATCATGTGACTCAGATTCATAAATTTCTAATCCAACTCCATTACAAATGACGGGGTTTAATAAGTGCAGTTATGCCATTCTTTCTAATTATAAACTCCCAGAAACTCAGCTCTCTGACTCTATTCCCTGACTCAGTATACCTGTGATTATACCTTAATGAGACCGACTCTTGCCTGCGATTTCCCTGCAATAGTTTCTGTCTTGCTCTATCACCTGGCTTATATTTTACTAAGTATTCACTATGCAGTGGGTGGATTTCCCTGGTGGCTCAGAGGGTAAAGCGTCTGTCTGCAATGCAGGAGACCCGGGGTTCGATCCCTGGGTTGGGAAGATCCCCTGGAGAGGGAAATGGCAGCCCCTCCAGTATTCTTGCCTGGAAAATCCCATGGAGGGCGGAGCCTGGTAGGCTATCGTTCATGGGGTTGCAAAGAGTCGGACACGACTGAGTGACTTCACTTTCACTTTCTTTCATGCAGTGGGCATTGTGGTTATTTCATATGCATTGAAACTGCATAAATATACTTTTATAAATATACATCATATATATGTGACAGTATTTGGATAATTATAATCAAGCAGCCAGTTGATAAAAATGCTTATTTGTGATTTATTAACTTATTCAATTTATATATTGAGGACCTAAAATTTGTTAGAAAATTCTAGATACTTGGTATTCAACAATAAACAAAAGAGGCAAAATTCCCTACCCTGATGGTTCAGTATTAAATTGTGATCAGGGTCAACTTTTACCATAACTTTAGAAGCCTATTATTTCCACCATGTGGATTAAAAACTAATATTTACAAAAACTAAATGACTTTCTTTAGTACTATAATTCTCAAAATTTCTGGTTTCAGTTACCCTCTACATTTAAAATAGGCATTGAGGATCTCAAGGAGCTATTTGCATAAGGGCAACCAGGTAACATTAGTGGTAAAGAACCTGTCTGCCAGAGCAGAAAATGATAAGAGACACAGGTTCGATCCCTGGGTTGGGAAGATCCCTTAGAGGAGGGCATAGCAACCAACTCCAGTATTCTTGCCTGGAGATCCCACGGACAGCAGAGCCTGGCAGGTATCCCAAGTCCATGGGGTTGCAGAGCTGGACACAACTGAAGCGACTTAGCATGCAAGCATGCATATCAATTGATATTTACCACGTTAGAAATTGAAAGAGAAATTTAGAAAATAATTATGTTAACTCATTGTAAATGACTATCAAATCCATTCAAATAATATAAAAACTCATTTGAAAATATATATTCCAAAAGAAAAAATTGGAGTGAGAGATGACAGATTTACATGTTTGCAAAATACCTTAATATCTGCCTTAATAGAAGACAGCTAAGATTGAAAGCCGGAAGAGAAGGGGACAACAGAAGATGGGATGGATCACTGACTCAATGGACATGAGTTTGAGCAAGCTCCAGGAGATGGTGAAGGACAGGAAAGCGTGGCGTGCTTCAGTCCATGGGGTCACAAAGAATCAGACACGACTGAGTGACTGAATAACAACAACAAATACTCATGTGTGCTCCATCGTGTCCAACTCTTTCAACCCCATGGACTGTAGTCCACTAGGCTCCTCTGTCTGTGGGATTTCCCAGGCAAGAATTCTGGAATGGGTTGCCATTTTCTCCTCTAGGGGATCTTCCGGACTCAGGGACTGAACCCAGGTTTCTTGGGTCTCCTGCATTGGCAGGTGGATTCTTTACCACTTGAGTCACCTTGGGATACCTGCATTAAATCTGTTGCAATGTGTTGTTTTTGTTGAAGGTTAAGTAGAAAATCTGGCCTCATACAGATTAACTAGTTGGAAAAAGGTAGGCTATTTTAATATTTCAGATAAATGTCAGTATTTTCTTTGGTATTCCACCAAAGCCCTACCTATGGTAATGTCTCAAATTTCTGTTGCAAAGTGGAATCTTAAAGTTTCAATGAACTTTCACATAAATTGTTTCATAACAGGTCTGTCTTATACCCTGAATTCATCATTTATCCAAGCATGATTCTGTGATATTAAATAGGGGCTATTTGGAGAATATCTTTTCCCTAAGTCAGAGGTCCCCAACCTCTGGGCCACAGACTGGTACCTGTCAGATCAGCAGTAGCACTAGATTGGAAATAAAGTGCACAATAAATGTAATGCACTTGAATCATCCCAAGCCATCCCTCCTCTCCCAGGTCTTGAAAAACTGTCTTCCACAAAACTGGCCCCTGGTGCCAAAAAGTTTGGGGACCGCTGCTTATGCGGATATCCCATATGTTGATTTATTTTTTACTGAAGACCATGAAAAAGCACAATTGTTAATATCACCACTGATTTTTATCAGAAAAAAAAAAAATCCTGGGAAACTCTCAAGCCCAACAAACATTCTTGATTATTTTCCTTAAAATGACAAGCTAGTTTTGTGCATTTTATAAAAGAGTGTTTGCTAAATACCCAAGTCTGAATACTCATAGTTTGTTTGGTAATTGCTCTTTGTCTGGCAATTGTTGAAGAAAGTGGTGGTTTGGTATGCAGCTCCAACAATCACACAGGCGCTCTTCTTTGACACTCCCATCACACTTCAGGATATGGCATCAGTGCTTCACGCACACTTCATGTTTTGTCAGATAGAATATTGAGAAAACATTTATTCAAGGGTAGAGACTTGACACAGATGTCTTTGTTGTTGTTCAGTTGCTAAGTCATGTCCAGCTCTTTGTTACCCCATGTACTACAGCATGCCAGGCATCCCTATCTTTCACTACCTCCTGGCTGCTGCTGCTATGTCGCTTCAGTCGTGTCCGACTCTGTGCGACCCCCAGAGACAGCAGCCCACCAGGCTCCCTGTCCCTGAGATTCTCCAGGCAAGAACACTGGAGTGGGTTGCCATTTCCTTCTCCAATGCAGGAAAATGAAAAGTGAAAGTGAAGTCGCTCAGTCGTGTCCGACTCTTAGTGACCCCATGGACTGCAGACCACCAGGCTCCTCTGTCCATGGGATTTTCCAGGCAAGAGTACTGGAGTAGGGTGCCATTGCCTTCTCCACTGCCTCTTGGAGTTTGCTCAAACTCATGTCCATTGAGTCGGTAATGGTATTCAACCATCTGAAATTTCGTACTGGCATCTTAAAAATGGTGACTGTAGTGAGAAATGTAATCATTATTAGTAGCTTTTGGGGCCACTGCGTTGAGTGATGAAAGCCACCAAAAAATTCCATCCGCCAGTGCTTTTGTACCATCTGTGCAGACTTCAATGTGGTAAAAAAAAAGCAGATAGTATCTTAGTATTATGATGAAAATAGTATTGACCTCGCAAACACTGAAGAAGACACGCAGGCCACAAACTGACAACCTGCCTGGAACATAACATTGTTAGAGCTTGGGTTTGAGTGCCCATTTATCTTATTCTAAACCTCCAAATATTAACTATTGGGTCCCACTGACTTCTCTCCCCTCCTTGTCCGTCCTAGACCTCATAATTTATCATTTCAGCTGAACTCTTGCTAATATTCTCCGCTCCACTGCCACCTTGTCCTTTTGCCCTCTTGCTTTGGAAATTTCCAGTCTGAATGACGGTACTCCAATTTAGCTGCTAAGCATATCCAGAGAACATTTAATACAGGTAGCCCTTGCAAATGTGTGGTTTCAACCTCACATAAGTCCACCACATCTCTCTTTGAATTGATTCTGCATCCCTAGTCACTGCTTATGGAGAAGGGGGTCATATGCTGACTAAGTGAAAAGTCAGGACTGGAATGTGAACAGCGGATGCCCAGCCAATCTCATTCTAATCTGCCGCTAGGTGGCAGTAAAGACACGAACAAATAATGCCTGTGAGCAAGAGGGCTGCCGATTGTGCTACGTATTTCAAATTTTTAAAGTCTGCTTCTAGACCATTTTGAATTAAGAAAAAAGGGACTTTGTGATTTTTCACTACTAATATTAAAACCTTTTTTTAAAGTGTTTTGTGTTTTACAGTTCATAAAATGTTACTTCAGACATCATTTTTGAAACAAAGGTCCAGATTGATGCTGTGCCTTTTAGTAAGAAGCAAAGTTAATACTTAAGTCTAGGAGTTTGACTTCAAGTCAACAATCTCTTGACAAGACTCTAAAATATAAAATAAAATCTCTTGTCTTTATTACCTCTCTTTGAAAAATTGAGATGTTTGTTTGTGTTGAGAAAGGCACTGCAATGTTCTGCGACAAATTAGTTCTTCAGCAGAACTAAGACCTGATGTCTTCCTAACCAGGACTCGCCTGCTGGGGCCACAGTCCTGTATCTAGATAAGAGGCAAGCCCAGAGCTGCTCTTGAAGGGAGGAGAGGCAGCTTCTCCTATCACTGCTAATCACCTATCACTACTTTCACACCTAAAGCTACCCTCTAGCTAAAAACTCCAGTTTCTCCTGCTTTCATTCTTCCCTAACACACATTTTCAAGAAGGAAAGATCTGGAAAGTCCATGTCCCCTAAGGCAGTGGCTCCGTTACTAAAATGAGAAATGTTGTTCCCCAGTGACCATTTTGTGATGATTGGAGACAGACATCAGTGGTTGTCACAGCTCAGGGAGCGGGGAGGCTGCTTTTGGCATCCACTGGGTAGAGGCCACGGGTGCTGCTAAACATCCTAAGATGCACAGGATCTTAAAACAGAATTATCTGCTTTAAGATAATTTAAGATAATTCCCCTCCTCCTCAAAAACAGAATTATCTGCTCTACAGTGTCAATAGTGCAGAGGTCAAGAAACCATGGAAGTGCTGATTTAAATTTTAATGAAAAA
Organism: Nanger dama; assembly: GCA_917880005.1. Taxonomy (NCBI): domain Eukaryota; kingdom Metazoa; phylum Chordata; class Mammalia; order Artiodactyla; family Bovidae; genus Nanger; species Nanger dama. The sequence continues at coordinate 21,283,275 of CAKJTW010000030.1, forward strand.
GAAAAAGAGGCAGGTCTAGGGTGTCTTTTTCTGCATCCTTAAAATCTCTAGCAGTAAATTCCTGCAGAAAAATCTCTTATGTAGCTGACAGTTTCTTTACATTCTGCATCTCCTCACAAACTAGTTTAATTCCCTTCAGTAATCTGATTAACTATTATGGGCCTCAATTTCCTGATAGCTCAGTTGGTAAAGAATCCACCTGCAATGCATGAGACCCTCGATTCAGTTCCTCGGTTGGGAAGATCCACTGGAGAAGGGATAGGCTACCCATGCCAGTATTCTTGGGCTTCTCTTTTGGTTCAGAGGGTAGAGAATCTGCCTGCAATGTGTGAGACCTGGGTTTGATCCCTGGGTTGGGAAGATCCCCTGGAGAAGGAAACAGCTACTACCCACTCCAGTATTCTGGCCTGGAGAATTCCATGGACTGTACAGTCCATGGAGTTGCAAAGAGTCAGACAGACTGAACGACTTTCATATCACTTCACTTCATAGAAAATTGCCCTGGATGATTTTTAAGGTCTCTCCTGGTTTTAAATCTGACTTAATACATTATAATGTTTTTACCATTTTAATGCTGGTGATGAATTTACACATAAAGTCATAAAGAGACTCTAAAATTATTTGCTGTAAAGCACTGTTGCGCTTTTTATCCCACTTAATTTCATCTAATAAATATAGAAACACAGTGATCAGAAACATTACCCTTAATGGTCACAGAACAAAACTGCCCAGTAAGTTCTGTTTAATGACAGGCATAAAATGTGTAAAGTTCAACCTTACCTTTCACTATATTCAAAATGAGTTGCACAGGGGCCATATTTGTATTCATAGACAAAACGTGGGATGTAATCAGATGTTATGGCAATTACAAAAGCATTAGTGATCACAGCCAATATACCAATTCCTTCAAGAATCCCATACCAGATACCTAGTAGGAGAAAGATAAAAGACAGCAAATAGAAAGAAAAAAAAATCCTTTAGTTTTTCAACCTTTAACTTGGAAAATATGTTTTAGTTATGCTGGAACCAAGAATTGTGAAAGTGTTAGTTGCTCAGCTGTCTCTGACTCTTTGGGACCCCGCAGACTATAGCCCACCAGGTTCCTCTGTCCATGGAATTCTCCAGGCAAGAATACTGGAGTGAGTAGCCATTCTTTTCTCCAGAGGAACTTCCTGACCCAGGGATCGAACCCAGGTCTCCCACACTGCAGACAGATCTTTACTGTCTGAGTTACCAGAGAAGCTACTGTTGGAACCAAGCTCTGCCCACTGTTTATTTTCTAAGGATGGTATATATCTCATTACAGATATTACAGCTACCAAATACTTTCTATAGAGAGGAGGAAGATCCCGTCTACAGAGACTTGAAAATTAGAAGACTGTTGGAATTGGTTTTTATTTTTAACAAAGAGATATGGCATAGCTGCTTAAGATTCTTCAAAGCCTATATATAGAATTTGATTAGTACGAAAACCAATAAAAATATAGTAGTACTTCATTGCGTGAACCCCCAAATATATGCATTCAGTATGAGTTTTGCCTTTATCTTTGTCAAAAATACTTTTGATGTAAAAATATTAAAAAGTAAAGCTAGTTTAGTGTCAAGATCTGGAAATCACTGGTTTCTTAAGAAGTAGAAAATGCCAACTAATCTGGCATTACATAGAGACACAAAACAGGCTTTGAAACCGTATATCGTATCAACAGACTATTGATTTTGGTCAAAACTGATGTTTCAAATAAGATTAAAATTAACTTTAAAAAACAATGATATGAAAAAGTAAGTCCTAGAAAGGTATATATGACATCCTTTACAGTTACAAACAAGTTTATGAAATAGCAACGCTCAGTAAGAACTTACTCTCAACCAAGAGTTATACATAAAATTACTCTCATTTCATTCTTTTGTTAATGAAAACAGCTTTGTTATGTTTGGAAGGGAGCCCCAGCAATAGAAACACATGTGGTGCTAAGTAAGATCAAGCCCCCACTTGGCCTTAGCAATGCAAAAGCCCATGTAGTTCCTGAATCTTACCTATGTCGGTTGCTCGGGCTGGCAAAGGCCTCCGCCATTGGGTGACAAATTTGTATGCATCCAGCCTGATTTCGATGATATTGTTTAACAAAGCCAAAAGGGGGGCCAGAGGAAAAGCTGCAACGAAGATGGTGGTAAAACCAAACTGCAAAACTGTAAAGGCAGAAAGTTAGGAAATTAGTAATATAAACAGTCTCATTTATTGTCTTCTTTGTGTTACATTAGGCGTCTTTACATAGATTGCCTTTAATCCTTTCAACACCCTATAAAGTAAGTATGCTTATCCTAGTTTACAGCTGAGAAAACTTGAAGCTCATAGGTGTTAGTTAATCTGGCTAAAGGATAGATAGCTAAAAAAAGGTTAAAATCTGAATTCAAACTCAGGTCTCAATAGACTGTAAAGGGCTCTATGAGCCTTTCACCTCTATGCGATACATCATGAAGGAAAAAAAAATGTCAGAGGACTTGAAGAAAAATGCTCAGTCCTAGAAGAGAACAAGAGACCTAATCTTGTCCTCTGTTTTTCTGGACGAGAAAACTGAGGGCCAGAGAACAAAAGCAAACATTAAAACAACACACCAACATGCAGCGATCTTAACAGTCGATCCTTATTTTCATAATATAAATAAGTTTCTTGAAGAAGCCCAGACTCAAACGGATCTGTGCAAAGATTTACTGTGAGAAAGAATTACTGCTTTATTTGGGTGGGATGATACATTTCTTAACATAGGAATGAGTTTTGCTTTATTATGTTCCTTTAAAATATTTGTTCAAAAGGTAGATACTTTCATTTTGCTCAAATGTTATGGTTGACAGCGCAATATGCATAAGCCTTCCAAGGGCACTGCCTTAATATCTTCTCTAACTCTACTGAGATAGAAATGTAGAAGGTGTAGATGTGTTTTAGAAAGCTTGGAGTTGGAAAGGAGAGAGATGGTTTTCTCTCTGGAATCAGAGTATGCGTGAAGTAGAAAAAACTATCAAGAAAGTCAAACAGCTTTGCAGAAGGTTCCATACCCATTTCTAAGTACTCATCCATCAGTCCGTGAATATTCATGGGCTGCAGATTCCAATCATTTTCCCACTGAGGGATGGAAGCATCTTGAACTCCCCGCTTGATTTTATGTCGTGACCACCAGTTCTGGATCAATCTACATTATGAGCAGACAAAGGGCCTTTGAGCTCTTATTTAAGCAACTGGCAAACAATTTACAGTGCATTAGGAAAAGTGAAACATTCACTACCTTGAAACTGTACTGGGAATGGGGGGTCTTTGTATGGTCTCAACTTCGTTTTTACAGTTATTTATTCATTTATTTTTGGTTGTGCTACATCTTTGTTGCCCCACATGGGCTTTCTCTAGTTGTGGCAGGTAGGGCTATTCTCTTGTTGCAGTGGGTGGGCTTTTCATTGCTGTAACTTCTCTTTCAGCAGAGCACAGGCTGTAAGACATGTGGGCTTCAGTAGTTGTGACACACAGGCTCAGTAGCTGTGGTATTTGGGCTTAGTTGCCCCACAGCATAAGGAATCTTCCCGGAGCAGGGATCAAACTCATGTCCCCTGCTTGGCAGCAGGATTCTTAACCATTGGACCAAAGAAACCCCAGACTTCCTAGCCCCTATAAACATCTACATATTTGTCAAAGTTGATCCTCCCATGCACTGGTGCTTCCTGACATTGTTTAGACAAAGTCTCATTTCTATGATTCTATGATCCCATCTATATAAATATTTAAACTCCTATGCTGCCTGCTCTGATTGTATCTGAGCCCTTCCTGCCAAATCATCTTGCTGTGCTCTCTGAACACGAGTAAAATCATTTAATTGAGTCCTACCTAGAGTTTCCAAGAGATGTAATTTCTAGTCTCCATCCTACAATGCATTAGCTGTGTGGCTTTCATTAAGTCACTTCACTTCTCTCAGTCTATAAACATGAAGTATTTAAGCGATTACACTCTGCTCCTATAGAGAACAATAATTTACAGGCAATGAGTCCAGGTTTCAGTCCATTTATCAGACTTGGGAAGGAAGTAAGAATACTCTTTCCCCAGTCCAGGGGCAGTTTTGAAATTATATGACTTAGAAATATCCTGGTATGCAAATATTATAGACTTCTGGGTAATTAATTATTTTAAGAGTTTGATGAAAATTATCTCTAGGATAAAGTGAATTTCACAGGACTCAGTGAACATTATCCAACTCTCAGTTGTAATTAATCATGGACTTAGAGCTTTAGTGGGGGTTGGAAGAGCCACCATAGCTAGATAAAAACATCAGACAGAGTGCTTCAGCGTGTGTTCCATGTAGGTTGCTTCTGGAGCCTCATGAAGTTGAAAAGAGGGTTGGAGTTGGAAAGCCTGCTTGCTTCTATGTTATTTACTTCAATCTGCTTAAGATTCTACTTGAAGAAAGAAAATTGTGGTTTGAAGTTTAAAAATTATTGCTTTAGGGGCTGGGTCACTCCTGTTATATTTTCTGCAGCAAGTTCTTAATCCAATTGTTGGAAAAACCCCACCAGGATATCCTTTGCCATGGTACCCTTGGGATTTGAAATACAAAATCCAGGCTGACCTCTTGGGCAAGAACATGGTAGAAGGTGCTTTCCAAAGTGCACAGTATGTATAGAAGTACATGGATAATGATAACAATAAGAATCAATTTTAATATCACAATGGCTACCACACCATTTTGACTGTGCTTGTGAAGTACCCACACTATGTCAGATGCTGCGGTAGGCACTTGATACCTAATTTATTCTGATATTTTCAAATTACATTCTTTGAAATTTATGTTCAAAGAGATGAGCCAAGGATAGAAAGGGATATGAAAAGTGGACTGGACTTCCCAAACCTCTGTTGCTATTCTCTCTTAATTCAGAGGAAATTTGCTTTAATCCATTTTGACTCTTGAGGATTTGTATAAATATCTCTTCACAAAAGCTTCTGTCATTTATTGATGAAGATATAAAGACCATTGTGTCATATAATCTAATCTTCATAAATATCTTATTTTACAAATTAAAAAATAATGGTCTCAGAGAGGTTAAGTAAATTATAAGTATCTTTATTAAGTATCTTTAGCAAGAGGCAGAGAATGAATCTGAACCTGGTCTCAGTAATTTCACAGTCCAGTGCTCTAAGACTGCCTGTAATTTAACACAATACTTTATTGCCAATTTCAGGTTTAATATCACCTCTCCAGCCCCTCTGCTCAGGTATGTCCTGATATAGTTATGGGTCAATGTGGAGAAAAAATATTGTATAATTTGATGACTGAGCCTAAGCTATTTATAGCATCAATTAACTAACCGGTTCTTCCCCCATAGCAAGGACATTTCTCAATACTACATTGTTTTTAGCTTGATTAGACCTCAGAGCTTCCATATCACATTATTTTAAATACACTCTATTTCACTGTATTCTAAAGGATAATATATTTGCATTTCACAGAATTTATCTATATGGACAAAAATAGAATGCTATTGGTTTGATATTGTCACAACCAATACTGGTGGAATGATTTTTGTTATTATTGTTGTTGTAACAAAGAGCCCAAAATATTCCCATCTACAATTTTAACTTTATTTTATTTTGCCTTTTTTTTTTTTTTTTTTTGGCAGGTGGGCAGAATGGAGATTCTCTGTATTAAACAAAAACAACAACCTTAGTCTTTTCCAAAAGAAACCAGAAAATTATTTTTGTCCTCAAGAACCCACAGTATTAATAATACTTTAAGAATACCAACAAGTGTGTTAGGATACTGAACAGAATACAAGTATTCTACACCCATTACTTTCATTAATCCTTGAAACTGTTCTTGAGAAGATACAGCTATTGAGCCTTTCAAGGAGATGTGAAAACCAAGGCACAGAAAGACTGACGTACACATGGTCACACATTTTAGAGAGGAGCAGAATGGAAACTGAACTGTTATGAGTCTGATTACCAAGCCCATTTCTTAACAACCAGCCATACTACCGTGCCTTTCTTTATCACTCTGTGTGTATATGCGTGCACACTTATGTGTCTGACTTTTTGAGGTCCCACAGACTGTAACCCGCCAGGCTCCCCTGTCCATTGACTTCTCCAGGAAAGAATCCTGGAGTGGGTTGCCATCTCCCGCTCCAGGGGGTCTTCCCAGCCCAGTGACTGAATGTGAGTCTCTTCTGTTTCCTGCACTGGCAGGAAGGTTCTTTACCACAAGGCCACCTGGGAAGACCTGTCACGCCATACATGGCCAGTTTAAAAATTAAGTACTCACGGGTATCCCAGTTCCATGAAGTTGTTCCATATTTGCTTCAAAAACATGATAACTCCCATCTGGAGGCAAAGGTCTATCAAACAGCCGCTAGGGTGGCACTGAGACAAACAACAGGGGCAGTAAGGATCCTGCTCTTCTCAGAGAGCTTGAACACCCCATCTCCCAACTGCACAGCAAACTCTAGAGCCATGCCACCTCATGTCGATGCACAAAGAGAATCAAAGCAAGGAAGGAATAGCATGTATGAGGATACTTGATAGGGAAGTTTACAGTAAATATATTGGAATATTGATCAAAATTATAACAACAAACCTTCTTTTTTTTTTTTTCATGGCCACCCCATGAGGTGTGTCCTCTGCACTGGAAGCACAAAATCGTAACCACTGGACCACCAGGGAAGTCTAACAGATCTGCCTTTTAATGAATACTTACTACTGCCAGGCTCCATGTTAGGCATGATTGCATTTAATGAATGCTCTGGAATACTTTATGAAAACAGTGTAAGTACTAGTCACTCAGTCATGTCTGATTCTGCAATCCCATGGACTGTAGTCCACCAAGCTCCTCTGTCCATGGGATTCCCTGGGCAGGAACATTAGAATGGATAGCCACTTCCTTCTTCAAGGGATCTTCTTGACACATGGATCAAACCTGGGTCTCCTGCATTGCAGGCAGATTCTTTACAATCTTCACCATCAAGGAATCAATGTAATAACCAAGTGATATTAAAATATTTAACAAAATGTTTATATTTTTAAAAATAAGCTTTCTACCTCAGGCTAGTTTTAAATTTGTAGAAAATTTGCAAAGCTAAAATAGTACAGAGAGTGCCAATACACTCCTCTCCCAGTTCCCTTCACTGCCCCTTACAGAACCAAGGTATATTATCAAAGCTAAGAAATTCACAGTAATACATTTCTATTAGGTAGTGTATTAAATGGAGAAGGCAATGGCACCCCATTCCAGTACTCTTGCCTGGAAAATGCCATGGATGGAGGAGCCTGGTGGGCTGCAGTCCATGGGGTTGCTAAGAGTCGGACACGACTGAGAGACTTCCCTTTCACTCTTCACTTTCATGCGTTGGAGAAGGAAATGGCAACCCCTCCAGTATTCTTGCCTAGATAATCCCAGGGATGGAGGAGCCTGGTGGGCTGCCGTCTATGGGGTCGCACAGAGTCGGACACGACTAAAGCGACTTAGCAGCAGCAGCAGTAGCAGCCCTGTATTAAAAAGACAGAGACATCGCTTTGCTGACAAAAGTCTGTATAGTCAAAGGTATAGTTTTTTAGTAGTCATGTACGGATGTGAGATTTGGACCATAAAGAAGGGTGAGTGCCAAAGAATCGATACTTTCGAATTGTGGTATTGAAGAACTCTTGAGAATCCCTTGGATAGCAAGGAGATCAAGCCAGTCAATCCTAAAGAATCATCTCTGAATATTCATTGGAAGGACTGATGCTTTGGCCACCTGATGAGCAGAGCCGACTCAATAGAAAAGACCCTGATACTTGGAAAGACTGAGGGCAGGAGGAGAAGGGGATGACAGAGAATGAGATAGTTGGATGGCATCACCAATTCAACAGACATGAGTTTGAGCAAGCTTTGGGAGATAGTGAAGGACAGGGAGGCCTGGAGAACTACAGTCCATGGGGTCACAAAGAGTCAGCCATGACTTAGCGAGTGAACAATAATTAACTAAACTCCAGACTTAGATTTCACCTGCTCCAGGATCTAATCTGGGATACCTCACAGAATTGATTTGTCATGTCCCTCCCAGTCTCCTCTGGTCTAGGCAGTTTCTCAGATTTTCATATTCTTAACAATTTTGAGTATCACTGACAAGCGTCCTGTGGATAATCCCCAAGCTGGGCTAATCTCATGTTTTCACACTTAGACTGGGGTTATATGTTTTGGGAATGGAGGTAGGGTACAGTGGTGAAGTGCCATTTTCACCATCAGGGTTCCATGGTATCCGCACATCATTACTAGTGATATTAACCTTCAACATCTGGTTAGTATAGTATCTGTGAGGTGTTTCCATTGAAAAGTTACTCATTTTTCCTTTCTCTCTGAAGTGAGTCACTAAGTCTAGCCCCATCTCAAGATGGGGGAAGGTCTATTGCCCAGGGAGGAATTATCTATGCATATTATAATGCATTTAGGTGATAAAAGTACCCCACAAAACAGTTTGCCAGTATGATTCCAGTGATGCCCTGTCTGTGCTCCACTGCTTTTTAGATCTTCAGTAATAGCATTAGAGGGCTTCTCAGGTGGCTCAGTGGTAAAGAATCCATTTGCCAATGCAGGAGAAGTGGGTTCAGTCCCTGGGTCTGGAAGATCCTCTGGAAGAGGAAATGGCAACCTGCGCAGGTATTCTTGCCTGGAAAATCCCATGAACAGAGGAGCCTGGTGGGCTACAGTCCATAGGGCTGCAAAGTCAGACATGGCTGAGTGACTGAGCATGCACAAATGCAATAACATTAGAAACCCATGCACACAAAAATGTGATCACAGTGAAAATTTTAATCAATGTGTTTTCCTTGAAAACTGTTCACTCTCTGAGTAGGAAAGCGTAGGTCTTTTTCTTTGGAAATGGGTTCATGTCCTGCTCATAAGGCTGATCGTCTTTGTAGCTTTGATCTACAGTTTCTATTTCTGTCAAGTCAGTACCAGTGGGACTTCAAAGGGAACAAATACTTAGGACACAAAGAGCCTGCTTTTCTCTTTCCAGCCCAGTAACTTAAAACTCTCCAGTCTGAGCCAGAGAGAGGGTTTGCCAGTGGTAGTTTTTATCGTGTGGAGAAGTTTCAGTTCTCCTGTATAAGCATACTCCTTTTCAGGATGAATTTAGGACCCCCTGAACTCTGCCACATATATACCATAAACAGGTTCAGTAGAATGTCTGAGAAGGAATAATTACTAAGCTACAGAGGCAGATCACAGATTACAGTTGCAAGCTGAAACTGTTCATTTTTTGTAGAGAGACTCAAAGAGGCAAATTAACTTGTCCAAGATCATGCAATGCTAACTGGTGATGTGGAAATGAAAGCTGTGGTCTCCTCTACCCTAATGCACTGCTCCTTCACATAATGCTAAGGATGACTTCTATTTATCAAATATGTTTGCTGCCTTGTAGGGCTGCTTTAGCAAAGCTTATTATTTTGTGGAAAGGGAAAAAGAAGACCATCAGAACCTCGTGACTGGATCACTCTCCACAATGGTAGGGCAAAGTGGGGAGGCCAGAGGACAGGCCATTTATAATTTTGTTGGAATTGAGCATAAGGATTTTGTGATTCATAGGATAGAGTATGTTAGTCTCTGAGTCATGTTCAACCTTTGTGACCCCATGAGCAGTAGCCCGCCAAGCTCCTCTGCCCATGGAATTCTCCAGGCAAGAATACTGGAGTGGATTGCCATTTCCTTCTCTAATATGGTAGAGAAAGTGGTCTGACAGTTTCAGTGAATCTACCTCCTTACATAATAATTCTTTTGAGCTAAATCCAGTCCTTCAATACTCTAAAATTCATTTAGTAAAAAGTCTATACTTAGAAAGAGTAATGTGAAAGTCACTCAGTTGCGTCTGACTCTTTGTGACTCCACGGACTATACAGTCCATGGAATTCTCCAGGCCAAAATACTGGAGTGGGTAGCTGTTCCCTTCTCCAGGGGATCTTCCCAACCCAGGGATCGAAACCAGGCCTTCCACACTGCAGGCAGATTCTTTACCAGATGAGCCACCAGGGAAGCTCAGAATGAGTAAAGGGCATGGATAAATGTGCAGGAGACCCAGACTTTCATTCCCATTGAACCATTCACAATCATATGACCAGCAGCAGTTCAGTCGCTCAGTCATGTCCGACTCTTTGCCACCCCATGGACTGCAGCACACAGGGCTTCCTTGTCCATCACCAACTCCTGGAGTTTACTCAAACTCATGGCCATCAAGTCAGTATTGCCATCCAACCATCTCATCCTCTGTCGTCCCCATCTCCTCCCATCTTCAATCTTTCCCAGCATCAGGGTTTTTTCCAGTGTGTCAGTTCTTTGCATCAGGTTGCCAAAGTATTGAAGTTTCAGCAACAGCATCAGTTCTTCCAATGAATATTTAGGACTGATTTCCTTTAGGATGGACTGGTTGGACTTCTTGCAGTCCAAGGGACTCTCAAGAGTCTTCTCCAACACCTCAGTTCAAAAGCATCAATTCTTCAGCTTTCTTTACAGTCCAATTTTCACATCCATACATGACTCCTGGAAAAACAATAGCTTTGACTAGACAGACCTTTGTTGGTAAAGTAATGTTTCTGCTTTTTAATATGCTGTCTAGGTTGCTCACTAGAATTTCTTCCAAGGAGCAAGTGTATTTTAATTTCATGGCTGCAGTCACCATCTGCAGTGATTTTGGAGCCCCCAAAATAAAGTCTGTTACTGTTTCCATTGTTTCCCCATCTATTTTCCATGAAAATTAGAGATACCACGGGAACATTTCATGCAAAGATGGGTTCTATAAGGACACAAATGGTATGAACCTAACAGAAGCAGAAGATATTAAGAAGAGGTGGCAAAAATACACAGAAGAACTGTAGAAAAAAGATCTTCAAGACCAAGATAATCACGATGGTGTGATCACTCACCCAGAAACAGACATCCTGGAATGCGAAGTAAAGTGGGCCTTAGAAAGCATCACTATGAACAAAGCTAGTGGAGGTGATGGAATATAGTTGAGTTACTTCAAATCCTGAAAGATGATGCTGTGAAAGTGCTGCACTCAATATGGCAGCAAATTTGGAAAACTCAGCGGTGACCACAGGATTGGAAAAGGTCAGTTTTCGTTCCAGTCCCAAAGAAAGGCAATGCCAAAGAATGCTCAAACTACCACATACCACACAGTTGCACTCATCTCACATGCTAGTAAAGTAATGCTCAAAATTCTCCAAGCCAGGCTTCAGCAATACGCGAACCATAAAATTCCATATGTTCAAGCTGGTTTTAGAAAAGGCAGAGGAACCAGAGATCAAATTGCCAACATCCACTGGATCATGGAAAAAGGAAGAGAGTTCCAGAAAAATCTATTTCTGCTTTATTGACTAGACCAAAGCCTTTGACTGTATGGATCACAATAAACTGTGGGAAATTCTGAAAGAGATGGGAATACCAGACCACCTGACCTGCCTCTTGTGAAACCTATATGCAGGTCAGGAAGCAACAGTTAGGACTAGACATGGAACAACAGACTGGTTCCAAAAGGAGTATGTCAAGGCTGTATATTGTCACCTTGCTTATTTAACTTACATGGAGAATACATTATGAGAAATGGTGGGCTGGAAGAAGCACAAGCTGGAATCAAGATTGCCAGGAGAAATATCAATAATCTCAGATATGCAGATGACACCACCCTTATGGCAGAAAGTGAAGAAGAACTAAAAGCCTCTTGATGAAAGTGAAAGAGGAGAGTGAAAAAAGTTGGCTTAAAGCTCAACATTCAGAAAAAGAAAATCATGGCATCTGGTCCCATCACTTCATGGGAAATAGATGGGGAAACAGTGGAAACAGTGTCAGACTTTATTTTGGGGGCTCAAAAATGACTGCAGATGGTGAATGCAGACATGAAATTAAAAGACACTTACTCCTTGGAAGAAGTTATGACCAAACTAGATAGCATATTGAAAAGCAGAGACATTACTTTGCCAACAAAGCTCTGTCTAGTCAAGGCCATGGTTTTTCCAGTGGTCATGTATGGTTGTGAAGAGCTGGACTGTGAAGAAAGCCGAGCACCGAAGAATTGATGCTTTTGAACTGTGGTGTTGGAGAAGACTCTTTCGAGTCCCTTGGACTGCAAGGAGATCCAACCAGTCCATCCTAATGGAGATCAGTCATGGGTGTTCATTGGAGGGACTGATGTTGAAGCTGAAAATCCAATACTTTGGCCACGTCATGCAATGAGCTAACTCATTGGAAAAGATCCTGATGCTGGGAAAGATTGAGGGCGGGAGGAGAAGGGGACGACAGAAGATGAGCTGATTGGATGGCATGGATGGCATCATTGACTCGATGGACATGTGTTTGGGTGGACTCCAGGAGTCGGTGAGGGACAGGGAGGCCTGGCGTGCTGTGATTCATGGGGTTGCAAAGAGTCGGACACAACTGAGCAACTGAACTGAATTGAACCGCTGAGACCGGATGCCATAATCTTAGTTTTCTGAATGTTGAGCTTTAAGCCAAACTTTTCACTCTCCTCTGCACTTTCATCAAGAGGCTCTTTAGTTCTTCACTTTCTCCCATAAGGTTGGTGTCATCTGCATATTTGAGGTTACTGATATTTCTCCCGGAAATCTTGATTCCAACTTGTGTTTCATCCAGTCCAGCATTTTGCATGATGTACTCTGCATAAAAGTTAAATAAGCAGGGTGACAATATACAGCCTTGACATACTCCTTTTCCTATTTGGAACCAGCCTGTTGTTCCATGTCCAGGTCTAACTGTTGCTTCCTGACCTGCATACAGGTTTCTCAAGAGGCAGGTCAGGTGGTCTGGTATTCCCATCTCTTTCAGAATTTTCCACAGTTTATTGTGCCACACAGTCAAAGGCTTTGGCATAGTCAATAAAGCAGAAATAGATGTTTTTCTGGAACTCTCTTGAATGTGCTGGTATATCGTAAACACTTATTCAATATTAACTACTATTAACATTTTATATAGATACACAAAAAAGGTGCTCAGTTGCTCATTTGTGTCTGACTCTTTGTGACCCCATGGACTGTAGCCCGCCAGGATCCTCTGTCCATGGGATTTCCCAGGTAAGAATACTGGAATGGGTTGCCATGCCCTTCTCCATGGAATCTTCCTGACCCAGGGAGATTGAACCTGGTGTCTCTTGTGTCTCATGTATTGGTAGGTGGATTCCCTTACCACTAGCACAATCTGGGAAGCCATGAGATACTATATAGCATAGTATGAGTGAAGCCCAAAATAGCCAGTTTATAAATTTTCTAAATAAATTACAGTACTATTTTTATTTCTTTATAAATAGTTGCCATTATTTATGCCAGGCACTTTACATGCCAGATCCAACCTATGGCCAATATTATTGAGAATGATGATTCTTATCACAATTTGAAATAATAACAACAACAAAAACTGAGACATAGAAATATTAAGATCATGTATCCAGGGGGGTAAAATTAGAAGGTAGATTGTCAGATTCCAAAGACAAAATACTTGTTACATATCATAGTTATGTTATTTTCTTCAAGATTTTTAACATTATTAAAGAAAGGAAAGAGATATCTTCACTTGTACACCACATATTACCCAGCAGAGGTCTAAGATACAGTATGTATTAATAAATGCTTGTTGAATGACTAAATTCAGAGATCTAACTCTTATTTTCCATCATGTATACTTTTTCTATCTACATTTCCAGGATTTCCAGGCTCTATTCTAAACCCATATTTTTAATTCACTGATTTTTTAAAATAAATCTTTTGTTGGAAAATATGGCTACTATGCCATGTGCATTGTGGAAAATAGGATGGTTATGAAATATTTTTCCTGACACTAGTATTACAGTTATTTTTCAAAGAGGAATCACAAATTCTAATAATTTCATGATTAACAGTGAAAGTGTGAAAGTAGCTCAGTTGTGTCTGACTCTTTGCGACCCCATGGACTTTACAGTCTGTGGAATTCTCCAGGCCAGAATACTGGAGTGGGTAGCCGTTCCCTTCTCCAGGGGACCTTCCCAACCCAGGGATTGAACCCAGGTCTGCCACATTGCAGGTGGATTCTTTACCAGCTGAGCCACCAGGGAAGCCCAAGAATACTGAAGTGGGTAGCCTCCTCCTTCTACAGAGGATCTTTCTGATCCAGGAATCAAACCGGGGTTTCCTGAATTGCAGGAAGATTCTTTACCAACTGAGCTATCAAGGAAGCCCCAATTAAAAGTAAGAGTACCCAATTAAACAAAATTACTGGTGCTAGCAGGCACTAAAATGGCATCAATATGCAGACCTCCCTGCCTGTGACCACTTTGTTCCCCACACTACCCTTGCTAACTCCACTGAACACTCTTGGAAAAAAAGTAAGCCTTGTTTCTCCCTCCTCCTTCACCACACCACATACACACACACACCCCAAAGGGGAGCTGAAAGTCCTTTAGTGAATATGCTCATACTTCTGGGCTATGAAAGAAAACTGCAAGTTTGATTTGGGGACTTCCAGGAAGCCTAGGATTAAGAAAGGCCCTAGTTTATCTCTTTCCAATAGAATAATACCCAGTAGCTATAGAGACAGAGCATTGATAAATATCAGCTACAATTTACAGAGTTCCTACCATAGTACAGGGATTGGGCTACTTGTGTGATGCAAATTATCTCTTATCTAGTAACAGCTTTGCAACCTAAGTATTACTATTGCCAATGTACAGATGAGAAGACAGATATTCAGAGAGGTTAAATGAAGGACAAAGAATAATCAGAAAGATTAACATTTAAGCCCAGTTTTCTTCGATAAAAAGCATACATTCTTTGGGCTTTCTCAAAGTATTCTAATCAACTTTTAGAACACCCAAAGGAGATAACATTAATGAGAGAGCCCCTGTGTTTGAGGGGAATGTTTAGATAGAGATCAGAAATGCCTCTACCCTCCAGTTTCTCAGGTGATCTTTTTCTTAACCTTTCTCTAAATTATGACCTCCTAATAATGCTGCCTCCCCTTCATGGATCACAGCCTTTTCTTGGCAAAGGGGTTTGTATAACTCAATGAAGCTATGAGCCATGCCATGCAGGGCCACCCAGGCAGGTTGATCATAGCAGAGATTCCTGACAAGATGCAGTACACTGGAGGAGGGAATGGCAAACCACCCAGTATTCTTGCCACAAAAACCCCATGAACAGTATGAAAAGGCAAAAATATATGAGACCAGAAGATGAGCCCGCCAGGTCGGAAGGTGTCCAGTATGCTACTGGGGAAGATCAGAGGGCAATTACTAATAGCTCCAGAAAGAATGAAGAGCCTGGGACAAAGCAGAAATGTTACTCAGTTGTGGATGTGTCTGGTGGTGAAAGTAATGTCTGAAGCTCTAAAGAACAATACTGCATAAGAACCTGGAGTGTTAGATCCATGAAACAAGGTAAATTGGATGTGGTCTAGCAGGAGATGGCAAGAATGAACATCGACATTTTAGGGATTCAGATGACCATTATACTGACTACTGTGGGCAAGAATCCCTTAGAAGAAATGGAGTAGCCCTCATAGTCAACAAAAGAGTCTGAAATGCAGTTGCTGTGGGTCACTCGTTAAGTCATGTCTGACTGTATTCCCATGGGCTGCAGCATTCCAGGCTTTCCTGTCCTTCACTATCACCTGGAGTTTGCTCAAACTCATGTCCAAAATACAGCACTTGGGTGCAATCTTAAAAATGACAAAATGAATTAATTTTTTTCCAATGCAAAGTAATCAATATCACAGTAACCCAAGTCTATGTCCCAACCACTAATGCCAAAAAAGTTGAAAATGAACAGCTCTATGAAGGCCTACCTATAACACCTTCTAGAACACCAAGAAAAAGATGTACTTTTCATCAGAAGGGATTGAAATGCAAAAGTAGGAAGTCAAGAGATACTTGAAGTAACAGGCAAATTTGGCCTTGGAATACAAAATGAAGCAGGGCAAAGGCTAACAGAGCTTTGTCCAGAACACACTGGTCATAGCAAACACCCTTTTCCAACAACATACGTGATGACTCTACACATGGACATCAGGAGATGGTCAATACTGAAATTTGATTGATTATTCTCTTGCAACTGAAGATAGAGGAGCTTTATACAGTCAGCAGAAACAAGATCTGGAGCTGACTGTGGCTCAGATCATGAACTCCTTATTGTAAACTTCAGGCTTAAATTGAAGACAGTAGGGAAAATATTCATACCATTTAGATAGGGCCTAAATCAAACCTTTATGATTATACAGTGGAGGTGATGAATAGATTCAAGGGATTAGATCTAGTAGACAGAGTGCCTGAAGAACTCTGGATGGAGGTTTATAACAATGTACAGGAGGTGTGAACCAAAGCCATCCCAAAGAAAAGGAAATACAAGAAGGCAAACTGGTCATCTGAAGAGGCTTTAAAAATGGCTAAGAAAAGGAGAAGAAAAAGGCAAGGGATAAAGGGAAAGATATGCCCTACTGAATGCAGAGTTCCAGAGAACAGCAAGAAGAGATAAGAAAGCTGTAAGTGAACAATTCAAAGAAATATAGGAAAACAATAGAATGGGAAAGACTAGAAATCTCTTCAAGAAAATTGGAGGTATTAAGGGAATGTTTCATTCAATAGCAGGCATGATAACAGAAATAGTAAGGACCTAACAAAAAGCAGATGAGATTAAGAAAAGGTGGCAAGAATACATAGAAGAACTATATTTTTAAAAATCTTAATGAACTGGATAACTATAATGGTGTGGTCACTCACCTAGAGCCAGACACACTAGAATGTGAAGTCAAGTGGGCCTTAGGAAGAATTACTAAGAGCAAAGCTAATAGAGGTAATGGAATTCTAGACAAGCCATTCAAAATTCTAAAAGATGATGTTGTTAAAGTGCTGCACTCAATATGTCAGCAAATTTGGAAAACTCAGCAGTGGCCACAGGACTGGAAAAGGTAAGTTTTTATTCCAATCCCAAAGACGAGTAAAGACAAAGAATGCTTAAACTACTGTACAGTTGCATTTATTTCTCATGCTAGCAAGGTAATACCTAAAATCCTTCAAGCTAGGCTTCAGTAGTACATGAACTGAGAACTTCCAGATGTACAAGCTGGATCTAGAAAATGCATAGGAAGATCACCTGGAGAAGGAAATGGGAACCCACACCAGTACTCTTGCCTGGAGAATTCAATGGACGGAGGAGCCTTGCAGGCTACAGTCCATGGGATTGCAAAGAATCAGACACAACTTTGCAACTAACCTTTACTTTTCACTTTTTTCATAGGAACCAGAGTTCAAATTGCCAAGATTCCATTGCATCACAGAGAAAGGAACCAAATTCCATAAAAGCATCTATTTCTGCTTCACTGACTACACTAAAGCATGTTATCCACTATGAGGATCACAAAAACTGGAAAATTCTTCAAGAGCTGGGATTACCAGACCACCTTACCTGTCTCCTGAGAAACCTGTGTGCAGGTCAAGAACAGTTAGGACCGAATATGGAACAATGGACTGGTTCAAAATTGGGAAAAGAATATGACAAAGCTGTACCCTGTCACCCTGTTTATTTCACTTCTATGAAGAGCCATCATTAGAAATTCTGGGCCGCATGACTCAAAAGCTGGAATCAAGATTGTCGAGAGAAATACCAACAATCTCAGATATGCAGATGGTAACATTCTTATGGCAGAAAGTGAAGAGGAAATAAATAGCCTTTTGGTAAAGCTGAAAGAGGAGAGTGAAAAAAGTTGGCTGAAAGCTCAGATTCAAAAATGAAGATGATGCATCTGGTCCCATCACTTCATGGCAAATATTATAGAAGGGGGAAAAGTGGAAAGAGTGACAGATTTTATTTTCTTGGGCTCCAAAATCACTGTGGATGATGATTACAGCCATGAAATGAAAAGACACTTGCTCCTTGAAAGGAAAGCTACGACAAACCTAGACAGTATACTAAAAAGCAGAGACAGAGGTCCAAAGAGTCAAAGCTATGGTTTTTCCAGTAGTCATGTACAGATGTAAGAACTGGACCATAAAGATGGCTGAGGGCTGAAGAATTGATGGTTTTGAACTGTGATGCTAGAGAAGACTCTTGAGAGTCCCTTGGACTGAGAGAAGATCCAACCAGTGAATCCTAAAGGAAATCAACCATGACTATTCATTGGAAGGACTGATCCTAAAGCTAAAACTCCAATACTCTGGTCCCCTGATGCGAAGAGCTGACTCACTGAAAAAGACCCAGATGCTGGGAAAGATTGAAGGCAAAAAGGAGAAGGGGGAAACAGAAGATGAGAAAGTTAGACAGCATCACCGACTTAATGGACATGAATTTGAGCAAACTGTGGGAGACAGTGGAGGAAAGGGAAGCCTGGTATGTTGCAGTTCATATCATTGCAAAGAGTCAGACAGCACTTAGTAACTGAACAAAAACAACTAATGCTGCCATATATTAAATTGAGTTTTACATTAGAATAATTTTTAAAATTTTGAATTAGATAAGTAAAAATTTGACAATTAGTCTAAATAGATCCAGAAATTTTAAGATGTAGAATATTGACATAATAAACCTTACAATCTCATTTCGCTGAGTGAAAACTCATTTTATTAAATTTGTGGCTGCTAATTTGGGGGATCTTAATTACACTTTACATGAAAATAAACTTCCAATGGGTCAGAGATAATATTTTTAAAAATAACAGTAGTTAAAAATATGCATGAATTTTAAAATTTCCCAATTTGACAACACATTTTTGCGATGAAACAAATTCCCCCAAACATTAACAACAATAATATTTTGATTAGAAAATGCTATATAGTTTTGTAAAAAATATATCAAAAGAAAATTAAAAGATATACAAGAAAATGGGAAACATATCCCTAACAAATTTGAAAGAACCTAATTTTATTTGTTTAGAAATTATTAAAACAGAAAAAAGAGTTTAATGAAAATGAACAGGAATAACATACCTACAGAAATACAAAATATCAACAAACATGAAAAACATTCTCTGTGTCACTTGTAATTAAAGGAACTGAAATCAAGAGATATTCTGATATCTTTTGGATTATTGGTAAAAACGAAACAGTTTCACTTGGCAAATTCTGAAGAAGTAAATTCATATACTATAGATAGGAGCTGGCATTTGGGAGGACAGTTTGTCAGTCTCAGTGAAAATATACAACATTCTCACCTTGGAATATAGAAATATTATTCCTAGACATTTGTTTCCATACATACATAAATCAATAAAGAAATATAAGACTTTGAAGATATACCTATACATTTATAAATTGGTATTTCATGTAAGATTTCTTTTAGACTAAATTTTCCTTGCTTAGAAGGAAACCCAATATATTTAAAAGTTTGGAAATCAGTGCATAAATAATAATAATTCTCCAAAAGAAAAAAATCTACTGGAGCTAAATTTCTGGGCTTTGTGAATGGAAGAAATGATTTTGATAGTATATTAAAGAGAGCTGAGGTCAGGATCTTGGGGTTTAATGTACACCCTCTTTTTGGAAGACTTAGTTTCTTAGGAACCCCTAGATTTCCTGCTTTATCAAAAACATGTCTTCAGTGCAGATGAACTTGCCTGTTTCACCTCCCCTTTCTCTCTCTTCCCACCCCCTTTTTCCCCACAGTCATTGGCCCATATCCATGCCCATCCCACCCTTACAAGGTTACTTACTTCCTCCAGTCTCCACCGGTTGAAAAGTTTATTGTACTTTCCTGGATGGCCAACAAATCTGTAAAAAGCCATTTTAATTCATTAGTGTTTAGGCAGGGTTGACTGAAGAACACTTACTAATGCATTACAGCCAGTACAAGTGTGGGTAGAGGTAAGTGTTCTCTGGAGCAATTTGTACCCAAACAGTGACTTAGGCCATGCTTACACATCAAAGCACCTGACTTAAAAAGGAAAAATGATGTGTGAAGTCATTATCAACAGGTTGAGAAAGTGCAGACAAACCAACCAAATGAAATTTCCACACTGACTTGTAGAGTTTTGTTTTTTTGACCTAGTTAATGACTATTAATAAAATGTGCTGAACTGTTTAGTTTAAAAATTTCTAGCTTCAGTATGTTTCCATGGCACTGGCTGGAGTGTTGAGCATACAGCAAACCAGAACAGGTAGCTTAATATGCTTCTTTTTTATATTTTGCAGCAAATTCAGGAAAAAATATTACCATGATAGGTATAAGTTTCCACACTAAGGGACTGTACTCTGGGCTTATACAAAACTTTTCTTATTTAACAAAATCATCACTAATGATTGGAGAATCATAATTCAACCCCAGCATGGCATATAGGTCTTATTTATTTTATTGATGTATAGCTGATTTACAATGTTGTGTTAGTTTCAGTTGTACAGAAAAGTGATTCAATTATATGGCTTTACTTTTTATTTCAACTTTAATTGGGAGTGGCAGCCAGAAGCACTATACTAAGTCTTGATTTGAAAAAGCATGTGAAGATTCATTGGGACAGTTTTTCAAGGAAGAGAACAAGAATTTGCCACCTCTGTTAACAAACTGGCAATAAAACTGTTGAGTCTCTCTCCCTGTGCAAAGGCAACGTGTATAAAGTTGACTTACCTCCCCAAAAAGAAAGCAATATAGAAGATAGAACTGTTCAAATTGACAAATTGGAAGAGGAACATCTTCAAAGCAAAGCTGTTTTCCCATTCAGATTCTGTTCGAGGATATTCTAAAAGGAACATAAAGTGTGCTTACACAGATGAAGTAAATGACAAGAAACATGGATACAGAATCAGAAGTCCTATGTTCAAAGTCTGGTTCAGTCATTTACTGAGTCTATAAGCCACTCAATGCCTCTGAGTTCTAGTGTCTGCATTTGTAAAGATAGGAATGATAATATCTGTTCCACAGAATTGATGAAAAGATCCAATGAGATAATCTTTAGACATTTTCCACAACTACAATAGTCTGATATCTGTTTTTAAGACATACAGATTTTCATGATTCTCTCTGTTCCTGTCATTTAGAGGTAACCATAAATATTAAATCAGTCTTTCACTCCAAATGTCTATACTTAATTCAGAGACCTTAACTGTCTACAGAGTTCTTTAAAAAAGGAATATTTTGTATGCAGACTGAAGTGGATTAGTAAAGAAAAAGAGGGCTACATCAATCAGAAAAGCTCAGTTCTTATCTCAGCCTTATACCTAATTTGCTGGTAACTTCAGGCAGGTGTCTTCATGTATTTTGCAATCAGTTTTATAATCTGTGTACAGGGACTTCCCTGGTGGCTCAGACGGTAAAGTGTCTGTCTACAATGTGGGAGACCAAGGTTCAGTCCCTGGTTTGGGAAGATCCCCTAGAGAAGGAAATGGCAATCCACTCCAGTACTATTGCCCGGAAAATCCCATGGACAGAGGAGCCTGGTAGGGTACAGTCCATGGGGTCGCAAAGAGTTGGATGTGACTGAGCAACTTCACTTTCACTTTATAATCTGTGAAATGAGGAATTTAGATAAAATGATTTTAAGAACTCTGTCAACTTACACCTTAGGGCTCTGACTTCTCAAAATAAAGCAAACAAAAGATAACAAAATAAAGCAACATCTTCATAAAACTAGATGAAGATGACAGAATGTACCTCAGCCTCAGGTCCCACCGGATATCCCAAATAAGGGATAGAACATATATACGTAAATCTAATGTATATATTCTAATGTAACTGAAAATTCAAGAAAGATAGAATGTAGATGTGCTCTGACTTAAAGGAAAAGATAAGCCAAACTGTATGCATGAGCAAAGCACAGAATAAAGAGGAAACTTTTTCCCGGGAACTCCAGAATAGGTCTTGAGGAATGCCAAGCCCAAAGCAGACAGTGTCAGAAGCAGGAAGGATCTGTGGGACATCCACAAGAGTGGCTGGCTGGCGGGCAGAAGGGAGAGCTGCCAGGAGAGCCAGCATTTCCGCACAGCTATGTTTTCACCGTTGTTTCCTTCTAAATAGTTTGTAAATTAAGCAGAAAACTTATTTAGAAATGAGACTGTGGGTTTTTTAAAAATCCCCTATGTAAGATTGTTTTGGGTCTTCATTTCTAATTTTGGAGAAAACTTTGGAGAAGGAAATGGCACCCCACTCCAGTATTCTTGCCTGGAAAATCCCATAGACGGAAAAGCCTGGTAGGCTACGGTCCATAGGGTCACGAAGAGTCGGACACGACTGAGCGACTTCACTTCACTTCACTTCTAATTTTACTGCTTCATGATCCACAAATGTGTCCTGTGTGATTTCTGGCTCGGGACAAAAAAGTTGCAATTTCATTGTGGCCAAATTACATGGCTAAGTTTTCTCAGTGTATAAAGTGTCTCAAAAGAATATTCACTTTTCTCTTGAGCATGCAGCTTATATATGTTTAAAGGAAGCCTGCTAGTTATGATATTCAAATACTCTATCAGTTCAGTTCAGTTTAGTCACTCAGTCATTTCCGAATCCTTGTAACCCCATGAACTGCAGCACACCAGGCTTCCCTGTCCATCACCAATCCCTGGAGTCCACCCAAACCCATGTCCATTGAGTCGGTGATGCCATCCAACCATCTCATTCTCTGTCATCTCCTTCTCCTCCTGCCCTCAATCTTTCCCAACAACAGGGTTTTTTTTCAAATGAGTTAACTTTTCGCATTAGGTGGCCAAAGTATTGGAGTTTCAGCTTCAACATCAGTCCTTCCAGTGAACACTTAGGACTGATCTCCTTTAGGATGGACTGGTTGGATTTCCTTGCAGTCCAAGGGACTTTCAAGTGTCTTCTCCAACACCACAATTCAAAAACATCAATTCTTTGGCGCTCAGCTTTCTTTACATATAGTCCAACTCTCACATCCATACATACATGACCACTGGAAAAACCATAGCCTTGACTAGACAGACCTTTGTTGGCAAAGTAATGTCTCTGCTTTTTAATATGCTGTCTAGGTTGACCAGTTCTCCTTTCCTTCCAAGGAGTAAGCATCTTTTAATTTCATGGCTGCAATCACCATCTCCAGTGATTTTGGACCCCAGAAAAATAAAGTCAGCCATTGTTTCCACTGTTTCCCCATCTATTTGCCATGAAGTGATGGGACTGGATGGCATGATCTTAGTTTTTTGAATGTTGAGCTTTAAGCCAACTTTTCCACTCTCCTTTTTCACTTTCATTAAGAGGCTCTTTAGTTCTTCATTTTCTGCCATAAGGGTGGTGTCATTTGCATATCTGAGGTTAGTGATATTTCTCCTGGCAATCTTGATTCCAGCTTGTGCTTCCTCCAGCCCAGCATTTCTCATAATGTACTCTGCATATAAGTTAAATAAGCAGAGTACAATATACAGCCATGAAATTAAAAGATGCTTACTCCTTGGAAGAAAAGTTATGACCAACCTAGATAGCATAGTGAAAAGCAGAGACATTACTTTGCCAACAAAGGTCCATTTAGTCAAGGCTATAGTTTTTCCAGTGGTCATGTCATGTATGGATGTGAGAGTTGGACTGTGAAGAAAGCTGAGCGACAAAAAATTGGTGCTTTTGAACTGTGCTGTTGGAGAATATTCTTGAGAGTCCCTTGGACTGCAAGGAGATCCAACCAGTCCATTCTGAAGGAGATCAGCCCTGGGTGTTCTTTGGAAGGAATGATGCTAAAGCTGAAATTCCAATACTTTGGCCACCTCATGCAAAGAGTTAACTCATTGGAAAAGACTCTGATGCTGGGAGGGATTGGGGGCAGGAGGAGAAGGGGACGACAGAGGATGAGATGGCTGGATGGCATCACCGACTCAAAGGATGTGAGTCTGAGTGAACTCTGGGAGATGGTGATGGACAGGGAGGCCTGGCATGCTGTGATTCATGGGGTTGCAAAGAGTCAGATACAACTGAGTGGCTGAACTGAACTGAATATACAGCCTTGACGTACTCCTTTTCCTATTTGGAACCAGTCTGTTGTTCAATGTCCAGTTCTAACTGTTGCTTCCTGACCTGCATACAGGTTTCTCAAGAGGCAGGTCAGGTGGTCTTGTATACCCATCTCTTTCAGAATTTTCCACAGTTTATTGTGATCCACACAGTCAAAGGTTTTGGCATAGCCAATAAAACAGAAATAGATGTTTTTCTGGAACTCTCTTGCTTTTTCCATGATTCAGCGGATGTTGGCAATTCGATCTCTGGCTCCTCTGCCTTTTCTAAAGCCAGCTTGAACATCTGAAAGTTCATGGTTCATGTATTGCTGAAGCCTGGTTTGGAGAATTTTGAGCATCACTATACTAGTGTGTGAGATGAGTGCAATTGTGCGGTAGTTTGAGCATTTTTTGACATTGCTCTTCTTTGGGATTGGAATGAAAACTGACCTTTTCCAGTTCTGTATATCTTGGCTTATATTTTGAGTGTTTATTTGTCAATTTATTTGTGTATTTCTATTATACTTTTCTTTCTATGCTTTGAAGGTTGGTGGAAAGGTGTATAGAAACTGACTATTATACTGACCTGGTAGGTTGTTTATCAGCAAAAGTCTCTCTCTTTTCCTCTCAAATATATACTAAATTCTAGTTTGCCTAATATGAGTATGATGACATCTGATTCTATTGTTGCTGTTCCCTGACAATGATACTTTTATTCCTGAATTGAGCTCTGACAAAATACAAGTCCTTTTCACCAGTTGACCTAATTTGCTTCTTGGAATCCAAGCTTATCTTTATAGATAATCAATACTATAGATAAATCATTGTTCATTATTATAGATACTTCATTATTTGAAACAACTGACAACCATTCTGATCTAATTGTTACAACTGCAAAGCTAGGCTGAAAAAAGTATCACTTTGGATCAAATATATATTCTCTTTAAAAACTTTAATGTGACAGAGTTGAAGCTTTGATTTTTGTGTATTTATGATATTTTAAAATAAAATATTTGGGCCAAAAATCAAGAAACAAAGTCTTAAGATTATTTTATATAACTAGAAAGTTAATCCTAATTTCTAATTTGAAGCACAAATTTGGAAGCCTAAATTTATATATAAGTTAATATCATATATATTGCATACATATTATTTTTATATACACATGCAATGACATTACATTTCTTTAAACAAAATATCAATATTTTATTAATTTAAATTTATAAAGCTCATTATTAATTGACAGCTATGAGTCCACAGGCATTATGGCATGAGTTATAGATGGAAAAATCAAATATCAAGTGAAAACTGACATTTCTGGCAATTAGCACATTTTGCTCCTATAATTAATATTATGGTTCCCCCAGATTACTTGCTTAGGTTTGCTTTCATCTTGGGCATAAAATGCTTTGCAAGCAAATAAATATAAGGAATCAGAGCTAGAAGAAAGACTTGAGATATCTAATTCAAGTGTTTTATTACCCAACTGAAGAAACTATAGCTCAGAGGGTTTAAAGAACAATAAAAAGATCATTCCCACTTATGGGGCACCTGTCACATGTCAGGCAGCTAATCTACAGTGACAGTGAACCAGGAACTATTCTCATTCTCATTTTACCAATGAAGAGACTGAGACTCAGAAAAAGAAAGAAAAGGAGATGGAGCTGAGAGAAGAAGAGGAGATGAAAGAATGGAAAGAAGAAAAAACTTGCTCATAGCCATGTAATTTCCAAGTGGCCACATCAGCCAGACTGTGAACTGGGGGCTAGTTTCCCCTCCGCATTTCTCTTCTCATGTTACTCACATTTGTAAATGCCTTGTAAGGCAAGCAACACATCCTAATGGAGTGATAAGTTACTCCACCACAGTCAGTGGCATCTGTCACATCCGAGTTTAAATTCTACCCATTAACTTAATTGGGCTTCCCTGGAGGCTCAGTGGTAAAGAATCCACCTGCAAGGCAGGAGACACAGGAGACACGGGTTTGATCCCTGGGTTGGGAAGATCGATGAGGGATTTAACGAAGATCCTAGGGGATGGCATGGCAGTCCACTCCAGAATTCTTATCTGGAGAATCCCATGGACAGAGGAGCCTGGCCGGCTACCGTCCATAGGGTTCCAGCGTGGGACACGACTGAAGCAACTTTGCATGCATGCAACTTAATTACCTTGATTTTCTTATCGATAAACTTGGGATACTACTGTCACAGAATTGTGATGTAAAGCAAATAGTAAAGGAGGAGAGTCTAGCTGAGCTCAATGCCTTGGCTCTGGAGTTCTCAAATAATAAAAGACCGCTGCTCAAACAACTCTGTAAATAGAAATTTTGCACCCAAATTGGGGCACCAAAATTTAAGTTTGAGGATAGAAATAAGGGTATTTTCTGACACGCAAGGTTTTGAGATGTTTACTTTCCAGGTAGCAAAATAAGAAATTAAGACAGAAGAAACAAAGGATCCAAAAAGTATTGTCCAACTGAAAAAATAAAAAGTGAAGGAGTTAGCACAGTGCTGGTCAAAGCAGTGTTTGCAGCTGAACACAAGCCCAGAGGGGAGCCTGCTGAGACTGGAGTAGACAGTGGTTCAGGGAAGATACCTCTCGGAAGAAAGCGAATACAATACTTGATGTTTTTCAATGTATTTAGAGAGAATTTAGAGTTATGGCAGGAAGTTCAGGATAAATCAAGGCAAGTATGTGTCGACAATTAAGCAAAAGAAAAAAAATGTTATTATTAGCTTCAGGAAAATATAAAGGTTGTATAAGAAAGAAAGCAACCACAGTACACGTCATGCCTTAGATATGAGCATAGTTCTTTAGACACATGATGTGAACACCAACTATTCATTAGGCTAATGAAGGAGGAGAATTAGCAGTCTGCTTTTACCTAGAGATGGATTGGGAAGTACGAGGGTGCAGGACACTGCGGGAATAAAGTACGAAGCTCCTGTCTTTTATTATGGGAAGGCAATCACTTCCCAAAGCTGGAAAATCCAAGAATGGCAGTGCTAGCATGCAATTTAGAAATAGGGTAGAAAAGAACTGAAAACAATGATTAACTCCTAAAAGCACTACCTCAGGGATATGGAAAACAAGAATGGGCAATGTGGCAAAGAGCTGGTATTTATCATAAATCTCTTAATACTCTTTTGCCTTTTAAGTTGTGTACATGTAACATGACACTGTGATAAAATAAATGTTGCAGGGAAAATCCCAGAGAACTGAAAAGGTAGGGGGGAAGCAATCCAAGGCAGAACTAGGTTTGTTAATTTCTACTAGGATTTTGTAACCATATACATTGCTTCTCTATAGTTATATGATGAATTCCAACTTCCTAGGTCCCTTCTTTCATTTTACTGACAATTATCTAACTAAAGTTGATATAAAAAATGCTAAAGTATGTAAAGAAACCATAGGCTGATGCCCATGTTGTTTTCTTACTAAGGAGTGAAGTAAGAAAAGTGGACTTACCTAAATTAGTGAGAAGGTAAGCAATTTTTTCATAAGCCTGTAATAAGAGAAAGCAGTTAATGTTATTCTCTTTTAAAAATACTGTTATTCAGACTATTCAATGAAACATCTAAAGTTATAACTTCTTTCAATTAAGAAGAAGCATGTTTAAATCTTACTATGTGGTGCTTTATATACATGAACACATAAAATGTAATAAAAACATATTGTAAATGAGGCTATATACACACATGATTTCTGCAATAACCTTTCTGCTAGCTGCCTTTATTTTCACTTTATAAGTCAAACAGAGGAGACCTGTATACACCCCAAAGACTTTCAGCTAGTTAAACTCGCTCAGTCGTGCCCGACTCTTTGTGACCCCGTGGACTGTAGCCTACCAGGCTCCTCTGTCCATGGGATTCTCCAGGCAAGCCATTTCCTTCTCCAGGGGATCTTCCCGACCCAGGGATTGAACCCAGATCTCCTGCATTGCAGGCAGACACTTTAACCTTTGAGCCACCGGGGAAGCTTACCCCAAAGACTTTCAGCTAGTTAATGTCTGACCTGGGATTTGATAACCAAATTATATTTTCTTTTTACTACACTGGAAGTTTTAGTGGAACTATGTCTTCTTTACTACTGATAAACAATTTTCCTAACTATGACAAAGACAGTGAACAAAGTTGTACTCCCAAACAACAAAGTTGTTTGGTGGTTATTTAAAACAAGATTCACTAGTCAACTCTGTTGAATCTGTAGTTATGTGAACATTTTAATAATATCTTTTTATATTCTGTCACCTTCTCTTTGTCCCACCTTACTCTGTCCACAGCTCATACAGACTCAAGGAAAGAAAATATTTTACAATATTACAAGTAAATACAGCTGGAAGCATATATTTACTACAGATAGAAGGGTGATATATGTGTGCATGTAAATATAATTACATAACTCCACAATTAAACAAATCATTCTTTAGACTATAAATTCAAATAACCCTGACTATCAGCATGAAAAATCAAAAGGTATATGGACCCATTAAAACTTGTTCACCTTCCCTGACTGTTCGTTCAGTAGAACTAATGTGATTATTCATCTTAATCGTGATTTAATCCATCTCTTCCTAAGATCTGAAGCGGTGTCCTCAAACAGAAAGATTATATTGAGTACAAAAGTTTCATTCTACTCCTGGTGCAGTTTAAAAAAAAAATTATACACACAAATTATCATTTTCAAATTTTAGAATTAGGTAAGTTTGAATTTGTGAGCACAAAAGTTTTCCTGACTTTATTCTTTTCCATGCCCCACTTATCAACTAAGATGATTAGAGAAGGGTCTCCAAAGACAGCCTTATTAATCAGCAAATAGTCCATGAGTAGCTACTGTGCTTCAAGCACTGAATTAAGTGCCCTCATGGGGGCTGAGAGAAAATTTTACTTAAGTAACTGCCATTTAGAGTATCTGGTTGGTGCCAAACAGTGTTTTCCAATGGGCTACACAGAAAGTTCATTTAGGTTTTTCTGTAAGATGTTACGGAAACCAGAATGAACTTTTAGCCAACCCAATGTATACTACTTATGTTTGTCCTTACAAAAATATTATCAAATAGATGTTATGATTTTACGGAACAGGAAACAGAGGTTTAGAATGTTATGTACCTAGCCTGAGATAATACTTCTAAGCAAGAACCAATGTCAGTATTTGGTATAAAGGCTCTCTTGTATCATCTATGCTATGCCTTGTCTCATAAACAATTTCAGATTTTGTCTTAGCACTTAGCACATAGACCTGCCCATAAGCCCAAGATGGCAATATCTACAGCTGATGCCCCAAGGGACTATAATAATCTAATAACCTATGAAGGAATTTTACCAGTCAGAAAAGATGCTGTGCCACCCCTGGAAATACCACTTTTGGAAGGGTATCTAGAGTAGTGGAGAGCCTATACCATCCAAGGCCCAAATGCTACAGCCTATTGGCACTGTCATGATGATAAACTACAAAACAGTCCTTGCAGTGTGGACTGCAAGGAGATCCAACCAGTCCATTCTGAAGGAGATCAGCCCTGGGATTTTTGGAAGAAATGATGCTGAAGCTGAAACTCCAGTACTTTGGCACCTCATGCGAAGAGTTGACTCATTGGAAAAGACTCTGATGCTGGGAGGGATTGAGGGCAGGAGGAGAAGGGGATGACAGAGGATGAGATGGCTGGATGGCATCACGGACTCGATGGACGTGAGTCTGAGTGAACTCCGGGAGATGGTGATGGACAGGGAGGCCTGGCGTGCTGCAATTCATGGGGTCACGAAGAGTCAGACACGACTGAGCGACTGAACTGAACTGAACTGATATGCAAAAGAATTAAATTAGAACACTTACTAATGCCATACACAAGGATAAAGTCAAAATGAATTAAAAATCTACTTTTAAGACCAGAGTCGGACACGACTGAGTGACTGAACTAAACAGAACTGAACTGAGTCCTTGCAGTGTGACTCATTAACTCACCCACAAAGTGTACGAAGAAACGATAATTTAAATATAACCAACTAGATGGTATATGACAGCAACCTTGACAGGGGAAGTTGTGTGTGCATGTGTGTGTGTGCGTGTGTGTGTGTGTGGTAGAAAGGAGATATAATTGAGGGAGGAGAAAATAAAGGGATTCAGAGTCAGTTGTTCTGCTACTACATTATACACAGGTAGTGAATTTATGGGGGCTTCCCAGGTGTTGTGGTAGTAAAGAATCCACCTGCTAATGCAGGAGAAGCAAAAGACACCTCCAGGGTTCAAACGCTAGGTCGGGAAGATCCCCTGGAGTAGGAAATAGCAACCCACTCCAGTATTCTTGCCAGGGAAATCCCATGGACAGAGGAGCCTGGTGGGCTACAATCCATGGGGTCACAAAGAGTTGGACAGGAAGAAGAATTCATGAAAGAGTATATGTAAACATTATATGAATCTGCAGCATTATACATATATATATATGCAATATATGTGTCTTTAAATACATATATAAATAAAATAAAAATTTTAAATATATGAAATACCATATAGTGAACCCAAGCTTTTAAAAATCATTCATGAGTCCATTTCAGTAAGCCAATATTCTCTTAGTCATGTGCTGCTGCTGCTGCTGCTAAGTCGCTTCAGTCGTGTCCAACTCTGTGCGACCCCAGAGATGGCAGCCCACCAGGCTCCCCCGTCCCTGGGATTCTCCAGGCAAGAGTACTGGAGTGGGGTGCCATTGCCTTCTCCGCTTAGTCATGTACATTGGGTTAAATGTATTTATTAGAAATTTCTAACGAGTTTGGTACTATCCAGAGAACCAAATGACAGTGAATCAAATATAATCTCTACCATTATGGAATTTAAATTCTGGTTCTCAGAGACATATGACAAAGAAATATGCACTTGGCCAGGAGATGCCAAGTACTAAGAGGAGAGATGAAGCAGGCTGATGGGTAGAGAGCAGTGGAGTGCTATGTAGAGGCTGGTCAGGGAAACCTCTAAGAGAGGGAGATGTCTCAGCAGAGAGCTACTTGGAGTAAGGGAGCCAAACAGAGATGGGGCTAAGAATCTGGCAGACATGGAAACAGTGAGTGCAAATGCCTGAGCCTGCCATGCACGTGGTGTGTCTCCTGAAGGTGGAGGAATCAGAGCGATGGGGTGGAGGTACAAAGGAAGCAACAGATGAATCAGAGCGATCTCAGAGGGAAATACTTTTTGGTGTCTCATAGGCTGTGGTGAGGACTTCAGAATGCATTCTAAGCTGAAAAAGTCATCATCTCCCTAAATAAAGCTTTGCTTTAGGGTGTCATGAGAAATCAATTGGGAAAAAAGTGGCAAAGGTGTTTGCTGTGAAGGGGCAAAATTCAGGAGTTCTACATTTGCTTTAATGCTCTTCATCTCCAAGTCAGATGCTCACAATCTAACTTTCATTGTAAAAAGGAGCTCCAAATGGACAAATGCAGAATCAAAAGAGTCTTCACTTTTCTAGGAATTCTTTTTGAATTTCTAGAAATTGTTGACACACACATGAACAAACTAAACAAATACATTTAAAAAGCCAATCTTAAGAGTCATTTGACATTGCTTCCTTTTGAGGTCAAGATGTGTGGTCCAACACTTCGACCCACCCTGATTCATAGTAACCTTTTTGCATTGTAATTATCAGTTAAGGAAACCTTGGTACATTTTGAAGTCTTTGGGGATCAGGCCCATGGAATAAACAAAGGAATACATGCTCTGGACTCTAGAGACAGAAAGGGATTAATATGTGGAAGAGTCCAATACTACAAAGCTACAGTCATCAAGACAATATGGTACTGGCACAAAAACAGAAATATAGACCAATGGAACGAGATAGAGAGCCCAGAGATAAAGCTCACACCCTATGGGTACCTTATTTTTGACAAAGGAAGCAAAATTATACAATGGGGCAAAGATAAGCCTCTTCAGTAAGTGGTGCTGGAAAAAACGGACAGCTAAGACTCTTGAGATCCAACCAGGATCCTGCAAGGAGATCCAACCAGTCCATTCTGAAGGAGGTCAACCCTGGGATCTCTTTGGAAGCAATGATGCTAAAGCTGAAACTCCAGTACTTTGGCCACCTCATGCAAAGAGTTGATTCATTGGAAATGACTTTGATGCTAGGAGGGACTGGGGGCAGGAGAAGAAGGGGATAACAGAGGATGAGATGGCTGGATGGCATCACCGACTCAGTGGATGTAAGTCTGAGTGAACTCCGGGAGTTGGTGATGGACAGAGAGGCCTGTCATGCTGCAATTCATGGGGTCGCAAAGAGTCAGACACGACTGAGTGACTGAACAGAACTGAACTGATATGCAAAAGAATTAAATTAGAACACTTACTAATGCCATACACAAGAATAAAGTCAAAATGAATTAAAAACCTACTTTTAAGACCAGAAACTATAAAACTCTTAGAAGAAAACACAGGCAGAATGCTCGATGACATAAATCAAAGCAAGATCTTCTATGACCCACCTCCTAGAGTAATGGAAATAAGAACAAAATAAATAAGTAGGACCTAATTATACTTAAAGGTTTTGCACAGCAAAGGAAACTACAAACAAGGTGAAAAGATAACCCTCAGAATGGGAGAAAATAATAGCAAAGGAAAAAGCTGATAAATAATTAGCAGCTCATACAACTCAATATCAGAAAAACAAATAACCCAATCAAAAAGTGTGGAAAAGACCTATGCAGACATTTCTCCAAAAAGACATACAGATGGTTAACAAACACATGAAAAGATGCTCAACATCTCTCATTATCAGAGAACTGCAAATCAAAACTACAATGAGATACCACCTCACTCCAGTCAGGATGGCCCTCATCAAAAAGTCTACAAACAATAAATGATGGAGAGGGTGTGGAGAAAAGAGAACCCTCTTGCACTGGCTGGTGGGAAAGTAACTAGATACAGCCACTATGGAAGACAGTATGGAGAGTTCTTAAAAAACTAGGAATAAAACCACCATATGACCCAGCAATTCTGGGCATATACCCTGAGAAAACCAAAACTGAAAAATTACATGTACCCCAATGTTCAATGCAGCATTATTTACAATAGCTAGAACATGGAAGCAAACTAGATGTCCACTGACAGATGAATGGATAAATAATCAGTGGTACATATATACAATGGAATATTACTCAGTCATAAAAATGAATGGATTTTAGTCAGTTCTAACGAGATGGATGAACCTAGAGCCTACTAGATAGAGTGAAGTAAGTCAGAAAGAGAAATATAAATATCATATATTGACGCATATATATGGAATCTGGAAAGATGCTACTGATGAATTTATTTTCAGGGCAGAAATGGAGAAACAGACAGAGAACGGACCTACAAACATGGCAGGAGATAGAAGGGAGGTTTGGGAGGGAGTGGACATGGGTGTACCCATGACTGATTCTTGATATATGACAGAAAACCACAAAATTCTGTAAAGCAAATATCCTTCAATCAAAAAAATAAAGTGGCAAAATATAAATAAATAATGTGGATGAGCCCAGAACCAGCATGGAGTACTTACAAGAGCCCAGTATAGTCAAGGGTTTTCTTTTTTTTTTTTTTGTTAAAGCATGCTCTATGCATGACACATGGATTCTAAAATGAGAAGAAGAATGTCAAAAGGAATTTTTCCTTTTATTGGCAATGCTGAAATAGTTTAATTGGCTTAATTCCAGCTATTTCAAACTGTAAGAGTACTTCTGCTATGATCCTTCTATTTTTTCTTCAGAATTATGCATTAATCATGAGACCAGACAGCTGTCATGCTATTGCAATCTATTCCTAAATTAATTAAGAATTAAGATAAATTAAGAATTAAGAATCTTGTTGTCAAGCAACGAGAACATACATTTTAAAAATAACTGCATTTTAAATTTTTATTAAAAACTTTTTGGAAATATTTCCTGATGATGGCTAAGCATGCTATTTCTGGTATCTCAATAGCATATATTTAGGGTCAGTAAAATAAAGAAGAAAGAGGATGATGGGATTTATAAAAAGAAAGTCCTGGTTTTAAATTCTGGCTTTGGAATTTTTAGCTGTCCTCCTGGTAAAAGATGTTAAAGATAATAACTTGAAATTTTAGCTACTGTTAAATTATTTGTAATCTGTATTTGGATTATGTGATTTCTGATCTTGACTGTGTATCAAAATTACCTTATATCCCTTAAATCACTGATTTTGTAATGCTATTTTGGGGACTGACTGGATCAGAATCACTTGGAGAGCATTATGGGTTATTTCTTTGTTTTAAATGCAGACTTCATAGTCCTATAAAGAAGATTCTGAATGAGACTCAGGGATCTGTAGTTTTTCAAAAGTGTTTCAGGTGATCTGATGAGTAAAAATAAGAAACAATCCTTTAAGTTACTTTTATGATCTGTGAAATGGACTGTCATCAAATTTTTATTATCTTGACACATATCTCACTCCCAAATTGAACATTTCTTGAGGAATGGCTTGATTCACCTATTTTAAAAGCTTAGAGAACGTGTATACTTTGATTATTAATTTGAATGAAAATAACAAGGGCAGAAAACCTGAACGACACTGAAAATATAATTCTAATAACAAAAAATAATTTTGAGCACATGTGATATTCAAAATGCTAGAATAGTTGAAGAATAAAATATTTTAAATGTCTTCAAAAATATATTCTAAATGTCTTTTAGTCATTCGGCAGGACCTGGAGATACAAACATGCTGAAGCTACAGTCCCAGTTCTTGAGGAGTTGATATCCTGAGAGTGGGAGAAAAGGCATGTCCCAAGCACTGTAACAGAAGACTAGTCACAAAGGGATTGTTTAATTTTACCAGGAGAATCTGATAAAAATTGAGAATAAA
Organism: Nanger dama; assembly: GCA_917880005.1. Classification (NCBI taxonomy): domain Eukaryota; kingdom Metazoa; phylum Chordata; class Mammalia; order Artiodactyla; family Bovidae; genus Nanger; species Nanger dama. The sequence goes on from CAKJTW010000030.1 coordinate 21,318,003, forward strand.
CCTGCCCAAGTACCTATGAGAAGAGACACAAAGAAGAGATTATTTCACATATGGACCTGAGAAAAATTTTAAGAAGGAAGTGATCCTTAACTGGAATTTTCAAAGATGAAGAGATATTCTCCAAGGAGATAAAAGGAAATAAAGGCCAATAGAGGAAGCACTGTGAACCAGGAAATGGGTGTGAAATAGCAAAAGCCAGGGAGCAAGCACAAATGAGTCGGCAGGCAGGCTCCAGTGCAGCCTGTGATAGACACAGGGAGGGGACAGGACACACCACCAAATGAGGAGAGAAGGGAAAACCGGTTTTAATAATGGAAACTCTCCTTGCCATTGATATCAGAGGCAGTGGGAACCTGTTAGACAGATTCGAGTATAAAATTACAATGATCAAATTTGCAATTTAGAAAGGCGATTGCAGCAGTGGAGTGACAGGGAGATGGGAAGAGGTGAAAATACAGACAGGAAGAAGGCTGTGGCAACAGTCTAAGTTAAAAATGTTAAGTAGCTGGCTGAACTAAGGAAGCAGAAGCAAGCCTGAGGAGCAGGGAATGAATAGGAGAGATGTTATGCCGAAGCCCCCTCCCACCTCCCACCCCACATCCTCTACTTGAATCATCCTGTGCATCAGCCCCATGCATCCTGCATCCTACATTGAACATAGATTGGTGCTTCGTTTCTTACAGGAAAATATACATGTTTCATTGCCATTCTCCCAAACCATCCCACCCTTTCCCTCTCCCTCAGAGTCCAAAAGTCCACTCTATACCTCTGTGTCTCTTTGGAGATTGTGTTCACCTATGGCTGATTCGTGTCAATGTATGGCAAAACAAATACAGTATTGTAATTAAAAATAAATAAATAAATAAAAATAATAAACACAGGAAAAAAAAAAAGGAGAGATGTTATGGAAGCACAATTCTCGTTAGTCACTGATATGATGAAGGAGACAAAAGCAGTGTGTGAATAATGACTTCAGGCTTCAGTCTGTGTACATTAAATATGAAAAGTTCCACTTAAACACATTTGGCTGATTTAAACTATTTTCCATGCACTTATTTTGTAATTTCATGTATATGACTTATAGCCAAAAATCATATTGGATTTAATAGGGTATTTTGACCGAGTCCAGATCCCTCATTTGGGGAATATAGTTTCATGAAATCAAGTTATTAAGGAACAAAAAGTACATTTCCATGAGCTGTATATTAAGTGCTGGTCTGAAAATAGCAAAAGGTAGCGTTTGGTATTCCAGGTGAATCCTTTTGGTGGTATGTTTTTTAAAGGGTCTGATATTTTGATATCAATTGATATTCATCTATCTTTATTTGATTAAGCTTTTAAATTAATCCTGTGTGTTCAGGTGTTTGATAGGACTGTTTGATAATCTGTGAAGTGCCTTAAAATCCTGAGAAGGAAGGAAATGCATAAATTCAGAAGGAATTTTTATATGGATTGAATCTGAGAAATGTAACATTCCCTTCACATTTGCTGAGTAGAGCGCATAGTTCTTCAGTTCAGTAGCTCAGCTGTCTCTGACTCTGCGACCCCATGGACTGCAGCACACCAGGCTTCCCTGTCCATCACCACCTCCCAGAGCTTGCTCAGACTCATGTCCATCGAGTCAGTAATGCCATCCAATTATCTCATCCTCTGTCACATAGCTCTTGCCTGATGCTAAATCCATTTTTAAATTTTCTCCTGAGTTAGTTGCAAGGGCAAAGGACAAGTTGTATGGCCTATTTCACTTCCAAGAATCCCTATCTTTATGCCAAATGTTCAACAAGTAGGAATAAACATTTAAAAAGAAAAGTCAGCTGTTTTCACCTGGGAACTATGGATGCTTGTTTCTTAGCTCTAGGCATTTACATGGACTTTTGTATTTAAAGAGGTAGAGCTAGTGGGAGCCTGGTGGGCTACAGTCCATTAGACACAACTGAGCTCCGCACACACACACACACACACACACACACACACACACACACACACAGTGGGATTTTAAGGATCTCAAAGAATGGTTTTTATAATAAAGAGTACTGTCTTCACCTGTCTCTAAAGGTCTTCTTTATCTGTAAAATGCAAGTACTTTGGAAGAGAGAACACAATAACCCTCATCAAAAATATAAACTTAGTGAGAAGCTGTGTCTGAACCTATGAGAGGAGTGTATGTTGGAGGGTTAATTGTGATTCTCAGAAAGGAGTGGTCACTGAGGAGGGAAACTAGAGGGGGTGTAGAAACAGAGGTCAAAGGACTGGGGATTGAGAAGCACCTGGAATAATACAAAACTAGAGTGCGGTACATCACTGGAAACTGTCATCAAATTTCAATTTTTGCAATATCACTGATAACAGGAAGAACGCCAAAGAATACTCAAACTACCACACAATTGCACTTATCTCACACACTAGTCAAGTAATACTTAAAATTCTCCAAGCCAGGCTTCAGCAATATGTGAACCGTGAACTTCCAGATGTTTGAGCTGGTTTTAGAAAAGGCTGAGGAACCAGAGATCAAATTGCCAACATCCACTGGATCATCGAAAAAGCAAGAGAGTTCCAGAAAAACATCTATTTCTGCTTTATTGACTATCCCAAAGCCTTTGACAGTGTGGATCACAATAAACTGTGGAAAATTCTGAAAGAGATGGGAATACCAGACCACCTGACCTGCCTCTAGAGAAACCTGTATGCAGGTCAGAAAGCAACAGTTAGAACTGGATACAAAACAACAGACTGGTTCCAAATAGGAAAAGGAGTACATCAAGGCTGTATCTTGTCACTCTGCTTATTTAACTTCTATGCAGAGTACATCATGAGAAACACTGGGCTGGAGGAAGCACAAGCTGGAATCAAGATTCCCAAGAGAAATATCAATAACCTCACATATGCAGATGACACCACCCTTATGGCAGAAAGTGAAGAACTAAAGAGCCTCTTGATGAAAGTGAAAAAGGAGAGTGGAAAAGTTGGCTTAAAGCTCAACATTCAGAAAACTAAGATCATGGCATCCGGTCCTATTATTTCATGGCAAATAGATGGGGAAACAGTGGGAACAGTGGCTGACTTTATTTTTCTGGGCTCCAAAATCAATGCAGATGGTGAATGCAGCCATGAAATTAAAAGACGCTTGCTTCTTGGAAGGAAAGTTGTGACCAACCTAGATAGCATATTGAAAAACAGAGACATTACTTTGCCAACAAAGGTCTGTCTAGTCAAGGCCATGGTTTTTCCAGTGGTCATGTATGGTTGTGAGAGCTGGACTGTGAAGAAAGCCGAGCACCGAAGAATTGATGCTTTTGAACTGTGGTGTTGGAGAAGACTCTTTCGAGTCCCTTGGACTGCAAGGAGATCCAACCAGTCCATCCTAATGGAGATCAGTCATGGGTGTTCATTGGAGGGACTGATGTTGAAGCTGAAAATCCAATACTTTGGCCACGTCATGCAAAGAGCTAACTCATTGGAAAAGATCCTGATGCTGGGAAAGATTGAGGGCGGGAGGAGAAGGGGACGACAGAAGATGAGCTGATTGGATGGCATCATTGACTCGATGGACATGTGTTTGGGTGGACTCCAGGAGTTGGTGATGGATAGGGAGGCCTGGCAAGCTGTGGTTCATGGGGTTGCAAAGAGTCGGACACGACTGAGCGACTGAACTGATCTGAACTTGTAGGGAAAATGTTTGAAGATAAAAGTTCTTAATTAATTCAAATGAAGTTCTGATTGTAACAATTCCTTCAGCTTAACTGAAAAGATCAGTAATTTTCTGGGTAGAGACTAAGGATTGAACACTGAATCTGGAAGCTCTGTAACCAGAGATGTCATGCTTGCCTTCTCAAGCAAAAATTAATTAATCACATTTGGCTTCTTCATTGTCTTTGTCTGTGAAATATTGTTCATCTTCAAAAATATGAGCCCATTTCAGTCCTTAAGATGTATTTGAAGATCGGTAGGTCTCTGGAACAAATTGCCAAATAAACACAGGAACACAGGGTACGTTTCTGAAGGCAATAATAATTGATGGGGGAAGTGGAGATTAACAGACATGAAACCATTAACATTGTTTATCTCCAATGGGTACAATTAGTTTATGGTAGGAAGGGAGGAGACTGGCATTTTGGATTGAGAAAAGTGATTTTCATCTAATATTTTAACTATCCTTATACTGTCATTAATTTTATAAGAACAATGTGGTTATTTTATAGTCAAAGCTAACAAATAATGGATTTAAAAAAGGAGAAACTAAAATTAAGACATATAAAAGAACAAGATTACTGAAATTACCATAGTGTAATGGTATGATTTCTGTATGAAATAAGTAAACATTTCAATTTTCTTATATTTAGACATATATTTGATGAAAACACATAATACAACAACCTATATGTGATTCATTTTCTCTCTACCAGCACTATGAGTATATACATATTTATAGGTAGCAGATAACATTTAAAGAACAAAGAGTAAAAAATTATTAACAAATGCAGATATGGCCTGAAGAATTTAGAAGGATCAAAGAAAAGATCATCAGCATTTCTGTATCTTGAACTAAAAGGCAATAATCAAACTCTATTATTTGAAGATGAGAAAAATGGAAAAAAATAAAGAAAATGTGGTATTTTGCAGGAAAGGAAATAAGAGTATAAATAGACTTATAAAGAGAAATAAAAATTCACAGCATTGAACAAATAGGAAGAAAATGAGCATTTATTGAACACTTCTATTCACTAGCAGCAGATTTCATTCCATCTGTCAATCCCCCTAGGCATTTGTCCTATTACCCTCATTTGAAAGATCAAGAAATTAAAGTTCAAAGATGTTATGCAGGGTAGTCAGGATCACACAGGTCAAGGAGCAAATCTCTGTTTTGCCTGTGTTTAAAGTCCATTACTTTTTATCTGGACAGTATGTTGAGGAACTGACAATACAAACTGATGAAAGCCTGGACAGTGTTCAGAGGGGCAGGAGAGAGGGGGAGCATCAATGAGAACAGAAGGAACAGGGAGAGAGAAAGAGAAAGAGACGGCGAGAGAAAGTGTGCGCGTGTGTGCACACCTGCGTGTGAGTGTCCTGGGATGCTACGCAGCCATCAGTAAGCCTTGTTTACTTGGTAAAAGACAAAATTTTAAAAATGACCTGAAATTGCTACCTAAAGCTACCCAAGTGGCTGTGGTTTTATGAGTGACTCATACACAAAGTAAAAATAAAGTACATTCCAATTCTGATTTGTTCCAGATTTTATATCATGGTATAATATATTAAAAGTAAAGACTATTCTTTCTGATTATAAACCAAAACCTACATATAGAGAAAAACATTTGAATAAACAGAAAAAAATATTAAATCAAATATTATCCCACTCTTGAAATATAACCACTAATAACATTTTACTGTCATTCTTCAAAATGCAGGTGTGTTCCAATCGAAATCAAGTGAAATTGTATATCCTTCTTATGTAACTGCGTGTCATGTACTTAAATAATATTAAAATTTAATATTCAACCAACCAAGATTAGGAAAATGAATCAATTTAAAAATCATACTAGTTTATCACTAGTGTTATCTAGAAATAAATACATTAACCACTAAAGCCTTCTTTTCCTTAGGTAAACAATTTTTCTTTCACTATCTACTAGAACAGTTAGCATAAGAATGAAAGATATAAAAATCTGTTGTATAAAATCCATGCTGTGAATGGCTCCTCTTTCACTGTGGTGATTTTGTGCAACATACAATGTATACTACATTTCATAGATTAGCACACAGGCCTCTTAATCCTAGCTGTGTAGTTTTTCAATGTTTATTGTTCATTTCAATCCATGAGTCAAAAGCATTAATTAGAATACTGTATGGCTTACTTGGAGATACAGTAGAAAAAATATTCTCCTTCTACAAATAAACTGAACCTGGAGAAAGCAAACTCCAGTAGAAAATATTAACTATTGTCCTTGAATTGAAATTTACCCGTTTCTTGAAGTGACTATTCACTTTCACTTAAGAACTTCCCTGATTATTTTAAAGTTAAATAGAAAATGATTCCAGTCCCTTCTCGACTAATCATGTAACACCAGTGTCAGTCTAGTTTGGAGCCAGATGCATATTACCCGTTTACGTTATCAACATCGTTATGTGTATACTGGTCAGCTCTCTACATGAATTATCATGTAAATAAATATGAAAGCACTAATACTTACTAAATGCACAATCTGGGACAAGTTATTTAAGCTCTCTGAATTGCAGTTTCCTTATTTATATAATGGAGAGAATATTGACCTTGTCTTGGAAGAATTAAAGGAAATAAATTGTTCTAAATGAGCCAGTCAATGCCTTCTGTCTTCAGAGAAAATAGGACCCCAACCACAGACCTTTCTAAAGGGGCAGACCTAAGCATAATGTCCTCTCAGCCACAGATATTTGGTTCACAAGTTAATTGGTATATATGATGTTGAACCAATCACATGCACTCTCGAGAAATTAGCACATTAAAACACTGGATGATCTAAGTTAAATAAACTGCAGAAACCGACGAACATGGTCATGAAGTTAGAGTCAACAAAGATAAGAAAAGCACATCAATGCACCAGCACACCGGCCACTGAAACAGAGGCCACTGTTAGGCAATAAAGTCTTTTGCTGATAAAAACAGTCTCTTCCCGTGAAAAATGCAAATAGAATCACTGTTTAAAAAAAAAAAAAAAAAGATGGGAATGGAAGAAAGGAAGAGAGAGAGAGAAAGGAGAAATGGGGAGAGAAAGACAGAGAGATGAAGAGGAAGGAAGAATGGAAGGGAGGAAACAATACTTCGTCTCAGAGAAATGCAAATGGAGAAGCTGTTTTCCTTTTCACATGAGGTCTTGCAGGTAACAAGGCTACACGTTCAAACAGAATTTCCTATATCTTTCCAATAAATTCTCAGAGTTTGAATTTGTTGGACTGGTTTTCTAATTTAACAATTCCTTGTCTCAATGAAAAGAGCATAGCATCATGAATAAAAAGAGCATAGCACCATTTCCAGCACACACTAGATACCTGATGAGTGGAAGCTATCACTAAACCAAGTTAGAAACCCAAGACTTCCCTGCAGGGGACACTGGTTCGATCCCTGGTTTGGGAAGATTCGACATGCACCTATGTGTCAAAGGTGCTGAAGTCCATGTGCCTAGAGCCTGTGCTCCACAAGAGAAGCCACCGCAGAGAGAAGCCAGGGCGCTACAAAGAAGAGTAGCCCTCACTTGTTGCAACTGGATAAAGCCTGTGCAAAGCAACAAAGACCCAGCACACCAAAAATAAAAACAAATAAATAAACTATAAATTCAAAGAGCAAGGCAGACAATACAACTATCATAGATTTTAATTTCTTAAAACATCATGTAAACCACATAAATGAAATACTTCCTGGTAAGCTAAACTGTCTTTGCCAGAAATGATACTTGACCTTATTTTGGCTTCTTATAAATCCAGTGCAAATATAAAGGAAACACAGACCTTTCCTCTATTCACCCACTTTACACCTACTGAAAAATTGTAAGCACTTACAACATTCAGTGCCATAATGATTACAAAATTGATACAGACTGCAGCAGCGGAAGTTGCAAACTGCCAGTGTTGTTTGATGAAATTCCACTTGAATGATGCAAATTGTTCCATGACAACCAGGCGATACACCACAACTGCAAACACTGCAGTGATCACCAGAGAAATCTACAAAATGGGAGACCAGAAGAGACATCCACGTTTTGCATTATTAAAAAATAAAAGCAACAGCATAGATCCAAAACATTGACCCCAAAAGCTAAAGAAATTTACTTTTCCAAGAAAGCGTAAATTTAAAATTTCCTTTAAAGAACTGAGTTACATTAGAGTCAAAATAAACAGAGTAAGACTCAGTTGTTTTAGTGTGATATGTTGTTCAAATCTCAACTGTCACATGATTGCTTGGTTTTAAAACAGAGGATCTAATTTTAGGACTCTTATATAATTTCCATTTTTTCTGAGATGATCTTTGTTTCTCCCAGACAGTATTTTATTTAAAAATATATACAAACCCCTTCTGCAATTACTGCATGACCTGCTGTGATTTTTATTTTGTTTAACAGTATGTATGTACCACCAACATACTGAACAGGATACAGTTTCTTACCCACTCAGGGTCACAAAATGAGTTGGTATTTTAGAACTTCTTTCTAAACCTGGAATCCCACAATATTCTGAGATCGATGGTTCTACTTTACCATGAAGAATATTCCTGAGATAGAAACCAGAAGACGAGTGACTTTGTCTGAGGAAGGCTGATGTGGTTCAGGTTTTCCACTGATAGGATTCACTCGCTCCATCTTGTAATACTTTGCCTCGAACTGGGGACGAAGCGTTTCCTATGAGAAAAACTAAAGTTAATTAAATATCTAAGGCATAGATTTAAAAAATCATCCAATATTGACTAAATTCTTGGAATTTGGCCTACTTCTATGTCGAGTCTTAGCAAAGAAGCTTCTTGTAAAAAGTTAGATACAAGATAATTTCCAAATAAACCCTAAGCTATATTTTAATTAGCATGATTTTCCACTGATGGAATTTAAGGAAACATTATAGAAGTGCTCTGAAAAAAGTACATGTTTCATCACTGGTGTCTATTATATTCATAAGATAACAATGTTGTTAATAAAAAAAAAAAAAAAATCAAGGGGAAATCTGAATTGTGTTTAGCTGCTTCCTGCTTAGACATTAAGGCAGTGAGTGATTTCCTACATCATATGTTATTCCAGTTTCTTTTCTCCTGGTCTCTTAACATCTTACCTCCTCTTCTTCCCATTCAATAAGGTCCCAAGTATAGGTTAATGTACTTCTTCTCCTTTTCCAAAACTCCAGGAAGACTGTGGCTATAAATAAGAATAATAATATTACTATTATAATTCTTACCTGAGACATCACATTCTGTCATCATTGCCTTTCTTCTTCGAATTGATGCATTTACATCATATTATTAAATAATTGAAATTAACTACATTTGTATTAAATTCATACAGCTGCAATTCTTCTTCCCTTATCTTCTTCTATGTAAATTATCAACATGCACTCTCAATGGAGTGATTCTTTTTATTGGAATAAATAAGCAGAGACTTTTGTTAGCATGACCTTGATCTTGTGAAACTGGATTGGAGATGAAGCTGGAGGATAAGAGGCCTTCAGTGGAAAAGGGAGCCTAGTTATCAGGGAAAAGCTGGGTTTCCTGTGCATCGTGGAGGTAGAAGATAATTTCAGAATAGTTGAAGATGATCTGCCCAGTAATTCTGCTCCTTAGCAACCATGCTTTTATTTTTTCACTATCTCGCTATCACGCATACTTTTCTCATCATTACAAAAATTTCGCAGATGCACATGTTGCATCCAGTCCTTGTACCTTCATGTCTCATGATCATTTCCAGCGGCTTTCCCTTCTGATCCAAATTCAATGGCACAGAGTAACAGAATCACAGGGTCAAGCATGTAAGAGTAGTAAGGTTCTATGTGTTCGGTCACTCAGTCGTGTCCGATTCTTTGCGACTCCACAAACCACAGTACGCCAGGCCTCCCTGTCCATCACAGTCCCAGAGCCCATCCAAACCCATGTCCATTGTGTTGGTGATGCCATCCAACCATCTCATCCTCTGCTGTCCCCTTCTCCTTCTGCCCTCAGTCTTTTCCAGCATCAGGGTCTTTTCCAATGAGTCAGCTTTCCGCATCAGGTGGCCGAAGTATTGGAGTTTCAGCTTCAACATCAGTCCCTCCAACGAACACCCAGGACTGATCTCCTTTAGGATGGACTGGTTGGATCTCCTTGCAGTCCAAGGGACTCTCAAGAGTTCTCCAACACCACAGTTCAAAAGCACAGTTCTATGTGTAGTTTGAAGTTATTTATTTTAAATTTACAAAAACAAACTCCAGAGTGATCAATATATATCACTGACCTTGCCAAAGCATCTAGAACTTTTTCCTGTACCTGTTTTTTTCCCCCACACTTGAAGGTTAAGTCTCTTGAGGGCCTTTTCCCTTAGCATTTTAGTGCTTTGCACACTAAAAACGTTTAATAAATGAACTTAATTACTGAACAGTTCAAGGATTGCAACTCTAATTCCTGTGCAGGTGTTCTTTGCATTATTCCAGAGGTTTTCATGGAATGCTCCGTGGAATTTCACTGAAGACATTGAAAGAGAGTCCGTTGACGGAGAATTCCTTTCTTTATATAGATATATATTGGGCAGTCATGTTCAAATTTTATTTGGAAAAATAATTATTGTTGAAAAAGTTTTAAAAACTACTTCACTGTACTTTGAAGAAGGGGAGTGGCTAATGAGAGGGGGTCAGGGGCAAGAAGTCAGTTCCAAACACAAATGAAGTTAAGTACGTCTGAATGTATTGAGCCCCCAAAAGAATTCCAAGTATTGTTTTCACCAGAAGAGATAAGGATTTGAAGCCTTCTTAAAAGGAGATCCAGCTGAAATGAGACTGTGTCAGAGCAAACGCTTGGCCTCATCAATGGGGACAACACCCAAGAACAACTAGAGTCCTCTGTTCCCCAGATACTTTTTCAGCGACATTGCGAGCATAATGTGCTTTCCCCACACAGCACTGCAACATCGCTATACAAGAGGTAGAAACAGAGACCTCACTAAACAGGCTCTACAGTTAACAGAAGGGCCGTGAACATGGGACATTTTAAATTTCCCTGCTTAGGATAAGTTATTGATTTTCTCATTAATGCCTTACAGAAATGCAATTAGTAGGGCTTTTTGTGCATGAATATCTAGTAGATTAATCAATGGAAAGAGCCTACGTGTGAAATAGTAGATTTTGAATATTTGGGCTGGACTGTACTTGACTCACTCACCACTGGTTAGTTGTAGAACTGGCTAGTCAAGACCTTCTTGTCTGGTTAAATTTCCTCTTTGTCCAAAGACACAGAATCTTTTTCTAACTTTACTTCCAATTTTCCTCTCTTTCTGTCTCTCTAAAAATACTAAGTAAGAAATAAAACAATACATATCTATGTTCTAAAATCATGAGAAGCGATTGTGTTCACCTATGGCTGATTCGTGTCAATGTATGGCAAAACAAATACAGTATTGTAATTTAAAAAATAAATAAATTTAATTATAAGAAAAAAATTAAAAATAAAAAATAAATATTAAAAAAACAAATAAAAATAAAAATAAAAAGTGACTGTTAAAATTGAAAAAAAAAAATAAATAAATAAAATAAAATCATGAGAAGGCCAGTAATTGATATAAGCACTGAAAATCCTTACCAATTCCTAAAATCAGACATTCTTCCCCACAAGAAACTTCATTAAGAAATAAAAGCTACACATAAATAGCATTGTGCTATATTAAAATACGAGAACTCTCACCACAGTCTTGATCAGAGCAGACTCTTAAATTTGATGGACTGTGTCTCTCTAAGTTAACTCTTCCTGTCACTCAATATGGTACTGGCATTTGTACATTAAATAGGCATTCAGTAGCACCTGTTCACATTAAAATAGATACTAAATGAATTGCTAAAAAATTAGGTGTCTAAACAAATAATTTGTTAACTCTTTTGCCATGCATTTTTAATAAATACAGTTTAATCTTTTAAAGTTCTGAATTTATTTTTCTCAGGACATTTCTTCTTCTTACCATTCATATATTTGATATAACTTCTTTAATTAACTCTGTGGAATATTTTTTGATTATAAATATAACACCAATGAAAGTAACAGAAACAGCCCCTGTCTTACTTCTGAAATCTAGGAATGCCTGCCATTTATAAGGCTTTCAGTAAATGTATGTTGAATGAATAAATTAAACTGTAAAGAATAGAAGTCACCTACACATCCATAAACAGTCACTGCTTCAATTTTGGCAATCCCATCCAAAGTATTTTACTAAGAAGTATATTTAGGGCTGATATGTTGCTCACACTCAGAGATACAACCATTTGTTTTTGTTAAGTTGCTAAGTCATGTTCACCTCTTTGCAACCCCTGGACTGCAGCATGTCAGGCTCCCCTGTCCTTCACTGTCTTCCAGAGTTTGCTCAGATTCATGTTCATTGAGTTGGTGATGCTATCTAACCATCTCATCCTCTGCTGCCCCCTTCTCCTTTTGCCTTCAATGTTTCCCAGCATCAGGGTCTTTTCAACAGAGCCGGCTCTTTGCATCAGGTGGCCAAAATATTGGAATTTCAGCTTCAGCATCAGTCCTTCCAATGAATATTTAGGATTGATTCCCTTTAGGATTGACTGGTTTGATCTTGCTGGTCAAGGGACTCTCAAGAGTCTTCTCCAGAGTCTTCACAATTCCAAAGCACCCATTCTTTGGTTTTGTTTTTCTTGTTCATTTATGACAGGGAAAAAGAAAAAAAAATCATAACTGAACCCTCTAAAGGCATCATGCCCTTCACAGGTTGGCCCTTCCTCTCCAGGAAACCTTCACCAGGATGAGGTACAAGTAGCATTAACCCCTGGAACAGCTCTGGCCTCCAGGAAGGTGCTCCAGAACTAAAGTCAATATCCATTCTGATTGTCCAGTAAGGAATCCTAGTTCCAAGCATGGTTAAATATTTGCCTTTTCACCTTATAAACATCCCCCTGGAACTGAATCCTTAGAAATGTACTTGGCATCGTAGGTGAATGATAACAACTATCAAAGAAATTACTATATTTTTACAATAAATACAATTTATCTTCTTGATCAAGTTACAATGACCCCCAAAAGACCATCTAGAAATGACAATGTGGTGCTGGAGAAAGAACATGGCTTGGGGTACAGATGTTCTGGTTTTGAGAACTACCTATATTCTTTTCTAATTATGTGACCTTGGACAAATGAATGAAAAATGATAAGCCTTTGTTTTCACAATTTAAAAACAAGAATAGCAATCTTCTTAGAGGTGTATACAAATTAACCTTAAATTAAGGTATAATTTATAAGTGATTTAACATCTATTATTCATTCATTTGAAGAATATAATAGATCATGTTGTTGTTCATGCTTAGTCATTATGTCATGTTCAACTCTTTACAACCCCGTGGACTGTAGCCCACCAGACTCCTCTAGCCATGGAATTCTCCAGGCAAGAATACTGGCGTGTGCCATTTCCTTCTCCAGGGACTCTCTGGACGCTGGGATTGAACCCACATCTCCTGCACTGGCAGGCAAATTCTTTTCCATTGAGCCAGCAGGGAAGTTCCATAATAGATTATAATAATCTTTTTTTCAACACTCTGTTAGTTATTAGACATAGGTAGACAAAGTTCTTGGTTTCACTGAATAAAGCTACTATATATTTTTTCTGTAGGAAACAAACTTTTTCAATTCTTTATATTTTGACTGTTTTATAAAAATTCAGTCATATCTGTCATAACACTGCCCATCTTTTTCTGGTGACCCAGCAAACTGCTTATATTGTTCTTTTTCTTCTTTTGCATTTAAGACTGTAAAGCTGCTTCTAGAGCAGAGGTCCCCAACCTTTGGGCCACGGAACAGTACCTCCTGTTCAATCAGTGGTGGTGTCAGATTAGAAATCAATGCATGATAAATGCAATGTGCTTGAATCATCCTAACTCCATTCCCCTGCCCCTGGTCCAATGAAAACCTGTCTTCCATAAAACTGGGGACGTGCAGTGAAGTCAAAGCTGTTCAGTCATGTCTGACTCTTTGCAACCCCTGGACTATACAGTCCATGGAATTCTCCAAGCCAGAATATTGGAGTGGGTAGCTGTTCCCTTCTCCAGGGATCTTCCCAACCCAGGAATCAAACCAGGGTCTCCCACATTGCAGGCACATTCTTTACCATCTGAGCCACCAGGGAAGCCAGGAATACTGGAGTGGGTAGCTATCCCTTCTCCAGAGGATCCTCCCAACCCAGGAATCAAACCAGGGTCTCCTGCATTGCAGGCAGATTCTTTACCAACTGAGCCATCAGGAAGCCCATGAAACTGGTCCCTGGTGCCAAAAAGGTTGGGGACCACTGCTAGAACAAATAATTCAATTCAAAATTATTTTTGAGAGCACAATGTCTATTACTGGAGCGCACAAAGAAAAAAAAAGAAAATGAGTTGTGTCATAGTCTTAAAGAGGAAGAAGAAAACTACCATTATAGAGTACTTTCATATTTCCAGACTTTGTGTTAGACATATTTTTAATTAGCTCCTATCATTCCCACAACAACCCAGGTGAAATAAAGATTAGTATCTCCTTCAGTAGAGAAGCAAATCGAAGCTCTTGGAGATTAAGTTACCTGAAGAAGTCACTTGGCTGAAATTCAAATCTAACCCGAACACTGACCTTTTTCTATACTAAAGGAAAAACTATTGCTAAACATGGTCTGATACAGAACTTTTTGAGCTACATAATCTGCAACATCCTTCTGGGAAGAAATTAGCATCACAGACAAAATGTTTGAGCAGATTTCTAATAGACCTAAATGAGACTGAGAGTGACCTATTAATCAGAAGTCTAGAGTCTGACACCCTTTTTGTTTTCTTTGGCATGTAAAAATGATTACTAACAATTATCTTATAAATGTCTCTACCAAGATAGAAATCTTTGCATTAGTCTTTTAGAAGACTTTTTCTTTGCAGTCAAACTCAAATAAAAATCTGACACGTTATAACTTAATTGTCCGAAAAGACTATTATTTTTCCTTTATTAGACCACTGTATCTGAATTTGTGAAGATGGACATGCAGAAGTAAGCATAATGCTTCTTGGTTCACAATTCAAGCAAACACTCAGTTAGTCCCAGAATAATTAAACTGCTTCTATTTACAGTTTTGATGTGTCTAATAGTTCCCTGTGGACATAGCCAGAATCTCTGATTTTTCCAAATATGGCTGAGGGAGTGGCCAAGTGTTTTTGATAGCTAAGTACTGCAAGGTTTCAATAATTAGGGATACATTTAGTTTGCTTTGAGTGAGATATGTTTATGTGATTTACAGGCACTTCCAAGTGTTGTTCAATCATTGCCAGTTATCCTAATGTAGCAATGGCTTCTGAGGTGACTCCTCCAGTTACATGCTGACTCTTTCAGGTGCCAGGCTAGGGGATGTATGAAGACATGCACATCTTCTATGGTATCCAGTACTGATAATGGAAGAGAAACAAGATCTAAAATATATCTGGCCAGAAACTACTCCATGGGAATTATTTCACAAACTTTAAGTCATATCTGAAACACACTAGAGATTTTCTCAGAGTTCCAACAATATTAAAAATGCACATGGCATTATCAATTATGAAGTTGAAATAAGCCTTTCAAAACTTCCAATAATGGGGACTTGCCTGATAGCCCAGTGGTTGAGAATCTGCCTTGCAATGTAGGGAACAAAGGTTTAACCCCTGATCAGGGAACTAAGATCTCACATACTGTGGAGTAACAAAGCCCCCGCACCTTAACTGGAGAGTCTGTGTACCATCCTCAAAGATCCCACATGATGCAATGAAGATCCCATGTGCCACAGCCAAGACATGAGGCAGCAAAACAAATTAATAAGTCTTTTTAAAAAAACTGTCAAAAATAATAAAATAATTTTCAATTAATTGTGCTAGAGGAAGAGGAAAAACTGAATGACTTCTCCATTCCTTCCATGAAATATCTTTTTAATCATCATACACAGAGATTGGGATTCCCCAGTGGCTCAGATGGTGAGAAATCTGCCTGCAATGCAGGAGACACAGGTTCGATCCCTGGGTCGGGAAGATTCCCTGGAGAAGGAAATAGTAACACACACCAGTATTCTTGGCCTGGAGAACTCCATGGACAGAGGGGCCTGGCAGGCCACAGTACATGGTGTCGCAAAGAGCTGAACACGACTGAGTGACTAAAACATGCAGAAATAATTTAAAAACGCAGATAAAAAAGTAAGACAAAAAGCATTTACAGAGATGTGTTAGGCAACTAATTAATTAAAATATTATTACTTCTATGGATTTTGATTTTATGTAGCATTTAAAATTTTAAAAATTTGTAAACTTTTGATATTTTTATTTTGCATTTTTTTCCTAAAGAGAGCTTCCAAAATTGTGTATCTCCTTCCAATGAATAGCTATTGTGCATCAGACACAAATGTTCCAGATAGCCTGTTCAAATGTTTTACACATACTTACAAAATCCTCAACAGCTCCATATTCAAGAAATGAAGTTATTGTTATTGTACTGGTAATGCTACAAAAGTTTAGAAGGTATAGTAGACTTGTTCCCCAATGAACTGGACCTTAAGAAGACCAGCTCACTGTGACACCTACGGCAGGGTTATTGGCTTAAAGTATTCATTCAGAGAAGACAACGCTAGGTGTTTTTCATAAGGATTCTCTCCTGATGCAACACAAAACTGCCTTCCTTTTACTGTAGCTAAGAGCTTATAGAACTGTCAGCTTAGTTAAACCTAACATGTTTTCATTGTTCTCTGCAAAATGTTTATATTGCTCCTAGTCCTCTAAACAGAGGAGAAAAACACTTGTCATTGTTATTTTTGTTATTTTTTGTTATTTTTCGCCCATGAACTTAATGTCAAAATCCCTTTAAGTCATGAATAACTTCTTTTCTTCTGTCCCTGCTTTTGAGCCAAGGAACAAATCTGGATTCTTAAAGTATAGCCTAGGTATCTCTCTCCTCCCTCTCTCCTCTCCAGGTCATGGCTCAGTGCTGAGAACACTTAGCAAATAAACTCTTAAAAACTCTTTTGTTATGTTCAGTTCAGTTCAGTTCAGTTCAGTCACTCAGTTGTGTCTGACTCTTTGTGACCCCATGGACCACAGCTCACCAGGCCTCCCCTGTCCATCACCAATTCCTGGAGTTTACCCAAACCCATGTCCATTGAGTCGGTGATGTCATCCAACCATCTCATCCTCTGCTGTCCCCTTCTCCTCCTGCCTTCAGTCTTTCCCAGCATCAGGGTCTTTTCAAATGAGTCAGCTCTTCGCATGAGGTGGCCAAAGTATTGGAGTTTCAGCTTCAACATCAGTCCTTCCAATGAACACTCAGGACTGATCTCCTTTAGGACGGACTGGATGAATATCCTTGCAGTCCAAGGAACTCTCAAGAGTCTTCTCCAACACCATAGCTTAAAAGTATCAATTCTTCGGCACTCAGCTTTCTTTATAGTCCAACTCTCACATCTATACATGACTCCTGGAGAAACCATAGCCTTGGCTAGATGGACATTTGTTGGCAAAGTTGTGAGGTTATTACTTAGCTACTGTAACTTTTCAAACCAGAAAGAAATTAGAAATGACAAGATTTTTAATTATCCATCTCGATTTTTTAAAAGGCAGGATTAATAAATCACTTGGATCTCTTCTTAAACATAGAAAAATAAACTACAATATTATCAATCGCCCAGTTTTGCCACTTTATATATTTAAAATTGGTTGTAATTTGATTTAATTAAATTCATATCAAAATAGATCACATAGTTGATAAATTAGGCAATGGCCATCTAAAGATTCTATAATGAAAGTTCCATCTTTAAAATTATTATAGTTACCATTGATAAGCCGTTATTTAGTGTCAAGCAACACATAATACTTTACCTACTTTATCTTTTGGTTCCCCATTGTCTAGGATATCTACCTAGGAGGTAGATATCCCATTCTGCATTTTACAAATGAGAAAGTAGTCTTCAGATATGATAGTTCAGATATGATAGATATGATTTATGATTTATGACCAACCTAGAGAGCATATTGTAAAGCAGAAACATTACTTTACCAACAAAGGTCCATCTAGTCAAGGCTAGGGTTTTTCCAGTGGTCATGTATGGATGTGAGAGTTGGACTGTGAGGAAAGCTGAGCACCGAAGAATTGATGCTTTTGAACTGTGGTGTTGGAGATGACTCTTGAGAGTCCCTTGGACTGCAAGGAGATCCAACCAGTCCATCCTAAAGGAGATCAGCCCTGGGTGTTCTTTGGAGGGAATGATGCTAAAGCTGAAGCTCCAGTACTTTGGCCACCTCATGCGAAGAGTTGACTCATTGGAAAAGACTCTGATGCTGAGAGGGATTGGAGGCAGGAGGAGAAGGGGACAACAGAGGATGAGATGGCTGGATGGCATCACTGACTCAATGGACGTGGGTTTGAGTGAACTCCAGGAGTTGGTGATGGACAGGAAGCCTGTCGTGCTGTGATTCATGGGGTCGCAAAGAGTCGGACACAGCTGAGCAACTGAACTGAACTGATGACATCCAAAATTTATCTTCATCATATATGTTAACTGTGGCAAATGATGAAAGTTCCAGTGAATTATAAAAACTGGCATTTTAAATTACAACTTTTATGTTGGTTTTTTATACCTAATTCATATCCCTTTAAGATATATACTTTCAGAAGGCTCTTATCTACTGAAACATTTTAATGGTTCCATTTTATCTTTAAATCCAATTCCATTCTATTTCTACCTCAGACTATTTTCCTTTATATTTATGCCTGAAAATGTTTATACATCTCTGAAACAAAAAATACAGACAGAAATTAAAATAACTAAAACAATTTTAAACATCAGAATGGACATGTCTCTTTAAAACACCTGGATTATCACTTCAATTAATAAAACAATAGAATTCATTCCAAAATTTAATAAATATTAAGCTTAAAATATAAGATTTTATTATAAATGCTTCTCTTAGGCTGTTAAGTCAATGGTCTTTTTGTTTTTCAATCAATCCAGGTATCCATGAACACCTACTACTTATTACAATCAGATAGGTTTCAGCATCAACTTCATTTTAATTTCTTGTTTTTATAAGGATGTTTGCTGAGAAAACATGTTCCTTTAAATGTGTAGATAGGAATGCAACAGGTTTTGTTATGGTTATGTAATTCACTTCCTTGAACTATGCCTGAATTAAAGTTTGTATCTGACATGTCCAATTTATAACCTTCATCAGATCCCCATTTATGCACGTATGTATGCCATGTATATGCTATTTCAAAACTTCTGCTTAACAAAAGGCATTGTCCTTAGCACCAAAATAGAGTGTTTAACCTTTCCAAGAAGTTACAGTTAAATGAAGATCATACTATAATACCATATGACTTAGGAAAAAAAAAACCTTGTATGCTAAACAAGTGTTGGCACTCATGAGAATGATCCCTCTACTTCTCACAGAATACTAAAGTAGCTGTTAACATCCCAAAGAAAATTTCCAGTCGCCAATTTCCATTGTACTTGTAAAGAATATCATTGACATATCCTCAGATAATATAACCATGATATTACCTTATTTTTACTCAAAATTTTTTTATTGCTTAAAAAAATCTATGTTCCTCTGGGGAGACAAAACATAAATTCAGCATAGAACCTGTTTTAAGCTCATAACATGCTAATAATAAATTTAACCTATGGAAACAAATTCCATATGTGTGATGTCAGTATCACACATGTGACACAATAGGGTTTATAAAATAAGACACCATTTTGGACTTAGAACAATATTTCAGTTTTATCTGAGACATGGTCCCAAGCTACAGTCTGATTCTGTTTTCAGATCCATCAGTGACAATAATGTGACTTCATATTCTGGAAACTCCACTGGTGAGTGGTTCCACCATTTAAGACTAAGAGGCAGTCGTTCTTCTTCCATTATGTATTGTGAGGTTTAATTAATGGGTGTAAAGCAATTAGAGAGTGCTAGATGAAAGCCTCCATAGAAGGTAAGTAAGCACAACACAAATTATGTAAGCATTGCATAGTATGTCATCTCAGCTGGTTTGGCGGATGAAATTGTTGGGTAATTGTCCCTTACTGTTGAGTTCTTCAGGCCCAAAATGAGATAGGTCTTACCTAGACTGTGGTACACCTGGAAATGCATCTCATCAAGACTTGTTTGTTTGGCAAGAAATTACTTTTTAACTCCAACTCAGGTGCTTCCATAAAGGTGTCTGATCACAACTACGTGAGCTAAGTAATAACTGAGGCATTAAATTTATGCATAGTTTTCATTTTATAACTTTGCTTCCAGATGTGCTCACGACAGGGAAGGTAAACAAGGTTTATCTCTAGTGTCAGGTCTACTCAATTGGTTAAGGTTGTCAGGAGGGCAATAGTGAAAAGGATTCTGAGGCCACAGCTAGCGTCTTCAGAAAAGAGGGTCACTGGAGATTAACTTTGACTCTTGCGGCAGTGAAAGCAGAGTTGTAGCAGAAGTACCTTGTAATTTCCTTGCCTGGTATAGGCCATGATTAATATGCTAAGTAGAACGTGGTAATGTATTCATGCACATATCTAGGAAAAGCCCTAAGGGTATGCACGGTACACCCAATCCTGCCAAGTCATGTTCAGTTCTCTAAGCACAGATATAAAAATATTTATTCGGTTGAATTTTTTTCCTAGTAACTAGCTAATCTGAAAATAACCAATTGAATTTTATTAAGCCATTTCTCAGTAACTAGTTATTTGATTAAACTGAACTTGCTCTTCTTCCTATCAGTGCAGATATAGCTTAAATATTCTTTTGAGTGAATATATTTTAGGCTTAATTGGCTTAATTTCTAATCAAACTGTGAAGGACTTTGGGCTTCAGAAAATTTGAAACTATAGAATTACCTTGTTCTTTCTTGAACCAATTAACTGAGCAGATTCTTTGCATTCAGTTTAAAGCCCCTGAACCTTAGCTAAAGTTTCATTTTCTCTCAGCAGTTGGAAACCTATTTCCTTGCGCAACAGAAACTAAGCATGAACCCCAGGCTTACTGAACTGAACAGACCCTGGCACCCATCCCCAAATATTGATATGCGGAATCTCCCAGAAAGTGCAGTTTCACTCTTCTCCCTTTTATAAGCCATGAAAGGAAGTATGCCAGGTTGTTATTCAACTCTAGTATTTAATCAAGCATTACTTAGGCTCTTCTGAAACTCTCTGGCTTCTAAGTTGAGAGGAAAAGCAAAGAGAACACAGGATGGAAACTAATTGAGCAGGCTGCCAGGATTACTCGATATCACATGGCTATTCTCAGTCTGGCCCCAGTTACCACCTCCCCCAAACTTCCGAGAGTCAGCAAGAAACCCCACCTCAGTCCTAGTGCTGATTTCTAACTTAATATTTTACAGCTTTCTCAAGGATCTGATGCATAGTAATCCACTGTCTGAAGTGTGATTTTCTATAAATCTAGTTTCAGCGCACAGCAGACAACACTTTCTCCATTCAGGTTGTGCGTACACAAATCGGGCATCCACACAATGGGAAAAAAAAATAGTTTGTTTATGTGTTTGAAGAACAGCATGCAGGTCAGGTCACTTGAGCAACAGGTGCAAGATTGACTCACTGTGGTTTCCTCACCTGCAAAGGGGGAACCCAGCATGTGTCAGAAATCCCTGATACAGCAGGCACCAGGACCAAACTCTCTGTCCCGCTTTTTTTTCACTGAGGGCAAGAAACGTATGTCCTTTGTTTTCCAACACCCAAAAGAGAACTAGCCTGTCCCGAAGTCAAAGCAACCAACCTATGAAAGCTGGAGGGTTGGGCTTTCTTTTTCTCTTTTTTTTAAAGGCCTGAATGAGGTGATAGCTTCATGCTGACAGCTGAGAAGCAGGTCAGTCAGGTTCTTGGGTGCTCTGTTACACAAGCAAGATACAGCCAGCCTCACCTAACTTCGTTTCTCTGCTACCCTCTTACCCAGTGGGACATCTGTACACTTAACCCATCTGCTTTCTCTAATGCATGGCAGACTCACTGCGGTCAAGACGGCTGTGATACTTCAGTTTCTGTTTGTAAACACCTCCTAGACCTGAAGGTAAGTGTATGCTGGATTATATCAGATCCTTGGTCTCCTCTCTCTCTCTCTCTCTCTCTCTCTCTCTCTCTCTCTCTCTCATTTACCAAAGAGAATCAAAGCCAGTTGAACTTTTGGCAGAACAGTCTGGAAAGTACCTACAGAGACGCTTTGTGAAGACAGGTAGCTGTTTCATCAAGTAATTACCTTCCAAATGAGCATTCGTGCTAAGTGAGTTAACTTTAAGAATTATTGCCAAATTCTCTAAATGATGAAACCAGCTGAAATGTTAAAGAAAAAAACTTGCTTCAAACATACATGATTGCAAGGGCGAATTTCCTTAAGTCAGATCTTAGTAAAAGCTTCAAAATGTTTAAAGCAGAAGTGGCTGTGAGAATATAAACTGAGTATTTAGATTTAAATTATGCATTTGGCTCGATGGTTCTTGCTGAAGTATTAGAACACTACAGCTTTTTAAAACAATCTGCTAATGCAAGGAATTATTAAGCTTTATATCTTTACCAAAGATCTTCTTAATCAAAAATTGGCAAAATGATGTGTATATATTTTACTTAACATGGTATGTGTACATGTAGAGCACTCAATGGAAATCTAAAAGGCTAAGCTGGTTGCTGTAAAAGACCTCCCATGGATCAAAGACAGGCATTAAGTTTCTTATAATTATTTTCAGTTTGTGGCTGTGTAAATCCCAGGGACGGGGGAGCCTGGTGGGCTGCAGTCTCTAGGGTCGCACAGAGTTGGACACGACTGAAGCAACTTAGCAGCAGCAGCAAGGATTCTTTTCTTACAGAGAGGTTGATATAATGCTTACCACTGTCTTCTAACCAACCCATAGAGACTGTTTCTACAAACAGTGAAACAATAGAAAGCTGAAAACCCAGGAATTTGGGTCCAGAATATTTCTTTTGGAGACACAATCTTTCTAAACTTGACACTCTTCCACCAAATTATTTCAGTATTGAAGTTTATAACTGAAAATGCCCGAGTTTGCAGGGAGTATGACAATCTAGATATTTCTCTGGGCTTATACATTCCTCTGTTTTATAATTAGAATGATGTTCTCAGACTCTTGAAATGTATTAGCTCCTGAAGGAAAGTAATGTTTTCCTTTTTGTTTGTTTCTTCCTTTTAAAATCAAATTAAGTGAATGATATGGGTTCTCAATAGAATCCTACCTTCTGGCTAGTTAAGTCTTCTCTCCCTTAAAACTCTCTCATAAAAGGCATCTCTAGGAGTGTAATTCCTCACGTCTTCATTTACTGTGGCTTTTTCAGTGAGGGACAGCAAGATATAATGCAAGACTGGAAAGTCCACTCTGAGTAAAATGTGAGTTCTGCCTGGGATACCAACCAGCTACATGTCTGGCTGTTTCTTATGACTAAGACAAGCAAAACTCATCTGTCTTAATTGGTAGCCTGAGATCTACAATAAGAATGATCACAAACAACAGAGAGAAGCAGCACAGAATATACTCTTTAGTTGTTTCACTACAGAAACATGCTTTTATACATCTTCTCAGTGCAGCTTAAAGTGATGGTTTTCTTTAAAATTTCTAATTTTGGTTTAGAATAGCTAGCATTCCTCTTCCCTTGCATGGCTTGATTACTTGACACAAACCAGGATACCTCCTTATTTTTAAAGCTCAGTGCAAAATAGGTATGACTCAGTTACAAGAGGAGGGCTGGGCAGAATAATAACTTTACAAAATTAAGGGGCAACAATTTTATGAACATTGAATGTGGCTTTGCTTCCCTTAATGGTCACAAGTTTTCTTTTTTTTCTTCCCTTATCACCACCTCCTGAAACCCTCTATAGAAAAGCAGTAATGTGAAACCACTTTTTAGTGCCAACACCAAAGACAAGAGAAAATAGTGTTCATTTTCTTTGGATAGAGGAATTATTAAAAAAAAAAAAAAGTGAAACTCACACTATCTGAAAGTATATTTTAAAAGTTATTAAGCCTTAGAAACAATATAAACATTTCAATATATTCAGAAAGATTTGGAATCTTTGTTTAACGTATCACAAATTGGATGGAAAGCCTCCTGTCTCTCTGTCTCTATTCCCTTTACAATAATTTTAATCTTGGAAGTTTTTAAGGTTCATAATGAGCTTATCTCTGTTCCTAGGCTACATCCTGAAAATTCCTCTTAGGAATTTCTACCTCAGGGCAAGATGGGGCAAAGAATAGGAGAAATGATGCTATCTGGTTCTCCTGTTTTTGTTTTTCCCCCTCTCTTCTCTCTCTCTCTCTCCAAATTCACTTTCTTTCATCCCCACATTCTCTTTGCCTCCACTGTGCACCTGGTTGACTGATGAACTTGGAACACAGGAGCACACAGTCCATTACCTAGCATAACTTTACACAGCAAATAGACAACAGAGCTTAAATATATTAACTAGAGAAGGAAGGAGGCTGAAAGAGAATTGTAAAGAATATAGATTTCTTTTATTGCCCTCTGGAGTTTCTGAATCACTAACGTTACTCTTCCCTATTTGTAATATGCATTGTTCCATTCAGAACAGGGTCTGTGCTCAGTCATGTCTGACTCTTTGCAACCTCGTGGATTATAGACCACCAGGCTCCTCTTTGCCATGGAATTTTTCAGAAAAGAATATTAGTGTAGGTTGCTGTTTCCTACTCAAGGGGAAAATGAGGTCACACTTAACCAAAATTGCTTAGTCCTTGCCCCAGCAAAAATCCAGTGCCAGTGTTCTGAAAAGCTGACGGCTTCAATTCCTGGCTGCTTCTGTCCCTTTAAGATGAATGGACCTGAGTAGGAGGTGCAACCTGGTTCTCTCAAAAGCCAGAGGGCAGAAGCAAAGCTGTCCCCAGTTACCATTCTGGGACAAGAGAACAAATCAGTACTCACAAAAGCCTTACCCACAAGTGTATTAATTTTTGAATAAGTTGCAAATAGCATTCACAATGTACTGTCTTATCCCACTCTTTCTCCTGTTTCCCTGGAAATAAATTATAGGCATAACAGACTGCTTGGCTCATTAAGGGTGTTGATACCTGAGGTTTTCAAGTTATAATCAAAAGCTGGGTAAAAGGTAGAGTGATCCCCTTGGTGGTTCCATGTTACAGGCAAAGTGAAACAAGAACAACAAAACTCACTTTGTTGACTCTTGATATGTGGATTCTCATTACGGGAAGGGAGTAAAAGCACTTTGCAACAATCCTTATGTGACATTATGAGAAAATTAGATGAACGGCCAAGGTTTGTTTTTGGTCCCCTCTGGTGACCACTTCTTTGGGAAGACAAAATAATCAGAAAGCCTAGGTTTAGGGAAGGCAAATCAAACTGCCTAACCAGACAGGTGAACAAATACAATGCAAAATGGATCAGATCCGTGGCAGGAGACAGTGAAAGAGGCTATAAAGTTTACTATGAACTTGACAGAGTTAACAGGAAAGAGATGTTTCTGAAAAGGTCCATTTGAGTATTTTTAAACTAAATTGAATTGCATTTTAAATGTGCTAGGTGAAGCAATATTTTAATTAAATATTGGTGAACTTCAGGTCCTGGGGATAATCATTCCTATTTTGTTAATGTTAATCTGTAAATTACAAGGTAAAAGTGTTTATTTAGAAACCATGGAGACAACTGCTGGGAATTTCTAAATTAGGATAAAGGTGTACTTTAGTATGTTTAAGAGGTACTAAATGAAGAAGGTGGCTCAGACGGTAAAGAATCTACCTGTAATGCCGGAGACCTGGGTTCAATCCCTGGGTTGGAAAGACCCCTGGAGGAAGGCAGGAAGCCCACTCCAGTATTCTTGCCTTGAGAATTCCATGGACAGAGGAGCCTGGCAGGCTACGGTCCATGGAGTAGTAAAGCACTGGACATGACTGAGTGACTAAGCACAGCACACAGGTAGAAGTCACTACTTTACCAGTGATTAAAAATATGAGGTTATCAACAGCTCTGGTTAAAATAAAATTTGGATTATTTTATTATTATTTTAATCTGTGCTAAGTAAACACTTGTGGGAAAAGTTCTAAAAACCAGCTGATATCAAATCTATATTCCTTTGTAGCTTCTATTATATAGGTGAGTGATTGTGAAATTTTGATGCCAAGGTCTGAATCCTAACCCTATCTTTCAACTACTATCTATGTGTTTTGAATACATTATTGACATTTTTTATTCCCATTTAACTATCTGTAAAGTAGGATTAATAACCTCTTCCTTATTGTTTGATTGTTTTTGTTAAGAATTAAATGAGAAAATATGCAAATCATCTCACGGAATAAGTGCAGACTAATATGTTTTCCAATTATGTCAAAAATTTTTAGGATCTAAGTGAATTTTCTTGATTATCACAGAAAGTGACTGAAATATAAATAAACAGAATAATCACAAATACAAATATAGTCTAACTTTTTTAAGAATTATTTTTAAATTAAAAATACTTAAAATTTTAACACCTAATTAGGTTGGAGTCAGCAAACTTGGCTTTCACTGTTGTTTTTTAATTTACTAGCTTTCATTACTGGACACTCTGACCCTCAGTTTCTTCATCTGCAAAATGAGGATAATGTGAGCTACTTTTTTGTCTTCAGGGATCATTGTGAGGATCTAATGAGCTGATTTCACAAACTTTAAGACACTTATGGAAATAATATTATATTTTAATAATAAGAAATGGAAATTAACTAACTGCTTACTTTGGACCAGATATGGTTTAAAGTACTTCTACTTAAATCATTTCATTTAGTCTGCAGAACACTATGAAGTTAGTGTGATTATTATGATTTGATAGAACAACTGTTTCACATGACAATTCTTTTTATATGTTTTTCTTATAGAAGCCAGATTTGCAATACAAATGTAAGTTCAAACCTCTCCCCCATATCCTCCTATCTATGAACTGTGGCGCTTCCACGTTTAAGAGGCAATGTGATGTGCCCAGATTGGAGGTCAGAGCCATGGTTTCCAACTCCTACTCTGCCATGATCTAGTTAAGTACCTTTTCCCACACATACTCCCAATCAGATTCTTCACTTATACAATAAGGGAAAACAATGAAAGAAACTCCAATTCTAAGAGTTTTCCTGACTTTCTGTAACTTGGGATTAATAGGAAAAGGGGCAACATGAGGTAAACATAATGTAATAAAAAGGGATGTTAACCTCAAATTCAAGTAACTCAAATTAAGACCTAATAAAGTGCTTTCAAGTGGAGTTCCTGACTGACTCACTTTAAAGTGGTATGTTTAGTGTATAATTGATAACATAATTTTTATAATAAACACTCCAAATTACATCTTTATAAAAAAGTTTCCTAAAATAGGTTAAAGAAATCAGCTAGCTCTACATGCCCTATATTTACAGTATTCAAAGAAAATTGCTTAGCCATCCATATACACTATGTGTGTGTGTATACTTCAACTTGTCTCAAGCTAAATGATCTTTGAAATAATAAAATGACAATGTCTAGCTTGAAAAAGTTTCTATATGGCATTTCCCTAGAGGAATAAAGAAAGAAATCTTATATAGAAAATAGAACTCAGTCAAACCGAACTTAGTGACTCTTGTTTTAATAAAAACCAAAGAAAACAAACTTTTGGAATAAAGGGTATGATACTGTCATCTCAGTACTATGTCTCTATATTTTTAAAAATCACTTTAGAAATGTAGATCCATTAAAGAAAAACCTCAATACTTCATTTAAAAAAATCAAATGGTTATTATTTTCTTTCAGATTCTCCATATTAACACTAACACCAAAGAAGATTACAATGTTGACTTCAGCCAAAGTTCTGTTGATTTCAGTTTTGTCTAGTTCACTACTGTTTGGAAGCCATGGGGAAGAAGGTCAAAAGACAAACACAACAGAAAGCACTGCAGAAGACTTAAAAGCAAGGGAAAATCAATCTATTCCTTTAGAAAGTAAAGCAAATTTAACCTCAGATAAAGAAAATAGAGAAACTCCCAATCCCAAGGCAAGTAATTTCTCTTCTGAGGATCCATCAAATAAAACACATGAAACAGGTTTCTACAGTAATCTGTCAACAGACAACTCTTCCAGGAGTCCAAGACTCATGCCTACACTTTCCCCAAGACCTCCCTCAATCCACAGCTTTGTTTCCAAACTGCCTTGGAACTCATCCATAGCAGATAACAGTCTTCTGCCAGTTTCAGCCCCTCCCAATACCACAGTTCCTGTGTCTTCAGAAAACTTTACCCAGTCTTCCATCAGTGATACCATGAAAGCTCCTGACAACAGTTCCATTACAGTGAGCAACCTCCCTCCAGGACCAAACACCGTATCTGTGACCTCCATGGTAACAGATGGATGGCCTACCACAACCAGAGAGAGCGTGGAGGGGTTTACCATCTATCAAGAAACAACTTTACATCCCACCCTGAAATTCACCAATAATTCCAAAATCTTTCCAAATACATCAGACCCCCAAGAAGGTAAATATAAATGAATTTAATTTTCCTTTTGCATGAAATTGAATATCCAAGTAAGTTATTACACGTGAGGAATGCGCCACTCTAGAAGAAAAAGGAGGATGCCATGGTGCAGGTGGTTCTCATTTTGCAGCAGCCATGATATTCATAGTGAATAGTGAAGGGGTTTTTGGACTGAAGTCAATAGACACCAGTCATTACTGTATTGGAATGTGATGAAACAGTGGGCCAAAATAAGAAAATAAGAAATACGTTAAGTTGAAAAGAAACTGAAACTGATGTAATGGTACAGTTTTAAGATACTGTAACAATATTATTGCATCTCAGAAAGACTATATGAAATTTCCCAGGCTTTTAGGAATAAAACTCAATGGAAGTTTAAAAATATATGTATGTGGCATTTGAAAAGAGAATGAAATGAATAAATTTGGTCATTACCCGAAACCATACAGTAATCACAAGAGACTAGAACACTGATATTTTAAAAATGTAAATTCAACAGGATACCCTTCTTAATTTTTAGTTTGGTATCTATTGACTACCATAAAAATAAAATTAGCTGTGAGTATCACAAGGAAATTGTATTATGGGGAAATTTATGTTTTCATCTGGAGATTAGTCAAGTTTTAAAACATAAAGCAGAAAATATTTCTAATATATAATGAAGATTCATTATATACCATGGTTTTGTTTCCTGAATTTAAAAAAAAATACTTTTTTCCCTCCATGAACTAATTGATTCCCATATAACCTATCTACAGATGTTAGTGATATAAACAACAAATTATATATACACATTCCTATTTGAAAGCTGTTGTTAGTGTACAAGAAAAGTTTTAACATTTGAAATCCAAGATTAGTATAGCACTGCAACCAATATATTATGTGTACACATATTTTCATAATTTTAAGACATCCTTCCATTTGTACATATAAAACTGTGCTCTGTTTTGCCTTTCTAACACTATATATATTTATATATATAGAGAGAGAGAATATTGAGTACTTAATCCTACCATTGTTCTTTAATCAAAAGAAAATTTAGTTAACTTTGCCTCACTTTCAGCTTAGTAAAAAAATGTGCTGCTGTTGTCAAAAAATTGCAACATGTTTCTTGGTGTATAAATGGAGTCTGATAGAGAATTAGAGACCCTATAAGAACCCTTGCCTACATAATTAATAAGCTTCTTGAGAAATTATTTTTAAAGCTGAAAATAAATTGCACTAAGCATGAATTTGGGGAGTATTATGTGATTTATTGATGACAGCCTTCAAATAAGGTGCTTGTTAAAGGGGATGAGAGAATGAAATTCTGGATTCCTTGAAACTCAGACCTACACATTTGTTTGAAATGTACAAAGCACAGCAAACATACTGTTTTGTTTGGTACATTTCCTGTACTTGAAAATATTCTATATCAGAATATATTTATTTTTCTCATAATGCCTTTTCATTGGGGTGAATTCATTTCTATCACCTACTTACTCCCATTTGCTTTTTAATTCTGAATAGAAACAAACTCACAGCCTATCTCATCATTAAGTTCATCAGTGATTCAGAGTTGATTAAAAACAATATAGAATTCAACATAGAAGTTAGATCTTACTGGAGAATGCACATGGCATTTCAGTACTATTAGTGTTAATACGTAATGAGACAGTTACAAAACTAAGGCTTAGGAATGTTTCAAGATAATTCAAATTCTGAAGTACAGTTTTATATCAGGAAGTATGTATTTCTGATATATCCCCCAAACTCAGTACTTTATGAAACATACACACCCCCACTATATATATATATATATATATATATATACCCATTATCTTAAAAAAAAAGTCTTAAACTTTGCTTACACAAAGTCCACATGTATTTCTATTCATTGAATATCTGTTTTCTAGTTCTTATGTGTAAATTATTTTTTCTTTGTCCTCTAGAGAACAGAAATACAGGAGTAGTATTTGGGGCCATTTTAGGGTGCTATTCTGGGTGCTTCATTGCTTAGTCTTGTTGGCTACCTTTTATGCGGAAAAAGGAAAACAGATTCATTTTCCCATCGGCGACTTTATGACGACAGAAATGAACCAGGTAAAATCAACTTTCAGAACTTCACCTGTACACACTGGTTTTAATTAAGTGAAGATGCTAATGTTCACTGCAATATCTAGATGGGATTTAGAGAGTCCCATGACAGAATGAACTAAAGATTTATTCTGATCTACTCTCTTTCTCAAAGAACATAACCAAAATAACTATGGGCCTGTTATAAAGTTTTGAAACCATTTGGAACTGTTGCTCATCACATCACATCGGGCTTCCCTTGTGGCTCAGCTGGTAAAGAAGCCACCTGCAATGCAGGAGACCTGGGTTCAATCCCTGGGTTGGGAAGATCCCCTGGAGAAGGGAATGGCTACCCACTCCAGTATTCTGGCCTGAAGAATTCCTTGGGCTGTATAGTCCATGGGGTCACAAAGAGTCGGACTCGACTGAGTGACTTTCACTTCACTCATCACATCAAAATTGGTTTTAAGTAATCCCAGAACCTAAAACAGCATTATAAATAATGTTAGTCACTCAGTTGTGTCTGACTCTTTGCAATCGTATAGACTATATGTAGCCCATCACATACTCCTCTGTCCAGGAGGAGTATGGCAAGAATACTGGAATAGGCTGCCATTCCTCTCCAGGGTATTTTCCAAACCCCCTGGAAGGATCGAATCCAGACAGCAGACAGTTTCTTTACCATCTGAACCATCAGAGAAGTCAATGAAAAACAATGGTATGATATTAAGAACAAAATCGCCAGTTTGTAAGCAAAAACTGGAGCCATTCTCCATCGTTGTTGGATCTCTTAGTAGCAGGATTTTGAACAATGATTTATTCTAATTGGATGCTCTTCCAAAATTTACACATATACAACAAATTTACACATATACAGTACAGTAGCTCTCTGTTAATTATCTTGATGAGGCTATAAAAAAGAATTTCTGAAGAGCTGTATATTTGGGTACATAAAGTCAGATAAACCTTAAATCAGAAATTTCCCAATCACGTGATGGAAAAAAAAGCACCACATCTATGGATGAGAAATGTGTCTGCTAAGATAAAGTACTGAGTTTGATCAGTATTAACTAGAACAGAAATGCTGCTCCTGCTAAGTCACTTTAGTCATGTCCAACTCTGTGTGATCCCATAGACGGCAGCCCACCAGGCTCCCCCATCCCTGGGATTCTCCAGGCAAGAACACTGGAGTGGGTGAAATCACTTCAAAAGCTTGACTCATTTCTTTTTTAAAAAAGATATTTGAGGAAAAAAAAAAAATCTGGTTTTTGGCTTACACAATAGATTCTTGCTACCTTCAAAATATAGTTAAATGCCCCTGTTGAGTCCTATTGATAAAATCTTGTGGATATTTTATAAGTTTGGATCATTACTGATATATTGCTGATTTATAAAAGCAAATCCATTAGTTGTAAATTTAACCGAACTCTGTTCATCTACATCCTGGCCTTTTCAAATCTGTTCATGGATTTCTAGCGATCCATAGAAAATAAAAAGTAGCACTTTTCCAAATTGAAGGATAGGATTTCAAGCTTTGGGGGCTTCTAAACTTTTTTTAACTTCATAACATTTTCTTTAAATGTTATCACATGTAAAAGTTCAGTCGGTCAACTTTACACAATCTAAGATGTTGTGATTGAGGCATACGGAATAATTCAATCACAACAGTTTTACTTTACTTTTTCAGGGTAACTTTGTGTCACCCCTTTCAAATCCATAAGACTCCTGGGAGCCCAGTTTGTAAACAGAAGGCTTAAGGACTAGGCAGGATCTGAGACTACCTAGCTGAATAATTAGATGACTAATATAGCTAGTAAATAGTCACTGTTTTAGTATTCAGAAGCCTAGAACATTCCAAGTTTTCTATAAAAATAAATTCAAGATTATTAAGGAAATAATAATTAGTTGTTTGTAGAAAAAAAAAAAAAGCTAACCATGTTATTAGTTACAAAACCTTAAGTGTACAATAACCTGGATCTATCAGAAGCAAACAGAAGCTTTTACAATTTTTTTTTTTCATCTCCATTGCTCACTTGTAAAGATATTAAGACACTTGATAAAATAATGACCCTGATTTTAAAAGGAAAGCTCTTCACTTTTTAAAAATCACTTAACACCATAAGTACAAATTCTGAACATGTTGGGAATTCCCTGGTGGTTAGGACTCTATGCTTTCATCGCTGTGGGCCCAAGTTCTAGCCCTGGTCAGGAACTAGGATCCCACAAATGCACAACATGACCAAATAAAAAAAAAAAAAATTCTGAACTTGTCAACATGGTTCTGAATTCACAAGATTCAAAAGTCAATGAGACATGTTGATACTTCCTTATGCCAAATATTGCTAGACTTCTGTTGCGATCTCTCCCGTAGTTCCTTTATGTTTGCACCACTAGCAGTGAAATTTTGGAAGTTAAACTGTTCTTAGTTTCAGAAAGAAAAATGTGGCTTGATAAATACCTACTTATTTAAATTCAAAACCAGTATCTGAAAATATCACATAAAAATGTAACTATTTGCTCATCCAGAACAATCCCTCTGGTCTAGCAGATGCGGGAGTATGCATTCCAGACTGTCACTATAAAACAATTTTTTTTGTTGCTTTTTAGTTCTGCGATTAGATAATGCACCGGAACCTTATGATGTGAGTTTTGGGAACTCTAGTTATTACAACCCGACTGCCAATGATTCATCTGCTTCAGCAGGTGGAGAAAATGCGCATGACAGCATTCCTATGGATGACATACCTCCGCTTCGCACCTCAGTGTAAAACTTAGGGGGAAATGCTGCAGATGGCAAGTGTTCATCTACATCCTGGCTTTTCAAATCCATCTTCCAAACACTGAAGCAAGGCCACTGTCATGTGGCCTGTGTCAAGAGAACTGTAAAACCATGAGGCTACTAGCAAAAACATAAACAGAGGGTAAATCATCCAAAAGGTGTCCTTTCTTACCAGCTTTGGCTATGCTGATTCATCCATTGAGAAACCTTCATTAGTATGTTGGCCTATTTTTTTCTTATTAGGAAATATCTATGGAATGAGGTAAAACTAAAAGACTTCACCATAATTGCCCTGCCTGATTAATTAAAAAAATCCTTCAGTGAAAATAGAAACCCCAAATTACATTTTTACTTTTTTGGTGAAGGGGTAGACAAAAATCCATGGATTAACTCTTCATTGCTCCTTTGTAGTCTTAATGAATTTTCCTGAAGGAAAATTGGAAGGGTGGCTTTTTTTTTTTTAATTTTGACTTAAAACTAGAAAGGATATGGCACAGAGTTTGTGTTCCTGGGAAATTAAGGCAATGGGAGTGAAAGATTTGTATTCTAGTACATTTTATTTTTCTGTATCAGCAGGTCCATAGTAAAGTTCTTGAGTTGCCAAGCTGATGATAACTTTGCATTCAACAGACCATAATCAGAAAGTTGACCCTACCCAGGAAAGTAATCACTTCTGTTCAAATCATGGGAAAATTCCAATCTGTAATTTACTTTAGGTCTCAATTAATTGGATTCTTTAAAAACTCAATGAGAAACTTCATGAAAAAGTCAGCCAATTACATATACCTAAACATAATTTTTACAGTTTTAAGATGTTAGATAGGAACAGGATTTATTTAGTATTAGACATTATTGCTCAGTCATATACGGAATAGATTCTGTATCTCTAAGTGCATAAAATGTAAGGTTAAAAAAAAAGATGACTGGAAGCCTTAAGCAAACAAAATATCTTCTGATCATCACTTTCACAAGTATGCTTCAGTTCGTTTTTAATTACTGGCTGCTTTTGGTAGGAAAAATATGCTCTACAGTATAGGAAGGTTGAGGCTTTAGGGATTAGATTAGATCAAGAGTTAAATTACCGAAGAAGCCGTGAATGTATGAAGAAGGCATAGGAAAAAAAGAGATTCTATTGCTGAATTGACACATGGTATGTGTGTTTGTGTGTGGATGTGGGTGTGCAGAAACACAGCAACAGCTTCAGAAAACAAGGGCTAGGAAGTTAAGTAACGGAAGAACGTACTCACCCCATATTGCCATAAAAATAGCAAAGAAGACTGTCCCTCCATTATCAAACAGATATGTCACCTTAATGGAAAACAAACAAAAATATTAGCAACATTTTTGGTTATAATAATCCAGTGATTACTTTTTTACACTGAGGCACTATTGATTTTTTTTTTTTCTCAATGGAATCACATTATTTTATCATTTGTAAATATAAGATATACAACCCTTTCATGGGTCCCGCAACTGTTTCATGTGATTTTCTCATGGAGAAAGTTGGGGAATCAGCATTTTCCCCCTTACTTTCCCTTTCCCTTTTGGACTCTACCTTTATTTCTGCTTTGAAGGGGTTCTAGCACTCTGAGGAAGTATTTGTGGACCACAAATGGAAGCTATGCAGTGAGCTTTAAGAAGTTAGCTTTCCAGTGAAAGCACACACAGCTGCACTTCCCGTTAGCAAAACTTCCAGGGCTGGGGAAGTTGCAGGATGCAGCATTCCATTAGTGATCCAGCATTCCCAAGGGAGAGGTATCAGAGTGCTAGCCCTGCTCTCAGATGTCTTTCAGAACGTGCCATGTGTCATTAAGAAATTTCATCAATCACTGGATATATATAGTCCAAGTGTTTTTTAATCAGACATGACCTGAAGTTTTATAAAGAACAATGTACAGTTACACAATGTTATTGAATATACATTTCAGAGTTGTAAGAATTGTTTGATTTTAATAAAGTATAAATTCAATTTGCCTTTTTCTCTTTTCTTTTGTATAATATCTTTACTATAGTTTTAATTTAGTGAGGGAGATTAAACCAATATAGTCAAGGCATTATCTTTTTGTCAGTCACTTAAATACCGTAGAAATCATACAGAAAATAGGTGCATTATTCTCACAGGAGTAGAGGGCAATTAAGTATTTTCCTATAATATTGCTTTATTGAAAATTTCATTATATAAAAGAAAATGAAAAGTATTACTTTTGAAAGTTGGTAGATAGGTGCAAGATATTCTAGATGGTTCTAAACTTCTAAGACTGTTGATGTTAAGGCTTGGGCTTTTGAAAAATGCAATAAGAATAGTTTTTCACAACAATCATCAGTGTATATTCTGTACAGTAGAGAAAAGGACCACAAAGAAATTCTCCCACAGAGCTCAAAAAATTCCACCCAGTGGGGGTATTTAGCAAAGATATCCCACAGAGACACTTGCGGCTGCCAAGCAGCTGAACAGCTGTTTGCTGTCCTTTATAAACAAGTTTAGTGCAGGAAACAGCCTCTTAAAAGTGTTAGAACAGAGGCTTCACACATGGAAACATAAAGGTGACCAAGAAATAATGGCTCCCCTGCTCCAGAAACGGCCCTGCTTTTAGAAAAGTGACATGTAAAAGCCATATTTAATAACGATTGTGTTGCATAGAAATTATTTTTTGAGCAATATTTTCCTTAAAAAAGCTTTTCATTTTTTTCTTGTTACTTTTGTTTATAAATCTTTCAGGCATTTTTTAACTAAGTAAATTTAAATATCAACTTTTAGAAACACATCCACTAGACGTGGTAAGGTATACGTGTCATACTGATGTAATGTGAGATTATAAACTTGTAGTGAGAGATAAAGCTAGAATGGAAGTTAGGGAAGTCTTCAGAACTTGCCCTGAGGAGGCGGGTCAAAGTGTAAGGTCATCCGTTACATCCACTATCTATTACGTGAGGTGTGCATTATGAGAGGGGAGACTTTGGAGATAAGGGGGAGCACTCAGAAGCCTGTGCTTATATAACAGCTCCCGTGACAAGGCTTTTTAGGGTGCTAATACGGGCTTCCTTTGTGGTTCAGTAGTAAAGAACCTACCTGACAATGCAGGAGACTCGAGTTTGATCCCTGAGTTGGGACAATCCCCTGGAGGAGGAAATGGCAACCCATTCTAGTATTCTTGCCTGGAAAATCCATGGACAGAGGAGCCTGGAGGGCTATAGTCCATGGGGTCGCAAAGAGTCAGACAGGACTTACCAACTGAATAACAACAACAAGGGTCCTAATATAAGAGCTGCTAAATGAAAACGGAGGAGACAAAAAATGAAGAGTCAAGCACAGTGTGAATGGCTCAAGCTTAGAAAGTGAGCAGGAGAACAAAGGTGGGAGAGGTCTTCTGCCTAATAGGAAAAGAACACATGCTCCATGAAAGAAAACTCCAGCTGAAATCTTAAGAAAAATCCCCAAACAGCATAACAGAGCCAAAAAAAAAAGAGCAAAAACGCTAAAAAAAAATCTTGTCCAATCTACAAATGTGTATTTGCAGTGAATTATTTTATTTATTTTAATAGCGTGCCTTTATGCATAGAGAACCTCTGGACAAACATTTTATTTAACATTATGCATGTGAGTAGGGATAATTTAAGAAGACAGAAGCAAACTTCTTTAAGAAAACAAAGCTGTGTTTTAGCACAAATTCTCCATTTTCTTCGACATGCGATTTCTCTCGG
Source organism: Nanger dama (assembly GCA_917880005.1). Classification (NCBI taxonomy): domain Eukaryota; kingdom Metazoa; phylum Chordata; class Mammalia; order Artiodactyla; family Bovidae; genus Nanger; species Nanger dama. The sequence continues at coordinate 21,354,710 of CAKJTW010000030.1, forward strand.
AGAGCTGTGGCTGAAAATCAATAAATGTGAGGACTGCTTATGGAAATAAATTTCTTATTAGGTTGGAAGCTTAAAGTCTATTTCTTCTCCTCTACTGTAATTGATAGATAGCTCTCTCTAAAAGTGTTTCTTGGTGAGAAATGGACTATTTTCTGCCATATCAGTGCATAAGGATGTCACAGTCACCAACGATTCCAGCCCTCCAGGGCACTCAGAAAGAGTACGTGCACCATCTGGCAGCCATTAGACTGCAGCCACTCCCTACAATGAGAACTGAAGATGTCAGGATGTGAAATATTGCAGGATACTGGCCTCAGGCAGCTGAGATGCATAGGAAAGGAATGATTTCAGTGAGCCCGGACTCTCGCATCTTTCCATACATAGAAAAGAGCTAAATTTCTCAACTGGAGATATCTGGTTTTCTTTAATTAACAAAAATACTTTTGATGTTCAGACTACCTGCCCTTTGTTGAAAACTTCTATATAACCTGACTCCTCTCTGCCTACTTGGAGCAGTTCTCTGAGGGTTACTTGAGATGTCTCCTGGGCTTCAAGTCCTAAAAATTCCCACCAAATAAAACATAAATCTCAACTTTTAGGTTGTGACTATTTTTAAATCAACAATGGGTTCAGAATAACTTAAGGCTCTGGAAACTGCTGTATATATTCCATTCAAGATTCTGTGGACTAAGGAGAACAAGACTCTTCTTGAACAGATCCAACCCTGCAGGCCAGGTGATTACAGGGAAGAGAGGCGGAGAGCTGGAATTTAGACTGAGGTTTAGCCTTTTCTCAGTTCCTCAGTTCCTAATTCTTCCACAGAGCAAAATCTGTACACCTATCCATGCCCACTGGACCCAGGCACAGGCTACACCAAACATGGCAGCTTCGTGTATTCACCCTCACCCCAACTCAATACTTGTTTAGTGCAATAACTTTATAAATGTGGGCCCACAAATAAGAATCACCTGAGGAATCTGTTAACATGTAGATTCCTAAGCCTTGCCCTTGACTAGCTGATTCTGAATCTAACATGGGCCCAGGAATGTTTTTAATGACAGTTCTAGATGATTCGGATGTAGTCTTCTGAGGATTCTTCCATGAAATTTCTTAAAGAAGAAACATGTGCATGCATGTGAGTTAAGTCGCTTTAGTCATGCCTGACTCCTTGCAATTCTATGGACTATAGTCTGCCAGGCCCCCTCTGTCCATATTCTTCAGGCAAGAATATGCATGATCTGTCCTGATTCTGTTGTAATCTTAATATTGATATACAATCTGAGGTTCAGTACATTAGGGATTGAATAAATGTTTGCTGAACCAGTAAAAAAAATCACCAAATATTAAGAACTATTATAAATAAGAGTAACTTCAAATAAGAACTGAGTCATTTTTAGAACTATATGAAAAAACAATGTAGGACTCTTGTACCTAATGATTTCACCTTAAATGAGAAATCCTAACATAATAGGAATTGACACCTGTGGTCACCTGTGCTTTGAAGAATATGCAGATATTACTGCAATGACTTAATTGCAAATATTTCTCAACCCACAGAGTGAAGTAAGCCAGAAAGAAAAACACCAATACAGTATACTGACACATATATATGGAATTTAGAAAGATAGTAATGATGACCCTGTATGTGAGACAACAAAAGAGACACAGAGGTATAGAATGGATTTTTGGACTTTTGGACTCTGAAGGAGAGGGAGAGGGTGGGATGATTTGGGAGAATGGCATTGAAATAGGTATGCTATCATATAAGAAACGAAGTGCCAGTCTATGTTCAATGCAGGATGCAGGATGCTTGGGGCTGGTGCATGGGATGATCCAGGGAGATGATGTGGGATGGGACATGGGAGGGGGCTTTGACATTGGGAGACTTTGTACACCTGTGGCTGATTCGTGTCAATGTATGGCAAAACAAATACAGTATTGTAACGAAGAATAAAGTATTTAAAAAAAAGAAAGATTTGAAAAAAAAATGAAAATAATCACCAAAGAAAATGTTAATGTACTTAGATATAATTTGGATTATAGAACGGGACCACATTTTTCCTGAAACACACCCTTGACACTATTAGGGAATGATTAAATGTGCACATGTATTTATTTATTTATGTGCAATAATTACATGTAAAATATGGCAAATTTAATGTCCTGCTACTTTTCACAAGTGGTGATTGATTCCATAAGGAATTTACCAGTTCCTAGATGAGGTGGCTCGAAGAAGGCAATGGCACCCCACTCCAGTACTCTTGCCTGGAAAATCCCATGGACCGAGGAGCCTGATGGGCTGCAGTCCATGGGGTTGCTGAGAGTTGGACACGACTCAGTGACTTCACTTTCACTTTTCACTTTCATGCATTGGAGAAGGAAATGGCAACCCACTCCAGTGTTCTTGCCTGGAGAATCCCAGGGACAGGGGAGCCTGGTGGGCTGCCGTCTATGGGGTCGCACAGAGTCAGATACAACTGAAGTGACTTGCCAGCAGCAGCAGATGAGGTGGCTAGGTGATCGGGTGGCTAGATGTTTTTAGATTGGTGGGCTTGTTTCTTTACTAAAAATTTCTTCTCTTATTTCTGACACTGCCCATCTAGTAACCTCTAGGTGTTTAAATATATAAACTGATTTTAAAAGAAAAGTAATTAGCCTCCAATTAAAATAAATACATTTAAATTTTTATTATTATTATTTTTTAATACTTTATTCTACTTTACAGTACTGTATTGGTTTTGCCATACATTGACATGAATCAGCCACAGGTGTACACAATCTCCCAAAAAATTAAAAAATAAAAAAAGCTAAAAGAAAATGTTTATGTCCATTCTATGAAGGAAGAGTAGCTCTGATTTTTAAAATGTAAATCAAGTAACTACATTTTACCTTAACCAGAGGATCAAATATAAGACATAATGAAGATTTCACCTGGTGGCTTTTATTTCTTGCATTGCTCCTTAAGGCAATATTCTCTTCTGCAAGCTGACATTTCCACCTACTTGATAATAGTTACTAAGTGAGATCTTCCTGAGTCATACCTACCCCTACATATACTCTTTTCTCCAGGGTAACAGAGGAATGTAGATACCACATAATTACAGTGGCTCCCTAGATTTAACATTTCTTTGGATAGCTTCTTCACTTTATCACTCTGCCACATATGATTCTTATCTTTAGTGTTTGGATTTGTTGGTGTCCCTAAGGCTGCCATATATCTTTGAAATGCATGGGCAAAGGGAGGGACATGTGTCTATACATCTAATGACTCTAATATACTTGGCTTTTTAAAAAGTGTTGAGAAAATGCTTCCCAAAACAAGACATCTTTGGGGAACGTTTGAGAGAATTCAATACTAAGCACATTTCAGAAATTAAATTATAAACAAAACAGATTTTTCCCATACCATGCTTTCAAGAAAAATAATTCAGAAGCTAATTTTAGTAAGTTTTGGTCTCCTAAGAGGATCCTAAGGGGTTTTTGTTTTTATGTTCACCCTTGTCAAAAGTGATCATACACAAGCTTCTACTTCTGAACAGGGTTCCCCAGGTGGCCCTAGCGGTAAAGAACATGCCTGCCAGTGCAGAAGACAGAAGAGACGTGGTTTCGATCCCTGGGTCAGGAAGATCCCCTGGAGGAGGGCGTGGCAATCCACTCCAGTATTCTTGCCTATTAAATTCCACTGACAGAGGAGCCTACAGTCCATAGAGTTGGACACAACTGAAGTGACCTAGCACAACATTTTTGAACAAGATGAAGTAACACAGACTGACTTTACCCACATTCTGGAAATAACCGAATAATTCCCCAAATATATAAGGCAACAGATTTCAAGACTGAATGTGAGACAATGAAGGGCAGTGATCCCTAAGAGGTGGGGAACAATGGAGGTGAGCATTATGGTTGCCAGAAAGAGTCACAAAAGTGCAAAGAGGGACAACCCAGACAGTGAGCACTCATGTGAGGAAACTGGCTGAGGATATAACCACCTGAAACTATTAGAGGAAACAGTTTCAGGAGCTCAGAGTCAGGCAGGAGTAGGGCCTGTTCCCACCAGCCAGACTGGAAATCCTCAGTATTCACAGTTCACTGGGGAGAGTGCACAGAAAGTTTTGGTGGGGAAAAATTAGTGCTAGAAAGAGCACTGATGTGAGGCTAACTCACAAATCCTAAAAGCAAGACCCAAAAGAATCAAATAATTTTCAAGTAACTAAACCACACTGAGCTCTCTGTAAAGATCTATTGGAACAGTTAGAATGAAAAAGACTGACTATCATGAGGACTAGTGAGTATATGGAAAACTAGAACTCTCATAAATCGCTGGTGGAAATGTAAAATGTGTAGAAATTCTGGAAAAAAGTTCTGCAATGTCTCAGAAGGATAAAGATCTACCTTTCATAAAATCTAGTCATTTTTATTCTAGGCATTTACCTAAGAGAATAACAATACCTGTCCAAACAAACATTTGTAAATGAATGTTTATAGCACCTTTATTTAAAATTATAACAACTTAACCTCCCCCAAATTATTAATATGAATGGATAATTATTAAGATTCTTCTTAATTATGAAGATGAAGGGATAATTGAACTCTGATATAGCCATATCATTCAATACTATTAATACTCAGCAATACAGAGGGAGGAATTGCTGATAAATGTTATGACATGGATGAACTTCAAAATAATTATGTTGGGTGAAAGAAACTAGAAAAAATTCACACACTGTATGAGTCTATTTACATAACAGTCTGGAAAATACAAATGTATCTATAATGACAGAAAATGTTTGCCTGAGCCCAGGGGTGGGATTTGGAAGGCAGGGATTACAAGAAATCATGAGGAAACCTTTGGAAGTGATAGATACGTTCATTATCTTGACTGTGGCCATGGTTTCATAAAAGCATATATGTATTTAAATGCATTCATTTATATACTTCAAATATGTACATTTTATTGCATGTTAACTATACTTTAATAAAACCATTTTACAAATGAATACTCATAATTATAAAATTGAACTACACATTTCTCAAACTTGTATGCACCCTGAAATCACCTGGGAGTTTTTAAATTATGTTGATGCCTAGGTTCCAAAACTAAAGATTCTAATTTAATTGTTCTGGGATGTGGCTAGGGTTTCAGAAATTTAAAAACTCTTAAGGTGATTCTAATAGGAAGAAATTTAATAACTTCAGTTATGTTCAGAAAACTTCATTTTCTCTGTCAAATTAGAAATATTTAGATCTCATGAGTCTTCATGGGAAGACACAAACTTTACCACTGAAGAAGAAATAATCTTCTCCAAAAAAAAAAAAAAATCTGGATATCATTCCAAGTGGATGTTCTATGTCTGTGATGGCAATAATCACTTATAAAAACAGAGGAAGACAAAGATATTCTAATAAAATACATCCTTTTATAACTGCCACAAAGTGACGTTTTATTCAGTTGTCAATGATACTGTTTGTTGAAACTCCGGGGAACATTTAACTTTGGTAGAAAGCAGTTTGCTGGAGGACTTTTTACTGCCTAGATTCCTAGAAAAAGTAGAGGGCAGGGAGGGGAATGTGAGGGTCCACACTGACCTTGGCGTAGATACAGCTTTCGTTGAGTCTCTGCAGTGAGCAGTTCTTATCACAGAGAGGGCACATGAAGACTTCCGTGGCCTTGCAAATTTCTTGGCTTAAGAAATCAAAGAAGAAAAAGAAAGCATGAACCTCCACACTCAGGAAGCTGCTTAGCCCCTACAGCCAATCCTATGGGAAGTAGAAGGGAGGGGAGGAAAAGAAGAGACGGAAATACTGGAAGAGTGGTGGGCAGGAGGAAGAACTTGAATGACCCCAGACCAAATTTTTAGAATTTTTGTGATATTGAGTTTGCCGCTCTGTTTTAAGAACTCTCTGATCCAAGATATTTTAATGATAATAGGCCAATCAGAGAAGGCAATGGCACCCCACTTCAGTACTCTTGCCTGGAGAATCCCATGGATGGAAGAGCCTGGTGGGCTGTGGTCCATGGGGTCGCTAAGAGTCGGACACGACTGTGGGACTTCACTGTCACTTTCAGGCATTGGAGAAGGAAATGGCAACCGACTCCAGTGTTCTTGCCTGGAGAATCCCAGGGATGGGGCAGCCTGGTGGGCTGCCGTCTCTGGGGTCACACAGAGTTGGACACGACTGAAGCAACTTAGCAGCAGCAGCAGGCCAATTTTGTACTCAGGAGGCACTTGTGGGGCATTGTTACAAGGACACTTTTCTACCTAATTTCATGGCTGTAGGACAATCTTGGGAGGAACACCTAAGAGTATTTTAACCCAGCTCACAGGCTTGAATGTGGCTGATTTTTCAGAGAAGGCAACGGCACCCCACTTCAGTACTCTTGCCTGGAAATTCCCATGGATGGAGGAGCCTGGTAGGCTGCAGTCCATAGGATCACTAAGAGTTGGACACGACTGAGTGACTTCACTTTCACTTTTCACTTTCATGCATTGGAGAAGGAAATGGCAACCCACTCCAGTGTTCTTGCCTGGAGAATCCCAGGGACAGGGAGCCTGGTGGGCTGCCGTCTATGGGGTCACACAAAGTCAGACACGGCTGAAGCGACTTAGCAGCAGCAGCAGCATGCTGATTTTTCAGGTCTGTAGATCTTTCCCCTGGTTCTCATTGCTTTACAGTCATCAAAATGAGTAGCACCCATAATTCACATAATTTCACAACCCCTACTGCTGTCAGTCAATGCATTATGGATTACTGAAATATATAATATCCGCCAATAGAATGTAACCTTGTAAACATTTGCTTCTTGAGTTTATTGTTATCTTTTAAAAATCTTAGCATACTTTATAGATGACATCATGACATGAGCAGGGCATCAGTAACAATTTCTCAAAAGACTCACAATCTGAGAGTTCATAGAAACCTGTTATTAGGTGTTTTGTGTCTTTATCTGTCTTACCTGGCCCTTTCCCATTTGGTATCCCCTTAAAAATCATCTTTAAGTAAATCTGCTCTAGAAATGTTGAAGGTAATATAAAGGCTTTTAAAACTATGCCTGGAAATACAACTGTTAATAAAATTTTGCTGTTTTCAAAATATATAAACTCAAAAATATATATATAAACTCAAGTGAAAAAAAATGCATATCTATTTCAAATGCTAGTTGTGTACAATCTCAAGCCAAAGTGGAAATGACTAGTAAATAATAATACTATACTGTAATGCACACCTTACAGTAACCAAAGATAGATACATGTCCGTTAGGTTTAGTCCTCAACGCAATCTCCTGCAATGGTAACGTTCTCCACAACTGAGAGGAAGCTCATGTTTAAGTGATTTGTTCAAGGTCATAAGCTTACAAGAGATACTTGAAGGAACTAAGTTTAGATTTTCCTGATTCTAGGTCCAGTTCTCCATCAACTACAACTCATCTGAAAGAGGGATAAGTTTATTTCTTATTAAAGGGACTTTCCTACCCAAAACTAATTTACCAATGATGATGATGGTATAATGAGTCTTATATATACTATACTTCTCCCACTTTCACATACATCTTATTGCTAGTAATTATGATGTCTATGTGAAGTAGGGGGAAGCTGATAAAATATACATTTTTAAAGCTCAGAAAAAAGAGAAACAATTATACCTCCTCTTACTAATACTACTAATTTGTAGAAATAAAAAAAAGAATTAACCCACCTCTTGAAGAAAATTCCTATTAAAATAAGCTTGCTATCATAATTCATTGTTTAAAAATGCATAATATGCCCCATATTGAAATCTCACACTAGAATGGTATAAAATTTGGTTTATACTACATCATCTTTCCCACCTTCCAAATAATCAAAAGCAAAGATGTATCAAAGCATTCAGTCTAGGATCCTAGTCATCAGACTGAGCCTTATTTTTATGTCCAGAATTATCCAACTCATTTTCTGTAAGCTGCTCAAAGTTCCACGGGGCAGATAACACAAAAAACACTAAGCAAGTTTTGCAACATTTTTTAGCCTAAATTCGGAATTCGAGATGATTGCAGCGTTCTTTGACTTAACCACTAGATGGAGAGAGAGTACCCAAAGTATTTCTTAATTTCTTCCTAATATACACCTGGCTTCTCTGGTAGCTCAGCAGGTAAAGAATCCACCTGCAATGCAGGAGACCCCAGTTAGATTCCTGGGTAGGAAGATCCCCTGGAGAAGAGATAAGCTACCCATTCCAGTATTCTTGGGCTTCCCTGGGGACTCAGATGTTAAAGAATCCACCTGCAATGCGGGAGACAGGGGTTCGACTCTTGGATTGGGAAGATCCCCCAGAGGAGGGCATGGCAACCCAATCCAGTATTCTTGCCTGGAGAATTCCCATAGACAGAGGAGTCTGGCAGGCAATAGTCCATGGGGTCACAAAGTGTCAGACATGACTGAGCGACTAAGCACAACATGATACAAACCACTGCTTACAATGTGGCTTTCTTTTGTCTTCTGTTAGAAATACACATCAAGGGCTAATTCAAAGTAAATAATAACTATCACCAATTTATCATAACTACTACCTCCATCCATAAGGGAGGGGGAGCAATTTGTCTATTTGGGGGTGAATGCCTGGACCTGCTCCAGGGTCTTGATGCTTCCTGTGATTCTGTTAACATTTCAAAGTACAGAATAAGCAGTGTGGTAATGCCCATTTTGGGGAAATCTGATAATATGAAATTAGGTTTAAAGGAAGGAAGTTTGGAAACATGAGTAAAACATGGATTTTAGAATAAGATATAATTTCAAGGAATAAGTAAATGATAAGATGTTAAGCCACACCTGTTAGGATTGTTATTATCAAACAAAACAAAGCAAAAACAACACATTGGCAAGGATGTAGAAAATTTAGAACACTTGATTATTGTTGATAGGACTGTAAATTGATGCTGCCACTATGAAGAACAATATGAAGTTTCCTCAAAAAATTAAAAATAGGACTTCTATTTAATCCAGCAATCCCACTTCTGGGTATATATCTAAAAGAACTGAAATCAAGGTCTCAAAGAAATATCTGATGCACCTCATGGTTCACTTCAATATTATTCACATTAGCCAAGGTATGGAAATAACCCAAATATCCATCCAGAGATGAATGGATTAAAAAGTGGAATAGATATATAACATAATATTAGCCTTAAAAAAAGAAGGATAGTCTACCATAAGCAACAACATGGATGAACTTGAAGGACACTATTTTAAGTGAAATAAACTAGTCACAGAATAATGAATACTTTGTAATTTCACTTATATGAGGTATCTTAAAAAAACACACTGTTAGATACAGAGTAGAACTGTGGTTGCCAGGGAGTGATGGAGCAGAAATGGAAAGCTGCTGTTCAGTAGGTAGAAAGTGTCAGTCATGCGGGATGGGTCAGCTCTAGAGATGTTATGAAGTGTCAGTCATGCGGGATGGGTCAGCTCTAGAGATGTTATGAAGTGTCAGTCATGCGGGATGGGTCAGCTCTAGAGATGTTATGAAGTGTCAGTCATGCGGGATGGGTCAGCTCTAGAGATGTGCTATCCAGCATCATGCCTACAGTCAGCAGTACTGTGGTGTGCACTTGTGTGTGTGTTCGTCGCTCAGTCGTGTCCAACTCTTTGCGACCCCATGGATTGTAGCCCACCAGGATCCTCTGTCCGCAGGATTCTGCAGGCAAGAATACTGGAGTGGGTTGCCATTTCCTTCTCCAGGGATCTTCCCAATCCAGAAATCAAACCCACATCTCCTGCACTGAAGCAGACTCTTTACTGTCTGAGCCACCAGGAAAGCCTGTGCACTTAAGCGTTCTTTTAAAAAAAAAAAATATATATATATATATATTTACTTATTTATTGGTTTATTTTTGGCTGTGCTGGGCCTTTTTTGCTGCATGGGCTTTTCTCTAGCTGTGATGAGCAGGGGCTACTCTCTAGCTGCGGTGTGCAGGCTTCTCGTTGCAGTGGTTTCTCTCATGCAGAGCACGGGCTCCCGGGCGTGTGGGCTTTGGTGGCTGTGGTGCTCGGGAGCAGTAGCTGTGGCTCCTGGGATCTGAGCGCAGGTTCAGTAGTTGTGATGCTCGGGCTGAGTTGTTCCACTGCATGTGAGATCCTCCTGGACCAGGGACTGAACCCCTGTCTCCTGCACTGGCAGGCAGATTCTTTACCAGAGCCACCAGGGAAGCCCCACTTAAGTGTTTTTATTACAATTTTTGAAAATTAGATATTGGTTTAACTTGCTAGATATTTCCCCCTAAGTCATCTACCACTCTGAGGATCAATTCTTCATCTCTAGTTGGAGATAATGGCCAAGTGGGATACTACTTCAGGAATACTGATAATGTGCCTGGCACATCATAGACACTTGATAAACCGATGAAGCCCTTATTGCTAAGGAGGTTGTCAGGAGAGGGTTTGAAAGGTCCTTTAAGACAGGGGACCAATCCTGGTCCAACAGCTTTTGAAAAGCTGGCCAGTACTGATATTTCTTGGTGAGTTCTAATGCCAAGATGCAAGAAAGTTGTTTCTGCTCTTTGCCTTGGACCTGAAACCCAAAGCCTGAGAAGAAGGGACCATGTGTTCCTGCTTGTTCATTTTCATATTCCTATAATATGTGCTCTACCTGACACAAATCTGATCACCTTTGATTGTGTAAGACCAATATACATATAAATATATGCTTGTATATGCACATACAAGAAATAATCTGAACATGATTTTCACATAAACAATTAACTGCAGAGCAGTTAAGAAATATGACCTTAATTTACATAAACACAACTGGTAGAAACATAATAAATCCAACCTAATCTTTAATTTTTCAACATTTTGTTACCTTGCAATAAACAAGAAAGAGATTACTCAAAAGTCCTATGTCCTCCACCCACATGCCATGATAACACCTACAACCTAACCACGTCTGACACCTTGAATTGAAAAATTCAGTCCCATTAAATTTTGAAAGTCAAGATATTCAGTGATGCTTACCTTGATTTAGAATAGCAAGTCTGACAGGGTCTTAATTATAGTGTGACAGAAGTAGCAGTAATATAATACCATAAAGCACAAAGAAAGAGTTTGTGAGTTTAAAACACTCCTTGTGCTAAAGGTTAAAGAATACTTATCTCATACAAAAGGAGTCTAATTTTCTTCATTGGTACATAAATCAATAGGAACAGAAAATCTATTCCTTTCGTTGCCTTTTGTTCATTTTCAGCTTCGAAAGTGTGGAGGAGGAAGTCTACACCATGTGGGAAAACTTTATGAATATGTTCTCCATGGGATCAATTGAACAGTATCTAGCAGTCTAAAAATCATTTTCTGCTCTTGTCAATTCATTTTAAAAGACTATTTCTCCAAAACCCTAAGTGGAGAGAAGTGATAGTCCCTCAGTCATGTCTGACTCTTTGCAACGCCATAGACTTTACAGTCCATGGAATTCTCCAGGCCAGAATACTGGAGTAGGTTGCCATTTCCTTCTCCAGGGGATCTTCCTAACCCAGGGATCAAACGCAGGTCTCCCACATTGCAGGCGGATTCTTTACCAGCTGAGCTGTCCGAGAATCCCATTCTATCAAAAAACTATAACTAAAACATGAATTCAGTAAATTTGTAGGATATAAAATCAGTACACAAATATCAGCTGTGTTTATATATACTAACAAAAAACTATCAATAAGAGAAATATTTTTAAAATCCCACTTACAATTACATCAAAAAGAAGAAAACATTTAGGAATAAATTTAACCAAGGAGGCGAAAGGTCTATACACTGAAAATTATGAGTCATTGGCAAAGGAAATTAAAGAAGATACAATAAATGGAAAGATATTCTGTACTCCTGAATTAGAAAATTTCACACTGTTTAATGTCCTTACTACCTGAAGAGATCTACCGATTAAATGCAATCTCTACAGAAATTCAATGGTAATTTCGCAGAAACAGAAAAACCTACCCTAACATTTTTATGAAACCACAGAAATCCCAAACAGTCAAAGCAATCTTGAGAAAGAACAAAGCTGGAGGCATCACCCCTTTGATAACAATATTATAAAGGAATGATAATCACAACAGCACATTACTGGCATAAAGACAGACACATAGATCAATGGAACACAATAGAGAAACCATAAATAAACCCATGCATATGTGGCCAATTTTTGACAAAAAGCCAAGCATACTCAATGAGCAAAGGACAGTATCTTCAACAAATGGGGTTGGAAAAGAAGGATCCAAATGAATGAAACTACAGCTCTATCTTCCACCATATACAGAAATTAACCAAAAATAGATTAATTTAACTTAAGAGCTGAAGCTGTGAAACTGCTAATAGAAAACTTAGAGGGTAAGTTCCTTGAAATCAGTTTTGGCAGTGACCTATAGGGTTTGACACCGAAATTAAAGGCAATACATGCAAATGCAGCATATAAAGAGACACCCAAAGGGGGACGGATGTCTTCAGTGGGCACACGTTTATCCAGGAGGATGCTGCCTTCTAGACTGCTGCTGGGTTTGCAAAACTCTGAAATAAGGCTGTTACTAGAAGAAATGCTTTTGAACATTAGGTGTTTGTTTTCATGCTAATTACCATTTGGCCTTCCTGAAGAACAAAGGGATTCTGAGATACCAAATCAAGAAATTTGGTTATGGAATAGGCTTCAACTCTGGAATAATGAAAATATTTTGTTTTTAGGCAAAACTGTTACACAGATATATCTGCATTATATCTAATGCAGTGTGTACATGGGCATGTATACAAATATACAAAGAAAATTCAAGGAAATGCATTTTATGGTCCCAGTAACTGTTAAGATTGCTACCCAGTAGCACGGCCATGGTTAAAAGATGAACCAAAAGAGAAAAAAAGTACTGAGCTTTTAAGGAGAGGAAAAATGCTTTATCATGTTTTGAATTGTATCATACAAGGTTGAACATGATGAAATCCCTTTGGCACAGTAAATGGAACACACTATCAAGAGGATTTTTTAATGCCAAGGTGACTCTGACTTCTGCTGAATAACATCATCGTGTGTGTTGTGTACTCAATTGTGTCTGACTCTTTGTGACCCTCTGGACTGTAGCCTGTCAGTCTCCTCTGTCCATGGAATTTTCCAGGCAAGAATACTGGAATGGGTTGCCATTTCCTATTCCTTGGGATCTTCCTGATTCAAGAATTGAACCCATATCTCTTGCATCTCCTGCATTGACAGGGAGACTCTTCACCACTGCACCACCTGGGAAGCCCGAATAATTTTCTATTGTTTCTATATCCAAATGTTCAGTCGTTTAAACTTTAACAGAAAAACCATCATTCTGATCAACATTTGTTATTTCTCAAAATCTTATTTACTACCATTTTGATACTTTAAGTTGATGCTAAAATCTTTTATAAATTTTATTCCCACAGGGAATAAAAAGAAAATAGAAAGTGAATTTATGTTGTCATGACAGGAGACCACTTAGGATAGGATTTACATGGTACAAATTCACCTGCAATACAGGAGACTGGGAGACTCAGGTTCGATCCCTGGGTAAGGAAGAGCCCCCGAAGGAGGGAGTGGCAACCCACTCCAATACTCTTGCCTGAGAAATCCCATGGAGAGAGGAGCCTGGCAGGCTACAGTCCATGGGATCACAAAAGAGTCAGACATGACTAAGCAATAAACAACAACATTTTGTTCAGATATCTTGAGCTATATAAGATTCTCTCAAGTGCTGAAAGGAAAACTCATCTCCAAGGGTGGTAGTGAAAGTTGTATAAAATGAAACAGTGTGTTTGGAAGGTCTTTGTATATCTTAAGTGTTTAAAGAATTGTATCTATTGCAATTATTTGAATTATTATATTGAGAGTATTTCAGACTACTGAAGACTATATGCAAATTTAAATTACGCAGAATGGTCTATTGCACTGTTGAATTATTATTAGTTATATACTAGAAAGAGAAATTTGACATAAAGAGAAACAGTGTTAGAACTTATCCAAGATAATCTGCATATAAAAAATAGGAATGGCCTTTCTATGGTGCCTCTCCCCTGCAAAAATTAAACAAACAAATTGTAGAACCATCATTTATTTTTTAATCAGCATTATTGTAAAGTTTTGATCCAATCAGAAGGCCAAGCTTTTTAGTAAGTCTGTTAATAGCTTACCTTACTTGACTTGCATTCATTGTTAATATTCCATAGAAGAACACACACAAGCCAACAATGGCTGCAGGAATCAGCATTCCAGTATACCACCCCAGCCAAGCAAAGTATAAGCCAATCTTCTCACCAAAGTACAGCCTGTGTGGGAAAGCAAATTCTTAGCTTACGGCAACCTAAGGAATACTACAAATATTAATGCCGCACCTAATATGACTTTCAGATAGACAGCTGAGGTTCCGGCTCAGTTCCTCCTCAGCTCCATCTGGGATATCATAATAGTCTTGCTTAATAAATCCAATGATGGTAATTGTTTTGAATGTTGCCTTTATAGGAGCAATTTTGCAAAATCTATTTGTTTCTGTGTCAAACTTCTTAACATGGCTCGTAAAGCTTTTCATAAGCCCGTTCTTGCTTTTCTTCATCCTCTTAGTAGAATCCTTTTTGTTTCCCCCACACAGAGCTGTGCTAAACCATACTGCTTTGGCATAACTTAGAAGTGTCTCCCTCTGGGTAGTTGCTGAAAGCAGACTGGAATGCAGTCTCCGTCTGCACTCTTGGCCAGATTCCCTCCTGCCAGACACAGTCTGCACGATTTTGTCACACATCTTCCTCAACAAAATTCAACTCTGCAGTTCCAGGAGCACATGACTCTTTTCTCGGTTACGGCTGTTTTCTCCCTTTGGAAGATTACATTTCACCCTCTTCTCCCATCCGGCTTATACTTATCCTGCCCTTTATATCACTTCTTCCAGGAAGCCTGCCTTGACTTCACTTCCAACCTGGATTAGATGTCCCTGGTCTTGCTCCCACACTCCCTTCACATGTTTCAGTATCCTAAACTCATGAAACTTCACGACAGTTACCTGTCACGCCCCCATTCCTTACCCTCCCCCTATGACTGCAAGCTACTTGGAAATGGACCTGTATCTTGTTTCACTAGCACCCACCACAGGAAGTATTTTGTTGAATGAAACAAAGGGCATGAATGTATTTTATTTCCCTTCACTTGGTTAACTTTTCATATAGACACAGCAGATGAACAAGATGGTTCCAACAACGTCTCGGTTGTTCTTCACCATGTCACTGCCAATATTAACCATCACAATTTACAAGGCGCCAGTAAGAAATGACAGTTTCTTGAATTCTGCACTGATGTTTGGTCTCCATCTCCTAAAAATGATTACTTAACACAGTTTTGTCCCAGTACTAGTTTTAGAGATTAGTGTTTTATAGTTCATTCGGGAAGACCTCTCTGGGCAAAAATTCTTACTGGAAAGAAAAGTCTCTTGTTAATTTTTTTCTTCTTCAGTAAGACTTCCCTCTTAAAAATCATTCTCTTTCTACTCCATTCTCTGTATTGTGCCAACTAAAATGTGTGTGTATTCTATCTAGTGTAGACATGAAATCATCCTCTACTGAGCATCATTTATCTAATTTTTGCTTTTTTCATTGATTTCTCATAGGAGACATAGATCAAAAATCTATTTATGTCTTTTATAATGGAAGTGTTCTACTCAAATGAAGCTTATAATATGAGCAGGTATTCTAACAAAGCTACTTGTTCGTTCCAACAAGTGTTCTGTGAGGTGGAGTGCAGTTCTGGCACATATTACTAACATTTTTATGATGATTATAGAGGACTGCACAGACAGAAACCCTTACATACACAGAGTATTATACCAAGATTTTTAATTATACATTATTAAGGTTAAGAGGAGCAACGACATTATTTGACAAGAGTACAATTAACCTAAGTTATAGCAAATTTCAGATCTGTTTCAAGAGAAGAAACTAGTTCAAGCAAAGAAGGCTAATGAAAATATCCTTAATCTAGAACATGGGTAGTCACAATCTCTTAGGAGCTCTATTCAATTTCTTTAAAACCATAACAGGGCAAGGAGGAACAGGGGCTTGCTATTGCTGTCATCCCATCACACTTCAACTGGAGCCACTCTCTTTTTCTGTTGTATATAGTGGTACCCATGGGGCTTCCCATGTGGTGTTAACCCGCCTACCAGTGCAGGAGACCTAAGAGATGCAGGTTTGATCCCTGGGTTGGGAAGATCCCCTGGAGAAGGGAATGGAAACCCCCTCCAGTGTTTTTGCCTGGGGAATCCCATGGACAGAGGAACCTGGCAGGCTACAGTCCATAGCGTCACAAAGAGTCGGACATGACTGAAGCAATTTAGCACAGCACATTCTATGTTACGTTTCATTTGACGATAGGATTCCACTGTTGAAATAACTTCTATCATAAAAACGAATGTTTAATTGAGCTCTTTTTAGAGTGAATTATTTCATTTAGCTTTTACACTTAAATCCTTCCAGTGTCTATTGAAAGACATTAGGAAAAAAGTCACACAGCTATCTTAAGCAGGTTTTGTAGCAGACCATTTTTTTAAATGTTTTTTTTCCAGATTTCAATATTTTCTTTGGAAAAATAGGTTGAAAAGGCTTTAGCTACTAAAACGTTAGAGTTCATTCTTAAAATGAAAACAAAACACAAACACAGGCTTAGAAATGGTTGTTTATTAAAAGAAAATGAATTGATACTCCCTCACTTTTCTCCTGGGCTTCTCCGGTGGCTCAGAGGTAAAGAATATGCCTGTCAATGCAAGAAGACACAGGAAACACAGGTTCAGTCCCTGGGTCGGGAAGATCCCTTGGAGCAGGAAATCACAACCTACTCCAGTATTCTTGCCAGGATAATCGCATGGACAGAGGAACTTGGTGGGCTGCATTCCGTGGAGTCGCAAAGAGTCAAACACGATTGAGCCACTTAGCACACATGCACACCAGTACACAGATGCTTCATCATCATCTCACAGCTCTCTTGATCCTATTTATACTTCTGCATATTAAATTATTTTATTAAATTAATTTCAAACACTCCCTTTATTCTCTCTGTTCTATCCATTTCCTATTAGGACAATGACTGATACAGTTTTGAGTTATTCTTGATATTTATAATTCATGAACATCTCATCAACACACATAATCTTATAATATGGATGCTATTTTAAAATTTTTATCCTATAAATATTTCTAGGTAGCTGGGGATGTAAGTCTCTTTAATATATATTTCCTGATTTTTAAAAATAAGAACAAATCATCCTCCATCAAAATAAAATAAATTGTGAATATAATACTATTTCAAGACTAATTCAAGTTGTGAGCAGTTACTCACTAGGCTATACCTCCTGGAATAAAATAGACAATCATTAAATCTTCGTTGAAAGATAAATATATGCAGAGATGCTATGCTGGCCACCTTTCTATTTGTTCTCAGATCTATTTTCTGCCTGTCCTTTCACTGGGAAGTAGATCATACAGATTCCCTTGTAAATTGCTGCTAAGTCACACTAGGAGGTACTGAAAGTCTCAGAGGTGGAAGGATGGGAGGAGCCGGTATCTTTTCTCCTCTCCTGGCCATTTTCAGGGCTCTCCCCAGAGCAGCCATAATTTGTTGTGAATTGTGTGTGTGCTCAGTCGTGTCTGACTCTTTATGAGTTGGTGGACTATAGCCCATCAGGTTCCTCTGTCCATAGGATTTTCCTGTAAGAATACTGGAGTGGGCTGCCACGCCCTCCTCCCTTGGATCTTCCCAAACTAGGGATTGTACCATGTCTCCAGTGTCTCCTGCACTGGCAGGCAGATTCTTTACATTGAGCCACCTATAATTCTCTGTGGCTTGACTCTCAACACTTCACATCTCTGCAGACAGTCCTAATCATCAATAGCAAAGCTCCTACCAAAGGGTTCACGTATTAAACTCTGAAATACACTTCATCCCATTTTTCCTCCAGCATTAACAGTTGTTAGCATTTGTCTGCTGTTGTTAATTTTTGGTTTAACATGCCTCACATTCCTGTTTGATTTCTTAGTTTTCTCATCCCTTGAAAAACTAATTCCCTAAATCATTTCTTTTATTGAAAAGATGTGTAGTGGCCTTTTTGTTGTTGTTGTTCAACTCTGAATGATACAGATGATTTGGTGGGTAAAGAAAATTATTCCAAATCTAAGACAATGCTGAGAAAACAGCATAATATGTATTCCATTATTGATCTATCTCCAGGACCTACCTGATTAAATCCAGGGGCTGATGCTTGTACCACATTCCCCAGCGTGCCCAGCGTTCATATAATAGATGTCGGTTATTCTGAGGTCCATGGGTTTTGATGGGTTGGTTACTCTTATAAGCTCCCTGAAACAAATAAAATAAAATGAGTTGATACACATTCTTTTAGTGAAATGTGAATTAGTAGGAATTGCTTTTGCTTTTTTTTCTTACAGAATAATTTTAAAACTTATTGGAAGCCTCAGGATTGTAAACATAAGCCCATCACTGGAGTGATGCAGTAAATGCATTTATATATCTATCTTTTATTGAAAATATTCTGATAGTTCTTTAAAACTTTTCTTAAATTCCTTTTTAACCCAATGAAATCCCTTTTACTTAAATTAGACTTTAGGTTTGTTTGAAACTTAAGGTCTTTTAATAAACACAATGTCTTCATCATCATTGAGAGAAATTGCTATAATCTTTAGTTCAGAAATTGAGTCTATTCTGCTTTGATAAGCTATCCAGTCCCAGAAAATATTTACTTTTTAATAGAAGCTAATGAAAAGAGTAAATGTTTGTTAACTAAGTGCTCCCCATCTAAAAGAATCACTACCCTGTACACATGAAATTTATATTATAAATCAACTATATTTTAAGTAAAAGTGCTTAAAGTATAAGAGATATAAGTTACCAGTTTTGGCCATGTTTTTAAATTCTAGAATTTGTAAAACTTACTTCAGATAAGATATTCCAACAATGGAATTGTGTTTTAAAATTCTTTATATCGCCTCTCAAAAATCTGTCATATGCAGTTTCAGAAACATAGAGTATATCTTTTAGAAGAAAGTGTTCACTGAAGGCTGAACTGCTCTGCTTCTATAATAAAATAGGACAGTAGATATAATAATTTTATTTTCTAAATTAAAACTTAGACACAGAACTTAATGAAGTTCCTCTGCTCACTT
This sequence comes from Nanger dama, assembly GCA_917880005.1. Lineage (NCBI taxonomy): Eukaryota > Metazoa > Chordata > Mammalia > Artiodactyla > Bovidae > Nanger > Nanger dama. The sequence continues at coordinate 21,373,885 of CAKJTW010000030.1, forward strand.
TGATGTGTGATTTTACTTTTATGACATATTTGATGAAAATTTAAAGCAAGTCATGTTTCAGTTACCTCACTTAGATTATGGAGATAAGAATAAATATTGATGATATATCAATATAGAAGAAGTTTTGTAAAGACTCACTTGGAGTATAGCTATAAAATGTCAGGCACATAAGAAGTACAAAATCACTGTTAGTTAATTTTATAGATGTTTGCTATACTGTGGCAGTTGAACGGTGCCAAACTAACATCTCCTTCTAGACAATCAGGGCTGTGAGATCCTACAAAAAAAAAAAAATGGCACCTGATTCATGGTCTGCAGGTGCCTCAAGGCTGAAATGAGAGGTTCATATAGATTTTTTTGCTTCTGTTTTTCTCATTTCCGGGTTTTCCTGATAGCTCAGTTGGTAAAAACTCTGCCTGCAGTACTGGAGACCTGGGTTCAAATCCTGGGTTAGGGAGATCCCTGGAGAAGGAAACAGCTACTCACTCCAGTGTTCTGGCCTAGAGAATTCCCTGGACTCTATAGTCCATGGGGTTGCAAAGAGTCAGACACGACTGAGCTACTTTCACTTTTCACTTTCACTTCTAACAAAATAAATTAATCAGGTAAAAGCAGAAGTACACTTAGTGTGCAGTCTCAGAGTTTTCTTTCCTAAGGGAACCCAAGATGCTTAAAGATTGGAAGCTAAGGAGACAGGAGGAAAGATCAAGATGCTTAAGACATCCACTTGAGAAAAGTTTGTTTTCTTTTGAAATTGGCCTACCCATTAAGATAGCTTGCCCTGAGACTGGGAAGGTAAATCAAAATCTCAGGTTTCTTTAAATCATTCCTGATAATCCTTCTGAAATACATGACTTTCCTTGCCAGCCTCAATGGTCAGATGTAGGCATTTCCGGGATTTAAGATGCTAACGTTCAGAATCTCTAGTACATCGTTGTCTGACTTTTATCCATTAATCTCAATGAACCACAAAGTTCTGGGATGACAGTGACATGAAATGCGCTGCAAGAGGAAACTGACCCAAGTGCAGACTCCTGTTCAACCATGTATTTTCATCCCTTTTCACAGGACTATGCACACTCCTTGATCCCTGTCTTTTCCATGATCAGCCCCCTCGTCCAGCCAACACACTTTTCTGTCTCCACTACTCCTAATTGGTGAGATTATCAATTCTACCTATAATTTAGGCAGTCTTTCTCATATATATACTCCTCTTCTTCCCTTTCTTCATTGTCGTGCCAAATTTCCCTGGAAATGTCTCTTTCTCCTCTCTTGCTATTGTCTTCTTTGTAAGCAAAAATAAATCTCAACTGTGGTGAAAAGTTTAAGACTGATATTAATAACACTCTTGCATGAAGGAAAAGGAGGCCTAAAACTATGAGTGACCTTATTCAAATTACAGAGTCCGTTGACTCTATTTTCCTCTAAATAAGCTTTGCTTTTCTTTCTTCAAGTAGTAGCCTTCAAAATCAATAGGAAATTCCTGAGTCCATTTTATTGACTTGCCGCTTTATTTTCATTGCTTGTATTTCAACAATATTGTTTTCTGTCATTTTGTATATATGTACCTGTAATTTTGTATATGTGTACCGTATATTAGTTTTTCTATAAAATTATAAGAATAAATGGGAAAATGACTATTATTTACAACCTATTCCTGCTGCTCCTGCTACTGCTGCTGCTAAGTCGCTTCAGTTGTGTCTGACTCTGTGTGATACCATAGATGGCAGCCCACCAGGCTCCTCTGTCAAGAATTCTCTAGGCAAGAATACCTGAGTGTGTTGCCATTTTCTTCTCCAACCTATTCCTAATAGGTTCCAAATTTCACATAAGAAATTGTCCAAAAAAAAAACCACCTGTCAGAACACAGACTAGTTAGGTAGGCAAAGTATTTAAAATAATAAAACAAATGATGTGCTATAAAAGCTCTTGTGGGGACTCACACTCCAAACACTTTACCACTTACTGACTAGGTCGTATTGGACATGGTTTTTAATTTCTGAGCCATGTTTCTGTCTCTCTGCAAGGGCAAAATAATATCTCCTCTCCAGGGTTACTTTCAGGTGAATGAGAGTATTCACGCACAGGCCCTTTTGTATGAAACACTCTGATACATTATCTGCTATCATTATTTCTATTCCTAATATCAGTAGGTATACCATAATGAATAGAAGCATTGAAGTCTGGATGCCGAGGTTCAAAACTGGGCCATTAATATTTAACTTTTCTCAGACTCAATTATCTAATAAAATAGGGTCAATATTATTGCCCATCTCAAAGGGTTATTTGCAAGGATTAAATGAGATAGTCCATATAAAGCTAGGTGCCAAACAGGAAGTGCTCAATACATTTTACCTTTTATGAGTTATACTAGACTGTGAATCGCTCTGGTATAGCGATTAGGTTCTGAGTCCTCAGCCTTTAAAAACAGAAGACTGCTGGGCTTTGGAAACACACACATTAAATCCCTAAATACTTTGTTCTTATTTTAAAATGCAAAACTGCCTTAAAAAAGAATATTATGTGTGTGCGTTGGGGGATGGAGTTTAAAACTGGTTCTTGTGTCATTTATGACTCAACAGGCAGAGTCTACCATAACATGACCTACTGAAAACTGGAAGAGGTAATAATCTGGCAGAAAATCAAGTAAATAATGGGGTGTTGGGTTGGGGTTGGGATTCTCCTAGGGCTTTCAGGTATCCCAAGGCAGTAGGCACAGACCAGAATCTGCCCTGTTTCCCAGCTGTGTGAATTCCAAGCTGCGTCAAGTCCGGAGCTCTATGCTGGAACAGTCTGGTCAGAGTGGCTGAGCCATGTCCACAAGTTCCCTCCGAGGCTGGGATTCCTGGTACAGGGCAAACTGCAGAAGGAATATAGAACCAGTGCACAGGCACAGACTATAATGGGGGTCTCAGAAAGGTCCAGAGCCACTCACTTAATTGAACCCTCCTGGAATAAGGCAGCAAGACTTAACTGAAAAAAAAATGAGACCAAGCATTGTACAGGAGAAACTTTTTTTTTTTTTAATGGAAATTGTTCTTTAAAATTACCTCATGGGGAGGAAAAGCTGCTATATATGAGCCATTGTTTATAAGTTTACAGATACCTGGAAAGAGAAAAATAGAACAGCAACTGAGTTAGTTCAATTGAAGAACTCCCTCTGAAGCAATATACATAATACTTTGATCAGTAAGTTAATTTTAAAACAAAGTATCCCGATGACTTCCACAGCCATAGCACCTACAAGGACAGTGACACTCTGAAAGAGACTGAATCTAAGAGGCTAATTGTGTCCTTATAACAATAATAAATGGAGCTTTGCAAGGTGCTAACAGGTGGCACTTTGCCATATCATGAAATGTGGGCATTTTAATGCCAACTTACTTGGAGGCAGATGAACCTGGAAAAACTTGTTTTTCCCCAAGAAAAAAATGTCTCAAAAGGAGATTACATATCAAGAAATGTTTAATTCTTTCGTGCTGATCCAAAGAGAATAAATATCAATATGTGACTCTTTTAAAAATGTCTTCCGACCCAATGAGAGTGTAGTGAAATGGACTCTCTCATATCGTTTTGGGAAGACTAGATATTGATAAAACTTTTCTGAAGAGAAATTTTTATTGCAATATCATTTACATTAGTAAAGAATTAGAAATAATTATACATCAAAATTGGGGAATTGCTTCATTATTAGGGTTCAAACAATTATATTAGGGCTTGATAAATGACTGCAGCTTGAATGCTTATAACAGTATTCATAGCTATTTACAATAATGTTTTCAGGCATACTAAGGGCTTGAGAAAATATACATAATGGTAATTTTGAAAAGGACAGAAAATTGTAAACATTGGATGATTCTAATTATGAGATATATATGTAGGTACGTAAATTTAGCACTATTTTGTAACAGTGCCAATTTTTAAATTTTATTTTTATACCCTTCTGTGTTTGTTGCATGTTTGACAAAGTGCATGAAACATTTAAATGTCAATTTTATCTTTAAAGACTACATAAGCACATAGTGCTATCATTTAGACACATTTGTAGTTTACATTCTGGATTTCTCTATATTTCTTATTTAGAAAACATCTGAGTAACTGTAAAATTTTTAATAAAGATTTAATGCTTAAATTAATTATTTTGACTGTTCAATAATAAATTAATTATTAATCAGAAGAGAACCAAAGTCTGAACATTCCTCTTTGGATGACTTGAAACATAGTTCATTTTACTAATGTGGCATTCTATTTGAATGCAAATTAGTTGATATTAGTACAAGTTTCCATTGGCTATCAACTCTTTATTTTAAAAGTTTTTAGAGTGTGACTAACACTCTATTTCTTAAGCCATCTTTTTACCCTAACAAATGGCCAGCTCATCTGATACCTGCTGTTTTCTGCTTTGCTCTGTGTAAACTCTGCAGTTTTACTTAATTTTCCCTGGTGATACCTTCTCAGTTTTCTGTTGCATCAGATATGTTGTAGCACAGTGCTAAACATTCAAACAACACAGATGTTTAGAAAGCTAAAGTTAGGTATTGTCTCACCTTTCAGAGATAATCTCTAAAATATTTCATACATCATCTAGATTTTTTTCATCTGTGTTTAAGAAATGAAATTATATTAGACTAAGAGTTTTGTAATAATTTTTTCAACTTAATAATTGCTTTCAGATATCTTTCAAAGTCAACAAATAGAGAACTAATACTAATTCTCAGTCTCTATCAGTAAAGGGTCTATGTCATATACTTTTTATAATATGCAGAGTATAATAGATGCTGAATACATTTGAGTTGATTGAATCAAATCACATCATTTTTAATGGATACATTAAGTGGATATAACCTAGTGGACAAAGTATCTCCAGTATTACTCTACTGGAGTACTTTATTCTATTTTCTGTTTACAAAGCCACAGTGGACAAATATCTACATATATCATTATTCAAAAGTCAGAGTTTTTCTTTGGAATAAATTTCAAGAAATAAAGTCTATGTTCCAAAGTTTTTTAACATTTCACATTTCAATACATGTTGCCATATGCCCTTAAAAAGCTTTATTTTGTTTTCTTTCATTAAAGGCTAAAAAGAAGAGGGTTGAGAATTTGTTCATTGCATTACATCCTCATATCTAATGCAAGAAGGCAAAGCTTCATTAGTCAAAAAAATTTCTGAGTGTAATTAGTAAAAGTAAATACCATATTGCATTTTGAATTAGTGCTCTTACCCACTTTTGATATTCCATTTTCATATTTGGTGTGCTGCAGCATGTGATAGACTATTCTGCTTCGAGTAGCATTGCTGAAGAAGGTGTCCTTATTGTTAATTATGAAGCTGGGAAGATTAAGGGGATTGGTTTTAATATTCAAAGCAGACCACAGAATCTAGCAACAGTTATAAGGTCTGGGTAGCCATCCATGCATTTTCTCCTTAAAATGAATGGATGTAAAGTATAGTAAATCAGAAGAGAAACCCTCTTCTTAAAGGAAAATCATTTGGCTACAGTCATAAATAATACAGGGCATTATCAAATATTCATTTTAATATCTTTTAGTTTATAAGGAAGCCTAGCTATCCTTATATTTCTTGTTGATCATGAAACAAGAAGAGATTGTCTTTTGCCTCCCACACATTTTGTACTACCTTAAGCAATGTGGTTCCAAGTAGAACACATTAACAATTGATGTCATTCCCCCACACTGCACTTTCCAAGCGAGGAGCTAGCTTATTTTGTTTTCAGTACTTTAGCGATAAGCAATGTTTCTCCCTTCCCCTTCATGTCCTACTCTCCCAATGCAGAAAGAGTTACATGAAATAAATGTGAGAGCCAGTTATGTCAAGAGAAAAAGGGTGATTTCAAGAGATACTGGGAGAAAAGATATGGGAACTCACTGGTGAATCCGTGCACGGCTGAAGGGGCCAGTATAGCAGTCTGACTCCTCCAGGTCTGGGAAAGCTGACTTGTCGAGAACCATTGGGTTTTGGGACATCCATTTTTTGATTCTTCTAAAATATTTTTGCACCCTGGAACAAGGTCATATTTTTAAACGAATTAGGTTGCATTCCAGAGTCATGAATGTCTACCTTTCACTACCATTCTGAAAAAGAGTTTCCCAAAGACATACATCCATTCACACTCATACCCACACACATGTATTATTTCTGTGCTCACACACAGTAAATATATTCCAAAACAAACCAAATCTTGCATATATTTAAATTCTTTCAGGGAAACTAGGTTATCCTTATAAGAAAAGTCTTGTGGAAAAATATTAGAAACTCCTCACGTATAAAGATGGGGTAGGAAAAAGCATAAAGAATAAAATCAGTGAGATTATTTATTAAAGTTGTTTGTATACATGTACATATGTGTGTGTGTGTGTGTGTGTGTGTGGTTACAGATCACTTTAGAAAATCTACAGCAATCTACAAACGTGGAAACTGAAAAGAAAGAAATGGCTCCAACATACGCAACACACTCAGTTTTAGGGAGCCACAGGTCCTATGGGACCAGTAAGGATTTGGAATCAAGAAAAATTGCCTTCAAAGGCAGCTCTGCATTATGGGCACTGAATTTCTTGCCTTGGTTTCCTCACCCATAAAAGTAATCCTACTGGCATTTCTAGACAGTTGTGAGTTGGTGTTTTACTTTAAACTGGGTTATTAACAACAAGTCAAGTTGAGTCAAGGGGCCTTTGTGGGACTTCCAGGACTTCAGTGGACAGTTAAATCACCTGAATATCTTGTTAAAATGCAGATGCTAATTCAACAGGTTTGAGTTCTGAGACCCTGCATTTCTAACTAGCTTCTGTGGTGCTCATCCTGCTGTCCATGAACTCAGCTATGTTATACTTATAAAAATGTGCTATATTTACACACTATGAGGTCTATCATTGGCTAATTTTGGCTTCTTCTGTAATAGTAAGTCAAAGTGGCAAGAAAGAATATTCTCCTAGAGAAGTACAATGTCTCATAATATTTGTTCGGCCAACTCTGCTTAAATTTTAAAAATTTAGTAAAACAATCTGAAGGCAATGATTGTATCTTAGAAATTATTTCACTAAAGTCTATTATGGTAAAAATACCATGCATAATTTGAAACAAACGTCAAGTCTTGATGTTAAACTTTAGCATGTAAAGAGTTTGGACCTTTTCTTTGCCAAATAAGGTTATCATTTAGATGCCAAATCTTTTTTGGTTTTGCAGGGACCAGAGTGTTTCTTTCTAGCCTAAAATAACACATTAAAATTATCTGAAGAGTCTTTTTTGTTTCTTCTTACTACAAAGAAAATCTCTGAAATCACAAAATATCACCACATTCTAGGCACTTGTGCACAGACATGTAAAAACACTGAGTGTGTTATAAAGCAATTATTCTAACTTTTCAAATTCAGCCTAGTGAAGAAAACAATGGTATTGAAGCTAGAGGATGAAATTGCCAGCATGGAAACTGAGCCAAACATTTCCATCTTTGAGCTTTAGGTCCCTCATCTGTAAAAACAGGAAGTAATTCCATCTGTTCTACTTCATTAGGTCATTAGGAGGATCGAATAAAAGAGGCATCTGATGACAATTAGAAAACACTGATAAGCTACAGGACGCAAGGGCCTATTATCTCTGACAAACTTAGGCAAATGAAAAAAAGTGACTTTTAGATCATCATTGACCTTTTAAAGAAAAATAAATTGTATTATCAGTTTAGGCTTTTCACACACTTACTGTGAAGGAAAAAATGATGCCTAATAATGAAATGCAGTCAGTTCAGTTCAGATCAGTCACTCAGTTGTGTCTGACTCTTTACAACCCCATGAATCACAGTATGCCAGGCCTCCCTTCCATCACCAGACTCCCAGAGTCTACCCAAACCCATGTCCATTGAGTCAGTGATGCCATCCAACCATCTCATCCTCTGTTGTCCCCTTCTCCTGCCCTCAATCTTTCCCAGAATCCGGTCTTTTCCAATGAGACAGCTCTTCGCATGAGGTGGCCAAAGTACTGAAGTTTCAGCTTCAACATCAGTCCTTCCAGTGAACACCCAGGACTGATCTCATTTAGGATGGGCTGGTTGGATATCAATGAAGGCCAAGGGACTCTCAAAAGTCTTCTCCAACACCATAGTTCAAAAGCATCAATTCTTCAGTGCTCAGCTTTCTTTATAATTCAATGCTCACATCCAAACATGACTACTGGAAAAACCATAGCCTTGACTAGACGGACCTTACTCGGCAAAGTAATGTCTCTACTTTTTAATATGCTGTCTAGTTTGGTCATAACTTTCCTTCCAAGGAGTAAGTGCCTTTTAATTTCATGGCTGCAATCACCATCTCCAGTGATTTTGGAGCCAAAAAAAAAAAAAGTCTGACACTGTTTCCCCATCGATTTCCCATGAAGTGATGGGACCAGATGCCATGATCTTCGTTTTCTGAATGTTGAGCTTGAAGCCAACTTTTTCACTCTCTTCTTTCACTTTCATCAAGAGGCTCTTTAGTTCCTCTTCACTTTCTGCCATAAGAGTGGTGTCATCTGCATATCTGAGGTTATTGATATTTCTCCCGGCAATCTTGATTCCAGCTTGTGCTTCTTCCAGCCCAATGTTTCTCATGATGCACTCTGCATAGATGTTAAATAAGCAGGGTGACAATATACAACCTTGATGTACTCCTTTTCCTATTTGGAACCAGTCTGTTGTTCAACGTCCAGTTCTAACTGTTGCTTCCTGACCTGCATACAGATTTCTCAAGAGGCATGTCAGGTGGCCTGGTATTCCCATCTCTCTCAGAATTTTCCACAGTTTATTGTGATCCACACAGTCAAAGGCTTTGGCATAGTTAATAAAGCAGAAATAGATGTTTCTCTGGAACTCTCTTGCTGTTTCGATGATCCAGCAGATGTTGGCAATTTGATCTCTGGTTCCTCTGCCTTTTCCAAAACCAGCTTGAACATCTATCTGGGAGTTCATGGTTCACGTGTTGCTGAAGCCTGGGCTGGGAGAATTTTGAGCGTTACTTTACTAGCGTGTGAGATGAGTGCAATTGTGCAGTAGTTTGAGTATTCTTTGGCATTGCCTTTCTTTGAGATTGGAATGAAAACTGACCTTTTCCAATCCTGTGGCCACTGCTGAGTTTTCCAAATTTGCTGACATATTGAGTGCAGCACTTTCACAGCATCATCTTTTATGATTTGAAATAGCTCAACTGGAATTCTATCACCTCCACTAGCTTTGTTCATAGTGATACTTCTTAAGGACCACTTGATTTCACATTCCAGGATGTTTGACTCTAGGTGAGCGATCACATCATTGTGATTATCTGGGTCGTGAAGATCTTTTTGTACAGTTCTTCTGTGTATTCTTGCCACCTCTTCTTAATATCTTCTGCTTTTGTTAGGTCCATACCACTTATGTCCTCTATTGAGCCCATCTTTGCATAAAATGTTCCCTTGGCATCTCTAATTTTCTTGAAGAGATCTGTAATCTTTCCTATTCTATTGTTTTCCTCTATTTCTTTGCACTGATTGCCAAGGAAGGCTTCCTTATCTTTCCTTGCTAGTCTTTGGAGTTCTGCATTCAAATGGGTATATCTTCCTTTTCGCCTTTGCTTTTCACTTCTCTTCTTTTCACAGCTATTTGTAAGGCCTCCTCAGACTACCACTTTGCATTTTTTTTCTTGAGGATGGTCTTGATTCTTGTCTCCTGTGAAATGTCATGAAACTCCATCCATAGTTCTTCAGGCACTCTATCAGATTTAGTCCCTTAAATCTATTTCTCACTTCCACTGTATAATCATATTTGATTTTATTTACATCATACCTGAATAGTCTAGTTGTTTTCCCCACTTTCTTCAATTTAATTCTGAATTTGGCAATAAGGAGTTCATGATCTGAACCATAGTCAGCTTTGGGTCTTGTTTTTGCTGACTGTATAGAGTTTCTCCATCTTTGGCTGCAAAAATATAAATCCAACTTCGATGTTGACCATCTGGTGATGTCCATGTGTCAGGACATGTCCAATGCAGTCATGGTTGGATATGAATCACATGATGCAAAGATCTAGCTTATTACTTAACTTCTTTAATTCTCATTTTGTTTTCTCATCTCTTAAATGAAGGGATATCCTGATAACTAAATAAGCAAAGCCTGACCTTACAGTGCAAAGTGAAGACTCAATAAAACTTATGACATTAATAAGGAAAAGGAATATCACTGCTACTTCTACAACCAACAAAACCACCCCCAGGCCATCAGTGCAATCTAGTGTATTATCGACAGTCTACCAAACAAGATAATCATGATGGTGTGATCACTCACCTAGAGCCAGTCATCCTGGAATGCAGAGTCAAATGGGCTTTCAGAAGTATCACTACGAACAAAGCTAGTGGAGGTGATGGAATTCCAGTTGAGCTATTTCAAATCCTAAAAGATGATGCTGTGAAACTGTTGCACTCAATACGCCAGCAAATTTGGAAAACTCAGCAGTGGCCACAGGACTGGAAAAGGTCAGTTTTCATTCCAGTCCCAAAGAAAGGCCATGACAAGGAACGCTCGAACTACTGCACAATTGCACTCATCTCACACGCCCACTAGCAAATAATGCTCAAAATTATCCAAGCAGGGCTTCAACGGTACATAAACCAAGAACTTCCAGATGTTCAAACTGGATTTAGAAAAAGCAGAGGAACCAGAAGTCAAATTGCCAGCATCTGCTGGATTATGGAAAAAGCAAGAGAGTTCCAGAAAAACTTCTACTTCTGCTTTATTGACTACACCAAAGCCTTTGACTGTGTGGATCACAACAAACTGTGGAAAATTCTTAAAGAGATGGGAATACCAGACCACCTGACCTGCCTCCTGAGGAATCTGTATGTAGATCAACAAGCAACAGTTAGAACTGGACATGGAACAACATACTAGTTCCAAATCAGGAAAGGAGTACATCAAGACTATATATTGTCACTTTGTTTATTTAACTTTTATGTAGAGTACATCATGCAAAATGCCAGGCTCAATGAAGCACAAGCTGGTATCAAGACTGCCATGAGAAATATCAGTAACCTCACATATGCCAATGATACCACCCTTATGGCAGAAAGCGAAGAACTAAAGAGCCTCTTGATGAAACAGGAGAGTGAAAAATTTGGCTTAAAACTCAACATTCAGAAAACTAAGATCATGGCATCTCATCCCATCACTTCATGGCAAATAGATGGGGAAACAGTGGAAACAGTGAGAGACTTTATTTTAGGGGGCTCCAAAATCACTGCAGATGGTGGCTGCAGCCACCAAATTAAAATATGCTCGCTCCTTGGAAGAAAAGTTATGACCAAACTAGACAGCATATTATAAAGCAGAGATATTACTTTGCCAGCAAAGGTCCATTTAGTCAAAGCTTTGCTTTTTCCAGTAGTCATGCGTGGATATGAGAGTTGGACTAAAAAGAAATCTGAGTGCTGAAGAACTGATGTTTTTGAACTGTGGTGTTGGAGAAAACTCTTGAGAGTCCCTTGGACTGGAAGGAAATCCAACCAGTCCATCCTAAAGGAGATCAGTCCTGAGTGTTCATTGGAAGGACTGATGCTGAAGCTGAAAGTCTAATATTCTGGCCCCCTGATGTGAAGAACTGACTCACTTGAAAAGACCCTGATAGGTGGGAAAGATTGAAGGTGGGAGGAAAAGGGGACAACGGAGGGTACGATGGTTGGATGGTATCAATGGCTCAGTGGAAATGAGTCTGAGTAAGCTCTGGGAGTTGGTGATGGACAGGAAAGCCTGGCATGCTGCAGTCCATGGGGTCGCAAAGAGTCGCACACAACTGAGTGACTGAACTGAAACTGAACCAAACCTTTATCACATTAGCCATTTTGCAAACTCAAGGTTTTATGGCAAAATGTGAAGATGACTTCTAACAGAGCTTTAAGTTTCTTTGCTAAAATCAGTGCAAAGCAGAGAATTTAAGAGAATTTGAAATCTGGATTAAAGGGTCAAAAGAACTTGTCAGAGCACACCAGTTGTAAAAGTTAGGGCACGCGATGCAGGGTTGGTGAAAAGGAGTGATAATGAAATCATTCCTTTTCCCTGATCTGCAAAAATGGTTATGCTTTGTTCTGCCTCCCTAAAGGGTTGTTTTGAAACTGCTTTGATAATTCAGTATTAAAATGCTTTGTAAACTAATTACAGATAGCAGCAATGCTTGAACTGTATTTTTATACACATTTTCTAGCGATCTGCCTGGAGAAACGAAGATCTTCAAAGCCTGGATAACTGCCTGTACCTATTTATCCCCTAATGTTTATTGGCCAAATTACCCATGCACAAAACATTTCTCCCACATCAGAAAAGGGAAAGCACAGTGCCATCTAAGTGCACACATCTGACTTTTCCTTCCCTCTTTCCAAATGTCTACAAACTGGGTTTTATAATTCTATAACAATGATGACCCCGCGCACACACACACACACACACACACACATTTAAGCTTACTTTTCCAAAGGTCAAGGTCATTTTTTTCAGTTTAATATTATGTATTTTATAAATTCTGCCTTTCCTATTTATTTGTTACCCTCTTCATATGCATCCACTAACTCAAGAACAAAGAAAACTATTTGTAATATGTAAATTGTAAGTCAGTAAACTAGAGTACAACTTAAGATAAATTAACAATCATTTGGAATAACATAATCTTATTTTAATTTCATAAAATGAAAGAAAAATAATAAACAAAAGAAAATAAAACATATTATGACACATAATATAGTGTTCATTTTTCTAGTCTACTTCTGTTTGACCACAATAGAAAAGAAAAGCATTTTTCCACAATTAAAAATGTTAAAGAAACCGAATTTAGAATACACATTTATCAGGAATTCTAAACACAAGTACTCTAAAACTAAATTATGACAGCATTACATAGACATTTGTTCCCAATTTAATATACAGGATTTTATCCTTCTGTAAGTCTCTGAAAGGAATATACTTGTATAGCAGAAAATCCACCACTTATAGAGTGGCAAAAATCCCACTAATTCTATACCGCACCCAGAAGTAAACTCAAATATGTTTTCTCAACACAATCCAGTATTAAACAGGCATGTGTAGAGAAAAACCTGCAGTTGTATAACTATATAAAATCCCAATGAATTTGTCCTTGTTATGAAAAAATAATTTTGGAAATTTGCTATATAGACCAGGAACAAATGAACACAAGGGAAATGATGAACACTCACAGTAACTCTGAATATGTCAACCTGACAACAGAAACATCAGACTGGCTAAGAAACATCAGTAATTTTATTAAAAGCCATTTAAGTGCTAATTTCTTTTAACATTCATTCAAGTTTTCCTCCCATAATTTACTTTTCTTGTCACCTATTCCAACCACACTCAAATTTAGTGTTTAAAGGAATATACTCTTCTACTCTTGAATTTTAAATTTCATATTTTAAAGTTATAAATTATATTTAGGTATTTCTTTGGTAAAAGAACTAGATTTATTAAATTCTTTCCTTAAATAGTCAGATATTTACACTGTATTTTTCCAGTTTCTGTGTCATTCTGATTTGCAACGTCCTGCAGTATCATTCACTAGAGTCTACTACATGACATTCACATTCTGCTTTGGTTAATCGATTTTTTTGCAAGGAGCAGAGCAGTCAAATATTATAAGCCATTTGTTTGTAGAGCTCATTAAATGAAAGTGCAAAGGGCCCAGGCAGTTCAGGTGGGAGGGTTTCTTGTGTCTCAGGGTTATGTTTTAATTCCTTTGCCATAGCTACTGTTACCACAATACGTATGGAGATGTTGTTTTGAGATAAAGCTTTTAAAAAGAAGTTTGCTTTCAATGCCAGGACTGTAAGAGAGTCAGCTTCAGCTGGTGGAATAAAAGTAGATACTTGATACAAAAGATGCTGTATGGCCTTGGGAAACCACTTCATCATTCCTGATGCTAATCTTTCTTTTACCATCTCATCAATAAGAGGCTTGGATTAGATGATCCAGAAGGTCTCTACTGTGTCTATTACTTTAGCGAGTCATCATTTACTTATCAATCCTGGCTTTATAACTATTTTTAAAATTAAAATCTCCTAAAACACTAGCAATTAAATCCTTGTTCTATAATATTATATAAAAGGAGGATTATAGGAATAGCAATGGTAAATAGAAAAAATAGATCATGATTTTAAGCATTATTAAATTTGGCATAATCATTTTGGAAATCTCTTGAATAAATAATAAAGTTCCCCTTTCTAAAATCTACAACTGCTGTTACAGATAATCAAATGCATTTTTAAATTTTTTTCCCCAAATGACAAACTGGTTGTAAACAAGTAACATATCACCCACCAACCTGCCCATTGATTTGCTCCTCCGGTCAGTGTAATAGGATTTTTTCCTAAAAAAGAAAGAAAGAAATAAATCAGCTGAGGAAAGTCACATGAAAATCATGAAATCAGGGAGTGACAACATTTAATTATACTGAGCATTTCAATAGTCTCATTTTCACATGCTAAAGAAAGACATGAAATAAACCAGTGTAACAAGAAGAACATTTCCCAGGTGTCTCAGTGGGTAAAGAATCAGCCTGCAATGCAGGAGATGCAGAAGACGTGTTGTTCGATCCCTTGGGTTGGAAAGATCCCCTGGAGGACATGGCAATTCACTCCAGTATTCTTGCGTGGATAATCCCATGGACAGAGGAGCCTGGTGGACTACAGTCCATGGGGTCTCAAAGAGTCAGACACAACTAAAGCAACTGAGAACACACACAGATAGGAAGAACGATGAATTTGCATTCCTTTAACTTCAGAATCTAAGTTACTAATAACAGAGACACTTCATAAATCAATAGGAGAAGGCAATGGCACCTCACTCCAGTACTCTTGCCTGGAAAATCCCATGGATGGAGGAGCCTGGTGGTCTGCAGTCCATGGGGCTGCTAAGAGTTTGGCACTAGTGAGCGACTTCACTTTCACTTTTCACTTTCATGCATTGGAGAGGGAAATGGCAACCCACTCCAGTGTTCTTGCCTGGAGAACCCCAGGGATGGAGGAGCCTGGTGGGCTGCCATCTATGAGGTCACACAGAGTCGGACACGACTGAAGCGACTTAGCAGCAGCAGCAGCAGCAGCATAAATCAATAGATCATTTTTTAATATTTGATTTTTGGGGTTTTTTTAAGTTTTAAAAAATGTCTATTTATTTGGCTGTTCTGGGACTTAGTTGCAGCATGTGAGATCTAGTTCCCCAACCAGGGATCAAATTCAGGTGCCCTCCAATGGGAGTTCAGAGTCTTAGCCACTAGGCCACCAGGGAAGCCGCTTAATTCTCTTTTGAAAGTCTGTCTTCTGCTACACAATGCATATTAATCAGAGCATATGCTTGTATGTTATACGAAGTCATCTATCCATCTAAACACATATGTACTGAGTATTTCTGATATTGCAAAGAATTATATTATAACCCTAATATTATAATTAGAATTACATTATAATTAAATTATAACCATTAAGAATTTAGAGAAAAAGAGGGTCTTTACCCTCAAAAAGCTATTTTACAGTTGAGGAGACAAGTGATAGTTATAATAAAGCGTGATAACACAGTAAAACAAGGAGGAGTATAGAAGCACCTAGGAAGGGATTTCATTTAGCTTTTGTAGATGTAGGAGAAAGGAGACAGGGAAGCCTTCTTCACTATGTGTTATTTGTGTTGAGTCTTTAATTCAGCCTTGTTGAATGACAGGAGTCTTCTCAATGGAGTACTTAGGACACAGCATTTTAGCCTGAGGTAGCAGCATATGAAATGGTTATGGGAGCAGTGAACCATTGTAAAATTCAGGGAATTTTTACTAATTTGATTACTGCCAACATATAAATTGCAAGTTGAGGATCATAAAGAGGTGAGGGGATAATGAACAAGGCATATATAATGAAGGATCTTAACCACTGATGCTAAGGTTTGGGGCTGAAAGATATTGAGTATATTAAGTAAATGTGTTCCATTCTGATTTTTGAAAAGGCAAAATGATAGGATACCAAAGAGAAACTCCCCAGGTCATTAGGTGCCCAATATGCTACTGGAGATCAGTGGAGAAATAACTCCAAAAAGAATGAAGGGATGGAGTCAAAGCAAAAACAATACCCAGTTGTGGATGTGACTGGTGATAGAAGCAAGATCCAATGCTGTAAAGAGCAATATTGCATAAGAACCTGGAATGTCAGGTCCATGAATCAAGGCAAATTGGAAGTGGTCAAATAAAAGATGACAAGGGTGAACGTCAACATTCTAGGAATCAGCAAACTCAAATGGACTGGAATGGGTGAATTTAACTCAGATGACCATTATATCTACTACTGCGGGCAGGAATCCCTCAGAAGAAATGGAGTAGCCATCATGGTCAACAAAAGAGTCTGAAATGCAGTACTTGGATGCAATCTCAAAAACGACAGAATGATCTCTGTTCATTTCCAAGGCAAACCATTCAATATCACAGTTATCCAAGTCTATGCCCCAACCAGTAATGCTGAAGAAGCTGAAGTTGAACCATTTTATGAAGACCTAAAAGACCTTGTAGAGCTAACACCCCAAAAAGATATCCTTTTCATTATAGGGGACTGGAATGCTAAAGTAGGAAGTCAAGAAACACCTGGAGTAACAGGCAAATTTGGCCTTGGAATGCGGAATGAAGCAGGGCAAAGACTAATAGAGTTTTGCCAAGAAAATGCACTGGTCATAGCAAACACCCTCTTCCAACAACACAAGAGAAGACTCTACACATGGACATCACCAGATGATCAACACCGAAATCAGACTGATTATATTCTATGCAGCCAAAGATGGAGAAGCTCTATACTGTCAACAAAAACAAGACCAGGAGCTGACTGTGGCTCAGATCATGAACGCCGTATTGCCAAATTCAGACTTAAACTGAAGAAAGTAGGGAAACCGCTAGACCATTCAGGTATGACCTAAATCAAATCCCTTATGATTATACAGTGGAAGTGAGAAATAGATTTAAGGGCCTAGATCTGATAGATAGACTGCCTGATGAGATATGGAATGAGGTTTGTGACATTGTACAGGAGACAGGGATCAAGACCATCCCCATGGAAAAGAAATGCAAAAAAGCAAAATGGCTGTCTGGGGAGGCCTCACAAATAGCTGTGAAAGAAGAGAGGCGAAAAGCAAAGGAGAAAAGGAAAGATATAAGTATCTGAATGCAGAGTTCCAAAGAATAGCAAGAAGAGATAAGAAAGCCTTCTTCAGCGATCAATGCAAAGAAATAGAGGAAAAGAACAGAATGGAAAGACTAGAGATCTCTTCAGGAAAATTAGAGCTACCAAGGAAAATTTTCATGCAAAGATGGGCTCGATAAAGGACAGAAATGGTATGGACCTAACAGAAGCAGAAGATATTAAGAAGAGGTGGCAAGAATACACAAAAGAACTGTACAAAAATGATCATCACGACCCAGATAATCATGATGATGTGATCACTAATCTAGAGCCAGACATCTTGGAATGTGAAGTCAAGTGGACCTTAGAAAGCATCACTATGAACAAAGCTAGTGGAGGTGATGGAATTCCAGTTGAGCTGTTTCAAATCCTGAAAGATGATGCTGTGAAAGTGCTGCACTCAATATGCCAGCAAATTTGGAAAACTCAGCAGTGGCCACAAGACTGGAAAAGATCAGTGTTCATTCCAACCCCCAAAAAGGCAATGCCAAAGAATGCTCAGACTACCACACAATTGCACTCATCTCACATGCTAGTAAAGTAATGCTCAAAATTCTCCAAGCCAGGCTTCAGTAATATGTGAACCATGAACTCCCTGATGTACAAGCTGATTTTAGAAAAGGCAGAGGAACCAGAAATCAAATTGCCAACATCCGCTGGATCATCAAAAAAGCAAGAGAGTTCCAGAAAAACATATATTTCTGCTTTATTGACTATGCCAAATCTTTTGACTGTGTGGATCACAATAAACTGTGGAAAATTCTGAAAGAGATGGGAATATCAGATCACCTGACCTACCTCTTGAGAAATCTGTATGCAGGTCAGGAAGCAACAGTTAGAACTGGACATGGAACAACAGACTGGTTCCAAATAGGAAAAGGAATACATCAAGATTGTATATTGTCACCCTGCTTATTTAACTTTTATGCAAAGTACATCATGAGAAACGCTGGACTGGAAGAAACACAAGCTGGAATCAAGATTGCCGGGAGAAATATCAATAACCTCAGATATGCAGATGACACCATCCTTATGGCAGAAAGTGAAAAGGAACTAAAGAGCCTCTTGATGAAAGTGAAAGAGTAGAGCAAAAATGTTGGCTTAAAGCTCAACATTCAGAAAATGAAGATCATGGGATCTGGTCCCCTCACTTCATGGAAAATAGATGGGGAAACAGTGGAAACCGTGTCAGACTTTATTTTCTGGGGTTCCAAAATCATTGCAGATGGTGATTGCAGCCATGAAATTAGAAGACACTTACTCCTTGGAAGAAAAGTTATGACCAACCTAGATAGTATATTCAAAAGCAGAGACATTATTTTGCCGACTAAGGTTCATCTAGTCAAGGCTATGGTTTTTCCAGAGGTCATGTATGGATGTGAGAGTTGGACTGTGAAGAAGGCTGAGCAGCGAAGAATTGATGCTTTTGAACTGTGGTGTTGGAGAAGACTCTTGAGAGTCCCTTGGACTGCAAGGAGATCCAACCAGTCCATTCTGAAGGAGATCAGCACTGAGATTTCTTTGGAAGGAATGATGCTAAAGCTGAAACTCCAGTACTTTGGCCACCTCATGTGAAGAGCTGACTCATTGGAAAAGACTCTGATGCTGGGGGCATTGGGAGCAGGAAGAGAATGGGATGACAGAGGATGAGATGGCTGGATGGCATCATGGACTCGATGGACATGAGTCTGAGGGAACTCCGAGAGATGGTGATGGACAGGGAGGCCTAGCATGCTGCGATTCATGGGGTCGTAAGAGTTGGACACGATTGAGTGACTGAACTGAACTGAAATCTTTTAATGACAGAGGTTAATTCACACTCTAGAAGATTCTCAGTAAATCCACATCTTGAAGCTCAAGAATCTCATTCAGGATCTTCTAAAATGCCTCTTTACCCCTACCCATCAAAACCCATTCCAGAGAATCAGAAGACTCCTTGGCAATGTGTGTGGTTTCTAGAAAGCAGGGCTGAAAGTCAGTACAATTGATATTTAGTCCTGTATTATTAACTACTTAGAAAACCTGAAAACATTCTGAGCTACTGTATTTCATAGCAACCACCAGTCACAATCCTAGAAAAGAATTTTAACTTGTCCCTGATATACTCTAACACTAATTTTAAGTATGGAGTTTGAATGCTTGCTCTCCTTATCCTAAACTCACATTTTAAATATCACTTCTTTTATTTATTTATTTATTTATTTATTTTGAAATATTCACTGGTTTGTGTGCATATGTTATTTACTCCCTATTGGGCTATAAACCCATCTTCACTATAAAAATCTCACATATTTACCCCATTATTATATAACTGTTCACTGACTATCTTCTATAGGGGATTGGGCTTCTTAAAGACAGCGGTTTCAGTTCATCTGACTTTGTGTATACGGTATCACTTCAGTTCAGTCACTCAATTGTGTACGACTCTCTGCGACCTCATGAATTGCAGCACGCCAGGCCTCCCTGTCCATCACCAACTCCCAGAGTTCACTCAGACCCACGTCTATCAACTCAGTGATGCCATCCAGCCATCTCATCCTTTGTCATCCCCTTCTCCTTCTGCCCACAATCCCTCCCAGCATCAGAGTCTTTTCCAATGAGTCAGCTCTTTGCATGAGGTGGCCAAGTACTGGAGTTTCAACTTCAGTTTCATTCCCTCCAAAGAAATCCCAGGGCTAATCTCCTTCAGAATGGACTGGTTGGATCTCCTTGCAGTCCAAGGGACTCAAGAGTCTTCTCCAACACCATAGTTCAAAAACATCAATTCTTTGGCACTCAGCTTTCTTCACAGTCCAGCTCTCACATGACCACTGGGAAAACCATAGCCTTGACTAGATGGACCTTTGTTGGCAAAGCAATGTCTCTGCTTTTCAATATGCTATCTAGGTTGGTCATAACTTTCCTTCCAAGGAGTAAGCGTCTTCTAATTTCATGGCTGCAATCACCATCTGCAGTGATTTTGGAGCCCCCAAAATAAAATCAGCCACTGTTTCCACTGTTTCCCCATCTATTGCTGTGAAGTGAGGAGACCAGATGGTGTGATCTTTGTTTTCTGAATGTTGAGCTTTAAGCCAACTTTTTCACTCTCCTCTTTCACTTTCATCAAGAGGCTCTTTAGTTCTTCTTCATTTTCTGCCATAAGGGTGGTGTCATCTGCATATCTGAGGTTATTGATATTTCTCCTGGCAATCTCCATTCCAGCTTGTGCTTCTTCCAACCCAGTGTTTCTCATGATGTACTCTGCATATAAGTTAAATAACCAGGGTGACAATATACAGCCTTAACATACTCCTTTTGGAACCAGTCTGTTGTTCCATGTCTAGTTCTAACTGTTGCTTCCTGACCTGTATATAGGTTTCTCAAGAGGCTGGTTAGGTGGTCTGGTGTTCCCATCTCATTCAGAATTTCCCACAGTTTATTGTGATCCACACAGTCAAAGGCTTTGGCATAGTCAATAAAGCAGAAATAGATGTTTTTCTGGAACTCTCTTGCTTTTTTGATGATCCAGCGGATGTTGGCAATTTGATCTCTGGTTCCTCTGCCTTTTCTAAAATCAGCTTGAACATCAGGGAGTTCACGGTTCATATATTGCTGAAGCTTGACTTGGACAATTTTGAGTATTACTTTACGAGCATGTGAGATGAGTGCAATTGTGTGGTAGTCTGAGCATTCTTTGGCACTGCCTTTCTTTGGAATTGGAATGAACATTGACCTTTTCCAGTCCTGTGGCCACTGCTGAGTTTTCCGAATTTGCTGGCATATTGAGTGCAGCACTTTCACAGCATCATCTTTCAGGATTTGAAACAGCTCACCTGGAATTCCATCACCTCCACTAGCTTTGTTCGTAGTGATGCTATGGCCCACTTGATGAACATTATAAGAATTATAAAAATACAAAAATCTTCAAGATAGTATTTCTCTACCAACTCTAACAAAATCACTTGGGATGCTTGTTAAAAATGTATATACCCTATCTTATCTTCTGGGTATAGATTCTAGGAAACTTTACTTTTGCTTAGTTTCCCAGGCAATTTTGATGTATTCTGAAGACTTAGAATCACTTCTGTAAAAATTCCTACAGTAAATAAACTTATTATTTAACTTTGAATTTCAAGAACGTTATTTGGTCACAGGATATTTTTCTTTTACTTTCTCTTGAACCAGTGTTTTTTGGTATACTATGGGAAAGGTATATATTTTCTAATATTTATATTATTAAATCAAAAGAATCACAATTGCATTTTTCAAAGTTTCAGTAATGTGGAAATTGTAAACATTATCTTGAAAAACATGAAGAAGAAACTTCAGCCACATTATTTAAAAGAGACAGTAACTATATATATCTCATATTTCTTTCTTTTCATATATCATAACTCTTCTTTCAAATGCAATCTTATCAGAAAATAAAAATGAATATCATTTATAACAGCAAAATGGTTTTAAAGAACTTCTAAGGAAAAGACACAAAGAAATAATTTTGATATAGATTTTTTTAAATTATGAGAATATTAATTATTCTTTAGAGTTCCTCAATATTTATCTGAAAAGACAAGAGCAAGGGAAATGAGAGGAAAAAGGCCCATATGCTCTAACAGATTTTCAGTTTTTAAAATTAATACAATCCAACCAAGATTGTGGAATGAGTTCTATGAAATTTGTGACACTAGATTCTTTTGCCATTGTTTATATAAGACTTTTTCCTGATATACTACAGCAGATTGGACATACTTGGATAGTACTGTTCGGGGAAGCACACGGAAACCGCCTATACTGGCCAGGCACCATAGTAACCGTCTGCATGAGTTGTTTTATGATAGGAGGTCCTGGTAAGGAGCATGGAACTAATAAGCCTCCACCAACCAGAAGAATTCGGGAAAGGTCAAAAGGAGACACCACATGTCCAATCACCTCCCAGAATCTTTCTCTCTGGCATCCATCTTGGCTGAACCAGGCGAGCACCACCAGGAAGGGCTCTGAGTCAGACGATTAGCTAAAGACAACTCGAAAACTAATCCTATCACCATAAAACCGGGCTGCAGCCAGAGCTGTTCTCCTGAGTTCCCTTCAATACTGCTCTCCACCCAGGTGCCCTTTCCCAATAAAATCTCTTGCTTTGTCAGCACATGTGTCTCCTCGGACAATTCATTTCCGAGTTGTTAGACAAGAGTCTAGTTTCGGGCCCTGGAAGGGGTTCCTCTTCCTGCAACAGTACTGATAAAGAAAGAAAAACCATCTCTGAAATTATGAATGTCGAATATTTGGTACAAAGTGAACATGCTAACCAACATTTATTTTTCATTGAAGGAAAGTATAACTTCAAATTAATAATGTCTTGGCCAGGAACTAAGAATCAGATGATGCCAAATTCCCCCTTGAATAGCAAAAAGATTCAGTCTTTTGGACCTCTAGCAGACATGTGTTTTGTATAAACTTCAGAGGAGGTAATAGAAGCTATGGACCTTTTTGGATGAGATATTTAAACATAATATTCAGTTAACCTGAACAGAATTCAAATACTACAGTCTACTGAAATGGCATGCTTTGTGACAGTTTCTAAGGGTTTCCTCCTTTTGGATCTCTACAAGGCAATTAGTTTGAGCATAAACTCAACTATAACTCCTCTTAGAAACAATGGTGAAATCACAGGAATAGGGTCAGGATGAAGGCATATGAAAATTAATTTGGAATTTTTTTAGCAATTTCACCCTGATATCAGAAAGTAGGTTATTGTCTTGGGTGTTACACTTCTTTTGCATCTTTGTTTATATCCTGCAAGCAAATTAGAACTTGCTAAAAATAATTTTGTAAGAAAGTAAAATAAATAAGGACCCACAAAATAATAAGGACTTCACCCCCACCCATCAGAAGCAATCATGTTTTAGCATATTATATTCTCTTCTAATTTTTTCTATTCATTTTACATTGTTGGAATCTCATTGTATAAATAGATGCATATCCTATACATATTTTACTTAAATTTTACTACTTATTATTTAACTACAGTCATTAAGAAATCCTTGTACCCATTCACTTTATAAATGAATTATTTTGCATTACAAGGGTATATCTGATTTATTTGAATCCTCTACCATTGAACATATTTACATTTTTCACAATTATAAAAATATTGCAGGGAATGTTTTTACACATTTTTCAATTTTCTTCATAAGATAAAATATGAAGCTTATGAAAAGTTTTAAGTCTCACAGAAAATACTTTTAAATTGTTTCAGAATATTTTATGAAGCTTGAGTCTCACCACATATCAAGAGATGTGATTATTCATCATATCTGTGCTAGGTTTGAAGAGTACTACCTGTGAAAGTGTTTGATAATTTTGTAAGTTAAAATAAATCTCATTGTTTTAATTCTGCATGATTCTGTGTAGCATGTATACATACAGACCAAACAAGAAGAAAACAGATAGAGCAAAAGGCAAATATGCTCCCAGTGTCAGCCTAAAATAAGTCACAGGCATGTATTTCAAAAGACTTTTTAAGAAGGAGACATACTGTCAGGAGGAAAAAATTCCTCAGAAGTCAAGAGATGTAGAATAGCACAGTGTTTACTTACCTATTTGTACTCTCAAGATTGGTTCAGTAGAATGACCTGAATTGAAAGAAGTCTTCTGGAGACTTCAAACTACCTAATCACAACACAAATAATATTTCATATGTCCTTACTTGCTTCTTTCAGGGATCAAGTTTCATAAAAATGTACAAACTTCAGGTTCTTATAGATATCATATTAATAATTTATATAAGGTGCTAAAGAATTCTAAGGAATTTTCTTTCCTGGGTTCATCTTTTGTTCTTTATTTTGTTACTATTATTTTTGCCAAACTCTTCAAGATATTATTTACCTATCTTATTTACCTACTTGAACTTCAGCATCAG
This sequence comes from Nanger dama, assembly GCA_917880005.1. Lineage (NCBI taxonomy): Eukaryota > Metazoa > Chordata > Mammalia > Artiodactyla > Bovidae > Nanger > Nanger dama. Next base: position 21,398,000 of record CAKJTW010000030.1, read on the forward strand.
TCCTTTCAATGAGTATTCAGGGTCGATTTCCCTTAAGACTGACTGGATTGATTTCCCTTGAGATTGACCCAAACAGGAATGGGAGTCAATTTAGGTATCTCATTCTAATACTGTCACTGCAAAATTCCTCAGTAGTTGGCAGTGCTTAATCAATTTCTGCTTTGTGGGCAATGTCTTGTGGGTGCAACTTCCAAAGCCTGAGGAATTTCAGATGACTAAAAAGACAAGACTCTCGAGGCTTGTCATGCAATCCGAGGCTGGCAGCCCTCTCACAGACCAGGTCTGATAAATTTCTTCACAGTTTTGAATTGCCCTCTTACTGTTCAGTTCATTATCTAGAGGCTCTTTTCCTTAGCATCTTGTTACCCTGAACCTTTTAAAACCTTTTTAGCAGTTGATGAAGCATACTGAGTTTCAGTGCCAGTTCACGCATAGTAGAAACACTTGAACTTCATTGTGAGAGATCAGGAAGGAAAGTGATATATTTTGCATATAACACAAAACACACAATATGGGGAAATAGGTCTATTCAAATTTTTACTTTCCTGTAGTCTTGCCTATAAGAAAGACTGAAACATCTTTGAACTGAGAAGGTCTTTCATTATCATTTATGCTTTGGCACTGAGGACAGAGTTAAGAAACTATCTGGTTAATCTGCACCTTAGGAAAGATTCTTGATAACTGCTATACAGAGAACAACACCGAATCTGTATACATAAGAATGCTATACACTTACTTCTGTCACAAAAAAATAAGAGTTTCATCTACCTATATTAAATAAGTGAGACTGATCTTGGAAATAGTAAGTAAAATTAGAAAACAACTATCTTTCCCTCCTTCCAGTCTAGTCCAGCTAGAAATTATATAAAGCATACAGGGAACTTGGAAGCTTACATTAGGCAAGGAAATTAGAAAGTAAAAACCCTTCACCAATATAATTCCTAATCAACCCACTATACTAATAATTTCTAACTTCCTAAAAGAATCTGCCTTTAGTAAGTCTAAAACATCTCGTGCCTCTCATGGTTGGGAGGCTGTAAACAATCACATGTGGCTGGACGAACCTGTACAGGCAGCCTAGATAACCTTCAGAGGAGTTCGTAAGTTGAAACACTCTTGTCATGCCCAGGAATTTTTATTAACTGGAGCTGTAGGTTAACTCCTTCTCCCAGAGAGGTGATGGGGGAGAGCCCCCCGTAAAGTCAGAGGTGTAGGTGAGAGCATAAAACAGTAAAGTAGGCAGACTCTGGTTCTGAGGGGGTTTCCTGAGGCTCGATCCCGCCTTTGTGTATGCCGAAGCCTCCTTCCTCATGACCTTTGCCATGGGCGGAGTTCCTCATGCTGGCTCCCAGCAGCCAAAATTAACTAAACTTGGGGGAAAAGCATTTCTTCTGCAGAAAGAATTACATTTATTACTCTCTGGTTTTGCAAAAAACAGGCTCCTCTTAATATATTCTGAGATAGAATGAAATAAAACCTGAAAATACCTGAAGGGCATCCTAATATTCAGTCTCTCTGCATACTTGCACAGTGTGTCCCATGGAATATGAATTTTAATAAACATGATATCCGGGTTTGCAACAGCTGGCTGTAAAGGGCAACAGAACAGGTGCCAATTAGAATTAGAGCTGATAATACCATGTCACAATTTGACCTGACAGGAAAGAACACTGTCCCCTTTATATATACAGGAATCATTATCACTGATTTAAAAGGAATTTATTTCTTAACACAGAATTATCTTAATAAAAATGTAATAATGCCATTGTATACAAGAAATAATTATCCATGTGAGTTAGCGCTTTCTTCCTTGACCATTAGTAAGATCCAGAGCCACCAACCAGAATAATCATGAGCCAATTAGGACTCTGAAGTTATTCTGGTTGTAAACTTTCTCATGGTCCTTTCTTTCCTGCTCAAGGTGGGTAGACAACACTGACAGTTACCAAGTTATTCATTCATTTATTCTTCCAGCATATTTTATTGAGCAATTACTATTATACTTGTGAGAGCCTATGAAAATTCTGGAGATAAACAGAGTATAAGACCTACGAGTCCATGCCCTTGCAGAGCTGTCAACTTTGTATACTTACTTGAATCTTAAAAGGTTAGCATAATGTTTCCTGCAAGAGATCATAATAATTTGTATCTTTGATCTAGACAAGAGGTTTTTAAGCAAAATAAAGTGGGCATTGGGATTATCTAAGGAGCTATTAACAAACTTGAGTACTCTGGTCAATTTCTTTAATCCTAAATGCCTATTTAGAAGAAATGACACAGTATGGAAGAAAAAACACAGGGTTTAGAATCACAAAGAGGTAAGTACAAATTCCATTTCTATCATTTATTAACTCTAGGACCTTGAAGAAATTACCTAATTTCTCTGATCCTCAGTTTCCTCATATGGGAAATGGAGAGAATGGTCTTACCTCATAGAGTTGTCATGAGTCTTATGAGAGACTAGACTATAAGGAGCTCAAGTACAAGAGGCTTACCAGAATGTTCATTCCCAGTGAGAGCATGCTTCTAGAATCAGACCACAGCCAAAGTAATGGCTATTTTCAAAGCTTCACTAGAATAGTTCTTTTTTTTTTTCTTTTTCTCAGTAAATAGCTACTTGATTCATCTTTGGTGGAGCAGTGCCTTGGTTTTTAGGCCTTCTATAATAGGCTTTGAATTATACAAGTAAAAAGCCAGTAACAGCGTATGACTGGGGAAAACTCTGAAGTTGAGGACTTGAATCAAGTGATTGAAAAGTTAAATTTTCTTTGAAATAAAACTCAGTATAATTGTAATAAAACTGTATCTCTACAGACTATAGTTTCTTTGGGAAATTTATCTTTCCTCTTTAAGTATTCAAAGTGCCTTATGCTTTTATGTCATTGCTCAGTTCCTGGGAAAGTGTGGGTTCCTTTCCAGCAGTTACTCAAAGACATAGAAAATAAATAGGACCCTCAGGATTAAAGAAAACATATTTAATGCTCATTTCATCCCAGAATCTGGAAGTGAGATTTCTATGAAAACTAATCCAGACTTAGACAAAATAAGTCTCTACCAGAATGACACATTCTACAGGTGGGATGATTTAAGATAACAACCAGTCCCTTGAGAAGTACACTGATGTTAGATCATTACATTCTCTCCAATGGTTTCTCAGAAGTTTGAGAGTGGGGATCTCTTTTGAGGAATAAGTAGATGTTGGGACAAAAAAAAAAAAAATCATTTCTCAGGAGTTAAGCCTTATTCTGGTGTGACTGGAGATCACACTCTCCCACAGAGCATCACGGTTCTCAAAACCTAGGCATGTTGGCTGCCAAAATATGTTAGCAGCATGAAGAAGGAATGACTATTACATGCATGGGTGTTGGGAAAGATCTGGGAAGGCTTAACCTCCACCACAGGAGAGCTTGGGTTTCATACTATCAGTTGGTTCCTAGCTTGTTTTTCTTCACAGCACGTACAGCTAGAACTGGTCACTCCTCACTTCTTCCACAGCTACTGCTCTGGTCTATCACCACCATCTCTGATCTAGAGTCTTACAGTGTTTTCTAATAGAGCCTTTGCTCATATTCTTGCCCCCAATGGTCTATTCATAGCACAATGGCCAGAGTTATTCTTTAAAATATAACTCAGATAGTATACTTTCTCAGAACCTCACTTGAATCAGAGTGAAAACCAAAGTTTTTCCAATGACCTACACAGCCTTTTACAACCTCACCCTTGATATCTTGTTAAACCTTACACACAGCCTTTTACAACCTCACCCTCAATATCTTGTTAAACCTTTCTCCTACTAATCTCCCTCTCATTCACTCTACTTCCATCATTTGGTCACTTGCTATTACTTGCCTGCTTCACCCCATCATCCTTACCTCACTCCATTTTTTCTATAGTGTTTATTATCTTCTAATGAATGAGTCAATTTATGTAAGTGCTGTGAGAGGAGGGGTATTTGCTTTGTTCATTTATGTCTACTGAGCACCTAGTTCTACACCAGGCACACAGTAGTCATTCACTAAGCATTCATTGAATGGATGAATGAATGAATGAATGAGTTCACTTACTTTGAGTACACATTCTTTATAACTTGTACCTAAGTGAGAGACAATGAAGATAAGAAAGCAAATAAGCCAGAATTATTTTGGAAGAGGTACTATGTCAGGTTCAAATTAGCATCATGAATAGCTGGCTTAGCACTGATAATTAATTCAGTCTGGTCAACTCTTAAGATGTGAAAAAAATCTAATACACCCAAATAAAGTAGATGCTTCAGAAAGACATTACTGCATTAATTCTACCACCAGTGAAACATCAAGCTAGGGGCACATACAGCTAGAACATTTCTAATTTTGTATGTCTAAAATATGTTAATATATAAATACATATATATGTATATATTTTTCCAAGCAGCATGAATTGTCTTATAACTCTTCAACTTAATTTCTATTTTGTTATACCTCTACTTAAAAAAAAAAAACAAAAATAGTTTTATTTCCTTGCAGCAGGGGGTTGATGAAGAATTGGTGTTGGCAGAAAGCAAGATTATTTTCTCCCTTGGAATCAGAAGCTCCCAATCTGGCACTATTCTGTTTAGCTCTGATGCAGGCAGGCTTTTCCAGGGGAACAAAACACCCACAGCCTTCACACTTCACATTATTATTTAATTATTCCATCCAAAATTTTCAAGAGGTAGAAGATTCATTCTTGAGGGAAAAAGAAATTTTAAAAATGTGTTTTACAATGTCACTCTGCTAGTTGGTGGCAGGGAGCTGAAAAAAAATATAGAATATGGTAGCTTGCTATACTAAGTATAAGATAAAGGTAAAATGCTGGTGTAATCTGGAAATACACTTGGATAACAAAGAACATATCTTGACAGAGATCATCTACCTATTTATCTGCACAGTCTTCAAACATGAATCATTATCTGTTGCTGATGTGATCATCTATAAACTATCCACATCAACATGCAATTTAATGAGGATTTGAGATATACTCTGTGCCAGGCTCAATGCTTAACTTTGTTGAATATAAATTTTAAAAATGGGAACTTGTTTCCTAGGGAATACTCCCATTTTTTCTGCTAAAAATCCAATACTTGCTGATATTTTCACAATTTCATTTTCCTTTTCCACCTGTGACAAGACCTAAATATTTTCAATTTAATACTTATTAAAATTAAGTTGCAAATAAAGCACACATACTATAATACTATAAATTTTAAGAAGAAATAAAAGCTCATGATAATGCAAAACACTGGATTTGATAGTTCAGATAGGTATAACTATTCAGATGCCATTTAGTCATCAGTTAAGGTTTAAACCAAAAACATATCTATGTTTTATATTAAAATCATAGCGTTAAGTTTCTATGCCTACTTGCTTAAAAAGGCAATACATAGGATATTGAATTTTTAATAATATGGTTGGCAGAATTCTAAGAAATCCCCTTAGATCTTCATGCATTGTCTTCATCTTGAACAATCTACAGGACCTGTGAATACGATGGCATATTCAGTCTCATGATTAAGTTCTTTATATGGCACATTTGCTTTTAAAACAGAGAGATTATTCTCCATGGCAGATGATTCCCTGAAAGGGACTCTTCTTGGCAAAAAGAGATTTGAAGCAGTAGAGGTACACAAAGGAGAGTCTCTGTTGCTGGTTTTGAACATGGGTGGGGAGCATGCAGCAAGGAATCAGAATGGCCTCTAGGAACTGAGAGAGGTACCTGGCTTATAGCTAGCAAGGAGATGTGGATTTCAGTCCTACAACCACAAGGAACTGAATTCTATCACAACCACATAAGCTTGAAAGGATGCCCTAAGTTCCAGGTGTGAATGTAAGCCTATTCAACACACTGATTTAAGTCTTACAAGAAACAGAGTCATGTGCTCACCATACCCAAACTTCTGATTTGCAGAACTGTGGGCTAACAAATGGGTTTTATTTTAAGCTGCTGAATATGTGGTGTGATGTGTTAAGCAGCAATAGATAATTAATTAAAAATAGTACTGAACAATTTCTTGATTAGAAATTTTAAGACTATTTTTTCATATATAAAATAATATGCTTATTTCATATATAAAGTTAGCATGCTTATTACATAAATATGTTTTGTTCATTTAAACTGTTTTTTGTTGATTTTACACATAAACATTATGATAATTAATCTAATCCTAATTAACTCAACCATTTAAAACACCAATGTTAATGCTTTTAGAATTAAGAATATAAGTAAACATAGATATGACAACCAAAATAAATGATTGCAGAAAATTAACTTTAAAATACAATTAAGGAATCTTAATTTTCCCTGAAATGGCAGTCCACTCCAGTATTCTTGCCTGGAGAATCCCATGGATGGAGAAGCCTTGTAGGTTACAGTCCACAGGGTCGCAAAGAGTCGGACATGACTGAGCGACTTCACCTCACCTCACCTCAATTTTCCCTGATATTACACTTGATATTCTAACTGTATACTGGATCTCACCCTTAATTTTCACCTAAAGGCCTTTCATTTATTTTTACTCCTCTGTCTTCTGTTTCCTCAATCTTTCTCTTCTATTTCTTTCTTTCCCTGCCTCTCTCCATTCACCTTTCCTTCCTCCTCATTTTTTAAACATCACATACAAGAAAAAAAGAAAACAGAAAGAAAGAAGGAAAACCTCATGAGACCTCGTTTCCATCTGGGGCTAGCACACTTCATCCTTCCATTCACAGATGAGCACACAGATGACATTTGCCACAGCCTCTATTTTTCCATTATCCAGTCACTCTTCAACTCGCCCCCAGTCTATCTCCTCAGAGAAAAGATTCACTGATTTCACCAAAGATCTCTACATTCTCAATTAACTGGGCCCCTTTCTTGTCTCACTTGACTTCTGAGCAGTATTTAACCCTGGTAACCACTCTTCTCTGTGACTCCCCATCTCTTTTACTTCCACCTACATCCAACACCTTCAACCATTTATTCCCCCTACTTTTTATAAGCTCACTTTTAGGCGTTTTTTTTTAATCGTTCTGTCCAGTAATCTCATACTAAAACACAGCTTTTATTACCATCTATGTAATAAAGATTAAAGCATTTACCTTCAGTTTAGATTCTTCATTTGAGCTCTAGACACAAATTTCAAACATGCTTACTAAAATATTAAAACCTAGATATTAACGGTTTGGCAGATTCATTTCTTTCAACATTTTGGTTTTCTTTTCATAGAGTTTTGTACTTTATACAGGATCATTCCTTCTTTACTTTTAAAAATGTAAAAACAGCTATGCCCTTTGCAAAATATTTAAATTTACAGAAATGTGTAAAAAAGGAAAATATTTTAAAATATGACTATACATATGCATTTCTTTTACACATGGGAGAAAATTGCTATATGTTTTTAAAAGCCATATGTTATACCTTTATGCTGAAATGTAAAATATCATATCTCTTCCAGCACATTGTATCATATAGCTAATATTATTAAAGCACCTACCTCCTTTTCTAACATTAAGCCTTCCGCTCTGAGGTTCTTTTCAAATGTGTTTCTTTTGTCATATTGTATATTTGACTTTCTATAAACCAAGATGTAATCAATCCGCTTTTTGCCATCTTTGAATAGAAGTCCACTGGATGCTATGTAATTCATGTCATTCTGCAAATAAAGCAATGGTTGTTAATAGCGTAGGTTGGCTAAGCACACACATTCAGCTTTCAGACACTTCTGTTCAAATATCGGCAATCCAATGTAAAAATGTATTTTTACATACAATTATGAGACATGAAAAGATAATTTTTGAAGTTTTCATTTTTAATATAAATTTATTTATTTTAATTGGAGGTTAATTACTTTACAGTATTGTATTGGTTTTGCCATACATCAGCATGAATCCACCACAGGTATACACGTGTTCCCCCATCCTGAACTCCCTCCCTCCTTCCTCCCCACCTTACAGTAGGAAACAAGCTACCAGTGATGTTCTAGGATTTGAAATTAGTCTGACACCAGAACATGCATTCTCTGATGTTAGCATCTAAAGGTCTATGTTTTATTCAATAAAACCCTATAAAAATAATAACAGCCAATGTACATTGAACATTTGCTCAAAATCAGCCCCAGACATAGATGTTTTACACGTTTTATCTTACTCAAAACTCAAACTTGCCTTTCAAAAATAAAGACAACAAAGCTTAAACAACATAAGTACTGAAAACTGAAATTAACATAATTTCCTCCATGAAATAATACTCAGATGAGGCATTATTTCCTTAAACCTATGTTCAACAACACCAAACAATAATTTCTGAACTGCTTGTTCCAAGAAATACTTCCCCCTCAGAGTATAAGACTATAATCTGATGACAACCACCTACTTACTAAGACTAATCATGTGCTTATTAAGACTTCTTTAAGGTACTCACCTTGCTCTGTCTGCCTATCCCAGCTGTTTTTCACAGATGCTGCCCAATTTTCAACCAACTGCCTGCCTGGCAAGATTTACCTTAATATCTACCAGCCCAGGTCCTAGAACCCTCTGAAAACTTTCCCAACTTTGTAAACACTACTAAGACTACCCAGTTGATATCCTTACTTGCTGTAACTTTAATAAAATTAATTTCAGTGATCACCTGATTTTTGTAATGTCCTTTTTTGGGGGAGCTGGCACTTTGTCAGTAAACAGCTCAATATTACTTTAATTCAATTTTTATTTCTGGTCCATGTTTTTAGCTATTAGATACATTATCCTTCTTTTCCCATGTTTCCTGTCAAGCTATTTGATTATCTGTACCAAATCTCTGTCCCATTTTTCCCATACTAGCATTCTTGAGCTTAAAAAATGTCCTAACATTTTGAGAGTTAACTGATAATTTCAAAAAAGGGATCTCAGACTTCTTTGGAGGAGATTGCTTAGGACATACATGCAGCTTAAGGTTTAAAAAGTGAGGACCAGAGTAACCTAGTGGCCAACAAGTCAGCCAAGTGAAGCAACAAAAACTAATATCTGAGCAACTGTAATCCTACAGGAACAGGTCAGGTGGCTCAGGAGCTGTCTTCTTGGAGAAAATAAGTTCAAGTGTGTAAATTCAGGGGTACTAGAGACTCCAGTATTCTTGCCTGGAGAATCTCAGGGACAGAGGAGCCTGATGGGCTGCCGTCTATGGGGTCGCAGAGTTGGACACAACTGAAGTGACTTAGCAGCAGCAGACTTCCAGGCTCAAGGACAAGAAGACTTTGACACATTCTTTTCTCCAGTGAATAAAAAGGTCTTGAGAGTCCCAGGACTGCTTTATTGGATACTATAAAGTGACTAAGTAACAATTCAAGCAGAGTCACCACTGTCTTGTAGTTGCATAACGTATGCTGCCTTTAGTGGCCCAGTCATGTCCAACTCTTTGCAACCCCATGGATTGTGGCCCGCCAGGCTCCTCTGTCCATGGAGATTCTCTAGACAAGAATACTGAAGTGGATTGCCATGCTCTCCTCCAGGGGATCTTCCCAACACAGGGATCAAACCCAGGTCTCCTGCATTGCAGGTGGATTCTTTACCATCTGAGCCACCAGGGAAGCCCATGATAATGATGAAAATAATAGCTATCACTAACTGATCACTTACTGTGGTGCCAGACAATGTGCCAAGTGATTTATTCTCATAATTCTTTAAGGTAGATATTGACATGAATACATAGAAGCCAAAAGTTTAAGTAACATCCCAGATGTCATGGAAAAGGAAATAGTGAAACTAGAACTCTCATCTATTTGATGGTGGTCTTGACAACTATATTGAAAAAGACAAACATATGTAAGTACACATTACTAGGTCTGGAGTTTGGTAGTAATAGAAGGCTAACCCCTCAAACGGCCTATGATTTATAGTTCCTATAGGGTAGAGACACTGAGGATTAATAGCTGGAGAAGATATAATTAACTTCAGACTTTAGAATGCTTTTGCCTCCACCACTCTAGAGATTTCACTTGGATGTCTAATGGGCATATCAAAGCTGACTGTCCAAAATGGAATTCCTTATTTTAGCTAAGCAAATGTTCCCCCAAACCCTTGTTATTTTGATTGGCTGCAAACCTATTCTTTAAATTGCTCAGATCAAAAATCACGAGTCATCTTTGTTTTCTCTATTTTCACCCATCTAACATGCAAATCGTTGGAACATTCTTCAAAATATATTTAGAATCTGATCACTTTCTAACATTCTCAACACTACTCTGTTCTAAGATGTCATCTATTGACGACATTATCACAATAGTCTGACTCATCTCCCAGCTTCTGCCTTTGCTTCTCTAAAGTCTATTCTCAGCATGACAGTTAAGACACTTGAGTGATCCTCCACATTATAAATTACATTATGTAACTCCTCTCTTCGAGACCCTTCAGCTGTTTTCCATGATACTCCACTCTTGATCCTAGTTTCTTTAACCTACTTTTCTTAACAATTGTTAAATTCCAACATGTTCAGTTCAGTTCAGTCACTCAGTCATGTCTGGCTCTTTGCAACTCCATGGACTGCAGCACATCGGGCTTCCCTGCCCATCACCAACACATACAGCTTGCTCAAACTCATGTCCATTGAGTCAGTGATACCATCCAACCATCTCATTTTCTGTCGTCCCCTTTCCCTCCTGCCTTCAATCTTTCCCAGGGTCTGAACTCCAGTGAGTCAGTTCTTCATATCAGGTGGCCAAAGTATGGGAGTTTCAGCTTCATCATCAGTCCTTCCAATGAATAATCAGGATTGATTTCCTTTAGGACTGACTGGTTTATTTCCTTGCAGTCCAAGGGAATCTCAAGAGTCTTCTCCAACACCACAGTTCAAAAGCATAAATTCTTCAGCACTCAGATTTCTTTATAGTCCAACTCTCACCTCCAAAGACTACTGGAAAAAGCATAGCTTTGACTAGACGGACTTTTGTTGGCAAAGTATTGTCTTTCTCTGCTTTCTAATATGCTCTCTAGGTTGGTCATGGCTTTGTTTCCAGCATGTTATATAACACTAAATTATTTAATTGTTATCTTTTATTGTCTACCTTATTCTATTAGGATATAAATTTTATGAAGGTAAATAATTTCTTACTGTTTTGTTCACAGAGTATTTCAGACATCTAATCAGAGCCAGACACATAATACGCACCAATAGATACTTATGAGAAGAAGGAAGGAAGGATAGAAGAAAAGAAGGGAATGGAAAGAATAGAATAATCCATAGTAATGTGTATCCAGACAGGAATTACCTCAAAAATATAATGCCATTAAAAGCTCATGTAGTCATTTCTCATCCTCTTTTCTCCAACATTAACACAAATCAAATTAGAATGAGATGATTGATCACAAAATTATAGCAGAACTGCAAAATCCCTGGCTTGCACTTTGTTTTACACATATGACCCACTGACTCCAGGCATCCCCATGATAATATAAACAAAGATGGAGTTAAAATAAGGTTATATAAAATTTTCCCTCTGCATTTTATTTTGCCTAAAGTATACCATCCTCTTAATACTAGTCTAGTATTAAGTATCACCTGATCTTAAATAAATAATAACATAGTCCAGGTGAAGGTAAAATCTTTCAATGAGATGATCTAGAAATCAAATGATTGATTGGTAGGAAAATAATGAGACAGTAAGATAGCTTTTAAAATATTTTATGTGCTTTACCAATTTTAAGAAAGTGGAACTCTGACAGTTATTATTCATTACTTTAAGATTAAGCAAAATAAATGTTAAACTCTTCCAGAAAATCAACTGCCTTACAATTTGAAAATTTAAAAAAAACTACATCTTTTATGTTTTTATAATAGGTGACTTTAGGTAATATTAACAGTTCTTGTATCTTTGTAAACATGTTCACAATCAAACTCTATTAACTAGGATTCTAGTTTAGTATCTAACTATTCTATAATATAAATTATGAATAAAAAGTTTGAACAATTGATCAGGCAAAAAGAAAAGTAATTTTCAAAGTGATGATAAAGAAATATGGCAAGCAAACTCATTCTATGAGGCCACCATCACCTTAATACCAAAACCAGACAAAGATGCCACACAAAAAAGAAAACTATAGGCGAATATCACTGATGAACATAAATGATTCTTAACAAAATTCTAGCAAACAGGATCCAACAATATATTTTAAAAGATCATACATCATGAACAAGTGGGCTTTATCCCAGGGATGCAAGGATTCTTCAATATTTGCAAATCAATCGATATGATATACCACATTAACAAATTGAAAAATAAAAACCATATGATTATCTCAATAGATGCAGAGACAGCCTGCAGGGAGCCAGCGTGAGGAACTCCGCCCATGGCAAAGGTCATGAGGAAGGAGGCTTGGCATACGCAAAGGCATGATCAAACCTCAGGAAGCCCCCTGTTCCCGAGCATCTACCCCCAAAACTAGAGTCTGCCTACTTTACTGTTTTATGCTCTCACCTACACCTCTGACTTTATGGGGGCTGTTCCCCACCGGTTCTCTCGGAGAAGGAGTAAACGTGCAGCTCCAAGTCAATAAAAATTTCTGGACGTGACAAGACTGTTTCAAGTTTCAAACTCCTCTGAAGGTTATCTAGCCTGCCTGTACAGGTTCATCCAGCCACATGTGATTGTTTACAGCCTCTCAACCATGAGGGGGCACAAGATGTTTTAGACTTACTAATGGCAAATTCTTTGGGAAGTTAGAAATTATTAGTATAGTGGATTGGTTAGGGAATTATATTGGTGAAGGTTTTGTCATTTGTTGTGCCAATAATTGCTGCTAATTCCCTGCCCTGGGTGGGACAAGGGTGTCTCAGGTCAAACCTCTCTGCTGGCAAACTAGCTTGTGTGACAGGATTATCCATACTCCTGCCACATGATTGTTTACTACCTCTCAACCTTAAACAGCACAGAGAGTTTTGGAGTATTTTGAGAGTCTTAATTAGCATAGGGATTTTCTCATTGTTGAGTCAATGACTGCTGCCAGGCCTCCATATCCTTAGGCACCTGGGAATATATTAATCAATGTATTTGGAATATAGAAAAGGAAATATAGTAGTTTTTGATGTTAGCAATACTAGACTTTTGAGTTAATGAATTTTCTCTTTTGTTATAGATCACTTTACTTTGTTATAAATCATTGTGTCCTTGCTATGTAAAAATGTAACTTTATCACTATCTTAAGACTAAATAGATCTTAAGGGGGAACATTGGTGAAGGGTTTTCATTTGTTGGGCTGATGTTTGCTGCTAAATCTCCATATTCCCTGTTCTTATGATGAATATAACTATCATATAGGAGAAATAAGTATTAATCTTTAAGATTAACCATGTTAACCTTGGGTTAAATAAATTCCTTTCTTAGTTATAACCCTCACCCTAGAGGAATACAACTTTATCTGCTACCTTCAGAGGGTGGTGCCTGGTTTAAGAAAAACACGCTTGGAAAAAATAAGTTTTTGGTTATCAGAAAGAAAGGGTCGTAAAATGTCAGCAGGCCTCATGGCCAGAAGATGATGTTAAACCTCTAAGATCTTCTTTTTTAATATACATTTCTGTGAAGCACCTGATTTTGATAAAGGTCAGGAATGCTGACCCCACGTGACTCTGTATTCATCCCTATGTGTAACAAAAGGTATTAAGCAAACCTAAAAATAAAGAAATCGGATCAGTTTCTGGAAAGACTGATTCCCCATGTCGTTTCTTTCTTGCTTTCCGTTTTTCTGGCTGAATTCCAATCTGGAATGTGGGTACTCACTAAGCCTGCTAATTAAGCCTGGGCTTCTAAGATTAGACCGGGGAGGCCTCAGTGCCTCCTCTCCTTTCGGAGAATGAAAAGACGCCTGTGGTATTCCACGTAAACCAAGTTATTCAGCATCTTTTCTTCACTAATTTTCCTACTACACTATCAATTTCTAATCTCTCTATATATCTGTAATTAAATAAGTTTTTTCCTAGGACACTGACTCCATCTCACCTTCGAATCACCCTGGATCCACTGGGGCTGGACACTGGCAACAGCCTTTGACAGAATTCAACATCCATTTATGATTAAAAACCCTCCAGAAAGCAGGCATAGAAGGAACATACCTCAACACAGTAAAAGCCATACATGATAAACGCACAGCAAACATTATCCCAAATGGTGAAAAATTGAAAGCATTTCCTCTAAAGTCAGGAACAAGACAAGGGTGTTCACCTCACCACTACTATACAACGTTTTGGATGTTTTAGCCACAGCAGTCAGAGAAGAAAAAGAAATAAAAGGAATCCAGATTGGAAAAGAACAAGCAAAACTCACTGGTTGCAACTGACATGATCCTCCACATAGAAAACCCTAAGATACCACCAGATAATTACTAGAGCTAATCAATGAATATAATAAATTTGCAGGATATAAAATTAACACACAGAAATTCCTTGCATTCCTATACACTAACAATGAGAAAACAGAAAGAAATTAAGGAAACAATTCCATTCACCATTGCAATGAAAAGAATAAAATACTTAGGAATAAATCTACCTAAAGAAACAAAAGACCTATATATAGAAAACTATAAAACACTGATGAAAGAAATCAAAGATGACACAAATAGATGGAGAAACATACCATGTTCATGGATCCGAAGAATCAATATAGTGAAAATGAGTATACTACCCAAAGCAATCTATAGATTCATTGCAATCCTTATCAAGCTACCAATGGTATTTTTCACAGGGCTAGAACAATTTCAAATTTGTATGGAAATACAAAAAAAAAAAAAACACAACAACTCAAATAGCCAAAGCAATCTTGAGAAAGAAGGATGGAACTGGAGGAATCAACCTGCTAGATTTCAGTCTATACTACAAAGCTACAGTCATCAAGACAGTATGGAATTGGCATAAAGACAAAAATATAGGTCAATGGAACAAAATAAGAAAGCCCAGAGATAAATCCACACATCTATGGATACCTTATCTTTGACAAAGGAGTCAAGAATATACAATGGAGAAAAGAAAATCTCTTTAACAAGTGGTGCTGGGAAAACTGGTCAACCATTTGTAAAAGAATGAAACTAGATCACTTTCTAACACCATACACAAAAATAAACTCAAAATGGATTAAAGATCTAAATGTAAGACCAGAAACTATAAAACTCCTAGAGGAAACATAGGCAAAACACTCTCTGACATAAATCACAACAGGATCCTCTATGACTCACCTTCAAGAGTAATGGAAATAAGAGCAAAAAATAAACAAATGAGACCTAATTAAATTTAAAAGCTTTTGCACAATGAAGGAAACTATAAGCAAGGTGAAAAAACAGCCTTCAGAATGGGAGAAAATAATAGAAAATGAAGAAACTGACAAATAATTAATCTCAAAAATACACAAGCAACTCCTGCACTCAATTCCAAAAAATAAACGACCCAATCAAAAAACAAGCCAAAGAACTAAACAGACACTTCTCCAAAGAAGACATATGGATGGCTAGCAAACACAGGAAAAGATGCTCAACATCACTCATTATCAGAGAAATGCAAATGAAAACCAGAATGAGGTGCCATCTCACATTGGTCAGAATGGCTGCGATCAAAATGACTACAAAGAATAAATGCTGGGGAAGGTGTGGAGAAAAGGGAACCCGCTTACACTGTCGGTGGGAATGCGAACTAACACAGCCACTATGGAGAAGAGTGTGGAGATTCCTTAAAAACTGGAAATAGAACTGCCATCAGTTCAATTCAGTTCAGTCACTCAGTCGTGTCCAACTCTTTGCAAGCCCGTGAATCACAGCACGCCAGGCCTCCCTGTCCATCACCAACTCCTGGAGTTCACTCAAACTCATGTCCATCAACTCGGTGATGCCATCAAGCCATCTCATCCTCTGTCGTCCCCTTCTCCTCCTGCCCCCAATCCCTCCCAGCATCAAAGTCTTTTCCATGAGTCAACTCTTCGCATGAGGTGGCCAAAGTACTGAGTTTCAGCATTAGCATCATTCCTTCCAAAGAAATCCCAGGGCTGATCTCCTTCAGAATGGACTGCTTGGATCTCCTTGCAGTCCAAGGGACTCTCAAGAGTCTTCTCCAACACCACAGTTCAAAAGCATCAATTCTTCCATATGACCCAGCATCCCACTGCTGGGCATACACACTGAGGAAACAGAATTGAAAGACACACATGTACCCTAATGTTCATCCCAGTACTGTTCACAATAGCCAGGACATGGAAGCAACCTAGATATCCTTGGCAGATAAATGTATAAGAAATCTGAAGTATATATACACAATGGAATATTCAGCTCAGTTCCATTCAGTTGCTCAGTCATGTCCAACTTATTGTGACTCCATGAATCACAGCATGGCAGGCCTCTCTGTTCATCACCATCTCCTGGAGTTCACTCAGACTCGCGTCCATCAAGTCCGTGATGCCATCCAGCCATCTCATCCTCGGTCATCCCCTTCTCCTCCTACCCCCAATCCCTCCCAGCATCAGAGTCTTTACCAGTGAGTCAATCTTCGCATGAGGTGGCCAAAGTACTGGAGTTTCAGCTTTAGCATCATTCCTTCCAAAGAAATCCCAGGGCTGATCTCCTTCAGAATGGACTGGTTGGATCTCCTTGCAGTCCAAGGGACTCTCAAGAATCTTCTCCAACACCACAGTTCAAAAGCATCAATTCTTCAGTGCTCACCCTTCTTCACAGTACAACTTCCCCATCCATACATGACCACAGGAAAAACCATAGCCTTGACTAGACGGACCTTAGTCGGCAAAGCAATGTCTCTGCTTTTCAATATGCTATCTAGATTGGTCATAACTTTTCTTCCAAGGAGTAAGTGTCTTTTAATTTCATGGCTGTAGTCACCATCTGCAGTGATTTTGGAGCCCAAAATAATAAAGTCTGACACTGTTTCCCCATCTATTTGCCATGAAGTGATGGGACTGGATGCCATGATCTTCGCTTTTGAATGTTGAGCTTTAAGTCAACTTTTTCACTCTCCTCTTTCACTTTCATCAAGAGACTTTTTAGCTCCTCTTCACTTTCTGCCGTAAGGGTGGTGTCATCTGCATATCTGAGGTTATTGATATTTCTCCCTGCAATCTTGATTCCAGCTTGTGCTTCTTCCAGCCCAGCATTTCTCATGATGTACTCTGCATATAAGTTAAATAAGCAGGGTGACAATATATATATACAACCTTGATGTACTCCTTTTCCTATTTGGAACCAGTCTGTTTTTTTCATGTCCAGTTCTAACTGTTGCTTCCTGACCTGCATACAGATTTCTCAAGAGGCAGGTTAGGTGGTCTGGTATTCCCATTTCTTTCAGAATTTTCCACAGTTTGTTGTGGTCCACACAGTCAAGGGTTTTGGCATAGTCAATAAAGCAGAAATAGACGTTTTTCTGGAACTGTCTTGCTTTTTCCATGATCCAGCGGATGTTGGCAATTTGATCTCTGGTTCCTCTGCCTTTTCTAAAACCAGCTTGTACATCAGGGAGTTCACAGTTCACGTATTGCTGAAGCCTGGCTTGGAGAATTTTGAGCATCACTTTACTAGCATGTGAGACGAGTGAAATTGTGTGGTAGTTTGAGCATTCTTTGGCATTGCCTTTCTTTGGAACTGGAATGAAAACTGACCTTTTCCAGTCCTGTGGCCACTGCTGAGTTTTCCAAATTTGCTGGCATACCGAATGCAGCACTTTCACAGCATCATCTTTCAGGATTTGAAACAGCTCAACTGGAATTCCATCACCTCCACTAGCTTTGTTCGTAGTGATGCTTTCTGAGGCCTACTTGACTTCACATTCCAAGATGTCTGGCTATAGATGAGTGATCACATCATCATGATTATCTGGGTCATAAATATCTTTTTTTGTACAGTTCTTTCATGTATTCTAGCCACCTTTTCTTAATATCTTCTGCTTCTGTTAGGTCCAGGTCATTTCTGTACTTTATTGAGCCCATCTTTGCATGAAATGTTCCCTTGGTATCTCTAATTTTTTTGAGAGATCTCTAGTCTTTCCCATCCTGTTGTTTTCATCTATTTCTTTGCATTAATCACTGAAGAAGGCTTTCTTATCTCTTCTTGCTGTTCTTTGGAACTCTGCATTCAGATGCTTATATCTTTCCTTTTCTCCTTTGCTTTTCACCTCTCTTCTTTTCACAGCTATTTGTAAGGCCTCCTGGCCTCCCCAGACAGCCATTTTGCATATTACTCAGCTTTTAAAAAGAATGGCTGATTCATGTCAGTGTATGGCAAAACAAATACAGTATTGTAATGTAGAATAAAGTATTAAAAATAAATTCAAAAAAATAAATAAAAATAAAAAGAATGCATTTGAATCAATTCTAATGAGGTGGATGAAATTGGAGCCTATTATACAGAGTGAAGTAAGTCAGAAAGAAAAACACCAATATAGTATATTAATGCATATATACAAAATTTAGGAAGATGGTAATGATGACCCTATATGCGAGACAACAAAAGAGACACAGAGGTAAAAAGAGACTTTTGGACTCTGTGGGAGAAGGTGAGGGTGGGATAATTTGAGAGAATAACATTGAAATATGCATATTATCATATGTGAAATAGATCACCAGTCCCGGTTTGATGCGTGAGACAAGGTATTCAGGGCTGGTGTACTGGATTGACCCTGAGGGATGGGATAGGGAGGGAGGTGGGAGGAGGGTTCAAGATGGGGAGCACATGTACACCCATGGCTGATGCATGTCAGTGTATGGCAAAACCCACTACAACGTTGTAAAGTAATTAGCCTCCAATTAAATAATTAATTTTTAAGAAAAGAAAGAAAAAAAAGAAATATGATAAGATTTGGAAACCTCTTCTGGATTATGTATCGAGAACACAACATAGGTTCAACATAATTTAAGCTTAGAGAATTATATTTTGCACTTCTTGGCGGCTCAGTGGTAAAGAATCCACTTGCCAGTGCAGAGATGGAAGAGACACAAGTTCAGTCCCTGGGTTGGCAAGATCTCCTGGAGAAGGAAATGGCAATCCACTCCAGTATTTTTGCCTGAAAAATTCCATGGATAGAAGGGCATGGTAGACTACAGTCCACAGGGTCACAAAGAGTCAGACACAACTGAGCAGCTGAGCATGCACACACGTATTATATTTAATACATACATGTCAACCATTAACCAAGATGTTTATTAACCCATATTCAAATATGTTGCCTAAAAGCAGAATTTACAGGAAATTTTTTAGATAAATCATTGTATTTAGACACCAAAAGCAAGACTCGTTTAGAACAGTGAAATGCTTTCCAATTACAACATGGAATGCATTCAATTTAACACCAAATTTTTCATGTTTATTTTTCCCAGAAGACAGAATAAAATCAACTTCTCTCACAGAAGCTGGGATGCAGATCATCCATCAGGTACCTAATCTTTCAACAATTTTGAAAGCCACTTAATTATTTAAGGCATTGCGAACCATGAAGCACAGGGACTTTCAAAAAGCTCAACTTCCTAAAGAAGATCTTAAGAATATGTAAGTTATGACTCAGGTTTGCAAAGATTTTAGCCCATTTGCCAAATAGCAATAAAGCCTGTTTATTTGCATGAGAATGCATTTTAGGGTATTCTTCAAATAAAATTATGGCAGCAACTGCTTGTGAAATGTATATTTTTACTAACATTAATTCTTCTTGATCTAACAAGCACTTATTGAACACCTAATGTGTGCTGGTGCTGTGCTAAACTCCAGGGATAAAAATAAGAAGACATTGAATATTTTATGATTTTAGCATACATATTGGCTTCTCCAAATAATCTGCCTGCAATGTAGAAGACACAAGAGACACGGGTTCGATCCCTGGGTTGGGAAGATCCCCTGGAGAAGGAAATGGCAATCCACTACAGTATTCTTGACTAGGAAATCCCATGGACAGAGAAGCCTGGCAGGCTACAGTCAACGGGGTCACAATGAGTCAGACACAACTGAGAGACTAACACTTTCACATTTTCACATGGAGAGATAGGCAAGGAGATGTTTAATTACAATGCTGTCTAACATTTGCAGTAGGAGAGATCTGAGCTGCAGAGTTAAAAAATGTCAGTGTGTAGCCAGAGGAAACTGGATTAATGGGTATCAGAAGGCATTAAGGGTCATATTATCTCTGTGGATTTACTATAGTCCTTTCTCAGACCATTGCAAAATTAGGTCTTGTCACTAATCAGTAAGTGATGGCTGATTATCTGTTAACCATACCTTTGAGTTAGTAAAATGCAGTATGACATATTGCTTAATGTATTGAGATCCAGATCAGACAGAGATGGGTTTTGATTTACTGTGTTCTTAGACATGCAATTTAATTTCATTGCTTAGCCTCAATTCCTACAGGTTTGAAGTTAAGATAAAAATATCAACCTTGTAAGACTGTTGTTATGACTAAATGAAACATTGCATACAGAGTACTCTCCACATAATCTGAGTCACTTTACAAAGTTTTTAAAACTGTTAGTGATTACCACAAGAAAACAAGATAAAATGCAGGCAATGTATTAATTCCTGTAACAATGTTTCTTGTTTTCTAATGAGGCAAATGAACCCTTTCACATTTTGGAATGTTATCTTTCTCAGGACAAAGATAGACAGAAACAGATAAATATGCCAAAGGATGTCATTGTGAATATGGAACTAGAGCAAAGGAAAGCAGATATCCTTCACAAGTACTTATGAAGCATGATTTGCTATGAAATAAAGAGAGCAATAAAAATGCATAGTAAGTATTATAAGACAAACTTTTTATAACTACTCCAAGAAACAATAAATACCCCCGTTAACCTTCTCTCTCAATCATTATGCCCTCCACATCCTGCTCTTCTAAAATAATCATAATCCTGTTATTTATGGTATTATTATCTCACTTTCTCTTAGCTTTATCTTCAAAGGATACATCCTTTAAGTTTTTAAACTTTATGTAAATGTATAATGAGCAATATATTGTGTCTGGCTTCTTTCATGTAATGTTATAGGTGTGAAATTTATCCCTGATTTTCATATACATTAGTAGTTATTTTTTCACTGCCATATTACCATATGAACACAACAAAAATTAATTATTTATGCTCTCTTCTAATGATGGATATTTGGGCTGTTTCCAGTGTGGCCTATTACAAACAACGCTATAATAGACATTCACGTGTATACCTTTAAATATGCCTGTGCATGCATTTCTAGTATGTACCTAGGAGAAAAACTGGTGAGTCACTAAGAATGCTCATTTTCAACTTTAGCAGATAATGCCAAACTACCTTCTAAATCAGTTTAAATCTCTATCAATAGTAAAGTTACCCTTTTAGAAGTGCTTTTTCCAATCTTTTAGAAATAATAATTACTACTATTGTTTCTTAAAGACATCCTGGTCTATGAAAAAATAAACTCTCCCCAGTCTACAAGGATCTCAGGTGCTACTAGCTTCTGTCCTCCCTGCCCCCAACACTTCTTTTTATCAAAATTTTGGTATTCGAATTCAACCAATTACTGCCATGCCCATTTCCTGGGTATTTGTTTTCTTTGAAGTTAGCAAGTGGGACACAGATAGGGAAGGCCAGAGGAGGGAAAGCATGACTGGCGCACTCAGAAGAATGGGCTTGTTGAGATGGGGAGCCAGTGTTTAGTTTCTTAGACTCTGTGACCCCTGAAGCCCAAAACTAAGGCTACATCATGGACCAAGTTAGCTCAACTCCCTTCTGCAATTTCGGGGCCATTAGGCAGGTTAGTTAATAAGGCCAAGTGTCTGTTTCAGGCTTAATCATATCCTGCAAATCTTCAAATAATGAAAATCTTTCCTCTTAGGTTCCAGTGGTGGTGTTTGTTTTTATGTTTCTGTATTATTTTTGGCTATCTTTAATACAAAACTAGAAGACAGTAGTCCAGATGCTATTTGACCCCATGTTTTCCTCAGAAGTTCTAGCTTTACACTCCTTAATTAGAGAAACAGCTAAGGATCCTTGGTAGCAACTATAATTTATTTCAGAGTAAAACTATTTTTCATAATAGCTCTTGTTATTGGCCATACTTGTTATAGAGGGAAAATGATTTTTAATATTTTGTTCCATTTCAAATAAGTAGTTTTGTTAAAAAAAAATTTAAAAGAATAGACAATCCCTATTAAGAAAACAAATAAACAGAACAAACATCACACACTATGATTTATAAGAAATTCCACAAATAGGTGGAATTTTAGTAAATGGTACTGGACTAATTAAAATTCAGATTTTCTATCACAGAAACTTTACTTTTTAAAATTGTACTTATAGAATAAAAATGTTTTAATTTTCTCTACATACATATTTCAATCATTTCAGTCACTCAGTTGTATCTAAGTCTTTGTGACCCCAAGAACTGCAGCACGTCAGGCTTCTTTGTCCATCACCAACTCCCAGAGCTTGCTCAAACTCATGTCCATCATTTCAGTGATGCCATCCAACCATCTCATTTTCTCTCATTCCCTTCTCTACTTGCCTTCAATCTTTCCCAGCATCAGGGCCTTTTCCAATGAGTCAGTTCTTTGCACCAGGTGGCCAAAGTATTGCAGCTTTAGCTACAGCATCAGTCCTTCCTATGAATATTTGGGGCTGATTTCCTTTAGGATTCACTGAATTGATCTCCTTGCTTCCAAGAGACTCTCAAGGGTCTTCTCCAATACCACAGTTCAACAGCATCAATTCTTCAGTGCTCAGCCATATTTATGGTTCAACTCTAACATCCATACACGCCCACTGGAAAAACCATAGCTTTGACTCAATGGACCTTCGTTGACAAAGTAATGTCTCTGTTTTTTAATATGCTGTCTAGGTTGGCCATAGCTTTTCTTCCAAGGAGCAAGCATCTTTTAATTTATTGACTGCAGTCACCATCTTCAGTGATTCTGAAGCCTAAGAAAAGAAAGTCCCTCACTGTTTCCATTGTTTCCCCATCTATTTTCCATGAAACGATGGGACCAGATGCCATGATCTTAGCTTTCTGAATGTTGAGTTTTAAGCCAGCTTTTTCACTCTCCTCTTTCACTTTTCTCAAGAGGCTCTTTAGTTCCTCTTTGCTTTCTGCTATAAGGGTGGTATCATCTGCACATGAGATTATTGATATTTCTCCAGCAATCTTGATTCTAGTCTGTGCTTCATCCAGCCTGACATTTCACATGATGGACTCTGCATCTTAGTTAAATAAGCAGGGTGACAATATACAACCTTGACATACTCCTTTCCCAACTTGGAACCAGTCTGTTGTTCCATGTCTAGTTCTAACTGTTGCTTCTTGACCTGCATACAGATTTCTCAGGAGGCAAGTAAGGTGGTCTGGTATTCCCATCTCTTGAATAATTTTCTACAGTTGGTTGTGATCCATACAAAGGTTTTAGCATAGTCATTGGAACAGAAGTAGATGGTTTTTTCTGGAATTCTTTTGCTTTTTCTATAATCCAATGGATGTTGGCAATTTGATGTCTGGTTGCTCTGCCTTTTATAAAACCATCTTGAACAACTGGAAGTTCACAGTTCATGTACTGTTGAAGCCTGGCTTGGACAATTTTGAGCATTACTTTGCTAGCGTGTGAGATGAGTGCAATTGTGTGGTAGTTTGAACATTTTTGGCACTGCGTTTCTTCAGGATTGGAATGAAAACTGACCTTTTCCAGTCCTGTGGCCACTGCTGGGTTTTCCAAATTTGCTGACATATTGAGTTCAGCATTTTCACGGCATCATCTTTTATGATTTGAAATACCTCAAATGGAATTCCATCACCTACACTAGCTTTGTTCATAGTGATGCTTCCTAAGGCCCACTTGACTTCACATTCCAGGATGTCTGGCTCTAGGTGAGTGATCACACCATCATGGTTATCTGGGTCATGAAGATCTTTTTAGTATAGTTCTGTGTATTCTTGCCACCTCTTCTTAATATCCGCTGCTTCTGTTAGGTCCATACTATTTCTGTCCTTTATTGTGCCCATCTTTGCATGAAATGTTCCCTTTGTATCTCTAATTTTCTTGAAGATATCTCTAGTCTTTAGTTTCCTCTACTTCTCTGCATTGATCACTTAGGAAGGCTTTCTTATCTCTCCTTGCTATTCTTTGGGACTGTCCATTCAGATGGCTGTATCTTTCATTTTCTCCTTTGCCTTTCACTTTTCTTCTTTTTCAGTTATTTGTAAGACCTCCTAAGACAACCGTTTTGCCTTTTGCATTTCTTCTTCTTGGTGATGGTTTTGATCACCATCTCCTGTGCAATGCTCTGAACCTCCTCCATAGCTCTTCAGGCACTCATCTATCAGATCTAATCCTTTGAATCTATTTGTCACTTCCACTGTATTAATATAAGGGATTTGGCATAGGTCATAAATGAATGGTGTGACAGATTTTAATGCACCTACATTAAAACATACAAGAGATGTTATTACCATTCAAATTTTTCTATGCAAATCATCTCTAAATATACTTCTGAGGAATCTCAGAAAAACCTGACACAGCCTGACTTCACTGCTGATCAAGGCTTGTCTTATCACTTCCTTACAGAAAGTCAACTCCACCTCTAGCATGTAGTCATCAGAAATAAAAATCTTCCTTAACTAGTAACTCTGAAGTATTGTTTATTAGATGGCAGAATCTCTAACTGATTGTATTCCAGCTCCTATTATAATCTAGCAAGTATAACTGCTATTAGAAAATAATAATCAATATTTAAAGAAATACTAAGGGGCCTTAGAAAACATCACTATGAACAAAGCTAATGGAGGTGATGGAATTCCAGGTGAGCTATTTCAAATCCTGAAAGACGATGCTGTGAAAGTGCTGCACTCAATATGCCAGCAAATTTGGGAAACTCCCCAGTGGCCACAGGACTGGAAAAGGTCAGTTTTCATTCCAATCCCAAAGAAAGGCAATGCCAAAGAATGCTCAAACTACCGCACGTTTGCACTCATCTCACACGCTAGTAAAGTAATGCTCAAAATTCTCCAAACCAGGCTTTAGCAATACATGAACCGTGAATTTCCAGATGTTCAAGCTGATTTTAGAAAAGGCAGAGGAACCAGAGATCAAATTGCCAACATCCATTGGATCATGGAAAAAGCAAGACAGTTCCAGAAAAACATCTATTTCTGCTTTATTGACTATGCCAAAGCCTTTGACTGTGTGGATCACAATAAACTGTGGAAAATTCTGAAAGAAATGGGAATACCAGACCACCTGACCTGCCTCTAGAGAAACCTATATGCAGGTCAGGAAGCAACAGTTAGAACTGGACATGGAACAACAGACTGGTTCCAAATAGGAAAAGGAGTACGTCAAGGCTGTATATTGTCACCCTGCTTATTTAACTTCTATACAGAGTACATCATGAGAAATGTTGGGCTGGAAGAAACACAAGCTGGAATCAAGATTGCCGGGAGAAATATCAATAACCTCAGATATGCAGATGACACCACCCTATGGCAGAAAGTGAAGAGAAACTAAAAAACCTCTTGATGAAAGTGAAAGAGAAGAGTGAAAAAGTTGACTTAAAGATCAACATTCAGAAAACGAAGATCATGGCACCCAGTCCCATCATTTCATGGGAAATAGATGGGAAAACAGTGGAAACAGTGGCTGACTTTATTTTTTGGGCTCCAAAATCACTGCAGATGGTGGCTGCAGCCATGAAGCTTACTCCTTGGAAGAAAAGTTATGACCAACATAGACAGCATATTGAAAAGCAGAGACATTACTTTACCAACAAAGGTCCATCTAGTCAAGGTATGGTTTTTCCAGTGGTCATGTATGGTTGCCAGAGTTGGACTGTGAAGAAAGCTGAGCACCGAAGAATTGATGCTTTTGAACTGTGGTGTTGGAAAAGACTCTTGAAAGTCCCTTGGACTGCAAGGAGATCCAACCAGTTCATTCTGAAGGAGATCAGCCCTGGGATTTCTTTGGAAGGAATGATGCTAAAGCTGAAACTCCAGTACTTTGGCCACCTCATGAGAAGAGTTGACTTATTGGAAAAGATTCTAATGCTGGGAGGGATTGGGGGTAGGAGGAGAAGGGGATGACAGAGGATGAGATGGCTGGATGGCATCACCGACTCAGAGGTGAGTTTGAGTGAACTCCGGGAGATGGTGATTGACCAGGAGGCCTGGCGTGCTGCAATTCATGGAGTCGCAAAGAGTCAGACACTATTGAGCAACTGAACTGAACTGAACCGAACACTAATACAAGGTAGGTAGAAAACAAGTACTCCTCTACACAGTCTGCATATATTGACACATTTCATGGTCACAAAACTGAGAGGTAAGTGCTATTTTTCCCATATCACAAATGTTGATATTGAGGCAGACTTTAAAAAACAAATGGAAAGGTCTTTGTATTCTTTATATTCTCAGCTACTGCTAAGCTAGGGAACCAAGGGCCCTGGAAAGCACAATATATTTTAATCACTGTTTTAATTACCACTGATGGTGATGCAAATGAAAATAGAGAATTTTTAATAATTTTAATTAAACAAGTATAAGAATAAATCATGTTCTAAATTAGCTTCTAACCTTGTACTATGGGCATTGATATCTATATCTAATGATAGATTGATTCAATAGTCATAACTACAGCTAACATTTATTAAAGCTTTTCTATATGCCAAGCATTTAGTCAAGCACATAGATAAATAGATAGATAGATAGATAGATAGATAGATATAGATATAAATATAAAAACAGGTATACACTACTAACTTAACCTGCATAGGAACCCAATATAGCAGTTTTATCATTAGTTCAGTTCAGGCAATAGTGTTGAAGGTCAGCCAGTCTGTCAGCCATAGTGTGAATTAGAATTCAGGCAGGCTGAGACAAAGCACCAGCTCTTAAGCACTGCATTTTATAAACCCCCTCAGCTTGTGCATGTGTATATCACATAATTGTGGCTTCCTACATATTAAAAATCACTACTAACTATGGAATTCAATCAATTTACAACTAATAAATACTGATTTCATTAATGCCTGGAGACAGCTTATGACATCTTGGCAGCAGCCAATGCCACATGGACTTGGAAAAAATAAGTTTTAAGATTCACAATATAGTACATCAGTCACAGAACCCAGAGGTTGCCTTGTTACCCAACTACCGAATGCTACCTCTGAGGCCTGACAGATAATGATATACAGAGTTTAGGACATAGGAAAGAGGGACTTCACTGATTCACTCTTCTTCAGCTAGGGCAACTAGGGAAGCTGAAAGCAGAATCCAGGAATCAGTGATAAGCTTCTTCCCCAGTGGCAGTCTAAGAGCTACGTGTCCCATCTGGAATTTCCAAGAAGAGATTCTCTTCACCTCCCTTTCACCTGAGACTTAGTGGATGCACACACACTGTGTGGCTCTGTGTAAACCCCAGATTAAGGAGTAAGGTTTGAGAGAAGGAGTTACTGCCTCTTCTTTCTCACTGCTTATGCTTCTCGAGAATGTACAAAACGAAGCAAGCCACTGTGCCTCCTATCCTGACCTAAAGCCAGGTACAGATGGATTCATCAGCCCTATCTGCCTACATGCTATGCAATTGGTTAGAAAATGAGGTTTGCTCCAAATGGTAGCTCTAACATATTACATGATACAACAAAAGCACATTAGGCATTCTGGACCTTACTCTAATCTTAACCGAGATCTAATTCTTAAGTTTCTTTCTCTCTGGGAGATGACTTTTAGAGGAAGAGAGTCACTTGAGAAAAGGGTAGGATGCCTTTTCTTCCTGTTGCTTGGTATCTTCAGAAGGTTCAGAATTTCAGGATTTTTCTTTAAATCATACCAATTTTACAGCTTTATAAATGACTGAGTTGTCGAGTGAAAGTAGCCAGTTCAAAAGGCTACATATTATTCCAATTAAATGATATCCTGGAAAAGGGAAAACTATGGGGACAATAAAAAGATCAGGGGTTTCCAGGAGCTAGGAGAATTTTAGGGCAGTGAAACTACACTGAATGATACTATAATGATGGATATATTCCATCATAAACTTTTCTTAACCTAGAGATTGTATAATATCAAGAGTGAACACTAACATCAACTATAGACTTTGGGTGATATGTTAACGTTGCTATATCAGTTGTAACAAACACCCACTCTAATGGGGGTGTTGATCTTGGGAGAGGCGTTGCAAGTGTTGGGGCAGAGTATACAGCAAATCTCTGACTTTTTGCTCAGTTTTTCTGTGAACCAAAAACTGCTTTGAAAAAGAAAGTCCTTTTTTAAAGTTTCTTTAAAAGACAGTGAAATGTCATATACCTTACAAGCTACTTTGTGTCTGTTATTGCCACTTTTCTAGCAATACTAAATTTACCTCTTGGGGGAAAAAAGGAGACATCTTCAAGTAAGAGTGAAAAAAAAGGACTTTTCATCTTGCTGTATAACCCCTTTCTCAACAAGGCAATGTATCTGTTCAAGAAATATTTATTTTATATATAAAATTTGTGTACATATATATATATTTTCTATGTTTTTGGAATGTTTGTAGACTCTGAGAAATCAGCAATGAACAAAGCAAAACCAGGTATATCCTCCTGTAAGGCAGCTATAGCAAAGAAATAATTGCATGATATAATCCAGATGATGACAAGCAGTACATAAGGATAAGTCTGGTGCCTTGGACGATGGTCAGTAAAGACCATTTTAATGGACAGAAATAAAGATGTGGGGTTTGCAGCTGGGACAATAAGATTCAAGTTACACATAGCAATCACATTTCTGGTTTTTTTTTTTTTCTGTAAGAGGAATAGTTCAGTAGTTCATATAATTATTGTGAAAAGAGAATTAAGGCAACACATATAAGTAAGATGGGCTCTTATTTTAATATCCTATCCTTACACATGTGCATGCAAGCTCAGTCATGTCCAACTCTTTACAACACCAAGGACTGTAGCCTGTCAGGCTCTTCTGTTCATGGGATTTCCCAGGCAAGAATACTGGAATGGGTTGCCATTTCTTCCTGACCCTGGGATCAAACCCAAGTCTCTTGTGTCTCCTGAATTGGCAGGTGGATTCTTTACCACTGAGTGACCTGGGAAGCATCTTTATACATATATGCTAAATGAGATAATGCTTGAATGACAGGAGTAAAAACTACGTAAAATATTATAAATGTGCTTCTTATTATTGCCATTACTATTACAACTGTGTGATGCTATTAAATAGAAATCTAGAGAATAGGGAGAACGTTCTGAAAATGGGGACTTTGTGTAGCCAGGAAATAAATAAGCACAAAAAAGTATTGCGCTTTTTAAAATATTGCTTCTTAAAGTAAAGAGAGTCATGAAATTAGGCCATCATATTTTTCTCAGATGGAATACTCAGAATTGTGCTAATAGAGCATCTTGTTGACATAATTTTATTGAATTAATTCAATGAATGTTTAGAAGTTATACAAAATTAATTTACTCAAAATTTCAAATCTGTGTCAGTGAGTCAGACAAAGTATATTGTTGATTGTATTCCCTGGCCTGCTGACAAGCTGGTATATCTCAGTTAGATTAAGAATTTTCAGTTTGGTTCATTAATGGTATACCAAAAATTCATTGGAAGATTCCATTTAATGTATCAGGATAGCATATTTTATGGTAAGTATATGAGGCATTTATTCTTGGATAAAAATTTAATACAAACTTAAGAACTAAAAATCATATAGATATATTATCTTATATTTCTGTGGGTCAGGAGTTTAGGCAAAGCTTAGTGGGTCAGGGCCACATAAGCTGCAATCAGTTTGTCTGCAGGGCTGTATTCTCATTCATAGACCTGACTAGGGAGAATCCACTTCTAAGATAATTCAGGTTCTTGGTAGAATTCATTTCCTTATAGCTAAGGAATGAGTATGTGACTTCTTTTTGGCTGTTAGCTGGAGGTCATTCTCAGTTTCTAGAAGCATTTTACTGTTTCCTGACATGTGGACATTTCCAATATGGCAGTTTTCTTCATCAAACAAACAAGAAGAGTCTCCAGAGTGAGACAGATAGCAAAGTAGACTTATGTAATGGAACAAAGTCACAGAAGGGACATCGCATCTCTTCGGCCTATTCTAGTGTTTAGAAGCAAGTCTACAGGGGAAAGGATTATATAAGAATGGGAATACCCAGAGGCAAAGATGATTCAGATCCTAGAGTCTGTCTGTCACTGTGAAGTTTATGAATTAGATAAAAGTTAAAGATCTGGTTTAAAAGATGAAAAAGTTGATTTTTAAGAGTGATCTTGGGAAATACTACACAGAGGAAGGAAATCTTGCCATCTCATCCACCAAATTCCACCATGGATCAACTGGGGGACAATATATTATTTTAGGAAATGTCAGGAAAAATTTTAAAATGTAAAAATAAAGAAACAAAAGAATTCATATTTTAATCATGGTTCTATGATTGCTATTGCATTCAGACAATTCTGTTTTCTTCTCTGTTTCTTAATTCCTTTGTTTCTTTTCAGTCACTAAATTGTGTCTGACTCTGCAATCCCATGTACTACAGCATGCTAGACTTCCTTGTCTTTCACTGTCTCCTAGAGTTTGCTCAGATTCACGTCCATTGACTATGTCAAAGCTTCTGACTGTGTGGATCACAATAAACTGTGGAAAATTCTGAAAGAGATGGGAATACCAGACCACATGACCTACTTCTTGAGAAATCTGTATGCAGGCCAAGAAGCAACAGTTAGAACTGGGCTTTGGCATTGGGAGATCGTGGACACCTGTGGCTGATTCATGTCAATGTATGGCAAAACAAATACAGTTTTGTAATGTAGAATAAAGTATTAAAAAAATAAATAAATAAAAGTAAAAAAAATAAAATAAAAAGAGAAAAAAAAATTGAACCACAAAAAAAAAAAAAAAAGAAGAACTGGACATGGAACAGACTGGTTCCAAATAGAAAAAGGAGTACGTCAAGGCTGTATATTGGCACCCTGCTTATTTAACATATATGCAGAGTACTCCATGAGAAACGCTGGACTGGAAGAAACACAAGCTGGAATCAAGATTGCCAGGATAAATATCAATAACCTCAGATATACAGATGACACTACCCTTACGGCAGAAAGTGAAGAGGAACTCAAAAGCCTCTTGATGAAAGTGAAAGAGGAGAGTGAAAAAAGTTGGCTTAAAGCTCAACATTCAGAAAATGAAGATCATGGCATCCGGTCCCATCACTTCATGGGAAATAAATGGAGAAACAGTGGAAATAGTGTCAGACTTTATTTTTTTGGGCTCCAAAATCACTGCAGATGGTGACTGCAGCCATGAAATTAAAAGACGCTTACTCCTTGGAAGAAAAGTTATGACCAACCTAGATAGCATATTCAAAAGCAGAGACATTACTTTGCCAACAGAGGTCCATCTAGTCAAGGCTGTGGTTTTTCCAATAGTCATGTATGGATGTGAGGAAGGCTGAGCACCGGGAAGAATTGATGCTTTTGAACTGTGGTGTTGGAGAAGACTCTTGAGAGTTCCTTGGACTGCAAGGAGCTCCAACCAGTCCATTCTGAAGGAGATCAACCCTGGGATTTCTTTGGAAGGAATGATGCTAAAGCTGAAACACCAGTACCTTGGCCACCTCATGCGAAGAGCTGACTCATTGGAAAAGAATTTGATGCTAAGAGGGATTGGGGGCAGGAGGAGAAGAGGACGACTGAGGATGAGATGGCTGGATGGCATCACTGACTCGATGTATGTGGGTCTGAGTGAACTCCAGGAGATGGTGATGGACAGGGAGGCCTGGCGTGCTGCAGTTCATGGGGTTGCAAAGAGTCGGACACGACTGAGCAACTGAACTAACAATGTTCATTGAGTCAGTGATGCTATCTAACCATCTCATCCTCTACCACCCCCTCTCTTTTGCCTTCAGTTTTTCCTAACCTCACTGTCTTTTCCAATGAGTTAGCTCTGAGCATCAGGTAGGCAAGTACTGGAGCTTCAACTTCAGCATCAGTCCTTCCAAGGAATATTTGGGGTTGATTTCCTTTAGTATTGACTGGATTGATCTCCTTGCAATCCAACTCCCCTACCATGAACCACCGAGTTGATGCAAAACAAGGAAGGGCATGTAAAGCTCTGACATTCATGATGCTCTTCTTTTTCCCAAACATTTCTCCAAGTGACTGTTTTTTAAAGGTCTTTCAGGTTTTTCAACTGACTTTGGCTAGGGCTTTTATTTCTCTTTGAAATGATGCTCACATAAATAGCTGGCAGTTGAGTTCACTCCCCCTCAGTTCGGTTCAGTTCAGTTGCTCAGTCGTGTCCGACTCTTTGCGAACCCATGAATCACAGCATGCCAGGCCTCTCTATCCATCACCATCTCCCGGAGTTCACTCAGACTCATGTCCATTGAGTCAGTGATGCCATCCAGCCATCTCATCCTCTGTCGTCCCCTTCTCCTCCTGTCCCCAATCCCTCTCAGCATCAAAGTCTTTTCCAATGAGTCACCTCTTTTCATGAGGGTGGTAAAGTACTGCAGTTTCAGCTTTAGCATCATTCCTTCCAAAGAAATTCCAGGGTTAATCTCCTTCAGAATGGACTGGTTGGAGCTCCTTGCAGTCCCAGGGACTCTCTAGAGTCTTCTCCAACACCACAGTTCAAAAGCATCAATTCTTCGGTGCTCAGCATTCTTCACAGTCCAACTCTCACATCCATACATGACTACTGGAAAAACCATAGCCTTGACTAGACGGACCTTAGTTGGCAAAGTAATGTCTCTGCTTTTGAATATGCTATCTAGGTTGGTCATAACTTTTCTTCCAAGAAATAAGCGTCTTTTAATTTCACACTCCCTAGGTGAGCCAAAGATCTTTTCAGGGAAAATCGTAAATGAACATTGAGATCTGTTGTATTTCTGCCTCAGTGAGCACCTTTAACATCATGAAGGAGAAAATAAGAGAAAAAGGCAGCGCTTTTATTCCAAAATAAAAATGTGTTACCTTATCAATGTTATCAAATTTCACAAATCAGCTGAATACAAAGCACATATGTTGGAATGAAGCACTCTTCTTTGACCACTGAAATAAAGTCTGAAGGGGAAAACGCAGTGATGTAAAATTCTCCCAGGAAAAACCAGCATCAGTTTTCAGAAACAGGGATAAAAATAGAAAAGCATGGCTGGGATCCCAGCCACATGGCACACAATATAATTTCAAAACCCTCATGCAATAAAATCCTGGAAATGATAGATAAAATAAAGCATACATCTTTTGAAATTCATAGAGGAATTATCAGGAAAGTATGAAAACATCTAGCTCCCAAGTAGAAAAAAAGTAGTAGGTTTTCTTTTTTTTTTTTTTTTTCTGTTTTAACAGTTTATGGGCATGTAGGTTACATAGCATAAAATTCATTCATTCTAAGTGTACAATTAAATAGTTTTTGGTAAATTTATAGAGCTATACACCTATCACCATAATCCAGTTTTTAGACTTTCCTATGGCACAGAAAAATTCCCTCCTGACTTTGCAGTTAATCCCACTCCTGCCGCCCAGCCTGGGAAACCATTGATCTATTTTCTGTCTCTATAAATTTGCCTTTTCTGTACATTTTATGAAAAGGGAATACTTTGCATTCTTTTGCATTAGGCTTTTTCCTTTAGCATCAGAGTTCTGAGGTCCATTCACGTTCTTGTATGGATCAGGAGTTGTTCCCTTTTAGCTGAAAATACTCCATTGTATGGATGTGTATATGTTTATCTGGTCACCAGTTGCTTTATTATTTGGGGGCATATCCTAAGGATGTTCCATATGCATATGAAAATAATGTGCCTCCCACTGTCATTGTGAGGAGTGTCCTATATATACATATATATATATATATATATCTCAATTCGGTCAAATTGGTTAATAGTGTTGTCCAAGCCTTCTAGATCATTGCTGATATTCCGTCCAATTGTTCTGTCGTTTACTGAGATGACAATAAATGACATTATTGACATCATGACTGTTGGTGTAGGGAATTCTCCAACTCTCATTATTCGACTGTCTGCTCTCATTTTTCGCTTCCTGTATTTTGAGGCTGTTTTGTTAAGTCTGTGTATGTTATTCATTGTTATGCTTCCTGATGTATTCAGCTTTTATCATTATAAAATGCTCCTCTTTGTTGTAATGTTTCATTTTTAAAGTCTATTTTATCTTTTATTAATATTGCTGGCTCCAGCTGCCTCATGGTTCCTGTTGCATAGCATATCTTTTTCCATCCTTTTCCTTTCAACCAGTTTGTATCACTGAATCTACAGTGTATCTCTTACAGAGAGCATATAATTGGATCTTGTTATTTCATGAAGGCAACCTTTGCCCTGTGAGTGGGGGTGTTTAGACCACTCACATTTAATGTAATTACTGATATACTTGAGTTTACATTTTCCCTTTTGTGATTTGTTTTCTATATATCTCCTCTATTTTTCCTCTGTTCATTTACGATCTTCTTGGTATTAGATTTTTCTAGTATACTACTTTACTTTTAATCAATTTTTGGCTATATTTTTCTTAGTGTTTGCTCTAAGGATTGCAATATGCATTTTATCTTAATCTACTTCAGATTAATATTTAATTCTAGTAAAATATAAAAACTTTAATACATGCTGGCAAATCTATAGCATGGCTACTCCAGGTAAGATCTAAAGTTAATAACAATAGTGGAAACAAACATTCATAAATTAAAAATAAATCATCGAAATAAATAAGCAAAAGAAATAAAATACAATGAAAGCTAGAAGACACTGAAAATGTAAACATAGTCTATTTAATCAATGATGCTGATTCAGATGAATTGGATATTCACATAAAAGATTAATTAGACCTCTACCTTATACTTAATAGGCTTTTAGAATTTTCAACCACCAATTTTAGTCCAGAGATGACCCATAAATTTATGGTCAGTTGACTTTAAACAACAGTGCCAAAACAATTCAATGAGGAACAAAAGTGGTCTTTTCAAACCGTGGTGCTAGGGCAACTCTATATCCATGGGCAAAGAAGTTGAGCACCTATCTTAAAACAAACACAAAAAATAACTCAAAATAGAGCACGGACCTAAATGTAATAGAGAAAATTATGAATTATGACACTAAAAACATGTGAGTAAATATTTGGGAGCTTGAGTTTATAGGTTATATACACTACCAGTAGCCCAAGTGACAAAAGATAAATAGAACCATATCAAAATTAAATACTTTTGTGCTGCAAAAATTCCATCAAGAGAGTAGAAGGCAAACCACAGAAATTTTAAAAAAAAAAATTGAAAAAACTGTATATGTGATAAGTGGACTTGTTTTCACAAAATATAAATAGCAATCATTCAAACCACAAATAACCTAATGGGTAAAGGATTTGAATAGAGGTTTCTCCAAGAAGATATACAAATGACCATATAAACATTGAAGGATTTTCAACATAATGAAAGTAATAGAGAAATACAAGTCAAAACCACAGTGAGATACCATTTTTCACCCATTATGATGGCTATAATCAGAAAGACAAAAATTAAACCAGCCATGGCAAGGATATGGAGAAACTGAAACCCTTTTATATTGGTTGTGGGGAAGTAAAATAGTAGAGAAGCTCTGGAAAACAGTTTGACAATTACTCCTCATGTGAAACAGAGTTACCAAATCATCGATTTCATTCTTAGCTATGTGAAAATCGTTCAGTCATGTCCAGCTCTTTGCAACCATTGATCATACAGTCCATGGAATTCTCCAGGCCAGAATACTGGAGAGGGTAACCTTTCCCTTCTTCAGGGGATCTACCCAACCCAGGGATCCAACCTGGGTCTCCCACATTGCAGGCGGATTCTTTACCAGCTGAGCCACCAGGGAAGCCCAAGAATACTGGAGTGGATAGCCTATACCTTCTCCAGCGGATCTTCCTGACCCAGGAATTGAACCGGGGTCTCCTGCATTGCAGGCAGATTCTTTACCCACTGAGCTATGTTCCTGGGTGTATACCCTGAGAAATGAAGCACACAAGAACTTCTATAAAACATTCATAGCAGCATCACTTGTAATAGAAAAAAAGAAGAAATAATGCAGTGTCTACTGGATGAATACACAATCAAATGTGGTATTATCCATATAATTAAACATCGCGTGTGCATGCTAAGTTGCTTCAGTTGTATCTGACTCTTTTCGACCCCACAGTCTGTAGCCCACCAGGCTCCTCTGTCCATGAGATTCTCCAGGCAAGAATACTGGAGTGGGCTGCCATTACCTTCTCCAGGGATCTTCCCAACCCAGGGACTGAACACTCATCTCTTATGTCTCCTGCATTGGCAGGCAGATACTTTACTATTAGCACCACCAACATCATTTAGAACTAAAATGGAATTGAAAATTGACACATGCTACAACATAGATCAAACCTGAAAATATTATACAAAGTGAAAGAAGTTAGTACAGAAGTCCATATATTATATGTTCCTATCTATGAAATTCAATAGTAGGCAATATACATAGTTAATCATTTTCTAGGGTCAGAAGAGTGGGGGAATGGAGAGTAACCACCAATGGGCACAGGGTTTTTTGAGGGGAGATAAAATATTTTAAAATTATATTGTGATGATTACACAATCCTATGAATATACTAAAAACATTAAAATGTACACTTTAAATGAGCCATGAATTATATAATATATGAATTTTATCTCAATGAGGTTCTAAAAATCAGTTCCAGATGGATTACTGACTGTGAACAACATTAGAACATATAATTTCTAGATGCTAACATAGGAACTTACAGTAGGCAAATATTTCTAAAACAGTACAGAAATAGGAAAAGATGGATAAATTTGCCAACATTACATGTAAAAGCATCTGTTCATCACAGGAAGATTCATTATTGTAAAAATACCCATTATCTCACACTCATCTATAAAGCTGATATCATTTAAATGAAGATCTCAACAGAGTTTTGTGTGTATGTATATAACTTGGCTTCCTCGGTGGTTCTGTGGTAAAGAATCTGCCTGCAATGTAGGAGACCAGGTTTTGCTCCCTGGGTCAGGAAGATCCCCTAGAGGAGTTATGGCAACCCACTCCGGTATTCTTGCCTAGAGAATCCCATTGACAGAGGAGCCTGGTGGGCTGCAGTCCATAGGGTCACACAGAAACAGACACGACCAAGAGTGACTAATCCAGCAGCAGCAGCATATAACTTAACAAGCTTATCCTCCTATTTACTTGAAAGATCAAAGTCTCTTTGATAGGAAAAGATAAGGTTGCTAAATTTAGGGCAAAGGAGAAATTAGAATTGGAGCGGTAAACTGCATACCTGAACACTTACGCTGCTTTTCCCCTCAAGGACTTTTGCAGATCCGACAAATATGATCTTTCATATTATTACTGTTCTGTGTGCTGCGTGGCAGGGTTACAATGGTGAATGAGCCAGACAGCCCAATCTGCCAAGATATTTTTAGGATACCTCAATACTTAAAATATTAAGATACTCCCTTGGCTCTGAATTTATAGCAGATGAAGGACAGGCAGATGCCTAAAAAGAATGGGAAGCTCAACACAAAGAGGTCAGATTACACAGGTGCAGACTGAATTCATGTGCAGGTTTGCAAGTGCAAAATAAAAATGTCAGGTCAAAATACAGGAAAAGATTATCTCTGAAACAAAGGCATAACCCAGAACATTACCCTGGTCAAAGGCTACTGTTTCACTTGAATATTTCACTTGAAATGGCAGACCTTCAGATCAGGGTATCATAGTTTCTGGCACTGAATAACTGCTTAGTATCATCGCCATTGTCCTTGACCGTATGTGGAAATCAGGGCAATTTACATAATACTCCAAGGCAAACTGTTTGAAACTACTAGGTGTTTGTTTATCATCAATCATATACTCTAAGAAGGCAGAGAATAAAATCTTCCATAACCTTCATGGCAAGATGCATTTGATCTGATGAGAAATGTACTGACTCTTGCAGAAAAGAGGAGCCATAGGTTGTGCTCTTTATATTTGCAGAAAATTACTTTTCGTGATCCAGCATTCCCAGGTTTCTCTTTATTTCTCCCTAAAAGCTCAATAAGACAAGAGTCTCTTGAGACACAGCAAGAGGAAGAAGAATTATCAAGCAAATATTTTTGCTAATGTCATAAAGCAGATGACCTTTTCACAATATCTACAAATAATCTACTCAGAGCAAAAGTGAATCAGGTCATGCTGGAAATTTTAGAAAGTGAGCAATGAAAATACATGATAGAATATAAATGCTTATTTTACCGTAACTTAGTTCTTTCCAGTACCAGAGCTACTTTTGCTATTAAAATGTACATATTTATAAAGTTATAAGCCCCCTCATAGATCATAGCTTTGTTGTGGTGAAGGGGCTTGCATAACTCACTGAAGCTATGAGCCATGCCATGCAGAGCCACCCAAGATGGACAGGCCATGGTAGAGAGTTTTGACAAAACACGATCAGGTCAACTGGAGGAGGGAATGGCAAACCATTTCAGTCTTCTTGCCATGAGAACCCCATGAACAGTAGGAAAAGGAAAACAAAAAGATATGACACCAGAAGATAAGTCCCCCAGGTCAGAAGGTGTCCAGTATGCTACTGGGGAAGAGCAGAGGGCAATTACTAAAAGCTCCAGAAAGAATGAAGAGACAAAGCAGAAACAACATCCAGTATGGATGTGTCTGGTAGTAAGAGTAAAGTCTAATACTGTAAAGAACAATATTTCATAGGAATCTGGAGTGTTAGGTCCATGAATCAAGGCAAATTGGACTGACCAGGCAGGAGATAGCAAGAGTAAACATCAACATTATAGGAATCAGTGAGCTAAAATGGATGGGAATGGGTTGGGTGAATTTAATTCAGATTATCATTATATCTACTACTGTGGGCAGGAATCCCACAGAAGAAATGGAGTGGCCCTTATAGTCAACAAAAGAGTCTGAAATGCAGTACTTGGGTGCAATCTCAAAAATGATAGAATGATCTTGTTTCATTTCCAAGGCAAACAATTCCACATCACAATAATCCAAGTCTATGCCTCAACTACTGAGGCTGAAGAAACTGAATTTGACCAGTTCTGTGAAGACCTATAAGACATTCCAGAGCTAACACCAAAAAAAGATGTCCTTTTCATCATAAGGGGATTGGAATGCAAAGGTAAGAAGTCAAGATATCTATAGTAACAGGCAAGTATGGCCTTTGGGGTACAAAATGAAGCACAGCAAAGGCTAACAGAGTTTTGTCAAGATAACATATTAGTCATAGAAAACACCCTCTTCCAACAACACATGGGACAACTCTACATATGGACATCACAAAATGGCCAATAATGAAATCAGATGGATTATATTCTTTGCAGCAGAAGATGGAGAAGCTCTATACACTCAGCAGAAGCAAGATCTATAAAAACAAGAATTGTATAGAAGTCAGCAAAAGCTGTGGCTCAGATCATCAGCTCTTGATTACAAAATTCAGGATTAAATTGAAGAAAGTAGCAAAAAACCACTAAGCCACTCAGGTATGACCAAATCAAATTCCTTACCATTATACAGTGGAGGTGACAAATAGATTCAAAGGATTAGATCTGGTAGACAAAGTGCCTTGAATAACTATTGACAGAGGTTTGTAACATTCTAGAGGACGCGGTGACCTAAACTCTCCAAAGAAAAAGAAATTCAAGAAGGTAAAGAGACAGGAGGCCTTCTTCAAGAAACAATGCAAAGAAGTAGAGGAAAATAATAGAATGGGAAAGACTAGATATCTCTGCAAGAAAACTAGAGATATCAAGTGAACATTTCATGCAAGGATGGGCACCATAAAGGGCAGAAAAGATGAGGACATAACAGAGGCGGAAGAGTTTAAGAAGAGGTGGCAAGATGACTGGGATGACCATGATGATGTGATCACTCTCCAAGAGCCAGAAATCCTGCAGTGTGAAGTCAAGTGGGCTTTAGTCCAAGCATTACTACAAAAAAGCTAGTTGAGATGATGGAATTCCAGCTGAGCTATTTCAAATCCTAAAAGACGATGCTATGAAAGCACTGCATTCAATGCGCCAGCAAATTTGGAAAACTCAGCAGTGGCCATGGGACTGGAAAAGGTTAGCTTGCATACTAATGCCAAAGAACAGCAGTGCCAAAGAATGTTCACTACTGTACAATTACATTCATTTTGCCTGCTAGTAAGGTTATACTCAAAATACCTCAAGCCAAGCTTCAATAGCATGTAAACCAAGAACTTCCAGATGTACAAGCTGGGTATAGGAAAGGCGGAGGAACCAGAGATCAAATTGTGAACATTTGCTGGATCATAGAGAAAGCAAGAGAATTCCAGAAAAACATCTACTTCTGTTTCATTGACTGTGAGGATCACACACACACACACACAAAAATGTGGATAGTTCTTAAAGAGAAGGACATACCAGATCAACTTATTTATCTCCTGAGAAACCTGTATTTAGGTCAAGTAGCAATAGTTAGAATCTTACATGGAACAACAGAGTGGTTCAAAATTGGGAAAGGAGTATGCCAAGATTGTATATTGTCATTCTGTTTATTTAATTTCTATGCAGAGTATATCATGCGAAATGCCAAGCTGGATGAATCACAAATTGGAATCAAGATTGAAAGGAGAAATATCAACAATCTCATATATGCAGATGATACCACTCTTAATGGCAAAAATGAAGAGGAGCTAAAGTGCTTCTAGATGAGGGTGAATGAGGAGAGCTGAAAAAACTAGCTTAAAACTCAACATTCAAGAAACTAAGATCATGGCATCTGATCCCATCTGTCATGGGAAATAGAAGGAAAAAAAGTAGAAGCTGTGACAGATTTTATTTTCTTGGGCTCCAAAATCACTGCAAATAGTGACTGCAGCCATGAAACTGAAAGACGCTTGCTCCTTGGAAGGAAAGCTATGACAAACTTAGATAGCATATTAAAAAGCTAAAACATCACTTTGCTGACAAAGGTCCATATAGTCAAAGCTATGTTTTTCCAATAGTTATGTACAGTTGTGAGAGTTGGACCATAAAGAAAGCTGAGTGCCAAAGAATTGATGCTTTGGGATTGTGATGCTGGACTGCAAGGAGATTAAACCAGTCAATCCTAAAAGAAATCAACCCTAAATGTTCATTGGAAGGACTGATGCTGAAATTGAAGCTCCAATACTTTGGCCACCTGATGGGAATAGCCGACTCACTGGAAAAGACCCTGATGCTGGGAAATATTGACAGCAAAATAAGAGGGTGGCAGATGATGAGATGGTTAGATAGCATCACCGACTCAATAGACATGAATTTGAGCAAATTCCAGGAGATGGTGAAGGACAGCGAAGCCTGGTGTGTTGCAATCCGTGGGGTCACAAAGAAATAAAAAGATTAGCCCTTTGAGGCACCCATGGATGTCATTTAAGATTAGAGGTTTGACTTTTTTACTTGTATAGATTCCTCCATCATTGGTAGCTTAGTTCCCTAACCAGTAAATGATAGGTTAAGACAAGACTAGTGGTTTTTAACTCTTCTTTGGTAATAGGCAATATTGAGAGGGGAAAAATTACTTACTTACATATTCATATAATTATGCGTGCAATGTCAGAGAGTTCGTGGGTCCCCTGGAACTCAGGTGGAAGCCCCTGTAGAGCTCCTTGGACAGACTGAAAATTTTTGGATCTGACAGTCTCAGAATCCTTCCAGTTCTAGGAACACCTGCCTCTGTAAACTAAACTCCCGTTGGTAAGCCTTGACAGAAAGATGTTGCATTTTTACAGCAAATCCTCCAAGCTCTTTGGAAGCCTCACAGCTAAACTAATAGCATAGTCATTTGAGTTTATAAAAGAAATGTGGATTAGTTCCTTTCCTCCTAGTAATGTTTACTTTTTGGAGACTATGAAAAACCAATACATCACAATGCCTTCTGTTTGAAACCAAGTGAAAGAATTCATATTCCTTTAATTTTATGACAACATAACTTGCAGTTGGGATAACAGAGATGAAGACTCATTTCCTACTTCTTATCTTGAGTTACTATGCACAAATCCTTAATTAAATTTTCCACAGTCTTATTTATAAAATGGTAATAATAAGGTTTGTTTATTTCTCTGAAAAATTGTGAAGATGGTGGCTGATGAGTATAAACAGCTAGTGTGAGTGCCAGACCTCTTAGGTGCTAGATAAATGACAATTGCCATCTGGGAAGTAATTAGGCAAGGTACAATATGGCATTGCTTCTCAAAATTTACTCATATATCCATATATTTTTTTGATACAGCTAAGACCACCTATTTAATATATTTTTCTTTAGATTGCACTCTTTCTTAAAAAAATAGACTTTGCAAAAATAACACCATCTAAAAAATATCAAGTTTGGCCAGTTGTTTTTTCTTCAAACAAATATTAAAATAAAGTCATATTTATTAAATTTTTAAAAGTTGTTTCTGTGCAGCTTACAAGTTATTTTGAAAACCATGATTTGGAAAGTGTGCAGGTATAGCAAGCCACTAAACCTTAGCTTAGGTTAAACTTATTCTGGGTTTATTATTTCCTTTGGTAAAACCCAAGTCAGGAGACAAGGTGGTTGGAGTTTTGAGGGTGGGAAAGGAAGAAGGAAATGCCTCGCGGAGGCAGGTGGCAGTGTTGTGGGCATCTGAAGTTCAGCCAGTGAGTGGCAGTCCCTGCAGGCTGCAAACAAGGAGAAGAAGGAAAGGAGGTCAGAACACAAGATGTCTGAATTTTAAAGACCGATGCTACTGATCTCAGGTCCAGAGATGGATAAGCTCCTGTCATTTTTAATAGGGAAAAATGACATCTCTTTTAATGGCAGCTGTATTCTAAAGTTAGCAAAAACTAACAGATAGTTTATCACTTAAAAAAGTAAAAAGTAAAACACAAGGCAGGAGTGAGCAGGATACTAGCTCAATAGGCAGAAAAAAAAATGGCTCTCAATTGCTGATTTACTGATGCGAATCTTTCCTAATGCACTCCTTTTCAGAAGCTAGATACAAAGTTGTAATTCTGTAAAGCATTTGGAAAGCCACTAAAGCACTGCTTATCTTTTCTTTCATTTAATTTAATTTTTAGTTGGGGGATAATTACTTCACAGTATTGTGTTAGTTTCTGCCATAGGTCAACATGAATCAGTCATACGTATACATATGTCCCCTCCTTCTTGAACTTACCTCACACCTCCCTCCCCATCCCACTCCTGTAGGTTGTCCCAGAGTACTCTCTTTGGGTCCCTTGCATACGGCAAATTCCCACTGGGTATCTATTTGACATATGGTAATGTACATGTTTCAAAGCTACTCTCTCAAATCATCCCACCCTCTCCTTCCCCACTGTGTTCAAAACAGCACTGCTTATCTTTTAGCCAATATTTTCTGGAACTTCTCATGGCAGTCCTTTTCAGCATGCTCCTATATGGACAATAAGAAATATGTCCTAAAAAAAAAAAAGATGGAAACAAATCACATCTCGTGAAAGTTGCATTATTAAAATTCAGAGGTGCAACTTTCACTAACCTAAAACACACAC
This sequence comes from Nanger dama, assembly GCA_917880005.1. Classification (NCBI taxonomy): domain Eukaryota; kingdom Metazoa; phylum Chordata; class Mammalia; order Artiodactyla; family Bovidae; genus Nanger; species Nanger dama. Next base: position 21,441,458 of record CAKJTW010000030.1, read on the forward strand.
GTCTAACATACTCAGCACCTACTTTGAGCTACATGCTGAATAAACAAAGGAGCATGTATTATTCAACACATCTTTTTTAGTGTCTACTCAGATCCAAATACTTGTTTCAGTCATTGAGGATAGAGTAGTGAACAGCAAACAGGAGTATAAAATGAGTACAAAAGTGGTCTTTTATATTCCAGTTTGCATAAGAAAATGTTTAATAAGCACCCATTACATGCTGACAAGCGTGTCTTTTTCTTAACCTTAGCTTTTTTCACCCTATAGGAGTTAGTGCAGCCTAGAATTAAAGGCTCATTCTTGGGAAGTAGACCGACCTGGATTTGAATTCTGGTTCTGCCTCTCAGCTAGCTATGTGGACTTGCACATGCCAATCTCTGCATTCACTGGTTTCCCCATTCACAAAGTAGGAGACAAACATTCCTTACAATATAGAGTTAAGTACTCACCAGCAAGTATTGATTCAGTGTTCTTCTGTAGTGGCTCTTATTTTAGGCATAAGTGGAAAACAGGGAACAAAACAGACATGGCCTTATAGTCCAGCCATCAGGATAAGTGGATAGCTTTATCTTCAAGTGATTAGTGGGAAGTTGGTGCAGTGGGCTTCCTGGTATAATTATTAAACACTGGCATTTTGAATGGAGGACAGGATGACAAATACATGCCCATAAAAGAAAAGTATTTTAATAAAATAAGTGGCAGTTATTAAATGACAAATGACTGTCTGGAAAATAAGAAGTGTTTTAAATTATATGCTGCCTAGAAGTTAAATATGGGAAGCTACCACAGCAGATGGTGCTGACCAAGGGCAGCTTTACTGAGAAGATAGGTTTTCCTAACCAGACAATAAGTAAAAAGATCAGATAATCACATAACCATTTCATTTAGTCATATGTATACTTGAATATGAATATTCTTGAAGTGTAACAGCAGCGTTGAGATAGAGCAAAAGATATACACATCTCAGCTCCCTAATTCATTAATAAGATACTAATGGTTAATCTCATCCTAATGCCTTGAGAGAACCCCAATTTTATTAAACACAATTTTAATTCTAGATAACTAAGTTTTTCTTATGATATGGTGCAAGGTCCAGGATCCAGGGCCCACATTCAATACATTTCTCCTTCTCCTTATCTACTTTGGCACAGGAAACTCTAAACAGATGAACTCTTGTCTTTGTAAAGAAAAGAAAGAATGTGTACTTGCTCAGCTGTGTCCAATTCCTTGAGACCCATGTACTGTAGCCCACCAGGCTCCTCTGTCCATGGAATTCTCTAGGCAAGAATACTAGAGTGTATTGCCATTTCCTTCTCAGGGGATCTTTCCCACCCAGGGATCAAACCTGGGTCTCCTGCATTGCAGGCAGATTCCTTACCATCTGAGCCACACAGAAGCAGACAATGTCTTTGTAATGACTGATTCAAACATGACATTCTTTGATTTTGGCTTTAAGCAATATTTAGAGGAGATATTAAATTGTACCTAGGAACACATTAAATATCCTTAGTACAAATTGTTCTGTTGTTCAGTCACCCAGTTGTGATGACTCTGTGACCCCATGGATTGCAGCACACCAGGCTTCCCTGTCCTTCACCATCTCCTGAAATTTGCCCAAGTTCACATCCGTTCCATCAGTGATGCCATCCAGCCACCTCATCTTCTGATGCCCTCTTCTTCTGCCCTCAATCTCTCCTAGCATCAGGGACTTTCCCAGTGAGTCAGCTGTTCGCATCAGGTGACAAAATACTGGAGTTCCAATTTCAGGATCAGTCCTTCCAACAAGTATTCAAGGTTGATTCCCCTTCATATTGACTGGTTTAACCTCTTTGATGTCCAAGGGACTCCCCGTCTTCTTCAGCACCATAGTTCAAAGGCATCAGTTCTGTGGGTTTCTGCCTTCTTTATGGTCCAGCTTTCACAACCGAACGTGACCACTGGGAAGATCACAGCTTTGACTATACAGACCTTTGTCAGCAAAGTCATGTCTCTACTTTTCAGCACACTGTCTAGGTTTGTCATAGTTTTCCTGCCAAGAAGCAAACATCTTCTGATTTACCATCTGCAGTGGTTTTAGAGCCCAAGAAGAGGAAATCTGTCACTACTTCCACCTTTTTCCCTTCTATTTGCCATTAAGTAATGGGTCAGATGTCATGACATTAGCTTTTTAATATTTAGTTTTAAGTCAGTTCTTTCACTCTCCTTCTTCACAACTGGTACAAGTTACCACTTGATAAATAATGTACAGGTAATTAAACGTTTGGGTTTTGAGTTTTTATAATTTGGGTTTTTTTTTAAACTTCAGAAAATTGTAAATAATAGGGTTTCTCTAAATCTAACGATGTGGTAGAAAACAGAAGTGATGATGGAGGTGGAGGCTACATGGGAAGAGTTGGTTAAAATTCATCTGTTTCCCCTCTGAGTGTGGAGAAGGTACAGATGAACTGTGTCAACATTTTCTTACGGTTATCTTTTCATAGTCAAAAGGAAAAACAAACTAGTGAGGGAGAATAAAGAATAGTTGCTTCTGTTCTGAGGCATCTTATGGTCTCCTGGTAGTGAAGTCCTTTGACACACCGCCTCCATTTTTGTGTACCTTTCACTACACTGAGATCTTTCCCTCCCTTCTCACCCATTAGTACCGACTGAAGTGACTTAGCATGCATGCATGCATTGGAGAAGGAAATGGCAATCCACTCCAGTATTCTTGCCTGCAGAATCCCAGGGACGGCGGAGCCTGGTGGACTGCCATCTATGGGGTCGCACAGAGTCGGACGCGACTGAAGCGACTTGGCAGCAGCAACAGCAGCTGTACCTACTCACAAGAGCCAACTTTCAAATTTGGGGAAAGTTTATAAACTAGCTGACCTCATTGACAGTCTGAAATAGGCCGCTGGGAGCTTGCTGCTTTTTCACCATGGAAACCAGCAAAAATAATTATTTTGAGACCTTTACCACCAATGCTTATACATGTCGACTGCAGGACGACAGAGACCGTATCTTTGTTCTTTACAACATCTCTGTGGTGCTTCGTCTAGTGTCTGCTATATTGTGGGTATAAATGAACTAGACAGATCACATAGGAGACTTAGCAAGTCCATTCATTCATTCATTCTCAAAACTTATATATGACCTTTAAAACCATAACAGTGTCACAAAAATCTCCAGCTGTGTATGAACTCTGTTCAACCATTTCCATAATTCCCTTACCATAGAGAGGAGATGCTCAGGAACAAGTTATATGTATGGAGGAAGACAACCATTGAGAGCCCCTTGGACAGCAAGGAGATCAAACCAGTCATTCCTAAAGTAAACCAACTCAGAATATTCATTGGAAAGACTGATGCTGGAGCTGAAGCTCCAATACTCTGGCCACCTGATGTGAAGAGCCAACTCACTGGAAAAGACCCTTATGCTGGGAAAGATTAAGGACAGGAGGAGAAGGGGAAGACAGAGGATGATATGGTTGGATGGCATCACCAACTCAGTGAACACAAGTTTGAGGAAATTCCAGGAGATGGTGAAAGACAGGAAACCTGGCGTGCTGCAGTCCATAGGGTCACAAAGCGTAGGGCACTAGTTACCGACTGAACAACCGCAACAACAGGAAGGCAGGATAAATCATAAATTTTATAAAGTTTCTGTCACTTCAAGGCAGAATATCTCCTGACTGGAGGGAATGGAGCTACTCACAAGTAAGTTTAAATAGCCCAAATAATCTGAGTTTCACACAGGCAGGGTTTCGAAGAGCTATAGTTTTGATGTTGTTTAACCTTCTGCTCTTAAGAATCACCATCATTTAGGAATAAAGAATGCAATGGTGTGTGGGAAAAAAGCATTATTGTGACTGACTTTTGGAGACTTTAAACGCCAAACAATTGTGAGTCATGAAAGAGTCCTGCGAATCAGGTCGGCATCTGCAGGGCAGTTTCAACTGCATTAAGTAATAACAAAAGCACACAACATCGGAGATGATTCTTAATAGCAGTATTTAACAAATGGCTAGATGGTGCTATTTTTACCACTAAAAGCCTCCCCTCTTGTCTGCCTGTTTTGACCCAATACCACTTTAAGACCCTGTCAAACAAAGATGACAGGTCCCAAGTTCCAGGTTATATAAGAGTAGTAGTTTCTTTAATCTTTGTCCCTGCCCCAGGCTCCCTTTCTTTTTACAGATGGCTGTTTTTTATTCACTAATGAAAAAACATTTTATTTCAGTGTCAAAAATGCCAGTAGCATCTGCTAAACTCTATGATCTCATGTCAGGAAGAGAAATCCTTTGAAGGCAGGATCTTGAATGTCTCCTGTTACCAAAGGAAGAATAGCTTATCTAAGAAGGACTAAAGAAAATCTGTATCTATAAATACGTAAGCATTTTGAGCACCTTGGAAAGTTTGTACAGGTTTTTAAAACACTGCTTTCCAAAGCAGTGATATCACTAAGCAGGTATAGATAATGTCAGTCTGGAAACTTCTATCTAGGAACTCTAAAAACATTCTCTTCTAAGCATTTAACCCGCTCATGATTTTGTAACAAAATATGTTTCCTAAACTGCATTTGCTTTATTGATGTACGTGTTTATTTTTTTAAAGGCAGTTAAATGTTTGAGACCATAAACGAAATGAACACAAAATGGGACTCAATTATATGCATATGTGAATTCTACTTATATACAAATACAGTCCTGAATATTCTTTGGAAGGACTGATGCTAATGCTGAAACTCCAATACTTTGGCCACCTGATGCGAAGAACTGACTCATTTGAAAAGACCCTGATACTGGGAAAGGTTGAAGGCAGGAGGAGAAGGGGATGACAGAGGATGAGTTGGTTGGATGGCATCACTGACTCAATGGACATGATTTTGAGTAAGCTCCAGGAGTTGGTAATGGGCAGGGAAGCCTGACATTTTGCAGTCCATGGGATTGCAAAGAGTTGGACATGACTGAGTGACTGAACTGAACTGAACATATATGAATATATCTGAAGTCAGATAATATCTAAGTAAGAAAGTTTACATACATACATATGTGTGTGTGTGTGTGTGTGTATAGGCTACCCTGGTAGCTCATTCAGTAAAAAAATCTGCCAGGAGTGTAGGAGACCTGGGTTCGATCCCTGGGTTGGGAAGATCTCCTGAAGAAGGAAATGACAATACACTCTAGTATTCTTGCCTGGAGAATTCCATGGACAGAGGAGCCAGTTGAGCTATAGTCCATGGGGTTGCAAAGAGTTGTATTCGACTGAGTAACTAACATGCACATAATCTATCTCTTGTTAAGCGGGGAAATACAAGGTAAAAAACAGACTGGTAAGTATTCTATAAAATTGATCCCAAGTCACAAGCATAATCCCCATGAAGTTCCTATGATTCATTACCACTCGTTCAATGGCATAGGGAGAGACTAGTTTTCCAGATTCAACATTCAAGGTCTACTTTTTCCCTTAGTTTATAAACATGTAACACAACATTTAAGAATTTCTCATCCTGTTCTTCTCTCCCTCCCCCACAAAATCCCATTTGTGGAGACAATTAGTAAGCAAGGTAGAAATTTGTCACATACTGTAGAAGAAAATGAGAGATTGCATATCACACTGTGCATTAGACAAGGCTCTTCTTCTGGAGCATTTTTTCTAAGTTTCGTTTGTTTGTTTGTTTGTTTCTCCTACAGTCCTAAATCCTCTAAGTACCTGCTCCTCCTGTTGGATTTTTTTGTTTCTTAATCTCAATCTACCTCCCTTTCTCAGCACAGAATTAGACCACAAAAGGGATAAAGTCAATCTTTTCACTTACTATGACTGTGAATCCTTGAAACAGTGATTTGATCTCACAAATCTTCAATTTTCCCATCAGTAATAATATGAATGTCTTATTGATAAATCACTATGCACCAGCATAATTCTAAATTTTGTATGAATATCCATTCATTGATTCCTTATAAATTTCCTATGCAGTAGGCATCATTGACTGTTACTGCTCTCCCACATTATTTTACAGAGAGGAAATCAGAGGCAAAGAAAATTTAAATAGCTTTTCCAACACAGCATGTAAAAGGCAGCACCAAATCCAAATTCATGTGTCTTAAATTCAGGAGCTAAGTTCATATCTATAAAGTGATAAGAATCATTCCTATTTCTCATATGCTTATTATTTAGAGTCCCATGTACTCTTTAGCACATATTATTTGTTACTTTAACAATTAGTTACTATTTTCAATTTTTATTTTTAGTACTACTATCAAGTATATAAAAGACCAACATCGCTACACAAGAGATCCTCCAATGCCATATCTGCCCTTCAGAATCAAACTGAGGAGCTTATTACATAAATTGAAATGTCTATACTGTCATTTATATAAGGAGTTACATCTGTTGTCCAGTTAAGTGACAATATAGAGTCCACTTGTTTGAATGCACAGTGGTCAATTAATCCACTCTGTGTGGATGTGTTTTGTCAATCTGTATGATATCACAAGCATTTGCATTTATGGGTATGAGGCAACAAAGTCTCTTCAATAAGACTTGTTATATAAAACCATATTGCCTCCTTACCTGCCGTCGCTCCACAGGCCCTTTCTCCCACACTCCGTGTTATAGCTACGTGTGTCTCTTATCTTGGTCACTGCACACATATGACCTAGTCTAGACCCCCGCTTCTGTTAATGCCCCAGCCTTTGTCTGCTCCGACGGCGCTTTTCATTTTTTCCAAGTCTGCTTCCATTTTCCCCCTAATCTGCACGCTTGCTGCAAAATGAAGACAAAGTTAAGCATTGCTCAGAGGTGCCTGCTGTTTCAAATTCAGAGTTGTCTTTCATTCTCTCCTCTCCTGACCCACAGATATAGATGCAACTGTATGTGTGATGCATGTACACTTCTGTGATATATAATATGCAAGGTGGCCATGTCCTATTGCACTGGTAAATACCCAAACAGTATTCAGTTTTACAGTTCTTTCATTTATTTACCTTCCAGTGAAGAATAGGCCTATTCTTCTAGCCTGTTCTAGTGAAGAATAGGCTTTCCTGATGATTCAGATGATAAAGAATCTGCCTGCAGTGCAGGAGACCTGAGTTTAATCCTTGGGTCGGGAAGATCAGCTGGAGAAGGGAAGAGCAACCCACTACAATATTCTTGCCTGGAGAATTCCATAGACAGAGGAGCCAGGACACAACTGAGCAACTAACACTTATTGTGAATGGTAATGATTCATTGAAGAATATTTTGGCTATATTTGCTAAATTATTCTTTGACATGATTCATCATGATTCAGTGAATATCCCTGTTCATACATTCTTATTAGCCTCTCTAATTGTTTTATTCATATAAATCCTAGAAGTAAAATTACTCAAAACTTTTATCCAGTTTCAAAGATAAGCTTGATTTCCTACTTTTTCATAAACTTAACTCTTGAGGCCACAATCATAACTCTATTAACTGAAAGTTGTAATGTTTTCCTAATATTCTTCTTCATGTTCACTTATTTAACAAGTTTATTGTGTGTTCTTGTTATGAGGCAGGCTCTGTGCAAGGTGCTGATGTAATTACAAAGAAAAATAGACCATGATCCCCATCCTTGAGAGAGTAATTTAGTCAAGTAGACAGATAGCAGGGCAAGTTAATTACAATTTGGTGTGATTTGGGCTATATGAGGGGTGAGGGCAAGAGCTGAGAAGAAAGATAAAGTGACTGTCTGGAAAAGGGAGGAAAAGTCTTCTCTTTAACAAATGGCACTAGAACAAGTAGACAGTCAAATGCAGAACAGAACAAAACAACTAATCTAGGTGGACTACACTCTTCACGAAAACAATTCAAACTGGATCAAAGACTTAAATGTAAAGTATAAAACTATAAAATTGCTGGAAGGAAACCTAGATGACCTCTGAAATAGTGATGATGTTTTAGATACAACACCAAAGTCATGATCCCTGAAAGAAATAATGTATAGCTAGACCTCATTAAAATTTCGCTTTGGAAATAGACAATATCAAGAGAATTAGAAGACAAAGCATAGACTAAGAGAAAATATTTTAAAAAGATATATCTGATAAAGAACTGTTATCCTAAGTAAACAAAGAAATCCTAAAACTCAATATTAAAAAAATCAGTTAAAAATGGCTTGTGATCACTGAAAATATACCTCTTCAAAGAAGATGGTAAATAAGTATGTATAAAGATGCTCCATACTGTATGCAATCAGGGAAGTGCAAATGAAAACAATAGTGAGGTACCATTACAAATATATTAGAATGGCCAAAACCTAGTACACTAACAACAGTAATTGCTGGTGAGGATGTGGAGCAACATGAATTCTCACTCATTGCTGGTGACAATGCAAAATGGTATAGCTACTTTGGAAGACAATTTGAGGATGTGTTATAAAACTAAACATTCTCTTACTATATGATTCAGAAGTTGTGTTCCTGAGTATTTACCCAAAAGAGTTGAAAATCTATGTCCGCATAAAAACCTGCATGTGCATGTTCACAGCAGCTTTATGAATAATTGCTCAAACTTGGAAGCAACCGAGATGTCCTTCAGCAGGTCAGTGGATAAACTGCAGCACAGTCAGACAATGCAATAATATTCAGCACTGAAAGTAAGCGGGTTATACAGCTATGAAAAGACATCATCAGTTCACTTCAGTCACTCAGTCGTGTCCGACCCGACTCTTCACGACCTCATGGACTGCTAGAGGAATCTTAAATGGATATTGCTCAGTAAAACAAAACAATCTGGAAAGGCTATATGCTGTATGATTCCCAATTATACGACATTCTGGAGAAGACAAAACTATGGAAACAACAGAAATACTAATAAAAAGAAAAGTGGTTGCTGGCAAGGGGCCGGAGTAAGGTAGAGAGAAACAGTCGGAGCACAGAGGATTTTTAGAACAGTGAAAATGCTCTGTATGTTATTATAATGATGTATATACATCATCATGCATGTATTTAACCCATAGAATGTACAATACTAAGAGTGAACCCTAAGGTAAACTGTGGACTTTGGATGATTATAAAGTGTAAATATAGGTTTATCATTAGTGAAAAATGTACCATTCTGGTGAGTGATGCTGGTAATGAGGAAGACTGTGCATGTGTGAGGGTAGGGAGATATGAAAAATCTCTGTCCCTCCCTTTTAATCTTGTAAATCTAAAATTGCTCTAAATATAGTCTTTAAAAAGTGATATGTGATTTGATTCCTAAAAAATGAACAGAAGAAAGGGGGAAAACTCTGCAGGTAAAGGCACAAGACATGGAAGCAGAGGAGTTATTCAAGACCCATTAGGGTGTTGGTTGTGATTGTATTGGGAGAAACTGGTATCTAAAAAGCTGTCAAAGAACAGAAAGGACGATACTTATGCACTCTAACATGTCCACCAGAACTGCACTTATGTCCCTCTTCTTATCTTTCCCAACTAACTACAAGCTTTTTGATGAGTGGAACTATACCTTATTCATTTTGTAGCTGCTATATTTTGTATAATGCTTGGAGTGTATATGTATGTGCACACATACACACACACACACCCATGACTCAGTCATTCAGCCTGTGGCTATCTTCTTAAAGTCACAGTGTTTTCTTTTCACTGATACATGTGAATTTAGAAATTCTATAATAATATGCATTTCTAGTGTATGAAAAATAAAGGGAATAAAAATCACCTATAATCCCAGTATACCTGAAGACTCTTTTTACACACATGCAAGTATAATTTTGCTTTCAAACAAAATTAATTTGCTTTTTCCCTCTTTGACATGTTCCCATGTCACTATAACCAACATCACTGTGATTTTTTAATAACTACCATGTCTATGGTTATACATATACATATATTCTGATGTTGGAAACTCATGTATCTACCCCAGCTGCCAGCACTCCTGGCTACACCACCATCATCTTTCAACTGAACTGCTCTAACACCACCTTACTCTCATCACTGTTTGCCCATTCTCATGTAAAGTGATTTTAGGAAAACAGAAATCTGTTGAAAACTCTTTGAACTTAGAATGAAATCCAGACTCCCAGCATAAGGGCCCCTGTAATGGTGGGCTTGCTTACCTCGCTCTCTCCTCTCATTTCAGCCATCCCGGTGTTCATTCTCTGTGTTCCTGCCACACAGGCTATATATCAGTTTCTCAAACACACCAAGCTCTTTCCCATTCCAGGGCCCTCATAAGACGCACCTCTCTGCCTGGAATGCCTCTTTCTCCCACTCTTCCTTTGGCTGACTTCTCATCTTTCAGTTCTTGGCGTTAATACCTTCTGAGAGGTTAATACCTCTCTGATTGCCATGTGTAGCTCCTCTTCTACTATTTAATGACCCACTTAATGACAACTTGTAAATAGTTATTTAACTTGTTAGTTTATTATCTATTTTCTGACTCCTCCATTAGACATCTACAAACTTTGCAAGGGTAGGGATTCTGCCTGTTTAATTCATCAAGAAATATCCAGACTTGGTATAAGGTCTGGCATACGGCAGGCTCTCAAAAAATAGAGTACACTGGAGATATTAAAGGAAGATGTCAGGGAATGGTTCTCAAATGTGGTACCAGTATCTGCAACATCAACATCATCTGAGAATTTCTTAGGAAAACAAATTCTCCAGCCTCAACTAGAATTATTGTTACCAGAAGCTCTGGTGTAGAGCTTTGTCACCTGTTTTTTTAACAAGCCCTACAGGTGATTTTGATGTTTCCAGCTTGACAACCACTGCTGCAAGGTATCTGTTTAGAAAAAGAAACATATTTTGTTTAAAAGTTGCCACAGCTAAAATTTCTTAGAATGTGAATTCAATTCTGAACCTCTGTGTGTGCCTATGTTCTCAATCGTGTCTGACTCTTTGCGACCCGGTGAACTATAGCCCGCCAGGCTCCTCTGTCCATGGGATTTCCCAGGCAAGCATACTGGAGTGGGTTGCCATTTCCTTCTGCAATTTGAAACTTTAATATCACCAAATGTTATCTTTCATTTATTGAGAAAAAAATGCTGAAAGATAATTTTTAAAAGTATTTTAACCTGACAGTGAAGTTTTGCTTATAATTTTGCTTTTAAGGTTATAAAATACACATAATTCTTAAAAAATCAAGTAAAATTATGCAGCACATACTCTTCTCTGAAAAAGTCCTCAAATGTAAAGCTCCTTTCCTACTGATGGCTGAGTACTAATTCAGTTAAAATCAGGTATAATTATGGAAGAACATATTTCCTACTTTTCTCAAGATGATTCATACAATGAATTGTTCTGAATAATGTATCAAACACTTGGTCTTTGAGGTGAATTTTTCCTTTCATGACTTAGTTATTTTATTTAAGGGAAATCAGTTTTTTACATTTGGAGTATCCTATGAAGTAGAGCTTGTTCACTGAGCAACACAGTATCAGTGGAATTGCAAATATAGAAAATTAATCACTGAAGGTGGAACTTCAGATTGAATTCAAAACACTTGAATTATCTGACCTGTTATCACTGGATTAAGTGTGACTCTGAATACCATAGAATAAGACATATATCCATAGAAAGAATAAAGATTATGAAGCAATTGTAAGTATCCTTTGTAAAAGTTAAAAGGAACCAAAAGGAAGAGAGAAATAAAATACTGATTGAATTTCTATAATGTAACAGGCACTATATTATACTAAGTGCTGTTTTTAAGACTATCATATTATTCTCTTTCCACCCATTTTTATTTGCCAAAATCAAAGGTTTTCTGGTTTTTCTAAAGAAAACCAAAAGCCAAACATTTCTAAGCAGATTATGATGGTGTAGACTATGGTTTTTCTACTGGGTTCTCAATGAAATAAACATTTGTTTTTTAACATATGAGCTTTAAATATAATCTTAGTGGGAATAATTGACAGAGAATACATTTGAGCATACTTTTCCTCCCCACTGATTTTTATATTTCATATACTATAAAATGAATCTTTTAAGTATTTATTTTTCAAAAAAGAACACTTATTTATATATCAGTAATTGTCTATTTTAGATGATCTAACCTTGAATGCAGATTTAGAAGTTGAACCTCTTATCTCCAAAGGGAAGTAGCTGACATTGTTAAACAAAGAAATGAAAGCCTTCGGAATGGGACAAAATTAATTTTATCACCTTTAAATGCATGAGAAAATATAGTAGGTTGAAAAACATTTTGTTCCCTAGTTTAAAACAAAATTAATTTCATAGTTGTGTCACATTTTTAACATTTAATGTTACAAGACATGCTCCTTTAAATTCAGATTTTTTTCTCAGACACTACTTTGACTCATATTATTTACTAAAATATCTTGTATAAAAAATAATTTAAGAACATCTTAAAAAGACATACTTTTGTAAGTGATTATACTTTATAAATATTTTGAATGAAGAACAAATTTTAGGGTAGAACTTATGAGTACCTATTTCATTGAAACCAAAAATCAAATGCACTTAAAAACAGTCAAAACTTCAGAGAGGCAGCATCTGTTATGTGGGATAAACACTGATGCTTAAACTATATCCATTTAGATCATATTTTTTTATTTTTAAAAATACATTTCTAGTATTTGAAAGAACAGATGCTCTCATCTACAATTCTGAAATCAATGTCTATAATTCTTAGTTGGCTTCTTACATATTTTTAAGGAAACAGAAAAGTAAAATAGAATTCCTAGATTGATATTGAAACATACCACAGTCAGAGTTCTGGGTTCAGCTGCATTTGGAATCCTTCATTGCTGACAACAGAGTTTCAAATGACAATCTTCTTTGAAGCACTCTTCAGCTTAACAACAGAAAGTTCTCCCTTCCACCGCCTGCTTTTTCCATTAGCTAGAGTGTTACATATTGAATGCTGCACAAAGCATTTGACTGGAGGGTTTTTAGACAACTCTTTAAATGCCTGAATCTGAATAATGATTAAAAGGGGAAAAAAGATAACACATCATCTCTTTATAATAACTTCTGTATTTTTCTATTACTTTATTTTAAGGGGGAGTGGTTATGGGGTGGAGTAGGGGGCTGCCTTTGTGTGTCATTGCTTAACAGTGTCTATGTATGATTCATCTAAATGGCATTTAGTTATATAATGTCAGTGACATTTTGATGATTTTACTGTCAATTTTTAATGATCTATTGCATATTCTTAGGTTATCTGAATTAGTTGGGTAGATTAACATAAAAGGTGGGAGGTACATTTCAGCCTGAATAATAGTGGTCTGACAAACAAAAACTTTTTTTTATTGGTGAACTTTTTTTTAATAGATAATGGTTTTTTGATAGCCAAGTGGGGCTATATATTTTTTTCCAGTTCATGTGAATGGCCACGTTTTATTTTTCACTAGAGAAAGTTACAACAGAACCATTTGTAGTTTTTGAAAAATCCTATATCTATTACTTGACATTGTATTATATTGGCTCTGGGATGAAAATGATGAAGTGATTGTAACCTGAAAGCAACAGAAATACTTGTTACCTAAAAAAAATAAGTGAATAAATAGAATTGAAAAATTTTGCCCCTCTGTGATAAACACTGACAGGATGAGATGCAACAGAATGTTACATTTATTTCTGTCAAGAAAACCTCCACAGGATAGTTTGTAACTGAGACTGACAAGACAGTGAACTAAGAATCAACCACTTAATGGATATAGCCCTGAATTAATCAGCATGCTAAAAATGGCTTTTCCAGTTAATCCCACATAACAGAACATTTTAACGTCACACAAGAGTTTGAAACCTTTAAACAACAAATGGAAGATTACTGTAATCCCAATGTCTACACTGTCTGTGTCATCAAGGGGTTAATAAAATCGTGCAGGTCTCCATCACTGGGATCCTCACCTGGAATCTCGAATTGCACCTTGCAAAGAAGTCAACGGTCACAAGACAATTTTTTTAAATTCTACAAGTTTCAGAAGTTATTTAATGAACACAAGAGTATTTAATTTTGCTGATATTTTCTTCCTTTTTCAAATAGTGATAGTAGCTCATCATGGTCATATTTTGACAGACGCATTTGGTGGCAGGAAGGAGTGTGACGTGAATGGAGGCAAAGGTCATGGAGCAGTGAAGGGCTCGGAGCAGCAGAAAAGGAGTGATTATTTCACAGTTTATTAGGATTTGAGCATGCTGCTGCTAAGTCGCTTCAGTCGTGTCCAACTCTGTGTGACCCCAAGGACTACAGCCTACCAGGCTCCTCCATCCATGGATTTTCAAGGTATTTTCTGGAGTGGGGTGCCATTGCCTTCTCCGGGGATTTGAGCATAGGAACCTCAATTTTATACTTGCTTCTTAAACAGAAAACATTGACGAAAGCACAATATCCATGGTCCCTAGTGAACATGAAAATTCCTGAGTGGGGTGAACATGTTCTCTAACCACCTGATGGCCTTGTCTCATGGGTTCCACAGGCCCTCGTGCATACCTCCAGTACGCTGTTCAGCACAGCACAGCACTTAGCAGTGAGGTGGCCTCTATAGACTTCCTGCCAACTGCTTACCTAGCTATATGATAAAAGGATACTTAGCCATTCCCAACCTCCATTTCCTCACCTCTGAAAAGGGGGTAAAAATATACCCAACTTTTTAAGAGTTGCAAGTGTAAATGGATGTAGGTCATCAACAAAATCTCCGAAGGATCCTTAATAGATGTTAGCTGTTGTAATTACTTAATGTTATTTTTATTAATGTTCCAATTCCCAGTCCAGTGTTCCTTCTGCTACACACACAACCTGGAGAGCCTCAAATTAGGAGATTAATGAAGTAGACTTGACTTCAATTGTGTTCAAATAGCATTAGTTTTTATCTGATTTCACTGGCTGCCCTCGCATCTTAGGAGGGAGAGAAAGAGTTTGATGTGAGCCTATCATTGACTGACTCAAGCAGAAGAATTATCTGCACCATTTAACTGGTGTGCCCACACATTAATTTATTAAATTTGCTTTCATGTCCCATAAACGTATATAAAATTCTGCAGACAAGTTATTACAGCTTTCATTTTAGAGCTAAAGTCCTCAGGGAGGCTTAGGAGATCTCCCAAGATGAGCTAAATACTCATGGGGACAACCAGTAAGCTGGTGATTGAGGAAGCCTGTTCTGTGTCTAATTACCAAGACATTAGTTCCAGGAGAGAGCAAACATCTATGGCATTTTGTTTGTTTTCTTGTATAGCTTATGAAATACGATGACTTCCTAAATAGGCACATTTTCCCCATATCGTCTTTAAGGGAGCAAAAAGACAACAATCCCAACAAAGCCATCCCTCTCCTAAATCTACTCTCATAATTAAGTGTCCCTTGATCTCCTAGCCTCTTGCTCTAGAATAGCTGTAGGGGCTTTGGTGGAGGAGTAGTTTTGTGGCGATTATTTTTTTCCCTCATTTACAAGGGTAGTTCCCATACTATGTTGCAGATGCATTTGAAAACATTTAGATCACTGATTATTAAGTAACACCAAGGAGTATACACATCCTCCTCTGTGGCTACTTTTGCTAGAAATATTAACTCTGTAACAAACTCCCTAAAAATTTTTATTTTGTTGATACAAGAGTAAATTACAAACAGGTCAGTCCACTCCTGGGATGTAGAGGGTTAGTCACAAAATATTAAAACACAGAACTACCTACTTCAGAGCAACATTTTAGGATTTGTGAAAGATATAATTAATATATGAGTATGTTTATTATAGTTAACTATTAAGCTGAAGTCAAAAAGCATAGAGTACTAAAGATAAAGAGATGCTACAGTCCAACTCTGATCCTGCCTAGTTCAGAGACTAGGCAAAAAACTTACCTCTTTAAATCTTATTTTCTTCATTAGTAAAATGAAACTACTACTACTTACTTTCATTGTTATGATAATTAGATTACACACACACACACACACACACACATATATATATAGAGAGAGAGCACTTCTGTTTAATGACAGTTAACATATTGAAAAGCTGAAGTCCTGAATTGCTCTTATCTCACCAGTATAGTAAAGCGGAAAAGCAGTTGTAGGAAACAGAACCATCTTATTTTAAATTCTGCATCTGCCCATTTACTAGTTGCATGAGATTTTTTAAAATAGGAATTATAATAATGTAATACTTAACAGCTTACATATAAGAATATGTGAAATAAGCTTTAAGTCATGTGAATTTGACCCATCAGTTTAATTTTTTGTACACAATGCTAATAGTTTTATTTATGAAAAAGAGCTATATTACTTTTATATAGATGGTATCAAACTGCATATCTTGTTTTATAAAACCATTTTCTTATTACATAATTATACACTGTGATCATTTCACATCATCCTTAAATAACTGGGGACTTATTTTGTATCACCTTATTTAAAGGCATTACTACTTTTAATTTCATTTTTACTCTTGAACATTTAAGCACTTTATATTCCCTCCCCCACAATTCCCTTACAAATTACAGTGTGAGAAACATCTTTAAACAATTATTTGGGCTAATATCTAATTACATTCTCTAAATAAGTTCCTAGAAGTGGGTCAAAGGAAAGATTATTTTAACATTTTTAATCCTTATTGTCGAATTACTTTCCAGAAAATTTGGATCAACGTATATATCTACCAACAAAAAAGAAAGTGACAGTTTATAGTATCAATTCTGAGTTTTATTTTTTAAATTATAATTTGGTTTAAAAATTGCTTACTTTTGTATTTCTGCAATTACTAGTTCTGCTAATCACTTTACATGTTAAAACTGTATTGTTTTTCAATGATTTTTTTACTTGTGCATTTATCAATTATGTTACTATAATGTCTTTGTAGACTAAGAATATGAACCAACGTTTGGTATATTCTAGTATATTCTATATGTAGAATCTTAAGTTTATCTCTTTCTTCTTAATGCTATTGTAATTTTGATAATAGTAAGTATCTAGTCAACTCCATCAAGATTTCCATGATTAATTTTGTTGCTTGTGTAGAAAATCCCTTTAAAGAAGCCATTTTTTCCAGTCTGTGATTAAAAATAAAAAATGCTTGTTTTATTTTTATACATACAATTTTAAATCGGTTAACTATTCAGTTCTTCAATTCATTTTGGTGTAAGATGTGAGGTAGGCGTCTGAAAACATTTTGCGCGCATACTAAGTCATGTCTGATTCTATGCCACCCTATGGACTGTAGCCCACTGGGATCCTCTGTCCGTGGGATTCTCCAGGCAAGAATACTGGATCGGTTGCCAAGCCCTTCTCCAGCAGATCTTTCCGACCCAGGGATTGAACCCACATCTCTTATGTCTCCTGTGTTGGCAGAAGGGGTCTTTACCACTAGCACCACCTGGGAAGCCTGAAAACATTTTAACCTCTTCCAAATTACTGATCAGTTAAACAGTGAAAACATTTGCACACTTTTTAAAAGATTGATGTCTTTACAATTTGAAATGCTACTTTTACCACAATACAAACATGATCACATTTGGGTTTAAACAACTCATAGATAATATGGAGGGGTTCTAGAAAATCTTATAATAAATCCTAGGAAAATATACACTGGCAATTAGCAAGTATAGAACACACCCTCATCATTTTCTGATGAGGGCTTCAGAGGGTCAAGGTAAGTGATTAAACAGCACAATGGAGGGGCATGCCTTCCATGGCCACAGGAAGATAGCGCTCTCCTCAGTAGCAAAGAGTCTGCAAACAAGATCAGGTGTTTGTTAGACTGATTAAAAAGGAGTCTCTTTAAAACTAGGGAAGAAGACAAATTTAAAATACCAGCAAAAACATTAAGAAACCAAAATGATTTCCTGCGTGTCCCATGGTTTACATAATAATTAAATACTTAAGTTACAGTTTCCCACAATTAAATTATTAAATAGAAACAAGTATTATCTCAAGTCCTAAGTTAGGGAAATATTAGCATTTTCTTTAGAAACTATCTCAGTAAATGCAAATAATTAGTAGTTAATTTCATGTATACTCATTAGCTGAAGCAGCCACACTGGGTCAAGTTTAGTCATTTACCTTATATTTTAAATTAATATTATTTTACAACTACTGGGGCATAGTGTGCAAATTCAGAATAGTAACACCTATACATTATTTGGAGACAAAGAACCATTGACTTGAATTAAACAACTGCCAGTGTCCACAGGAAAGGTATCTATAGAAGACCATAGAGACCATCTGCCTGCACCATCACCATTATATGATCCGTGCTTCTCCAGAAAATTATTTCTGTTACCAATTTGGTTAAAGATGAACACCATCTGCCAATGCCAGTAGACACAGTCAAACTGAATGGCCTTGTGATTCAAATTTAATGAACTGCTGAAATATTCATATCAAGATTTTCCTGGTCTATAGCCCCTTTTCTAATATGATCCCAAAAGTTTCTTAAGAGGGGAGTCACTATAATTTGAAATATAGATTTATATTCTCAGACATTATTAGCAACTTCTATAGTTATTTTTGGCATCCTGAGGGACAGTAGCAGCAGTAAACTCTTCATTAATGCCTAGTACACAAGCCACTGATTCTGCTTCACTGCTTCACTCCTTTTAACCTAGATTAATCACAGGCATTCTCTGTAAACTGTCCATATCTAGAAGTCTCAGCTGGTATGACGTATATGATTCCTTGATGGAGAAAGGGATTTTGTTTCTCAGAACCACCCAGTTGGTTATAGGACCTTATCATCATGTGTTATTCATAGTTCTCTCTATACTAATGAGACAGAGATAGGAAATATTCACTGAAATCATCTTAAAAAGAATCTCTCTCTCCTCGAAAACTTTGCTTGCAGTCTGCCCAGGTACTCCAGTCTATAAATCCATAGAATTGCTACTTTTCTCAGATTACGTTATTTTTTCCCTCAATTTTCTTGTCTACACATGTGTGACAGAGTCTTTTTGTCAGGAAATAAACTTGCCTTTAAAAAAGCTAGTTCTTCACCAATTTCAATGGGTGTTTGGACCATTGCTAACAATACACATGTGCTTTAATGGAAGGTAATCTTGGAATTCTGCACTGATTCAAAGGTATAAAAAGACTACTTTTGTAAATAGAGTTTTATTTTAAAAAGATAATTTAAGAAAATGTTAGATCCCTAGATTTCTCGTGATTTAGGTTATGACATTAAGATGTTCTTGGGCTCTATAGAATTAAATGGATAACATGGGTATGTGTGGAAAACT
The DNA here is from genome assembly GCA_917880005.1 of Nanger dama. Lineage (NCBI taxonomy): Eukaryota > Metazoa > Chordata > Mammalia > Artiodactyla > Bovidae > Nanger > Nanger dama. The sequence goes on from CAKJTW010000030.1 coordinate 21,460,590, forward strand.
CAAACACAATTTTGCAAATGTTTCCTTTCCAATGAGAAAGAATTCACTTTACATTTACAGTCATTGGTGTCAGCAAATACACTACCCTCTAACATTTATGGCTCCCATATCTATTGTGGAGAAATAAACCATCCCCAAATAATTTTTATTTAGCTCAGGAATCTGTGAGCAGGCCGGGCCCAGTTGTGTAGTTCTCCTGGTCTCAGCTAGACCTTCTGTGGGTTCTAGCTGGATTCTTTCACATCTCTGTGTCAGCCGGGACAACTAGACTCACTAGGTTTCACTCCACACGGCCTTATTATCCTCTTTCAGGATGGCTCTGACATTCCTATGATGGAGGCAGAGTCCCAAGAGGAATAATGGGAGTGCAAGATCTTTCGAGTTCAAGGTTCAGCACTGGGATATTGTCACTCCTGCAGGCAATCTATTGATTAAAGCAAAGCCTGAGGCCAGTCCAATAAGAGTGTACCTCTTGGATGGGAGAACTTGCAAAGTTTCATTGAAAATATTGTAGGTATAGGGAAGAGGGAAGGGCTGTGGCCAATTTTCTATCTACTGCAATGCCCCAGAGATATTTAAATACGGCTTTTATTATAGAGCTTGAGGCTAGATAAATCTAGACTTATCCCATATCTAGTATCATCTCTGATTTCTAAAACCTCTTAGCTTTCTCCATTTGTATGTCTTCCCACCTCCTGAACTGCATCCCACCACATGGACAGCAAGACCTGTCCATGTTTGCCATCTTTCTCTGTCCTCTGTCCTGTGGTGTCAAACTCTGCTTATAGTGGGTTAAAAATAAATAAAAAATATGTCCCATTATCAATATCATTTTATCATATTAGATATCAGTATCACATGAGTTTAATCTCTGAAATATTAAGGAATTTTAGTGTAGATGATACATGCCTCAAGTTAATAACTTGAAGGAAACATTCTAAAGAAAGAATTCATCTTACTGAAGATAATTCTAGAGCAAACTATAGTATCTTACAAATATATTTGACTTACAAAATTATCAGAAGCAGTGGATATATGGTCAAAGCAAAATTCACCACACTGACTCAAGATCATTCAGGAAATGTTTGTACAATGGCTCTCAAAACAAATTCTCAAGCAGATGTATAGTCTACCTATACAATAACCAGTAAACTAGTCAGATGGATTTCTATATTTATTTTTTTCTTACTATTGATAAACTCAACAGGGTGTCCTCATAAATTCAATGTAAGACACCACTTGGACATATTTAGAGTTATTTCCTAGAACCTAGTTTTATAGATGATGGCAAATCTTGTTAGAAATTTTTATTTGTTTTCTGTAATCTAACACTCGTCATGATTTACAATGTGGTTTACATTAAGAGTCATTTTCCTCTGTGAATGTTTGTTCTCTTTCTGCTGACTCTTTATAAACTGGTTTTTTCATCTCTAAAATGTAATTGAATAACTTTTGTAAAGAAATAAAATATCAGCTACACCGTATAATATCCATGGGACAGGTTGCAACCAGTGCAGCTATCCCAAGCAAATAACATAATGCAGAGATCTTCAGCCATACAACTAGATACACAGAGATCAATACGTGCTAATTTGAACCATATGAAAGTTGCTATTTTGTAGGTCACAAGTGAATGAATATTGTCAGTTTCCTAAGCGCCAACTTAAAATATATGTACATACACATACACACATATATATGCATATCATTTGATGATGGGATGAAATATCAATAACCTCAGATATGCAGGTGACACCATCCTTGTGGCAGAAAGTGAAGAGGAATTAAAGAGCTTCTTGTTGATGGTTAAAGAGGAGGTTAAGAGACGTTTGCTCCTTGGAATAAAAGCAATAACAAACCTAGACAGCGTATTAAAAGCAGAGACATTACTTTGCCTACAAAGTCTGTATAGTCAAAGCTATTGTTTTTCCAGTAGTCATCTATGGATGTGAGAGCTGAAAAATAAAAAAGCTGAGCACGAAAGAACTGATGCCTTCAAACTGTAGTGCTGGAGTCTTGAGAGTACAAACTGCAAGGAGATCCAACCAGTCAGTCCTAAAGGAAGTCAGTCCTGAATATTCATTGGAAGGACTGATGCTGAAGCTGAAGCTCCAATACTTTGGCCACCTGATGCAAAGTGTTGACTCATTAGAAAAGACCCTGATGCTGGGAAAGATTGAGGGCAGGAGGAGAAGGGGACGACAGAGGATGAGATGGTTGGATGGCATCACCGATGGAATGGACATGGGTTGGGCCAAACTCCTGGTAAATACTGAAGGACAGGGAGACCTGGCATGCTGCCGTCCTTGCGGTCACAAACAGTCAGACGTGACTGAGTGACTGAACAAAACAACAGCAAAGTTATAAACTAAGGCTATTCAGATGCTTGTTCAAACAATAGATATATAGGTCATTGCTTTTTTGAGGTTCTCTCTGATAAATGTACACAAAGAATACACCTAAGAAGATTATTTTGCCTTTCATGTATAGATAAGCTTTGCAAGCAAGTAGCCTAGCTAAAACTATTTTAAACATCTTTTTTCTTCTTTTGGAATAGAACTATTTATTCCAGTTGGATTTGTGCTACACCTTAACCTATACAATGGATGAAAGTGGACATATTTTCATAGAAGCTAGAAGAGTGAATCCAAATACCTCCAGGTGATGCACTACATTTTCAAATTTGAATAGAAGTGTAATAGAACTAACAGGACTTTAGGATGACTGGACTGGATGACTGTGATATACTACCATCATCACACATCATTCTCTTATTTTGCTGTCAAAAAAAAAAAGATGTATGCAGGTTTAATTACTTCTTCTTAACTTGAATATTCTAAAGTTCAAGTCAAGTTTAGAGATTTTGGAACTGGTGACTGTTGAGCAGAAATGGAGTGGAAGGTATCATTGGTGGGGTGGTTTAGTTGCTAAGTCATCTCCAACTCTTGTGATCCCATGGACTATATAGCCCACCAGGCTCCTCTTTCCATGGGGTTTTCCAGGCAAGAATACTGGAGTGATTTGCCTTTTCCTTCTCCAGTGGATCTTCCCCATCCAGGGATTGAACCTAGGTCTCCTGCACTGCAGGCAGATTCTTCACTGACTGAGCTACCAGGGACGCCCAAAGAGGACAGAAGGAAAGCATTCAAATGAAAAGAGCCTGAAATCATAAAGGGAAGAAAACATGGTGGCATGTGCTCATTTTTAAAGAAGCAGATAACAGAAATTTTATTTAACCTAAATTCATTTTTTAATTATTTTAAGCATATCATGTTTGTGTTCCTATTCATTGGTGCTAAAGGTATCTTAAGGTAGAATATCTGCTTTTCCTCAGTTTTTCTTATGGCTTCTCTCAGGCTCAAGTCTCTTGGAACAATGCTTTAGAGATAGTTGTTGTTTGTTATTGTTCAGTTGCTAAATCATGTCCACCTCCTGTGACCCCATGGACTGTAGCCCACCAAGCTCCCCTGTCCAGGGGACTTCCCAGGCAAGAATACTAGAGTGGGTTGCCATTTCCTTCTCCAGGGAATCCTCCCAACCCAGAGGTTGAACCTGTGTCTCCTGCATTGGCAAGTGGATTCTTGACCACTAAGCCACACGACTCTCAAAACATCCACAGGGCCAATCAGATAGTACTTAGAGAGGCAGATGAAGTAAACATTGGTAGATAAACTACCAATTTGTGAAGACAGTCTAAGAAATATCAGCACAAAATAGCATCCTTACTTAACAAAGCCAAACCAAAGATGAATGAATAAACCTGGCACAAATATTTATTTCTGTGTCTACTTATTACAGCTCAGAATCATTATAACAGTAAGATTTAAATTGTGCCATATTTCGTCACTAACATACTGATGGTGACAAATGAAGGGATTTGTAAAGTTAATACAGGTCAAACCAAATCAAATATCACAGAAAAAGATATTTTCAAGAGAATGATTATCAGTTATTATCCATGCAGTGACAACTAAAAGTTGTCATTCTTTATGTTAACGTCCAAATTTCTTTTACTAAAGTATTCCCACTGATCAATAAGCAATTTAAGAAAAATGAAGTGAACTTGGACTGAGTCAATATTTGTCTTGGAAAGCATCAAAAGGGGATGATGGTATTTGGTGCTGGATGACTTTATTCAGATACTTTGAAGAACCCACAAAAGAATTTTGAGAGATGATGGGATTTCTGGAACCAGAGATTTTTAAAACTGAACCCCAACCCAGTGATTTGCTGATGAATTATAGTTTCAACACAGTATTCTCAACATCCAAGTTGTTATGGAAACCTTTCATAATGTTTCCAAATCTGCAAATCAGTGTGATACACCACATTAACAAACTGAAAAATAAGGATTATATAATAAGCTCCATAGATGCAGAAAAAGTTATTTGACAAAATTCAACATCCATTTATGATAAAAACTCCCATCAAAAAAAGTATACAGGGAACATATTTCAACATATATGCCAAACCCACAGTTAACATCATTCTCAACAGTGGAAAGCTGAAAGCATTTGGTCAGGGACAAAAGAAGGCTGATCATTCTCACCACTTTTATTTACCACGGTATTGGAAGTTCTAGCCACAACAATCAGACAATAAAAATAGGCACAAAGAACCCAGAATGGAAAGGAAGAAATAAAACTGTCAACATTTGCAGATGATATGAAATTTTGTAAAGCAGTAGGCTACAAATTAATGTACAGAAATATGTTGTATTTCTATATACTAACAACAAACAAGCTACTAGAAACAGAATTTTTTTTTAAAAATCACATTTGCAGTCACATCAAAAAAATTAACCATCTAGGAATAGGACTATCTGAGTAGGTAAAAGACATACTTGCAAAACTGACACTGAGGAAAGCAGCTAAAGACCAGATAAACAGATGGAAAGATACATGAGTACCATACTTATGGACTGAAAGAATTAATAACGTTAAAATGATCATACTACCCAAGGCTTTCCACAGATTCAACACAATCGGTATCAGAATACCAATGGCATTTTTCAGAGAACTAGAACAAATAATTCTAAAGTTTGTATGGAAATACAAAAGACCCCAAATAGCCAGAAACAATCTTGAGAAAGAATAAACCTAGAAAAATCATGCTTTGTGATTTTCAAACTACACTACGAGTTGAAGTAATCAAAACCACATGCTACTGGCTCAGAAACAAACACACACATCAGTGGAACAGAACAATGAATCTTTGAGAAAGGAGGCAGCAACATACAATGGGAAAGGACAGTCTCTTCAGTGAGTGATGTTAGTAAAACCAAACAGCTACGCACAAAAAGATCAAACTGGACTGCTTTCTCACACCATCCACAAAAGTAAATTAGAAATGGATTAAAGATGTAAAGGCAAACCCCAAACCATGAAACTTCTAGGAGATAATATGCGCAGCATGCTCTTTGACATTAATCTCAATGGTATTTTCTACATATGTCTCCTTAGACAAGGGAAACAAAAGCAAAACATAAACAAATGGGACTACATTACATTAAAAATCCTTTGCACAGTGAAAGAAACTATCAACAAACTAAAAGCTTCTCCAGGGGATCTTCCCAGCTGAGGGCCTGAACCCACATCTCTTGCGTTGGCAGGCAGATTCTTTACTTCTGAGCCACCAGGGAAGCCCATATGGAATATTACTCAGCCATAAGAAATAAAATCTTGCCATTTGTGACAACACGGAAGGACCTAGGGATCTAGAGGGCATTATGCTTACTGAAGTAAGTCAGGCAGAGAAAGAAAGATAAACACTGTATGATTTCACTTACATGTCGAATCTAAAAAACAGAATAAAAGGATAAATATAAAACAGAATTATAGACAGAGAGGACAGACAAGTGAACAGAGGGGAGGGGGAGGAGGGGAGGAGAGAAGTAAGGGAGATTGAAAGGTACAGACTTCCAGCTGCAAAATAACTGAGTCATGGGTATGAAATACACAGTGTGGAGAATAGAGTCAATAATTACATTATATCTTTACATGATGGAAAATGAAAGTAATAGTCACTCAATCATGTCTGACTCTTCACGACCCCATGGACTATATACATGATAAATATAATGCACATATGCTGAATATGGAAGTTGTTAAAAGTAAATTCTAGGAGTTCTTATTATAAGAAATATATATATATATATATTTCTGTTTCTTTGATTTTGCATCTATATGAGATGATGAATGTTCACTCAACTTATTCTGGTAATCACTTCATGATGTATGTAAGTCAAATAGTTATACGGTATGCCTTAAACTTATAAAGTACTGTGTCAATTATATCTCAACAAAACTTGAAGAAAAACATAAAATTTGTCAAGCTGACAACATGATTCTAATTTTACAAATGATGAAAACAAGGCTAAGTGAGTTTGATTGACTTGCTCAAGTTACCACAACTATAAGTACTGGAATTGCAATTCAAATATTGGCCCACTTGATAATAAAACTCATGTTCTCATTAAACCATGGTGTCTTTCAAAAAACAAAAAGAAGATGGAATAAACCTCTAAAAACTTACTGAATAATTTTATGCTTCAGAATGTTTATAAAATTCTGTTTGATAATATAAATGGATATGATGTCTACACATAACTTTTCAGTTTTGAGTCCTGAGCAGCCTCATTCTCTCCAGGAAATATCAACTGAAATTAAAAAGAACTGTATGGATTTAGATGTTAGAGTCCTCAATGACTTATAGATTGTTTAGTTTGCATTACCTTAGGCAATCTGGGCTTCGGTTCAGAATTATTTTTAGGAACAAAGTCTTTAATGAGGCGAGATCGGTCATAATTAGCATGCTCTGATTCATCCGTGTAATCCTTATCTTTTCCTAGGTCTAGAAAAGAGAAAGAGAAAATTACATTCATTTTTATCCTTCTTTCTTTTCTTTCTCCTTAAATATAATAATCTCTTTTTTTCCATGTTTTCTCAAGGTTTAACCAAGTATAATTTTCATAGGACCCATATATCCACCAAATAAGCAAAAAACGTAATAATCCAGAATCTTGCCAGTAACTTTCAGAAAAAATGAAATACACCTCTGTCATTTAGTGTACTTAAACATTTTGAAAACAAAGTTAAAGTCATGCAAATGCAACTGGATGTTATCTCTTTTGAACTGGAAAATAGAGATGTTTATAAGAATTCAATACAATTTTGCTTTTCAAGGCAAATTTTACACATTTATTTGCTTAATTTAAAAGACTACAGATTTTGGTAATTTTTTTAAATTGCTGTTTATAAATATGAACTTGACTTAAAAGAATAAGAAGTCTAAGAAATCATATAAGAAATGCAAACAAACTTTACAAGAAAGATTAAAAAGTATTAGGAGATTGAAATGAAACCACAACAGCAAAAAGGAACAAGAACATTGAAATATGGTAATTACCACTGGAAAAATAAAAAGGGTAACACATATAAGAAATTATATGTGCACATTATATGAATAATGAGCGAGATATAATCAATGTAAAAGAGTTTAAAATAGAAAATATTTTTGCAACCATGATGGTTGCAAGCATCACCAAGAACTAGTGACACATTTCACAAAATTTGTGTTCTAGGTGATACAAATCTCTCTCCAAATTAAAAAACAGATTCCTAAATATTTAGCCTTTTCAAGTAAATCAAATGGAATTATTGTAATTACTTTATTCAATGTGTCCTTAACCTGTCAACAACAAATTTTGACACAGAAATCTATACACAGTTCTTTCAAGAGTTCAGTCATGTGACTCAGTATTGTAACAAAATAAAAAATTTTATTTGTACTATATGCATTAGTTTCTTTTATTCAGTTCAGTTCAGTTGCTCAGTCATGTCTGACTCTTTGCGACCCCATGAATTGCAGCACGCCAGGCCTCCCCTATCCATCACCATCTCCCGGAGTTCACTCAAACTCAAGTCCATCGAGTCGGTGATGCCATCCAGCCATCTCATCCTCTGTCGTCCCCTTCTGCTCCTGCCTCCAATCCCTCCCAGCATCAGAGTCTTTTCCAATGAGTCAACTCTTCGCATGAGGTGGCCAAAATACTGGAGTTTTAGCTTTAGCATCATTCCTTCCAAAGAAATCCCACAGCTGATCTCCTTCAGAATGGACTGGTTGGATCTCCTTGCAGTCCCAGGGACTCTCAAGAGTCTTTTCCAACACCACAGTTCAAAAGCATCAATTCTTTGGTGCTCAGCTTTCTTCACAGTCCAACTCTCACATCCATACATGACCACTGGAAAAACCATAGCCTTGACTAGATGGACCTTTTTGGCAAAATAATGTCTCTGCTTTTGAATATGCTATCTAGGTTAGTCATAACTTTTCTTCCAAGGGGTAAGCATCTTTTAATTTTATGGCTGCAATCACCATCTGCAGTGATTTTGGAGCCCCCCAAAATAAAGTCTGATACTGTTTCCACTGTTTCTCCATCTATTTCCCATGAAGTGATGGGACCAGATGCCATGATCTTCCTTTTCTGAATGTTCTTTTATTAGTAATGCTTAAAATCTACTATAACATACAGCATAATATGCATAGCTAGCAGTATCAAGGTATTAGCAGCAGTATGAACTAAGAATGAACAGATCATTATACACCTTAGGATATAATTAACTACCAATTACATTAACATGCTCTAGGCATTTGACCTATGCCTATATACCTATTAATAATAGCTATCACGCATGGATGGCTAATATTTGCTGAGCATATACTAAGAGCCAGAAACTTTACACATATAATTTCCTTTAATCCTTATAACAACTCTAGTAGTGTGTATGATTTTTATCTAAACAATGATAAATAAACTAAGGCATATGCAAATTAAGTAGCATGGCAAAGTTGCCGAAACATTAAGGGGTTACATCAAACACATCCCGAATGATGGCAAAGCTGATTTTTGTGAACATGCTATAATGTTTCCCAAGACTTAGGTAAGGGCTTCTCAGGTGGTGCAGTGGTAAAGAATTTGCCAGTGCAGGAGATGCAGGAGACACGGGTTTGATCTCATGTACCAACATAATACGTCAGTAAACTTTTGGAACAAAATGTGTCAATATGTTTTAACAGAAAGACTGAGAGTAATCCTAAAATTATAATCTGAAAGAAAGAAAATCTATTTTCATAAGCATGTTCAACAAGCCTAAAGTATAGAAACCGTTGCCACCTTAATAAACAGCAACTCAATTCTTCCATCAACACAGGCCAGAATCCTGACTCCTCATTTTCTCTTATCACCACGTCTGCTCCTTAAGCAAATTGTGTTGATTTAGCACAAAGCATAATTTTTCCACTATGCCTCACTCTTTAGCACATATCACTACCTAGACGGCTGTGCAATTTCACTTATTTATCTTCGTTTATGACCTGCTTCCCTCAGTAAGGTATTTGTGCCCTGAGTTTTTACTTTTTCACCTTTGTTGTCTTTTTGTTCACTGCTTCATCCCTAACATCCAGAACAACTAAGGACATTCAGCTGTCATTGACTATATATTTGCTGAATAAATGGATTTATACGTTCAACAAATCTTATCTGACATCTTCAGATTACATTTAGAAACTGATCCTTTGTCAATATCTGATAATAGTTTCTTAATCCAAGCCATCAGTCTCTCTTGAATAGAAGTCTGTAAGAGCCTCTCTTACTGATCTTCCCATTTCTATCTCTTGTCTCTGTTACATGGCAGAGTGGCTCTTTCACAACCAAGGTTAAATCACATTAACCTGTACTCAAAACCCTCCAATAATTTTGTAGCTCTAAGTAAAAGCCATGGTCCTATTAGAACATGTATGAAATATCAGTCTCCTTCCCACCACATCTTGTCCCTGTCCTAAACCCTACCCTCCCTACCTCCAGTCCAGCTGCCCCATTCCCTGATGAAAAATATACTCTCACCACAGGACCTTTGCACTTGCTCTTCTCTCTGTAAGATGCTCAATTGCTTTTTCATCCAGAGTTCTGCTCACATCATCACATGAGAGAACCTCTTGTTGACTACTGTTTCTAAAGTAGAACTTTCCATAGTTCTCTGTCTTCTCATAAAGTTTTATTAGCACCTGACATAACATGATAACACACACATACACAAAACATACATATGACATATATATCAGCAACTGACATTGCTATTACATAGATGCATAACGTGGTATATATTTATCCTATATATATGTGTATATATATATCATATGCTTATGCATATATATGTGTATATATATATATAATGAATATCTACATGCATATATTTGTGTTGGTGCTTATATAAAGGACAAAGAAAAAGAATATATGTAGAGAGGAAGTACTGATAGATGGTCATCTGTCTCTTCCCACTGTAAGTGCTATTGGTGAGGTGATTGTTTTGTTCACTTCTTCACACCCATTATTTAGCTTACTGTTTAGCATCTCATAAGCACTTAGTATCTGTTGAATAAATTGATGAGTAGATGGCACATTTATATGTGGGAATATTTTCCATCTGTTAAATTGCTAATTTTACAGACTGGAAACTTAAAGAAATGTTTAAAATATAATATTCAGTTAAACATTTGTTTTTCTTAATTTTGATATATTTCATTTCAAAGATGCTTTCCCTTATGAATGAAACTTTTGTGATACTATGCAAACATAAGGACAAAGAGTGATAACTACAGTATGTTAAGAATGTGAAACATTTTCTTATTTTGACAGAAGAATGGTAGTTTTCCCCTCACCCTAGACATTTTTCTACTATTCTTGCCAGAAGTTTATGTGTATCATAAATAGCAGAATTTTAAAAAAAAACTGCAGTTGTTATTAACACCAATAAACATCTGTGACAATGAAGAGGACCACATTGCATATGATTAATAAAGTGAACCCCTCTTCCACTGGAAGAATTATCTGAAATATAAACAAAACCTACTAATGTGTTTTGGTTCTTATCGGGGACACAGACTCTTGTTTGTGTGAAATATGTCCCATGTGGTAAAGATCATTTAAAATTCAAACAAATTGAATAATTTTAACAACACTAAATTACAATATCAAATACATAGTTCATTGTCTTAAGATGCTTTTCCCCATGTTTTAGCATTTCTGAAATCGGGATGGGGTCAACAGTCCATGTTGAACCATAAAGAAGACTGAGCACCATGGAATTGAGGTTTTTGGATTGTGATGCTGAAGAAGACCCTTGAGAGTCCCTTGGACAGCAAGGAGATCAAACCAATCAAGCCTAAAGAAAATCCACCCTGAATATTCATTGGGAGGACTGATGATGAAGCTGAAGCTCCAGTACTCTGGCCACCTGACGCAAAGAGCCAAGTCACTGGAAAAGACCATGATGCTGGGAAAATTGAGTGCTAGAAGAGAAAGGGAAAAACAGAGGATGAGATAGTTGGATGGCATCATTGGCTCAATGGACATGAGTTTAAGAAAACTCAGGGAGACAGTGAAGGACTGGGAAGCATGGCATGCTGCAGTCTATGGGGTCACAGAGACAGACATGAGTTAGCAACTGAACAAGAGCAACAATACATATTTCCTAAAAGTAACTATTAATTTGATGATGCTTTTCACAATTGCTAGTGTCTTAAAATCCAGTAAATTCGATAATTAAGAAAAACAGACTTTCAAAAAACAAAAATATTTAACATCTCTATGGAATAGTAGAAACAAGTAATTTTGATTATGACAAATGGAACTACTGCTGCTCTCCAATAGCTGACTGGTAGAAAGACATACACTCTTAAAAAATAGACAATTGGATTTTATCAAAATTAAAAATCTGTACTTTAAAGAATACCATCAAGAAAGAGAGACAACCTTCAGAATATGAGAAAATGTTTGCAACTTATATATCAAATAAGGGACTTGTGTATATGTATATACAACTCTTACAACTGAATAATAGACAACGCTGTTTGAATATGGGCAAAAATCTGAACAGACATTCCTTTGAGAAAATATACAAGAAGTTCAAAGGAAAAAAATAACATGAGAAGGTGCTCAACATGATTAGTGCTCAGTTCAGTTCAGTTCAGTCACTCAGTCATGTCCAACTCTTTGCAACTCCATGAACCGCAGCACGCCAGGCCTCCCTGTCCATCACCGTCTCCCGGAGTTCACTCAGACTCGCGTCCATCGAGTCAGTGATGCCATCCAGCCACCTCATCCTCTGTCATCCCCTTTTCCTCCTGCCCCTAATCCCTCCCAGCATCAGAGTCTTTTCCAATGAGTCAACTCTTCGCATGAGGTGGCCAAAATACTGGAGTTTTAGCTTTAGCATCATTCCTTCCAAAGAAATCCCAGGGCTGATCTCCTTCAGAATGGACTGGTTGGATCTCCTTGCAATCCAAGGGACTCCCAAGAGTCTTTTCCAACACCACAGTTCAAAAGCATCAATTCTTTGGCACTCAGCTTTCTTCACAGTCCAACTCTCACATCCATACATGACCACTGGAAAAACTATAGCCTTGACTAGACGGACCTTAGTCAGCAAAGTAATGTCTCTGCTTTTGAATATGCTATCTAGGTTGGTCATAACTTTTCTTCCAAGGAGTAAGCGTCTTCTAATTTCATGGCTGCAGTCACCATCTGCAGTGATTTTAGAGCCCCCCAAAATAAAGTCTGACACTGTTTCCACTGTTTCCCCATCAATTTCCCATGAAGTGATGGGACTGGATGCCGATCTTTGTTTTCGGAATGTTGAGCTTTAAGCCAACTTTTTCACTCTCCACTTTCTCTTTCATCAAGAGGCTTTTTAGTTCCTCTTCACTTTCTGCCATAAGGGTGGTGTCATCTGCATATCTGAGGTTATTGATATTTCTCCTGGGAATCTTGATTACAGCTGTGTTTCTTCCAGTCCAGCGTTTCTCATGATGTACTCTGCATATAAGGAAATGCAAATCTAACCCACAATGAGACCACCTCATATTCACTAGGATGTATATAATAAAAAAGAGTGTTGATGAGAATGTTGAGAAACTGAATCTTTATATACTGCTGATGCGAATAAAAATGGTGAAGCTGTTGTGGAAAACAGTCTGGCAGGTCTTCAAAATTTTTAACAGAGTCACCATGTGATCTTGCATTCTACTTCTAGGTATAATACTCAAGAGAAATGAAAATATTTCACCAAAAATTGTGCATGAATGCTCCTAGAAGCATTATTCATAATAGCCAAAAAGTAAAAACAATACAAATGTCCATAATCTCATGAATGGATAAATAAAATATAGTTTAATCAATATAATAGAATTTTGTTCAGCTGAATTGATGAATTACAGTAAAAACTGACTGCTAATAGATATGGAATTTCTTTTTCTTTTTAGTTTTTAATATAAATTTATTTATTTTAATTGGAGGTTAATTACTTTACAATATTGTATTGGTTTTGCCATACATCAACATGAATCCACCAGGGGTGTACACGTCCTATTTGAGGTGACAGGAATGATCTTAAATTGAATATGGTGATGGGTACATATCTTTGAGAATATGCTGAAAACCACTGAGTCTGCACCCACTACTTAAAGTAGGTGAATTTTATGGTCAAGGTCAATTGTAACTCAATAAATCCATTATAATAAAATACAACAAACAAAAATCAAGATTCTCCAAGCTTAAGAAAATCAATTAGTATGTTAATGCAGAGTCTGATGTAGTGGAAAGATAAGTAATACTGGCTACATAAAAGCCAAATTTAAATACTGGTTATGCCACTTATTAGCTGAGTGGCAGTTGAGTCAGTTTCTTAATATGAAAATTTGGGGTAATAATATCTTTTCATTCCAAGGATTAAACAGAATAATCTAACCTGAAGAGGTACAAAAGAGTCTCTTGATGAAGGTAAAAGAGGAGAGTGAAAAAGCTGGCTTAAAACTCAGCATTAAAAAACTAAGATCATGGCATCCGGTCCCATCACTTCATGGCAAATAGTTGGGGAAACAATGGAAACAGTGACAGACTTTGTTTTCTTAGGCTCCAAAATCAATGAGGATGGTAACTGCAGCTATAAATTGAAAAGATGCTTGCTCCTTGGAAGAAAATCAATGACAAACCTAGACAGTGTATTAAAAAGCAGAGACATCACTTTGCCAACAAAGGTCCATCTAGTCAAAGCTATGATTTTTCCAGTAGTCATGTATGGATGTGAGAGTTGGACCATAAAGAGGGCAGAGCACTAAAGAACTGATGCTTTCTTTTTTATATATGTTTGTTTATTTTAATTGGAGGTTAATTACTTTACAAGTAATTGTATTGTATTGGTTTTGCCATACATCAACATGAATCTGCCACAGGTATACATGTGTTCCCCATCCTGAACCCCCCTCCCTCCTCCCTCCCCCGTACCATCCCTCTGGGTCGTCTCAGTGCACGAGCCCCAAGCAGAATGGGAGAAAATAATAGCAAATGAAGCAACTGACAAAGAGTTAATCTCAAAAATATACAAGCAACTCCTGCAGCTCAATTCCAGAAAAATAAACAACCCAATCAGAAACTGAGCCAAAGAACTAAATAGACATTTCTCCAAAGAAGACATACAGATGGCTAACAAACACATGAAAAGATGCTCAACATCACTCATTATCAGAGAAATGCAAATCAAAACCACAATGAGGTACCATTTCACGCCAGTCAGAATGGCTGTGATCCAAAAGTCTACAAGCAATAAATGCTGGAGAGGATGTGGAGAAAAGGGAACCCTCTTACACTGTTGGTGGGAATGCAAACTAGTACAGCCACTATGGAGAACAGTGTGGAGATTCCTTAAAAAACTGGAAATAGAACTGCCATACGACCCAGCAATCCCACTGCTGGGCATACACACCGAGGAAACCAGAACTGAAAAAGACATGTGTATCCCAATGTTCATCACAGCACTGTTTATAATAGCCAGAACATGTAAGCAACCTAGATGTCCATCAGCAAATGAATGGATAAGAAAGCTGTGGTACATATACACAAAGGAGTATTATTCAGCCATTAAAAAGAATACATTTGAATCAGTTCTAATGAGGTGGATGAAACTGGAGCCTATTATACAGAGTGAAGTAAGCCAGAAAGAATTGATGCTTTCAAACTGTGGTGCTGGAGAAGACTCTTGAGACTCCCTTGGACTGCAAGGAGATCAAACCAGTCAATCCTAAAGCAAATCAGTCCTGAATATTCTCTGGAAGGACTGATGCTAAAGCTGAAACTCCATTCTTTGGCTACCTGATGTGAAGTGCTAAATCACTGGAAAAGACCCTGGTTCTGGTGAAGACCAAGAGCAGGAGGAGAAGGGAGAGACAGAGGTTGAGATGGTTGGACAGCATCATTGACTCAATGGACATAAGTTTGAATAAACTCTTGGAGATAGTGAAGGACAGGGAAGCCTGGCGTGCTACAGTCCATGGGGTTGCAAAGAATTGTACATGACTGAGTGACTGAAGGACAATAACAAAATGTGACTTGTACACATAAATAATGAAGAATTATTTATTTCCTTCCTTTGGTTTTTCTTATATTCACAATTGAAATATTTAGAATCAACAAAACAAATTATGTAATTTGGAACAAACAAAAAAACCTTATCTTCCCTTTTAAAGCCTAAGTGGGGAAGAAACAATGTAATTACCTTAAGTATGTCAATGGACAATTTAAAATTTAATCTAAATATCTCTTTTCCAATCACCAATAATATGATAAAAACTTTTGTTGAGTCAAGTGGGAATCCAGTAAGTCTTCTAAATTTAGATTGTAAACCAGCACCAGCCCAAAACAAAAGGGACTGATCAACATAGGAGGCTACAGAAGCTTGCAACATAAACTTTAGAGCCATCTCTGGGAGTGTAATTTTAATAACCAAGTTATTCCATCTCAGCCATTTTTCTTTATTATAATACTATTTTATTTCATTATGTTGTTACATTGTATTATAATTGCTTAAGCATCTGGAAATGGATAGTGAAACTTTTGAACAATTTTCAGTATATGTGAATGACCATATTAGTGATCACTTACTTTCAACTGTATAACCTTCCCATTCATTACTAATGTCAGCATGTTTTAGGACTGCCAGAGTAGCTGAGGCTGAAGATTAGAACAACAGTTATTAGGTTCAAGATGGCAGCATAGGAAGATGCTGGCCCCACCTCTTTCTGGGGTAGTTACATATGCATCAGTTTCTTCTGAGAAAGAGCTGTAAACCAGATGAACTGTTTCTCCATGACAAAAGATAAAAGGACCACATCAAGAAAGGTAGGAGAGACTGTATTTGATAGTCCTTCCAAAACCCCACTCTCAGCGTAGTGACACACAACAGGGAGGCATCTCCTCAGTTCAGTATTTTTCTCAGAGGAGCAAGGGATTTGTGCCTTTCATGAGGCACCCCAGCCCTTGGGATCTGCACCAGAAGACAAGGCCCCAAAACACCTGGCAAGGAAATAAATGAGAAGACATTCAAAGGACCCAAAGGGACATATGGAACTGAGATTCACCTTTTAAAGGGCTTGCATGTGGTCTCATTCATGTCAGCAGCAATTTAAAAAGTGCCTAGCCTATATGTGAAGGAGATTCACCTGCTAATTTTAAAGCATCTGCAGAAAGGGCAGGAGACAGTTGAAACTCTCTCCAGAGACAGAGGCGTTAGTGCACACCATTTTTGCACTCTCTACCCACCCTGATAGCACGAGTGAAAGTGCAAGGGCAAGTGTTAGCCACTCAGTTGTGTCTGATTCTGTGACCCCGTGGACTGTCTATGGAATTCTTCAGGCAAGAATACCGGAGTGGGTTGCCATTCCCTTCTAAAGAGGATTTTCCCAGTCCAGAGAGTGAACTCATGTCTCTTGTGTCTCTGGCATTGCAGGTAGATTTTTTACCATCTGAGCTACCAAAGAAGCTAGCACAAGCAGGCAAGCTAAACCCTCTTGCCGCCTTGCTAGGACAAGTGGGGAAAGCAGTCTCTGCACTGTCCCACTGCCTTGCTGAAATTAAAAGCTCATGCAGTGTGACACTCCCTCGCCTGCTGTCTGGAACCAAGAGCATTCTCCCCTTGTGGCTCAATGACGGTCTTTAGTGTTATGCATTTTTGCTTTGTGGTTATCAAGAGGCTCAAATATAACATCCCATGATAGCAACTGAAATGTGAACATGTTCCAAAGCTCTTCAAGGAACTCTCTCATTGCATCACTGAGACCTGCAGGCAAGCACAGTCAAGGCATTTTCCTGCAAGACTGCCCAGCTTGCAGCTGACTCAGGAAAGCCAACAGGAACACTGGTGGTATTTATTGATCAGGTAACCCCGGCAGCCAAAGAGGCTGGTTTCTGGTCTCCACCAGACTGACAATCAGAGACAGTTTTTGGTAGGCTACTACCCTCAGAGCAATGCACAGAGCACAGACTGAAACACATCCCCACCTTCCTGTGAAAAGCCTCTTTATTTATGTTGGAGCTTCAGCCTGAGCGATAAGCTTAAGGTTTCCCACACATCTAGTCTATGGAGGTACTTCCAGCGTAGTAGAGAGATAGCATTCTGTGCAACCCCTTTGCCTCACTTCAACTTAATGATAGCTTACACACTGATCTGGAGCTCTGATTTTTGGTAACAGTCTCCCAAGGCCATCCTCAGATTTTCTGTCTGAAGATTGTACAGTTTGGGATTGCAGCTCCACAGAAACTGATGTATTTGCATACTTTAACAGAGGCTGTCTGAGGCCATGGTCTCCAATCAACCTGAAACTAGGTGCTGAATGAGATTATTTCCCTTGGAGACAACAGGTAAGTAAGAATTTCACTGGCAAAGGTAAATACAGAGAAAAGGTAGTGAATTAATCACTTATAAATCTAGCAAGGAAGTTAAAAGACAAAAGTAGTAAAATCAACCAAAATGGCAAAAATCAGTTTAGAAATACATAAAATGAAAACATACAAAATTTGACATTAAAAAAAAAAAAACCCACAAAATGGAGTAAAAATGTAGAGGTTTGGTGCTGGTAAAGATCTAGACCCAGTCTTTTTACATTTTTTTTATTTTGTATTGGGGTCTAGCTGGTTAACTTCCCAGGTAGCTCAGATGATAAAGAATCTACCTGCAATGCAGGAGACCCTGGTTCTATCCCTGGGTCAGGAAGTTCCCCTAGAGAAGGGCATGGCAATCCACTCCAGTATACTTGTTTGGAAAATTCCATGGACAGATGAGTCTGGCAGGCTACAGTCCATAGGATCACAAAGAGTCAGACACGCCTGAGTTACTAACACACACACACAGCCATTTTACAGTGCCGTGATAGTTTCAGGAGAACCGTGACGGGACATATATACACATGCAGAAGACCCAGATTTACTGATTCTTTGCTGTTCTTTTGTTGTCTGCCTCTCCCTAACAGTATCAATGTTCTAAAGTCCTGACACTAACCAGTCGCAGCACAGGTACTGCTGGAGCTATACTGAGTCAACCGCCCAACTGGGGAAATTCTGTGGATAGACTACTTTCCATCGTGTCAGTGTGTTGGCGTTTATTCTACCCACATCTATCTTTCCATATATTCACCCAATCAATCATCATTTATCTACCTATCTGTCACTGAAAACATGGTACGTGCTAGGCAACACGAAAAGGACAACTATAAACAGCAATTGTTATCACTTAGCAAAATGAGAGGAGAAGGCAATGGCACCCCACTCCAGTACTCTACCTGGAGAATCCCATGGATGGAGGAGGCTGGTAGGCTGCAGTCCATGGGGTCGCTAAGAGTTGGACATGACTGAGCGACTTCACTTTCACTTTTCACTTTCATGCATTGGAGAAGGAAATGGCAACCCATTCCAGTATTCTTGCCTGGAGAATCCCCGGGATGGGGGAGCCTGGTGGGCTGCCGTCTATGGGGTCGCACAGAGTCGGACACGACTGAAGCAACTTAGCAACAGCAGCAAAATGAATATGCATAGAAAGTAGAAAGAAAGTGAAGTTGCTCAGTTGTGTCAGACTCTTTGTGACCCCATGGACTGTAGCCTGCCAGGCTCCTCCATTCCTGGGATTTTTCCAGGCAAGAATACTGGAGCGGGTTGTCATTTCCTTTCCAGGGGAACTTCTTGACCCAGGGATCAAGCCAAGGTCTCCCGCATTGTAGGCAGACTCTACCATTTGAGCCACCAGGGAATCCAAAACTGAAAGTCACTTAGTTGTGTCCAGTTCTTTGTAACCCCATGGACTGTAGCCTGCCAGGCTCCTCTGTCCATGGACTTCTCCAGGCCAGAACACTGGAGTGGGTAGCCGTTCCCTTCTCTAGGGGATCTTTCCAGTGCAAGGACTGAACCCAGGTCTTCCACATTGCAGGCAGATTCTTTACCTTCTGAGCCACCAGGGAAGCCGTATACATAAAGCCATATTCAGAGTGCTATAATGATAGAAAGAAGGCCTCATCTCAACTTCTGAATTTTAGGAAGGACGTCACAGAAGAGTAATGTTAGAAAGTCATACTCTTCCTACTTAAAGAGAGTGATGACTATCAGTTCTATAAATGCTCTCCCAGAAGGTTTGTCAACCCAAATGAAAGAGGGATATAATCAGATTAGCTCATCAGTGAGAAAAATAACACAGTAATGATTTCTAACAGGTGAGGAAAATCACACTGAGGGGTCACACCGTGGTGAGAAAAGTAATGGGCAAAGCCTACAGCAAACTCTCCAGAGACATGCATGGCAATAGCCTCTGTGTCGTTTATGCATTTTTCGGATTCTAAACATATTATTGGAGCCCCTGCTGCTGCTGCTGCTGCTGCTAAGTCACTTCAGTCATGTCCGACTGTGTTGGAGCCCCTACTATGTGTCAAATAATGTTCTTGGTTCTGGGCTACAAGAATCAAGAAAGTTAACAAAGCCTCTGTGTTCTGGAGACAGCAAGAGAGAAAAAAAAAAAAACCCACAGAATTTCAGTAATACTTTCTATGTATTTAAAAGAAAAATAAACCAAGATTAGAGCACATAAAGTGAACTTTGTGGGAATCTGATTTCTCTCAATGGAAGGCCCTGGAATCAGAACAACAGGGAACAGAAGCTTGAATTG
The DNA here is from genome assembly GCA_917880005.1 of Nanger dama. Taxonomy (NCBI): domain Eukaryota; kingdom Metazoa; phylum Chordata; class Mammalia; order Artiodactyla; family Bovidae; genus Nanger; species Nanger dama. Next base: position 21,480,626 of record CAKJTW010000030.1, read on the forward strand.
GCTACAGCACTGGCTTCCAGGTGGCTCAGTGGTAAAGAATCTGGCTGTTACCATGCAAGAGATACAGGAGACATGGGTTCAATCCCTGGGTCCAGAAGATCCCCTGGAAAAGAAATGGAAACTCACTGCAGTATTCTTGCTTGGAAAATCCCATGGACAGAGGAGCCTGGTGGCTACTCTATGAAGTCACAAAAGAGCCAGACATGACTGAGCAACTGAAAAACAACAAGGGGGAAGAGGCAATAGGAAATGGCCTGAAGAGGCCATGCCCAGACATCTCATACGGCTTCTGAAGGTCAGGTAGGAGGTTTACATTTTAAATGCAATGGGAAAGCTGGAGGAATATGAGGAGAAAAACGATGAGATTTAATTTCTTTTATTAAAGCTTCCTATAATTGCTGTGTAGAAAATAGATTATAAGGAAGCATGAGGTGGAGCACAGAGACCAATTAGGAGGTTATTACACTATCTCCCAAGAAATGGTGGCAGAGTGGATTAGGTTGTAGCAACAAATAGAGCACTTGTAGCGGCAAATGGTGAGCAGTGTTACATTCTGAATATAACTTGAAAAGTGAGACAAGATGACTTATGTAATGTGCTTAATGAAAAGCTGAAAAGATGTACAGTGACTGTGAGGCTTTCAAAACTAGAGAACAATGTCTTTCCTTGTAATTCCACTTTTTTTTCCTGTAATTGTAAGTAAATTGGTAACATCAGTGGAAAAGTTATTTTTATACCATTTTAACATGAAACTGTTGGAAAAAATGATGAAAATTAGTGGAGGTTAATATTACAGAAAGAGAGCAAAATCATTACATACATACATCATTACATTTGAACATAACTGTTTTGAGAAATAAGATCAACAAACAAGCCATTAAGCTGAACTATGAAACTTGTAGAAAGTGAATGCCTTGATTATCTAACACAAACCACTTCCTGAGGGAGTCGTTTCATAACACTGGCAAAATGTTGATTGCACAAGATTAGGTAGATGAATATTTTGGTGGGTTGGACCCAAAGTATATTGGTCTTAATTAGCCCTGCTTATTTCACTTCAAAGTTACCTGATTTTACTGCAGCGTGGGCAAGGGCAGAATTAGGCATTAGTCACTTGTTAATTGGATTGCTCTGTCTTTGCCATTTTCTAGTACACTAACAAGAAAAGAAGGGTGAGCAATAGTAGTGGGACTTCCAGGATTGATGAACAAGATTGCTGACACACCATGATTTCGAGTTCACTGTTACATGGATCAGTACTTCCCAGAACAATTTGTGTGTGTCTGTGTCTATGTATCTATGCGGCTGGGGGAGAATGGTTTATGCAATGGAATGGCGCTCTGGCTACTCTGTGAAAAGTAGAATTAAAAGTCCAGAGACAACAATTAGAAAAATAAATGAAGAAAACCAAGCAACAAAATCCTAACCTCCAAATCTGATTAGTTTTTTTAAAATCAGTCATCTCCCCAGTATATTTTACCATGCAATGTTACTCCTCCATCTTTTGCTGCTCGCAGCCTGATACTTATTAACATCTTGCAGAGCTGGTGTTCCCTGGGTTTCATTAACCACTTTTCATCTTAAATGCCCCTGTTGCCATTGTGCTGATTAAGAGAGAAGGTAAGAGATGAAGGGTTGAAACCTCTGTTCTCCATTTGCTAGTTAGATGATTTTTGTAAGTTAACTTGCCTCTTGGTGAATCAGTTTCCTCATCTGTAAAAATAAGATGATAATAACACCAACCCGAAAGACTGTTAAGAAAATTAAATAAGATAAACATAGGCAGGGAGGTGTGCATGTGAGTTCAGTAAATTACTGTTATTCCAGTATGCCATCAGGGTCACATTTTGGTGATAACAGAAAGAGATGGTTAGTGAAGATGTTTAAGAGCCCAGAAAAATTCAGTGTGAAAGGAAAGTTGAGTGAGTGACTAAATGAAAACACTCATTGAATTTCTATGATGATGTCTTAGAGACTGTGATGGAGCTATGCCTCTTCATTTAATTCAACAATATTGTAAATCAGGGATCTTTAATCCCAATTTACAAATCAAATCATTGACGCTCAGAGAGGTTAATAATATGTCACAGTTGCACAACTAGTAGATATAAGGATAAATGTCTGACCAATGTCTGGCTAGGAAAATAGTATTTCACTGATAATTGACTACAAACTCTCTCAGCCAACATTAGCAAAAATCTGCAGCTCTGAATCAATAGAATCATGAATATTCCATTTGGCCTTGGGGTACAGAAGGAAGCAGGGCAAAGTTATAGAGTTTTGCCAAGAGAACACACTGGTCATAGCAAACACTATCTTCCAAAAAACAAGAGAAGACTCTACACATGGACATCACCAGATGGTCAACACCGAAATCAGATTGATTATATTCTTTACAGCCAAAGATGGAGAAGCTCTATACAGTCAGCAGAAACAAGATGGGGAGCTGACTGTGGCTCAGATCATGGACTCCTTATTGCTAAATTTAGACTGAAATTGAATAAAGTAGGGAAAACTACTAGACCATTCAGTTATGACCTAAATCACAACTCTTATGATTATACAGCAAAAGTGAGAAATAGATTCAAGGGATTAAATCTGATAGAGCACCTGAAAAACTATGGACAGAGATTCCTGACATTGTACAAGAGGCAGGGATCAAGACCATCCCCAAGAAAAAGAAATACAAAAATGCTAAATGCTTGTCTGAGGAGGCCTTACAAATAGCTATGAAAAGAAGAGAAGCAAAAGACAAAAGCAAAAGAACAAAAGAAAAAGAAAGATATACCCATCTGAATGCAGAGTTCCAAGAATAGCAAGGAAAGAGAAGAAAGCCTTCCTTGGTGATAATGCAAAGAAATAGAGGAAAACAACAGATTGGGAAAGACTAGAAATCTCTTCAACAAAATTAGAGATACCAAGGGAACATTTCATGCAAAGATGGGCACAATAAAGGACAGAAATGGTATGAACCTAACAGAAGGAGAAGATATTAAGAAGAGGTGGCAAGAATACACAGAAGAACTATACAAAAAGATCTTCATGATCCAGATAACCACAAAGGTGTGATCACTCACCTGGAGCCAGACATCCTGGAATGTGAAGTCGAGTGGGCCTTAGGAAGCATCACTATGAACAAAGCTAGTGGAGATGATGGAATTCCAGGTAAGCTATTTCAAATACTAAAAGATGATGCTGTGAAAGTGCTGCACTCATTATGCCAGCAAATTTGGAAAACTCAACAGTGGCCAAAGGACTGGAAAAGATCAGTTTTCATTCCAATCCCAAAGAAAGACAATGCCAAAGAATGCTCAAACTGCCACACGATAGCACTCATCTCACACACTAGTAAAGTAATGCTCAAAATTCTCCAAGCCAAGCTTCAACAATACATGAACCCTGAACTTCCAGATGTGCAAGCTGGATTTAGAAAAAGCCAAGGAACTAGAGATCAAATTGCCAACATCCCCTGGATTATTGAAAAAGCAAGAGTATTCTGGAAAAACATCTATTTCTGCTTTAATGACTATGCCAAAGCCTTTGACTGTATGGATCACAACTAACTGTGGAAAATTCTTCAGGAGATGTGAATACCAGACCACCTGACCTGCCTCTTGAGAAATCTGTATGCAGATCAGGAAACAACAGTTAAAATTGGACATGGTTCCAAATAGGAAAAGGAGTACTTCAAGGCTGTATATTGTCACCTTGCTTATTTAACTTATATGCAGAATACATCATGCGAAATGCTGGGCTGGAAGAAACATAAGCTGGAATCAAGATTGCTGGGAGAAATATCAATAACCTCAGTTACGCAGATGACACCACCCTTATGACAGAAAACGAAGAACTAAAGAGCCTTTTGATGAAAGTGAAAGTCAGTTCAATTTAATTGCTCAGTCATGTCCGACTCTTTGTGACCCCCCTTAACCACAGCACACCAGGCCTCCCTGTCCATCACCAACTCCCAGAGTCCACCCAAATCCATGTCCATCGAGTTGGTGATGCCATCCAACCGTCCCATCCTCTGTCGTCCCCTTCTCCTCCTGCCCTCAATCTTTCCCAGCATCAGGGTCTTTTCAAATGAGTCAGCTCTTCACATCAGGTGGCCAAAGCATTGGAGTTTCAGCTTCAAAATCAGTCTTTCCAATGAACACCCAGCACCAATCTCCTTTAGGATGGACTGGTTGGATCTCCTTGCAGCCCAAGGGACTCTCTCTCAGGAGTCTTCTCCAACACCACAGTTCAAAAGCATCAATTCTTCGGTGCTCAGCTTTCTTTATAATCCAACTCTCACATCCATACATGACCACTGGAAAAACCATAGTCTTGACTAGACAGACTTTTGTTGGCAAAATAATGTCTCTGCTTTTTAATATGGTGTCTAGGTTTATCATAACTTTCCTTCCAAGGAGTAAGTGGCTTTTAATTTCATGGCTGCAATAACCATCTGCAGTGATTTTGGAGCCCAGAAAAATAAAGTCAACCACTGAAAGTGAAAGAGGAGAGAGAAAAAATTGACTTAAAACTCAACATTCAGAAAACTAAGATCATGGCATCTGGTCCCATCACTTCATGGAAAATAGACGGGGAAACAATGGAAACAGTGACAGACTTTCTCTGGGGGGACTGCAAAATCACTGCAGATGGTGACTGCAGCTATGAAATTAAGATGCTTTCTCCTTGAAAGAAAAGTTATGACCAACCCAGACAGCATATTAAAAAGCAGAGGCATTACTTTGCCAACAAAGGTCTGTCTAGTCAAAGCTTTGGTTTTTCCAGTAGTCATATATGGATGTGAGAGTTGGACAGTATAGAAAGCTGAGTGCTAAAGAATTGATGCTTTTGAACTGTGGTTTTGGAGGAGACTCTTGAGAGTCCCTTGGACTGTAAGGAGATCAAACCAGTCCATCCTAAAGAAATTAGTCCTGAATATTCATTGGAAGAACTGATACTGAAGCTGAAACTCCAATACTTTGGCCACCTGGTGGGAAGAACTGACTCATTGGAAAATACCCTGATGCTGGGAAAGATTGAAAGCAGAAGGAGAAGGAGATGACAGAGGATGAGATGGTTGGATGGCATCACCGACTCAGTGGACATAAGTTTGAGTAAACTCGTGGAGTTGGTGATAGACAAAGAGGTCTGGCGTGCCGCAGTCCATGGGGCCGCAAGGAGTCAGACATGACTGAGTGACTGAACTGAACTGAACTGAATAGCTTATTCTGAACAGGGAGAAATATGTCTTCAGTGAAACACTGACCACATCCACATAACTGCCATAGCCTCAGCATTTTTATGGGGCAGTTCAAAGTAGTTTACTCTAAAAAATGAAAAGCCATTAATTAGAAACATCAGTCGGGTTCCAAAAATTGTAGTAGAGCCTATTAGTACTTGGAAACTCCAATGCATTAACCAACTCAACGTTAGAAGCTAGTAATCTACACTCTAAATGCAAAATTAGAAAATGTAACTTCACTGAATTTAAAGGACAGCAGGTATTATTACTCATGATTCATGAAGTTACAGTTTTCCCATATTTGACATTGTTTTATTTGACCTCTTCTCAAACATGATAAAGGCATACCAGCTACAGATATTCATCCAACTTTGAAAGAGCACTTCACAGCCAGGTTTTATATCTAGATAGGCCCCTGGAATGCCTGGTGATACAACAGTCACCTGGAGCTTCATTCCTGGCTTCATGATAGAGGCGAACACGTACCTCCTGTGTGCTGTCTTAACCCCTTCAGAAGCTCTGATGTTTCTCTAAACTGAATGAATGATAGGCTGATGCTGGTAGATGCAAAAATAATGAGTATGAGTTACAAATTCCTGGAGAGATATAAACACAAGTCAAATGTGTCAAATGACTGAGATATCTGAATGAAGAGGTGGAGGGAAAGGAGTCTGGGCATCTAATTACATTATGTATTAGAGGAAATGTTAATATTTGGATTGGCAAACTGTCAAAAATAAGATTCCTGGAATTGAATAGAAAGGTTTACGTGACTGGAGTCATTGTTAGGCTACTAGCAGTAGTAACTTGCTGCTAAGTCGCTTCAGTCGTGTCTGACTCTGTGCATCCCCATAGACGGCAGCCCACCAGGCTCCCCCATCCCTGGGATTTTCTATCAAGAGTACTGGAGTGGGGGTGCCATTGCCTTCTCCAAGTAGTAACTTGGGAGAATTATTAATGAAGGGTTCTGTGCAAACTGTAACACCTGCATGGATATTTTAAACAAGATTTTTGTTTGTTTTTGGTTTCTTATCAGAAAACAACTAACACGAGTAACCTCTTTCAGGATTAATTACTTTTATGGGAAAGACCTTTGCACCCTGATTGAGCATATCTGTTCTGATGAAATGCTCTTCTCGATGTTGTATGTGAAATGAAGCTGCTGGTGGCTGTCTTCCTTTAATTAGGAAACTTAATAAGCCAACATTGTGTCTAAGCCACACACACAAAGAGGTATTACTTAAAAAACACATGACTATTCATAGTCATTCAGAGTGCTATTATAAATAACACAGCTCATCCTTTAAACAAATTATGAAAAGTGTCTCAGTGAAGTCCTCAGAGAGAGATCAATATACATGTTTTAGGCTAGACATTCTTAATTCTGGCTATACTTAATATTTGTCACAGCTCTGGAGGGTTTATCTTTTATAGCTTTGTGTGTGCTGAGCCATTCCAGAGGTTTCTCTATCATGGGTTCCCTAGGCAAAGGCACTGAAATGGGTTGCCATCTTCTTTTCCAGGGTATTTTTCTCCAGCCAGGGATTGAACCTGCATCTATCTCTTTGGTCTTTACCACGATCGCCATTATTAGTCAGTGTTAAGCCTCTTTTAGGGCTTTGGCAACCCACTCCAGTATTCTTGCCTGGAGGATCCCAGGGATGGGGGAGCCCGGTGGGCTGCAGTCTATGGGGTCGCAGAGAGTCGGACACGACTGAAGTGACTTAGCAGCAGCAGCAGCAGCAGCAGCAGCAGCAGCAGCAGCAGCCTGGTGGCTCAGATGGTAAAGGTCTGTCTACAATGTGGGAGACCCGAGTTCGCTCCCTGAGTCGGGAAGATCCCCTGGAGAAGGAAATGGCAATCCACTCCAATACTATAGCCTGGAAAATCCCATGGACAGAGGAGCCTGGTAGGCTACAGTCCATGGGGTTCCAAAGAGTTGGACACGACTATGCAACTTCACTCACTCATGCTTAATATTTATCTGGAGAACAGTTAAAAGTATGGATCCTATTTTCTATCCTTAGATCGATTAAAAATGACTCTCTGGAGGTGGGTCCCAGGAAGTTTTAAAAGCTCTCGGTGACTTGAGAATGCCTGATGTGGGCAATGCACCCATGCCATCAGTGTGTGCACTCCTGAAAATTCAGGGCTCAACTTCCACAGATTACAAATAAATTCAGTTTGAGGTTATAAAATACTTATTGGGGCAGACACAAGTGTTGGGGTATCACTCTTTGATTCAACTCTGACTTTATTTTATTTCTATTCAATTTATGAAAAGGAAAGGCCCTTGTTTCAAGGAATTGCTCGTAGGCAAGTCCAACAAGTATGAATCCGAATATAAATCTTATTCAAATGCAGTAAACTTGCATTGTAACTGCGAAAGGCAAATGAGTATATTGAGTATAACTGTCTCTGTTATAGAAAAAATAAGTAAAAATTATACTGTCTACTAACGGAGGATCAGGATAAAATCTTTCATTACCACTGTTATTCCAAACGTTACAGCCAGTTCCAAATATCAGATCTGAAAACTATGCATAGAATTGTGTGCTATTTTGACTGAAATATGAGCATTTTTCTCAACTTATAAGAAGTTTTGATGTCAATATTTTTCTGTACGTATTCTTACTATATAACATTTGTATATATTTTGCTTAGAGAAAAAGAAAATACAGACAGCAAGAAGATATATATAACAATCCCAAATAACCACTTGTGGAGATGATATTCATTATCAGCTAGCATAATGGTATACTTCTTTCTAGTTCTTTTGCAATATATTTTTAACTAAAATAAGAGGCATTCTGCATTTACATTTGGAGAAGGAAATGGCAACCCACTCCAGTACTCTTGCCTGGAAAATCCCATGGATGGAGGAGCCTGGTAGGCTACAGTCCATGGGTTCACAAAGAGTCGGACAGGACTGAGCGACTTCACTTTCACTTTTCACTTTCATGCATTGGAGGAGGAAATGGCAACCCACTCCAATGTTCTTGCCTGGAGAATCCCAGGGACGGGGGAGCCTGGGATTTTAAATGTATTAATTTCTGCCATCTATGGGGTCGCACAGAATCAAACACGACTGAATCGACTTAGCAGCGGCAGTAGCGTTTGCATTAAGCTGTTTTCCCCTCTTAGCAACAAATTTCTAAACGTTCCATAATATAGTGTATTAGTGAGTGTGTGATATTCTAGCATGTAGATATTTCACAATTTACCTACTCTCCCATTACTAAAATATTCAATTTGCTTCCATTTTTATGAATTTTTTGTTTTATTGCTTAATTTTTAAAATAAATTTTTAAGTTTTGGGGGCTTTTTTACTGAAGTATTATTGATTTTAAATGTATTAATTTCTGCTTTACAGCCAAGGACTCAGTTATACACATACATTCTTTTTATATGTTTTCCCAGTATGGTTTATCCCGAGGTTTTGAATATGGTTCCCTGTGCTATACAGTGGGACCTGTTGCTTATCTATCCTATATGTCATATTTCCAACCTACTAACCACAAACTCCCAGCCCATTCCTACCCATTCCCCTCCCTTTGGTAAACACAGGCCTATTCTCTAGGTCTGTGAGTCTGTTTCTGTTTCACAGGTTCATCTGCACCTTATATTAGATTCCACAGATAAATGATATCATATGGTATCTCTTCTCTTTCTGACTTGGCTTCACTAAATATCATAATTCTAATAGGATCTATGTTGTTAGATGTCATCTGCAAATGCACTAATTTGTTCTTTTTATGGCTGAGTTGTGTTTCATTGTACCTCTGTACCATATCTTCTTTATCTATTCATCTGTCAATGGATATGTAACTTGTATCCATGTCTTGGCTATTGTGAATAGTGCTGTTAGGAGCACAGAGGGGCATGTATCTTTTTGAATTATATTTAATTCACTCCACTCCAGAATTCTTGCCTGGAGAATTCCATGCACAGAGGAGCCCTGGGGGTTACAGTCCATGGGATCACAGAGTCAGATATGACTGAGAGAATAACACTTTCTCTTTATCATGATACATGCCCAGGAGTGGGATTACTGGATCAGATGGTAATTCTATTTTTTAGTTTTCTGAGGAACCTCCATACCGTTTTCCATAGTGACTGTACCAACTTACATTCCTGCCAACGGTGTAGGAGGCTTCCTTTTTCCATACCGTCTCCAATATTTGTAGAGTTTTGCATGATGGCTATTCTGACTGGTGTGAGGTAGTATAATTTGCTTCTGTTTTTAAATTTGATAATGACTATAAAGAAAAGCTGTAAGAAAAAATGTTTTTAATTTCTAATATAATTTTTCTTGGGATAAATTTTTAGATGTAAAATTGGGTACTGAGTCTCTACAGTAAGTAGTCCACAGATTTCCCCCTCTGTTCTATATGATAAAATATCTCATCAAATAATCATTTATCATTAACTTGTTGATAGTGTGAAGAAGCAGAGTTCAAGCTGGCTGAATGAGCTTTCAGGCGTGTTTGTTGCCCCTTCCTCCGGAGACTTCAGATAACTATTAAAAAGTAAAAATCTACCAGAGTGTTCTAGAAGGCAAAATTCTGATGGAAGTGTTAACTAATGGAGCAGCTTAGCCTAGACTACGTTCAGAGGTAAGAAGAGAGAGTGATCTCCTTAGACAAATCCTGGAGATGTCTGGACTCAAAGATGGAAGATAGACAGAGGGAAAGAATGAAGATTGAGGGTGAAAACATGATGAGAACTGAAACAGGCAATAAAAAATAAAACAATAGAACAGGCAAACAGAAATCATTTCTCTACAGAAATTCACAGCATAAGAGAGCAATGTGGGCATTGATTGGCACTTTAGAGGACAGTTCTCAATCTGACATGGGTGGAGCATCTAAGTGACAGTTCCGTCACCACTCACTGTAGCATAGATGCTTTCTGTTTCTAAGACTTGTCCCTGTATCCAGCTTTGAGTCAGTCTTTCCTAAATGTAAACAGAGTATCAAAAATCACTAGAAATTTGAGAAATTTCTACAGCTAAAAATGATCCCTGGGAAAACAGGCTAAAATTTACAACACAAAGGAAAACTTAAGACAATAGCCAAGTGTTACTAGAGATCAGAGATGCTGTATTTATGAAATAGAATAGGATACTCTGAAAAGTTACATTCTGAAAACAAAAACAGTCTTAGAAACTTAAGTATACATATATTGGTGCATCCCCCGCCCTGCCCACCCCCCACCCCCTCGACACACACACAAATGAAAAGAGATTTTGAGGAAAAATTCCAGGAATCTTCCTGAACTGAGGCAGAAATAAAAACCATGAGATGAGAGAAAATGTCAGGTTTTTAACTGGATTTCCCGAAAGAGAAAAAAAGAAGGAAAACGAAAGTGCGTAAATTGTAGCTAAAGTATCACAGAAGTGGAAAGGAGGCATAGACAAATATAAAGGACAAATGATCTCTAGAGTAGGATGAACTAACAGACATACACAAATATATAAATATAATGTTGTAAAATTTTATAACAAAAAAAGTAAATATAATCGAAAGGTACACAGAGAAGAAAAATCAACTACAAAGGAATTTATAACAGTAATAACAAATGTTAGATGACATAGAATTAATCACCAAGTTTCATAGGAAATTATTTTTAATGCAGAATTTTATAAACAAAGAAATATCAATCAAATGTAAGAACCAACAGAAGTCATCTCAGATATAGAATAACTTAAAAGACTGCATCTCACATCAATATTCACAGGTAGTTGTTTAAGGATACATTCTGAAAAAAATGAGAATGAAAACTAAGAAAGAAGAATATGTGGGGAAATTAGAAAATGGAATTAATGCAGTAATTCAATGAAAGTCAATGGACACCACTTAAGAATTTCTTAAGGAAGAATGAGATAAAGGATATAAAAACAAGAAGCTGAAGTATAATGGAAGTATTTAAAAAAGAATATTTTTCTTTTCCTGAGAAAAAATTTAGATGATCAAGGAAAATAAAACTAACAAAAGTCTGTGACATTATATAAGCAACAAAATAAATCTAGTGTGACATGACTTTGAGTATTTGATAGAGGGTGGGGAAGGAGAGTTTATTTGACCTTGACTCTAAGAGTATTCAAGAATAGCATAGGCGGCATAACTTGGAATTGTAGAAAAAGAAGTGATACTGCATTCACTGAAACATGTATAATATCATATAAGAAATTAATCGCCAGTCCAGGTTCGATGCAGGATACAGGATGCTTGGGGCTGGTACACTGGGATGACCCAGAGGGATAGTGTGGGGAGGGAGGTGGGGGGGGGTTCAGGATGGGGAACACATGTACACTCGTGGTGGATTCATGCTGATGTATGGAAAAACCAATACAATATTGTAAAGTAATTAGCCTCCAATAAAAAAAAATTAAAAATATATACTATTTAAAGTTACAAATTTAATCTGGAGCGATTTAAACTTTTAAATGGTAATGTAGCTGAAAAGAATGAAAGGCTATACAAATGGACTAATAAGCCTTCATCTAGCACAAGAGATCAACAGATAATACTGAAATTTGATAAATCTATACATAGTAGTAGTAGGGACCTCCCTGGTGGCTCAGACAGTAAAGCGTCTGTCTATAATGTGGGAGACCCGGGTTCAATCCTTGGGTCGGGAAGATCCTCCAGAGAAGGAAATGGCAATCCACTCCGGTACTGCTGCCTGGAAAATCCCATGAACAGAGGAGTCTGGAAGGCTACAGTCCATGGGGTCGCAAAGAGTCGGACACGACTGAGTGACTTCATTTATACATAATAGTATAAATTTATTTATTCATAGAGAAATGAAGGAAATTTCCAAAAGACTAATAGCAGAATTTTTTTTTTTTTTTTTAGTTATAGGATTGTTGTTCATTTAAAACTTTCTGTGTTTGATTTTCAAACTGTATATGACATACCTTAACAATACTTTAACCTTTTATTCTCATCCATCAAATGTTAAAGACTAAACATGAAATTTTTTCCTTAAAAAATAATGTTTCAAATTTGAAGACACTTTGCTTTTGGAGTGGGAGAAAGGAGGAAGAAAATATCAAAAATCAACTCACCCAAGCAAAAATCACTGAGGTCGGTGAAAGAACATTTGAGCACAGAATCTTTTCTCTCTTCCTCAGTGTTAACTAGAACAACAGCAAAAAGAGTTTGTAGTTTTGGGGACTAAACACATAACAATGATTAGAAAAATAACCATGGTGACTAATATCCAAATGACTGCCAAACGTGAAGAAATGTTTTTAAGTTAATGAGTTGAAATGAGAAAGACACCTACCTTACGTTTAGCACTTTTATTCTCTTAAACAATTAGCCTCTTTCCTTACTGGCAATGGGTGTAAGCTGACTATTTACAATAAGCAGTACTTTTCCAATCCTACTGAAAAGAGAATATCAGAACTTTCAGTTTATCTAGAGGAGGAAACAAGCTTCAGGAATCATAAGGAAATGAGTTTTCATAACACAAAAGCTTTTAGAGATGGATGGGGGGGAAAAAAACCACCGATCCACTGAATGACTAGGGGCCTGGCTGTATTTTGACTGCTAACTCTTTTGAAAAGGAGTTATCTAAAGGTATAATGGCATCTCAAACGGGCACTTGTGTGTAGTTTTGGTTGCCAACACTTGTCCAATCACATCTTCATGCAACCAAATCTTTATTGCTTTACAGTCAGTATTATTTAAAGTTTTGAGGGTCTTTTGTTTTAAGGAAACCAAGTTTATTATTGCTGGCATATTTAATTACTGGTAATAAATTCTCACTAGGAATGCTAATGAGCCAGTGATTTGGATGGCTGGTCTGTCTCCTGCCAACAGAAAGTAGGTCCATATCTGCATGGTACTGGCTACTTTTAGGGACATAAAGGGATGAACACACATCTGGCCAACGAATGGCCTTTTGTCAGACTGGCAGGGGCAACTGTTCCCTTCCTATGCCAGTCTCCTTTCTGAAAACTCCATAAATACTAAGTGGAAGAAAGGAAGAGAGGGCAAGAGGGAGGGAGAAAGAGACAGAAGGTTGGAACACTACTCTTTATAAGTTAAGCAAGAAAGTAGAGCTTACCTTGCTCTGCTTTGTCAGCGGAGATTGAGGTTACAGAAGTGGGATCCTGAGACTCACTCTCAATTGACTGGAAGAGTGAGGTAGACTGGCTCAGGCTCTTTGAGTAAGCATAGCTCTGGGCCAGGCAAGGCAAGGATCTCCGAGATGGTTTTAATGAAGTTTCTTTTGCTATCTCACTCTTGCTTATATTCATACCTGCAAATTCAAAATGGTAAGTCTTAACAATAAGAAATTATCAGAAGAAATCAACAAATAATTTTAATTCTCATGATGGCTGTTTCAGGAAAATACTATTGGAAAGTACCACCTGGGGATTAGAACTAAGTAAATTCTGTTTCTATATTTTCAAGGGAAGTGTTTTGAGATTTCTGTCAAACAGTTATGAGAAATAAACAGCTCCTCTTCCAGTTTTGAGCTTTCACTATTTGTTAAAGGGCCTGCAAAAAAGAAACTGAGGTTTAAGTTCATTTGGGGAGTTATGAGGACAACAATTTGGATTGTCTTTGGATGAATCTGTTTTGGTTTTAAAACAGCGAAATAAATAAAATCTAATGAACTGACATTCAAATTACTATTAATAACTGGAGCCCTTCTTTTATACCTTATCCTCCTTTCAACACACGCATAACACACTAATGATCAAGAGGCTAGAAAGGGGTAGCATACATAGTTTAGTAAAAAAATTGGTCAATAGGCAGGGGTCAAGGGATAATATTCCTGCATTCCATGTAACAGTCCCTCCCCTCACAGAGGACTGATCTGCCAGAAGAAAGAATGTCCCCAGATAGGGCTCTGCCTCCATACCTGGATGTCCCTGTAACTGTATGCTCCCAGCAATGAATGACCCCAAGCCCCTGCACATCCCTGTCCCCATCATTCCTCACTTCCTCACATTAATCTCATTCCTCAGCCCTGGAATACTGCTGCGCGTATTCTGGCATATGCCTTCTTTGCACATACTGAGTATTTCTCTAAGAGGAAACACTTAGATGTACAATTGCTGGTTTGAAGAACATGAATATTTACGATTTGGATAAATAATGCCAAACTGATCTCCCTGAAAGCTTTATCTTTTCACACTTCTACAAATAGTACAAGATGGAATCCCTTTCCTTATGAAATTTGCTGGCCAACTCTAGACAGTATCCATTGTTTTAATTCTGAATAAAATAAAAAGCCAACAAATAGAAAACTAAAAATTGTGTTTTTTTGTAACAGATTGGACATGTTTTCATATATTTCATATCCAATTATAACTCTTCAATGACTAAGCTATTTTATGGTTTTTCTAGTGTGTTAGGGTTTTTTCTTGTTATTTTATAGGTACTTGGTATACGTGTGTATACATATACAGATAGATATATTGTTCAGTCGCTAAGTTGTGTCTGACTCTTCGCGACCCCATGATATGCAGCACGCCGTCCTTCTCCAGCCTTCGCTATCTCCCTGAGTTAGCTCAAAATCATGTCCATTGAGTCAGTGATGCCTTTCAACCATCTTATCCTCTGTTGCTCCCTTCTCCTCTTGCCCTCAATTTTCCCCAGCATCAGGGTCTTTTCCAATGAGTCAGCTCTTCGCATCAGGTAGCCAAAGTATTGGAGCTTTAGCCTCAGCATCAGTCCTTCCAATGAATATTCAGAGTTGATTTCCTTTAGGATTGACTGGTTTGATCTTGCTGTCCAAGGGACTCTCAAGAGTCTTCTCCAGCATGACAGTAATTATCATATTTATTATAAGACAAACAAGTTAACTAAACTCCACCTACATTGTTCTGGTCAATACTTTTTAACTATTTTATAATTAGCTCATGAATTAACTCCAGATTTCTAAGAACTTATCAAATGCATTAATTCAAATAAAGACAAGCAGAGGTACCAATGTGCACTGTCCTTTGAGAAAAATGAGAATCTTGGGGGAAAAATGACAATTTTTGATAGCAGTTCTACAGAAATAAGACATGATTGAATAGATGAAATGCAGATAAACCTACCAGTATGGATTTTATCTTGCTGTTTTATTTTTTTAAATGTATTTAATTAGTTTCAAATAATTATCAGGGTGCAAGTAAAATGTGAACTAGAAAGGGATGCAAGAAAGAATTATAAATTGACCCAGTTTCTGGCGACTAACACTTTCACTTTCTTTCCCTTAGCTTTCTGGGACTCCATAATAGTAAGAAAGGAAAACACCCTTTTGAAGAGGGATTCCCTAAGGCCTACAAAACTCATATTGAAATCCTACTCAAATATCAAACAATCTCCCTTAGTTAAGGACTGAATAGAGTTTTCTATACTACATCCAAGGAACTACACAGGAAAAATCTGTCCTAGTAAGGTTTTATGCCTGTGAATCTTTTGTAATATGGTCTAATATTTTATTTCAATTAGAAAACACTGACATTTAATATTAAATGATCTGTTTTTGTTACAGGGCTCTGGCTGAAAATTGTCTTTTACCATAGAAAAACATATAAGTAAATGAGTAAATCTTCTTTGGAGGGGGTTAGTACACAGATGGAAGATGGTAATAGTTGCTAGTAAAGATATTAGAAAGAGAAAGAAATGCCTTGGCCCTCTGAGAATGGCCTTAATGGGGACTCTACAATAATACTAGTTACCTTAATCTACTGAACCCAGAATGTATGTTCAAAAACTGCTGAGTTAAAGATAACAATCACACTGGTGCCTGCTTGCATGCGCGTGCTACGTCACTTCAGTCTGTCCGACTCTTTGCAACCCTATGGACTATAGCCTGCCAGGCTCCTCTGTCCATGGGGATTCTCTAGGCAAGAATACGGGCGTGGGTTGCCACTTCCTCCTCCAGGGAAATCGTCCCGATCCAGGGATGGAACCAGCACCTCTTCAGTCTCCTGCACTTGGCAGCCAGGCTCTTTATCACTAACACCACCTGCGAAGGCCACCACACCTATAGATATTATTATTTTATAAACCAGTATAGGGTGAGACTGAGCTTTCTGCTCACCAATGCTATCAGTATTTTCCATCATTTGACTCATCTGTGTATTCACCTAGTCACAGAAAAGACATTACTTGGGTTTTTGCTCTCTGCAGGCTCCATGCTGATATTAGGTATACAGTGGTGAGTAAGGTTGACATATAATTTCTGCCCTCATGGGACTTTCACTCAAGCAGAGTGTCAGACATTGATCAAAAAATATGTATATGCATATATAAATTGTCTGAAATGCTATGAAAATACAGGCATAGTTATATAATGAAGAATTATAAAAAGGTCTTTCTTTATGAAGCCATCAGGGACATTTTCTCTGAAGAAGTGACAGTGTTAGGCAAAAAAAAAAAAAGTGAAAAGGAGCTAACGTATAGAAAGGTGTCGATGTATGTTTGTGTTGATGTTTATATGAATGTGTCTGTGGGGAGTGCTTTTAGGTAAAGATAATAGCGTGTAAAAGCCCTGAGGTGGAAAGACTGCAACGTATTTATAGAACTGAAGAAAGCAACGACAACCGCGGTATAGTAAGTGAAAGAGGCATAGATGAGCTGTAGCTGCAGTCCAGGTAGGGGATAAAAATTCCCTATGGTTCTTTGGGGAATTCTGCATATGCTTATGTTCCCATTATTTTTCACAGATTTATCTGCCTTATGTCCTTTTTTTTGAATAACTGCATTTGCCAAAATTTATAAAATAGCTTTAAACATACTTCAAATGGGAAATGAAAATGTGAGAAGCAATGAAATTTACCTACTCTAGGTCATAAATCAAGCAATTGGCAGAAAACTGAATGTGAAAGTGATAGTCGTTGGATTCCAGAACCCATGATCTATACAGAATGCTCCCCACACAGCTCTTTACAAACCCCAATCCTAGATGAGTGGTTACCATGGTTTCACTTAGTAAAAATATCACACAAATTTTCAGCAGAGGGCTCTGAATGTAGAAACCACAGAGCCAGAGCAAACTTCAGAACCTATAATTCTATATCCACAACCTTAGCCAACTCTGAAATATGCTGATGAAAAACGAATGTGTGCTGTTTGGCACAGAGTAACTGGGATGTCTACCCATCATCTGACAAGTTGCTGTTC
This sequence comes from Nanger dama, assembly GCA_917880005.1. Taxonomy (NCBI): domain Eukaryota; kingdom Metazoa; phylum Chordata; class Mammalia; order Artiodactyla; family Bovidae; genus Nanger; species Nanger dama. The sequence goes on from CAKJTW010000030.1 coordinate 21,498,008, forward strand.
TTGTGCTGATCTATAAAATAATTGTTGTTTAGTCATTACGTCGCATCTGGTCTTTTGTGACCCTATGGCCTGTAGCCCACCAGGCTTCTCTGTCCACAGGATTTCCCAGGCAAGAATACTGGAGTGGGTTGCCATTTCTTTTCCAGGGAATGTTCCTGACCCTGGGATCAAACTCGCATCTCCTGCACTTCAGGTAGATTCTTTACCACTTGGCCACCTGGGAAGACTTAAAATAACAGATAGGAATAACACACAGCCTGCTATGAGGAGACACTGTATGTAACTGAGTGGCACAAAGTAGTATCAGCTATTATTTATAAACCTAATTGTTATTTTTCCATTTCCATCATTACGTTAACAACATGTGTAACTGAGTTACATAACATAAATATTATTATGCTTAAACCTAATTTTTATTCATTCAGTTTTCTAATATTTAATAATTCCAACAATTATTGAGTTCTTTTTCTGGACCAGGGCTTAGCTCAGTGTTTGGTAAAATGCTGCTCACCATCAGGAGATGTTTATATACATAAAAGTAGTTCCTTATATTAGAAACATATAAAAATATGGATAAGTCACCGTAAAACCACCAAAGAGGAACTCCTAATCCAAGAGGTAGCGACGGTGAAGCCCTGACTGTGAGGTATTCTGAGCTGATTCTTGCTGGACTATTCCTTCTCCTACAATTTTATTTATAATTCTTGGATTTAGTACATTTTCTACAAAGGATTATGCATATAAAGTAAGAAACTCTGTGCAAGGCTCTCCATAAACACAGAACTGTGGGAAACATTTGTTAAAAGCAACATAAGAAAATTGAGAAAACGACGGTGATGATACACATATCCTTCCTAAAGCTCTGCATTTTTCTTCCCCATTGACCTTTAAAGCAGAACTTTCTTATTTCTTAAACAATTGAGTGTTTCCAAAACTATCATACTGATCGGCTTTGCTAGAAACCAATAAAATCTAAGCTGAAAGTGTGATATCCTAATGTTCTAAAAAGTGCAGTTTCTTTTCAAACTTCCACATCAAACACCATCACAGTCTGCTTGGCATAACCAGCAATATCTGCTCTTTCCTTGGCATGATTAACACTAACTACTCCCACAGCACATTCAGGCCTATTTTCCTCTATATTCTAAAGTTTCATTTCTTTTCTTGTATGACTTTATCTGGTACCCTTGAATATTTGACAGTTACCTATTTAAAGCTAATAACTAGAAAAGAGACCACAGTAACGTGTCAGTTTTGGTAAACATATGCAGCTCTTAAGTTCAAGGTTAAACCTGTAGAAGCATAAAAATGTGTCATTTCCTATATTTGGAACAGCTTTTTCTAAAGCAACAATTAGTACTACTTCCAACTGTTCTACGAGGACTCAATAAATGCTCACATATTTAAAAGGATCTCATGAAAAGACTATTTCACTTGGGTATACGCAAAGGTCCAATTGCAAATAAGGTATTTTCTAGAAATACATTCACATAAGACATCTGACATCAAAGGAGGTAAAGCTCTGATTGAGATACTACTTAACTCAGTGAGCTTCCAGATGATAAAAAGTTTTAATTGGAAAAATAGGTCCTTTGAAAACTTCAAAGAGAAAATTGAAGAGTGAAAAAATCTTTGTTGTTTTTTGGTGCAAAATACACATTTTTCAAAAGAGCCACCACTCCTTTATAAAATTTCAAAAAAATTAACTCATCCTAAGGACTCATTTGAATATATATATATTTAATATATATAATGCATAAATATTTATAAATATATAATTTTATAGATCAAAGTTTGGCATTTCTCCCAGGTAAATTGTTAGAAGAATTTTGGGATATTTGTAGCAAAGAACACAATATTGTTATCTAATGAATTTCATATTATGTCCATAAGAGGACATTTTTAAAAATTTACTTTTTCCATACATCTCACCCTCTCCTCCCCTCTCGCCGTTTCTGTAAGTCTATTCTCTATGTCTGTTTCTCCATTGCTGCCCTGTAAATGAATTCTTCAGAACCATTTTTCTAGATTCCATATATGTGCATTAGAATATGATATTTATCTTTCTCTTTCTGACTCACTTCACTCTGTATAATAATAGGTTCTAGGTTCATCTAGAGGTTCATTTTTCTAGAGGAAATTTTTTAAATAAATTTAAAAATAAATATATTTGTCTCTTTTTGTACTCTCAAGATGAATTATGCTGTTTAGAAAGATTTTATACCTTTATCAGAAGTACTTTAGAACTGACGGCCTTAGGGAGGGGTGGTGTCTTATGATGCTATTTAATTTTATAAACTCCAAGCACACTTTTCGATATTAGTGGATACAATCAAAGCATATCTACCTAAATAATAAGCTTTACGGGGGAAAAAAAATGGGCACATAATTTTCTTATTTTTCTGCCTTGTGAAATCATAATAGTTTTCTCTCCCTCAAAAGAACATGTGGCTTGAGTGTGTCCTTTTCAGCAGAAGTTATTTCTATGTGATAAAAGCTCTATTTATTGAGTGCCTACAAAATGCTAGGTGCACCCTGTGTGTTATCAGTACTTCTCACAACAATCCTGTTAAGACTTGTCATCCCCACTTTACATGTGAGAATCCTGAGACACAAAAGACATTAACTTGCCTCAGGTCCCACAGGCAGGAAGCGTTGGAGCCTGAAACAAACCAGGTCCACTGATTTCAAGGTCTCTGTTCTTTGGAATATAACAAGCAACTTCTCTGTTTACTTAAAAATTCATTTTACAATAATTTGCTCTTCACTCACTTTTCAGTTTTCCTCTCACTTGAACAAGAAAAAGTATGTCCACTCATACTGTCCTAGTAGGGCAGAGAGAGTTATTCTTAGCCACTAAGCCTTGCCCAGCTCTTCTATGACTCTAGGGACTGTAGCCCACCAGGCTCCCTCTATCCATGGGATTTCCAAGGCAAGAATACTGGAATGGGTTGCCATGTTCTTTTCCGGGATATCTTCCCAACCCAGGGATCAAACCTGCATCTCCTGCACTGGCAGGGGGAGTCTTTACCACTGAGCCACTAGGGAAGCCAGAGATGGTTAACTCAGATTAACTGATGAGTTTATTAAAAGTGAACTGACTGTCACTCAGTCATGTCTGACTCTTTGCGACCCCATGAACTATATAGTCCATGGAATTTTCCAGGCCAGAATACTGGAGTGGGGGCCTTCCCCACTGCAGGGATTGAACCCAGGTCTCCAGCATTTCAAGCAGATTTTTTTACCAGCTGAGCCACAAGGGAAGCCTACTTAAAGGCTGTGGGCAGGATTAAGAGAAAAGAGAACAGTCAGGGAAGCTTGCTACAACTAACAGTACCCAGAAACCTTTATCACCCTTGGGCCTACAGAGCAAGGAGAGGAAGTAGATAAATGAACCTGGAGACAATTAAAGGTGGGGAAGAGGAAATTTGTCAGATCTCGTGTGCTTAGACACAGGAACGCAGCCACTGCCAACCACAGATAGGCATGAAGGGAGCCAAGGAAATAATATACCCCAGCCTCTCTTTTGTCAGCTTCTAATCTGCTGCTGAAGCCTCCCACTGGTCAAATCTAAACGGTAGTTAGGGATCATGAGAACCAGCAGTTGCTGTCAGTCATAGACATCTGCTTGCTGGGACACAGTGCAGGGTAGAAAAAGGTGCAGGATGAATGTGGCGGGATCTACAGACACAATCCACCTCATGTGTACAGATGCGTAACTTCAGAGGAGCACCGAGCACAAACCTTTGGGAGGAGAAAACAACATATGCCTTTTTAACACTAGAGAATAAATTTTAAAGTTGTTGTTGTTTTTAATAAGTACATGAAGATGCTGTCGTTGTTGTTGTTCAGATGCTTAATTATGTCCGGCATGAATACTCGAGTGGGTTGCCATTTCCTTCTGCAGGCAACCTTCCCGACAGAGGGAGCCAATCCGCATCTTCTGCCTTAGCAGGTAGGTTCTCTACCACTGAGCCACCAGGAAAGCCCTTATCTTTCTGTACTGCTCTGATTTCCAAGTCTCACAGTCCACCCAAAATAGTTTCTTTTCCTTGCTATATGTCCTATGATAAACATATACTTTGCTTTAGTAGAACTTACCATGTCTGCATGCATTTATTTATTAGGATATTATTTAAAATATAGTCTCTTTAGCTATAAGGGAAGTTCCATGAGGGCAAGGGCCACGTTCGTCTTGTTCACAATCATAGCTGTAGTGCATGGCACTGAGCTTGCACAAATGATATGCAAATGAATACTTACAAATGAAAGATCAAGATAAAGTTCTATTAGGTATTTTACTAATTAATATATTCATTTGATAAGTGTTTATTGTTATAGATGCTACATATTTTTCCAAACAATGGGATATCAGTTCAGTTCATTCTCTCAATTGTATCCGACTCTTTGAGACTCCATGAACTGCAACATGCCAGGCCTCCCTGTCCATCACCAACTCCCGGAGTTTACCCAAACTCATGTTCATTGAGTCAGTGATGCCATCCAATCATCTCATCCTCTGTCATCCCCTTCTCCTCCCACCCTCAATCTTTCCCAGCATCACGGTCTTTTCAAATGAGTCAGCTCTTCGCATCAGGTGGCCAAAATATTGGAGTTTCAGCTTCAACATCAGTCCTTCCAACGAACACCCAGGACTGATTTTTAGGATGGACTGGTTGGATCTCCTTGCTGTCCAAAGGACCCTCAAGAGTCTTCTCCAACACCACAGTTCAAAAGCATCAATTCTTCTGCACTCAGCTTTCTTTATAGTCCAACTCTCACAACCATACATGACTACTGGAAAAACCATAACCTTGACTAGATGGACCTGTGTTGACAAAGTAATGTCTCTGCTTTTTAATATGCTATCTAGGTTGGTCATAACTTTCTTTCCAAGGAGTAAGCATCTTTTAATTTCATGGCTGCAATCACCATCTGCAGTGATTTTGGAGCCCCAAAAACAAAGTCAGCCACTGTTTCCCCATCTATTTGCCATGAAGTGATGGGACGGAATGCCATGGGGATATGGCAGTGAATAAATAAGTAAAAGACCCTACACGCATAAAGACTGAAATCACGAGGAGGGGAATACGTATACCTATGGCAGATTGATGTTGATGTATGGAAGAAACCAACACAATAATTGTTAAGCAATTTTCCCTCAATTACAAATAAATAAATAAATAAATCTCAAGGGGACTTCAAAAGGGATTTACTCTTCGTTCATGGTACAGTGTTCTGAAACTTGAAGGTTCAGACAGCCTATCAACTTAGTGTTGCTGTTGTTGTTGCTGTTTTGAAGTACAAATGAGAGTTTTCTTTAAATATTCATTTGGTAATGCCACAAATAAGATACAGATATTTATCATTACAAAAACAGTGACCCACACAGTGATTTTAAAGCCCCTCTCTCTCAAATACCATTTAATGTCCTTGCTTCCTTTCTAAGACTCAATTCGATCTTGGCAGAAATGAAACCTGAGAGTCATAGAGATGCCTGCTATTTATGAAAGGTGCTATCTGCAAAGTGCTTTCTTTAGAATACACTGGAAAAAAACAAATTAGCAAAAGATAAATCTAAAACAGCTCTTCCTATAATTTCCCACTGTAGTTAAGTTCATAATCTCACAGTCAACATCTCCTTATTCCTTCAATAACCTGGCATTCAGCCACGTTTTCTTCATAGTATTTCTTTTGTCCTGAAAACCGCTACCTTTCAGAGTAGGCTCAGATGCTATCAACATTGAAAAAGCTTTTGTATAACGCCTTTATGCAGTATTTGCTACCACGTTCCCTAAGCATCTGTTGCACTCCCAAGACACTTCTAGTATAGGTGCATATTTTTCTGTGACACCATGAGCTACCTCAAGGAGGAAACCAAGTCTCACTAAGTTTTGAGATCTTAGCATTTTGCACACAATTGGTTTATAGAGAAAGAAAAAGCAAAAGTGGATGGATAAGAGGGATGGTTTTGCTCATGCACAAGAATAAGCAAATATGCATTATTGGCAAAATATGAATTCTTGATCTTCTATAAACTTCTCTCTCTCTCTGTTCTGTTTACTCAATTTCAAAATTAGAAAGTATGTGTGTGTGTGTGTTAGTTGCTCAGTTGTGTCCAACTCTTTGCAAATCCACGTAATTTAGCCCACCAGGCTCCTCTGTCCATGGAAATTCTCCAGGCAAGAATACTAGAGTGGGTTGCCACTTTCTTCTCCAGGAGCTCTTCCCAACCCAGGAATCAAACCCAGGTCTCCTGCATTGCATGAAGAATCTTTACCATCTGAGCCACCAATGGTAATTAATTTACAAACAAGTGTGAATATTAAATGATTAAAGTATGAGTATAATGCCTGGCACTTAGGAGAAGGCAATGAAACCTCACTCCAGTACTCTTGCCTGGAAAATCCCATGGACAGAGGAGCCTGGTAGGCTGCAGTCCATGGGGCTGCTAAGAGTCGGACACGACTGAGCAACTTCACATTCACTTTTCACTTTTCACTTTCATGCATTGGAGAAGGAAATGGCAACCCACTCCAGTGTTCTTGTCTAGAGAATCCCAGGGACGGGGGAACCTGGTGGGCTGCCGTCTATGGGGTCGCACAGAGTCGGACACGACTGAAGCAACTTAGCAGCAGCATAATGCCTGGTACTTAGTTAATCATATATGTATTTGCAATTATTATAAATGAAAAAAATGATGCCATGTGTATATAAGATGCAATAAGATTTAAAATCAGAACCATAAATATGTAGTATGCAGAATTTTTTTGTTTTTGTTTTTAATTTAAATTTATTTATTTTAATTGGTTGCTAATTACTTTACAATATTGTATTGGTTTTGCCATACGTCAACATGAACTTCTGGAGCTTTTATACCAATAAAATAATTAGCTCATTTTCCAAAAAATTAATATTTCATGTAGCACAGAGACACAGAACACTATAAAAGAACTAATCTGCTTTAGGTTTTGGTAATTAGGGTCAAGGACTGCATCTGGGTGAAAGAAACTGCATTATATTTGAGGAAACTCTCCTGCGTAAATCCTTGAAGGAAAGAGATCACTATGTTCAACACTATGTTCAAAAGGCAACAGCTGTTTGAAGAAGGATTCATGAATCAATGCCCAAGAAAGAAACTGAAAGTTAGTAGATTCCCTACACACTCTCAAAGATTAAAATCCAATAGCAGAAGCAAACCTTCTACCAACATATTAAGAAATTAGGGAATTTCATGCAAACTAACAATGGTTATAATGAAGAACCCCAAATGGGTCCAAAGCTTCCTCCTGAGCTGCCTAATTACAATGTCTAACAAGGCTCATAAATATTCTTTTTTCCATTTTCTATCTAATCCTTTTGTGTTTGAAAATCTTGGAAGCCCTAATAGGAGATAATTTGGGACAGGACATATATCAAAAACCTTGAACAGTTGCAGATATTCTTTTGAAATAACATTCAGGTAACCTTTGAAAGTGAAGAGGAACTAAAAAACCTCTTGATGAAAGTGAAAGAGGAGAGTGAAAAAGTTGGCTTAAAGCTCAACATTCCGAAAACAAAGATCATGGCATCCGGTCCCATCACTTCATGGGAAATAGATGGGAAAACAGTGGAAACAGTGTCAGACTCTTATTTGGCGGGGGGGGGCCTCAAAATCACTGCAGATGGTGACTACAGTCATGAAATTAAAAGACGCTTACCCTTGGAAGAAAAGTTATGACCAACCTAGATAGCATAGTCAAATGCAGAGACATTACTTTGCCAACTAAGGTTTGTCTAGTCAAGGCTATGGTTTTTCCTGTGGTCATGTATGGATGTGAGAGTTGGACTGTGAAGAAGGCTGAGCGCCGAAGAATTGATGCTTTTGAACTCTGGTGCTGGAGAAGACTCTTGAGAGTCCCTGGGACTGCAAGGAGATCCAGCCAGTCCATTCTGAAGGAGATCAGCCCTGGGATTTCTTTGGAAGGAATGATGCTAAAGCTGAAACTCCAGTACTTTGGCCACCTCATGCGAAGAGTTGATTCATTGGAAAAGACTCTGATGCTGGGAGGGATTGGGGGCAGGAGGAGAAGGGGACAACAGAGGATGAGATGGCTGGATGGCATCACTGACACGATGGACACGAGTCTGAGTGAACTCCCGGAGTTGGTGATGGACAGGGAGGCCTGGCGTGCTGCGATTCATGGGGTCGCAAAGAGTCGGACACGACTGAGCTACTGAACTGAACTGAACTGAACCTTTGAAACCTTGAATTTTATTGTTCAATTAATGTACCACAAGTGTGTTTCATGCAGGTGGGGGCAGTGGACTTCTTAGGAAAAAAACTGGTAATGATCTTGGTGGAAACACCAAGTAGGAATCATTGCAGGAATTGGAACAGTTGACAGTTCATCTCACGGTGTGTGCCCAAAATCCATACCCCTTCACACATCCTGTAAGGCCACCTGTGACCCAAAACACCTGTTTGAACTCTTCACTGGAAAGGGAAAAGATATTTTCAGGATTTTGTCTTCTGAGCTGTCTCTTGACTGAAGTTAAGAAAATGGCAATCCACTCCAGTATTCTTGCCTGGAGAATCCCCTGGACGGTGAAGCCTAGTAGGTTACAGTCCATGGGGTTGCAAAGAGTCGGACACGACTGACTGACTTCACCTCACCTCAGTATCATTCATTCATCATCAAGTTCATATGCTAATGGAAATGCAGCCCAGAACTGTCAGGTTTAACAAAAACGTTTATTGTTTTTTTTTCCAGAACTACCATGATGACTGATGGACTTACTGGATTCTCAACGCTGTGAGAAAGGGATGCAAATGAAATCTTTAAATATCTTGGAGTTATTATTATGAAAACCACAGTGGTGCTCCTTGCATTATACTTAATGAAGTTGTGTGTGTGCGTATGTGTCTGTGCATGTGTATGTAGAAGGGTAAAATGAAATTCCTGATCAACCCTTACCTGTCCCATGGAAGGTAACACCAAATGAAACTAAATATTGGTTTGGGATAAGAATAAAACACTTAAAGACTTAGAGCACCTCTGACAAGGTGCAAAGTTATACTATCTATGTTACTGCCAAGACCAGCACAGGTTGTTTCATTCCAAAGAGCTCAAAAAGTCATTTAGCCAAAATATTTGGACACTGCAAAGACACTTGGGTTACACTCTGTCCTGAAGTAGGGGGCTTCTGAAGATTCCTACTGTATGACAACATTTTGAAAATCTAAAATTTAACCTCTTCCAACCACACATTGTTACTGGTAGAACCAATAAAACTAGAAGAGATTTGTTGATGTGTAGAATATGAACCCAAACACAGGCATGATTAGTCTAACCAGTGCTGCACTGGGACACAAGCTGTTCTATATTTTTATCCTACCATGAACATTTGTAGCCACAGACCTTCCCACTTCTTGCCACCTGCTGCTGTTGTTCTTACTTATGGTTTTGTTCATACTGTGCCAAAGGCTGGCAATTTATACATCTGCTTTTGAATATAGTTTGATATTTTACCATTGAAAGTTTATTTCAAAAGGTTAAATAAGAATGGGAAAAATTAGTTTACTAATGCTAGGAAAACAAAACAAAAACTAGTATTTATTTCAATATTTTTCAACCAGTTCAGGATAAGAACTTTTAGCTATTCCTATGGTATTTAAAAATAAAGTCTATTTTTAAAAACAAGTGACAAATAATAAGGATTTCACATATTGTTATTAGTAATATTGCTGTTTAATTATGTTTGTATTATTAATAATAATTACCACCTATTATTTATCAACTACTCTTCTAAGGGATATTTATTTTATAGAAGGTCAGAATTTGAGTTTTAGTTTAGTTTAATAGCATTTTAGCTTTGATTTTTGAAATTATATTTTTCAAATCATGGTTTACATGCATGAAGAAGGTTATATTATTTTTTCAAAGATTTGAGTTCAATAAAATCTAAGATTATTTTTGCCAAGCACTGTTATTCTCATTATAAAAACCATATGTGTTTTGAGAGAGAACACATATGCTTGGATTTTTCCCCTTTTTTAATTTACATAGAATAAAATTAACTTTTTCGTTGTACAGTTATTTGATTTTGACACAAACATATATTCTTATAACCACTCCAAAAGTACAGTTGGAAAAATTCAGTTCAGTTCAGTTCAGTCACTCAGTCATGTCCGACTCTTTGCAACCCCATGAATCGCAGCACGCCAAGCCTCCCTGTCCATCACCAACTCCGAGAGTTCACTCAGACTTGCATCCATCGAGTCCGTGATGCCATCCAGCCATCTCATCCTCTGTCATCCCCTTCTCCTCCTGCCCCTAATCCCTCCCAGCATCAGAGTCTTTTCCAGTGAGTCAACTCTTCGCATGAGGTGGCCAAAGTACTGGAGTTTCAGCTTTAGCATCACTCCTTCCAAAGAAATCCCAGGGCTGATCTCCTTCAGAATGGATTGGTTGGATCTCCTTGCAGTCCAAGGGACTCTCGAGAGTCTCCTCCAACACCACAGTTCAAAAGCATCAATTCTTCAGCGCTCAGCCTTCTTCACAGTCCAACTTCCACATCCATACATGACCACAGGAAAAACCATAGCCTTGACTAGACTAGACGGACCTTAGTCGGCAAAGTAATGTCTGTGCATTTGAATAGGCTATCTAGGTTGGTCATAACTTTTCTTCCAAGGAGTAAGCATCTTTTAATTTCATGACTGCAGTCACCATCTGCAGTGTTTTTGGAGCCCCCAAAATAAAGTCTGACACTGTTTCCACTGTTTTCCCATCTATTTCCCATGAAGTCACCTCAAAAATTTTCCAAGTCTTGCCATTTGTGTTCAGGCTCTTCCTTCACTGTTAATTCCTGATAAATAGTGATTTGTTCTTTTGCCTACTTTTTGCCTTTTCCAGAGTGCCACATAAACAGAACTGTACATTGTACACTGTATAAATTTTAAGATTAGGTTTTTTTCATTTGGCAAAATGCATTTGAAAACCATCTGTGTTTTCGTTAAGTATCAATAAACTATTCATTTGAATTCATTTCTATTACCAAGTTATAACTCCATTGTACGGAGGTAACAGACTTCCCTGGTGGCTGACGGTAAAACGTCTGTCTACAACGTGGGAGACCCAGGTTCGATCCCTGGGTTGGGAAGATCCCCTGAAGAAGGAAATGGCAATCCGCTCCACGACTATTGCCTGGAAAATCCCATGGACAGAGGAGCCTGGTAGGCTACAGTCCATGGGGTCGCAAAGAGTCGGACACGACTGAGTGACTTCATGTTACGTAACATATAGGATCTTAGTTCCCTGAACATTATCAGATCCACAATCCGTGCACTGGAAGCATGGAATCTTAACCACTGGACCATCAGGGGATTCCTTAATGTAACAAAATTAGATTATCCACTCACTCATTTAAGTACATTTCGGTTGTGTCTAGTTTTGTGCTTATGAATAATGCTACTATAAACATTCACATAGATGCTTTAAATTCTCATAAATGCATCGGAGTAGGCTTGCTGAGAAGAAGGCAATGGCATCCCACTCCAATACTCTTGCCTGGAAAATCCCATTGAGGGAGGAGCCTGGTGGGCTGCAGTCCATGGGGTCTCAAAGAGTCAGACACAACTGAGCGACTTCACTTTCACTTTTCACTTTCATGCATTGGAGAAGGAAATGGCAACCCACTCCAGTGTTCTTGCCTGGAGACTCCCAGGGGTGGCAGAGCCTGGTGGGCTGCCGTCTATGGGGTCGCACAGAGTCGGACGGACACGACTGAAATGATTTGGCGGCAGCAGCAGGCTTGCTGAGTCATATGGTAAGTGCACATTTAACTTTTAGAGGAACTGTCAACTTTTTCAAAAGTGGCTGTTCTACCACCAGTGTATGAGTTTCTGATGTACCATACACTTATCACCAGGATTGTTGTTGCTGCTTTTAGGTCTTCTAACAATAATGAGAGACTACATTTCCTTAATGACTAGAGAGACTGAGCTTCCTTACATGTTTCTAGAATTTCTAGAACTTCCAATCAAACACTGAGAAGCAGAAGTTAGAGTGGAAAATCTTGCCTAGTTCCTGATCTTAGGGGAAAAGTGATCTTAAGGGGAAATCTCATGATTAAGTATGGTGTTAGATGTGAATTTTTATAAATGCATTTATCCCATGGAGGACACTTCTTTCTAACCCTAAGTCACTGATATTTTTTCATGATAGATATTGAATGTCTTTTCTGCATTTATTGATATATCATGTAGTTTTCCTCTGAAGTCTGTTAGTGTGGCAAATTAAAATTGGTTTTTAGTACTGGACCAACCTTGCATTTCTAGGTGATATTTGATATATTTAATTCTCATAATAATCCTAAAGTTTTGATTACGCATATTTGAGACTGAGAAAATTAAAGTTAACTAACTAAAGGACATTCTTCCCTGTGCTGTGCTATGCTTACTCGCTCAGTTGTGTCCAACTCTTTGCGACCCCTAGACTGTAGCCTCCAGGCTCCTCTGTCCATGGGGATTCTCCAGGCGAGAATACTGGAGTGTGCTGCCATGTCCTCCTCCAGGGGATCTTCCCAACCCAGGGACTGAATCCAGGTCTTTGGCCTTGCAGGCAGATTCTTTACTGTCTGAGCCACCAGGAAAGCCCAGTAACTGCCAAACCTATGAACTGAACTCAAGTCCATAAGATCCCTGAGCTATGCTCCTCTTACCATAGCACCCTGCCTTTAAGACATGCAAGAAGAAATCACTGATGGCCTCTAGGGCAACAACAGAAACTCTCCCTCCCTATACTCCACTTCCGTAGTAAAGAGCCCCTGGTAATGTTCTAGCAAATACACACGTTTGTTCCAGGGTTCTTAAGAGTGAAGCCAACGGGTACATTGATAAAAGAGATCATAAACTCTGGCATGTACAGTGTCTCTTGGTCTTGCCTTTCCACTCAATTTGTCTTCCGTGTGTCAGGATTTGTGACGGGGAAGCAAAACCAGTACAGGGCTTATGCAGGTAAGCTTTTGGAGGTTAGTTTTAGACTTACACCTTAGGGACATATTTTCATTTCTTTCTGATTTCCTGGTGTTTATTAAGGTTTTCAGAGGATGTGATTTTAATTTTCAAAATTAGATATAGGCCTAGAAGAAAGAAGCCTAAAAGGCCATTCGGTTTACTGTTATTTTATATCTTAAAGCATAGATGAGCTCAGCAAAGCCAATAATTTCACCTAGAATTTTGAGGCCAAGGCCCTAGTTAGAAAAAATAAAATTAACAAAAACACTGCCTTGTGTCTTTTTCTGCATATAGTTCTCATGAACTTACTTTAAGATCTGAAAATACATTTCCTGGGTTTCAGCTAAATCTTTATCTTAATTCAAGAAATCCTTATAAAAGTTTAGGATTCTATGCTCACATTCTCTAATTCCACAGCATTATGCAATTTACTTACTGACTAGAAATACCAACATTCAAATAATGTCTGAGACAACAAAGAAGTGCTTTAAAATAAATATATATATATTTTTTATTTATGGTGGAGAAAGAGAATTTGGATGAAATTAGGAAGAACATGCACTGGAAAAGGAAATGGCAATGAATATCCACAGTAAGATCACTTGTCCTATAAAATGGAAGTTATTAACAACTGCCAACCTATACATCAATGCTAAGCACTTTAATTATTATACCAAAGCTGAAAATAGTAAGAAATTTAGGAATAATTCATTTAACTCAGTATAAGTCTAATGTTAAAAATCTCAGAGGAGTTTCATTACCTAATTTTCTTTTAAAAGCTGTCTGAATATAAATGTTCTAATCTTGTCACTATAGAATGAAGAATGTATTTTAAATTGACAGACTGCCATAATTAGAAAGAATGATTTCAAATCACTCATGATATGTACAAATGTCATGCCCAATTCAAAGAGAAAAGGGAATATGTCCTTTGTTTTATTTCCTTGATTTTTAAGCAACCATTGGTACTTGATAGGTTTTCTTCCAGAATGGCACACACAAAAACAAAGATGTGTTCTGGAATTTTCTTTTCTACTCCTTAAAAGGAAAATGGACTGAGGAATGAATAGGTTCTGCTTTTTGCAATGGAGAAATGAACAGCAAAGAAATGCAAACAAATTCAAAATACAAGAGCTGACTGCTTTGTCTCTTCCAATGGAAACCATAGCCACATTTATTTTTTAAAATTCAGACACACGTTGTCAGTGAAGGTTGCTTTATCTAACTGACTAGATTGAAGGCCTTTTGCAGTTAGAGGTGGCAGTGTTCAAACAGGTGGCCCTGGCATTGGTATAGGTCACAAACACACTTCAGGGTATGCCACCAAACCTCTGAATATATTCTCTTTATGCTTGACAGGTCTTTCTGGGGACATACTGTTATCTGAACAAGCAAGTTCAGATGGGACTGTCATTACAAAAGGGAATGTCATCTTCTGAAGATCCTAGCAAGTCAAGCATATGGTGTTTTCACCTGCCAGCTAGTACAGGGGTCTTAGGGCAATTCTAAGAATATCCAGGAGCTCCTAAAGAGATTCTAGGTAGAGTAGACCTGGGTATTTAAAGGCTTAAAGTAGGTTGTGTGTAATTCTAAACAGACATTCACACACACACACACATCCTCACACCTATCCCAAATAATATTTGGTCAGTCTGGCTCTACCTTGTACCCATGGCTACTTCACAGCATTCTGGGTTAGGAGTATGCTTTCACTTCTCTAAACTATAAGAAATCTCCCCACAATTTAAACAGATAAATTGGACTGATCATAATGGTCATGGATAAGTCTAAGGAAGAGTATGGCATATTATTTGTAAAAGATCCCAAAGCAGGTGATAACTCCAACACTGGATTTGGGTTAACTTCCAGACTCTGGACAGTTTCAATGCCAAGATTGTAATATACTATGATTTTCATAGTTAAATTTGGTCATTCTGTTTCTAAGAGAAGTCTCAAAGGCCTTTATTTCAAATTTTTCTTGCTTTTCTCAGCCTTACTTTATTTAAACTCCTTTAGGTTCCTGCCATAGTGAAGCTGCCAATAAATGCAAAGAGGCTGTAAAGTTGGGCAGCGTTATTTCTATAGGCATGGGCAGGAGACATTGTGTATAAATTCTCTTCAATAACCCAACTCCTTTGTTCTGCTTTTGAAAGAAATAACAAGGAAGCTTAAATATTAAACTGATAAAAGGAGTACATAAACATGGTTTATGATGTAAGTTCTTTGGAGATAAGTTCTAAAGTAACTCCTAAGGTAAGGAGTTAGTGTCCTATTAAATTCATTTTCAACAAAACTTAAACTAGTTCTCCAACATATTAAAATAGACTGAAATTTATGATAGTTCTAAACACAGGTCAAAATAATATTTCTGTACAAAATAGAAAGTAATTATACTAAGATTTAAAAATCAGACAATTCCAAGGAAATGAATTTAAGTCACTTTCAGGTAACAGCTTTCCCCCAAATGCATGATATCTCAGCCTTCATATATTCTTATTTAAGGATTAGAAATACTCTATGAAGACAGCCTACTATCTCCAGTTAAACAATATATAAAGTAATTTCTTTGGCAAAGTACCTATAGGAAAGGCATTCAGGGATGATAGAATGACAACTTGCAAATACATGTGACTGAACCAGGCTTACTTCCCCTCACTTCCTCCTCCTGCTTTTAAGAGCACTATGGGCAACATACTGTTAAGGCAGAACTTGGCACTGTTAAGTAAATACAGTTCATGGCTGCCATGGAACTGTAGGATGAGGTAAGAGTGCTTAAGCCATTCCCAACTGTAAGGCACATATGTAAAATACTCTATGTCTTGTGAATCACTTTTAAAAAGGACCCTTGATTTCCGGAACAATGGTGACCCCATTTAACATTCATTTCCAGAAATACATAGAGATTTGTCTGACTCCATTTATGACTTTAGAGGTTAATGAGGAGTTTAACCTACCTAATAAGCCATTCAAAAGCATCCATATGCTCACACAATCTCCCTTTATTTTTCCCTTAAAAGTGTTATCTCTTTATTTCAAATTTTAATAGTACCTAGGCTACTTAACTAAAAATGATAATTTTTACAAGCAAGCTATATCCTTACCATTAAACTCAGCCACTTGAGGTCAGGGACAAATAAGATGCCTCCTTATTTCTGCCATAGAAGGTTGGTCAGTGCTTTATGTTCACTGAACAACTTGAAGCACCGTGTCGACTTCAGTACACCAAAGGCCAGTCATGCTTCTTAAAATATACCAGTATACAGTAACAGACTAAAAATCCTAAAACACCTATCAAAGTATTATATCAATATCAATATTGTTTCACTACCCAATACAGCTATTAGACTGTTTAAAGTATATTATCTATTAAAATGTGTGCACACAGAGATTATTGCTGCAGCGCTAGTGCTAAGTTCTTTGAGCTGTGTCCGACTCTTTGCAACCTTATGGACTGTAGCACACCAGGCTCCTTTGTCATGGGATTCTCCAGGCAAGAATACTGGAGTGGGCTGCCATTTCTCTATTCAGGGGAATCTTCCTGACACAGGGATTGAACCCAGGTTGCCTGCATTGCAAGCAGATTCTTTACCATTTGAGCTTTGAGGGAGGCCCTTCTACTCTAGGAAATTATTATAATTCAAGCCAAGAGATTTCTCCTAAAGCCAGACAAACCTGCCAGAGATTTAGGAATCTGAGGTCCCAGGACAGAAGGACAAAACTGCTTCTGACAGTCAGTGGCATGGTTAGTGCACAGGATGCCCATCCTACAAACTATGGAAATATCTACTGATACTGCTCTAACATTATACTCTGCAGCTCTGCTTACATTATGTCACTCCCTGCTTTAAAACTGTCGATGACTCCCCCAGGGCAGCCTGTTTCACATTCAGGCAGTTCCGGCTGTTGAGAACTTTTGCAGAGCAAAAATGTGCCTTCCTGTGGTTCCCAATGTTGGTCTGGTTCTGCCTTTCAGAAAGTACAAAAATAAATGCAGTCTACCTTTCATATGACAGTGTTTCAATTATTTGAAGATAGCTATCATTTCCCCTTCAAATCCTGTACTCTCTAAAGATTTTGTTTCTACAGCTGTTTTGGGGGATGTTGCCAAACCACACCATTTCCCTTCAGTTCCTATAAAGGTGATGATTTGGGATTCAGTTTAGAACCAGCTGTTAACCAGTGCTCGAATTCATTGTGTTATATTTTGACAATTTCAGCAGCTCTTGATATTACAAATAAGGAAGACTAACTCCAGTTACTTAGGACATGTCTGATCCCACCTCAGTTAAAGGATGTTTCCCTGCTTCTACTTCCATCACATGCAGGCATGTATCTCCGTTGTCATTAAAGGATCCTCCCTGAAATCACCTGATTCTTGTCTTCATAACTGCTGTGCATAGTAAGGTCCTGGAGGCAGGAAATACGGTGTGTTCACCGCTACAGTGTGAGACTGACACTGAGGCCACCACAGTGCCTGGCAAATAGTAGGCACTCAAGAAATATACTCAACAACTACTAAATACCAATGTATTCAGTGAATATTGAGGGATACCTGAAAACTGAAGACCATCCTTTTACTTTTCATTTACATTTATGTGTGAAAAAGCATATTTCCTTATAATCTATCCTCAGAATTCATGAAATTATTGAATGTGGTCGGGTCTAGAAAATGAACTCTGATCAAGAGGAAATCATGTAGGAAATGGCTGACACTGATCATTAACTAAGAGATACGGTCATTTAATTACTTGACATTAATGCTCACCTTGTTTGTGCCTTGCAAAAGGAGGAAAACACACAGCATTTAAACAGCCATCGTGCTCACACACACTTTAAAATTCTGTCAAGGCACAAACAGAGATGATTAGATGAAAATAATCTGCTGTGGGAAACAAAATAAATGATGTCCATTTTATTCATGGTAGTTTTTACCTCGATGAAAATAAGAGAGATTATGTTATTTCATTACATATATTCCAGTACTCAATTCACAAAATACATACACAGCACATTTACTTGGCTGGCATGATTCGTATACCTGTTGTTCCTCCAGTGTCAGGTTACTACAATTTATAAAGTAGATATGCAGGGAAAGTCCAGTGTCATACACTCAGTTCAGTTCAGTCACTCAGTCGTGTCCAACTCTTTGCAACCTATGAACTGCAGCACTCCAGGCCTCTCTATCCATCACCATCTCCCGGAGTTCACTCAAACTCACGTCCATCGAGTCCGTGATGCCATCCAGCCATCTCATCCTCTGTCGTCCCCTTCTCCTCCTGCCCCCAATCCCTCCCAGCATCAGAGTCTTTTCCAATGAGTCAACTCTTCGCATGAGATGGCCCAAGGACTGGAGTTTCAGCTTTAGCATCATTCCTCCCAAAGAAATCCCAGGGCTGATCTCCTTCAGAATGGACTGGTTGGATCTCCTTGCAGTCCAAGGGACTCTCAAGAGTCTTCTCCAACACCAGAGTTCAAAAGCATCAATTCTTAGGCGCTCAACCTTCTTCACAGTCCAACTCTCATATCCATCCATGACTACTGGAAAAACCATAGCCTTGACTAGACAGACCTTTGTTGGCAAAGTAATGTCTCTGCTTTTGAATATGCTTTCTAGGTTGGTCATAACTTTCCTTCCAAGGAGTAAGCATCTTTAATTTCATGGTTACAGTCAACATCTGCAGTGATTTTGGAGCCCAAAAAAATAAAGTCTGACAGTTTCCACTGTTTCCCCATCTATTTCCCATGAAGTGATGGGACCGGATGCCATGATCTTTGTTTTCTGAATATTGAGCTTTAAGCTAACTTTTTCACTCTCCTCTTTCACTTTCACCAAGAGGCTTTTAGTTCCTCTTTACTTTATGCCATAAGGGTGGTATCATCTGCATGTCTGAGGTTGTTGATATTTCTCCCGGCAATCTTGATTCCAGCTTGTGCTTCTTCCCACCCAACGTTTTTCATGATGTACTCTGCATATAAGTTAAATAAGCGGGGTGACAATATACAATCTTGATGTACTCCTTTTCCTATTTGGAACCAGTCTGTTGTTCCATGTCCAGTTCTAACTGTTGCTTCCTGACCTGCATACAGGTTTCTCAAGAGGCAGGTTAGGTGGTCTGGTATTCCCATCTCTTTCAGAATTTTCCACAGTTTATTGTGATTCACACAGTCAAAGGTTTTGGCATAGTCAATAAAGCAGAAATAGATGTTTTTCTGGAACTCTCTTGCTTTTTCAATGATCCAGCAGATGTTGGCAATTTGATTTCTGGTTCCTCTGCCTTTTCTAACACCAGCTTGAACATCTGGAAGTTCATGGTTCATGTGTTGCTGAAGCCTGGCTTGGAGAATTTTGAACATGACTTTACTAGCATGTGAGATGAGTGCAATTGTGCGGTAGTTTGAGCATTCTTTGGCATTGCCTTTCTTTGGGATTGGAATGAAAACAGACCTTTTCCAGTCCTGTGGCCACTGCTGAGTTTCCCAAATTTGCTGGCATATGGAGTACAGCACTTTCACAGCATCATCTTTCAGGATTTGAAATAGCTCAATTGGAATTCCATCACTTCTATAGCTTTGTTCATAGTGATGCTTTCTAAGGCCCACTTGACTTCACATTCCAGAATGTCTGGCTCTAGGTGAGTGATCACACCAACGTGATTATTTTGGTCATTAAGATCTTTTTACAGTTCTTCTGCGTATTCTTGCCACCTCTTCTTAATGTCTTCTGTTTCTGTTAGGTCCAGGTCATTTCTGTCCTTTATCAAGCCATCTTTGCATGAAATGGTCCCTTGGTATCTCTGATTTTCTTGACGAGATCTCTAGTCTTTCCCATTCTGTTGTTTTCCTCTATTTCTTTGCATTGATCGCTGAGGAAGGTTTTCTTATCTCTCCTTGCTATTCTTTGGAACTCTGCATTCAGATGCTTATATCTTTCCTTTACTCCTTTGCTTTTCGCTTCTCTTCTTTTCACAGCTATTTGTAAGGCCTCCCCAGACAGCCATTTTGCTTTTTGGAAAAGATAAAACTTATATAAAGCTGGCTCATAAGAAAAATCAGGGAAGGAGTAAAATACAGCTTTTCTAAGAACAAGTTTGGCAGTATACAGTAAAAAATGAATTATTTCCAATGCAAGCCATAATGGGAAAAAGATTAACCTAACAATATACAATAACTATATACAATTTTGGGGGTAAAGCAGAATGATGTGGTATGCGTGCACATGCTATGGATGCCAAGGAATTCATTTTTCCACATTTCAAATATATATGTATATATATATATATATATATATATATATATAAAGAAAAAAATGAATTCTTTGAAGTCTCATAAGGCTGGAAAACTTTATTTTGCATTTCACACCGGAGTTGGTAACAGAAAAGATAGAGAAGCAAACAATTTAGCAAGGAAGTCGGAAAAATATAGAAAAATGTGATTAAGAGCATGAAGTCTTGTGTTACACAAGATCACAAAATACCTGGCTGTTGCTCTTCAGTTCAATTCAGTCGCTTAGTCATGTCTGACTGTTTGCAACCCCATGGACTGCAGCACGACAGGCCACCCTGTTCATGACCAATTCCCAGAATTTGCACACATTGATGTCCATTGAGTCGATATGCCTTCCAACCATCTCATCTTCTGTCGTCCCTTTCTCCTACTGCCTTCAATCTTTCCCAGCATCATGGTCTTTTCCACTGAGTCAGTTCTTTGCATCAGGTGGCCAAAGTATTGGCATTTCAGCTTCAGCATCAGTCCTTCCAATGAATATTCAGGACTGACTTCCTTTAGGATGGACTGGTAGGATCTCCTTGCAGTCCAAGGGACTCTCAAGAGTCTTCTCCAACACTACACTTCAAAAGCATCAATTATTTGGCTCTTCTCAGAAGTTACACGAAACATGCTGGCATTCTTTCCAGAATGTTTTCTTTTGGTATAAGAGAACTTCAGCTCCGTTTTTATGAAGTAAATACATTCTTAGAGTGATATTGAAATCCTTTGCTATTTTTGTGTTTTGATTTTTCTTTAATTCGTGTCTTTTCTTTTTGTACAAAAAAGCAAGCAGGTTAAAAAAATGGCATTTTGTAATGCAAGGTACAAACTTCTAAAGCCTATGCTGTGATACTAAACTTTATTCATCATAACTCTTAGAAAAATAAATTATGACATCATTTTTATGAGGAAATTGTGGTTCAGAGTAAGTACACTGACTTTTCTAGTGTGCCATATATTCAAGATGAAGGCTGAGGTCTGTCTGACAAATGCCCATATCACTCTAGCTTTGGTCTTCAATATTTTTATCTGGGCTAACTAATTGAACAAACTGAATGTTTTCTTATTGGAAACTTTCTTAGTCCTTGTGATGATCTTGAGGCTAATGTACATTTCTTCACTGTAACATGATGAAAATAGCTATATCTAAATACCCTACAAACTGAGGAGAACAGGTCAAAATATATACTACTTCTGGCCTCAAAACTGGTCCAGTCACTATTCAAAATAATTAAGCAAGGGTATGGTGGTGTTTATTCTTGTGAATGATTTTAGTACTAAGAATTAATCTAAGAAAATAACTGAATGGATAAAGTACTCGGTTGGCCAAAAAGTTTGTTTGGGTTCTTCTGTATGATGTTATAAAAAAATCCAAGAAACATTTTAGTAAACCCTACAGTAAAGAAAACAAATTTTACATATTTTCTGTGTAGTTCTCAGGCAAATTTTCATGATTCATAAAAGATAGAAATGAACACCAGATTCCTTCATTTTACCTATTTGGTTTTAGAATTTAAAAGTATTTTGCCTACTTTTAAATTGCAAAGAGATCTATTTGACTGAATTTCATTATTTATATTTAAGAATGAAGAAGAGTCATCATCCAAGGTTATTTAGTTAATACGTAATAGAGCTCAGGCTTGAGCCCAATACAAAATGATCAAATCATTTTAAAGTTTAAATAATGATTCAGTTCAGTTCAGTCACTCAGTCATGTCTGACTGTTTGTGACCCCATGGACTGCAGCATTCCAGCTTTCCTGTCCTTTACCAACTCCCAGAGCTTGCTCAAACTCATGTCCATCGAGCCGGTGATGCCATCAAATCATCTCATCCTCTACAAATCACATAACTTTTTTTCAATTAATTCAATTTTTTTCTCTCTCAACATGTCCATTTCTGCAAAATTCAAGATAAAAGTAGTTTTTCAGAGGAACTTGGGATGTCTCTTTCTTATCAGTACCTTTTTATCTCACTGTAATAACTTCATAGATGCGTCTTTCACCACTGTCTTTCCCCTCCACTTATAATTCACATTATAGAAGGGAAAAGGTGGACGCAGTGACAGATTTTATCTTCCTGGGTTCAAAGTCACTGAAGACAGTAACTGCAGTCATGAAATTAGAAGATGCTTGTTCCTTGGAAGGACAGCTATGACATATCTAGACAAGGTATTAAAAAGCAGAGACAACAATGGATAAAGAAGTTGTGTTACATATATACGATGTAATATTAGTCATTACAAAGAATGAAATCATGTCGTTTGCAGCAACATACATGGACCTGGAGAACATCATATTGAGTTAAGTACGTGAGACAGAGGAGAAATATCATATGACATCCCTTATATGTGGAATCTATAAATAAATGAACTTGCTTAAAAAACAGAAAGAAACTCACAAACTTAGACGAGGAACTTATGGTTGCCAGGTAGAAGGGATAGTTAGGGACTTTGAAAAGGTCATGTACACACTGCTATATTTAAAATGGATAATCAGCAAGGACCTATTGTATAGCACATGGAACTCTGCTCAATGTTATGTGCCAGCCTAGATGGGAGTAAGGTTTGGGGGAGAATGGATACATGTAAACGTATGGCTAAGTCCCTTCCCCGTTTGCCTGAAGTTATCACATTATTAATAGGCTATATTCCAATACAAAGTAAAAAGCTGAAAGTTTAAAAAAAAAAAAAAGCAGAGACATTACTTTGATGACAAACATCCATATAGTCAAAGCTATGATTTTTCCAGTAGTTGTGTATGGATATGACAGTTGGACCATAAAGAAAACTAAGCACCAAATAATTGATGCTTAGAAATTTTGCTAGAAAAGACTATTGAGAGTCCCTTTGATGGCAAGGAGATCAAATCAGTCAGCCCTAAAGGACATCAACCCTGAATATTCACTGGAAGTACTGGTGCTAAAGCTGAAGCTCCAATACTTTGACTACCTGATGCAAAGAGCTGGAAAAGATCTTGACATTGGGAAAGAATGAAAGCAAAAGGAGATGGAGACAGCAAAGGATGAGATGGTTAGACAGCATCATCGACTCAGTGAACATGAATTTGAGCAAACTCTGGGAGAGAGTGGAGGACAGAGGAGTCTGGTGTGCTACAGTCCATGGGGTTGGAAAGAATAGGACATGACTTAGAGACTGAACAACAACAAATAATTCACATTGGATATAAACGTGAAAAAAATCCCTTTTAAGTACCAAGAAAGATGTTAACATCCATATTATACAAAAGAAATACTTGAGATCTAATTTGAGTGCATATTTCTATAAAGCTTCTCTAACAGGAGCTTGAAAGACCCTCTTCTGGTGATATTCTGAGAGTCTGGCATACTATTCTCTTTCCGATGATGAAATTACACCCTACAAATTCTTTCAGTTTTGAGAAACTTAATAAAAGACAAAACCATGTGAAGGCAGGACACTGAGTGGTTTATTGATTACTGATTACCTTCTTATTCATATATATGCTCTCAATTCAGACCGTTAGGCACACACTGAACTTCCTAAGACAGCACAGTACATCATTCTTGAGTTAGGCAGCAGAGGTGAACAGAGTCTTTTAATTATAATATTTCAAAAATATATCAAGTTTACCATAAACTTTTAAATTCTAAAATTTTGCAAAGCACATACAGAATTAGAATTTCAATATTCTTTAGTCTTTTATTCAAGATGAAAAATAATACCTTTTCAGTATGCATAATGAAAAGATAAAGCACTATAAAATGTAACTTGAGATATTCAACTTTTAGACAAAATTAGCAAACATGTGGTACTTAATACATATTCATGATTATAAAGCAAGACTTTTCATAGGAATTAAAAATCTTTTCAAATGTTAATCAAAGTTCCTAAGATTATAAAGAATGCTATTATACCTATCCATTTGCAGAGTGCCTGTCTGCACATGGGTGGCCAGCTTGACTGAGGTTGGAGAAATATAATTAAAAACACATACATTGTGCATTCTGTGTCAGATCCTGGAATCATTCATTAATGGACTCAGTTAGCTTTTGTTCACTCACCAGTATCACAAAGTCCTTTTGAGATAGAAACTTTTAGTGTTCACGTTATATTCAGGAGTTAATTGAGGCACTGAGCTATTAGCCCAACATCACAGGATGAGTGGTAGAGGTGGGATCTGAACCTAGGCAGTCTCAGCACATGTTTTTCTTCACTGTACTATTTTGTTCCACAAAATAAAAAAGTACTATACTTTTTTTCCTAATAAAGAAAGAAAAAATCATATTTGGAGTAGTTGTTGATACACTGGCTTGGTCTTATTACAATGGAGTAGAAAAAAATCAAAATATGTGTATTTATAAATTAATTTAACATATCAAGCAAAATTGGCCTAAGGATTCATGGCTTAAGAAGAAATTCTGCAGGTCTCACTTATGAGCACTGAATTTTGTGTTCTGTGCACATGAACACCTCTAGGCTTGCCTTGAACTTTAGTTTTTCTCAAGTACAAAATGCTCCCCAATATTTCTTTCAAGTGTTAACACGGTACAGCATACTCAACATTACTCTATTTGGGTAAAGTTTGCTGACTCTTTGATGGGATGATTGATATATGCTTAACTGCTCTCTCAACCTGGTAGATGATGGCATTCTCTCAATGCGGGTCATTAGCAGTGACTTTAAGTGGTTCAATGACTAGTATTTATTAAAAAATGGTCATAATGGGATGGCTTGCAAGGTGTGATTGTAAGCAATTCATTTAGCTCTCAGTCTGCTTTCTAATCTGTAAAATGTGTGTTAGTCGCTCAGTTGTGTCAATTCTTTGTGACCCCATGGATTGTAGCCCTCCAGGCTCCTCTGTCCATGGAATTCTCCAGGCAAAATATTGGAGTGAGTAACCATTCTCTTTTCCAAGGTTCCCTTTGCCAGGGAACTTCCTGACACACGGATCAAATCTTTCTCCTGCATTGCAGGCAAATTCTTTATAGTCTGAACCACCAGGGAAGTCCTTTGTACCTAGTCAGGCATGTATTATGGAGGCTTAAATGAGATATTATATGCAATGTACTTAGAACATAATTTGTCATATTTAAAATGCTTAGTAAATTTTAGTTATTATTACATGTTAAAGACTACCGTTAAGAAAAGAGACTTCAAATAGGCTTTTATTAATTCATTCATTGTTCATTTTACAATCAACTTTTTTGCATGAAATTCTGTGCTAAAGCCAAGACAATAAGCATATGCAACCCTGGGGTTATCCATAAGAGATTTATAGTTACTCAGGAAAAACAGTAAAATATTAAATATAAAATATTCCTATTTTTTCATAATGAAAGACTTGACATTTTAAAGATTCTTCTGTTAAAGTACTACCTGATTCTGGTTAAAATACATTTTGATGTATTTCCTGGACTGTAAGAAGTAATGAAACTCTCAAAAAGACAGTATAACAAAACAAACAAAAATTAAACAGAAAAAGAGTCATGATCTGAAACTAGAACAGAGGCAGTTGGTGGCAAGCTTGTAAAAGCCTATGTTACCCAGGAGACTAGAGCTTTGGCCTCTCCAAAGTGAAGAGCTGAAATTGCAATTTTCACATTAAGATCAAGCAGTTAAATTAGGAAAAAGTGATTCCAGACACACTGTCCCCTGGCTCCCAGCAAAAGAAAACACAAATTCTCTGTAAAGAAAAACATCCTTGGTTTAAGCCCTAGTACTCCCACCAACTAAAATGATTTAAGAACTGGCAAATGCAACATATAAAGTTCACTCAAACAAATAAGAAAATGAACCTCTACTAATGAAAATCAGGAAAAATAAAGACATAGGTTTAGGTCCTTCAGGATTTCAGATACTTAAATATCAACATACAGAACATAAAGTAACTAAAGATAAAATGTTTAAAAATAAAATACAGAATTGAAAAGATGAACAAAGGGGTATTCATAAAACTTCTGATTTGATAAATACAAAAACTTATGAAAATATATTTATTAAAATATAAAACAATGAAAGTATACAGTAGATTGAAGTGAAGTCGCTCAGTCGTGTCCGACTCTTTGTGACCCCATGGACTGTAGCCTACCAGGCTTCTCTGTCCATGGAATTTTCCAGGCAGTAGTATGGAGTGGATTGCCATTTCCTTCCCCAGTAGATTAAATACAGTCATAAGGAGAACTAGGGCACTGGATTTAAGCAAATTACAGAGAGTGCAGGATAGAAAGAAAAAGAGAAAGAAAGATCTGGCATATGTTAGGGACAGAGTTGAGGAACTAAGTGATAAATTGGTTTCAGAAGAAAGGGAAAAGAAAGAAAACTGGGAGCTGTTCTTTGAGCACTTGGATGCATTTTAGGATTCTCCCTATTTTTTAAAAGGCTTTTCAGTTAATTCTATTTAAGCTCTACTTCAGGTAGTCCCTTTGGAGGTTCTTGATACTTATAATATCTGAGCTGTTCTGGGGTCTGATAGGCATGGGTCTTGCTGTCGTCTCCATGTACCTTCAGCTTTTCACCTATCATGTCTAAAGTTAGCTACTTATTTGCTTATCTGCTTTGTTCCAGATTCCAAAACTGAGGGCATCTATTATCAATTGCTATTATGTGTAAAGCACCGAGAACAATGCCTGACACCAAATATATGCTATAATATTGTTAGCTATTGTTGTTCTTATTACTTCTTCCACATTCTTGCCAGTTTTGATAGTATTAGATATAAGCAAATATTAGCTAATGTACATATGTAATAAGGAATTTGAATATTGTATTTTATCTCTCCTAGTTCAGGCTGAATCTTGGTACTTATTTTAGGATACTTCTGTTTCCAATGTAGTTATTCTCTAAAGGCAGCCTGAAAATAATTGTGAAAACATATTGTTTGACATGCTAGATGTCACAATTTAATAGTCCAAACTCATTTAGGATGGGATGACCCTTTAGATAAATTGCTATCATTTCCTAAAACAGCAAATCCATTACCTTAACTTGAGTTTAATTATCAGGAGCACTCTAATATGTGATTGTGAAATGTCCATAAGGCAACTGTATCACCGTATGTAGGAATAAGTCAAAATTCTCACAACTATTAATAAACTCCCAATTTGAATACATTCGGGAGGAGGAACCCAAGGAGCAGTGGCTGTACAGGCACAGGAGGGCCTAGAGGAGCTACCCCACACTGAAGGTCAGGAACCATGGCCTTAAGGGGATACCCCTCGTCCAAGGTAAGGAGCAGCAGCTGTGCTTTGCTGGAGCAGCTGTGAAGAGTACCCCACGCCCAAGGTAAGAGAAACCCAAGTAAGATGGTAGGTGTTGCAAGAGGGCATCAGAGGGCAGACACACTGAAACCATACTCACAGAAAACTAGCCAGTCATATCACACTAGGACCACAGCCTGGTCTAACTCAATGAAACCAAGCCATGCCTGCGGGACAACCCAAGACGGGCGGGTCACGGTGGAGAGGGCTGACAGAACGTGGTTCACTGGAGAAGCAAATGGCAAGCCACTTCAGTATTCTTGCCTTGAGAACCCCATGAAGAATAGGAAAAGGCAAAATGATTGGATACCAAAAGAGAAATTCCCGAGGTCATTGAAGTCACTCAGTCATGTCCGACTCTGCGACCCCATGGACTGCAGCCTATCAGGCTCTTCCGCCCATGGGATTTTCCAGGCAAGAGTGCTGGAGTGGATTGCCATTTCCTTCTCCAAGGGATCTTCCTGACCCAGGAATCGAACCTGGCTCTCATGCATTGAAGGCAGATGCTTTACCGGCTGCGCCACCAGGGAAGCCCCGAGGTCATTAGGGTGCCCAATATGCTACTGGAGATCAGTGGAGAAATAACTCCAGAAAGAATGAAGGCATGGAGCCAAAGCAAAAACAATACCCAGTTGTGGATGTGACTGATGATAGAAGCAAGATCCGATGCTGTAAAGAGCAATATTGCATAGGAACCTGGAATGTCAGGCCCATGAATCAAAGCAAATTGGAAGTGGTCAAACAGGAGATGGCAAGGGTGAACGCTGACATTCTAGGAATCAGCGAACTCAAATGGACTGGAATGGGTGGATTTAACTCAGATGACCATTATATCTACTACTGCGGGCAGGAATCCCTCAGAAGAAATGGAGTAGACATCATGGTCAACAAAAGAGTCTGAAATGCAGTACTTGGATGCAATCTCAAAAACAACAGAATTATCTCCGTTCGTTTCCAAGGCAAACCATTCAATATCACAGTTATCCAAGTCTATGCCCCAACCAGTAATGCTGAAGAAGCTGAAGTTGAACGGTTTTATGAAGACCTAAAAGACCTTTCAGAACTAACACCCAAAAAAGATGTCCTTTTCATTATAGCAGACTGGAATGCTAAAGTAGGAAGTCAAGAAACACCTGGAGTAACAGGCAAATTTTGCCTTGGAATGGGGGAGTGAAGCAGGGCAAAGACTCATAGAGTTTTGCCAAGAAAATGCACTGGTCATAGCAAACACCCTTTTCCAACAACACAAGAGAAGACTCTACACATGGACATCACCAGATGGTCAATGCCAAAATCAGATTGATTATATTCTATGCAGCCAAAGATGGAGAAGCTCTATACAGTCAACAAAAACAATACCAGGAGCTGACTGTGGCTCAGATCATGAACTCCTTATTACCAAATTCAGACTTAAATTGAAGAAAATAGGGAAAACCGCTAGACCATTCAGATATGACCTAAATCAAATCCCTTATGATTATACAGTGGAAGTGAGAAATATATTTAAGGGCCTAGATTTGATAGATAGAGTGCCTGATGAACTATGGAATGAGATTCATGACATTGTACAGGAGACAGGGATCAAGACCATCCCCATGGAAAAGAAATGCAAAAAAGAAAATGGCTGTCTGGGGAGGCCTTACAAGTAGCTGTGAAAAGAAGAGAGGTGAAAAGCAAAGGAGAAAAGGAAAGATAGAAGCATCTGAATGCAGAGTTCCAAAGAATAGGAAGAAGAGATAAGAAAGCCTTCTTCAGTGATCAATGCAAAGAAATAGAGGAAAACAACAGAATGGGAAAGACTGCAGATCTCTTCAAGAAAATTAGAGATACCAAGGGAACATTTCATGCAAAGATGGGCTCAATAAAGGACAGAAATGACCTGGACATAACAGAAGCAGAAGATATCAAGAAGAGGTGGCAAGAATATATGGAAGAACTGTACAAAAAGATCTTCACGACCCAGATAATCATAATGATGTGATCACTCATCTAGAGCCAGACATCTTGGAATGTGAATTCAAGTGGGCCTTAGAAAGCATCACTACGAACAAAGCTAGTGGAGGTGATGGAATTCCAGTTGTGCTGTTTCAAATCCTGAAAGATGATGCTGTGAAAGTGCTGCACTCAATATGTCAGCAAATTTGGAAAACTCAGCAGTGGCCACAGGACTGGAAAAGGTCAGTTTTCATTCCAGTTCCAAAGAAAGGCAATGCCAAAGAATGCTCAAACTACTGCACAATTGCACTCATCTCACATGCTAGTAAAGTAATGCTCAAAATTCTCCAAGCCAGGCTTCAGCAATACATGAACCGTGAACTCCCTGATGTTCAAGCTGATTTTAGAAAAGGCAGAGGAACCAGAGATCAAATTGCCCACATCGGCTGGATCAGGGAACAGAAAACAAGAGAGTTCCAGAAAAACATCTATTTCTGCTTTATTGACTATGCCAAAGCCTTTGACTGTGTGGACCACAATAAACTATGGAAAATTCTGAAAGAGATGGGAATACCAGACCACCTAACCGGCCTCTTGAGAAATCTGTATGCAGGCCAGGAAGCAACAGTTAGAACTGGACATGGAACAACAGACTGGTTCCAAATAGGAAAAGGAGTATGTCAAGGCTATATATTGTCACCCTGCTTATTTAACTTCTATGCAGAGTACATCATGAGAAACGCTAGAGTGGAAGAAACACAAGCTGGAATCAAGATTGCCGGGAGAAATATCAATAACCTCAGATATCCAGATGACACCACCCTTATGGCAGAAAGTAAAGAGGAACTAAAAAGCTTCTTGATGAAAGAGGAGAGTGAAAAAGTTGTTTTAAAACTCAACATTCAGAAAACGAAGATCATGGCATCCAGTCCCATCACTTCATGGCAAATAGATGGGGAAACGGTGGAAACAGTATCAGACTTTATATTTTGGGGCTCCAAAATCACTGCAGATGGTGACTGCAGTCATGAAATTGAAAGACACTTACTCCTTGGAAGAAAAGTTATGACCAACCTAGATAGTATATTCAAAAGCACAGACATTACTTTGCCGACTAAGGTCCATCTAGTCAAGGCTATTGTTTTTCCAGTGGTCATGTATGGATGTGAGAGTTGGACTGTGAAGAAGGCTGAGCGCCAAAGAATTGATGCTTTTGAGCTGTGGTGTTGGAGAAGACTCTTGAGAGCCCCTTGGACTGTGAGGACATCCACCCAGTCCATTCTGAAGGAGATCAGCCCTGGGATTTCTTTGGAAGGAATGATGCTAATGCTGAAACTCCGGTACTTTGGCCACCTCATGAGAAGAGTTGACTCATTGGAAAAGACTCTGATGCTGGGAGGATTGGGGGCAGGAAGAGAAGGGGACGACCGAAGATGAGATGGCTGGATGGCATCATGGACTTGATGGACGTGAGTCTGAGTGAACTCTGGGAGATGGTGATGAACAGGGAGGCCTGGCATGCTGCGATTCATGGGGTCTTAAAGTCGGACACGACTGAGTGACTGAACTGAACTGAATCAGTTCTAATGTGGTGGATGAAACTGGAGCCGATTATACAGAGTGAAATAAGCCAGAAAGAAAAACAGTAATACGGTATACTAACACATATGGAATTTAGAAAGGTGGTAACGATAACCCTGTAAGCAAGACAGCAAAAGAGACACAGATGTATAGAACAGTCTTTTGGACTCTGTGGGAGATGGAGAGGGTGGGATGATTTGGGAGTATGGTATTGAAACATGTATTTTAAAAATCCCAATTAAATATTATTAGAATATGTAGTTTTAATGACCCACTGTTTGGTTAAAAGTTCTCACAGTATATCTTGTGGAATTTTTTATAGTGTGTTAGCATATACTGGTTGAAAACAAGTTTGTTTAAAACATATTTGGCCAAAGTTTGATAAAACTAACTTGCGTGGGTCTTCGTCATACTAATTTTCACTATTCATACCCATCTTGGAGGTAACTAGGGGATAAGATAATAAAAATTATTAAGAAATAAATTCCTAATTCCTTTTTCTTTGGATATTTAATAGAATTTCTAGGACCACATTTTGGAAAATGTGGTTATAGACTAAACCTCATCTCAAAGTGCTGCAATCTGTCTGTTAGGGAATACTTCTTTTCTATTTAATACTGAATATCACAGTAACAGTGATATTTACAAATACCTCACATCAGGTATATGCCTACTCAGAGTCCAAGATTATCACAGATTAGGATAAATCTAACTTCCTTATGAGGATTCACCATTGCAGGCAAACTACTGTGACTCAATAATAGGCTCAGGTGCTGCTGCAGTTCTCTGACTTCTTTTCAAATAATGCCAGTATTTTCACAGCTAAAGAGGGCAACCTCTCAGCTTGGGCAACATGTACTTATAATTATATAAGCAGTGCAATTATTGCATTGCCTTGGAGAATCATCAAGGAGGCAGAAACTGGGGTTTATAAGGCTAGGTTCATAAATGCTAGAAGCTTGCTACCAGAGAGAAGTGGGCTTTGAGAGAATATTTATGTAATTTCTGAGAAGTGATGACTAACTCCACAGCAGAGGAGCATTTGGGGAAAACCAGCTTGCTTCTATAACTGTTTCTTCTTTAAAAAATAACATCAATTTTTATTGAATTTTATAAGGTAGGAGTTCATACTTCTTTTTATCTGAGAGACTACCAGAGTGGGTGGTTGAGGGAGGAGAAAGGAAGAAGAGTAGAGGAGCCAAGTCTAGCATGTTAGAGTTTCTTCTTGCCAATTACATTCTAATCTCAGGAAATCCCAGCAAACTGGATTTTGAGGATGTCAGTTTGGCTACCAGTTATGAAGAGACCACTGCTTTGAAAACTATAAGGCTGTATACTCACTATATGGATGCTACTGTTATTATCATATCAGTAGTGTACAAATTACTTTCTCAGCACTTCTAATGCTGGAAACATTTTATGACATATTTTATGATTTTAACCTTCTTTGAGCAACTTATTAATGGACTTCTAATAAAACTGCTAAGCTCAGAACTTTCTATGCAAATTGAATATACTATACAGACTGAATACCAGACTACCTGACCTGCCTTGAGAAATCTGTATCCAGGTCAGGAAGCAACAGTTAGAACTGGACATGGAACAACAGACTGGTTCCAAATAGGAAAAGGAGTACGACAAGGCTGTATATTGGCACCCCCTGCTTATTTAAATTATGCAAAATACATCATGAGAAATGCTGGGCTGGAAGAAGCACAAGCTGGAATCAAGATTGCTGGGAAAATATCAATAACCTCAGATATGCAAAGGACACCACCCTTATGGCAGACAGTGAAGAAGAACTAAAGAGCCTCTTGATGAAAGTGAAAGAGGAGAGTGAAAAAGTTGGCTTAAAGCTCAACATTCAGAAAACGAAGATTATGGTATCCGGTCCTATCACTTCATGGCAAATAGATGGGGAAACAGTGGAAACAGTGAGAAACTTTATCTTTTTGGTCTCCAAACTCACTGCAGATGGTGACTGCAGCCATGAAATTAAAAGATGCTTACTCCATGGAAGGAAAGTTATGACCAACCTAGAAAGCATATTCAAAAGCAGAGACATTACTTTGCCAACAAAGGTCCGTCTAGTCAAGGCTATGATTTTCCCAGTAGTCATGTATAGATGTGAGAGTTGGACTATAAAGAAAGCTGAGCACCAAAGAATTGATGTTTTTGAACTGTGGTGTTGGAGAAGACTCTTGAGAGTCCCTTGGACTGCAAGGAGATCCAACCAGTCCATCCTAAAGGGGATCAGTCCTGGGTATTCATTGGAAGGACTGATGATGAAGCTGAAACTCCAATATTTTGGCCACCTGATGTGAAGAGCTGACTCATTTGAAAAGACCCTTATGCTGGGAAAGATTAAAGGCAGGAGGAGAAGGAGATGACAGAAAATGAGATGGTTGGATGCCATCACCGGCTCAACGGACATGAGTTTGGACGGACTCCAGGAGTTGGTGATGGACAGGGAGTCCTGGCATGCTGCAGCCCAGGGGATCACAAAAAGTCAGACATGACTGAGTGACAGAACTGAACTGAACTGAATACAGACTGAATATGTATGTATGTATATATGTGTGGGGGGCTAAATTATTACACAAATTGACTAGAATGTAAACATTATGATAATATAGAATGAATCTATCATTAGTTAAAAAAAAAAACAATATCCTCAAAACCCAATTTGAGAAACAAATAATACAATCATGATTTCTCCTGCTACCAAGAAGTTTTTAATGAGGTGGATGAAACTGGAGCCGATTATACAGAGTGAAGTAAGCCAGAAAGAAAAACACCAATACAGTATACTAACACATATATATGGAATTTAGAAAGATGGTAACGATAACCCTGTATGTGAGACAGAAAAAGAGACACAGATGTACAGATCAGTCTTTTGGACTCTGTGGGAGAGGGAGAGGGTGGGATGATTCGGGAGAATGGCATTGAAACATGTATAATACCATACAAGAAACGAATCGCGAGTCTAGGTTCGGTGCAGGATACAGCTTGCTTGGGGCTGGTGCACTGGGATGACCCAGAGGGATGGTATGGGGAGGGAGGTAGGAGGGGGATTCAGGATTGGGAACACATGTACACCCATGGTGGATTCATGGTGATGTATGGTAAAACCAATACAATATTGTAAAGTAAAATAATAAAATTTTTAAAAAATTAAAAGTTTTTATAGATCCATTTTATGTTTATTTCTAAAAATAAAATACCCATTCTCCATTCTACTGGATAATTACCATTAACTTCTAAATCATAGCTGACAATCACCTTCTTTGGGAAATAGACCTGCCTTATAAGTAAATAGACCTCCCTTATAGTAAAGCTTTGGACAAGTTATTCTTTGGACACTGCTGGCAATATTCTGTATCAGACACAAGAATGGAAGGTTGAAGTGGGGGTGATTTAGTAGTGAGGTTTACAAGCTTTATATAGCAGACAAATTATTCTTTTGGTCAAAAAACATTCATTATGACCCTACTAAGTGTCAGGCCCTATTCTGTGTGCCAGTGAATAAGACAGACATGGCTGCTTAGAATTGCAAATGGGGATGAGACAGTTAATATAAAGTTAATACTGTATGAATAATTCCAAACGGTTAAGGATAACAAAACAGGGTGATGGGATGGATTATATCATTAATCCATTTATATTGTTTACATTTTGCTAAATAGTCTATAATAAGCATGTACTGCTCTTATTTCCATAAAACGACACATATAAAAAAACAGTATTTATTACATGAATATAATCGTTCACAGTGAACGAGCCAATCTATCTAAAATTTCAAGTATTACTCTGCCAATTTATGGCCCTTTTCCTGCTCTAATTTTATGTCTTTGGTGCCAGTCACCATTTGTCTGATGCATGTATGCATGTTAAGTCACTTCAGTCGTGTCTGACCCTTTGTGACCCCATGGACTGTAGTTCACCAGGCTCCTCTGTCCAGTGGGATTCTCCAGGAAAGAATACAGGAGTGGGCTGCCATGTCCTCCTCCAGGGGATCTTCCCAACCCAGGGATCAAATCTGCGTCTCTTATGTCTCCTGCATTGGGTTCTTTACCACTTAATGTCAACTGAGAAGCCCCGTTTGTCTGATACATTATGCAGATATATTACTTCTTATACTGTCTCTCTCTACTAACAGAATACTACCTCACTAAAAATCAAAACTTTTATCTGTTTTGTTTGTTGTAGGATTTAGATCAGTGTCCAGTGCAAGTCAATCTGTGTGTTTGTTTATAAAAAAAAGTAGTTGAAATAGTATAAAAAGTACTGCTACTTAAAGATTTACCCTTGAATTAAAAGCAAAATATATCCACTGATGTTTTATAAATGTGCAGTAACCTCTTTTATAAAAAGAATATTTATTTAATTTCATTTATCCAGGTCTGACTTTTCATCATGAGAGCATAAAAATGCTGCTGCTGCTGCTAAGTCGCTTCAGTCGTGTCCAACTCTGTGCGACCCCACAGATGGCAGCCCACCAGGCTCCCCAGTCCGTGGGATTCTCCAGGCAAGAACACTGGAGTGGGTTGCCATTTCAGTCTCCATGCATGAAAATGAAAAGTGAAAGTGAAGTCGCTCAGTCATGTCTGACTCTTCACGACCCCATGGACTGCAGCCTACCAGGCTCCTCCATCCATGAGATTTTCCAGGCAAGAGTACTGGAGTGGGGTGCCATTGACTTCTCCCAAAAAGGCTAGCAATCCATTTTTAAGGAGGTTAATCATTTCTAGTGCCTATGCTGTTCTAAATAGGTCAATTTAATTTTCGTCCAAGAACAGACTGAATCTTCACATCAAAGAGCAGTCTGAGTATACAGAGGGAGAGAAAGATGAGAAGGCATTAACCTGCTCAGTTTCATCCTCTCTTTAGGCAATCAGCAGGATACAGGAAGTGGCACTGATGGTGTTCAAAACCTGAAATTGATCTGAACATCCAAGGATAAGTCCCACATGATGGTGCAATGATACACCAAATGGAGGATTTTAATTTAGAAAATAACAGTAAACCAGAAAGTAGTCAATACTGTTTGAAGAAAAAAAAAAAAGAAAAAGACGCTTTCCTTACACAGGGATAGATTAGAGCACATGAGGATGAAGATTAGAGAGACTGAGTTAGACACATCATTTGGAATCATTAAAATCAGGCCATGTTGAAAATAAGCACTAAAATCAGAGGAGTATCCTAAAAGTTTCCAAGAGTACTATAACAAGAGTAAAAAGAAAAAGAGGTGGTCATCGGTAGTGTGTTGTTGCTTCCCATTTTAAAAATCATAAAGTATTCAAAAATCAGCTTTAGGTTTACCTGATAGCCTCAGAGCTCTCCAATTGGAAAATAAAAAATTAAAGGAGGAGAGGGAAGTGGAATAAGTGAAGAAGTTAAGCATTAAAAACTATCAAACATAAATATTATAGTTTATGCGACATTCAAATGTTTCAGATAGGACAGATTTGAAAGATTTCCTAGATTCCCTTCTAAAGTCTAAGTATGTCAGAATTCAGCTTCTTCAGAATTCCTATTCAGAATTCAGCCACTCCTTCTTTATTCTCACTCCATGTGCTGTGCTTAGTTGCTAAGTCATGTCTGACTCTTTGCGACTCTATGGACTGTGGCCCCCCAGGCTCCTCTGTCCAAGGGGATTGTCCAGGCAAAAATACTGGAGTGGATAGCCATGCACTCCTCCAGGGGATCTTCAGAACCCAGGGACTGAACCCAGGTCTTCCACATTGCGAGGGGATTCTTTACTGTCTGAGCCACCAGAAAAGCCCTCCACACTTGCAAGACACATACACACATTCATGTCATTTGAAAAAATATATATTACTTATCCAATTTAGAATATAAAAGAAATGAGGCCTTATTTTATTCATAATAATAAGGCTGAGAGAGTACTCTCAGCACTTCTGTGAATGTGGACCCTGTACATTGGTTGAGCTTTAAATTACCTATGCCATAATTATAGACTTCGTACTTTTTGAACCCTCAGTTACCATATTAAAAGGCATGCTCCACTATTTCAAAACCAGGTAAGAATAAAGAAAAGTGAACTTTACCAGTTGCATTTCCCGAATGTGTATAGTTTTAAATTAGATTCATTTATATTGAGATTCTTGATATAAACTGATGCAGAGATAATTCAGAACTGATATTAGATTCAACCTTTAATTATTATAGAAAAGTCAAAGCACAGAAATTCTCAAGGCTCACTCTTTAAAACCCACAGAGCTATCTGTCATTAGTATTTGTATTCACAGTGATAAGGCAGAGAAAGCACTCTCAGCACTTCTGGGCAACCGTTCTTTGTCACCAACATTTGTTGTCCACTCAGGTGGACTTTATTTACAGGATTCGTGATCTCAACAGGAAAGGTCATCAATACAATGACTATGCTGTCTCTAAATGATGGCCTTGCAGGCATGAACAAGAAATATTAAGAGAGATGGGCCTTTTGAACCAATGGCAATGATGTTTTAAAATCACTTAGGAAACTGCTGAAAATATTAGCAATATTTTGTGTTGCTGAACCAGTAAGATTATCAAACCTGAAGGGTAGATCCAACCTCTGCATTTCTGGATTAACAGAGGTTAGATATACAGAGGCCAGACATGCAGACATAGGATTAATTTCTTAATTAATAGGATTAATTAAGAAGAAATGAAATTAAAATTTCTTCTTTTAAGCTTGTTGGATCTGGAATATTACCCAGAACCCTGGAGCTATATGAGTCCACATAAGACAGCAGCATCCACTATCAGTTGAAACTACACAAATGGATGTGATTAAAATGCATGTACTGCAAAGACTGACTTCCCATGTGGCCCAGTGGTAAAGAATTGGCCTGCCAACTCAGGAGACACGAGTTTGATCTCTGGGTTGGGACGATCCCCTGGAGCAGGAAATAGCAGCTCACTCCAATATTCTCACCTGGAAAATTCCATGGACAGAAGAGGCTGGTGGGCTATAGTCCATGGGTCACAAAGAGTTGGACACAACTGAGTATGCACACACACGCTGCAGAGATTAGTTACTGCAGTTTCC
Organism: Nanger dama; assembly: GCA_917880005.1. Classification (NCBI taxonomy): domain Eukaryota; kingdom Metazoa; phylum Chordata; class Mammalia; order Artiodactyla; family Bovidae; genus Nanger; species Nanger dama. The sequence goes on from CAKJTW010000030.1 coordinate 21,536,085, forward strand.
ACTAGCACATCTCTTCTAAGTAACATTACAAGTGAATATAATTTATAAATTATATCAAATATAAATTTGTAATTTTAAATGTATATATTTAAAATTAAAGAAAACAAATTAAAATCTCTTCTTTTCAGCTTGTTGGATCTAGAACAGCACCCAGAACCTTGGAGCTATGTGAGCTATTCCTTTAAAAGGACTGTCCTGATCAGGGCAAATGTACCAAAAGTAGGCACTTGAGCCATGAAAAGACAATCTCCTTTGTTCTCAGATCTATGGTATCATCTTCTTCTTAATCTCCTTCTTTCTATAATGTATATTAGAGAAAATGAAGAAAACATAGAAAATATAACTATCAGTAAGAACGGAGGCCAACAGGAAAATTGAAGGAAATAAATGCATAGTTTGTCTCAAGAATATGAAGACAACACACAAACATGAACTCAGCAAGCACAGACTTGACTCTCCCATGCACTGCACTGTGTTGCCTAAGAGTCACCCAGGAAGTCCTAAACCTCAATATGGGCATCTTTGGATATAGGGCCTTTAAAGGGTCAATTAAAGTTTAATTAGATCATATGCATCAGAATCTAATTCAATAGATGTCTTTATAAGAGGAAGAGACCCTAAGGATGCCTAGACATGGAGAAAGAGACCACGTGACAGCACAGCAAGATGGCCACTCACAAGACAAAGAGGAGGGCTTCAGGGGAAACTGAACCAGGGACACATTGATCTTGGACTTACAGCCTCCAAAAAAAAAATAATAATAATAATAGTACATCAATTTTTGTTGTTAAAGGCAGCCAGTCAGTGCTTTTTGTTATGGCGGCACTAAACAGAATGCTCACTAACATAAATTCTAAAGTGCCACCAATTAATTAAGATTTGTACATGGATTACCTGATAAGTTTGCGTTTTCCTATTAAGTAAGATGAAAGAAAGTTATGACCAACCTAGATACCACATTCAAAAGCAGAGACATTACTTTGCCAACAAAGGTCCATCTAGTCAAGGCTATGGTTTTTCCAGTGGTCATGTATGGATGTGAGAGTTGGACTGTCAAGAAAGCTGAGCACTGAAGAATTAATGCTTTTGAACTGTGGTGTTGGAGAAGACTCTTGAGAGTCCCTTGGACTGCAGAGGACATCCAACCAGTCCATTCTGAAGGAGATCAGCCCTGGGTGTTCCTTGGAAGGAATGATGCTAAAGCTGAAACTCCAGTATTTTGGCCACCTCATGGGAAGAGTTGACTCATTGGAAAAGACTCTGATGCTGGGAGGGATTGGGGGCAGGAGGAGAAGGGGACGACCGAGGATGAGATGGTTGGATGGCATCACCGACTCAATGGCCGTGAGTTTGAGTGAACTCCAGGAGCTGGTGATGGTTAGGGAGGCCTAGCGCACTGCAATTCATGGGGTCACAAAGACTCAGACATGACTGAGTGACTGAACTGAACTGAAGCGAATGATTTATGGGAAGTTTTTTAATCTCTATACGTCATGGCTTCCTCACCCAGATGATGGGAGAACATTAAGATATTGACAAATTTAAATTTAATGAGAATGATGACATTCTTAACTATGCCAATCCATCTGCCCATTCTCTTGACATATGCACTTAATATACTGTACTACTGACTGTTGAACAAATTCCAGTTATCACTTGTTCTTGAATGATACAAGCATATTTTAGTCCACCAATTGAGCTGTAAGAACTTAGAGGAAAGATTCTACATCATGCATTTTCTTTTTTTTTATGGTTTCTTTTTTAATTAATTTATTTTCTTAAATCCTATGTATGAAACATTACTGATGCTAAGAATAAAATTATAAAGATGATGTATATGACACTTTCTTTTATGGAAGAAACTGACAAAATTATGCAAGTAATTCAGAAACATAACCACTAACAACATATAAAATAATCTGTTAATATTTCCTTAATGAACACTTGGGAAAAAGTGTAATATTATTCTGGAATTCAAAAGAAGGTAACTCCTTCCTCTAAAGATTAAATTAATTTAGGAGATGAACTAATAATCCACACACCAAAAGCACAATTTGCTCATGCATTTTAGGGTCAGCCTGAGCCAGCACAATTTCATAACTGCCACAAAGCCATCTGCTCAAAAATCTGTAGGCTCTGCTTGCCATCAGTCATTCCTTTAAGATAAACTAGTTTGCTTACTGGAGTGAGAGGGATTTCAGGGTCAGGTAGAGCTGCTCTATTAGATTTCATAAATAACAATCTGAACTTGCTGTTTAAACATTCAGAACTTTAATTTCTATAACTGAGTGATGGAAAATCATAACCCACCCTGTATAGTTGTAAGAATTAGAGACATTAAACACACAACTCCAGAGAGACTATTTAAGATACATTAGAAACACAACAACTTATAATTATTTTGTTTCAAAATAAACATGGTGAAGTGATTTTTAATGATTGATTGTGGCTACTTGGTACACCATCTGGAAAATAGTAAGACAGTGATTTGACTCAAGTTCCATGGCCCACAGTCAATGAAGAATTTCTGTCATGGGCTCAGTGAGAGAAAATGCACATTTAAGTGTCATTCTCATATTAAAGAACTCCTATCTGATGGTGGAAATGGTAATTGGAGACAGTAATGGATGGTTCCAGTCATTTTCCTGAATCTGTGAATCAGTCACTAAAATAATTGACAATTGTTCAGCTAAATCCTAATGGAGATGTGTGGAAGGAGGGGATAAAAGAGTATTTTACAAAAACCTGGAACAGGGTTTTAACAGGGTTTAACTCTGCTTCACTACCCAGAAGCAGAGTCAGAAGGCAACTGCCTACCGTGAAAAGATGAAAATCTTAAATAAGTAGTTATTGCAAAAAGAACCAGAATGCCAAAGGACTGAACATGAATGCTTACTAGTGGTTTTGCAAGTACTGTGCATGTACTAGTTGGGACATGCATAAGGTAGAAAAGTAATTTCAGAAATATTACCTTCTAAATCAGCAGGGTAGCAAGCGCCAAAATTGGCAGCCAACACCAGAAGTCTAATTACCATCCCTTTGCTTTTCCTTCAAAATAAATATGTTTATTGCAAATGTTCTCTATTCTTTTTCCATGGCACTCATAAGGAAGAAGCATAAACAAGAGTTCAACTAAGTCATTACAATTACATTATCAGTTATATTACAAAAGGCAGTTAAGTTACATTTCCGTGTTAAATGCAATTATGTTTTATTACAAATATTACAATAAAGAACAGATCTCTTTAAAGTGCAGTTTCTTTTTGTTCCGCTGTGATGTAGAGCAAAGCCTAAAACAATAAAATGTCATTGGATATTTGAAATGAAAAATAAATCTAATATTCCCCAAACTGCTGCAAATATGAAACACTTATAAAGGCACCCAGGGGCCTTTTTCACAAGACGATGGAACTCTTAACAAAATACTTGTAAGAATCTGGATACCTCTCATTTCAAACAACAGCTTTTCATTACCTAGGCCATAAGCACTGACCTCTGATATGATTTAACAGCTCTCACATTATATTAAACTGGCCTATCCTGGATTCTGGCAAACAAATATAAAATGTAATCACATATTGTGTTTGAAGTTTAATAGGATAAAAGGGGTCAAATTGCATTTGCACACTTAAAGCAGAACTTTTTTTTTCTAAACTGAGGAATAATTGACGTACCAGTTTAGATGTGCAACATAATGATTAAGTATTTGTGTATACTGTTAAACGATCACAAACTAATACACATCTGTCACTAGACATAGCTACAAAATATTTCTTGTGATGAGAACTTTCAAGAAGCACTCTCTTAGCAGCTTTCAAATATATAATACATTATTGTTAACTAGTTACTATGTCATGCATTCCATCCTCATGGCTTATTTATTAAGTAGTGGAAGTTTCTACCTCTTGATCCCCTTCATCCATTCTGCTCACCGTCCCCACCCTTTGCCTCTGGCAACGACCCATCTGTTCTCTGCATCTATGAACTTGGGTCATTTTTTTAAGATCCCACATATAAGTGAGATAATTTAGTGTTTGTCTTTGTCTGACATTTCAATTAGCATAGTGTCCCTGAGGGCTATCTATGTTGTCACAAATGGCAAGATGTCTTTTATTTTTTTTACAGCTGAATTATTTTCTGTTTATCCACTGATGGACATTCAACTTGTTTCTGTATCTTGGCTACTGTAAATAATGCTCCAATGAACATGGGAGTGTATATATATTTTCCATTTAGTGTTTTTATTTTCTTCAGATAAATACCCAGAAGTGAAATGGCTGGATCATGTGGTAGTTCTATTTTTAATGTGTTGATTATCCTCAATAGTGTTTTCCATAGTGTCTGCACCAATCTGCATTCCTCCAACAGTTCACAGGGTCCTTTTTCTCCGTATCCTTGCAAACACTTGTTATTTCTTATCTTTTCAGTAGCCACTCTGACAAATATGAGGTGATAAATTATTGTGGTTTTGATTTACATTTCCTTGATGATTATGATGTTGAATACTTATTAAGGATCTGTTAACCATCTGTATGTCTTCTTGGGGAAATGTCTGTTTAGATCCTCTGCTTATTTTTTGATTGGGTTTTTTTTCCTGCTATTGAATTGTATGAGTTCTTTATGTACTTTGAATACTAACCCCTTACCAGATAAATGATTTGCAAACATTTTTTTCTATGTGGTAGGTTGCCTTTTATTTTGATGGTTTCCTTTGCTGAACAGAGCTCTTTAGTTTCATTAGTTTATTTTCATTTTTGTTGCCTTTGTTTTTGGTGTTATATCCAAAAAAAAAAAAAATCACCACCAAAGCCAATGTCAATGCAGGACCTTCTCCAGATATGCAACTGGTACCACCCCAAAGAATCAGAGTTTACAATACACAGTGCTCATACATTCCAGGGATAGTGCCTGCTCCCACTAGCTAGACTGTGTGTATGCTAAGTTGCTTCAGTCATGTCTGACTCTTTTCAACCCATGGACTGTAACCCATCAGGCTCCTCTGTCCATGAGATTCTCCAGGCAGGAAGGCAGGTTTCCTTGCCCTCCTCCAGGGGATCTTCCTGACCCAGGGATCAAACCCACATCTCTTATGTCTCCTGCATTGGCAGGTGGGTTCATTACCAATAGTGCCAACTACTAACTAGACCAGAAACTCTCAATATTCAAAAATGCTTGAACTATAGTGAGAAATTCCTTGATTGAGCTCTGATCCCACTTCACAAAACTTAAAAGCAAGATATAAGAGAGTAAAAGTAGTTCCAAGTAACTTAACTGCCTTCTAAAAAAAAAAATCAATGATATTTATAGAAATATAAAAATGTCCAGCATTCAGCAAGGAAAAATTGACAGTGTTTGGTTTCTAGTTGAAAATATATATACTAGGCATTCACAAAAAAGTAAAATTTGAAACATAGTGACAAGAAAATTTATCAAAGTTAACCCAGAACTGACACATATAACAGAATTAGTAAATAAAAATATTAAATGGTTATTATAATTTTATTTCACATGATCAGAGTAGAAGCATGAAATTGAAAAAAAAACACCTGAAATTCTAGAAATAAAACCAAAATTGTGTAACAAAAAACATGCATTGAATAAGATTAACAATGATTACTGAAGAAATAAAGCAGTGAATTTGAACATGGCATAATGGAAAAATTTGAAAAAACAATTAAGTTAAGAGAGCAGAACTGAATTTTGGGACTTCATGTAACCTAATTTATGTGTAACTGGAGACTACAAAAGAGAATAGGATAAAACTACTGGCCAAATTTTTTTCCCTAAATTTGTAGAAACTAAGTGTGTGTGTGTATATATATATATATATAAAACAAACCCCAAACACAATAGTGAATAAAAAAATATAAGATATACCATCTTGTAAGTCAAAAGAATATTATGATGTCATTTCTTTGCCAACTGGTCTATAGATTTAATCAAGATCCCAACAGTCCTATAAACTATAAATGAATAAACTTACTCTAAGTTTCATATGAAAATTCAAGTATAGATAAAAGAACATCAAAAAACAACAAATGAGTAATGTTAACTGAATTTCAACATTTATTATAAAGCTACAGTAATCAAGACTGTGAAATTGGTGTAAAGGCTGACTCACAGAACAATGGAATAAAAATAGCTCAGTAATAGATCCACACACATATATGGACAACTGATTTTTGACAAAAGCAATTCAGAGAAAAAGGACACCATTTTCAACAAATGATGTTAGAACAATTGGATATACATATGAAAAAGACACTTTGATCCATATAGAACACCATATAAAATATTTATGCAAAACAGATCATAGAAACAAATGCTATGACTACTTAAAACTATAAAACCTCTAAAAAGAAACATAAAGGGAAACATTTATGACACTCAGTTAGGCAAGCATATTTTAGATATGACATCTAAAGTGTGACCCATAAAAGAAATAAACTGAAAAATTCTACTTCCTTAAAATTAAAAACATTTCCTCAACAAAAGATTCTATTAAGAGGATGAAAAGACAAGCCATAGTCTGGGAGTAAATTTTATATCTAACTGTATGTAATACATAATGAATATCCCAAATGAAAAAACCCAGATAATCAAAATTTTTAAATGGGGAAAAGATATGGAAAGATGCATTACTAAAGAAGATATGTGGAGAGAAAATAAGCACATGAAAAATGCCCAACATAATGAACCATTGCTCCTGTTGGTGCTTGTGCTCAGTTGTTTCCAAGTCTTTGTGGCCCCATGGATGGTAGCCGGCCGGGCTCATTTTATCCATGGGATTTTTTTCGGGCATGAATACTGAAGTGGGTTACCATTTCCTCCTGCAGGGGAGCTTCCTGACCCAGGGACTGAACCTGTGTCTCCTACATTGGCAAGCAAACACTTTACCACTGTGCCACCTGGAAAGCCCCTGATGAATCACTGTTGTTCAATCACTATGTCCTACTCCTGGTGACCCCATGGACTGCCGCATGTCAGGCTTCCCTTCCCTGTCCCTCGCCATTTCCTGGAGTTTTCTCAAACTCATGTCCATTGTGTTGATGATGCCATTCAACGGTCTCACCCTCTTTTACTCCCTTCTCCTGCCCTCAATCTTTCCCAGCATCAAGGTCTTTTAAAAACCACGAACACCTGTGGCTGATTCATGTCAATGTATGGCAAAAAACAATACAGTATTGTAAAGTAGAATAAAGTAAAAAAACTTAAAAAATAAATAAATATAATGTTAATTATTAAAAAAAAACAGTTTCTCCTCAGTATAAAGGATTTTTGTTTGTATAAGTAAATATATAATAAAAATCCTATTCCTATAGTTTAAAAAAAAAAAAAAGACCATGGCATACCACTACTAAGCACCTGTTAGAATGGCTAAAATTGAGAAGTGCTGAGGAATTTATAAAGGAATTAGAACTCCTACATAGTGCTAAAGTAGAAATATAAAATGACAGAACCATGTTGAGAAACAGTTTGTTTCTTAAAAAGTTAAAAATATATCTATAGGACGATCTAGCCATTTGACTCCTGGATATTTGAGAGAAGTGAAAAATATATCTATACACAAAAACATACACTCAGTGTTCATAGTCCCTTGATTGGAATGACCATCAAATCAAACTGGAAACAACTCAAGTGACCATCACCAGGTGAATGGATAAACTACTTTCAGTATATCTATATGTAACAGACTGAATAATCCAAGTCTTCTTTCCATTAACCTGTGAATGTGACCTTATGGGGCAGAAAGGACTATGCAGTTGGGATTAAGTTAAAGGATTTTCAGGTAAGGAAATTCTTGTGGATTACTTGGGTGGGTCATAAATATAACCCCAAATGTCCTTATAAACTGGAGGAGGACCAAAATTTGACTAAGAAGATAAGACCATGTGGTGGCAGAAGCCAGGACTGTAACTGCACACCTTGAAAATGGAGGAAGGGGCAACAGAGGGGAAAAACAGGCAATCTCTAGAAGCTCAAAAGGCAAGGAAAGGGATTCTCCCCTTAGAGTCTCCAAAACAAACTAGTTCTGCCAACAATTTGACTTTATCTTGGTGAAATTCATTTTGGACCATGACCTCAAAAATGAAAGATGTAAGTTTAAGTCAGTAAATTTGCGGTAATTCATTATAGCAGCAATAGGAAATAATACATTATAATCAATATAATCAAATGTTAATCAGCAATAAAAGAAATGAGCTACTGATATACATAATACACATGAATATAAAATAACTAAAAAGCAGAGACATTATTTTGCCAACGAAGGTCCATCTAGTCAAAGCTATGGTTTTTCCAGTAGTCATGTATGGATGTGAGTTCGACTATAAAGAAAACTGGGAGCCAAAGAATCAATGCTTTTGAATTGTGGTGTTGGAGAAGACTCTTGAGAGTCCCTCGGACTGCAACCAGTCCATCCTAAAGGAAATCAGTACTAAATATTCATTGGAAGGACTGATGCTGAAGCTGAAGCTCTAATACTTTGGCCACCTGATGCAAAGAACTGACTCATTGGAAAAGACCTTGATGCTGGGAAAGATTGAAGGCAGGAGGAGAAGGTGACAGCAGATGAGATGGTTGGATGGCATCACCGACTTGATGGACATGAATTTGAGCAACCTCTGGGAGCTGGTGATGGACAGGGAAGACTGGCGTGCTGCAATCCATGGGGTCACAAAGAGTCGGACATGACTGAGTGACTGAACGTAACTGATAAAATAACTACATTGAGTAAAAAAAAAAGATAAAATATATACCATTTATATAAAATTAGGTCACTTACCTAAAATTCCAGAAAATGCAAAAGCAATCTACAGTGTCAAAGAGTATGCTGGTTATAGTCTGGGGACACGGGGGACAGGTAGGCAAGGAAAGGAGTGCTATGTGGAAAATTTCAGAAATAAACAATATTATATTGAATGTAGTTTTGGTTTCACTGGTGTGTACATAGTCAAAAATTATAAAATTGTAAACTTAATTACATGCAGTTTATAATATGCCAAATATACTTCAAGGCTTTCAAAATTAAAAATAAATGCATGTAGCAGTACACGCACTGTGCTCGTCACTTAGTCATGTCCAACACTTCGCAGCTCCATGGACTGTAGCCCACCAGGCCCCTCCTCCATGGAATTTGCCAGGCAAGAGTACTGGAGTGAGTTGCCATCTCCTACTGCACAGGATCTTCCTGACCCAGGGATCAAACCCGTGCCTCCTGCACTGGCAGGCAGATTCTGTACCACTGAGCCGCCTGGGAAGCTGTAGCTGTAGCATGAATATATAAATGTACACACATATATATACACACATAATATATTAATATATACATGTGCATATGTGTGTATAAACATATAGAGTAGATACAGAAGAATGGAACAAAAGAAAAAAAATACAAACAGATGAAAATAGGAGAAAAGAAAAGATAATTTGAGAAGTCACAATTTTCAAAATCTATCTTATAGTAGCTTAAGAAAAAAATGTATAAAATGTAGAGAACTGTTATAGAGATAATATAGGAAAGCCTCCCAGAATTAACAAGCATCAATTTTATATATTAAAATAAGGAGCTTATAAGTTCCAGTATAAAAAATAATTAGAACCAATACTTATCATTATGAGATTTCAGAATACTAAGTTAAAGAGAAGATCCTAACCCTTTAGAAGAGTTGGTATTGTGAGGAACAAGAGACTGGGAGAGAAAAAAATAATAATAAACAAGTAAATTAAAAAGTTGTAAAAGATATTTGGATCCAGAATGATGTGAGGCTATTTGAAAGCAAATGTCCGTTAAAGTGAGCAGCAATATAATTCTGTAAAAGTTTTGTGAGGAAATAATTTCTATCTTGAATTCATCATCTAGCTAAACAGTTCATCAACTTTGTAGACAGGGGGATAAAAAGACATTTTACGACAT